>CM050431.1:17352909-18632909 GCA_027564155.1 Gymnocypris eckloni scoliostomus
TTTTAAATCAGGACTGGGAAACTGCATTCATCAGCAATGCCCTGACGATTTCGCCACTAAACAGCCATGTATGCATTATGAGTGCGAAAGAAAACACAGGCAACAAACAACAGAAATGTGCCATGCTTTCTTTCTACACGCTCAGCCTCTCTCAGTAAAGCAGCTCTCTTGGTTTTTAAAACCCCAGTTTCTGTTATTTTGTTAGTCCATATACGCCTGTGTTAACTCGTTAATTTTGACACATCACTCTACAAAAATGGTGCTATATAGCACTAAAAGTGTTTCTTTGGCTCGTAATCATAGGGCACCTCTTATGGTTCTACATAGCACCATTTGGCAAAGGTGGTTCCCCTATGAGTACGAGCCAAGAACCACTTTTAGTGCTATATAGCACCATTTTTAAGTTGTGTGTATATATATATATATATATATGTGTATTAGGATGTACGATATTTATCGGACAGATAAATTATTGACCGATATGGGTAAAAAATACGTAATTTGTATTGCTCCGATAAATAAATGATATCCGATAAAGTACACTTGCTGGTAAATCAACCAATCAGTCTGATTTATCTGAGATTCATCCGCTTTCCGAGTGCAAGTGACTGCTGCTTTAAATTGCAGTGACTCTCAGCTTGTCGCGCTCATTACGTCATCATTTGTGAACAAGTCTTTGCCAGTCTGGAAGTTTTTTCTTGGTGGACAATGCCATTGCTATTTGTTCAGCAAGGATTCCGAAAGAAGGAAAAAATGCGTCAAGTTTTAACACAACAAATCTTATAAGTCACTTGAAAGGTGGTCATCGCGGCGAAGCTGTATTAAGGGACTTTAAGCAGCCTCCACTGTTGGATTGGTAACGGCAATCAAACGTCATATTGCGCATTCGCGACTTCAGCTAATACTTCGTGGTATTTTGTAACCGTCTACTACAGGAGAACAGCTGCTTTGCTGTAGTCGTTACAACGTGACAGCTTATGTCGTTAAAATGTTGCGTTTTATGTAATACCATTTAATTCCATCAGTATATGGTTCTACCATTAGTCTTTCATTTAATCTGTGTTGACTGTTTTAAACTTAAGCTAATTTAAATGATTGTTTTCGTTTGTACAAAGATATGTCGGCTGTTAGCAACAGTAGTTCTGAGACTAAAGATATGTGAAGAGAAGAATGTAATTATTGCCTAAACATCCTTCTCATAATCCATCATTTCTATTTAAATAAATGACCGAATGTCTTGTTTACGGTTGCTTGTGTACAATGTGGCACTACTCAGCTCTCTGTCATTGTCTCTTTTCCTCCCATTTGCTCTATAACTAGGGATGGGTATCGTTAAGGTTTTAACGGTATTACTACTCTTACGGATACTGCTTATCTATCCGGTACTTTAACGTGAAGTCTTTAAGTTTTGGTTAGGGAGGAACGAATGCGCACCGCTGTAAAGGGAAGGAAATTGTGCAGAAACGCGGCTATAATCCTTAGAAGCCAAAAAAAAACATTAGGTTAAAATAACAGCCACAGGCCTAAAGTCTAAGCGTATGTTTGAATAGTTAGTTCTCTCTTCTATCATTATTAAACAAGGCTTTCATGTTGCGCGTGCTGAAGCTCAACATCGAGCTTAATATCGCTTCTAAAATAGCAAAAATGCATCATAGACAAATGTTTGAATATTATTGCATATAAAAACCACTAGCAACTCTGGTGAGAGAGAATTTTCAAGATAATGTGTGTATATAGCAACAATAAATGTATGCGTGTTTTCTTAATTTCTCCAGTACCGACAGCAGAACCGATAATGTTTATCGAGACTCCGGTCTTTCATAATTTAGCTCCGGGACCGATTTAATACCCGGTTTCGGTACCCATCCCTATCTATGACTCCTATTTGTACATTCTCTGACTACATATTATCTGTCTGGCACTATAAAAGGCAGTTTTGGCCTGGTGCCGTTGTGTGTGTGTTTTATTTGATTGATTTTGGAATGAAATTATTTGAGTTCATCTGCTGTGGAGTGACTGAATACAAGGTCAAGTGTTCTGAGATGGATCCTTCTCAGATGTGACCTCATCAGACATCATTTTTACAGGCTTGACTTATTGAATTATTAATTAGAGGATCCACTCAGTGACTACTGTAAATGTTTATACATCTGAACCCAGCACGTGAAAAGTCAAGTTGGTGTTTTACCCTCGCTGGTTTTGTTTAGATTATAGAAGTGAACTTAAAAAGATGAAAATTCTGTCATAATGTATTCACCATCATGTCATTCCGAATCATTCTTTCTTTTGTAGAACACAATAGATGCCATTTTGTTTAAACAACCTTGAACCCCAAAGATTTGCATTGTGTAAAACAAAAAAAAAAAAACGTAAAAAGATCAATTATTTTCTGATTTGTGCACAATATTCCACAATGAGTACATATTGCAAAATACATTTGAAACCTGTCTTACCTTGTTAGGTTAAAGTTGAGTATCCTGAAATGGGGGAAAAAAAATGTTGGTGCAAAAGTCATTTTGAATTGATATCGGTCTAGTATCATCCTCCAAGAAAGTTTCAAGTCAGGTCAGAAATGCAATCAATGTTTCAGTGTTCAGTTAAATTTAGCAGAACTATAGGAAATTGTGGAGACTTTTGGATGTAGGTGCACTTAACCAGGTTAAGCCAGATAAAGTGTGTGTGTGTGTGTTGTGTGTGTGTTTGCATGCGCGCGGGTGTGTGTGTGGTGGAGTTTGAAGCTTATACCAGAGTAGTGCTCCCCTAACTCATACAAGTACTTTTTGTGAGCCTGTGTATATAAGAGTTTGAAAGAGATTTTGTGGTCATACCAACAGTTCTGTTATTCTGCAGTACATCTTCCTCTCTTTAAGATTGATGCTAGCTTTCCTTTCCTCTAATGAAGAGGGCATTCAGAACCCACTGTGTAAGTTTCAGTAAAGGATTGAAAGGCTCTGCATATCTTTATTGGACTGATTGCTCATTTGCTAAAAAGAGAGAGATTGTTCCTTCCAGAGACTAGCTCTTTGATGTCTGATTTCAAAATGCCTCATGTCTCATTTTAACATGGATAAGACATTTTTATTGACACGACTGTTGCTTTTATGCCAGTGATTTGCTTTCTTCTCACATCTTTTCTTCATAGACACTCCTATGTTTTTCAGCATCACTTTTATTTTATTTTTGTACTAAACAGGCCATCATGATCTGCTTAATTCCAAAGAGATGCTTTATCTTTGGAAGGTGTTTTTTATTTTTATTTTTTTGCATGTGGACTTTAATCTTGGAGTGACCAGCAAGATGTCTTGCGTTCTACTGCAATTCTAATATTAGCACACTAGCCAAAAGTAATAAAAACTGCTATTAGCTGCAGGGGTTTAATTTGTCAGCTTCTGTTCAACATAGTAATTGAGAAACGTCTTTTCTCCTGTCCTCCACTCCTGTCTCTTCTTTACTGGGTTTCTGCCGTGTGCTCGTCACTTTAGACTCTGACAAACCTGCAGAAGTCCTGTAGAAATATGAGCTTTTACAGTTTCATTTAAACTAAAGCCAAATTAATCAAATCATTTTAATCAGGAAAATAATTATTTGTTAAGCTGGAAAATATTTACTTTGTATTACTAGACTGTGCATCTATTATTGTTGGATGTATAAATCTAAAGAGAAACATTTTTTTAATTTAATTCAGATTTATTTGTATAACACTTTTCACAACAAAGGCAGTTTTCCAAAGCAGCTTTGCGGAAAAACATTGCCTTGTAAACCCCCAGTGAGTAAGATATTGGAAAACTGTGGTGACGAAAGCTCTGTGAACAAATACAAAGCAAATAAATAGTCTACTTTAATGTTTGAATGATTGTATGCAATCAATTAATGAGACTTAAAAAATATTTATATATGTCATATCTTTCCAAAAATATTTTAAAATGTGGGATATTAATAGAACTCAATAATAGCAATTAGTCTTTTGATCTGCTAAAATATAAATATCATAAAATAAAATAAACATTTAGTTGTGTTGATGTCTGTGAGTCACAAAAAGCTCTTTAGATGTTGGAGTCGTGGTTAGAGCAGGAGATGCAGTTTTGATTATGGCCTGTTATAGCCTAGTATGTTTTCTGTCCCCTCTGTTCTATTCCACCGATCACAGTTGCAAAGGAAGAAATCCGATTCTTTCAGAGTACACTGGTTCAGTTTTTCCTTCATCCAGTCAATTATAATCAGAGGCCAAGTATTCAGTACTCATGGGAGGTCAAGAGATGTGCTGACTCACTGAAGAGAATTAGCAAGAGGACTGATCTAAATCAGCTTTTGAACTTTCTGACAGTGTACAAACTCTCTTCATCTCTCCCTTGTACGCTCACTCTCTTTTAAGTGTGTTTTTGCATGGTTATCCTATGTGAACCCATTTTGTGGTTACTGGTGGTGTGCGTGTGTCCTTTTCGTTGTCAGTCCTGACAGCTAACAGTCTCTTTCCCCCTTGACTACGCCACTTTACAGACAGACAAAAGACCTCTGGGCTGTGTTGTAAATACCCTTGGAGAAGGAAAATGAGGGAGGAAGGGGAGACAGGGAGGTATCACTGTCACACTGAGCGCCTGGACTCTCCTAAAAATGTTTTAACAATGGTACACCTGCACGCTGAATCTACAGATAATTCTAGTCTCAGTTAGCCTGCAAGAATTGAGAATTTATGATGAAATATCTAAATTAAGCAATATGATTATATATATTGTTGTGAAGCCCACTTAACGCTGCGCAAAAGAAATGTGAGCAGATCTACTGTAACAATATTAAACAGCAATTTATTGAAAGTTTTACAATAATTCCTTTTTATGGTCCTATAAAATATTTCTTTTTTTTCTCAAATTCAGATTTATTTTAACGAATTCTATTTTCAATAAATTTTCTGGGTTCCATTTCAATTTTCATTATTAATAATCAAATCATCTCTAATTAATTTGTTTTATAAAAAATAATAATGTATTCATTTATTTTATTTACTTATAGTTTTTCCAGAAAAACTTATGTATTTCATTTTTTCTGGTAAATTAATTCTAGTAAATAACTTTTCTGTTATATATTCCTTTAAAAATAATGTTTTAATAATAATTTTAGCAGTAGTAGTAGTACTGTTATTACAATAGTAATATTTCCATTACAGTTTCTTCAAACTGAACTTTTATTTTAAAGGGGTTGCAGTGACAATAGTTTTACTCAAAAGAAATGGTAAAATGCTCATGAAGTCACTCAGAACAGTTCTACAGATTATGTTCATGTGTTTATGTACTTCTATATTGAAGCGGCAGAGGCTGAAACCACCGCCAAAGTCACACGTGCTTCAGTATGAGTGTCGTAAACGTAACCGCGTGTCTGCGCCATTCATTAACACAGAGACACGCAGAGCATGCAGATTTAAATCGTTAATTAATATTTAAATAATATTTTTGCCGTTTAATATTCACAGACACTAGTATATATGGCATTTTGATTTAGGTGTACTGACCTGCTTTTGATGTATCCATCCAAAATTTGGCAAATGACATTCCGCATTATACAGCAAATTCCGTTTTATGACTGAATTCTGCGATTCCATCCACGTTTTCAGCATCGGAAATCAAGTTATATCTTAAATATAACTTGAATATCTCAGTTTGGAATCAGCCATTATATAAAAAAAGCGAAGATAGAAGATTGTTTCTTTTCAGACTGATACAAATGTGCATTTTAACATTCCGAAAGTGCATCGAATCAATTCGAAATGGTGATTTCAACACACACTTGCCATTTTTCTTTGCAATATGCATGAGCCAGCACGTTCTCCTCTGTGGCTTGAGCAGACTCCCACTGACAGACCAGCATCAGCTATCAGAGAGTAAAGGAAAAGTGTATTCTATCTCATTACTGTAAAGCTCTCTGTCTTTGTCTGTCAGTCTCTCTCTCTCTCTCTGACTCCCTCCATCTCTCTGTGCTGTGGATGACACAGGCAGTCCTAACAGCAGAGGGTACGCACACAGTGGTGACAGACAGAAACCCAAATCTCAGGCTAAGCCTCATGGGGAGGGTTGTCACGGATCGTTATTGTGCTCGTGCTCCAAACTGGAGCTGTGTGGTGTTTACGAGTGCACCACAGTCAGGAGATGGGAAGAAAATAGCTTGTAGAAAAGCTTGACCCCAACTCTTGTTATATTATGTGTTTTAACTCTGTGAAACCTGTTGCTGTATGCTAGCTTTTCAGAAACCAAAAAAGTAAAAAGTGACCACTTTTGTTGCAGTTCTTTCCTGATAGAGTAGGTTGCAGATTTAGTAAAGCTAAAAAGAATATATGTAGTTTTCCCCTAATTTGTGTTTTGACTCTCTAAAACAGAAATCGCTGTGCTATTCAAAACTGGCCGGGCTCAGGAATGCTGCTTTTTACAGATCTCTGACTATTCAGATGCTGGAGCAGAATGTTATCAGTGTCAGCCCACCGCGAGAACTTCTACATCTGGGACTCATTCTTCTTCTCAGCTCCTTTCCATCTCCCTTCTTCTTTGAGTAATTATTTGTTTGCTATCTATGATGCCACTTGACCACTGACAGGATGCGGAAACTCTTTTCCCCCGAATAATTTTTCAACTCCGTTCCTATGATTTCCGCGATAGAAAACGCAGATGGAATTGCAGAATCCAGTCATAAAAATCAAACACACAAAAGTTACGGACTGCAGCATTAAACCCCCCAAAAAAGGGAAAAAAAATAATAAATACATTTGTTTTTACTTTTCTTTTTTTTTATATATATATATATATAAAATATTTTAGAGATATTAATATATTTTAGAGATCCTTTTGATTATTAAAATGGAATGAAACCAGTCAAATTAAATCTTGAAAAATGTAACTTGAAATGCAGAATTTGACAAAAATTCCATTAGATTTGAGGGGAAAATGTATTTCATAGGGCCTTAAATCTATTTTTGTTAAACTTTTGATAAATTGCTGTTAAAATAATTTTCATGATTTCAATTAATCAGACATGCTTTTTGATTTAATAAAATGTAATTTGACCATTAATAGTCTAGAAAAATTCAAACATAAAAAACGTAATCCAGAAAAAATTTAATTTGGGGGAATTATTTTTTTTTGAATTAGACAGATAGATTGATTTATAGATAGACGGATAGATGGATCATAGACTGACAGACAGTAGTCGATAACAAACGCTTTATCTACCTACTGTAACTATTGAACAAGTTAGGTAGATAAAGAGTTTGTTAGATAAATACATGATCAATCTCATGAACTGAAGTGGAGCAAATTCTTCCATTCTGAATGTCCAACTCTTGTCAGTACAAATGTGTCTTACCGTGTCTTACTGTTGTGTACATTTCATTTACCAAAAAAACATTGATAAAAAATAAGAGATGAGGGGGGTCTGTTGAGAACAATGAGCATCTTGCAGCTCTGAGGCCTTCGTGCATGCTGCTCTAGAACCCATCTGTGTCTTTATTGCACTGAAGCTTATGAAAGCCTCCATTAAAGCCTGTTCAGTCCAAATAAATGTAAAAGTGGCTGTGGGTTCAATCAGTATTCCACCTCCCATTGGATTTTAATTTTACATGGCTGGCATTCATCGGAACACTCTAATGACTATACAAACTTAATTACGCTAATAATAAGAAGGTCACTCAGACCTCAATCCCCCCATGAGTTGTGGTAGTCTGCATCTCCTCATCTCCTGATGAAGAAACTGAGGCCTATTGACCTCTGTGAACATTCAGATTTATTTCCTCCCCTCTTTCTCACTTCACTCTCCTCCTCTTCTTGAGCTTTCAGCTATTTTAGATATTTGGAAGCCTTTCCGTAGCAGTACACTTAAAGGAGTCGTACTTTCTGCTCCTGTTCAAATTCTAGCTGAGATTTTGATGAATGAGAGAGGTTGTTCGGGGGGTGTTTTGGTCGGATAGTAGGGGTTTGCTGAATAAACAACTGCGGCACAGATTTTGGAACAGAAGCTTGATGGCTCAGTGTTATTTTATTATTTTTAAAGTAAAAACTTTGTGAGAGGTTGAGTGTGTGTGTGTGTGTGTGTGTGTGTGTGTGTGTGTGTGTGTGTGTGTGTGTGTGTGTGTGTGTGTGTGTGTGTGTGTGTGTGTGTGTGGATAGAGACAGAGAGAGGTTTATTCTTGTCAATATAACCATAGAGTGCCTTTAAACCCTCACAATACTCAAACATTATGGTTTTAATTTCCCATTCGCTTTGTCATATCATAAATATTAGACACTAAAGTACTATAGAAACATAAATATGGGACATTATTCGAAACAAACTATATGATATATCCACCCTGTCATGGACATATATATATTACTGCTAAATATGTTTTCATTGCAAAATTAGGATGCAATTTATATTTTCTGAAAGGTATTATGTTCCTTTCCTAAACAGGGTTATCTGTTTGCTTTCAAATCATAAGTACATAAAAGATTTTAAAAGAAACTCATACAATTCCCACATTTTTTTTTTTTAGAATACATTTTTCTTTGGACAAAACTGTGATATTTGGATGCAGTTTTTTGTTTGCTTGTTATTGCCCCCCCACATAACTATTGAACACACTGGATTATATAGATGTTATTGAATTATTATTTAAAACATTATTGTAAAATATCAAGATGACTGGGTGGACCAGCACATGAAGGTGTGAACACATAATGCAAAATATACAAATCATGACAAAATATGAAAATGAAACATTTATTCAACTTAAAAAAAAATCATTATAAATATTATAATTACTTCCTCAATCGCATCAATCACATTGATATACCGACCCTTCCCCATTAATTTTCATTCAGTCCACCCTGTCATGTGTGTGGACATTTTGGAGCAACAACAGGGTGGACATTTTGAGCTTCAATTAGCACATTAGCTTGCAACAAACTGTGACTAGCTAGATATTTATTCTTGTTGTTGAAGAGAATTTGGTATATTTAAATGACACCAAAAGGCATCTTACAGTAATGTTGACCCTTTTATTATAATTATAATTATCCTATTTGGTTTATAAAACACTATAATTATAATTCGTCGTCAAATCAAAAGCAGTACTGAAGAGTTAATCAGATTGTGTATATACATTATAAAGCTTCGATGCTAAGCTTATACATATTTATTTTGTTAATATAAGTTAATAGTTTTTAATAAATTATTTCCCAGGTGAAAGTGTTAAAATGAAAAAAGGGAAATTATTGTAATCTGAAACAAGTGGTTAAATGTCTCACAAGAAATTTTATTTCAGTTTCATATATTTTCACACAGTGTGAATAGGCTTTAACAAAATAAATGGCTATAAAATTCACAACTTTATAACTTATTTAGATTATTACTTTTACTACTTTTATTATTACTACTAAAATAATTAAACATATTTGCAATGTTTTTAATTTGTCATTTGGCTACTTTACTTTCAAGAGAGGAAAACTGATTTATTGATTTATTAATTAATGTAATTTAACATTTTCAACCTTCTTTTTTTCTTAAATTTTTTTAACGAACTTGAGAATCTTGTTCTTTGCATGTTTTCGGCAAATGGAGAAGGCCATCGTCTTAAGAGTGTTTCTCATATATTCTGTTTGCAGTGCTTATGCTGTGCATAGTTTTTTCCACACCCAGAGCATTCACACTGCACGCGTTTGCTCAACATGATGCACTTGTGGAGTTAGAAAAACAAAGTTGTTCAAGACCCGCAGGATTGCTTGGATAAAATATTTAAATGCAAAGAAAAGGCACGAGAGCCCACTGTTTCTGTCAGTGGTAAGTTTTAATTTAAAATGTTTGTGATAGCCCACTTTTAACATAAGAAAAGTAGACTATCTGCTGAGGTTAAAATGCCATTTGCTTGAGCAACTTACAAATCTAGAATTCAAATGCATTGAATAATACATTGTTTATATTTAGAGTTTAAATGTGAATATATCCATAACGATTGTATTACTGTACTGTGATAAAAGGGGATCACAATGCTGAAAAATTATTTTCATTAACAACGTTTGGATTTGAAATCAAAATAATGGATGTTGTGTTTGTGGTAAACAGCCGTGGATCAGGAGCGGACTGCAAACGCATCCTGTGTGAAAGCACAATGTGTCCGTGTTGCTTCTGCACTGCATACGTAAAGCACTTGGACTGCATATGCACTGCAAGTGTGTGTGAAACAGGCGTTAGTCGCAATATCAAATACAAGCCAGTCTCGCTTTGATCCATTGTCAGTAAAATAATCTCTCGCTAACGGCGAGAACTGTCATGACTATCTGGGGTTACGCTGTTTAAGTTGTATTCGCTTACATCAGAAACAGTGAATCTCTTTAAAAACTGGCTGTTGTTCTCACTACATTGCATTGTTATAATTCGTGAAAGTTTTACCCGCTAACTGGCGACTGACATGGTTACATATACAATTTTGACTCTCATTTGGTGCTTGGTGAGTGTTAATTTTAGGCCCTGTGACTAAATGAACACTTTTACTTTACAACAGTGTTATTCATTGCATGCCACCTTACCATTTCCCTTCTATCTCTCACCACTTTTGACCTGCCTTTGGAAATGGATTATGGTACAAAAATCCTGTAGATGTATCTCTGTAGACATGCTCACACTGAGGGCTTTTGTCGTCTTAGCCCTGATCATTGGATCTGCTCTCTGTTAAGTCAATAGTCCTTCAGGGCCACCAAGTGAGTCTCCAAATAACTGTACCTGAACACACCCAATATACTCTAGTACAATTCAATTACTCCTGTTTCCCTGTTCTGTGAGGTCAAGGGAAATGTTCACTCTCTCAATTGATTCAAATCAATAATTTCAATCTAATCTGCAGCCTGTCCTTGCCACCACAAGCCATTGTACTATGTCTTTATGGATTATTGGTCCATCAGATACAAGCTTCGCTTTGTGTCCCATACATCATTAGCCTCCAGAGGACTTCTAAATATTGCTGCCGTACATTCAGGTGGGATTTTAGAGAGCTATGGGAACAAAGATCTCTTTGGTTCTTGTTGTTGTTCAACCTAATTTGATCTGGCTTTGTTTCATTGATGAAAAGCTAGTCAGAGGTCAATTGCATTAGTCTAAGGTCACTAATTTGTGTTCATGCATCTCAACAACGATGCTTTATCCATTAGAAGAGAGAAGACCATTTGTTCTAGTCCTCATTTAGATAGGGAAGGAATTTATTTATTTCTGTTTAAGAACTTCTGCTTAAAAACGTTTTCTCCATCACAGCTCTCATCTCAATTGCATTTATTTAAACATGCCTCAAGATGATGCATCATGCTATGTATGATGATCGCAATAAGCATTGGTTATTGCATGTATTGTTGCAACACAGCAAGTTTGAATATGTAAGAGTATAAAAGCTATTGCATTAGTTTTTATTTTATTTGTTTATAACACTTTACAATAAGGTCCTGTTTGTTAAGCATGAAATAACAATGTTGAAACGGTGTTAAATGTTGAAAGTAACATTGACTAAATGTAATGCCATATAAATATATATATATATATATATTTTTTTTTGTCTGTGTGAAATTGTCCATATTTTAGTCTTAGCCTACCTAAGTTCAAGAAAAATACAATAAAATGCCATCACAACAGTTTAAATATAATACTGTTTTAGTCATTTTTTGGTCTTCTATTTCAATTCATTTTTTATTTTCATTGTATAGAAAGGGGCAGGTGTTGTTCTTTTCCTAACCCTTTAAGTGTTCTGTTTATGATCTCTCCTCAGCTCTGATATTAGTTTATAGTCTGTCTCTGTCTTGACAGAGGCTTCCGTAATGTTCTACAGAAGAAGGATCTTATTGGTGCATGTCTTTTTAATTGCTCCGTCTTTGTCCAGGGGGGAGTGTAAAAATATACACTCGTTCTCACACACCCACTCAGTGCACGTGTACACAAAAAAAACACACATCTCACCGGACAGTCATGCTTCAGTTCATTTGTCTTTTCTCTCTCTCTCCTCGTAACGGATCATCTGTGACCTTCAGCAAGGTCTTGCATTTGGTCAAATTGTAATGAGATGCCTGCCACAGTGGTCCAGGAGCTAAATTAACCATTAGTATTGCCCAGAAGACTCCCACCACTGAACTGTTTTCTAGTATAATGATGTGTTGTTCACTAAACCACTGTTACACATGAAAATGTGTGGCATGCAACTTTACCGCTCACTTGTTACCCTCCCTTGATACGAGGTCTGAAAGTGTTGGCAAATCCATTAAAGTGTTTTTCTTTTTATGTGTGTGCGTGCAGTAAAAAAAGACTCAAACTGCTATAAATCGGTCCCTCTGTTTCAAATATCAGGCTGCTTCATTATTAATCTCAGCATGAGGTGGACAGAAACACAGCAGTAGGTAGTTTTTTGTTTGTTTATGAAGAATGTGCGAATAATGCTTTTGCGTATTTTATCAAAGTCTGTTTTTACAGACGGTCCAGTTGAGAAATCACCAAACATGTCATCTTAAAAATCAAATTTATATCAGAAGTATCGTTGCGATCTAACTAAATAAGGAGGAATGTTTTCAGTTTGCTGTTTACGGCTTCACGTATGGGCAGAACCGTCAAGAGGGTTTTCTTGTTAAAAGGGCGAGCCTGCTGATTTTCTCCACCTGTTTGAGAGGGAAACGGTCATGTGCCGGGCGAGAAAGACTATGTCAGAATGGCAATGAGAGTTGACCTTTCACAAATGCATGAGGCATCTGCTCTTATCGCCTACGCCAAAAGTCTCATTAGAGATTATGAGCTGAAACAATTTACCTTCTTTTGCCTCCGTAGCCATTTGTTTAAGTTTAATTAGAAACATGTGACCTTCAACCTGCTTTTATACTGTCTGAATCGGGCTTCATTCGTTTCTACTTGTGTTCTATTGACCGGACCTGGATTAGGCAGGCTGATTTGATTAAATGTACCACAGCTGTTGACATTAGTGGCGTTATTATTGTTGTATTAGAGATACAAAAGGCAGCGCCACAGTTGGCCTGAATTCATAGAAGAACATTTAGCGCCCAAGGGTTAACGCACCGTTCAGAAAGGAGAAAAATTAACCTTTGCATTGTGTAAATGTCAATCTCGGAAGAAAATAAAGCCCATATCCTGTTAAACAGAGAGCAGAAGTGTTCCTTGTGTTAACCTTATGTGATTGGCAGATGTATTTTTTTTGTGACCATTAAGTGTAAAGCTTTATAATTACTAAATGGACAGTTGCTGCTTTAGCCCTGGTGAGGTAAGGGATTGATGTTAGTCATATTAGTTCTCTCAGAAAAGGTGTCAATTTAAAATTATACAAATTTAAAATATAATAATATATAATTAGTATGAGGGCAGTATCAGTAAAGTATATAAACCGCAATATCACATACAGGAAAATAGAGACTGCAGTGCATTTGCTAGAAATGTAATTTTCTCTTAACAAACCACTGCAAAATAGTGTCTGTGGCTAAATAGCATCTGAAATACTGGAATGCTGTGTTAGTAATGATTCCCACAGAATGCATGAACTTGATTTTAAAGCCGGTCCCTTTAGATGAAAGTGATTGTTAGATGTGATATGTAGAAGTCAAATAATCAATTGTTTGTGGCCTGATTTTACAGGTTTTCCATAGTCAGCCTCTATGGGAGGTGTTTAGATGAGGCCTAAGTGGAGAGCATGCTAAGAAAAAAAAGGAAGCGTGTTCGACTGGGGAGGAGACCGGGAGAGGAACATACGTTTTAGATGCAGACAGCCTGTTTACCAGAACGGCCCTGTCTGATTGTTAAAGGATGCTCGAGAGCCTGATGGAGCCGCCTGTAATATTATATGGCATATGAGATTTTATTTTTAGGACAGAGAAGCCTCCGTAAGAAAGGTTTATGGGGTTTTGAGTGGGTTGATCTTTTTAAATATTCAACTTCAATGAAATATGGAGCATGACTTGAGGCTGTTTTGAATTCATAAGTATGTTTCACGAGGTTGGATGTGCATATTGAGAGCTGTCGAAGGCAGCTGAGAGAAATGCCCGGCGACGTGAGGAGTCTGACTCAAAGCCCGGGGTGGAGTGGAGCGAACTTCAAAAGTCATTTAAAACAATAGTTCTGTTTGATCTGGTCATGTAACATCTCACTTGATCAGAATCCAAGGTTTTTCTGCAATTAATCTGAATGATTTCTAAAATGCAATTAAGACATGAGTGACCCTTGACTGAAATATTTTTGCCATGTTAATAACCAACCAGCTGAGACTTATGGAAAACTAGTCTATAGTTTATAATGGGAAGAGAAGTTAATAGCTAACATCAGCTATCAATGAAGTGTTGGTCGTTGCCCACAGTCATTAGACAGCATTAGCCATTATCCGTGTGTGGAAGTGGTAATACATTACAGCAGAATCCGATCAATTATGACCACACCTCCCATAAGTCCCATCTCGGTTAACTGACAGTTCACTGTCTGCACCCCTTCGCTCAACCCCCCTCTTCCTTCTTCCATGCTCCGTCTGCAGCTCATCAGTCAGTCTACTCATTAACCTAAAGGACTTTGATGGGAGAAAAAGGGAGAGATGGAGAGAACGCTGGAGAGAGGAAGCGTCTAGGGGAGAGAGAGCGCACGGACTGGACTAGGCCTGAATTAATAGCACTTCATGACAACAGGAAGGAGTAGGAGCCAGTGAGGAAGTGATAGAGGAAGAGAATATGGGAAACAGGAGTTTTTGAATTCAATTACTGATTGCATTTTTTGTTGATAAAAATCATTTGTGAAATTTAGCAATGTTATGGGATGTTCACACCAAACACAATTTTAATTATTTACGCAAGTAGATTACATACAAGGTCAATTGCCAAGACACGAATAGAGGCGAATTCCCATCAGGCAACGTGAATGATGCGATTCTGCGAACGTGCAATGTTTTTCTCACTCATGTCTTCCGCGCAAGTTGAAAAAAACAACTCAAACTGAAAATTTGCATGACGTGTTCTCGCTCAAGCCAGTCAGTGAAGAGCTTACTGACACGTCCAGTTGTATCACAAAAATGAAGAAAGCATATTGTAGCCATCTAGGCACCCCGAAATGTATGATATGGATATGTGGAACAAAGAAAAAAATTAAAATCAGTTGTAGTGGTAGTTGTATTTTATTAGTATGGCTACAGAGCTGCTATCAATAAAAAACATTTTTTAAATGTCAGTGTATATACAGTAGTAAAATGTAACGCACACATTAATGCAGGATTAGGCCTAATACTCATCCTCCTCTGGATGGTGCTGTGAACCCAAAAACGTCGGCATTCGGCTTTCCGGCATATTTGGGACTTCCACAATGGGTACAAAGCAGCGATCATAGTTATCTCCACCATCGTTGATCCCATAATGCTTTTATCCAAGCACGAAAAGCATCCTGCGAGAAATCTAGAGCAGAGTGGTGCGATGCATTTGGTGTGAACACACCATTATATTTTGATGTGATTATAGCTGGAATAATGTAGTTAGAATAATTGATTATTTTAACTATAATGTAAGTATTTTAATTGATATTATTTATATCTACTAAAATCATATGACTTTTCAGTGTGAGTGAATGAATATGGCATGACAAAATATTGACTAAATTTAAAATATTTTCTTTTGAAGACAAAAACTACAACCTAAAAGAAAATAAAGGAAAAACTGTAGGAATCACTGAAAGGGAGTTTGGGAATATTAGAAAGATAGAGTGAGACCGTCGTAGACAGCGATATAAATGAGGGTGGGCTGGATTGAATAATTACCCATCCATGCAGCACCGTGCAGACAGACGTCCTGTAGCAGAAAATATTCAGGAAGCTCATCAGGTTTGGCATTAAAATGAAGATTCTTTCTCTTTAATTACTTTAAACCCCAGCCCAACTTCCTGTTCTGCAGAGCCTCACAGAGACTGCCAGTGTGAGGACTGAGTTCGTTTGAATCTTTGCTAATTGTGCAGCTCTCCAGCCGTTCACCCTAGTTACCATGAGCAGATTCACAATGACAGCTATACATTACTTCCAATTAGAGGTACGTTTTCACCCACATGCATGTATCCGCACAAAAATGTTCATGAACTTTTGCATTGCTGTAGAGCAGCTCGTGAAGAGAGCCCGGTCCTGATCTCAGCGAACTGTCTGTCTCACTTAGCGACTGTCAGGGGACACTCTGCTGTGTCTCATATCTGTCACTAAATCAGTTTCGCACTGTCTTTCTAGCCAGCTTATGTCTGATAGTTTGTATCTGTGATGTCAGTGGAGTGTATTCGACTGGGTTGACCAGATGACACCTGGCCTTCAATTTGAGTTTTGTTTCTGAAGGTGAAGATGAATTCAATAAACCTTTGAAAAAACTGACTGGGAACTTTTGTAGTTAACAGTCATTTATCTGACAGTTATGTCATTGGTGTTTGGTGATTCATTTTTGGCTAAAGGTCTGCATTTAAAGTCACACCAAAGGTGTTCAGCTGGTATTAGGACTTGTCTTTCTGCAGATCAGTCGAGTTCTTCCACAGACTGAATCATCATTATCTTTGATCCTTGTCTTATACACAGAGACACTGTCATGTTAGAATAGAAAAGTGTCCTGTCCAAACTGTTGCTATATAATTAGAAGCACACAATTCCATAGAATATCATTATATGCTTAAATTAAGATTTGTACTCATGGAAATGACTAAAGTAGTCAAACCTTTTATTAGAAGGGGCGACCGAATACTTTTGGCAATATAGTGTATTTAGAAGAGTTTTGGTAACCAAATAATTTTGGTGTTTAATTGAGATATTTAAAAAAAATATTCTGTGTTCCACAGAAGGTCATACAGGTTTGGAACAACATGATGGTGAGTAAATGGTGACAGAATTAGCATTTGGGGCTAAACTGTCCCTTTAAGACAGATAAATGGCATCAAATCACTGCATGAAATGTAAAGTCCACCTGAAGCAGTGAGGTGACAAGAGTGATGTTCTAGTCATGTTGAGTGATCAAAATGGTGGCAGTGGTCTCGGGTCATTAGCTACTATGTAGCAGTGATTAGGACAGGGAATGTGAGAGAGTGGCCTGTATAGAGCGACCATCTGTGTCCTTACACTGGAGTTTAGATCACACACCACTCGATTGATCAACACTTCTCTCGGGTCTGATCCTCCTGATTCCCCCAAATTGCTTGTGTTTGTTCTGCTTGTCAGGGAGGATCTAGTATTTTGTTTGCATCTGGCCAGGTGCTGTCCAACCAATTTCCGTTTGCTTGTAAACCTTTTGTTTTGGTAAGACAGTAATGTTTAATTAGTCATATGACTGGGTCAGACTCGCACTGCAGGGCATATGTTCCCCAAATACATTGTGTTCTCAGATTGAATCACTTGTTATTTTATCATGCATCTTTGAGGCTGGGTTTGTCTGTCTATTATTGGTCTTGTGCTGGTTTGTTTGAGCAGATGACTGCTAGTTAGAGCATGTATGTCAAAGTAAATTTCTTATTTATGTAAGTATATGTGCACAAACTTAAGCGTGTGAATCACGAATTGTGACCTTCCTGTGACCTGAAATAGCTGAATCACTTCCATGTATGTACATACTGTATGCTGTGTGTTAAGCTCTTTTAACCGCTAATGTTGTTCAAAATGCCATACTGATTATTTTGTCAACATCAAAGATCTCTCTAGAGTCTCTCTGATGCTGAGATACAGATGTTTAATCTCAAAATCGTGAAACAGCACAACATGCATCTCTCTCTCTGTCTCTCATTCTCTTTCTCCCCCCTTATCCCCTAAACAAATATAATTTGATGACATTCTCTTCTCTCCCCGGGTTCAAGTAAGCATTAAGCCGTTTTCATTTGTAATTAATTTTTGTGAGGCGCTGAATGCTGTGGGATTACAACTCCCCACTGCTGCTCTTTGTTAAATACTCTGATTATTCAATACAACTGCTGCACAAAGGAAGAGAGAAAGAGAGCATTTATACAGGTATGTGTATAAATATATGTATATAAAACAGTAGTGTTGGAGTTTAGATTACACCAAGACTCAGACTTAGACTCCTTTAATGCCTAGATTTAGACCTCAAGACCCATATCTGTAAGTCTAAGAACCATGCTGGGTAAATGCAGAATTAATGAGCAATGCAATAACAGACTTCATGGACCCTATGTCAGACAAATTCAGATAGATTCATCAGACAGTGCTGGAGACTCTTTTCTTGTGAAATTTAAAAGATTCTTTTTTTTGTCCATGCAATGGAGGAAAGGGTCACCAACAGTTCAAAATATCTTATTTTGTGTTCCACAAAAGGCATGCGTGTCTGACATGGCTTAAGGATGAGTAAATAATGGCATACTTTTCATTTTTCTTTTACAAAAATGATCCATTATTCACCCTCTTATGGCTTGTTTTCTTCTGCATAAGAAGAAATTTGGATGTTTGTGTCAGCTGTTTTCATCCAGACATTGAAATTCAGAAGAGTCCGGAACCTTGAAACCCCCCAAAACGACACAAGGCTTGTATGAAATTGCTATATTTATATATTATAGTTGACTGCTATGTCATATGTTTTCTGAAGCAACATGATAAATTTGTATTATGCCCAAGTTAAAATTTAAGCCATTTTTCATGTAAACGTATATTGACATTGAGTATGGTGACACAAACCTCAAACTTCATGATACTCGGTCTTGATATGCAAAAATCTATTATATTTTTGCTGAGATTGCGCTTAGTTGAAATATTCAACATTCAGGTTAGTTGTGATCTGCAAGTGAAATCAAATCATACATGAGTTTGAATAAATTATATCTGATTTTTAATGTTTGGGTGCATTATTCCTCCAAAAGTAGTTGAGATGATTGCTACTTTGGCAAGCTGGTCTTGTCGTTGACCAAAACACAGATCCAGACCCGAGCCACATTTGTGTGATCTCAATACCACAAGATAAACAAATGCATGCAAATGCACATAAAACACAAAGAGATGCACATGCATCATGGAAAATGTCTTTGGAGAAGAAAAGGGAACCTCTGAATTATGCTGTTTAACCATGAATCATTGCTTATTCTCTTTTTCCAGTTCAGTGTTCACACTCGCTGATCCCAGAATAACTCATGGATCAGCATGTCTCTTGCTTGGGTTCAGGGGTTACACTACTACTTCAGCTTGGCAATTAGAAGGTTACAGCTTCTCTGGAACCTCCTCTCCTCCTCCTTTTTATCTTTGTAATATTAATTGCCTTCCCACTGTCATAAATGTCAGACAAAGGCCATTGAAACCCATAAAAATATGCTTTACCTGTGGCATCAGCGGGTGGATGTTGGGTGCCCGGTGGATGAGGCATGTCTCTGCTGACATTCTTAATTACTGCTTAACTCATGTAGGCATAAGTTATAATGTGCAGGTCATCGCTCTCTGAGACCTTCAGTCAGACAAAGAGGGACATTAGAGCATCATGGGCTCTGAATTACAGCCCTCTTTATCAGTCAGGGCTCCTCTCATCATTTGAGAGCCTCTGCATCAAATACGCACACAGTCTCTGGTAGTCTGACATTGTTTGTCATTTGAGAACCACCAAACCCATATTCTGTCGCCCAGGGATCCCGGTTATTCATGTGGCAGCCCATAATCACGTCGCTGTGCACCACCGGAAGGCATCAATTAAGGCATTATTTATTACCAGTAGTTCTGGTCTAATTCACCCGCACTGAATTAGCTCTGATTTCCCTTGACCTTGTCCGCATGTGCCATCTCTCCTTTTTCCACCTAAATGTAGATAAACGAGTGTGTGCAGAGTCCAAACGAGAGCGGGCCAGTAGGACAGTCCGATCATTAAGCTAAATTTAGTCATCAAACTGTAGTGCTACATCAGCTTATGTTGCTGCTATGATTCACAGCAGGCCAGTTTATTTGTCCATGCATTTACCATAGAAAAACTACATCCCTTTAGTAAGAGAACTTATGTTATGCTTCGTATATAACATATATACAGTGCCGTTCAAAAGTTTGGGTTTAGTAATATTTTTTTAAGTTTCTTATGCTCATCAAGGCTACATTTATTTACAGAAAATATATTTTGTGAAATATTATTGCTATTGAAAATAACTGTATTTTAATATACTTCAAAATATAATGTATTCCTGTGAAGCAAAGCTGAATTTGAACATTACTTCAGTGTCACACGATTCTTCAGAAATCATTCTAATATGCTGATTAGCATATAACTGATACTGATGTATGTTTTGTATGTATAGCCTTGAAACACCCCGGCAGCACAAAGTCCCGTCAAAGGAGTATCAGCTGCGTGACCTTGTTTATCCCACTGACAAAAGTCACATTCATTTTCATGCATGTGACTTCAGCCATTCACCAGGTGCCATTTTCAGCCTTACTATTGCTAGGATGCAGTCAGACGGATGGTATAATCATTCCTAATACTTCTATAGATTACATGGCGCACCGTACAGCATGCAGAGAAGGAAATTACTTGTCACAGATTGCATTGTGCGGAGCCCCTAAAGTCTCGATTGGTGCAAGACAGGCTCCATTGCAACTAATCGGACGCCTGTCTGCATTCTAGCTCGTTAGGTTGATCAAGTGCCCTCATCCGCTGTCACGTTTGGGCGAGTCTCCTGCCAAAACTTCAGGAGAAGAGTGAGGGAAAGAAAGGAGGAAAGAGAAGAGATGAAAAGAAAGTGATTTACTTGGCGGCCCCCGGTGAAAATGCTAATTGAGCAAATGATCTCTTAAGTCAGAAACTGGTATTTCAGCCTTGTTCTATTTGAAGAGAGGAATGAGTGGCTCTCTCTGATGGCACAGTCTGGACGTGAGCGAGTTTTTATGAGTCTAACTGAGGAGGTATGTACTGATGAAAGGAACGTAGCGTTCAGATTTCTACCGCAGTGTGTTTGCTTCACAGGCCCTTGAGGAAGCTGAAATGATGGACAGATTTGAATGTTTTTGGAATATTAATTGAAAGTCTTAAGAATTATTGGCCAGAGAGATAAATGATTCAAATGGTAGTCTTATTAAATTGACTGTTGAATTTTAAATCTGGCCTACAATATGCATGGAGTAGCATATTAAAGGATTAGACATAAAAAAATAAGTTTTTATGTCATCAAAATGTCATCTCTAGATATAGAGATATGGATGTAGTTATCGTAATTAACTGTAGCGTAAACAATATTGAGTTTTTTTAAGTTGCTTTTTATTTATTTTTGTTTGTTTATTTATTTATTTATGTTTGTGTAATGTTTTGTCAAACGATTAATCGCATTCAAAAATGTTTTCGTTTATATTATGTATGTGTGCTGTGTATATAAATACTAGTGCTGTGTTCGATACATAGATATGACAATGTATAGTCACAGAGATTTGATGACACGAGTATCGATACGGCTGGCCCTGTATCGATATTGTGGCACGTGTGCAGCAGTGGACAGTAATTAATTTGAATACAAGAACACAGATTAAAATGTTTAACACCAATGTTTAATCTGGCCGCAGAGGAACACTACTGGGTTGCCTGATATAAAGAGACGTAATCCCCGAAACAGAGCTTCCCACTTGCGCAATATGGAATTATCTAAGTGTGTTACTTATCTTTGTCAACCTGGCAACCATGTGTACGAGCGCTCTCTCCAGTAGATAAACGCGCTTGCTTTCTGAAAACACCAGCTAGCCTGCAGTTTAGCCATCTCCACTTCAATATATTCTCAGAAAAATGTAATTCATCAAGTGTTCACATATGAGAGAGAGAGCAAGAGATGCTGTGTATGTGTTAATTACCACACTAACAATAAAGCTGTGGCTTTAATTACTGTAGAAACAATGATGTTACCAGCTCCTTGTTGAGAAAGTTAATGTATGTAGCTCTTGCGTAAAATTGCGGGGAAGCGCTTAAAAGTTTGTTCCTGAATGTCTGCGTGCGTGTGTGTGTGTGTGTGTGCGTGAGATTCAGTGAAGAAAGCGCATTAGTTTAGAACTCTTCTCATTTTTTTTTTTTAAATGTAGAGAGTGTTAATTTGTGCAATGATAACCTACCAGCAATGTTAAGATGATTTAAGTATATTAATATGACTACATTACAATAGAAATTATTAGAAAGAGTAGCCTACATTATTACAGTGAAATATTATTGATTTATTTTACAAAAAATTAGATCCATAACCTAATTGAAAATGGCCTGTATTAAACTGAACATGACTTTCACAGCTGCTCGCTGCTTTTTCTCTGTAGTACCACATCCTGCTTCTATTTATTCTGCCTCTTTCTCTCACTCCTTGTAAAAAGTTGAGAAAAATCTTGGCATCTGCTGCTTGGATGGTAAAAAATAGAAGCTATCAGAAGTCATTTAGTCGTACAGTGTCTCCACTCTAGCTTGTGTTTTAACACCATTAAGATACAGACCTCATCCTCACGCTAATGAGAGACACGCAGCCTCTCCATAACAACAGGGTCAGTTTGAGCGAGAAAGCTAGAAGAGGATTAAGAAATTAAGCAGTATGGAGCCAAACAGTCATGTAGAGAAAAAGAAAGATTATTTTAAGAACGGGAAACAGCAAATGGGATGAGCAGGAAATGAAGGCAAAAGAGGAAGAGCCAAAGAGACTAATGAAAGTGGCCTGAAGCATAGGGCAGAGAGCGGCACACAGAGACAAACGAGTGCACATTCTCACAAAGCAGTAATGAGAGCGCAGAGAAATCACTACCACACACACTCCAGCATGGCTCACCGCTCACTCCTATACTGTACATTACATCTCAACCCTCTCATTTGCTCTGGATGACACAATGGACTGCATTCTGTCCTATCCATGCTGAAAACCATAGACCTTCACACATTGCTTAGATAAGATATGAGATTATTTACTGTATACAGTACCACATTTTAAAAAGGTCAACACGCATGATAGCATTCACACAGCACTAATACTTCCAATGCTTGATCTATACATAATCATGCATAACCTATAGATTATAAGGGCTTAGTCTATAACAGAGCTAATATTACTTTAACTACTTAATCTATATTTTAGGCAGTACAACCGTTTTCAACATAAGAAATATAAGAAATCAATCGTTCGTAATAAGTATTTCTTGAGCACCAAATCATATTAGAGCGATTTCTTAAGGATCATGTGACATTGAAGACTGGAGTAATGGCAGCAAAGAAAATCAACTTTGCCATCAAAGGAATTAATTTAAAAACATATATTGTTTTAAAATATTTAATATTTTACAATATTACTATTTTTACTTTATTTTTGATCAAATAAATGCAGTCTGGGTGAACATACTGTAAGATAATTCTTTATAAACCAGAGAGCTTTTGTGTCTGGAGACCTGAATATCATACCTGTGAGTAGACATTTTTATCTTGGGCCAAAAACAGCACTTGGCAATCTCAAAGAAACACCCTGGCAAGCACTTAACAACACCCTAGCATCACGGGCGAGAAGGCACTACTCTTACGATAATGCACAAATCTAGTTTTCTTTTGCTATCATGGTCTTATAGCTTGAAAAAGATAATTCGATGTGTTGAATGTCTGTCTCTGCCTAAATTTGCATCTTAGACCTAGAAACTATGATGAGGAGATACGAAAACAACTGCAGTTGTGTATTTTCCGTTGGAAATAAATGTGTTCAGTGGGAACCCGTCATGTCTGTGGGCTCCTTTATTGCGGTATTTTTGCTTAACTGTTACCGCTGGCTCTTTTTTCCTCCCTTTTTCTCTCTCTCATTCTCCATCCTTTTTTGTTTGTAGAGATTGTCCTTGTTTAAAGCACTCATACATCACTCCCTCCCTCGCTCCTGTGCTGAAATGAACGCGTGTGCTTTGCACCTTGGTGAGGCTCTGTTTGTACTGGATTCAGTTTTTTTGGTGGTGTGGCTGTAATATATGCTGTCATGAGAGATTCGAGACCGGTGCAGTAATATGATAAAACCGCTCAATTCAGGACCAACCAGGAAAACGTGTAGTAGTTTCTACGTGCAGTAGCCATACTGCTCCATACAGCATTCATACAGGTCAAGGCATGGTCAGAAGAGTATGGAAGTGATTTTCTCTTTGCTTTTGCTCTTATGTATTAATTTTCTTGATTATTTTCTCCTCTACATATAAACGTGTATCCATCCATATATCACTCTTATTCCTGGGTTTGTAGTGTAAAAAAGTGTGGGGTCCCAAAAAAAAAAAAGCCTGTTTCCACCGTTGTAATAAAGTTTAAATAAATAAAACAAAATAATAATAATATAAAAAACTGAAAAGATATTTGACATTTATTTCTCATAATTGTGATTTTATATCTTACATATGCCACTACATTTATTGCTTGCATTTGGGACTTTTTATATCACAATGTGACTTCTCACGATTGCAACTGTTAATTATTATTTATTATAACACTTTAGTGTAGGGACCATGCTTATTATTAACATATTGGCTGTTTATTATCCTACCCAAAACCTAAACTTGACAACTACCCTACTAACTATTAATAAGCAGCAAATTAGGAATTAATTAGGAGAACTGTACCTTAAATTAAAGTGTGGCCTCATTTCTTTACATGATTTTGAATTGTTTTTTTATATTTATATTATTTTGTTATTTACAAAATCACAGATGTGAGAAATAATATTGGACAATTCTGACTTTGTATCTCACAATTACTCATTTTATTTTTGTAAACAGGTTTCCAGTGAGACCGTCTTTGATCAATTTGCACTTTAAAATCAAAGTTTGAAACATTTTCAAACAGAAAACTATAAATAATAACTGAATAAGATTCTGCATTATTTGTGGGTATCTAATCTACGGCTGCTGCCATTAGTCTTATTTTTTATGAATTCATATTTATAATTTACGTCTGGTCAAATTGTTATTCTGATCATTTATAATTTAAAATGTCTTAAATCAAAGCATTTTCGCTTGTGATTTCAGACTTTTGAACTCCTCTCACAGTCTGGATGGCGGTAAGAGTGAGTAAGAGAAGGACGGGCAGAGGTTGCATCAGTCTGATCAGGTAGATGCGCTGAGGTAGTGAAGCAGTGCAGAGCATTAAGTCAGAGTGACGGCTTCCCACAAGCCCCTGTGCCACATCACAGATCAGAGATTTAGTGCTGGAAAGGCTAGAAGAACAGCAGCGGCAATAAACGAGTGAGAAGTGACGTGCTGAGGTGAGCGAGCCTCTACGTGCACGCCTCTTTTATTTTTATCATGTTGTCATGCTGTCGGTTACGTTGCTCTCTGTCTTCCTCTCTCATTTCTTTGATGACTTCAGTGCTGGCACGACCCGTCCTCAAAGAGCTGCTAACTTTTATAAACGTTTTCATGAGAACCTGCTTTTTTCTCTCTCTCTCCCTCCCTCCCTCCCTCCCATCTCTACTGCAGAAAACACGAAGGCACCTCTGCAAAGGTCACGGTCGCGGCAGAATATCAATTTCAACTCGACACGAGCACCCACTGCCAAGGAGCCTCATTACGAGAGCGAACCCCATCCGTCTGCATCCCACAAGCCGACCCACCGGCCCGAGAGGGAGAAAGAAAAAGAGCAAACTCTGACGCTTTGCTCATCCAATGGTGACACGGATGTGGAGGCCTTGCTCGCCCGCCTGCGTGCCCTGTGATGACATCACCGCCTCTGGGTTTGACCTCTGTAGTCACTTCGGCGACACAGATGCAAAAAAGAAACACAAAGCTCACAGTCACCTTTTGCTAATAAATGCCGGCGGGTTGTGCACATACGTGCATAGGAAAAGTCTTAACAATTAACCTTTCCCATCCGTCTCCTCTGCCCTTTTACCTCCGACAACAGACGTGTTGTCCACAGAAATGCGAGTCATTGTGCTGGTCGGGTCCAGGATGAAAACTCGTCTCTGTTTTGTATTAAGCAGCTAATTACCGGATGGTTAGAGTGACCTTTGGGCCAAGCACTTGTCTTTTTTATGTCATAAACAGACCAATTATTACTCTTTAAAGGCTTCACGCTGCTCTTTAAGACAATACATGCGTATTTTCATAAACGTTTGAGAAATAACCTTTCAAATTTGTCAAATCTAATTTTCCATTTCTGCATTCAGACTCATTTTACAGCTTGCATATGATCAATTTTTTTTTACATATTTAATAACATGACTATATCTTGTGTTTATTATAAATATAAAACATTTTTCAGTGTGAATCTTCTTTATCTTTGTTCGTATTCATGTATACATAATAAAATTAATTCTAAAAAAAGTTTTTATATGCATGGAAATCTTTATACTTATGAGCAATTACTCACTGTTTTCTATTTTGAGATAAAGAATGTATTAGTTGGGTTTCGTCCCCCTCGAGAGACGGTACTATGCAAGAGCAGCGGTTCTTACAGCAGATCCCTGAGTGCCAGGAGTATTTGTACTGCTTAGCAGTCCGCACTTATATAATGCACACTACTCCTGCACATTTATTCTTGGATCGGGTGATTTTCTAAATAATGTTTGATTTCTTTGGTTTATTTTTGTGTTTGTCTGTCTCGTTGTGTGCACGTGTTTTCTCATTGTATAATTGGCAAGTTTTCATATTCCTCATGATGTTTTCTATTCTGCTATTCTTGATGTGATTTTCCTCTTTACTGCTCTCAATCAGGCATGACATCGGAATGCGATTACCTGTGAAATCACATCTCTCTGTTTCTCTCTCTCTCTCTCTCTCTCTCTCTATCTCTCTCTCTGTACTCACTCCCATCACATTTTTTTAATTCTTTGAAACAACATTCCTGTTATTAGTTAGACATTATTGTGGTGACATTCTTTGGTGAAATGTTTCAAATAAAATAAGGAAAAAAAAAACGATGCAGAGAACTCAGTCTTTTGTTTGGCTTCAAAACAGACGAATGTCAATTCTTTTGTTTTTTTAATTTCGTTCCACTTACTCTCTCAGTCAGTTTCCCTCATTAAAAGGGTGCATATGTTCTCGTGCATCCTCTCATTCATTCAGAAATCGTATTTTATGCACGGTTACCTGAGAGTCAGGGTGAGGTTAGGGAGGAAGGCTGGCACCTCCTGGAGAGATGAAAGCCTCTGCTACCCACAATCACACTGTTTATTGTATTGTAAATAATAATGAATGCTGTTTCCAAAGGTGTCTGATCCAGTTTCATTAATCTACTTGAAATGGGGGAGGTGGGTTTGCCCCTTCACAGCAGTAGGATGCTGGTGTTATTTGGGAATGCTGGTCACTTTAAATAAAGGAAGGACAGCAGGTAACTTACGGTCTATCACATTCTTAGCCAGCATCATGTGAATGACTGACACTTGCAGCAACTGAATCTGAAGTACAGGGAGGCTATCAAATAAAAGAAAACATAGTTGATCTTTACAAATATAACAAATAGTCAATTTAGTTAGTTACTATTTTTAATCCAAACTATTTTGACACATACTTATTTGAAGTATATTTAAACTGTGTGTGTATTTCTTTCTGTGATGGGGCTGTTGTTTTCCACAGAGCTTGGGATTGCCATCGTTGTGAAGATACATGGGTAATTGACATCACGTCAAGCAGTACTCCCATTTTTTATTATATTATTTATACCCATCCCCCTCAAAAGCTTACATCCCTTATTTAAATTTACATTTATGCATTTAGCAGATGCTTTTATCCAAAGCAACTTACAGTGCATTGAGGCTATAATTTTTAATCAGTATGTGTGTTCCCTGGGAATCGAACCCACAACCTTTTGTGCTTCCAACGCATTACTCTACCACTGAGCCACAGAAACATGGCTCTTATTTATACACTATAAATAAAAATAAAAATGTGGTCAGTAGGATTTTTATTAACTGTTATTGTCTTATTATTAGTAGTAAATGTTTTAAGCAATGAGGCATTAAATTGATCAAAAGTGATTGTAAATACACTGATCATTTTATTCATCAAAGAATCCTGATTTTTTTTTATCTCAACAATATTAACCAACAAAACATGAATAATTATAAAAGTATTTCTAAGCACCAAATCAGCTAATTGGTCCATTTTGAAGGATCATGTGACACCAAAGACTAGTAATGATCCTGAAAATTCAGCTCTGCATCACTGAAATAAATTTAATTTTAACATATATTAAATCGTTATTTTGAATTATGATAGTATTTCAATATGTTGCTGTTTTTACTATGTTTTTAACAATTAAATAAAGCCTAGGTGACCATAAGAGATAAAAGTATAAATAATCTTACCAACCCCAAGCTATAGTGTGCATAAATGTATCCTAAATTATTGATCTTGAAAAGGGAACAAATTTACATACAGTACATATCCACTAGTACTGCTGCCTTAGAATCTGAGTTACCTTGAGTTACCTGCATATGTTTACCTACATTTGGCCTTACATGTTTATGATGCACACTAAAATACTTTCCAGGTCATTTTCTTTTGCAACTGAGCTGAAGTATTTGTGAATTGCCCTAAGCCACAGGTTGGTTTCACAAATTAGATGACATAAAATATAACATCACCCAGCGGTAGAATTGAATGAGTCTGAAAAGAGACCATATTGGTATTCTTTGAAACCAATAACCCAGAAAACAACATAATTGACAATAATCTCTATACCAATTCTCCATTTAAATACCCTGCGTACATGCAGCACACTTTGCAGCCTAAACAGACCCCACAGTCAGAGGAAAAAGCCCATCACAACAACAGCCCACATCAGTGCAGTCGAATAGCTCTTTGTGCCGAAATGAAGTCAGATCAGTTTGCATCCATATCCTAAGCTACAAAGTCACACGTCCACTTTGGAAAGAACGTCGTCAATTCCTCTCCTCTGTGCTTTTTATTTGCGTTTAGTCGTCCGAGACGTCAGGCTCTCTGCAGGCAGTGTGTGTAGTGCTGCCCTTAGCGGGATCACAGCTCCGATCAGCACCATGGACAGCTCCAGCAAAAGCAATGCTAATGAAGCACGGCCTTCCTCGTTCCCCTCTGTATTAGCATCAGACAGAAGCTCACCATCTCTGCTTCAAATGATCCACTGCCGCCGCGAGCTTAACCCCGAGAGAGGATGTTCTGTGCTTCTGTGTCCCGTGTTCTTTGCTCTCTGCTTCTTTATTTTTTATGAACTGCCTCTTTCTTTCTCGCTCATCTGCTCTTGCTCTACTCCACAAAGACAGGAACACAAGAAATCACCCAATCCCATTGCCTTTTTCCCAGCTTAATAGGACAAACTGGAGCGGCAGAGGATATGAAATTCTGCTCTATGTAGTTCTGCCCGAGTAGCAGCCAAAACTAGTCTGTGAAGCAAACAAGATCATGCCTTTCCTATTTAATGCCTGCTGTCAGCCGGCTTTCCACAGGACGACGGGGAGATCAGAAGGGGTTAAAGGGTCAGAGCCAAAACATTGGTTCTTCTCAAGGCATGCTGCTTCTCGATGAGATCTAAGGTCAAGTGGAAGAGGTTAAGGCTCATTTGTGTAGTTCATAATTTGGTTAATTATGCTTCAAATGACTTGAAATTGCTTTTTTTATTGTTGTTATTACAGAATGTACCTTTTTCCACTGTGTCCGTGTGCTTTTTACAATGACTGTTTCTATTATTCTCTCCACTATCTCGGCTGTTGGATGTGAATCTACTTGACAGACGGTCCTCAATAACAATGTGAAGGTCTGGCTGTTCGCTAACTGTAGCAACCAAGACGAACACAGACTGTCCAACTAGAGAAAGAGAAACAGACATCTGTTGGTTTTTTGAACATGCATTGATGCATCTCAAGCTGCCATCGCAAAGCCTTTCCTCCAGGCAACAACAAAACGAGATCAGAGGGGGTGGGGGGGGTGCATTTTCTTTATTGAACAGTTGTGCTGTTGTGTGTATAATTTAAAGGGAAACAAAGCATATTGTGTGGCAGATTGCAGTCTGCTCGGGTTTAATTGGAGATGGGGAGAGTGAGGCAGATGTAAGTTAAGATTGTTAAACTCTGATTACTAGGATGAATCCTCACCCCACACCTCTTCTAGCTTACAGAGGCCAGTCTATCTATCTATCCACCCATCCTGTGAGAAGACAGAACTATTTTTATCAGTGCAACTGGAAATTACGTTTTGACACAGTGAGCGCTTCTGAAGATGAAGTAACTACTGGATTTGGCACAGTTTGCAAGGTTAGTGACATCAAACCTGAGATATTCTGAGTTTTGTTCATATATGTATGCTTTACATTTATTGAGGAGCTGCAGATTATCTGTCCTTTCTTTCCTCACCAGGTGACAAAGTGTGTTTGTGTGTTTTAATTATACCCGGGCAGAGTGTGTTTGCCTCTTCATTCACTACACTAACAGGAACTTTAGGTCAGGAAAACTGTGGAAATTACTCCTGACAAAACTAAGTAGCTCACCTCTCTCAATTCACCAGATTAAGAGTGACTGCCCTCCAAATTAGACTCTCCCTCCTCCTCTGTTTCTTTCTCTCTCACATACACACACCCACACCCATTCCCTCTTCTCAGCCTAATCTTGAAGTGCCCATCGAGTACATGTCCCTGGAAACAAAATTCAGTTTCTAATAATATGTTAGTCCTTCTTGGTTTGGAGGAGGTCTTTTGTCGGGTATTGTAACAAGTCTACAGGGAGTTTTGCTCTTGTGGGAGCCAAAAGCAGACAGAAGGCTTGGCACTTTTGGCCATATCTCTATCTCCACACTCTGCCAGACATCCTGAGCGTAAGTGTGCTGCACTGATCTTCTTCCTCTCACAGTGAGTCTCCTTTTTCTCTATTTGCGTCTGTTGTCCCAAATCCTTTCTCACAAATCATTTCCACACTAGGATTGATCAGCACTTTGACCTTCACTCTTCCCGGGGTTTTCGTCTCACTTGTCGCTTTCACAGCATGCCTTGCAGATCCTTTTCACCAAAAATGGAAAGAGCTTGCACCTTCTCTTGTTCCTTCTCACTCTTTTTCTCCTTGCTTGACTCCAGAGGGGTTTTTCACCTTGAAATGGCACTTCTGTCTGTTCCTAGCAGTCTTATTGTACGGGGCAAAAGAATCCATCGGAGGCTTGAGCAGAGCAGCTGAGTCACCTGCTCCAACGTGATTGTGTTGGATTCGGGATAATCCAGCACCTTCTCTTTTCTCAACTCTTCCTGGTCTATTTCTATCTCAAGGACACAGGCCCTTTGAGAAAAGATGGCCTCAATCATTGATAGAGCCATGGTGTTCTTTAAGAAAAAGCTTTTTTGGGGGTTTTAAGCAATGAATGAAGCTTAAATAAATCTTAGGTAAGGAAACAAACTCTAAGCTCCTTTTTAACCTGAATGCCCATTACATGCAAATGCAGAATGATTTAGTGCAAATCCCTAGCCTTGGCTCTGGTAAACTCCTTCCAGTTGTTGCAAGGGTAAATTAGACCTTACAAAGTGTCCTCAAAGGATGAGGCTTCTTCAAATTTGGTAGAAAGCAGCTCAAAGGTGAGAATGGGCGAGTTGCAAATAGAGCGAGTTCTAGAAAGTGTCTCAGCATTGTCTGCAAACTGTTAAGACCTCCTCAGAAACCGCAACGTATAAATAGACTCGACCGTGGCCACTGTGTGAGTCAGTGTCTGTCAGCAAAGCTTAAGAACGAGGGCGGATGTTGGGGGAGGAGGGTGGTTGTCTTTTCTATGCTTTTCCAGACAGAAAGATAATCATTTTCCCCTGGGGTACGGACTGTGAGAAGGGGTTTCTGTCCGGTTGGGGGTGCTGGCAGGGAATTTCAAGCTGTTTTTGGCCTGGAAGCCCTGACTCTGCAAGGTCACATCACCATGAGTGAGTGTGTGATGATGTGCAGGAAGGACAATGCCCGGAGCACATGTGATGGAACCAGGCCAGCGTGCCACCACGTGCTGCCAGCATTGATAGACAGGGCACAACATCACCTGACAGTTAGCAGCATTACACGTCTTTTTGTATTTGTGCTTTTTTATCTTATTTATTGGATGCACAGAAACAGGAATGTGTAAAGAAAAATACAGTAGTACCGTATGAGCCAAAATGCACAGAGTGCATGTGATATACACACAGTGGTGGCCAAAATCATTAGAACACTAGTATTTTCACCAGCTAAAAGGTCTGTTATTTCTATCCTTTGCTGTAGTATATCAGTTTACATTTCCAAACATTCATTTTGCCATTAATTGTAATAATCCAGTGATATTGTTGTTCGACAACAGCCAGTGCTCCACACAGAGATCTGATCTCATTAATCATCCAGTCTGTCTGGAATCACATGAAGAAGCAGAACAAACTAAGACAGACCAAATCCAGAAGAACTGTGTCAAGAAACCTACCTGCAAAGCTACAGCACTCTTAAAAGTTGTCGGCACTTGTGTAAAAATGCTGTCATAAATAATGTCATAAATGGATTTATTTATCAATTAACCTCTTCTAAATAAATGAAATCATCATTTGGTGTGACCATTCTTTGTGTTTAAAGCTTTGTGTCTAGAGCCCTTGTGCCCTACGTGCACTTGCACATAGCTTTTCAGGTAACTTTGCAGGAAGGTTTCTTGAAGCATGTTGGAGACACTGCAGTGCCACAGTTTTGTTCAATTCAATGCATCCTTGCTGAGTATTAATTAATTTATTTTAATTTTTTTATGAAACTTTGCTTATTGTATTGCTGGTGAAAATCAGCTGGGATATATGCGTTGCTCCTAAATAAATAAGGAAATACTTTGTAGAAAGGAAATGTGAAGCTAAAAGATTTTCCTTCTGAGGATGAAAATAAAATGTTGTGAGCATATGCATTTAAAGTACTTTATAATAACTTTATGCCATTATATTTGTGTAATGGAAGAAGCACAAGGACCGAATGTTGAATTGCAGACCGGGTCCATTCACGTTTAATCTTCCTCAGCAAAAGTGCTTTATGATGATGGTTTAAAAAGCTCAGACTGAGAGAATAACTCCAAGATTATGTTTGGAGCAGAGTGCAAGTACAAAGTGGCAGCCTTTGATCTCCATGGTGACAGCGAATGGGCGGGCGGAACCATGTGGAGGGTCTTTCGGGATTCATTATCCTTTTTGTGAGTCTTTTTAATGATGGGGGTGGTCCTTGCCCTCACCGAGAGGCACAACAGAGAGCAGTTTATGCACACGTCTGAACAGACGAGCTGTGAGCATTCTCTAATTACTGTTAAAGATCCATTAAAACTATTTCCTTCATTCAGACTTTTCATGGCAATTACGTTTAACTATAAAGGTAATATGCAATCAGCACTCATAAAATAACAACAGAAAACGCGTGATGAACTCCAGAGACAGTAACTGACTGTTCAGCTTAAGCATACTGGCATTGTATTTTTCATTTTCGTGCTGCAAAGCGACAGTTCCACATTATTTTATTGTATTTAGATTAAACTGTCCAGAGATCACATTCCAGGCCGAAAATGAATGTGATAGATCATTTACTGATGATAAATACTGCACATCACTAAAGTGATTAATCAATGCATGTTGGCAAATGCCTTGTGTAATACCGGAGCTATAGAATTAGGATCATGTCAATTGACTTGTTCCTTTAAATGTGACACAATGGAAAAATTGTATTATCTCTTAAGCTGGTGGCTTTTTTTTTTCAATTAACAATTTTCAGTAATAAGATTTTTTTGTCATTATTATTATTATTTTAGAGCAAAACTGGCAGTCTTTGTCGTCTTGTCTTTTTTTTTTGGTCAGCCAAGACCATTTGACCGAAGAAAAATGTAAATAAATATTTCAGTAATTTAAAAGCACAAGCATTTTTATACTTGTTCATATGATATGTAATACACATTTTGTAATCAGTGTTTATGTCAAGGCTTGCTTGGGGTGTTTCCATTTTAAGTTAGCTTTTTAGTGAGGATGTCAGAATAATATGTTTGGATATGTAAATTCAGTCGTGACTGGGATGTATATGGCATATGGTACAGTCTGCCATAAAAAAAGGATTGATGTTGCACAGATTTGGTTTTCCCCTTGATCTCACTGAGGTCATATTACACTTTTTGACAAGCAATGGATGTAAAGACAGAAAAAAAATCACCCTGTCTGCATCTGTCTTCAGCTGATCAGGATATTCATGCTGATGATTTGGCACCATGTTAAACAAGCCTGGACATGTCTTAGAACATGATGTCAAATATAGGTACATATCTCACATTCAGTCACACCATCTCACTCTCCCATTCCTCATTTCCTTCAGCTCTCTCTCACTTCTTGTCCTCTGAGACAGCGGTGTTATGTAATGTGAAGTAGACATGGTGTCGACTCTTTGACCTTGAGTTAAGTCTTCACACTGAGAATGAGAGAGGTTGTAAAAAATGTTGTATTACCTCATTCTCTTCTACTGCTATCTGTCTCTCTCAACACTTTGTAGCAGGGATTGAGAGGAAAACGGTGTAAATCTACTTACAGAGTCCCGACTGACATCATGTCTTAACCCCAAACGACTTCACTTTGACCAAGCTCCTAAGGTTTGGGTTTGCTCATCGTGCCATGTTCTGTTTTATCTCATTTTATAATGAAAACAACCTATTTCTTCCCATACTGTTTTTAACATGGAGCATAAAAGGAGACATTCTGAAGAATCTTTATGTAGCTTTTTGCCCATTGAAAGACAGTTCATAGACTAAAGACTAAATAATAAATGGCCTATGTCGGGTTTTTTAAACTGGGGTCTGGGGACCTAAAAGACATGATGGGGTTATGGTTACCATTTAATAGTATGGTAATAGTGAGTACAAAAGAATACAATGCCAACTCAATAGTAGTGATAATTCCGTTGATTAATTTTTGACTAAGGTCAATAAACAATAATTGCGACTATATATCAGCATGCAATATCATTGACGATAAAAGACTAAACTAAAATGTATACAAAAATCTCTTATTATTTTTGTCAAAAAAATACAAGGAGACCAAATATTTTGGCAGAGTATTGATCTCTGGCAACCACACACATGAAAGCTTGCATAGTAGAGACATTTACATTTAGTCATTTAGCAGACGCTTTTATCCAAAGCAACATACAAATGAGGATAATAGATATAATCAAAACCAACAAAAGGGCAACAACATGCAAGTGCTATGACAACATTGATCTGAAAAAAACAACATTTATTTTGTTAAGCTCAGATGAGCTTTATTTGTCACATACACAATTATACAGAGTATAATCAGCAGTGAAATGTGTTCTCTTCATTTAACCATCCAAGTGAACACACACCTGGAGCAGTTGCCAGCTGACGCTGCGGCGCCCGGGGAGCAGTTGGGGGTTCGGTGCCTTGCTCAAGGGTCTCACCTCAGTCGTGGACAATTCCTGCCGCAGCTGAGATTCGAACCCATAACCTCGGATTACAAGTCCGACGCTCTATCCACTAGAGCCACGACTGCCCCCAACATACAAGTTAGCTGGAGTTTAGCGATCTTCAGCTTAAATTAATGTCATTCATCCAGTCTTTGTTTTGTCATGAGGTTTTTTGCGATTGTTTCTGAATAAATGCCATTGTTTTAATAGAGAAACATTATTGCAGTTTGGAAATTACTATTAGGAGTCACTGTTATAATATGTGTTTGTTTTACCAGCTTTCATAATGTAGACGGGGAGAGTGCATAAGTCTTTATATTAATTTATATAATAAATAGCCTATATCAGTACAATGGCTGAGGTAAAATATACCATGTGAGTCGACATTCTATTGATTGTTGCTTTATTAAGCAAAAATAAGTACAGGACTAAAACGAATTTAAAAGACAAAAACTGCATCCCAAATGATACACTATGCACTATGTACTCAACCATGCAGTGTATGATATATTATATAACGTTATTTTGTCTTTAATAATTGTAGTCTGACAGCCCTTCACAATGTAATTAAAGCTGTGACAGCTGAGTAAATGAAGTGTTCAACAATCCACACTTTGTTTTTTCAGTTATTTAAATGCATCATCCGGGTATTTACATTTACATTTTATTTGTATTAATATTTTTACTGTATTTTTATTGTTTAATTGTACTGTTACTGTTAATGGGTGTTTACACATGAACAGCATGATATTTGCCCTTTATTTGAGTTTTGAGCTATTCCTCACTCAAAGTTATCATATAACTTCAGAAGACTTGATAAATAGTGCAAGAACCATATTTCCTGTATTGTGCTGGGGCAGTCGTGGCCTAAAGGATAGAGAGTCTGACTTGTATAAGGTCGCAGGGTCGAGTCTCAGGTCCGGCAGGGGTTGTAGGTGGGGGATTGAATAACCAGCGCTCTCTCCACCTTCAATACCACGACTGAGGTGAGACCCTTGAGCAAGGCACCGAACCCACAACTGCTCCGCAGCATTGGCTGCCCACTGCTCCGGGTGTGTGTGTTCACTACTGTGTGTGTGCACTTGGATGGGTTAAATGCAGAGCACATATTCTGAGTATGGGTCACCCCATACATTACTTCACTTTTATTGTGCTTTTCGTTCTTTTTTTCCCAGCTTGTGAGTCATGGACTCTATGGAGTGTCATTGTAAGGAAAAGAGCTGCAGATTCTTTATAATGTATCAGTTTGTGTTCCATGTAATAACACATGTTGAATGTAACAGAATTTGTATTTTTGTCTTAACAGACTATGCATATATTTTTAATCAGGAGTGGTTGGGATCTCAAAGATACATTGTTTAACAGTTCATCGAGGTGCTTTTGTTTACACTCTGTGAAATAACATGTCACTGCTATTGCCATCGCACCAACCTGAAGAGTTTTGAATATCTTGGTGCTTGTTCCCGCACTGTATTATTTTTATTAAACGGACGCAAACTGACATAAAAAACAGTGAAGAGGAACTTCTCATTAGCTGAATCTGGAGAAGAAAGACACGCTGTTTTTATTTTTCACAGCAAGCAGGCGTAAAGAAACCGAGCACCAGATCAGAGAATAATAAAAACATATCTGTTGCTGTTATTCACCGGTGTGGCAACCCCAAAATCTGACTAAAAGTCACAGTTTGACGAACTGCAAATCAAATCACTGCACCACCTCCTCCACTTGCCTCCAAAGTTTATAGATACTCTTCATATTTAACAGCCCTAATTTGACAAGAGCTCTGAATTAGTGAAAAATGTGAGGAGAGGGGAGCGGCGGCAAACACAACGCAGATGTGTCGATGAACGTTTTTATAATATACTTGTGCAGAGAAACCGTTGATATGGAAGGAGCTTAATGAGGGGGAATTAAGATGGAGAGGAAGGAGCAGGCCACAGGGCTAGTTTTAGAAAAACAAGTCCAAGAGATGTCTGATCTAATTTATAAACCCCGAGTGTCATTTCAAAATCCTCTCTCTCTCTCTCGCTCTCTCTCTCTCTCTCTCTCTCTCTCTCTCAGCTGCTATGTAAAACGAGATGAATAAACAAATCTGCCTTATTAATATGTATAACCATACATGTCTACGGCAGTACCGGGATGTCAACAATGCTTTGTATGGGGAGAATATTTCAGCTGTCGCTGTTAAATGCACTATCAGCAGTACAGCATGTTTGATGCATTTGAAATATTACTTGCCGCAGCAAGGTTATTACGAGGATTTAGTTCAGTATTATAACATGCAAAACATGTCACATTTACTACAGCACATAATCTCTGTTCGAGGCTATAATATTCACATTTTCTCAGGTTAAGTAGAAGATACATTACAGCCTGGGATTCACATTAGATTTTTTGTTTTAACAGGTTGTGTACGTCTGACACGCTTGCATGCATGTTCACGCTCCAGTGGAGGATAGCTGGTGAGGAATTAATGGTACAATGAGCTTCTAATTACCTGGATCACAATACTAAGGTGAGGTAGAAAAACAAGAGAAAGAAACATGTATGCTAATTATATCCCAAGTAATGCAAAGGGCTTGCATTGACATTGAATCAAAGATTGGTTTGCTGTTCAGGCTTTGATGGGTGGCTAATTGCTCCTCTCTCGTTAGTCATAGACTATTCATGTGCAATTAGCCTGTGATTCAGTCTCTGTACAAGCACCAGGGTGCAGCTTCGATGTGCTACCTGTGTCCTGTGGCACATCCGGTTTCCTACAGCACAACGCTTCCGCATGTGTTGTTTCTACAGGTTAACATGACTGACCTAATCATTATGAAACTGAAAATTAGAGTCATTTGTATTTTGTTGTTTTTTATATTAAAAATGTGTTCTGCATTAAAATGCATATCATTCCTGTCACATGATCCTTCAGAAATCATTCTAATATGCTGATTTGCTGCTCAAGAAACATTTCCAATTATTTTCAGTGTTGAAGACAGTTGTACTGCTTTATATTTTTGTGGTAACTGTAATACACTACCATTCAAAGTTTGGGGTAAGATTTATTAAAATCTTTGGGACCAAGATTTTTTTTTTAAGTATTTTTAAAAGAAAATAAATATATATTTTTATTCAACAAAGAGTGTACATGTTTTAAGATTTCTTTTTTTTAATGCTGTTCCTTTGAACATGTTATTCATTAAAGAATCCTGGAGGAAAGTGCATCAGTTTCCACAAATATATCTAGCATTAATAATAATTGTAATAATGCTGTAATTGCTAACAATGCTGGAGAGTACATTCAAATTAGCTTTATTGGCATCCGTGTAGCATCACGATGTTGCCAAAGCAATAAATATGTCCATATTATACAAGTTATTAAAAAAAATACATGAATACAGAGAGCAGTTATAAATGGAAAGGAAGGTTCAGCCTTTGTCCCTCATTTGATGGCAGGAGGACACTACTGTGCTGCTAGGTGGAAACACTTGAACATAAGTTGCTTGCATGCTGGAATTCAGGTGACACTAGAACCATTTTGTTGAAAGTGAAAGTGAAAATGATGTGGCATACGGCCAAGTATGGTGACCCATACTCTGAATTTGTGCTCTGCAATCAATACCACACACAGCAGTGAACACACACACACCGTGAACACACACCGAAGCAGTGGGCAGCCATTTATGCTGCGGCACCCGGGGAGCAGTCGGGTGTTCAGTGTCTTGCTCAAGGGCAGCACAGTCGTGGTACTGAAGGTGGAGAGAGAGCTGGACATTCACTCCCCCCCACCGACAATTCCTGCCAGACCTGAGACTCGAACTCGCAACCTTTCGATTACGAGTCCGACTCTAACCATTAGGCCACGTCTTCCCTAATGGGAAGAAATAGGCATACCTTATTATTTTATATCTGCTGCACGCCGTGAGGAAGTCTCTCTCTCTGTGTATTTTGGCAAGTAATTTCAAATTAACTGGTTCAAAAATAAATTTGAAAATGAATATGATTCATCAGTCAGTAGTGTTCACAACATCCATGGGATGTTCAGAGAACTGAACACTGATGCTTTCAGTCTGCAAGCATCTGTTTGTTTGTAATCTCTAAAGGTGATTTTTGTAGGTTGTTGATTGTTGATCAACCAACAATTATAACTTGCCATAATTAAAGCACTCATTGTTGCCTTTTTTATTGTTTTTGAGTGTGTTAAATCAGTTCCCCAACCGTTGGTCTGTGGTTGAACTCTTAATAGAAATGCTAATTCAAAGTGTAATAGTTGCTTGAGTATAATAATTGTTTATGGAGTATCTCACAGAAGTGAGTACACCCCTCACATTTTTGTAAATATTTTATTTTTGATTTCATGTAACAACACTGAAGAAATGACACTTTGGTCCAATGTAAAGTAGTGAGTGTACAGCTTGTATAACAGTGTAAATTTGCTTTCCCCTCAAAATAACTCAACACACAGCCATTAATATCTAAACTGCTGGCCACAAAAGAGAGTTTTATACTCTATATAAAACAATACAAGAAAATAACAGTATAAATACTTCACAAGTAATAATGTCAGAAGCAAGATGTTGCCTACATAAAGTAAATTATTGAGCTCATAGGGTTCAACTGACAAAAACAGTTGGGAAGCACAGCATTCCCTAAATGGTTCTCCATCTACATTAATAATGATAAAAGGCTCTGTGTGAAAAAATATTCTTAAAGTGGTAGAAACCTACCTAAAGACAATAAGCATGAAGAACAATATCCTGAATCAAAATATCATTCAAGATAAGACCACTTAATGCTAAAGACCATTTTAATATTTCTGCCTGATGTTTATTTTTATTACTAAAATATGTTTGAATTCTAATTCAGATGATGGTAGATTTAATCAATGGGATTGTCCTGATCATAATACGACGCTGGTCCATTTGTGTGTGCGAGAAGATTCTTCATGGTGTTATTAAGCATGAACTACTGAAGATCAGTCACCTATTGCTTTTGTTAAGACCACTAAAGAGCTAGTCATCAGAAATAAAAGAAATAAGGCCTGGTTACTTTCATTTCCATGCAATTCCCATTTTCAGAGAGTCCTTTGTCTCAGAGAAGTTAATAAAGCCACTAATTTTCTGTGACGATAACGATGGTGACACAGAGAAGATGAATGCTGTCAGGAAATGTGGAACAAGTGATTGGTTCGAATAGAAAAGGAAGTCAAAACAAACTTAATATAGTAGGCGCTAATGGGGGGTGGAATTCAGCACAGGCTAATGAACGATTCATTTCAACAGCGCTGAGAAAAAGAACAAAGCTGCTCCAGTTTGGGAGGAAGTGTCTTCCGTGAGCCGTTGACAATTTTATGTCGTTTTGTATTACATGTGTTCTTTTATTTTGAGCAGTGCAGCAATGTGACTAATTGTCATTCTGTCACTCATAAGTTTGTTTTTGTCCCAATAAAAATGGTTTGACGATTATTTTACAGCTCCGCAGTTGTAATGAACACGAGTGTGTGGCCACAGGGAACTTTGCACTTAGTTACAATGCTAAATTTTATTTAATTAGCATCTCTTTATTCTCATAGAGAATATCTCACACCAGTGGCAGTCCTGGTTAACTTGGTGTCCTTGGTGAGATAAGATGTTTAAATAATTTATTTTAATTTAAATTTTGACAAATTTGATTTTAAGTGGCTATGTATCTCAAAATTGTACAAGCCCACTCAAATCTATGTGATAGATGAGTCAGGTCAAAGGTCAACAAAGTAATCAAAATATATTGCCTACCTAACATGTGTAATCTAATAGATTATTATTGACACTTTACATCATGAATTTTGGAATGCTTTATTCATAAAATATATTGATTTTAGCCATGTAATTTTTATAAATGTTCTTAACAACATGTTATGTAGAAAACGTAGTTAAATTTACCCTGATATTCAAATGTTTTGCTTCTGGATCATCGGTAGGGTTGGGTATCGTTTGAGTTTTATCCATTCCGATTCCAATGTTATTAAATAAACTTCATTTGAAGAGTCAAATTACTTTCAAAAGGTGATTTACTCTATTTTAATCTCTACCGTACACATTAGAGTTTATATCTGAACTAAAACTTTTATTCCAGTTCTTCTGTGATTTGTTTGAAACACAATAATAATGATACTGTGTGGTTGAAAAGACTGTGAAGCTGTTTCATTCATGACAGATGACAGCTGCTCTGTTCAGGTCAGCGGCAGTGCGAACACCGATTTAAATGTTTAAATCACACTGATGTGATCGTTCACTGCTCGGATGAACCAAGTGATCACAACATGGATTGCACATGTCAAAGATTGAGGAATGAAACAGTCGAATCATTACAATTTAAGAATAGAATCACATTGGTGTTTGAATCGTGTACGCGATCTGTAATCTATTAAATTAAAGTGCTTTGTCATGTTGGTGGTGACACCTCTCTTGCAACATGTTTAGCTATCCCAGATATTATACTTAACTTTTTGGGCTTCTGATTGTAAATATCAAGGTGCAAGGTCCTGGCAGATCACTAGGTCCGGTCCTTACAGATTAAAAAAAGAAAAGAGTATAGGAATCAATAGGCGGAATCAAATTTTTTATTTGACAACAAGTATCCGATTCCTGACCTTAAGTATCCGATTCTGGTATCGTAATACATTTTTGATTCCCAACCCTAATCATCAGTGAGTGTTTGAACCTTCTGTAACAGTTGCATTTGAGTCTCTCAGTCCTCAGTGTGAAAAGATGGATCTTAAAATCATACAGTCATTGTTGGAAATGGTTCAAATACACAGATATGCTGGATCGGAAGTTTTTTTTCTGAAGAACAGCTGACCGTTTAAGGACAAACAAGGGACTCATGAACAACTATCACTAAACAAAAAACACAGCTGTGGATCATTCAGGTAACAACACAATACTGTATTAAGAATCAAATATGTCAACTTTTGAACCATTATTGTCTCTTGCGGACTATATGTAAACATCTTTTTGGGTGAAATATCTTATTCAGGTCAGTGAAAAAATGACATGCATAATTATTTTGTATTTTTACGTCATATTTTGAATTATATACTGCATTATTATATTATGATGTTTTATTTGTAATACTATCAAATGAGTCCAAAAATGCAACATTTGTTTCTGAAATGGAAGTTTCCATTTATACTTAACATTTCGGCATGTGTGTAGCAGATCCATATATTCCATGCATACAGAACATTTGCATAATGCACTTAGTATGCATACTTAAAAAGACTAAATGATATACTTGTTTTTCTACTTCTGATGGCATTCAAGCTCACTGCGTGAGTCCATACAGGAGCTCATGTGAATGTGGCTCTCAGGAAAGAAGAGTTGTTTGACTCTCAACCCCTTAATGAGCGGGGCTGACCGCCCTTATCTGCCCACTAACAGATCTTGTCGAGCGACATTATTGTATGTGGTCAGTCTGTCCTGAGGCTAGGCATAATTTATGTGTGTGGAGGCAGACAAGCATATCTAGAGCTGTCATCTTACTGTGGAAGTCAAGCTGGAGACTCATGCACACACAAACACTTACACATGTATTCACACACACACACACACACACACACACACACACAGCTCACATAAGAGGATTTCCACTGACAGAAACAGACGCTTCCCAGCTGACCTTGAAATGTGTCTTGAGTAAGAGTTCAGAGATGCCAAGCAGTACGCACGCTTCTCCGTCTCAGGCTGCAGGAACGCCCAAACGCTGGCATCCTCATCTTCAACATACTTACCATTCAGATTGAAGTCTGGAAGGGAAGTTGATGTTGTTTACTATGACTGACTGTCTTAATTGGTTGAAGCAAGAGACGTGCAGACATAAGTACAACAGAGATTTGAGCAACTGGGTCATTTGGTAAATGGTAGACTATGGCAATGAACTGCAGGGAGAGTGTAAGAGCGTTGATTATTATCCTACTATGAATTTATCATATCACTTTTATAAGGCTGCATTAACATTTATATGGTATGGATGTAATCTGAATGTCCTCCCCATTATTTATGACTCACAATATAGTTTTTTTAGTATGGTTTTGCTTAAAGGGGAATGAGAAGTTCTTTATGTAAAATAATATATTACCATTTGACAGATACATATTATTCATGTCTGTTGAAAATGACTACAGTAAAACTATGTGGGACCATCAAGTGAAATTATGATTGAACAGCTACAAGATTCACTTTTAATGTCTGTTTTATTCTTGCTCTGTGATTCTGCAGTCTGACATATCTGTATACAGTCATGACACCCAGAAAATATATACATTATTTATTTATATATTTATATTTTTGAAGTGAATTTAGCAGCCGCCTGTTTTCAACACTGATGATATAAGAAATAACCTTGAAATAAAAAATGAATGGTGCTTTGTAGAACCATAAGAGGTGCCATATTGCATTGTATTTCTTCAACAAAAATGGTGCCAAACGGCACCAACAGCGGTTCTTTCGCTCTTAAAGAACTTTTAAAGGGGTTTAACAGGTTCTTTGTATGGTAGTAGTGATATATAGCACCTTAATCACCCCAAAGAACAGCTGAAGAACCATACAGGAGCTTAACAGGTTGTGTATATAGTAGCGATGCTATATAGCCCCTCAGTCATGCCAAAGAACCACTGAAGCACCAAGATTTGGTGCTATACATCACTAAAAGTGGTTCCCCATATGATTACGAGCCAAAGAACCACTTTTAGTGCTATAAAGCACCATTTATTAGTGTTTTTTCAGGACCTGACTTTACTTTCTGTCTGTCACTTGGACAAAAAGTTGAGCAAACACTGTCACTCAGATGGAGCAGTGATGTGTGCTCAAGTCTTGTGGGGATAAAGTGAATCATGATTTGTATTTATTTATTTGCAGTTGGAAGGCTTCTATCATGGACAAATCACTAAACCTACTGATAGGATAGAGTGGAAAAATCAGATCCCTCCTGGACTGACTCTACCAGATAATATAAGGTGCGATAACAGAAAACATATCAGAAATACATACGCTGAAATGTGTGTGTGTACGTGTGTGCATGCTTTATCTTAACTGAAATCAATGCTGTAGCTAGGATCAATTCTCTGGCTGTAGATACAGAGGTTGTGTTCGATGGCGAGGTGGACAGCTCTAGGGTGCAATATGTATGTTGTGTGTGTCTCTATCTCAGAGGACAGAGCAGATAGCACAGATGTGTCAGTTGGTCTAGGCATACACAGCAGGTCAACAGCACCTCAGATTGTCTGATCTACACAAGTGGAGCTTGGGTCTTGATTAGTTTCAGACGGCACACCTACACACTGTTTGCTAACTGTTTAATGTAGTTGTTCTCGTCTGGTTTTTACCTCAGAACTTTTACAATGTACATCAAATGGAAACACTATATGTAAATTGTTTATTTTGCACTTTTCCCCAATTTGTTTAATTTTCTTCATTGCTTTCATGTTCTCAGCAGACACACAAAACATATCGTGGTCATCACAAACCAAGTTTGCCCTCATTGCACATGAAATTGTAATGGAGTTGTATTTTCTTTTACCATGTGCAGATTTCTTCATAGATTTTGAGGAGAAGGTAATATCTCAGAATTTGACATGTTGACGTTTGATGAATTTGCATAGCTTCAATGTAAAATAATTTATACCAAATTACCATAGATTTGATTGGAAGCTTGGCCTTTGATGTCAGTAATTACAGATGATAGGAAACACATTCTGTGTTTCAATATTTAGTTTCTATGTAATAATATTTAATATGACATGCTTAATTCACTTAATTATTATTATGATAGAATATGAAATACTAATAGTTTAAGATTTAATAATAATAGTACAATTATGTATAAAACAATATCATTATGCATAATACATAAACACATGCAATATTTCCCTAACTGTGATTTAATTAATTTGTTCGTTTAATTATTTATTTGGAAGTAATAACTAAACCAGATTATCAGAGTATGTTTTACAAGAGAATACTATTTCATTTTTTCTGCTTCAAAACATAATGTTTAATTCAAATCCCTTTCTTGCTGTTTTATTTGTCATTGTCTAGCAACTTCTAAGATATTTTTTCTTTTTATATGCTTGGTTTTTTGTATTAGCATTTAGCATTTCTTTCTATTCATTAGTAAAAGTGCACATTCATTTGTCATTTAGGCCATTTTGATCATTCACCTAAATTTCTAGGACTGGTATAACGAACACTTCTGAGTAAAAACTATCCGCTGGATTAGCTGTAATTTGCATGCATCATATATCTGAAGGATATTGAGCAGTCAAATGGTTAGTTATGGTTTTATAACCAAAATGGTTTTATGTTGTCGTCTTTCTTCTTACAGAGACAAAAGGGATATATATAAAGTAATATACTCAGTAGTCATTTTGAGGGGTGGCCTTTCGGGATTAAGTTTTTTTTTTTTTTTGTCATTTACTCTGTATCTCTTTTCTTGCCTTTCTTCTGTATTTCTTTGTTCTCCACTGTTTATGTGCTTTGAGCTGCCATCCATTGTTTCCCTCGCTCGCTCTCTCGGTTACATGTCGTCAGTGTGTTTATCAGTGTTTGTACAGACCTATGGCCTCTTGCTTCTCAAACCCAGGAGCAGCACACACAGTGCCGCAGTCTTTGTCTGACTGCTGTGAAACTCCGATGGCTCAGGAATACTAATCCCACTCGCTTGTCAACCGGACGGCCAGAGGAGCAGTTAATGGGGCGGGCGGGATGAGGAGGAAGACGCTGCCGATGGCTGTGTGTGTCAGTGAGAGTGAGTGGCAGAGTCCTCCGGCCACAGAGATAAAGATTAGCAAAGGCCGAGCTGAACACAGAGGTAAGTGTTAGCCGCAATAGCCCCAATCACATTGTGAAAGGCCCTTCACTCAAAAGCATTTTGTCATCCACAGGTCCATTTATGCACGTGGCACTGCACATTATCCTGCTACAGCTGCCATTGAAACAATGTAATTATTCACTACTCTTTATTAATATTCATGCATTCATGTCCCTCCAAAAGTGTTAGGTCTTGATTTGCAATTATTGTTAAAATTAACATGTTAATTCATGCAATTAATTTGAAATGTTTATTGTTTCATTCCACCAATTTCAACCACATGACCTCCAAAACTCAGATTTAATTTCATTTATACGAAATATGAGATTATGATCCGCACTCACGAAAACAGTTTTCTTATGTTTTATTAAACATTCATCGCTGATGGGAAAAGACTCAAAGCCTTCCTCTTTGCACACTGAGGAAAGCTTTTAGCTGAAACGTTTGTCTTTTCCCATCAGCGATGAAATAGAGCAAAATATGCTCCCTTCCAGACGATGTCTATTTCAGGCAAGGCCTTGTGTGTTTCAGCAGGAGAATGCAAAACCACATACTGCAGGTAATACAACAGCATGGCTTCGTAGTAGAAGAGTCCGTGTGCTGAATTGGCCTGCCTGCAGTCCAGGTCTTTCACCTATAGAGAACATTTGGCGCATCATTAAAGCTGCAGTCCGTAACTTATTTTTGGGTTAAAAATTATCCGAAATCAATATTTGAGCAAGTACATAACCAGCCAGTGTTCAAAACTATCACCGTACTTTAGCCCGATTCACAACGGTTAGCTAATAATAATGTGTTATAATTTGAGTGGTACGGGTAGGTTTTTGCAGGATATTCGAGCATGGCACTGCGTCGTTACGTCACGTCTGTAAACATAAAGAAGTTGTCCCGGCTACTAGGCTATCGCATGTGAGGATCCTGTAGGTGACGAACGTTTATAGCTTTTTCTCACAGCAGGTATAATAATTAAATGTATCATTTTGATGGCGGATTGTAATCCAGAAAGGATTATGTGTTTATGAAACACATGTGAATGAAATTATATTCCAGTTTTAAATGTGCTTCTGATTACAGATAGACTGGACAAAAGATTACAAAAGATTTCTATTTTAAAGAAAACCAGTTCGAAGGGAGCGAGCATAGTTTGCTTTTTCGGTTAAAATAATTTCTTAATATGAAATTAGAATGGTATGCAACTACAATTAGATTAGACTGTACAGAAATTGAAATCTACATGCTAATACACACTAGACTTATTGTCACGCAATGCTGATGTTGTTAATATTAATAATTTGAGAATAAAGTATAACAATAATTTGCGAGGTTAGATGTGATATGAACTAACTGATCATTAGATTTAATTACCATTGGTAGCGCGATTTATTATGAGTTTCCCTCAGTTGCATAGAACAAACGTTGCAGACTTGTTACTTGCTCAGATGGCAATATACAATATTTCAATATACGGCAATATTTCATATAATCTGTGATTCCTAAATACAGTATCCACACCGGTGCGTTGACTGACAGACTGACACACATACTCCTCAAAACATTAGATTAATCTGCGCTGGAGCCGTGCCGACAAACGACCCCACGCAAGAAAGATAATTCTGCACAGAACTGCAGTTCCAGGTTTTCAAACAGAGATGGCGACAAAGAAGCAAAACTTACAGACTGCAGCTTTACATGAAAAATGCGTCAAAGCCGACCACAACCTCTCCAGCAGCTGGAAAGCTATACCATGGTAAACATGCCCCCATCCTAACTATTTTGAGACCTGTAGAAGGCATCAAATTTGAAATGAGCTCATTTTGTGCATAACATTTTTACATTTCTCAGTTTAAACATTTGTTATGTTATCTATGTTCTATTGTGAATGAAATATTGGCTCATGTGATTTGAAATTATTTTAGTTTTCATTTTATTCAAATTTAAAAAAACGTCCCAACATTTTGTATAGTGCTTTTAACAATGCAAATTGTGTCAAAGCAGCTTTACATCAGCTTGATATAAAGCTGAGTGGCTATATATATGTTCCTGTGGCTCAGTGGTTAGAACATTGCGTTAGCAGCACAAAGGTTGTGGATTCGATTCCCAGGGAACCCACATACTGACAAAAAAATGTATAACCTGAGTCGCTTTGGATAAAAGCGTCTGCTAAATGCATTAATGTAAATATCAGCTTCACCGTGTTTAGATGGGGAAATAGTGTGTCGAAAAAGACACGTGTACTAGTTCCCCCAGTACAATTCGCATTCCAGGGGCCAAATATCACATTATCGGGGTCGCTTCGACCCGCGGACATGAAAAACAACCAATTAAAGCCAAACAAGTGTTAATGTAGCATAATTAACACTGTTAAAGTAGCATAATTCCCACAAACTTGGCAACACTGATCTGTTTTGTCGTGTTCAGTTAAGGCATAAAATTACCAAAACGGCGATTAAAGTTGCCTTAAAACTGCGTGCATGTTATATATGAGTTACATTAATTCATAACATGTCTCTGAAATGGTTTTTAAAACTGTCTCCCTCATCTAACACCCGATTCAACTGATCAGCCCATTAGCAGAGACTGAAATGGGTCCGACCTGAAATGGGTCAGAAAAGGTAGAGTTGAGAGAAAACATGATGTGTGTCAGATCCACGTCACGTTCAGCAGCAGCAGCTCTTAAAGAAACAGCAGCCAAAACAACCTAACAACCAGCTGCTGTGATGTCTGTTCATCAAGAAGATACTGGCCTTCATAAAAAAAGAGGCCATTAAATATAAAAATGTTGTTTGTACATTAATTTGAAGATTGAATGTGAAATTATTGCAATATAAAAGTATATTTAAAAACTTTAATGTTTAGGTGGGATTAATTGCGATTAATTTCAGAGAAAAATGTGATTTATTATTATTTTTTAATCGATTGACAGCACTCATATAAACAAAAACTTAATAATAAATAACTTTAATAACTCATAAATTATACTATAAATTAGTATATGTTATTTTCCCCTTATGAGCAAACTGAATGTTTTGATTGTGATTTAGACGTTTGAATCAGTTGACAGCCCTCAAATATGCACAGTGTCATAACAAACGCATCATAGGCCTCTGAATTTGGCAAACATTCTACATTCTTTGTGTGCGGCATGCAGACACATATATCGGTGTTTTCTATGCAGCAGCTGATTTTGCTGAAATTTGGATGTGTGCTGGCCATCTGTTTACTGGTAATTAAGCATTTAACTTTTGGCAGGAAAAGCATGAATATCATCACTGTGTTGTCTTTTCTGGTGTTGAATAAGTAGATTTGTTTGGAGGTAATGATACTTCCCAGTTTGGTGCGTGCATGTGTGCTGGGGAGTTGCTTCAGTTCACTCAGCTGTTTTTTTCTCGTGCATGTGTTCATTCCTCTATTATCATTTTCCGGCCAAGTGGAACCATTCCCCATTGGGAGGGCTTTCAGAGAAGGTAGAATCCAGCCCCTTAATCTGCCATATTATTTAATTAAAGGCTTACCAGCACAGTGTAACCATGTCAATTTTTTTTCAATGGTGTGTTCATTCCAATTTTCAATTAAGGTAGATTGGTTGCTTAAAACCAATAACGAAGGAAACTGATAGAATTGTGGAGGCGCTCAGGGGACAAAAGCGAAAGAAAGACAGACAGAAAAGAGGTGGTAACCAACACACGTGTGAATGGAGGGATTACACAGTTCTCTGTCTCTTCTCTTTCTTTTTCACAGTGGTTCCTCTGGTGGAGAGCAGAATGATTCTGTTTGCTTCACCTTAAAGGAGTCTGAAGATGGAATACTGTGAGCGTTTAGCAGTAACTGTTCATTTAGGCAAGGAAGCTACACTATCTTGTAGGTTCTTTACGTTTTTCTGAGCTAAACGGCAGTGTCAGATTACTGTGATAAGTTTGTGAAAAGTGTGTTCTCTACCTTTTCATACAATCCCCCTTGTAGCAATGTCAAAGCTTTGATTATTACCCATGCAAAGACCTTTATGTACATCTTATGAAGTGAAAACAGTCAATCAACATCAAAGGCGTGTGTATTAAGATTGACATACCAGCTATTTACAGCTCTTGACATGAGATGAAGGTTTCATCCATCAAAGTGTTCCAGAGAAAATCAGACTAAATATCCAGAGGTGCCTGATGAGAGAATGAGAAATATATATTTGTACTTGGCTTCTTGCAAACATTTCAGCTTGTATCAGAATCAGAATGGGCTTTATTGCCAGGTATGTTTACACATACGAGGAATTTCTTTTCGTGACAGAAGCTACCTCAGTGCAACAAAATGACAGTGACAGGACAAAAACACAGATAATAAAAAGAATGAAAAAGAACAAGTAAATAAGGAATAACAATATACAAATTGACACTTGTATGTACAGGTATATTTATGCGCTGCAGCATAAATGGCTGCCCACTGCTTCGGTGTGTGTTCACGGTTTGTGTGTGTGTGTGTTTGCTGCTGTGTGTGTGTGCAACCAATCCAACTACAAAACATCTCAATGGCTCAATCTGAGACATCGTTGTCTTCCCCTGCACCGGAGTCGACACAATGGTGGACAGCTCTCAGCTCACTCAGGGCGGGTCTAAGGTAAGACGGCTTGTCAATCAACTCTCATGAGAGCGGTCTGTACAGAACTACGAATCTCAGAACAGCCTGATTTCAGAGGGGATTTTAAAATATGGATAAAAAAACAACACTGGGTGGATTCTTTCATTATAGTATGGATGTGTCTATCACACATTTATGTTCAAGCAACTTGAAAAGTGAATTTTACATCAGATGACCCCTTTAAGAGACACAAAAGATAAAGAAGTTGGAAAAATAACCCAGGAAGAATACTGCCAGATCAAATTGACCATATGCTGAGATAGTAAGACCCAAATAATTATAACATGTGACATGATTAAGAAGAGTTCCCCTGATAATAAAACTATATTTTTTGTCAGTAAGGCAAGGCTTTTTCTGGAAGATCATAATTGTGAATTTTCCATGCTTATTGGTAAGGCCCAGTCTGTACTGTAATTTTCTCTAATTGAGATACTTTGGTGCAGCCCCTCTTCATGAGGCGACAGCAACAGAATATCGTCTGCATACAGGAGGCGTTTGATTTCTCTGCCCTCGAGGGTCAGACCAGGACAAGAGGACTTATCAAGTGCTGATGCCAGTTCGTTAATATAGATATTAAAAAGAGTCGGGCTGAAGCTGCAGTCTTGACGGGAAATAATCAGTCCGTTTTTCATTGATTTTGACACAGCATTTGTTCCCATTGTATATATCCTTTATGATGTCATTTGTCTCCCCTCCTATTCCGCTTTGAATTAGTTTTAGTAAAAGTCCATGGTGCCATACTCAATCATAGGCTTTTTTTTAAATCAATGAAACAGCCAAAAATTGTCCTTGTTTTGATTGATGAACATATTTTTGTATGAGTATGCTGAGTGTGTAAATGTAATTTGAAGTTCTCCGTCTAGGCATAAATCCAATTTGACAATTGTTTAAAATCTTGTGTTCTTGGATAAACTGAATGAATTTGTCATTAATAATAGAGCAGAATAGTTTTCCGAGGTTACTGCTCACTCTGATGCCTCTATAATTATTTGGGTCGTACTTCTCACCTTGTTTAAAAATCGGGGTTATCACATTCTCTTTCCAGATCTCAGGAAATTGTTCAGATTTGAATAAGAGATTGAATAATGTCAGGATTGTAAATCTTAGTTTGGGGCTGCTGTGTGTCAGCATTTCATTAGATATTCCATCCAAGCCACTTGATTTCTTATTTTTTAGGGATTTCATCTTCTCCGTCAGTTCAATTAATTCTGTGTGCTTAAAGAAAAAGTAATATTGTGAAATATTATTACAATCTAAAATAACCCCCTTTTATTTTAAAATGTAATGTATTACTGTGATGGTAAATGTGCATTTTCAGCAGTCATTACTCCAGTGTTCAGTGTCACATGATCTGTCAGAAATTATTCTAATCTGCTGATTTGCTGCTCAAGAAAAAATCTTATTATAAAAGTTGAAAACAGTTTGACTGCTTAATATTTTTCATGGAAACTGACATTTTTGTTGTATTTGAATAAAAATGTCAAACGAACAGCATTTATTTGGAAATATAATTTTGAAGTCTGTACTTAAATTTAAAGCATAAATGTTAAATAACGTTTTATTTTCTTTACCAACTGACTGACCATTTAAACAATAATGTTGATGTAATAACCTAGGAGTAACCCAACACGGCAATAGTGAAAACCTACACAATACTATGAAAACACAGCTTCACAGTGTTTGAATTTCTACATTTTGAGGAAAAACCCTTGATCCACTGGCATTTTATTCAGCTGACTATAGCAACTAAGCAATTTCGCGAGATGGATAAATCTGGTATTTCAGTTTTCCAAGCTCTGAGGTTTCTTTGGTAATGTTAGTTAGCACTTGTAAGCAGCAGAGACCCTGAGAAAAGCAACGGTCATCGATGCAATTTCACTGCCTGAGATCTTCACCTTGATGATAACAATTTGATAACAATGTTAAAGCCTGAAGAGCTAAAAATGTGTAGTAGTATTTCCATTTTTAGTTAGCCTTGAAAATACTACTAAGTCTAGCTCAAATACTTCCATTTTGGTGTACACTTTATAATGCCTTATGTAGTAAATCATTTGACCATGTTTTGTACCTCTCAGCAATAACCAAATATGCAAGATGTGCTTCATTTTCTTGACTTATTTGCAAGGATTTAATATGCTGTAATGAATTGTGATTACAGGAAAGTTCTTCAAGTCAAAGTTGTTGTGCTCACCCCTTGGTTTTTCTAATCACACTTTCTTAAATGTCGTCTAGAACTTAATATCAGACCTCAGCCTAACAGCCTCTGCTGCCCCAGCACATTTACAGCACACCGTGTATGCTGAATCAACTCTCTGCTTTCCTTTTTCTTCTCTTCTTTCTCTTGAAGACCTCATTAAAGAAAAGAAAGAAAGAAAAATCTGACAAAGCGATGTTAATAGAAAGTCATGGTTTGGGAGAGAGAGGGAGAAAACGGGTGATTTGAGTTGATTCATGTCTCGCTGGAAGACTGAGGGCTTATGCTGGGCTGTTCTTTCTGAGGCAGAATGACATAATGAATACTGTTTTGTTTTCTTATAGTTTATTATTATTTATCTGTATCTCATCTCCCTTCTTTTTTTGTCCTGTCTTTCCTTGTAACAAACAATGTTTGCTACATTTATACAGCAAGAATGCATTTTTTTTTTACTAATGTTGGTACCTCTCTAGAAAAGGCTTAACAATCAGTTTATATATATATATATATATATATATATACACTGCAACCATTACACCAGTCTTAAATGTCATGCATTTAATGTTCATTTTCTATTATCAATGTTGAAAACATTAGTGGTGCTTATTATTTTTGTGGAAACTGATTTCAGTTTTATTAATTTGTTTTCTCTTAAAGGAAAGACTAGAGAGAAAACAGCAGTTATTTGAAATAGAAAACATTTGCTAAATTATGAATGTAAATTTGATTCATCTTTGGTGAATAAAAAAACAACAACATTTGAAATCAGTTTCCTCACAAATGTATTCCTATTTATTTAACTAGAATGCCCCATATACACAACCAATCTGAAAAGTCATCCTGGCTGCTGCTTGTTAAGTGCAATTCTATTGCTCTTTCTTTCACTACAATGGTATTATTCCCCTCCCCCGCCTCTGTGTCTCTCATTCATCCACTCGGAATGATCTCTGACCTGTCCTTGACTGTAATTGAATCCCTCTTCTGGTAGGTGCTGATTCTTCCACCAACCACAATTTACTGAGGCGTCTAACACTATGTCCCCTACACAAATAAAATCGGCTCATTTCTCTGCCGTGCACACACTCACCCTGACCCTCAGCTCCACCGGCCGTCATTCACCCGTTTCCTCTGGGCTCTGCTATAGCCTTCAGCTACGGGGACTAGAGATCACTCCATCATATAGTAGGAAGACCTGAAAGGACACTCTTGGGGCACACAGAAAAAATGTTTGGGATATTGAAGAACTGAAGAAGGCTTTATATATTGTCACATAGGCCATAAAACACAGAAGACCTGACACTAGAGTCTCCATAGAAATGACATTGCACACTCACATACACTTATGCATATTGATATTGTAAAGCATAACGGACATAACAGTTCTCAAGAGACGATTATTTATCCAGTGAAAAATCCATATACAGACAGTTCTTTCACTAAACAGATAACACAAAATCATCTATAGGGTGCCATGAATGCCGACGTGTGAAGTCATATCTTTCTCTTAGAGATGGTTCCTTATTTCTTATGTTTCTTTCTCTTTACCCCCCTCAATATTCCTTTCTATTCTTCTTTGTATTTCTGCTTGCACTATCCATAAGTGGAAAATTATTTTGAATAATAACTGTTTTTAATAATTTCTAATAAGTTAGTAATTTTTCTAGTAATGCATTTCCAATAGATGTCTATAGGGTGGTGTTTTTTCAAAAGCTCTACTGTAAATCATTAACAACAAACATTTTAACCTGAACTGGTATGATAAATTCATTTGATAAGCATGTCTGTGCAAATATATGTTCAATATTTCACCTCAAACACTTCTTCTGCTAATTTCTAACATCTGACCCCAAACTTTTAGCTTAATAATACAAATATCTTCACCTTAAAATACCTTGCCCTGAGACTGAAAATGCATTACTGTAAAAGAGTAAATTACTGTGTAAAAGAAAAACCGAAGGACATAATTATTATCTGTGGTAACAACAGCATGTTACAGAGTGCAACTTATTAACCTTAAACAGTATTTTACTGGTACTAGAAATGGTACTTGACTCCCAGGGAACATCCTTATAGGCTAAATGTGTGGTTTACCTTGAATACATTAAGTCACTTTGGATAACACAACTCCCTAATGTATAAATATAATGCAAGTTTTAGTAGAGTCGTGTAGTATTGGTCACTGAAAGCAATCTTTTGCCTTGAGGAGAGGATCTTCAGACTCTAAAGCACTCCATTCTAAACATTCATAACAGGCCAATGGGCCGTTGATTTTTGCTGAGTGCCAGTGTTATTGCAATACAGTGACACCTGGAGCTGTGATGCCTGCCGTTTTATCTCCACCTCACCAGCGCTCCATCATGGCATGTTCCATTATGTTGCCATGGTGATTAATGATGTACCGCAGGGGCCCGTGTTGCTTCTATAACCGTTGTGGTGCTGTAATTCTGCCTTCTCTATAGCGGCTGGCAGAGCTTCTCCCTGCCCTCTCCTTCCCAAACCAGCCCGAGCCATGCCAAATACCACTGCTGATTCTTCAGAGGAATAATAGACAGTGAGTGAAAACAATTACCCAGATCTGCACCCTGAGGGAGTGTGGGTAATATCCAGGCGGTGGTGAGCGAAGAGGTGAAAGTGATTGGTTGAGTTTGAGTTTGATATGATGAAGTCATCATGGCTTTCTGTCGGGGTCAGCACTCTTTTGAAGAGTGATGACACCCATGAAAAAAATATATATGAAACACATAAACAGAAGTTTATATCTCACCGAATTACATTTCTTGTGCAACTTTTTGTACTGTCTTCTGGGCAAATTTGACTGTTATATTATATAAAAAATATATAAATAGGTTAATAAATACAGTACTCTTCAAAAGTGTATGATTAAGAATGTCTCATTCTCATTAAGGGTGCATTTATGTGACCAAAAAACTTCTCTTAAAAACAAAATGTATTAATTAATTGTTAATTTGTTGTTTTGCTATCTTTTTTTCAGTTGTAGATGGTACTCTCAATGCAATTCACCGTGCTCTCCCAGCTGGTCAAGTGAAATATAAAATCTTATGTTTAATTTAAAATAGGGTATAAAAATACTCGGTTGTAGTTACTCGGCAGCAAGCGCCACAGAAAATGACCTCGTATGAATCCACAACATTTCATATTAGCATGTGGAAGGAACTGTTATTTAAAAGGTGCAAAACTACGTATGCAACTCTTTGTCAAATATTAAAACGGTCCAGGATTAAGCTGCTGTTAATTATTTATGAACATGAATTGCACGATTATGGCTCTGACTGACGCGCTGCATTGAATAGCTTCAATTTAACTCACAGTGGATTTGAAATATGTCTCTGTTTCTCCCAGCTAAGTGTTAAGGCAATACTCATTAAATATGTGCTGCATTAATTATTCAGATATGCCAATTCTTATTAGAGAATAAGTAAAGTGTGTTAAAAACAAGTGTCTGAGATGGTGTTTAGACTGTTTTGCTCCATGTGCTGAATCATGGATAGTGTGACCTGCTGCAGGGTGGGATGGCTTCCTTGTTTCAACTCTCATTTTCTCAGCTTCCTTCCGTTAAAAGTTCTGTTTAAAAGAATTAACTTTATGAACTTCTTACATTTGCCATTATGTGCTGTTTTACAGAAAGTGATCTTAACAAAACCGAACCACCATGAGGTATTGTAAAGTGTTTGTTCAGCAATTATACATTTTGATTACAAATTGATTGTACGGTGATTATTCATTTTATTATTTAACTTCCAATTTTTCAAGCAAGACTTTTTAAACCCAGCAAGAATAAATTGATAAAATGGGCTTTTTCTGTTATTGTGATTACATCGTATGACCAATACACAATTATTCCCTAAAACTGGCAAAACTCAATGGTTTCGCATCCTGCAGCTTAAATGTTGCGCAGTGCATAAGCATGACATTAGTCTGAGGTGAACTGAGCTAACCTTACCCTATGAAACCCCCTCATTACAAGCACCGGGTCATTTACCAGAGTTTAGAGAGGCCATAATGTTCTGTTCTTGTGTTTTCCACTGATTCTCAAGGTTTTGATTGAGTGATTAAAAGCTTTCCTGTGGTTCCCTCTCCTGCTGACCTCTTGTTGTGGTGCTCTTGCTCAGAAATCATTTAAGTTTTCTCTCTCTGCCTCTAACTGTCAAGAGAAGCCCACTCGTTGTGTCAAGCCTCTTTGCTGAATGGTTGCACACATTAGCATAGCACACATAATGAGCACTCTGACCCGAGATACACCCAAAAGGGGCTTTTAACGGTTAAGGCTTCACCTTTTATCCATAGAGAGGCTTGTAGAGCCAAACTAAACCACCCTGACCACTTTAACAGTTAAGTCACTCTGAAGTGGTGATAAGGGCAGAGCATTGCATAAATTGTTCAGGGTAAAGCATGGATATTTGTGTGTGTGTGGAAAAAAGGGTGGATCAGGTGGTTTAAATGATAAAAAAAAATACAGAGGTGAAATTACATTTTATTGCAAACAGCGTCGCTACGCAGGATCTCATTACACTGTCACAGATGTGTAACACAGGGGCAGCTTTTGTGAGTTTCTGATGCATGGTGTAAACAAAGACATCTGTTCGGTGTATAGATTTGTGTGCTGGATAAAGCCTGGAAGAGCAGGGTGGTAATAGAGAAACAACAGTATATTCATTAATCCATGACACTTGGTGAATGTGTCACTGGATGAGCCTCTGTTGTGTTATGTTCTGGTTATGTAAACTGTTATATTTTAGGGCACTATAGCTAAATTTGATAAGAATTAGGACCGTGTTCTAACCAGACGTGAACCAGTGTCCATGTCCGCACGATCAAAGCCAAACAAAACAAATCGGTTTAATGCATCTGTAACTATTATATTATGTGCTGTTTTTCATAAAAGCATAGTTCACCCCAAAATGCCTGAACAAAAATAAAAATAAATAAGAACTCATATGTTGCATAAAGAAAATATGTTAGTGTTTATTTGTAGTATTGATGATCATTGATCATTTAGATTTTTTGCATTGTTTTGTATAATTTACATGATAAAAAACCCATTTCCTACAAATTCTTATTGCCATAATGCAAACATAAATAAACAAATTAATTAATTAATTAATGTTAAATTCTGATGACTGGTGGGCAACTAATGTAATCCTACATTTCTACAAATCTATTCCTGATGGAAAAACATACTCATCTACATCGTGGATAGCCTCTAGGGGAGTGCATATTCGTTTTTGGGTGAACTATGCCTTTAATATTCAGAGAAACACATTGTGAGAAAGAAGTTGTTAGTATCAAGTAACTTACATTTAAGACACAAGGTTGCCAGTTACTCACGTTGTCTTACTTTCTCTGCCAACAAAATGACTTCTAAAGGTCTGGTCACATAAGCAAAGTTTTGTGAGCAAAATGTTTGTCGCATTTGTCCATAGTAATGTGATGTACACAGCACTTCCAAACCAAAGAGCTTTTGGTCATTGTGGGAAATTCACATGCCCGATGAAAAATAGGTGTCTGGAAATCACTTTCTTTTTCACACTTTCACACGATATTCCTGATTGCGTGGATTCCAACTGAAATGACTGGATTTGGCCCATGAAAAATTAGCAGAACAATGTTAAATGTGACCGCACGTCAATTCTAAGCCACAGCAAAAGGTCCCATCACATTTACAATTTTTTGGCAAATTTGGAGAGTGAAATCAGTAATAAAAAAAAATCCATTATATACAAAACGTATTTATTGCTTGTGTCATTGATAACAGTAATCTGCTTTTGCATGTTTGCATGAATGTAACTCATGGACATTAAAGCATGTAAAAGATCACATAACTCCACCTCTTACTAATTGACCCTGCGGTGAAACCAGAGGTAGTAGATAACACACCCTTCCTCTGCTCTCTTGGCTTTTGAATGAATTTTAATATAATGTGTGACTATGAAGTAGTGTGGTGATGGTCTGTGGACATGAATTACAAACGTTTGACATTGTAATACACGCATTGTCGTTGACCTTCCGTGCATATTAAAATGCACCTGCAGCCTACACTGCAGTGCTTAACCATGTGAATAATAATTACTCTTATGTAAGCTGAAATAAGATGATTACTTTTTTTTTTTTGACAGAACAATATTTTTAGATGCACTTTTTAATGATAGGTGTAATGTTGCACAGATCCTTCTTATCATGTCATGATCAAACACCTGTATAGCATCTAAATGTATGATAGATTGTTTTATGGGATCCGTTGTGCATAGGCTAATCTGGCTTGATGTATTTAGCCCTTTCATTCATTCTTTCTTTCTCTGTGTGTGGATTTACTGAGGGCATGTGAGAGGTCAGAGTAAGACACCATAATAAAGGAGTTGAATAATAGAACTGATGGCTGCCGGTCAGGAGGGCAGGCCGGGATATTTTCTCGCTTCTCATCGTCCGTCTCTCGTGCCGGCACGTGACCCGAGTGGTGCCAAAGTTATATACTAGATGATTTATTCATTCTATGAATAATTGAGTCACTTTTCTCATCTGTCTTTCTTTTGCGAGGTGCCAGAGGTTATGTTAATAACCTTTAAGTGCAGATCCTCTCACTCCCTGCAGACATCAGATGTGAGGAAACAGGCGAGCAACAGAAATTCAGCCTGTGAGGAACCTGCCGGATGCGTTGCAGCAGATTGTGGTCAGATAAACATTTCTCAAGGCAAAACTTCCAGCAGCTTAACTGGATTAAAAAACTGTGCTGATAACCACTCTCAACAAGCATTTAAAAAGCAACATTAAAATGAAAATTATGACATTGTTTTGGTGTAAAACACATTTCCGCAACATAATTGAATGTATGCAAATTAGATTTGATGGATGCAATATTGTAAGTTTATGCAGTAACTGCATTTAATCTTATTTGAACAAGCAGGGAAAAAGCTTTTTTGTTTTCTTTGTATTTTATATATATTCAAATACCTATAATTCCAAAAGACCACAAACTTCTCTCTTTTCAACTTTGTAAAGTTGTTTGAATTGTTTTGAAGTTGTGTATCAAAGGCCACCTCCATCTCCCTGTTTTAGAGCGTGCTCCTCAAAGACCTCCTGAGGGGAGGAGATGAGTTACTGCTCACACCTCCCAGTATGGAGGCTGTTCTCTCAGTGTCCATCCCGGCATTGTTTTCAATTTAGTCGTCTCCCTCTATTCCTCAACGCGGCAGGCAGACACGCTCTCTAGGGCAAGTAAGCTCACATTACATCTTGCATTTAAGATCTTCCCCTGGTTTCATGTTCTGTTAATCCACAGGTAAATGCTCGACACACCGCCAGGGTCCTCGGCAGAACGGCTGACCTGAGGAACAGCGCCCTAGCAATTAAACACAGGGATTCGCACTTGTCTGGATCTGAGCTCACTTCCAATCTGGGTTTTGGACACAAGTCAAAAATAACAGCTGTACACGTTGAGGGATCAGTGAACTCAGCTGACTCCCTGGCAGCCGGAACCAACTCATCATTAGAAACGTTTTGGGTCATCTTGAGGAGAAACGGAGAGAAGAAAGACATGGGGAGAATGAGAGACAAGTATGGATATAATAATAGATGCACACTGCTGCTCAGCAATGGGGAAGAAAAGATCTGGCATACATCGTGACTTCAGAGTTATTGTTTAACTACCTACGATAATCAATATTTTCTTCAAACTACTTTTTAAATCTTCTCTTATTTAATTTAGATGCAGATGTGTTTTTAACATCAAATTTGAATTTTAAATAAAAAATGTATATCATAAATTGTTTTAGCTTCATTTAATTAATACAATAGATTTTTAAGTTGTATTATTAACTACCACAATAACAAACTTGGTAACCACAAGTAACATTAATTGTGAATATAATGCATTAACATTGGACCATCAGACAGAGTATGAATGCATTATGTATATACACTCTTCTGTCCACTAAAAGACTCACACAATACCTTGACATTCGGGCCTTAGGCAGAACGGCACAGACAACAGTGTATATTTTTGCTTTTTGCTTTACATTCTGTCCCTCTCTCTCTTGTCCTCTCTTCTTCTCTTGTCCTCTGCATGCCTCAGGTAGAGTAGATGCTCTAGTGACCTGTTTGAACAGTTCACCACAGCACTGTCTGTGCAGTAACTCAGTCACCAAACCCCTGAAGCTAAAAGAACAACATAACAGGAACAACGGTGGTACAAGAACAGGGGGATTGATGAAATATGAAGCTGGGGGTGTTCAAAAGCACGTGTCAGAGATGATGCTGCTTTTTACCACAACATCCCCAGGCCAGAGTCTTTACAATAATGGCTTTTACATTAAATGCAAATGTAGTGAATAAAATTAGTCTGAGACTATAAATAGAATTATTGAGTAATTATTTTGATTGCTCACACAGTTAACAATCAGCTTTGATTAGTGAGAGCAACCTATTACAAATGTTTGTGAGTGGTTGCAGGGCATTGCTGTGTTGTTAAGGTCTTCAAAGTTTTTTTTAGCATGTTATGTGGTTGTTAAGGTTTTCTGGATGGTTGAACATTTCTGAATGTTTAGTGCGTTGTAGACAAGTCTGTTTCTTAATTGGAAGAGACTTGGTTAAATTAACATTACATTATATCATCTGCTCACCAATGGATTCTCTGCAGTGAGGTGACGTAATAATTAGTGTTCAAATAGTTGATAAAAACATCACAATTGTACATTCAACAATAATTCACACACCTGCAGTCCATTCGTTTACATACAAAGCTGCATGTTTGTAAGAAACAAACACATAATTAAGAAATTTTAGCTTTAAACTGTCAGTTCGTGCCAAAATATGAGTCCACAATTCTTAACACTTCCACCGGTAAAAAAAGCCTCTCCCCCGTTGTCATCTTACATAAAAACCCACCACAATATACTTAAGAACTTTGTTTTTTACTGTTCTCTTATAAACAGTGCATTATCTGTACATATTTCTCTCCTGGTTCTTCAGTGGAGGAAGTGATTTGAAATTAAAACATCTTGATGGATTGTTTTCTTACAAACATACAGTTTTTTTCTTCACGATACATTCATTGATAGACTGTATTTGTGTGGGTTACTTGTGGATTACTGTGATGTTCTTATCAGCAGTTTTAACTCTCATTCTGACGGCACCCATTCACTTCAGAGGATCCACTGGAGATCAAGTGATGCAATGCTACATTTCTCTAAATCTGTTCCAATGAAGAAATAAACTCCTCTACAGCTTAGATGGTCTGGGAGTGAGAACATTTTCAGAAAATGTTCATTTTTGGGTGAGCCTTTCTTTTAATCTCCTAAATCAAAATAATTCCTAATATTCTGATTATAATGACTAATAAGTCTTAAATATTTTTTTCTCTATTTTGTCATCCACCAGGTGAATTTGCAAACTTTGAAGGAATTATTTAAACCCGTAGCACACTGCTGAAGTTTAATACTTTGTGTTATTTTAGTTTGGAAATTAATGTCAAAGAGAATGTGGGTCAAAAGAGCTACATTAATGGGCTTGCATTGTGTATACAGTACATGCAAATGCAGTCAATCTGTTTACTCTGGGGCTATGAAAAGAATTATGTACTGCATTGTTTTGATTGCTCAGACACAATTAGCAATCAGCTCTGATCAGGGAGAGAAACCTTAACTGTAAGAAGTACCAATTGACATTTCATAATCACGACACATTCTCTATGTGAGAGATCATTCTCAATATATTGTAATGATGCATAAGAAGCTAAACGTTATGCGTTAAATCTAATTGAATAACGTTGCATTTAATCTAATATTTTTTAGCAGGGAGAAGAAATACAGTCCTGCTAATTTGCGAGCTCATGCTTAATTAATTTTTTTCTGTGTGTGGATGCATCGGCAGTGACCTCTTCCTCCTCCTCTTCTTCAAAGCAGCTTTTTAAATTATGCAGGCAGACTGGTGTGGGCTAACCTGCCCTGAGGAGCAGCAATATTTCATACAAGAGGAAGCTTGTCAACAGAAGCAGGTTACAAGAACGCCAAGGCGCTCTTCTGATGGGGAAAAAATAAATAGAAAGAGCAGATGTTAATGAAAGAATCCGACATTTGCTCCTTCGCTCATTCCGCGTGGATACTTGATTTATAGGATTTTATTGGTCTTAATTAGTGGTGGGCCGTTATCGGCGTTAACGTGCTGCGTTAACGCGAGACTCTTATCGGCGATAAAAAATATCGCCGTTAATCTATTCTCAAAGTTGGGTTGGGAGCTGGGTCTATACTACGCAAGCTATGATGACTTTCACCCTGATATTTTAGCCGGATGTATACCTGGCAATTGCACTGTGGGGGCGAGAACAGTCTTGAACTAGAGGCTCGCAGTCCGTGATGGACAGATTGTTAACGGCTGGTCTGTGTGGTAATACAATCGGACAGGACATCCAAACGCTCACCTATCATTCATCAACCTCAAATATGGCTTTTCATCTGAAAGATGTATGTAGTAACAACTTTACATGGCGCTCAATATGATGTTAACTAGAGAAATGTGCGCTATTGAAGTGTTTGTGTGGAAGCGGCGTTTGCAGGACAGGCTCGGTGCGCTCACTTGCTCTTAAAATCTCCGTCATTTTTGGTCATACAGATAAAGTAGCCTAATACATCTTTCGAATCTGTAAAGACTCTCGTTATTTGTGTGCACTCAGAATAACAACTAAACGTTGCGCTTTTAAGCAAACAGGATGCGCTTTAGGTCTCATGTGAACTTGAGAATTCACTCCCGTGTCACCCTCTGCTTTGAACCTGTGTGTATGCCTAACGTTACTGTGACATTACCACATCAGACGTGACGATGCTAACATGGATGCAGCTATGAAGCCGCGGGTTTGCTTCAGGAACATTTATTTTTAAGAAGCTTCCCAATGGAAACTGTAAACAGTTCATTACGACCTCTTATGTGAGGCCTACAGTTCAAAATTCATGTTTAACTGAATAAACAGTTAGTAAACACAAGTTCATCTTATTGAACATAGTTTATTTTCATCACCAATTATCATAGTAGAACAGCTTTCTCAAGCAGTTTGTGATGCATTTTGGAAACAGGAGATGAGCCCCTGGTCTGCGCCACCTGGCTTGAGAAACCCGTTCTCAAAGACTTACTTTAGTCATTATTTGGGTAGCACACATATTCTGAATGCCTTGTCAGAATTCAAATGAGCCATTTTAATCTAGATTAATTCCAAAATTAATCTAGATTAATCTAGATTAAAAATTAATCTATGCCCACCCCTAGTCTTAATACATGACCCTTGAGGCGTTTCATCATTCATTTAGACATACTGTATATGCTCTGGATGTATATGTTCACTCTCTGTCACAATTACATATGACAGTTCATCATTTGCTCTTTTCTACATCTTGTATGCATTAATTATTACATACATTAATAACTTATCATACATCATTAGTGGTTGCTAGCGCAAGCATATCTCTTCTTATTGTTAAAACTTGGGTGAGGGTTATAAAAAAACAAAGTCTGAGTACAGTAAAAAAAAAACAATTCCATGGTCTGACATTGACGAAGGAATCATATCTGCTAGACACCAAAATATTGTAGGGCTTTGAGGCTTGGCTCTTTTGGGTAAGTAAGCAAGCACCCTAACAATCATCTATCAGTATTATTGTAGTTTAGCATTTTTGTATTATTATTTTATCGTACATTCGTATAGGTTTTTTTAATACATTTAGATTTAGAGCTTCCAAACTTATAAATGTTTCAGGTTTATGATATACTATACTGTTAGGTCCATATATATATTTGGACACATATGCAATTTTCATAATTTTGGCTCGGTATGCCACCAGAACAGAATAAAAAATAAAACAATCAAGAAGAAATTGAAGTGTTGACCTTGACCTTTAATTCAAGGGGTTGAACAAACATAAAGTGCTTAGGAATTACAACCATTTTTATACACAGTACCTTCATTTTCATGGGCTCAAATATTTATGTACAAATAAATAGAATCATAAATAGAATCTTTTGCATGCAAAGACTGACTTAAGTCTGTTACTCATGGGCATCACCAGAGACTGAGTTTACTCCTTTGTGATGCTTTGCCAGGCCTTTGCTGCAGCTGACTTCAGTTGTTGTTTGTTTCTGGGTCTTTCTGCCTTTAGTTTTGTCTTCAGCAAGTGAAATGCATGCTCAATCTGGCTGAGATCAGGAGATTGACTTGGCCATTGCAGAATATTCCACTTTTTTTAACCTAAACTTCTGAGTTGCTTTTGCAGTATGTTTTGGGTCATTTTCATTTGTACTATGAAATGCCGCCCAATCAACTTTTCTCCATTTGGCTGAATCTTGGCAGTTAATATCCTTATACACTTCAGAATTCTTCCGGCTGCTTCTGTCCTCTGTCACTTCATCTTTAAACACCAGTAAACAGTTGTAGTTCAGTAGTTTCATACTAAAAGTAACCTGCTCTGTCTTGTCTGTCAGCACTCTGTCAGTTTACACTTTGCTCTGCAATGTATTTTTCACTGCATGATTACATGATGTGAAGTGTGAGAGGCTCATTCTTTGTTGGGGATAGCGACTGGAACTAAGGAGGGTGGATCTTTATGAATGGTCAATTGTCCAATTACTTAGGGTCCCTTGAAAAAGGAGGGAGGTACATATTAAAGAGCTTGTTATTTATTAACCTTTCCTCCAATTTTGATGAGAATACATACCCTCAGATTAAAGCTCAGAGTGTGCACTTTAAGTTCATATTCATTATATAACTGTAACTTGTATAACATTATATAACTGTAATATGATTTGGTCAGCAGCTAAAACAATACAATTGTATATCCAAAATTAAATTAGTCTTTTTAATTAAGTCTTGTTGTCATTGCTTTAGTTTTGATTTTTCACTATTATGTTAATCTTTCTTTCTTTTTAATAATATATTTATATTTCAATGCTTCAGTATAGCAACATTCTAAAAAGCGCTCAGAATACTGTAGCAACCAAAAAGCAGTGCTCTGGCAACCACCCTCAACACTCTTGTTTTGTGGGGAGAGTGCGAGCAATGTTGAATGCAAGCGCCTTTACAATTTCTTCGTTTTTCTTATTATTTTGTAGTTAAATATTTCCTGTGCCCCACCCAAACTCCTATCCTCTGGAATAATGTCAGTTCATGTCCTGTCATGTCACCCTGGCAACCTACATCACTCCATTCTGCACTACATTTGAATCTCACCCACAGGAGAGTCTTTCTCTGCATGTATGTCTGTCTGTCTTCATTTGAACCTTTATTTCTTCCTGCATTTTGTGCCTCTTCTTTTGAATGTGTGTATGTTGAGGACAGATGTTTCTGAGCCATGCACAGACTGATGCTGACTAAATGATGACATCTGGCCATGTGAGAAGACACCTGTGTGTCTGCTTGAGAGAAACTTATATGAAGTCCATATTCTAATTTGTTTTAATCTTACACAATCAATTTCTATATATTCATTAGCGAATGATTGGACAGCGAAGAAGAAGCTCTGGACATGTGACTACACACTTTACGGGATCGTTTCCACACTTAATGGAACACATGGCGACAGCTCTAGCGTACAGTTATCTCTCAGGAGGATCTCGCTGTAACGAACCAAGTCACTTCCTGAACTAAATGTCTGTTGATTCAGCAATCATAACGATTCCATGCCCCTTATCTACTCTAAAGATATTTCTCGGGAAATGTGATCAGTTGCGGTTTGTTTACCTTTCTGATTAATTTTCTTTGTCGATCAATAATCCCAAAGGTCAACAAAGCATGTGAAAGGTTGGTTAAATACAGTATTTCTTTGTGGATTAGTCTCCTCAGAATGTAGGCACCCATCCTGGCCTGAAGCTACATCCCGTTTCGTACTTGCTGCTGGCCTCGTACTAAAGACAGGCAGTGTTCAAATAATCCATCAGGGATTAAATAGGATCACCAGTGGGTACGGTAATCACATCCTACACGGCTAAATAGTAATCAATATCTCCGACCTTGTCTCTGCTTGATCAGTGTGGAGCAAAGGCCTAGCGGAAAGCTCTTCTCTAATTCAGCCCTTTATTGTTTTCGATGTGAGACAATGGATTCGGTGTGGCAGATGGAGGACAGTGCACCTTTTCAAGTGGTGCCAGAGAAGGAGAGGAATAGGAATATAAAAGGAAGTGACAAGTTCTGGAGGAAATTACCAGGCAGACACTAATGGAGAAGTTTCTTTTGGTGTAAGATGGATTTAAAATGCATTTTTCATGCTGGTTCCTACCGTGAATAACTGTCCTCCGTGCATCTGATGTGAATTGCTCCCGGTGGTGTTTCAAAGGTCAGATAAGTGTGAAAGCATATGCAGACTCAGGGGAGATTACTGTGAAAGAGTTTTTGTTGTGATGTTGTAAGTTACATTTCCTAGTAGCTCTTTAAATATACAGTGGCTCTGATAAAGGGCAGTGGCCTTGTTAAGTACATGCTAACTAGAACTTGTTTGTTATCACAAATATTCATTATTCCAGCACAATAGAATAACTTGATCAAATCTGCTGCATTAGCATATAGATTCACTGCTTCACAGCTTGAGTTTGTTGTAATGAATAACAGCTTTATGCTCACATGTATTCATTACCATTTATGATATTTAATAAAGGGAGTGTCTGTGAATAGGATTTGTGCTAGTGTGCATATAGTAACACTGCTTTTTCATTTTTTTTCTCTCTTTTATTTTATAATTGTATTTCATTTAATGAATTAATATTTTTATTCATAACTAGAATGAATAACTTTAATCATAAAGTAGAAATAAGGCATAAAATGATTTCAGGAAAGATGAGTTAAAGTCTTGTAAAGCAATATTAAATGTGTTCTTAGTTTGTCACACCACAGAAAAATGGATTATTAACAACTCCAAATTTGAATCATACAAAAATGCCAAGTTAATAAAATAAGGCACTAAAATAAAAAAAAAGCAGTATTCTTTGCTCTCGAATGCGCGGTCATGTCTGCTGTTGGTGCAGAAACCATGCCCACTCGTGGGAAAACTACGTCTCTCTTAACTGTCAAAAACCGCTACAACCTGAATGGATGTTACGGTGGCCCAGTAGTGCACAACACAATGGAAACAAGCCACAACACACTGATATTAGTACAACTCAACAGAAACAAGGCACAACACAACAATATTAGCACAACACAATAGAAACAGGCCGCAACACAATGATATTAGCACAATACAGCCGAAACAAGCCACAACACAGTGGAAATAGAGCAACACAACGAAATTAGTCCTATGTGTTGTGGCGATTTCATTGTATTGTATAGATTTAGTTTTGTTGTGTGTGTTGGGCCGCCATAGGATGCTCCCTCTAGCAGCTTCATTTAAATAAGGTGACCGAGCTGTTTTGTAAATGATCGCAGCTAGGTAATAATGCATTTATGTGACAAAGCTAGCAAACTGTAGGCAGTAGTAACTAACGGTAATGGCAGTAACTCTGAACCACTGATGCTAATACACTTTGGTTATTAGGTGTGTTTGACTCGAAGCAGTACTAGTGCATTGACTGATTGGTGTATGACAAATTTCCTTGAGAGTGATTTGAAAGCCGTCTGCACTCACGGTACTTTGATGTCCTTCAAAGATCGATCTGCGCAGTGCTGTTTTAAGTCAAACACACCTTATCATTTTAGGGGACGGACCATGCTTGGTGGCTCCATTGCATCATTGAAACATGATTTCAGGCCCGCCCAAAAAATCCTAACTCCACAATTTAGTGCTACATGTTTCAGAAAAAAATGTCTAACATTTATTAATGTGTCTAGAAACAATTCTTTGAATTGCTTTCCAAAGACTTTAATGATGTGAGTTAGACTTAAATAGATATGGCTATATTTAAATAGATAATATTTTATTGATATGATTTGTATTTCTTTTATTGATATATAATAATATAATGTTATTAAATATTCATAATATTATTTTATTAAAGTTATTTTTATTCATAGTAACAGGAGGAAAAACGTACAAAATGATGGCTTGAAATAGGAGAACGAGATCATTAAATGGCGTGAGCTAGGGTAATTGAATTTGTTTTATTTAATGATATTTAATGTTTTATTTACTTAGGCATGAAATGGTGGCAGGAAGGAGGGAGGCAGGATACGTTTACACATCGCCCACACAGCACCATGGTTCAGCTTGTTGGAGCCTGCACACAGTAAGCCTGCGGCGGCATATATCTAGTAGACTAAAACTACTTCCAGAGTTCAGGTAACTCATGTCTACATTACCCAGACCAAAACTAGTTTCCTTGAGCCCAGGTTCAGACCATGACCTAACATCAGGGCTCAGACCCATACCAAGACCTACAGTATCGATCCAACAACCAGACTGTCCATTTTAATAAACTGCAAGAGAATGCTGTATTGCATCCAAAGAAATCTTGTGAATTCTTTGTAGGAAACTGTCAACCTTTAGTTGAGGTAATTGTCACCTTATTTTGGAAATAGACTGCTATTTGTCTGAGACCATAAAACAAGATCCAGATCTTCTAGACCAAGACCACAAAGTCAAGACTCTGATACTGACCAGCTACCTGTAGTATAACAAAACAGAAATATAAGTCTTAGCACCATAGGTTGCATATTTACTTGTTTTACCCTTCAGTCTAGATCAAGGTGTCCAGGCAGGCCTTTCTCAGTAATATCCAACAGCGAGACAGATGAATGTTCAATGCAATATGAGCACATTATAAGTTTGCCAGTTTACCCCAGGGTGTCTGTCTCTCTGTGCTGAGTGTTTTTGGATGTCCTCTGCATTTCATATATCTTTGGCTGGAAGTCCAAAAGACGTTGCTGAAAGGGGTTCATTTGGCCCGTAACCGTTATCCCCCATCAAAAATCAATAGGTTATTTTGAGGCCAACTCAGATCTGAAATGAACTGGGACGTTGCATTCGGTGAGCAGTGCTCCTCATAGTGAATTGTCTCAGATCGATAGTGTCATGAATTATGCAAGTACATTTCATACAGTACAACCCAACTCCAAACTCCAAAACTGGGTTTTCCTTTCTTCGGTTTGCCATACCTAACAGCTGGTGTTATGAATAGCTTAAACTTCAAACAATGATCTCAAAGGATGCAACAATCCTCTTAGCAAATGTGACCTATGACCTTGTATGCAGCCAGATTGGACCTTACAATAGGATTTTATTGATGGGAAGGATGTTGACAGCATACACTTCCTGTTGTCTACAAGCTGTTCTATTGTCAGTCCTCCTTGACTTCGTGTGGTCTTCCAATGGTATTTTCAGATATCCTATTCAGTGCGTCATATGTTTGCCTTGATCTTTCCATCTCTTTGTTATGATGACGCTGTTCAGCTTTATTTAGATGACTTCATTTCTACAAATATACTGTATAATTCATCAAGCATAAACATGATGTGGGGATCTACATTTCACTTCAGAAAGCTCTTCATTTTCAAATAAAGGATTGTGTTATGTTGACAGGTCTGGGAATCAGGCATGTAGTAGACATTGCATTTTCTTTTTTTTTTACACTACCATAAAAAATGTCAGCAAGACTTTTTCTCTTTGGTAAAAAATACGGTAAAAACTGCAATATTACAACTATTTAAACAAACTGTTTTCTATTTGAATTTATTTTCAGCTGAATTATCAACAGCCACAAATGAATCACATGATTCTTCAGAAATCATTCTAATATGATAATGTAGTGCGCCACTTCGCGTCGTGTATAACAATGGCCTTGAGCTGTGATTTATTAACAATACAGCATGGCCTCTTGTACCGCATTACTTGCATTTATAATGGTTTTATATATATATATAAGAAATACAAGTTTATATACATTCATATTTATTAATTATATTATACAGAAATGTAAATATATATTACATATATAATGTTTGTGTGTGTGTTTATATACATATAAATATACACAGTACACTCACTTATATTATGTAAACACAAATTTTTATTTTGGATGCAATTAATCGTGATTAACCACCACTAATATTAATAAAAAACAACAACTTTTGAATGGTAGTGAATTTATTTTAACTTTAATTATTGTATTTATTTTCATTTTATTTATTTACATAATTTACCTATTTTATTTTGGCATATTTGGGTTATACATTTTATTTAATATTAATTGAATGCTTATTTAATGTAAACTCTTGGGAATAATAAATGAATATCACAGTATAATTATTGAGCACAGCCATGCCTAAAGTTTCAATGCTCAATGTTTTCTTAACTCTTAGTCTTTAATCCAGTTCAAATGTAATATTGTGCTGCCAGGTCCTTTTGATGAAAGCTGGGTATCGTTATCAATGCCGGCTAGCCTGAAAGAAGACTTTTGATAGAGCACACAGGCCTTTTTAAGATGCAGGACCTACAAGCCACCTTTTTAACATGCAAGACACACCTGTATCTTTTAAACATGCACAGCACATGCACCTCTTTTAAAGATTCAAGGCACACGGGTGTCTTTTGAAATATTTTCTGGAATCACAGATGGGCCGGTCAGCTGTGTCTCCTTCACTCGTCTGCCTTTGCTCCCTTGACTTCATGACTTCATTGGACCATGCAAAGGATGTTCAGTCTACTGCCTCGCTTCATTTTAGAGCACACACTCAACAGCGAGCAATGTTACACAGCACTGCATCTGAAATGATGTCTCAAGCATCTGATTGCTCCATCCCCCTGCTTCCATCCCCAACTTTCAAGCTTACTCAAATTGATTGAACTTCCAAATTTGTCACTGTGAAATAGGCTAGCAAGTAGAATCACAGAAGTTCCTAATTAAAGATAGGATGCAAATATATTCATAATTGTGTTGCTTTCTTATCTAGTCTGCACTTGACGTTCCTTTACAGCAAATGTGGAAAATTGACATGGAGCTTCAGAGAGGGAGGAGAAGAATAAAGGGAAGTAGGATAGAGGAGTTCTGCTGTGCATTAATTAGGTGTCTGCTGTAGACGACGATTCAATCTAGAAGCTTTTTTATACATGCTCTGTTCCAGGAGGAACCATTTGTGTCATGACCCAAAGGCTGTTCCAAAATGTGGGCAACTTAATTATACCTTGTTTTAGCCAAAAATACAGGTAGCATTGAATGCATCCTTTACAGAATAGGCTATCCCAAAATGCATTGCGAGGAATTTGTTATAAAAAATGGCAGTGTGATTACAAATACTTAAGTGTAATTTTAGTATTATGTATGTACTAACATAATATTTATGTTTTGTATTTATTTTATATTTTCCGTTTTCATTTTAATATTTAAGTAATTTTGTTATATGCTTTTACCTTTTTTATACGTTTTTTTGATAGCTTATTTTTTTCTTATTTCATATTTTATTTCAATTAACAATTGTTTTTATTACTTAAAGTTTTAATTAACACATTGATACAATTTAATTACATTGATAATTTAAGACTGATTAGTATTGATAAAAAAATTAACTTTGTTAATCCAATATATGTATGTACCATGCATATTTACCAGTATTAGAGTTTCACATCCTACTCTTCACATTACCTTTAGTGTAATTTTCTCGGTGTGAGGAACATTATTTGTATGCCACCAGCATTTGCGGCCTATGTAGAGTGTTTCAAATCAGCCGCTTACGACATTCCATGGCTAAGGTTTTGAAACAAAGCTACAGTCTCTGATGTGGCTGTAGAAACTAAAGGAGAGGTTTTTCCTCATTTCTCTTCTCCTCCATCTGCCTTTTTATTATTTTTATATTATTTACGTGTCCAGTGAAAAGGGTCAATTATAGTTATGATCTTTTTTTTTTTTGGTTGCATACCCATTGTGAGTCTCTAAATGTTTAAATGTATCTTCTACAGCCTGTTTCTCATCTCCTGTGCTGGTTTAAATTCCGAACACACACGCACAAACAAACACAAGCGTTCAGAGATTCTCAATTTCCTGATAAAGGCGATAAATGCTGAACATTGTTGCCCTAGAAACCTCTTTTGCTGCCCCATCCCCTCCCCCTTCATCTGTCGTCCCCCTCGTCTATCCACCTCTACACATCACTGTGTATTAATAAACTAACACACTTATCTAATCAACAGGAGTGTATGTGTGCGTGCGTGCATCCGGAGAGGGAGAGAGCAAGCAAACAAGTGTGTGTGCGTGAGCGTGCCTGTCCACTACAGATAATCCTGCAAATGATTCCAGTGCCAGTGTCACACTGCGCGGAGCTCTTTTGGCAGGCAGCTTGGACAGAAGTGTGGAGAGAGAGAGAAAGAGAAGGAACGAGAGTAGGGGTCTGTGTTGTGAACACAGCTGTGGTGAGGTACAGTGATGTTCATGTTAATCAATTTTCAAGGCAGACGTCAAACAGAGTCTAACTGAGCTAAGCTCTCCCTCTCCCAAAATGTACAGATGGACTCACACACAGCAATTGATCCGCTGGATTCTGTTTGTTTTTAAAAGGAATGTTTTCCTGAGGTGCTTTAGTGAGCTGCATGAGAAATGAATACATATGTATGCCCCGGTCCAGCCTCCAGCTCTCCATCGTCCTCCACAGACGTACTCCCTGTGGCAATATTGCACCATAAATTAAAGGTATAAAACTAGTAAAAATATATATTTCAAATAAATATGATGAACTTTCTAGTCATTTTAACAGTTGTTTTAAATTGTTCAAGCGCCAGCAGAAGACAGTGTAAAGACATAACCTTTGAGAGAAGCAGTCTATCAGTGGAAGTTAAAAGCAGCTCGTAAGTGTATTTACTTCTCATTAGTGTTTAGCGCAGTTGTCGTTGCTAGGAAACGCTTGTTTTGTTTACTGTGATAAGACTTGCTGAAATCGAGTTTGGTCTCATACTGTATCGTGAACCTTGTCAGTGTCGTGTGCTTGCTTGGCCATTTGTTGTGATAAACGGGAAAGTGTGTCCAGCTGAATTCAATTAGTGTTTTGTTAGACGGTATAAAAAAAAGCTTAGTTTACCGCGGCAGCCCTCGTGTGAAGACTGAAGAGTGTAATGAAGACCATCGACTCTACAGTGAGACTCCAACAGGCAGGGACAAGGGACATAAGTATACCTTTTTATTTGTACTTTTTCCTACAACTTGTTTCACTGCTTTTTCAGTTTTTCATAACCAAATCTTACTAGGCTATGTGTTTCAATTTTCCGTGAACACTGTTCTAAGCTCAGGGCTGCAGAAAGGGTATGGCACAAATCACAAAGTCCTACTAACCATAATTTGTCGATCACTCCTCTCTGACTTCTCTGCTAATGTCTCCACTGTTAAAAGTACATACTATCACGACAAAATTAACAATTCACCTAAATCTCGCATGCTCTTTAAAACATTTTCCTCCCTCTTTTGTCCTACTCCTTCATTAAATCTAACCTGCCATATTCTTCATTAATAAAATCACAAACCTCACAGCACAATTCTCCATACCACAAACTATCAAACACATCTTTCCAACTCGTTCACCAAGATACACTTGTTCACATCCTTCTCTCCACTCTCTGAGGCAGAAGTCTCTAAACTCATCCTTTCCAGTTATCTTACTACTTGTCTGTTTGATCCTATTCCATCTCATCTCCTTCAAGCCATTTCTCCTGCAGTTGTACCTACAGTCACTCACATTGTTAACACATCCCTTCACACTGGGTTTTTTCCCTCAGCATTTAAACAGGCTCGTATAACCCCACTTCTTAAGAAACCCACAACATAACTCTTTTAGGGAACTACAGACCGGTTCCCTTCTACCTTTCATTGCAAAAACACTTGAACGAGTTGTGTTCAACCAAGTCTGTGGCTTTCTTACACAGAACAACCTCCTGAAAGCAACCAATCTGGCTTCAGAAGTGGACACTTGACCGAAACTGCCTTGCTCTCAGTTATTGAAGCCCTAAGACTTGCAAGAGCAGCTTCCAAGTCTTCATTACTCATCTTGCTGGATCTGTCCGCTGCTTTCAGGACCCGCACTCCAGTGGTTTGAGTCTTACCTCTCAAATAGGTCCTTCAAGGTATCTTGGAGAGGTGAGGTATCCAAGTTGCAGCATCTAGCTACTGGGGTGCCTCAGGGCTCAGTTCTTGGACCACTTCTCTTCTCTGTCTACATTGCATCACTAGGTTCTGTCATTTAAAAACATGGCTTTTCATATCACTGCTGTGCTGATGACACTCAACTCTACCTCTCATTCCATCCTGATGATTCGACGATAGCTGCTCGTATCTCAGCATGTCTAACAGACATTTCTTGCTGGATGATGGACCATCACCTTCAACTCAACCAGGCTAAGACAGAGCTACTTCTGTTTTCAACAAACCCACCTTCATCACAATTTCACCTTCCAATTAGGCTCATCAACCATAACTTCAAAAACAGCCCCTTTACCTAAATTCAGTACTTCAGACCTATGTGCCCTCTAGAAGCTTGCATTCTGCAAGTGAACAACGCATTATTGTACCATCCAAAAAAAGCACAACACCACTTTCACTGACATTTTCATTAACTGTTCCCTCCTGGTGGAATGACCTGCCCAACTCAATCTGAGTGAGTCCTTGGCCATCTTCAATAAACTGCTAAAAACACATCTCTTCCATCTTTATTTCACCCTTTAACTATAGCACTCTCTATTTTAATTCTATTTTATCTAACAGTCTTCTTTGTATTTATTAGTCTTCTTTGCATCTATCTGAACTCGAACACTAGCTTTCTTTGCTTTCTATTCTACTTGTTTTCTTAAATTAATAAAAATATAAACAAAACCCTGCTACGTTTACTGCGTTAGGCTAATCGAGACTTGTCATAGAGCTTGCATATTGTTGCTCTTTTGTTGGTATTTATTGCTTCTATTGTCCTCATTTGTAAGTTGCTTTGGATAAAAGCGTCTGCTAAATGACTAAATGTAAATGTATTCAATTCAGTATTGTATGCACATTTTGAAAAAATAAGAGTAGTATTCCGTGACATGTAAAGTATGTGGAAAATGCACATACTGTACTATATACTGTGGAAATACTGTGAGAAATGTAGTATGCTTTTGGCCTCACTTGGGTGTTATACGTACCAAAATGAGATATTTGACAAATGTAATATACCTAATTCAGGATGTTGATTCAGTAGAAAAGCTGTTCCTCTGACTGTAACAGCCTAATAATTCAGTGACAGTTTTCACATGTTTTAATCTGACAAGACTGCGAGAACTAGGTGAAAGAGTGTAATCCCACACACACACAACTCCAGGCAGCTTTTCAATGGGAAATGTGTGTGACTTGGTATCAAACGTGAGTTCAGTGTGCAGGTGTGTTCGGGGCACAGGTGTGTGAGTGTGTGTGTCTCAGTTTAAAGACACAGCTGCTCCTGAAAAGGAATTAGCCTTTGGTGTGTTTGTGTTCCACAGAGCATAACCAGGCGTTGTTAATGAATTAATGACACACAGTCACACACAGGGGGGTTTTGATTAGATAATAATATCGTGACTTGTGGCTTTATAGGAGGGAGTCGGGAGACAGGCAGTGAGACTGACACTCTAGGGAAGTGCAGTTCGCTCAAGATCAGGCCGTGCTGGAACTTTAGGAAAAAATTATGAAAATGTTTTCACCTGTACGTAAATTTATACTTCATTGCGTTGTGTTTTAAGGTAAATATTTAATTCAGATAAGACAGATATATTACTTATTGGACCAAAAAACAATACACAGAATCTCTTGGATCCCAATTTGCAACTAGACGGATGTACTGTTACTTCCTCTACAGTCAAAAATATGGGAGTTATATTAGACAGCAACTTATCTTTTTAAAAACATATTTCCCATATTACAAAAACAGCATTCTTCCATCTTAGAAACATTGCCAAGCTACGGAACATGTTAACTGTTTCTGATGCAGAAAAGCTAGTTCATGTATTCATGACCTCTAGACTGGACTATTGTAATGCACTGCTAGGTGGTTGTCCTGCATCTAAACAAGCTACAGATAGTACAAAATGCTGTGGCTAGAGTCCTGACTTGGTCAAGAAAATATGATCATATTACTCCAATTTTAGTGTCTCTGTACTGGCTACCTATTAAGTTCTGTATCAGTTACAAAATATTATTACTTGCCTATAAGGCCTTAAATGGTTTAGCTCCTGCGTACCTAACTAATATTCTCCCTAAGGTCACACAACTCTGGACACTTGGTAGTACCTAGGATAGCAAAGTCCACTAAAGGAGGTAGAACATTTTCATATTTGGCTCCCAAATTCTGGAATAGCCTTCCTGATAACGTTCGGGGTTCAGACACACTCTCTCTGTTTAAATCTAGATTAAAGACTCATCTCTTTAGCCTAGCATTCATATAATGCATCTCATAATCTTGTACTGTAGTTATATCTGATCAAACGCACATTATTATGCTTTAGCTTGGGTTGAAGCTTCAGTCCGGATCCAACCCTTAAATGATCTGAGATGACCAAACACCTGAGAAGAGATGATGCCAACCCCTCGGAGGACCTAAGAGGAAGCCAACCCTCAGACAACATACAGAATTAACACAATTTTGCCATAAGCTATATATATTAAGTGTCTACAATATATAAATCTATTGTAGAAGTTAATTTCCTGTAAAGCTGCTTTGCAATGATTGTATCGTAAAAAGCGATATACAAGTAATTTTGAATTGAATTGAAATAACTGCTGGCCACAAAAGTGAGTGCACCCCTAAGTGAAAATGTCCAAATTGGTCCCAAAGTGTCAATATTTTGTGGCCACCATTATTTTCCAGCACTGCCTTAACCCTCTTGGGCATGGAGTTCACCAGAGCGTCACAGGTTGCCACTGGAGTCCTCTTCCACTTCTCCATGACGACATCACAGAGCTGGTGGATGTTAGAGACCTTGCGCTCCTACATCTTCTGTTTGAGGATGCCCCACAGATGCTCAATAGGGTTTAGATCTGGAGACATGCTTGGCCAGTCCATCACCTTTTTTTCAGCTGACAAACATCTTGGGCTATATTATTCAATTCAAGATTATTTGTATAGCGCTTTTTACGATACTTTATTTCAGAATGTTTTTGTAAAATTGTCTTTTACTTTTCAAATGGCTAACAGAGAATAAAGACTTACTGAAAGGTCAGTGGGGAAAAGATAATGCAAGTTGAAGAAATAGATGCTTTATTTAGAAGTGTAAAGCCATTCAATTGTAAAACACTTGAGTAGGTTTTGAGAAATTTGAGCTAGCACTTGTTAAACAATGTGGTAGATGATATGATTGAAGGCCACTTTAATAGAAAAATGATACAAATTCACTACCAGTAAAAGCTCTTTGTGAGTCAGTAGTAAGTACATTTCAAGTTTAGTAATCCGTTTAGATGAGATGTTTTATGACTTTCAGTCTATACTCATAATCACTTATATCTGACTATGTGTAACCTAAATACACATCCTCTATCACACTCTATTAAGACAGAACTAGTTTTCCATGAAGAGATCAAGTAAATTTGTGTTTGTCAGATGTACTTTGTTATTTTAATCCACTCTGAATCTAACATGTCTGTTTTATCTCACACAACCTCTGTAAAAATTGAAGGAGTTAATTACCTTCTGTGTTTTGGCTAGACAGGGGTCCTCTGAGAAATCTAATCCTAGTATTTTTTCACAACTTTTTACTTGTTTATTTTGACCTTCATCGAAAACTACAACTGAAGCTAATTTTCTTGTTACTTTCCAGAAATGTAGAACTTTCCAGGTAATATATGTCGGAGGCTAAAGTATTGCAGAAATAATTTGGGGTCATTAAGTTAAATTAATTGAAAGTGAAAGTAGACATTTCTAAAGTGTAAAAAATAGCAATTTCTATATTTAACTTTGATCCAAAATTCAGCTTTTATTCGTAATAATCAAATACATAAATCAAATAAGTGCCGTCTAAAAGGCATAAGATACTTTTTTATCAACCACAAACTTATATTTCTTTATTTCAATCGGTGTTATACATCCAAACAACACATATTTCCATTTCAGTAATTACAGAGATATTGTTAAATACAACTGAACTGAACCAAGAGAGAATAAAAATCCCATTTGAATAGTGCTTTACAATGTTATTTACATGTCCTGATGATATACACGCTCACCAATCATCCTCACAGCTGCTACATTAACTTCCACCGGTTCTCTGCGGGATCACAAACTCCTGTATGTATGTGTGTGTGTGAAAAACATCCCCAAGGTCGATGTGTGTCTGCCTGAAATGGGAGCAGGAACCTCTCGATGGCCTTCGTACAGTAAACATGGCTCCTGTGGGACTCTGTTCAACTGTTGTCTTTAACCCAGGAGAGCTTACTTCACACATCTCATCTGTAATCATGTAAAGCAAGGTTTAGTAGGGGTCAGACTGAATGACCCCTCACGGTATGCAGCAACATCAGCAAATCCCACTGCTGAGAAGAGAAATGTGGGTAAATCAGAGAGTGTTAGACCGAGTTCTGCACTTCCATTTAATCAGTAATGGTTCTGAACTACTATCTAACACTCCAGTTAGTACTTGTTTGATTTTATTAAGTCACAGAAATTGAGCATGGGTTAAAAATTCAGATGATGTGCGATGATATTTGATTCCCTTTGATTGCTTTTTCCTCCAGGTCTTTCTTGCAGAGAGAAGGGAGCTAATCAGCTTATTTAACGCCGATCCTCACTCCATATTGACACAGTGAATGGAAAATGGAAAAAGAGGAACCATGAGTCCTGCAGTTTAGGGTAAGAATAAGTTTAACAGGAAAGATCAACTTTAGACCTGAACCAAATGAGACTCAATATGCACTCAAGTGACTATCTTGATTAGGCCTGAACTAAACCTGATAAATTTGTTCATTTTTTACTCACCCTTACGCTGCTCTAAATCCATATGACTGATTTTGCTTCATGTTTTCAGTGTTCTTTTTCATGCAATTACAATGAACAAGCTTCATATATTGAGTACAAAACAATCATATATATGGTTCAGATGACTCGTGCTTTTTATTACAAGCCATACGATAACTTTTCATGAAAAAACTAAAATTACGTTTTTATTCATTAAAATGATTTACATCTGTCCTATCTCATTCTGGCGTTCATGAGAGAACTATAGTCCCCTTTGTGAATGAATCATAATTTTGAAATGATCTTTTAATTGAATTGGTTGGTCTGGTTCATGAAACTCTTAATTCGTCTGAAAGATTTAACACGATAAGCTATAATATATGTGACCCTGGACCACAAAACCAGTCATAGGGGTCAATTTGTCGAAATTGAGATTTATACATCATATGAAAGCAGAATAAATAAGCTTCCCATTGATGTATGGTTTGTTAGGATTTGGAATCTGAGGGTGCAAAAAAAATCGAAATATTGAGAAAATTTTGACCTATACTGTGTATCTTTGGCTATTGCTACAAATATGCCCCAGCCACTTAAGACAGTTTTTTTGGACCAGGGTTGGGGCTGGAAATTCTGGGCCCTGTGCACTGACTTTGCTAAGGCCCCCCAGCGATCGCAAAATCTCGTTATACTTTTTACATCCTCTTTTTGTGTTCAACAGAGTAAAGGTTTGTCGTGCCAGTTTGGAACAACATGAGCGAGTAAATTACAGCATTTTCTGTCTTGGATGAACTATTTGTTTAAATGGCAGTTTTTTCCTTGAAAGGTGTGTTAATTTAGTGCCACGATGCAACATTTCCAGCACAAAGAGGGATTTTATCAGTATTGGCTGGTTGTTGTGTTACACTTCAGATCTTTGCTAGCAGAGGGATTTTTGCTGATTAAGATGTGTACGGTCTTTTGGACCATTGGTTTTTAGAAAGTAAGAAAGTGATCATGAATATAATGCAAGCACATAGATCTCATTTAAAGGCCAAGTGAAGGGAAATTTATTAAGTGCAGGGTCAGGACAGCTTCAGATAACATTTGTAATTTATTAAACATGCTTTGGGAATGGGAATGCTTGCTTGTGTATGTCTATCTGTGTGGACATTTTGGTGTGATTACTTTAGTGGTGGTGTGCATCAAGTTTATTCATATTTGGGTTAAATTATATGTTTGTTGCTCTGGTTATGGGAAAAATAAAGTGTTTTTGTCAGTCTTCAGTTTCAGCATCTGGATTGGTTTGTTATTCCCTTGAGTGGGTTACAGCAGGTCTGTTGTATATGTCACTGTGTTTAACATACGATAATGTTAGCATTAGCAAAGCTGTGTGAAATGGCTCATACTCTGTTACGCCTCTATTTTACTGGATTTAATACTAACTCAACTATGTGTGTGTGTGTGTTTTTTGTTAGAGAAGTATGCTAGCAGGGACCCATGCATTATCTCTCTTAGTGTACTGTCTCTGAGCCTGCTGTCACATTTGAGGTTATTTTCCCTTCAGTCCAGGGGTTGAATTGGAGTCACACATTTATTTAATTAAAAAGAATTTGTTCAAGCCTGACAGTGCAATTATGTGGTTACATCTAAGCAATCTTTCACACACATAAAAGCTTCTAGCGGTTATTAACCAAATATCGCTATACAAACAGCCATCCACCGGGGTGCATTTTAAAAATAAAAAGGGAATAAAGTGTCATTATACGGTGGTCTGAGCATAGTGAGAAATATCATCTGGAAAATAAGTGTTCAAAAAAAACTTTACAAAATTAAAAAAGGGACAATCTTTTGGATTCTATCCAGTGAGCCCCAAAGCCTAAGAAAACATTTGGAAACAACTGCTGTCTGATGATTAATTATACTTTCATAGCTTCATAATTAATCATATTCTACAGATTCAACTAATTGCTACATCATTTTTGTTAGTTTTGTGTGTTGTTAGCCCTTTTTTTTTTTTTTTTTTAAAGACCAAATCAATTGTATTACACTTATTATACAAGTAATAGTAACAATAATCCATACCAATATGCATTGTACATTGAAGTGTATCTAAAGTGATCTGCAGATCAAAAAAAAGTTTGGGATCAGTATTTTTTTAACGTTATTAAGGGAGTCTCTTCTGCTCACCAAGGCTGTATTTATTCAATCAAAAAGACAGAAAAAGCAGGAATATTGTGAAATCTTATTGCAATTTCTTATATTGGTTTCCTATTTAATATACTTTCAAATATAATTTATTTCTGTGAGGCAGCGCTGAAAAGTCTTCAGCGTCACATGATCCATCAGAAATCATTTTAAATTGTTGATTTATTGTGAGTGGTGAAACTTGTGCTGCTTCATATTGTTGTTTTTGGAACATTTGATACATTTTTCTTTGATTCTTTGATGAATACAAAGTTAAAAATAGCAGAATTTGTTCAAAATATAAATCTTTTCTAACAATATAAATCTTTACTATGACTTTTTATTCATTTAACACATCCATCCTGAATAAAAGTATTGGTTTCTTAAAAAAAAAAATTTACTGACCCCAAACTTTAGAATAGCATTGTATATTATAACACAAAATGTATTTTTTTTTAAATAAATAAATGCTGTTATTTTTAACAATTTATTTTTCAGAGAATGATTTCTGAAAGATCATGTGACACTGAAGACTGGAGTAATGATGCTGAAAATTCAGCTTTGATCCCAGACATAAATTATATGTTAAAGTATATTAAAATAGAAAACTGTTATTTTAAATTGCAACAATATTACACAAAATAACTTTTTTTTCTGTAATTTTTGATCATATAGATACAGCCTTGATGAGCAGAAGACTTGAGAAGAATTTAACATATATATTAAATTATATGTATAATACACATATTTACATAAAATTGAAATAAGTACTTATTTCTTTCATTTATTACGATATAATTACATTTTTCTTCTATATTTACTAACTCACGCCACTGTTATTAAATATCATGTGAATATAATAGCACTTTAAGGGATCTATTGCAGGATTACAGATGAAATATGTAAAATAATGCACACATTAGTCCTTTGTCTCACATGTGAATGTTAACAATAATGCAAACGCACAGTTCCCTCTGGATAATATGTGTTTTTCTCAAACAGGAATGAAAATGTTTGGAAATGCGACGCAGTCTATGATTTAAGAGCACAGGGAGATTGGAGACACACGACACCTGCTCCGCCTCCTCAGATGATGGCTGGCTCTGATGATGGATCTTGGACGGAGAGCGGTTGTGGTCATCATTACCGTATCACACACACACTGACACATATACACTCACATATAGGTCTCTGGCAACAATCCAATCAGCAGAAGAGGCTGTGGGTAGAGGCAATCTTGAGATGTTTTAGGGGATGTGGGACTATAATCGTGGCTCTCCATACATACACATTCTTTCTCTTGCTCATTCTATTGCACATGCATGCACTCTCCTTCTCAATCTTTTAAAGTGGGCCTTAGATGACAGGAATACAAATGTGACAGAGATTTGAAAAAGCATTTCCTGGTAATAGTCATGCTTACATGAATAGTGCAAGACAAGCAAAGAGCGATGAGAAGAAGGAAAAATGAAATTAATGCTTTGTTGGATTGGGATGGGTGTTTACAGTGCATTGGTGTATAACCTTGCACTTTCAAATACTTGTAGAGAATTACACACAGATGTGTGGGGTAACTAGGCAGCTGGACATGTTGGAGGCACAAAACTTTGTGTGGTCGTCTAGTGAAATAGAAATGAGAAGGTGGTAAAACTAATAGCCATAATTATATATCAGGGTGGCCGGTGAAATGAGAGCAAAGTATCTAAGGCCATGGAAATATGGCATCCGAGATCATTTCAGTGGGTAAAGTTGAATCACTGTGTGGAAGACGTGAACGTTTTTGAGATATTTTACATATTTACATACATTTTAAGCCTCATTGTGCACATTTTCAGAAATTGGTCAAAATAAGTTTTAAAATTCATACAATTTAATACTAATGATACTTGACTTTTTTCATGCATATTGTTCTCATATTTTTTCAGCATTTTATTTGTGTTATTAAAATTATTTAAAATATATTTTGTAAGCAAAGCTTACTGGCACATTTTACCCCATCGACCATTTTTGTGTAAATTTACTTAAAAAAATAATCTATGGCAATTTTTTTGCCAAATAATTGTTTTTTTAATATTACCAATTCACCAATAGGACTGACTAAAATAGTTTTATAGTTGTCTGTAATAGTTGTTTAGACATTTAAAGCATTTTAAAGGTGATTTATCTCAGATTTTTTGTGTTAATATTGTTTTCATGTTGAATCAAAACTGCTTGCATTCCCACTTGGTCATGCAGAAATGACACAATTCCCCTTCAGTGTCATCCAGCAGTTCATTTATTGACATGTCCATCATAAACAGGAAATGAAGCTGCACTGGGTCATGTGACAGAAGTGGTTGAGGAGTGCCAGCTTTGCTGTTATCTTGCCTCCTCTCATCTCTCCCTCCTCCCCACTGGCCCTCTCAGGCAATTCTCCCGATTGCATGTTGATTTATTCATTTATTTACGTCGCCTACCTTTGTTTCTAGTGCTCTCTATGAGATTAGATGAGTTCAGCTGGCATTGCTTTCGCCATCCGTCTAATCTGTGTGCTGTTATACTGACGAGGTCAATGCTGTTACAAGGTTAATCAAGCATTTTCACAGAGCTGTTGTATCTTTCCTGTAAACTCTAGAAGAGATGGGCCGTTGACGTCTAAACTGTCACGTTAACGGTATAAGACCTAAGGTGGCAGCGCTCTTCTTTATAGAAACAGACATACAGAAAGTGCCCGACAGAAAATACTCAATGATGTATGCAGACAATAAATCAGATGACCAATTGGGCTTGACAATCTGCAAAGTAGTTCTTGGATCAAGGAAAGTTTTTTTTTTTTTAGATAGACGATTGAAAGACTGAAAGATGGTGCAATGGTTTAGGGCAGCCTTTGAAATGAGAGGTCAAATTGCACGCACCTATTTCCTCGATGCAATATTATTCTGGCAAATGTAGAGGACAGAGGCCAAGAGTGAACTAAATTAGACTTGATATAGCTTGACATATTTTGATTTAACAGCCTTTTCAGCCCGGCAAGCTCATTCTTTCTCTCTGACTTCTCTTCATCTCGAATGCCCCGCAATGAAGTTTGTTATTATCTGTAATGCATTTTTCACTCACACATTGGGATGTTTAATTTGAGCATTGCACAAATTTCAGTGCCCTCTAAGATCTAAAAACAAATTTGTTTCTTAATGGAATGTACCAGCGAATCTAAATAAAATTTAATTAATGTAATTTTTGTGGCACTTGACATAATAGAAGACACGGGTGGAAAGAAGGAGCAACTAGCAGTCTGAGAGTGGAGTGATGGGATACAGAGTTTTTCCACTTACTATGGTAACCATGGGGTGATTTCTAAATGCCATTTTTGTGTTTTTAAATAATGCTTACTGAAAGAGACTATTCATAGGACTGTTAAGCAACTGAATTGTTTCATGAAAGGTCTTTATAGGACATAGTTCACCCCAAAATTAGTATTTGTTAAAAATGTACTCATGCCATCTAAGTTGTAGGTGAGTTTGTTTCTTCATCTGAACAGATTTGGAGAAATTTGGCATTGCATCACTTGCTCACCACCGATCCTCTGCAGCGGAATAGGTGCCGTAAGAATGAGAGTTTAAACAGCTGATAAAACAATACAAAATCTAGAGTGACCCCGAATAGTCGACGATTCGTTGCTTCGATAGGAGGAGCCTGATTCGACTCCCAATCTCATAGTCGAATATTCGTGAGTGTTATTATGATCATGCCATTTTGGTTATATGGGCATGCTGAAATGTCTGATTTCACATAGAACTACCGGTTTTCTCCCAATAAGTTAATATGCAGCCTATTAAGATAATGCTGTTAATAGAAATCTGAAAAGAACGAAACTGTAAGTAAATATTTTAACATGCGTGAATAAATCTAACCACCCCTATAGACATTTCAGCCGGTTTATATATATCGTGTATATATTATTTATCTCGTATAAGATGCATTTGGTTGAGTTGTGCTGCAGTAAAGGCTTCATTGTAGTAGGCTACTACGTATCTCTTCAGCGCACAGCGCAAGCAGTACAAACAACAATGCAGAATATTAATAACTATGACTGGGACTGTCATATAACATTATAATAAGAACACTATTATAATATAATGCTGTGAGTTTTTAGAGGTTAGTTGCTGTGTATCTGCACCTTGTTGCGTGAAGAACCCACCCACAAAAGGAGCTCATGCAAACACGTACATGCATGCGCATTTTGTGCAGACAACCTATAAGTTGTAATAAAACATTATATTGCATAAGTAATGAAGCGTATTTTATATGAGATAAATGATGTGTTAAATCCCATTGATTAAAACATGCTATCAAATGCTTCATTCTACTGGTCATTTTTAGCATGCGCAGCTCAACACAGAAATGCAGAACATTAATAACTTCTCTCATATACATTACATTATAATGAGAGCACTATTGTACATTTTTTTTTAATTCTTAGGGTTTCGCTGACGTTTAATGCTATCTTTTAATCAAAACACATTTTCCTTGTGTGTTAATGTCAGTAATTATGGAGTGTCAGACTTAACTGTTGGTAAAGTATTTTGCCCCACCCCCAAACATATGATTCGACTACCAGTCGACTATCGGCAAGATTTGAAAATTCTGATTCGACTATGAATCAAACTTTGAAAATCCTTTGTCGGGGACACCCCTACAAAAATCCACAACAGATTTTAATAGAGTATACTTTCAATGAATGCATTTATTTCTGTTTATAGTCTTGTAATCCTACAATGTGTTCTCATGATTTAAATAGCGTTTTCTCTTATGTAACATAACAATTAAAATAGCTTTGCTACTGTTCCTGTAGCTATAACAGTAGAATATGGAGATAGCAATGACAGGGTTCATAAGTTCAATTCCTAGTGAATGCATAATAAAAATGTATGCCATTTAATGCACTTTGGATAAAACCGTTTGCCAAATGTACAAATGTAAACGTAAATAAAGTGGCTGAAGCATTGCTTCATGTACAGTGTACTAGACCCTGCATATATGAGAGGACAATACACTGCACCCTTCACAGCTGCTTTGCCGAGAACATTTCATGCCAAAACAATAAAAATGAAATAAGAAAATATATATTGCTTAAAAAAATAAAGGCCATTTTTATGCATTCTTTTTTTTATTGCATTGTGTACTATGCTGAAAAATATTAGCTATATACAGTATATATACCTTTATTTTAATTTTTGTATTTTTTTGTCAATGTAGTGTTTGTTTAATCGCAGCCTTCATTTTGTGGACATTTTTATTTGTTTTTGTATTTATATAACATATTTATCCATTTAGATGTGTTGTATTTATTTATGGGAAATAAATGGGAGCAGGCTAATAAGCAGTTTTGTCAGGAACATAATCATTAATTGTCAATAACAGTAGTACAAGTTTGAGTGCTTACCTCTCTCTTTGTTGATGTCACCTCTTTCTGTTTCTCATCCCATGCTGTGCAGGTGGGCCGTGTTCTGAATATGGGGCTGGAGAGAGGAGAACTGGATCAGTCTCTCAGCTGAACGAGGCTGTGTTAATTAAAAAATCACTATCAGAATCTCTGCTGGGTTTCCTGCCTCTTTCATTCCCACATTCGATTTCTAGCATTACTGCGTCTGCTTTAATCTTTCCCGGTGCCATCTCTATCCTCTTCTCTTCCTTTGCTCCTTTGTATTTTGTTATTCTCTCCCCCCCCTCCCCCAGCCCCTTTCCTCCTGTGTGTTATCAAAAAGCAAAAGGGCAACAAAAAGTTAAAGTGAGGGGAAAAACAAAAGTCTTTAATATAACTCTCTCTCTGAATCGTATTTCTCAGGGACTGAGGATCTGACAGTCTAAATTACATTTCCTCCGTTCTTTTGAGAGAGTGAGTCATGGCAAAATCGGAGAAGCGACACATTGTTCCTCTTTCACAGGCTCTCAAAGGGCTCCTAGCTGAGGCTATTTTACAAAAACATTTTGCATTTAGCAGTAATGGTCAGATGTGGCGAATACATGTGCTTGTGTAGGTCAGCTATCGGACCGAGAATGAAAGAGCACCCTCGGCTACACCGTCAATGTGAGTTGTCTCGGATCTTTACCTGAACAACAGAGGCGAAAAGGGACAAAAACAACATTATCTCATGTGAAAGCCCCGGTCTTAAATGAGCCATTGACTGTTCTGTTGTATAACTTTGTGTTCAGGTGGTCTCTCTTGAGGACACCGAGGTTCATAAATGCTCTGTTAGTCAGACGCCTCCCACCCATCTGCTCACCCCGGAGCCCACAGACACTTATCTGCCTTTTTTCTCCCACTGCTCACTCAATCTTTTTCTCCTTTTGCTGTTGAGGGGGTCAGTTCAAAATTGAACAAAAATGACCACTTCGTCTGCACTACGGCGAGTACACAACTGTCCGCATTAGAATGTCACAGCAGGAGACTCGTAATGCGATGAGTCACGCTCACAAATCCATTCCTAGTGTCGCCTCATTTTACGCGTGTGACTTGGTCTGTGCGCTGGGCAGAAAATGGGCCCAAAAATGCCTAGGAATTGGCAAGGGTCGGGTCTTTAAAACAATAAGAGATCTGGGCTGAAGTGTGTCCCCTCCACGGCCACTCTGTACCTCGGAGCGCAAGAATTCACTGCATGTCTCCTGAGGCGTGTGAGTGAAGATTGAACAAGCCATCATTTAGATGAAAGATCCACTCAGTCACTGTAACCCACGCTTGCTTCTTTTTCCTCGTCTTCATCATATTAACCAAGGCTAAAGTCCTCATTTACCATGTTGATGTAGATTAGTCCCATCTGAGCACCTAGCATGGCATCGACTCCACACAAGCTTTTAAAATCTTAAGTTACAGAGAGTGAATATTAGCGCCGTCCTTATCTGTCAGATTAATCCGGCAGAATCAGATCTGATGTGCCATAATAGTGTATTTATTCCGCAGTGTTCCTTGACCTATTGATGTAAGGATCTTTCTCTGGTTGAATTTTCTTCTGCTCAAAGGGTTTTTCATGGCGTGTCTGTTTGAGAGTTCAGTTATTGTGCTCGGGAGGAGATCTATCAGTTTAAATCCTGTAAAGAGTGTTTATATTAGACTGGAGTTAATACAACAGTCTACTGAAATTTAGGCCAGTGGTGGTTCAATGACCCTACGACTAGATGGGGCTGTTTTGTTTATGAAGTTATTATTCAGCTAATATGACGTTTCCATTAGCTTTTGCACGCGTCTATTTATGTGCCTGCTAACTCTTGCTAGCGGCTAAAGCAATTAAATGCACATCTTAGTAGATAAATACAAGCAGAGTACATAGAGGGGCTTGCTAACAGAATCCATTAGCCTACAGCAATAATTCATGCACTTATCATGTCTGATTGTTATTTTTTAATCTGCATTTTATTTACATAATTCCAGGCTCATTTTCATGGCGCACAGTCACATACGATAAAAATAATTGCCTCAGTTTTGGGCTATAAACTTCTTTAGATTTCATGTCGAAACTGTAAAGTGCTCGTCTCAGTTGTTTTCTCATCAGCCGCTTTTCTGTGTTTGTTGCGTGTCGTGTCGTGTCTGTCTGACACGTCGCTGTTGGGGTTTGTTCAGATAACCGTATCACTCACTTGTCACAGTGAGAGAGTGGCTGACATGAAAAAGAAAGGGTCTCTGTGAGGGGCAAAATGTTCTTTCTCGCTAAATAAGATTTTTATTTATGAAAAAAGCAACTGGAAAAACTAGACACTTGGCACAATAAAAGCTAACCGAATTGGTATTCACCATAACCAAATGTCAAGACAGAGGGTGTGTCTCATTACACTCCCCAGTGCTCTGAGATGTCAGCCAGCATACTGTGAACACAAATGTATGCACTAGCAAGAGCCTTCACACACTAAACATAGGAACACTGATGATTCAATCACCTGTGCCACAATTATGAGATCACGTGGCATCACAATCTAGCTGTTTAAGACACCATGACTGATATCTGTCTGGTAAGATTGTAACAAGAATCCATACTTTTTTTCCTTGAAGAGAATACATTTTAAATACTATATTATTTTTGTAAATGTTTAGGAGCATACTAGCATGTTGTTAACATCAAAGTTGTTCAACATGTACTAAAAGCTACATAATTCTGATTTTAGGTCCAGAAATCGCCATTAAGAAATTTGTTTTATAATACTCTTCTCAATTCTGATGACTAGAAATTACAGAAATTGCTGACTCACTGGTCAGTGCACTGACCTGAAGTAGGAATCTTATTGAGACAGACCCATATTTTTGGTCTTCACATGCTCTCCCCCCCCATTTTTTGTATCAAACAATTCTCTCATTAAGGACAATGCTCCTGTTTTCTTAAAAAAAATCAGGCAGCAGTTTTCTTGTTGTGCAGCTTTGAAGTCTGATGCCGTGTGTGTGAAATGAATGCTGTATCCTGTACTAAAATGTATGTTGTGTGATAGTGGATGCTTTAATCTGGTGGCTCCTGAGAGCCTGGTCTCCAATCTCCACAGCATCTGAGAGAGTGTGAATCATACATACCCTCAAACACATCGCCATTACCATTAGAGCTCACACACACACACAGACAGACAGAGAGAGTATGAGCCAGCTGTGTGTGCCTGTTGAAAATGGATGGAGTTAGAGGGAATGAGCCCTGTGTTACCTGTTACCACGGTGACTGCTGATGCTTGTCATTTTTTCCTCTCTGTATTTTCCTCTTGAAACACCCTTTTTCTCAGACAGCATGATTACGTATGGGTGTGTAAAACATTTGCACTATTATTAGACACATGAATTGCGTACAAAAAAGATGTGGGTGAAAAGGGTGCCTATGTGCAAAAGAGAAAAGGAGGGCATGTTGGTTGAAGGAACGGTACGTTTATTCATTAAAAAGAGAGAGAGAGAAATATTAAGTTTGAGATTCCGATGTAGAAGTGAGCATGAAATCAGAATTGACCATACGCATTTTACTCATGCACGTTCCTTTTTTTGTGAGCTATTGGCATCATCGACGGTATACAGTTGCTATTGCAGTTGCGTTGCTATCGGCTAAATTGTTGTTTTTTAAGCTTAGCTGTTTTACTTAGAGCAGTACTAGTGTTGTGAAACTTAAAGATGTTACATCGTTCTTAACAATATTTCAAACATGTTTAACATTCTCTGATATCTTAACTATTTTGACTGTCTTCAACTTCTTTGACTTCGACTTGGACTTTCACTTTGTCTTCTGCTGCTTCTTCTTAACACTATAATACAATTATTTGTATCATCAATTATTTTTTCATTTCAAATTTGCACATGTCAGACCTCACACATAATTGTCTGTATTGTATATTGTGTTTTTGCTATTTTGTACATTGCCTATTTGTATATTGTTATTTGTTGTCTGTGTCCTGTCCTGTCACTGTCATTCTGATGCAATGTGGAGCTTCTGTCACTATCACTAATTCCTCGTATGTGTAAACATACCTGGCCAATAAAGCTCATTCTGATTTTGATTCTTATTCCATATTATATTTTTGTTCACCCCCTTGAATTAAAGCTTAAAGTCTGCACTTCAATTTCATCTTGATTGTTTCATTTTAATTATATTCTGGTGGCATCCAGAGCCAAAATTATGAAAATTGTGTCAGTGTCCAAATATATATGGACCTAACTATATATATATATATATATATATATACATATTTCTATATATATATATATATATATATATAAAACCCTTTTCGTCGGTGTGCTCCCCCAAATGTCTCTGCGTTGTGTTGAGGTAAGGGGTAAATGAGGAAACAAAAATCGTTGAGTCAAAAAGAACTGCTTCTGTTTATAAGTCTCCTTTTCCACACAGTCACTCTCACAGCAGAACAGAATGGCGACAGCCTTTCACAATGGAAATAGAACTGTGTTCATTTCAAATAACCTCAAAATTACAATACATAATGAATTATAACAGGAGATAATGAAGTTGAGACCGCAACTAACTTAATAGTAAGCTCATCGTTCACAAGCTCAATAAAACACAGGAAAGATAGACTACAGCATTTGACAGACAAAGATAAACGCGTGATCACAAGTAGGCCTTAAACATAATATAATACACATGAAAATATGCTCAGCCACGTGGAACATCGGAAATGTGCAATAATATCAGAAATACAAAACAACCTATCAAATTAATGTCTGATACACATAAACCAACCTCTCATCATAAATATATTTATTTTAATAACATGGATGGCTACTATAATTAGATAAATGTAATGGATATAGTGGAGCAACGTGATAACCTTCCTTACCTTTCACAATGGAAAAGAACTGTAGGTGAAAAGAAGGGCTCACTCCCCTAATGAGAAACAACACACAGCTCCCCCCAAAGGACGGGAGAACACATTACATCTCCCCTACATTATATATATATATATATATATATATATATATATACATTTATAATTTTATTTTTTGAAGTTTCCAGTTTAATGTACATTTAAATGTTAAACTTTAATTTTTTTTAACGTAATATATTTGCTATGCCCATTATAGTGACATTTTATGTCTTTATCTTTCATAAAAAAATGTCTGAATCATTTTCATCTGGAAGATATACTTTTAAGGGTTATTAAGAGGTTTATAATTTAGATAAAGTATATAAAACTGCTTTTGTACAGAGGTTTATCGGCTACTTGAACACAACAACCGAAGAAAGACCATAAGAGATGTAGATAATAGATATGAATGTTATCTATCCATCATAAAACTCATTAAATCAAAACAAACATACCCTGTAGGTCATGTGAAGATAAAAGGAACACCAAGAGAGAGAGATTCGTAGAAGTATAATTCTCTGAAAGTGCACTTGCAGCGAGATAGAGAGAGATGAGACAAGCGGTGCATCCGTGAATACCCATCATGCAAAGATCACAGCATGTGTTTATAAACATGTGGCTTCCTCCTGCTGATTTGCGCAACACTGTCGTTCATTCAGCACGCCTCACGAAACCACGCTGTTAGCAAGGAACAGGAAAATACACACCATTTTTCATGACGAATGCATAAATGAGACGCATTTCTCAAATGAGATCAGAGACAGTATAGTTTTACAGTAATGAATTATACACTATTTACTATATCCCATTAGATGATCATTACTGCACATCCATAATCTCCAAACATAACATTGTGGTAGATCAAAACAAAATGAACAGCATACAATTATGCTGTATTCCAGAGTTGGTGCAATTTAACACCACTGTGCTTTTTAAGTTCCAGTAGATTTCATCATATGTAGCGTTTTCACATCTCAAGACAACATGTGCTGCAAAAAGGCCTCTAAATTCTGTCAGCTGAGGTCTTGAGATCAACACACATCAGCTTTAATCGCTGATGGAAATATAATGGTTGGAGAAAACTCAAGCATGTACATTTGACAGGCTCCTTGCTGAGAATTTGGGTTTTGTAAAGGCTGGCTATTGAACTAGACCATGCAGAGACTTCATCCATCAAACTGATATGAATGCTGGACTTGTCTAATCGTAGTGTTGCGCTGCAAATGTTGCATACTCTGTGACGGTGTGACAGTGGTTTAAGCGTCAATTATCAAGCTCTGCTAATGGCAGGCTCTTTAAGATCCTCGTCCAGCAGAGTGCCTTGTTGTCAGCTTCAAAGCATACTAACGTGGTAATGGAGGAAACAAAGCCCAGCAAATGTTAAATTCCAATACAAGAATATCCAAAATAATGCTGTAAAAAATTGCTTCATATAAATGTTTTGATGTACCTCTTTGCAGGTTGGCTTGGTACATGGCTTATTAAAAATAATCTTTTAAAACCCCTAATGGAAAAATAAATGCACAAATGCTTCCGAAACCAATGCCACTGAAAAAGTTGATAGGCACTAATGCACTCTGTTACCATAAATGCACCAAAGGAGGTCTACAATTTCTGCAGAAACTTAGAAATAATTATTTTAAATGGAGTTTAGCAAGATATGTGTCATAATGTGTCATAACTTTTTACAAGAAATTAATAATTGCAAGAAATAAATCCCCTTTATATTTTATTTTATGCAGAAGTTGAAATGGGCATTCATAGTTAAACATTGTTCCATGAAAGTACAGAGATACGACTTAATTAAAAAAAGTATAAATTGACAGAAAATGACCACATGACTAGGTAACGCCAGCTTTATCACCATTAAGTTCAGAATGTGTAAACATAATTTTGTCACAGCAGAGCACAAACACAATATGTTGGTATGAACCCACCTGCTCAGATGACAGCGTATAAATCAGAGTTTACACCGCAGATTGACTCTCCATCTTTCCAACTCTGACTTTAATGCATCTCTGGCTTTATGACGCTAGTTTACAAACAGGTTTGTCTCAATTCAAAATTGTCTGAAAGTTTTGCTTTGACAAAACTTGGTGAACTAGCCATTGGAAGATCATCAGGGACAGATCATTAACTGTTTAAGCAAACTCAGATTTTTCTCTGTATGTAAAACAGTTTTCAAGTGGCTTATTGAGTGTACATATGTCGTGTGCATATATGATTACATCCATTGTTGTTTTATAATATATAATTGCCCACTAGCACTCATTTTAGAAGAGTTTTAATTTTTTATTTGTTTAAATGACTAATCCAAACCTCTCTGAAATTTAAAATGCCTCCTTAAGTAATTTCATGCTGTCCCTGGCTCTGAATATGAGCAAGCTTATAAAAATGTCCTACTGAGAATTCTAACCACTAAAAGCGTGATTTAGTCGTGATTAGGTCCGACCTTAAATATATCCAGGAAATGACTCCATCTTGACTGAAATACTGAATACCACACCATCCCGTTGTCTTAATACTATTGCAAAGTTCCTTTGCCCCAGGTGAATTTATTTCTATTTAGTTTTTTGTTTCGGCTGTCAACATTTTCAAATGTATGTAACTCCTTTGATGTATAGCTTCATTCAGCATTCAGTGAAGTATGGATGTTGAGGGCTTTCATGCATAGAACTTTCAATTATTCATGCATTTTGCATAACACGCACTTTACTGTCATTGGCTGAACTTGACACTTTTTTGATTGGTGTTTTTGTACGGGCTTTCACTGGGAATGACAATACGCTAGCAGGCAGTCTTTGCTTGTCCGTGTATCTTGCTGTTATGAGGCAGTGTGTAGGCCTTATATTATGTAGGCCGACATTATATGCAACATTAATTTGAATGCAGGTTGGTTTTTATTTCATTTTCCCTCGCTTAATGGCTTCTGTGGCCACTAATTTTAAAAACCTAATGCTTATTAGTGCAATTTAAAGTTTCAAAGTTGAAAGGCACACAAAGACTAATGTGTGTACGTGTGTGTGTGTTCACATTCCAATGCTAACACTGTCGTTTATTGTCTTTTGCACATAATTACAGACTAATATTTGCCTGACTTGCCCAAAGAATCAGCAGACAGTGCTGGAATTGCAGTGTGCCTGAACGCTTTACACTTCAGGGGAATCGCATTATGAGAGGAGCCAATGTCCTCAGGTGGGCATCAGTGGTTTAAATTCAACCATCAATCATGTGTGAAAGGCAAACCCACACAGCACACCTGAAAGACAAGATCACAAAAACATTTCTCAGGAAAGTTAAGTAAAATCCCAGGCTTAAACAAAAAAGGCAAATGTAATGGTTGAGCACCTGCTATCTGAGGTCAAACAAGATATGTATCACTCAGAAAAAAAAGTTAGCAATTAACGCGAGTCGCGAAGTGGGTGTAACTACACTCGTGTTGCTTTGATAAATCTGTGCACTCTTGTGGAACCTTTAACATGCGGTCTCCTTTCTCGTTTACACACTTTTTGTCTTTTATCTCTGTGTTTGTACGAACCGTGACTTTCAAATAAGGTTTACTGAAAAAACGCAATGAGATGTCCCTATAAGATAACTCTTTTTAATTAATAGGGTATAATAAGACAGTTAATTGCCAGCCGCTCTCTGGGATTGTTTCTAGATAAAATAAAAGGTCTGATGAATTTGATCTTATTACGTGATGAAATCTTCCCCCCTCTCTGCTCCTGCTATTCTGTTTTTGGTGTTCTTGTCACTGTCTGTCGCTTTACTTTCCACTTTCCCGCTCTTAAAGAGATAGTTCACTCAAAAGTGACAATTCTTTATTTTAGTTTATTTTTTTATCCCCTAGTCCAAAAACAGACTAACCAGGGTGTATTCATGCATGTTGCTCTTTTATAAATGAATGGTGACCTGGTGCACCATATTGTAACTCTCAAATAATTTTTGTTCATTTGAATAAAACTAAAATAAAATAAAGAATATTAGATGTAAAACATTACTTTAATAGAACTAAAACAAGGTCCATGTCAGAGACTGTGTGGTTCTGCTGTAATTCCACTGGTGGCTTTGCAGAGGGTCATTTTAATGAACTGTGGGAACAGGGAAGTGCCTGTCACCATCTTTTTGTGCTGCTTGCCTTTGCAAGAGAGAGACAAACAACAGAGAAAGTGAGAGAATGTAAGGCAGTCTTACATCTAAAGTCCAGAATAGCGCTTTTTCCCAATTTCTTTTCGATAACTATTGCAAAAAGTAGACCACACAAGTGGCCCTTTCCTGCTGTTGTTAATGAATGCATGTGTCTTCAAAGCCATTAACTGGGAGAACTGAAAGCCCAGGCTGCTCCAAACCAGTCAAGCAAATCTTGCAGTTTAGGAAAAAGAAAAAGAGACACATCTATGGTTCAAAATCTAAGGTAAATGATTAATTAATGCATATCGTCCAGAATATGTGGAACAGTGCTGGCCATCAAGATATTTCTGCTCTAAAAGATGTGGATCATTTAAGACCCATCAGGAGAAGATCAAAGACTGAACTTATGTAGGTCATAATGTGTCATTACCAGGTTCACATGGAATCTGTGGAGGCAATAATTCCACAGGATTCACAGTTCTACAGATCTCCAATCCCTTGCATGCTCGTTTATTAAGTATTTATGGTAATTTGATTAGCTGTAATTAGGAATGTAGTTATCTCGGCTCCATTAAACCCATTTAAATCTATTCTACAGAATTCCACAACTTTTCTCGGCCGCTTCCAGCTTTGTCTGGTTATCACAAATCACAGATTTAGCTGATTGTTAAAGCATTCAGCTTATCATTCACGTATGTGTGGCTCAGGATGTTAGTTGTATGAAAGTGAGGGAGAGAAGTTAAGTTAGGGAAGTTGGTGAAACACAGTGATAGATAAAGAAAGGACAAGCATGACAGAGAAGCAGGGTGGACCACAGATAGCTGTAAATAATTCACACTGGCTTGTGTTTCACTGATGTGAAGCAGAAGATTTCCAAGAGACTCTATATGCTACTAAGAAGCACTCTGTTCATATGCTTTTCAAGAAAGGCTGTGAACTCACTGTGCTCAAATATTACTGAAGCCAAAGCAAAATATTAAAGTATTGTAATATCGATTTATAAGAATTTTATTTTATATTTAATTTAGTATAATATTGAATTATATTTGGTTTTATACAGTTTATTTTATATATGTTGCTATTAAAATGATTAAAATAACAGGAAAATATTGAATTTGTATTGTGTATATTTTTTCTTCCCAATTTTAATGTTAGATATATATTCCCGAAAAAATATATTTTTTTCATATTGCTTTTTTCTTTCCATAGTTGTACAAGTAACTTTGACTGATCTTTGAATTTTGATCTGTCTCTCCATTTTTTTCTCCACAATTTTTCCGCAGACCACCTCGAACCCTCTTGCAGCTCCATGGGTGCCCCTTGATCCCGGTGGAAAAACCTCCGGTTTTATAAACTCCACCTGACTGACTCCACCTTACTTTTCATACTTTGCTCTATGCAGGATTTCAAAAGTTAGTTGGAAAATATTGTTAAACATCATAGCTGAGCACTGACTTTCAGAAAGAGGCTTTGATTTGATAATCTAAGATCAGATTCACAGTTTCTCTTTCAACGGTGCTGACCTGTGTGTGCAGAAGAAAACTGACCCCAGACCAGGATTTATTATTCTTTTGAGGTTTGAAAGCACCCACTCTATACCGTGCTGTCATTTAACCTTCCATAAAGCATTCTGCCTCATATATATAATTACATTTATTTTTGGATGTTATTGACTATCTAATCCATAAGTACTGCCCCGTTCAGCACAGTGTGTAGTAGCTTATGTTGTATTTGAGTGTGTGTGTAGATACCTCACAACGCATGAAATAATTCAAAACCGCAACTCCCTCTTAATGTCAGGGCAGTGAGTCCAAATCAATGGTGTCCATTTCTGTTCCAGACCTCATCTGCAACAGCATGAACATCGATTGAGCTGAACCTTTCTCTACAAAGGGCTGCCTTCTTTTCCTGATATGAATCTGTCCGTTGTGTCGAAATGGCTATCAAGAGATTTTATATTCAAAGCAGATTCCTCGCTAACAGCAGCAGAAGCATAAAATGCTCCCTCTCCTCCTGCCAGCCCTGCTGATAACCTTCACTCTCCGATGCTGATCCTGAATAAATGTCAGTTGTTATCTGCTGTTTGTCTTTTGAAACCAGGTCCGTTCCCCTCTTAACCAGCCTCTTGAGGTCATAAAGCTTTGAGTAGAGACGAATCTGCATAAATATGTGACCTGCTCTATCATTTTGAGTTGTGTGAATGAAATGAAAAGGGCAAGTCTTTGCTTTTGAATGATAGGCCTAATTAATGTGTCTAGTCCAAACCATTGTTTAGAAATAATAATTTAAATATTGACTGTCATAACTTGTTTTTGAGAAATTGATGTAAAGACTGCAAAAATATTACAGATATTTTTGACAAGATGAACTAAAAATATACAAATCCTAAGCACTATTCAAGTTGGATTCATAGCAAATATATTTTAATGTGCAATGTTCGTCAGACTTACAGGTGTGCAAAGCTATAATATATAGATATATATAAATATTTTTGTTGTTGACAGAATTAAGAGGTTTTCACACAAATAATTTAGACATCAATGTATATAATATATGTGTATTATTGTTGTAGGTCTTGTGTGCCTTTATAAGTTCCTATTTTATCTATTGTATAACTAACATGCAGTGGAGATTGAATGACTGAAGTTAATATAATGTCAGGTAACATAATTTGCATACTATTTTATTGATGTTTTTGCAGTCGAAACACTGACTGGGGTGTGTGATAAAAGATGATACATTACAGTAGGTTGTATTGTATCTTTTCAGCGTGAACATTTATTGTATATTTTCAGCGTACTTTGCTGTTCTTCTTTTTTTTTCATGCTACAACAGTTTTAGTTTTCCATTACCATATTAAACGGCGTCATTTTTAGACACGATTTGAAGGCTGACAGATTGTTTTATCAGAATTAACAAAGAAATGTAAGTTTGTTAGAAAGTCATCGCGATTTATGTCTAAAACTGGGTGCTCATTTGCCCAACCTGGCAATCCTGGTCAAATATGTAGGCCTTTCCACATGTTGGATAAATATGGAAATTTGTAGAATATTAATGAATATTCTAATTTGGCTGGCTGTGTGTGTGAGTGTGTGTGTGTGTGTGTGTGTGTGTGTGTGTGTGTGTGTGTGTGTGTGTGTGTGTGTGTGTGTGTGTGTGTGTGTGTGTGTGTGAATAAAAGTTACAGAGGGTGTGGGGATGTGTAAGATTATGAAAAACGGAAAGTGGCTAGTATAGCTGTCATATTAGTGCTGGTTCTGTAGACGTGGGCACACTGCTCTTATATTAAACTGTCACAACCAGAAAGAATGTCTGGTCGTCTGGGCCACAGTGAGAACAGACGTCTGGCCCAAGGACATGTGCTGACATCAAGTCCCATGAATATTCTACTCTGAAATGAAACCTATAATTGTCTGGTGGGTGTGTGTGTGTGTGTGTGTGTGGAGCAGATGGAAGTGAAGCAAATTTATCTTCTGTTATACTGGCCTATAATGCGTAATATAATATATATGGACTCACAAGTATAATCAAATAAAGCTCTATTTTATAGATATAATGCAATATATAACTTGACAAACAACTTGAAGTGAGTATAATTTTATCTGCCGCTGTTTATTTCAGCATGCATATTTGTGCTTATTCAATTTTAATGCAATACATTATATAGTACAGTTTTAATATACATCCCCTGCTCACATGAAGTAGCATAAACGTCAAACATTTGAACTAAAATGCACATTTTTATTTCCTCTTTTCAGATTGTGGAAACCTTTAGATGTCTTAAGACCCTTCAAACCCTGAACTTTTGAAAGTTTATTTTTCTTTCCCCAAATGTCCCGCCCACTTTAAGAGTTCCTGGTTCTCTGATTGGGCCACAGAGACGCTGATGATCAGCTGTCTGTCTCTCTCTCTCTCTCTCCCTTCCTCCCCCTCTCTCTCTCTCTCTCTGAACTGCATCTGCTACAGCTGTAATACATTAACCATGTCAGATTCACTTTTATTAAATACAAATTAGATTCCTGGAGCTTTGCAGCTGCTGCATCTGTGCTAAAAGAAAATTGAGCTTCCTGATACTCTGACTGTGTTGTTCATTTGACAATCGTTTTAAACTCTTGCTGTGTAGAGGAATGTAAACATATTTATCTTAACAGGCGGATCTTCCAAAATGTTCTAAGCTCTATGTATTGGATTATTTGTTAAGAAGTTCATACACTTTGGCATGAATATGTATCTATCCATCGATCTATCTATATATTATATATATATATATAAACATAATTAATTAATACCTTTATTCAGCATGGATACATAAAATTGGTCAAAATTGACATTAAAGAAATGTAAAATATAACATTTCTGTTCCAGATAATGTTCTTTAGAATTTTCTGTTTATCAAAGAATACTGAAAAATATCACGATTTCCACAAAAAATATCAACCAGCACAACTCTTTTCAACACAGATTGATTGATAATAATAAATGTTTCTTGAGCACCAAATTGAGCATATTAGAATGGTTTCTGAAATATCATGTGACACTGAAGACTATAGTAATGATCCTGAAAATTCAGCTTTTCAGTTAAATTATAATAATATTCCACAATATTATTGTTTTACTAAATTTTTCATCAAATAAATGCAGTTTTGATGAGCATAAGAGTCCTCTTTCAAAACATTGAATACATTGTACTGACTCCAAATGGTTGAAACGATAGTGTTGTAAACTCTTAACTGATATTGGCCATCTCATCTGTTGTCATATATTATAAGTTTATGATTTCAGTATGGCCCTTGTCTGTAAGAAAGTGCTCTTAAGTTATTAATGTCCATCTGAGTGGCTTTGGTTAGTGAGAGGTCTTATGTTCTGATGTGTTGTTTTTATTTTATATATAATAATACTCTTAACCTCATTAGCTGTTCATTCTGGGGCCCTCTGTCTATTCAAGTGTCACGTTTGTGATGTCTTGCCCTTAACAGATGCTCACTTGATCAAACAGGATTCTTATACAGATGGTACCTACAGATAATGTTCATTCCAGGCACACAATGCTGAAGTAAAAGCCTTCGGAAGAGCAGAAGGTTCTGGAACTTTCATATTAATAGTTGGAGGGAAACTTTAATGTGTACTGTAAAACCTTTTGCTTAAAATTGCGATGAAATGGAAGTAGCAGTAGTTCGTTTTTTCTGTATTGTTATATAAATCTTAGTGAAATGAATGAAAGGAAATTAATCAAATTAGGACTTGGTTCAGTTGTTTGGATGAAGGCAGCTCTACAGTAATTGTGAGCTTGTAAGGGAAGAGTTTAGGCAGACTGCTTAGAGAAGTCAATTCACCAGAAGATTTTAATTTTAATTAGAAAATATGGGCAAAACTAATTTTACAACTGAAACATGCATGGATGATTCCTTCACAATAAGATCAATAACATGCATTTAGAAAATAGATTTTCTTTTCATATCAAATTTAAATGTATAGGCCCAAATTGCTTAATTTGGCGGTCAAAACGCCCATTGCTGATTTCATATGTAAAAAAGGCATATTCCAAGACCAAATACATTAAAGTAGATTTAATTCCTCTTTCATGATTATGAAAACTGACATGCTGTAGTGGTAGGGTTTCAGTCAAATCCCCTACACCTCTTTATGTAATTTAATTTGCATTACTCTTTTTTTCCCTTAATAGACAATTATAGTAGACATTGCACAAAGCAGCTCAGGAGAAATTAACAGCTTGACAGAAATTAAGTGTGAAATTGCTTCAGCAACAGGTACATGATAAGGTTATAATTGTTTGCCAATGAATACCAAAGCCATTTTCCAAAGAGGATTGTTTTTGTTTGTATTTTTTTTAAGTGAAAGGCAGTCGGAGAGTTTAGCACAAAAGAACAGGCGGAGGAGAGCCTGCAGTGGCCAGTGTGCCCTACTGTCGTCCCTGTGGCCAACTGGTACAGTGCCAGCCTAAATGCATTCAGATTGTTGTCACCCTTGTGTTTGTCCTCTGACCTTTGGAGTGCAGTGAGGCTAACTGCTTTTGAAGTTAGGATCAGGGTTCAGTCTGCTCAGCAGATGTCTCTGAGAGTTTAGGCAGGAGAGAGGGATGATTTGCATGTTTTCCACAATGCAACAGGAAATGGGTGACATTCTTCCTGGAGTTCTCAGTTTGGCCTTGAGAAAGCCTGTCCGCCTGAGTCTTTTTTAAATGCACAGACACAGTTACAGATACAGACTTGGAAGGTTGGAGAAGCAATAGTCAGAGTGCAGCTGAACTGGAGAGTCATGGTGGGTTCATTTAGCTTCCTGCTGATCGGAGACCCCCCTGCCCTGTCAGAGATCGAGGGAGAGCTATTTAGGATTCTAGAGGGCAGTTAAATGATGGCCTGGCAGTGCTAAGTGTGTAAATTTGTACCATTTCCATCAATTATTAAAGCTCCCTGTGGACCGCTAACACCAAGTGGATTTATCATGCTTTGGAATACCCATGACACTGCTTCTCATTTTCACTTAATAGCCCCCACTTCCTTAAAGAGTTCATGTTATCATAATTTTTTCCCTTTTGTATGTTGTTTCATTCTTATTTGACTTTCCTTCTGTTGTAGAACACAACAGAAGATATTTGGAATACTGTGCTGGTACTTCTTTTCCATGCATTTACAACGAATGGGGACATAATTAATCAAGGTTTAAAAGGACACCGAAGCACCATAAAGGTATCATAAAACTACAGGGGTTCCATATATTTTAGGAAAGCAAATCATCATATTTTGGTCTGAAAAACCTGTGTCCATTGCCAGTGTGCTCATAAGTAATACAAATTTCAATATAAAGCAGAAAAAACGTTTTTTACAGCTAAAATAGCTGGACGCGGATGAGACCGGAAGCTAGACCCATAGAATAAAAAAATGGCCGCGCCCACTTTTACGGCAAGAAAAAGGTGGATACACTACGAGAGATAATAGGCTTGTTCGAGATGAACTATACTAGCCTGCCACCGGTTGGCGAGAGTAGTCGCTTGCAGTCGGGGAGGAATTAAACGCGGAGATGTCAAGTCGGACTCTTTCTGCTCCTGGTAGTGATGTTCGCACGGTCTTTGCATGCTCTTATCACAGATAAAGTTAATTAAATGCAATATTTATAAAATACACAGAAACGTTTTTATGAGCAACAGAAACACTTTTATATACTGTTTAATACAGAGCCATTTGTTCATGAATAAAGTTCAACATAAACATATACTATTTAAACACCAATAAAGTGTGGGTATATATGCTTTTATCAGTGTTTTTGATAAAAAATTACTCAAGATAACTGTGCGACGCACACTAAATAAGCTTTTGCTGTTATAAAATCAGATTTGTGAGCATTATTGGAATTAATTTTTAGAATAAACAATCAACACACCTCGTGCTTGTCATCTCAGAATCTGACCACTGAGAATAAAGTGTGTCGTCATCAAGGCTTTCGCAGCTGATTTTGAGCAACTGCAGCGCCTGAGGTACTTTGATGGCACATGTGATCATAAGGCAGCTGCAGCGCCGGACAAACGTCCTTACCACAATGGATTGCTTTTGTCAGGCGGTAGACGATCTTTGCAGCGCCGCAAGAAGTCGAACAAGCCTATTGGCAACATGAGGGCTACTTATAGCAAACACTAAGGGTCACACGACAAGAACCGACCAATAAGCAAACAGAACTGAGAACCAGATGACAGGACAATAACCAATGAGAAACAAGACACATGACTAGAACAACCAAATCACAACATGACAAATAAGGTGTGTTCAACTTCATGCAGCACTGCGCAGACCGATCGGCGGCTGACTTAAAGGAGTGCATACCGGTTAGAAATTCTGTCCGACTTGAACCGGTGCCGACACCACGTCTGTCACATGTGACATCAAAGTACCGTGAGAATGTTTCGAGAGCAGCCGGCTGACTCAGCTGGTGCAGCTTTTTCAGAACAAATATTCCCCTACTTTATTGGTATTTAAATAGCATATGTTTATGTTGAACTTTATTCTCGAACAGGTGGCGCTGTATTAAGCAGTATATAAAAAGTGTTTCTGTTGCTCATGAAAACGTTTCTGAAAAGTCTGTGCATTTGACAAACATTGCATGTTATTCACTTAATCTGTGATAGAGTATGCAAACACCGCGAGCATCACTACTGGGAGCAGAAAGTGTCCGACTTCACGTCTCCACTTCAATTCCGCCCCAGACTGCGGCTACTCTCGCCGATAGGTCTGCACGGTGCTGCATGAAGTCGAACACACCTATACACAAGGCAGAAATACATGAGGGCAATGGAAGCATGACACTAACAGCATGAATCATATTACAAAATAAAAGACATGAAAACAAGAAACAAACCCTAAAACCAGGTGTGACATTTTGATACCAGTTTAGATCAATAAACTCGTCGACTCGACTCAAACGTCGTATGAGTTTGTTCATTGATTTCGTATATCAGGGCCTTTACACCTCTCCTGTCCCAGCAAACCAGCGATATTAAATAATTTACCACTAACAAGATGAATCCATTGACAGGACACTAATGAAATAACAGTGATTCAGGAATCTGAAGACAACTTAATTATCCAACAGTCTACTTTTTACGTTTTACCCCCGTATTAGGCTAGCGTTAACCCCCTCTCTTTCTCACTTGTTAATAGCCTTTGTTTTAGGAAATTGATCCAGAGTGGCTTCATGAGATGCCATAGCACAAGATTAATGTGCAAGGAATTGCAGGATCTCACTTTACTCACACTCCTAGCAGGAAGTGTCCTGCAGATGGGCTCCACACGGCTTTGACGGCTTAGTTGCACCACCTCCCCGCTGTGCAACATGATGCTACCTGCGACTGGCTCTCCGAGGACTTTGGGGGGTTGTCGGATGTGTCAGCCCCCGCTGAGCCGACAGGTGCAGGTGTGTTCCATCTTGGTGCTAATGACAAGGGTGGGGATTTTGACAGCTGGACCCTTGGACATTTTCCAGACGGGCACCTGTGGAGTCCAAAAGTGCTCTGGAAAGATGGGTGTGTGCTTGTCCGCACAGCCCTTCTCCTCTATCTGCTTTCCGTGGGGGGACTTTCACCCAAAACATACTAATTAATTTCCTTGTTTTACTAATTAACGCCTTCTTGGCCCACGTTAGCATGTATGCTAATCTGTGGCTCAGAGCAACTTGATGACTCAAGATACGACTAATGGCTGCCTGTCAGGTCTGTCCCTAGCAGGGACTTTAGCACTGCTCTGTGTAATATTAATAAATTACGTTAGGATGATATTTCATCTATTCTTACAGGGATTGTACCTTTGAATTATAAAAGAGCATCATGAGGGGAAGTAGCTAGCATGTGCTGTAAAAACGAACATAATAAAGAACAAAAGGCAAGTAAGCACTCCCTCAAACTGACATTAGATCTTAATTTGGGTCGCAACATAAAGTGATGTAGGCAAATCTACAGGGCCCAAATACACCATTTCGTGGCCCCATTAGTGATAAGTGCTCATGTTCTGCTGATAGATACTTGTGTATTAGACTCCACCCGGCTCTCATGGGAAGTATGAATGATTCACAGCAAACAGTGGCTTTTGTATGTAAAAGTATACCCTGAATGAAAGGACACGCTCTTGCTGTGCTGACATTGATTCCATTAAACATGCTTAATATTTTAACAGAAAGATAACACTCAGAATATGTGTTATGTTCTTGTTCATGGCATGATAATTTAATGTATTACCTGACATCGTTCCAGTTTTACACGCCATCGGTTTCAAATAAAGAAAAAACATCTGTGATACAGCATAGAAGGTGAAAAATGACTGTGAATAGCATGTATACTGAGAGTAATATTGTTTTTTTCTGATGTTAAGTCAATAATTCACCCATGCAGATCCTGAAACCAGTATGTGTTCAGAGATATTACTGAAACTGCAATATGTTGTTCATTCCATATGTTTGATATGGCTAGGTGAGCAATACGGTTGACAGTGTAGATAAAAAAGGAAAGCAGAGCATTGCTTTTCCCTGGAACAATACCGTATAACATATCGACTTCCTCCATTTTTGTCCTGCAGTTTTCCCTTTGAGGGACCAGGGAGCTTTTTATATAATGTGATAACAATCAAACTGATGAAATAGAAAACCTACTTGTGTCATTCAGGGCAAACACGCACACATCGTTTTTTGTTTTTTCTTCTCCCCTTTCTTTCAATTTCAGACAAATCTGCTGTGGATTAGGTGATACATTGGATGAAGGCGCGGTAAACCAAGCATCTGTCCCGTGAAGAATGTGTGAAGCAAAGAAGGTGTGTCATTATTTATTTGGATCAGTCACAGTGGTGCTGGTGGAATGGGACTCTATCTGAAATCACTGATACACGGATGCACTTTTACATATCCTGAAATGTTTTCTATTAACCTGATTCACAATTTCTGGTGAATTTCATTTCCCTGTTTTAACCTGATTGGACTGTTATTGTGTATAACAGCTCTTGAGAGGCCAGTAAGCTATTGGAATCATTCCAGTAGTTGTTTTTTTTTTTTTTCAAGGATGCAACAATCTTGAGATGCTTCTATGAGCCCCTTGTTAGTGTCGATGTAAATGTGCAATTTAAAAAAAAAAAAGGTGCACAAGTTGAGTATGATTTTGCCAAGTAGGCTGTGTTCCTGGATCAACATCTTTGTTGGGCCTAGATTAATAAAATTCAGGAAAACAATCTTTAGTCAGTGATATAAGTCAGTTAACTGATTAAACCTATTGTAAAGTGTTACCCAACATTCTTATGATTTCCCTCTGATTTTAATGTTACTTAATGGGTTTAGGACTAGAGTATTGACATAATTTTGTTCCAGAACCACCAAGATATAAAATGTGTTTCAGAGTGTGCATGAATTATACACATAAATATACATACACCCTCCCACCTGATGTCATCTCTTGCAGTGCTCTCCTGCATAACTTGCATAAACGTTCAGTACCCACCCGCTTTAGGTGATGTATATGCATATGTATGCAGATATTCCATAATTTTGAGACAAACCATGTTTCCAAGGACAGAATGAAAGATGTGCAGGTATTCCAGAAGCCTCTGGAGCTCTCGGACCCCAGGTTAATTCAGACTCTGTTTAGAGACTTCTGTTGTATGAGCTCTGATGGGTCACCTTGGTACTTTCCAGTCCAATGTGTCTGCACACCATTTAAACACTGTCCCATGGGAAGAGGCATGGATCAGCTGACCATTTCATGATCAGCTTTTAATTTCATTAGGAAACCATGTCTTAAAGGGCCTTTACTATTAAAAATAGGGCTGTAATGATGTAATGTGAGCATTTTAGTTATGTTGCATTGTGGTCTTGCGGTGAATACTTGGTATGACACTGACTACATTGCAAGTTACTGAGTTATGCAACGTAGACAATCCAAAACAATTGTAGTGTTTTATGCTTTGTTTGAAAGTTTTTTGTTTGTTTGTTGAATGCTCATTGTTGCTATTACTTTTACTTATATTGACTAATTGCATAAAGACAAATGCATACTTATGGGTTATTTGTCACGTTTGTATCAGCTGTTTAGACTATCATTCTCTACAAATTATCTGTTGGTGAGCAAATTATGCAATGATTTTGTATGGCCTGAAGGTGAGCAAATTTAAAATTGTCAAAATTTGGGCTAAACTGTTCCTTCAATTCTTCAGTTTTTTGCAATTAGGCATCGCATTTTGTATACTTGGACTCATTAAAATACAGAAAAAACCTTGCAATAGCTTCATTACTCTGTGCATGTAAAGACTTCCTGATGTATCTAAATGGAGTCAACATTTTTCACAGTGCTAAGTATCTCTTTCTGACCAACAGTAAAACACAGTCAGGTTGCAAGGCGAAAAACCATGATACAAACATCAATCTTTTCTTTTTCTTTCTTCTAGTGCTTCATTTCAAGTCACTCTGTCTTTTTCTGGCTCTCTATCTCACTCACTTTCTCTCTTGCTCTTCTAGCAAAACTGGTCAAGTAAACGTAATGGACTTTGGCAGGGTTGTGTTGTCAGATCCCAGAGCTCCAAACAGTAGAAGGGGCAGCCAGAGGGGACATGACCAGCGGGAGAGAGGTCTGGCTGGGTTAGCTGAACTATGCTTTGGCCTCCTTCAGCTGATGAAGCGGTTTCTTTCAGGTGCCACCAATGGAGACTCGAGCCCTTCAGACATCTCTGACAAGGTTTTTCTAGAACGTTGTAGGAGCAGAAATGGCCAGGTGTGAGTAGAGAGAGGAAGCAGTGTGTAGTTAACCAGGACCACTCCTCTGAATTCATCTAACGCTGCTGGGCCCAGATAACTGCACAGAATAACAATGCGGTATTGATCTTTATTTCTCTCCGATTTATTTTGCTAGGCACTTGTGGAGGTGAGAGGTGTTTCCACTAGCTTCAGCCTCAACATTGAAATTCTTTCTCTTGATGTGCAAGGAAACTTGATGAGGTTTAAAAACAGATTGCTGTAAAACTAGAGAAAAGAAGAGACACTGTTGTTGTCATAGTGCTACATACTGTATAATAAGTCATGCTGCATTTAATTCAAAATATAATGAATAACAAAATAAAATGCTGGTCTTCAGTCCTCATCTAACAGTGAGCATTCTGGCAAGGTACATTCAAAGTGATCTCTTTCAAAATGAGTTAGCACCAACACTTTATTGATATATTTAAGGTGGATGTAAATCTAAATGTATTTGTAAATGTTACTAGTTTTAGAGTATTCAGAGAACATAAAAAGGTAATGTTCCAATGATGTTTGAAAAAATTAAAACAGTTCCCTTTACCTTCACATAACCAATAATGTTTCTAAAACGGGATGTTAAAAATTCAGAGAACGTTCACAAATAACATTTTCATAACTTAATCAGGGCTGTATTTCACAAAAGCATCGTGCCCATAAGTAGATCGTAGAACCATTGCCATCAATGGTCTCTACGATCAACTTAGCTTATGTTGCTTTTGGAGAAACGCTGTCCAGAACAATATTTTCATTAGCTGGGACTGCTAGCTTGCTGAAATGCAGAGGTATAAACAATGCTAAATAATGCTAGGTGAATGAATATAAATAGAAACACAATGTAGAGTACGTGTTTGCTAAATAAGTTTTTGCATCTCATGATGTAATAACATTAATTCATTAAATCTGTTTAAAAGTTAATGTCTAATATTGACTGTATAGTGGATTTGGGTTTTCAAATTGAAAGGTTTGACATCAAGCAGCATTCTAATTTGGCATTTGATGAAAGTTGGAAATCCAGACGTTCCAAGTTGAATGAAAGTGACGTGACGTTGCCAAGTATGGTGATCCATACTCTGAATTATTGCGCTGCATTTTACCCATCCAAAGTGCACACACACAGCAGTGAACACACAGACACCGTGAACACACACCCGGAGCAGTGGGAAGCCATTTATGCTGCGGCGCCCGGGGAGCAGTTGTGGGTTCGGTGCCTTGCTCAAGTTGTTGTATTGAGGGTGGAGAGAGCGCTGGACATTCACTCCCCCCACCTACTATTCCTGCCGGATCTTACGAGTCCGACTCTCTAACCATTAGGCCATGACTTCCCGATTCATGGAATGTAGCATTAATAGTTATTTACGTAGCATAATTTTTTTACATTTTTTAATTTTGAAGCACACTTGTTACACAATCCCATTAGAGTAGGCAGAAACAAGAACAGAATCAGGACATAACCCACCTCTCCAACACAAACATTGTAGCTCAGCAGGTCTGGAGAATGTGTGCTAACCACTTGGCAAACCTTACACATTCTCCCTGTCTCACTGAGTAGCACTGAGTATGTGTGCGAATCGGGGATTGATCACACAGTATATACACACTTTGTCCCAGATTTTGCATGGATAGTGTGTGTTCATGTGTGCTATAGGCATGACTGAATAGTAAATCTGAATGTGTTGCGCTGGCACTGGCATGGCAAGGGTTCTGCACTTTACCGTATGTGATTGAGAAGTATGTCAGAAGGCCCTGTATATATGTCAGGCTGATCCATTCAACAGAGAGATTTACATGCCTGTCAGATGCTCTGTAGAGAGAGCCAGACACTGTCTGAACAACCCATCAGTCCCTTTGCCAGCCTTCACTCTCTGTTTCTGATTTTCTGGATACTTTCCTCTATCTTTTCCAATGTTTTTATTTAAATCTTCTCATCTCCCTTGTAAAATATCTTTAGTCTTTTAATGTGCAATTAACACGCACGCACGCACGCACGCACACACGCACGCACGCACGCACGCACGCACACACACACACACACACACACTATAATATATGATATATACAAAATTATTTATAGTTCTGATAATTTAAATATTGTATTAGTTTCAGTTATTTCCCTTTGTTTAATAAATTGTTCAAATATTTTTATTTTAACAATTGAATATTTTTTATTTCAGCAATAAAAAAGAAGAAAATTATAAATAATAAAACAAATATAATAGAAAAATACTAAAATAATAGCCTACTATATAGAAATTGAATAAAGTAAAAATGTCAAAATAAAACACTGCATATTCTTCACTGAATGAATTAAATATACATGTATTCTTATTAAAGTTACTGAAGTTTTTCAGTGAAATAATCTCTCTTTTCTTTTGTTGTTTAATTAACTTGTAATGACCTAGACAGCAGCAGGTTTATTATGCTAATGTTACATTAAGACCGAATGCACCAATATACTGATACACATCTGAACAGTGTCTCTTTCGCAGCTCAATACACTTTTATCTCTTATGTAATATCAAGTACGTCCAGTGGTTACATTACATGATTTGACTGATTTATGTGCTACGTAGGAAGGGCAACGGCGTACTCTTTAAAATGAAAGTAGCTGAATGTAGCATGTTGTTTTTATAATTGTTGGAAGCTGAAATAAAAAAATGAAACTACAATACTGTTAATCATTAAATCGTCTTTGAGAGCAAAGGGGCCCCTGGTGGTTTGGGGCCCTCAACAACTTGCATGCTTTTCGTACCAGGGGGACCGGCACTTAAATACAGAAAATAGAGTTTCATGGAAGGCAAGAGATTTTTTTACGGCAGAAACATTTCCTCAGATGCAAGTAAGGCAAAAAGGATGTTCTTAGAATGTTTTGATTCCATTCCTTTACCATCATGTGTTTGATTGTAATCGAAATAAATGACAAGAAAGGTCAAATGTTACTGTCTGAGATCATTTGCAAGCATTCAGAAAGTTAAAGCAAAACTTTAGTTGATAACAGCTGATCAGATGTCAATGTGTTCGTGCTATCTGATCAGTGAAACGTGGGAGCAAACAAATCAGTTTTTATTCCCTTGTGATGTGATCACATAACTGTGAAACTCTGCAGTGAGTGAGGGCTACCTGCGACACAGCAGCCAAGCTCAGTGTAATCAATGAGGCACTTTTTAATTAGTTTGAACAAGCCTGTGTGACTTAGCCGCTGCTCCTCCACAAATACACACACATTCTCATGTGCCTGATGGTGTGCACCAGAGCTCTCCGTGATACTCCAGATAAGAGTGTGATATTTGTAAACTCCTTCTCATTGCGAAATAATTGCAGGTTGATAAAGAAAAGAGACATTGATTTCTGGATGCAGAATGAGGATAATTGTGGTATGCTTAGAACCTTGATGTGCAGCCATATGAGGGTGTTTATTATATAAGCACCATGTGCAAATTGGATGAATGTTGTATTTGTTTCCCAGTAAACGTGAGGGGTTGTCCTGGGTGCTGTTGCTATAATTGCTCATTTTACAAATGATTAAATAAGGAAACTACTGTGTCTTTAACCTAAGTTTTTTTTTTTGAAGTACAGTATGTGCTGATCTCTGTGATTTATAAATAATCACGTGTGTATAGCACATGTATACAAGTACATGTGTTTGTGAATATACAGAAACGCAGATACAGGGTGGCTTTTAAAAAGTGGTTCAGGACAGTTGGGGGATTTACAAACATGCATTTTGTGGCGTGAATATTAATTAGATGAAAGTGACGTGACATACAGCCAAGTATAGTGACACATACTCGGAATTTGTGCTCTGCATTTAACCCATCCAAAGTGCACACATGCAGCAGTGAAAACACACACACCGTGAACACACACCTGGAGCAGTGGGCAGCCATTTATGCTGCAGCACCCAGGAGCAGTTGGGGGTTCGGTGCTTTGCTCAAGGGTACCTCAGTCGTGGTATTGAGTGTGGAGAGAGCGCTGCACATTCACTCCCTTCCCACCTACAATTCCCACTGGCCCGAGACTCGAACTCGCATCCTTTTGATTACGAGTCCGACTCTCTAACCATTAGGTAACGACTTCCACTAATGATGGCTATTTTTAGTGCTAAATCTGTATTAGATGCAGCTGTGTTGTGAATATACTGTAAAGTGGTGGTAACAAAATCAGTCTTGGAAAAAAGTGTAACTGATACTTACAATGGCAATCAATTAAAAACAACAACACACGCCTAAGGTGACACTGCAAAACGATATTTTGTTAATTGTTGCACATTTGGCAAAGTAAAATGTCCGGTTACACTTTATTTTGATAGTCCACTTTAGACATTCTACTAACTATAATCAACGTTGTAACTACATGTCAACTACATGTCAACTAATTCTCATTAATGTGCAACAACATGTCTACCAACTCTCAGAGTAGGCTGTAGGGTAGGTTTAGGGTTAGTACACTGAAAAAAACATTAATTGAATTTGCTAAAAAGGTAAGTGGTTTGCAATCAATTTATTTTAGATACATTTAATTAAAATGTGAATACGTAAATTGATTGCAACCACTTAGCTTAAAAAAAATGGAGTAAATTCAATGAATTTTTTCAGTTTAGAATAAGTTGACAAATACTTGCAAAGTTTCTCATAGTCAGTATGTTGTGGACCCATCAAAAAAAGGGTTAGAAGATATTAATCAGACAGTCTACTAATACTTTAATGAGCAAAGTTACTTACTGTTAGTAGAATGTCTAAAGTGGAAATATATCGAAATATAGTGTTACCAAATGTCCAGTAAGTGCCATTAAATGCACGTTCGGTTTTATCCGAAACAGATGAATGTCAATCTGGGTATATTTTATACTACGCTGGTTATTGTATTGTATTGCGGCTTTGAGAATAAAATGTCTGGTGAGTGACTTTAATAGCTTAATGCTATATAGAGTTGAAAACTATTTCAAGGTCTCATGAAAATAATAAACAACCTTCATTAAATCCTACCTTAAACCTAACTAATAGTGTTAACAAATGCAGAAGTGAAATGAAAAAGATTTAATAATTTGTGTGAAAAGGAAAAAATGTTAACATGTAAAAAATAAATAAATAAAAAGCATTTACTGCCACTAGTGGAAATCGCAGTGACCTGTATGTATAGTTTCGCAAAAATGTAGGTAGAAGCTTTTTTTCCCAATAAGCCAGGGTTGTATGATGGTCTATGACGATATATGACGATGCATACTTTCCTTTCTCAAACTTCAAGCCTGATATCTTCCTGTTTTCCTCGTTCTCCTAGTTCTTTGCCTTTCATGAAGATCTCTGGAGCATTTGCTATTGCTTTGAAAAGACTCTTCTTCTAACAACAGAGGTGGTGGTCCATTAATTGTAAGTCGATTTGTTATGGTGCCCTTGCAATAAAAAAAAAGAGTTTTTAAGAAAAGCATTAATGTGCCACAGAGAAAGCGACTTGATGGAAGTCTGCTCTATTTGAGCAAAAAAAATGAAAGCAGGAAGTGAGACGCTGTCAACATTCTCCCATGACGCCCCTGTCACATCAAGCCCACATTAACTGACAATGTTTCTGTTTTAGAGAAGAGCTATTTCGAACAAGAGCATCTCTCCAGAGGAGCCTCTTCTTTAAACCGCTGAACAAGTACAAACAGCACAGTTACAGACTGTTGAGAACAAGAGAATAGATAGAGAGATAGATAAATACATGAGACAAAGCTCTAGTTGTAGAGATAGGAGTTGGATGATTGTCTATTTTTGTTCTGTGTGGACTGGCACTTCTGTATGATATTTAGATGACAGTGCTAATGCTATCTTGTTGTACTTAGCACAACAAAGATTTCCAAAAAAAAAAAAAACTCGGATAAAATTTTAATCAAATCAAATCACTTTTATTGTCATATCACCACAGCACATGTGCCTTGGTGAGTGAAATTCTTGAGAGCGTGCTCCAGACAGTGCAGAAACAATGTGCAAAATACACACACATATACTCAGTACACACAGTGTACTATTAGACATACTTACAGTTATCAATACACATTATACATCGTATGTACACATTCTACATAATGTACACATATACACACAGTAATATGCAAAGGTGCAACAGATCATACATAAGCTGGGTACAAAATGTCATGGATGTGCATTAGAACCACCAGATTGTTGTATTAGTGCAGTGTGTGCGTGTAGTCCAGTTTGAATTGTGTTAAAGTTAAAGTGCAGTGCATGGCATACCGTAAAGTGGGAGTGTGCTGTAGGGCGTATTATTTTGACTGTTCATTAGCCTGATAGCCTGAGGGAAAAGCTATCCCTCAGTCAGCTAGTGCGGGATCGGATGCTGTGAAGATGTCTTCCTGAGGGCAGCAGAGGGAGCAGTCTGTGGGACGGGTGGCTAGAATCATTGATGATTGATTTGATATCGGTTTTCCCTCTCTGAATGTGAGTATGATTTAGCCAAACGTGTTCATTCACCAGGGAAGACTATCAGTCTAAGGCTACATTCACATTGCAGCAGGATAAGGTGATAAATATGGTTACATTCAAACAAGTTTGGCTTTTAATAAGAATACACATTTTACATATAACTGAATTGACTTTCTTATCTTTTTGGGCACAGGATCTGCACATTTACTTGCAGCCCAGTTTTAACACATTCATGTCTCTCAATTACTAATGTCTCTGGAACTGACTGCACTAATTACTGGATCCACTAGTTTGCAATACTAACAATTTGAAATTATAGACACAAGTTTATATAAATCAGCACTATTTATTTATTCCCTTTAATTAGGTTTGGTTTTAAAATTAAGGTTGGTTTTAAAGGTTCCAGGTTTTATATACCATGCATCTAAAACAGCAACTGATTTTATATTTAAAAAAATTATAAGCTTTAGTTTTGGAGTTATAAAACAGCAAACACAGTTTTCATTATCAATAACAATTTGTGCTATCTTCTGCAGATCAGACTAAGAAAAGCTACAAATTTCCATGCACAAGATCGGCAGACTGAATATTTAAGTATACCTCAAGGCAAGATTTTGCTAAAGTCTCTACTTTGATAAAACGTGTTGTTACTGTATTTTGCATTTACACAATAGCAATATTTGAAAGCCCTTCGAAAACACTGCTTCATTTGACAACCGTGAGCACAGCAATTAGTCTGAAGTTGGTCAATGGAAGCTGGCACAATGCTTTAGCAATCTTGGCTGAGATGGACCTTGTAGTCTATTATAAACCTGTTAATGCTAAATGTCCTTAAGCGATGCAAGCCATGAATTGACAAAGAACAGCTTTCTTTAGGGCTGTCTTTAGCTTCTTTAAGGTCATTTTTGTGCATTGATTTGACAGAATTCTGAATAATATTCCTCATTCCTTGATGCAATATCACATGCAAGGTACAGGGCATAACTTTGGTATTGTCAGTTCCAGTTCTGCAGGATTTTGTAGGCAGATTCTGTGTGGACCTGAACACATCTAACACAACACACCTCAGTCAGTTAACATGGTTTGTGTGTTCACCACACAGACAGATCAATACTTGTTTGCGTCTTTGATGCACCTGTAACAGACTTGTTAGTTTGCTCCTGGCTAATGTGCTGCTCAACTCCTCTGGTAGATGATGGGTGAAAACACTGGTCCAGCGCTGGCAGCTGTGAGTAATAATGTGTTTACAAGTCAGTGCATGTTCACCATACGCCCCCAACATCCTTTGATTCATTCATTAACAAGTACAATGACTCACAAGTAATTAACTCCTATTCTTAGTGCTGGTTCATTGTTTAGCATGGTGGTTTAGTTTGCTGCATCATCACATTGATTGTCTTGCAATGTTTTATTTAGTTATTTTGACCAAAGATTTGGATGTAATTATGTTTTTATGTAACGAAGTTGTAATGAATCCATAAAATTAAACCCAGGAAAGGGAACTGGGACCCTTGAGAAGTGAGACATTTTATGTTTACCTGCTGCTGGTTTCATAGAACAATACTCTTAAATCCTTTCTTGGAATTGAGCCACAGTGAGAGCACTTAAGGGATTAAGTTCATCCAAAAATGAACATTCGGTCATTTACTCTCCCTCATGTCTTTCCAAACCAAAGGAAATCTAAAGGCTCTGCTGGTTTTTATTTTACATTGAATTTTAAGGAAGAAGGGGTTATGGCTTTTATATAAAAACAAAACATCTTTGTGTGTAAACGGACCAAAATAATAAAGTCATAAAATTGTTAACCGCTGTGTCCAGATTGAATCAGAGTTCAATCATTTAACTGAAGAACTGGATCAGACTTGTGAACAAATAATTCAGGCTGGTTTAAAGAATCCAACTCAAAATAGTGATTTATTCACAATTGAATTTTTATTTTGTAAGCATGCCAAAGAAAGTTGATTTTAATAATGTCTTAATTTTCGATCTGTTCCTCAAAGAAAACATAAAATATAGAACCAAAGTCGTTATTTTAATCTCATATTTATAGTCCTTTGTATCTTTGACAACTGTAATTGCATCTTCAAAAAGTCTCCTTTTGTATTCCATGAAAGAAAAAAAGTTTTGAATGAATAAATGTTGACAGAATTGTCATTTTTGGTTGAACTATCCCTTTAAATGTTCTTATGTAGGGTAATAATATGCTTTCAAATCTAAAGTAAAACACAAAAATGCATTTCTAGCACATTTCTAGTACTTCTTTGTTCCCGAAGCAGCAGAACACCATCATGACATCTTACACTATCTATTTCAGTCATCATAAACCCAAACAGTAATTGCATATTCAAATCTTGTTAAGAGCTTTATATGATTTCATGTTTTTTTCTATTGTTTTGTTTCAAACCCCTCCCGTACTGAGATGAAGCCCTTAGATACAAGGGATTATCGCTCGCTATCAGATGAAGAACTACAGCAACAGACGCACACACACACACACACACACACACACACACACACACACACACACTCAAACCCCTTTCAGATACGACTGTAACCAAAAAACAAAAAAAACAACATACACACAAAATTGGAAATGCAAGTGATCAAAAATGAACATCCTAATCTCCTCAGCATCTTTGACAATCTGTCGCTCTCCTGTAAACACAGACCTCTCATCACTTTGTTTTTGGGTTTATGTTTCAGGGCAGTAGCGAACAGTCCCTTGATTTAATCTCAATCTGTTGACGGAGACCTTTGCGTCTCGTGTGAGGGTGGATGAAGGTGGCTCATCAGAGACGATCTGCTGTGACCCTGTTTTGAAATCAGGCTAAATCAACAAACCCGTTTCGACGGCGTAATCTCCTCACTAGCCTTAGTGCTTTGTAAAATTGGAGCATAACAAGCTTTTCTGTTAATACCCTGTGAGAACCTCTTCTCTTTCTTGGAAGCGGCGCCAAAGTTCTAATAAGATATCATTGATGTTATTCATTCTGTTTGGGTTGTTTGGATTCATTTTGCTCTTTCTTTGGACTCATTCCAGGTAAATAAGTGCAGACAAGAAAGCAAATAAGCATTTAATTTATCTCTATCCCCTAAAGACATAAAATTCCTCTCACATGCTCATCTCTATTGCTCTCTTTCTCTCTCATACGCATCTGATGACACTCACCCCCATTTCTTTTTGTCAGCCGGAATGATGCTGGTGCATGAATGTGGCAGTGTTCAAGTTTGACGTTGTTGCTGTTATTGCTTTATTTGTAATTTTGTTTTACCACTTAATTTTTTTTTTCTCTTTTCACCCGGGTGTCTTCTGGGACTCAGCCACATATGCTCCCAAATAGATTTTTAATTACGATCGCACCGTGTGTTTTGTCTGGGCACTGTGATTAATAAGGAAGGAATCAGGGCCTAATTGTTCATGCGGGCGGATGAGCATGCCAGAGACTGAGAAGAGGGGTAGAGGGAGGTTGTTGTCCGCAGTGACCGGTGTCCCACAGGGCTCCTCTTGGCATCATGTACCCGTGGAAATTGGATTTGTTAGTCGACGGCGGCTGTCCGCCATAGAAAAGTGTGGCTGCTTCTCTCCCTAGAACTGGCAAATCAAGTTTTCATCAGCAGGAAAGGATGTAGTCGCACCATCCTCTCATAAATCCTTTCATTTACTGAGAAGTGCCGAGGGGATCTGTGTTTCTGGGACGGTTAGCGTTCATGTGGAGAAATGACTGGAGTGTTTCTGCTGTGTGGGAAACTGGGAAGCTTGAATGTTGGTTTAGAAGCTTCTACATGGTTTCTACATGACCTTAACTCTTAATACATCCATTCGTGTAGGCCTACATTAATTAAGGACTATAATTGAATTCACCAGCAATGAACTGAAGTCACGGACAGCGCCATTCATTTGCAAACAATGTTTGAGTTAGCGCCATTTCACTAAAATTAATAATTTAAATAACGCAAAAATGCAATTCCTGATCTTGAGGGAAATGTACTCCAATCATCCTTAGTTTAATTCTCAACTTATTTATTTATTGAATTTAGGAGGCAAGGTAAGTGAATGAGGAAAAAAAGATGCATTTTTTAAAAGCTGAATTTCTTTTTAACTTGAGTGCGCATTTTTATAACTCTGTGTCATGTGTGGGATGCTGCAAAAGATGCGAGACGTGACCACAACAGTCAAACACATCCGTCTAACATGTTTAAATAGAAAAACAATAGACATGTAGCACAGTGGAATATGAAAAAGCATTTTGTTTGAATGGCCCCTTGTTCACTAACTACCTGCAATTTAGTTTAACCAGGCACTTAAACGTGAACTTTGAATTGTGTGTGTTTGGGGAATAAAGTGGATATTTTTGCACTAAAATACTGTGTACAAAAAGCGGCTTAACTCTTTTCAAAGCTTTGTGTATTTGTTTTTCTATTGGTAACTGCCTTTTTGTGCTCTAATATTTGTCTTAAAAGTAGAGCCAACATGAATTTAAAAAGTGTTCTTTGTAGTATTTTTTATAAATTAATTTCCTTTTTGGCTGACATCACCAGTCCCTTTTACATCAGTTTTTATTTGTTCATGCTTACTGAAGCTGTGTTGCGATTTTTCTGTCTTTAGAAAAGCCTGCATAACAACATTTTCATGACCTTATGTTTTTTAATTCTTCTAAAGTCTCGAAAGAACAGTTCAATAGTATTGCTATTAGTGTACATCAGATGCTTCTCTGAATGGCCATTTAATGCTCCTAATACCCACAGGCCTGGACGGATTCATGAACCCTTTCCAACAATGACTATGATTTTGTGTAAAGGAAAAACCACGTGTTAAGAGCCGGGGCGTGAAACATTTTGAACAGAATGAAGATGTGTACATTTGTCTTGTTATGCCTAAATATAATATTTTTTCATTTATTGCTGCTCTTCAGAAGCAACAAAAGATAGTTACATGTTTTTCAGAAGACAAATTAAGTTAAATTTACCCTGATCTTCAAATTCTAAAAAGTTTTCAGTTTTCACGCCCCGGCTTTTAATGCATGGATTTACCTTCTGGATCATCAGTGAGCGTTTGAATCTTCTGTAATAGTTGTATAGGAGTCCCTCAGTTGTCCTCAGTGTGAAAAGATGGATCTCAAAATCAAACAGTCATTGATGGAAAGGATTCAAATACACAAAAATACTAGAAAACCAAAGAATTTGTGGGATCTGAATTATTTTTCTGAATAACAGCAGACAGTTTAACTGTTCAGGACAAACAAGGGACTCATGAACAACTATCACTAAACAAAACAAAAAAACACAGCTGTGGATCATTCAGGTAACAACACAGTATTAAGAATTAAGCGCATGCATACTTTTTAACATGTTCATTTTTATAAATTAAACTATTCTTTTCTCTTGTGGGCTACATGTAAACATCTTTTATGTGAAATATTTTACTCACAGCATGCATTTTGTATGATCCCTTTTACTTGGTAAAATAATCAACATTTTGCAGATTCTGCAAGGTGTATGTAAACTTTTGACATCAACTGTATGTATGCATTTATGTATGTGTATATATATATATATATATATATATATACATACATACATGATACATACATACAGACCTAGTGTTTCTATAGTTCTTCATGAGTTGTTGAATGTAATGGTTGTCTGTTTTGCTGTGGTTGTTGGCTTATTGTTTGTTCTAGTTTTTCCATGAAATGCCTGCACACATAGACCCTTGCTCTGCCTGTTTTCCCCAGCTTCTCCACAACGTTACAGTTTTTGACTGGCATATCTCCTTTACTAGTGCGTGTTTGAACTTATATATATTACAATTAAAATACTTAAGTCCTGTTAAAATCATATACTCTAATACTTTTACTCAAGTTGTTTTGGAATTGGTGACTTGTAACTTGTAGTGGAGTAATTTTCACTGTAAGGTATCTGTACTCTTACTCAAGTATGGTTTTCAGGTACTCTCTACACCTCTGTGCAATTCTTGAAAAACACTTACAATGTCATATTTTTGTACACTTCAGATTACTGTAATAATCATAATAAACATGCTCACTATTTTCATTGTGACCAGCTAGACAGGTGATTGGGAATGTTATAGAGCCTGTCTCAAGATGCAGAGATCTGTTTCATTCATTTGGGTGCTGTCTTTTTTTGCTCGTTCTACAATGAATGTGTCTTTGTGTATGGACACACTCATATCTGCTGACAAAGATTGTAAATTAATTTCGAATTCAGCGAAAAGTTGTCACACATAATCAAGACCAATCATTGTTTACATTATTAGTCATTAGTATCGCTTAAAAAACAACAACTAATGCACATGCCTAGTAGTAATATGTATTATGTTTTAATGCATAATTATGTCTAAGTTCAAAAATAAGAAGAAAATAGCAGACTCATTCTAAGAATGTTTTGTGGATCTGGCAGCAAGACCTAAAAATAAATAAATAAAATAATAAATACATAAATAAATAAATAAATGGTGGAGAAAAGGTAAAAATCCTGCAAATATCTCACTCATTGCAAAGACTTAGACAACTCTAAAATCTATAACAGATGGCCTGCTACTCAAGCTCTGTTTTGGGCCCGACGCTCAGTACACACACTGTGAAACAGAGCAAGATGATAATTAGATGAGGGAGATAAATAAAGCTCATCTTTTGTGAGATGAATTTGTTGCTCGCCACTTCTATCCCAGAATTCTGTGCTTTCCCGCCGTGCCTCTCAAAGGGAATAAAGGACAATAATGGACACACAGCAGAGGAACTCAGATGGCAGACAGAAGTTGAGGCTAAAGTGTGGTTCAAGTGCTTCTCTGTTCACCCTGTGATGAAGGGGGTATAGAAGAAATAATACATTCAAAAACTTTAAAGGGTTACTCTACCCCAAAATTAAAATTAAAGAAAATAAAAATAATGACTTTTTTTCAACCATTCTTCTCCTCTCTGCCTCTCCTTGTCAGCACAGTGCCATTTTGGATATTACCCATCGAACGCAATGTACCCATCGTGTATATTACCACTCTTCTGTATCCGCCTCAATGCAAGGATGCGTATTCTACATGTATTTACGCTTTGAGTTGAATGAAAATCACATTGTATTCACTTTCTGTTCAGTAATACAAATTAAAATGATTGGGATTTTAAAAATGATCAGAGAGGCTGTAAGCAGACATTAGCTGTATGTGAAGGCTAAACATTTTTGTATTATAATATATTATATTTATATTTTATATTATAATTATATTACTAAACCCTATGATGAAGATAATTAAACTGAAATATTAAAGGCTAACATTTTATATTCAATTAATAAATATTTATTTTCTGTCATTTCAGTAATACAATGAAAAAGATTGGCATCTATAAAATGATTTTATGTTCAATTTGTTCAGCATTAGTATTCCACACCATCAGTTCTTGGTTTTCTTTGTATTTTGCAGGATATAGTGTGATTTCAGTATGTGAAATTCAGTGAAAATGGCACTTCATGAGAGTCATTATGTTCTAGAAAACCTTGGCAAGTCTGTGCATGTCTTTGCACATATGTGTTAAGATTTAATGAAGGCTTGACATTGGTGGGGCTGCAATATTCCAGAAACAACTCACTTACACAGATCTTTCTAAATGAACCTGTTTACATGACGTTGATCATCAGCCTACATATTGATTCTGATGGTATTTGTTTGTACAATTTCAAGATCTGTTAGTTAAACGCAGCATAACAGAAATGAAACGTAAGTGCTTTAACCTAAATATATATTGTTTTGTATAGGGGAAAATTCAAAAGTTGCTGTGTTTCGAAACCCTATTAAATCAATTGATATCTGTGACTCTTAGTTGAATGTTTATTAACCATGAGGTAATGGTGGTATAGCCACACACACATTACTTACACACATAAACATTACTTACACTATCAGAAAAAGAAAGTAATATTTTATATTTTCATTAACAATGTAATCAGTATACTATTTACTAAAGCCAAGTATGAATGTCATCAAGTTAAGTGTTTTTAAACATTTTACATTTATTCCAAAATAATAACTCAAAGCAGTGACAATTTAAACCAGCGTTCTGCCACAGCTCTGCACTGTTTAGCTCCAACCCCAATTAAAGACACCTGATCCAGCTAATCAAGCTCTTCAGGATTACTAGAAACTCTACAGGTGGGATCTGGAGCTAAACTCTGCAGAGCTGTTGCCCTCCAGGAATTGAGTTTGAGTTTGAAAATATATTTTATTCATGAACTTATGTTTAGCTATTCTTTTTAATAGATATTTTTACTTTAAATGACTTAAAATTTTACCAAGCTAAAATTCCCACAGATCATGTTTTCATGCAATTTAAGTTTGATTTTCATGTAACAAAGTGGTTATATCTAAGTGTATGAGCTGTTTGCTTTTTAAAATGATTCTTCCCATTAACGCCATTATATTGTTCATTCAGACTGATTTGCAAATGCGGAATACACAATTTATCACATGGACCAATCTCAGCCAAACATAACCAGTTGTATTCAATCATATTGCAATGGAGCATAGCCTCCTGCCACGTGACTATCCCCCATTCATTCTCAATTACCCCCCACCAAACTCACCACATGCTTTAGGGGGTTTGTTAAAATTCGGTGGGCTCAAGGGAGGTTCACCTGCTGGTGACAAAGTTTTTTTTTTAAACAAGCGATTTATAAATGTTTTAATGTAATATTTTGTTATATTTGGAGTTGGAAATCAAAATTCCCCTGATATTTCTTTATGGGTATAGACTATGAAATGTGATAAATGCAGTTGGTTGCTTCTTCGCAGCTTCAATGCTGGCTCCATCCATTTTCCTCACCATGTGCATTAGAATTGTCTCCATGGTTCTCATAATAACTAATTAAACCATCCTTTGACCTTCCAAATACAACAGCACACAGTGAAATTTGATCATAAGTCTGACGCCAACCCCCTATGTCCAAAAGTCCATTAATTACCCCGTAGCTTTTCTCCCCAGCCCAGAGGAAGGTGACATAGTTTAGCTCTCCTGCTAGGCCCTGCTTTGAATTAAGTCTTTGGGAAGACCTTGCAGATCCCTCTCGCCATATTGCAATTAATCAAACAGTGTTAATTATCTCATTATGAACAAGTGATGGATGCCTACGCCATGTTGGAGGGTGAGCTGAAAGAGTGAGAGACACAGGGGGCACGAGTGTTTATACAAGAGAGAAAGAGAGAATGAGAGCGCCATGGAGAGATACATGGAGACATGAGAGCAAGTCCCATCTGAAGCATTGCAGATACATGAGTTATTCTTTACTGCATTTGGCTGGGGACATGGTGCTGTGTCCAGAGTGGAAATGATGTCATCAGCGCAGACTGATCCGCTTCTCTAGTTTCATTGCCACAAGCCGCAAGAGATCCTTCATCATCATCTTCACAGCATGCTCTCGTTCTTCTCTCCTGCACTCCTCCAGCACAGCTGGCCTGTACCACATGCTCGCTCATTCACATGGAGGATTAGACTCAGTGCAAATCTGTCTCAACTGGCCTGGACTTTAACTCGGATCCTCCCTTAACACATTCTGTTCTATAGGAAAGACAAATCAAACCTCTCATAATACCTCAATTGCTTTCTTGAGATTGCAATGAGATTAACAGAACAGTTCACCCCAAAAAATTATTCTGTTGTTATTTAATCACCATTCTTTTGTTACTCTACACAAAAAGAGAATATAAACAGCTATTTCTATACAATATTTCTCAAGTTTAAAAAAATGTTAAGCCCGTATGAATATTGTGTACATTTTTTAATTCTATGTTGCTGCAGGTCTCAACAACCAAGATGATTTTAGATTAAATAGAGTTCATTTTTGGGTTGAAATATTTATTTAAGGTTAAAACTGTACCCAACAAAATTGTAACCATTGAGTCTGTATAAAAAGTGGATGGACTGAATTCACTGCACAAACTAAAGTCGAAAAACTAGAACATTTGAGAAATATGTCCGCCTTGCAAACACTGTCTTGAAACATGAAATAAGCAATAACGTTTCTCAGGGTGTCTGATCTCTTGCAAAATGCAGGAGACAACCTAAATTAAAGCTTCGAATCACAGTGGCACAGGTGAGTAGTCTTGCTATTTTTCTTTTTTCTTTAAAGTAAGCCTTTTAGATACGTGGGTCCGAATAATTGTCTCCTGTATGGTACAGTCAATTGCATTCAAACACACTGCAGTCTCATTATTTAGGCACTGCGATTTCTTAATGCTGACTGCCATGCTATTGGTGAGAGAAATACAAAGCCGACAATGATCAAACAGAATCCGATAGTGAACTTTGTAACCTAAAAATCTTTATGAGCACATTAGACATCCCTTTTCATAAATTATATATGGAACACATAATTGCATTCGCAAAATCGTGGCACGATCAAAGTTTCAGAAGTTGGAGAAATGAGGGTGCGTGTAGAACTACAGGAATGTGTCCTATTATTTCAAGATACAGTTAATTCGTTCCGCGTTAGAATATGAAAGATTCTAGTGGCAGAGTATCTGTATAATTTAATTCTTAAATGAGGAGAAGCTAATTACTTTGACAAGGTTATTTTACCGACGTCTTATAAGGCGCCAGTCCTCTACCATTTACTGATCTGCCGTCTGTAATCTGTACCGAAAACCCGAAGAAAAGGTTTTAAAGAGCAGTTGGTAGAGAAGGCTTAATCCCTCTTAAACATCCTTAATGTCTTCTCAAGTGGGACTTCCTCAGGAGGAAAAGAAGAGTACTTTTCAGTTAATCTGTAAATCAGCTTTGGCTCCAGGAAATAACTTCTCTCACCTCTTGAGTGGTGTTCTTTTCAACTTTATTGTGAAATCTCTTACCTTGTGCTCGCATAAACGTACACGCGTATGTAGGTAATGTTAATAGCTGCAGAGAAAGTCTTAAAGCCATTGGAATCTAGTTTTTACTTGATCTGACACAAGCAAAATAACTTGTTCTTGTGTGAAGTAATTATACTTTTTATGATATTAGGATGAGTTATATAAGTTCAAAGGGGTAAAAAAGATTAGCTTTTAGAAACAATATTGCCAGTTAGTTTGTCTTTTTCATGCTCTGTCAATGCAGATATTTCTGAACAAGCCAAGTCGCCACAGCAGTGGTGTTTTTGAATGAATCAGTGTTTTGACCAAACTGACTGACTCAGTGACTTCATTAATTTTGTTCCTGAATGAATTAATGTTTTGAATTATTTGAATGAGTGGATGATTCGATGACTCACACATAAAGATAGTGGCTGCATTTGAAATTGAACACTACTTTCAATATGAAAGTTTCACTGTTTGAAATAAGTTACAATATTTTTTTTTACTTTTTCACCACATTCAATTTTTTTTAGATACCTGTGGTAGCCCCCCCCAAAAAATAACGCACTGAGTAGTATGTCATTTCACAATGTTCATAAGACAGTAGACAAAAAGTCTGCAGAAAAAAAGTACACAAACTTTCAATGGGGTGGCACGTTTTCAAAAGTTACATTTTAGGCTTGTAACAAATTTAGGTATGTGCCAAATTGGCATCAATATTGTGCCAATATGGATCCCTTAGGTACAAAGTTATCTCTTTAAAAAAAAAATACTGCCCCAGTGACAGCTTTTGTATCTTTTTGAGAGTGTAGGTCACTTGACAATGAAAATGATGAATGTAATATGTAACTTATTTAAAAGAGGTAACTACTCAGAGAGTATGTGATTTGGGATTCAGCCAGTCAACTTTTCTTGTTTTTTAAACGAATCAGTGTTTTGTACAAGTTAGTTGAATAAATTATTCAGTGACTCACTTGTAAAGACAGTCACTTGTCGCCACCTATTGGTGTAACAATATCATCTTTAGATTATTCTGGTCCATCAAATGTTGTGTTGTTCCTGGCTATCTGTATATCGCTTTCTGAAGGATCAACTTTAGAGAAGTGTCTGATGTTTATTTTTATCAGCATTCATTATGGTCTGATCTTAGTTCTTCAACATTTCAGCTGCAATTGTTTGCACAGATAATGTTGTTTTGATTATATTTATAGCAAATACTTGGCTTATGTATGAGCATAGTTTCACAAATGAAGATGTTTACATAGCCTATAAAGTTTTAAAGGCACAGAAGCAAAAACATTTAATGTAATGCTAAGCGTCTGAGGGAGCATGAAAAACTAAATTATGGCTGTTTTTGGTACAGAAAAAAAACACTATAAGTGATACATAAGTAATACTAACCCCTTTAAACCTGTGCTACAAATAATTATATAAGCCTACAGTGTAAACTGTCAGAGGTGAATATTCCATCATTTTGTGTGTGCACGTTTTTGTTTTAATGAAGTGTGTCTTGTTTTGGATGACTTTTGGCAGTAAACAGCGTGTTTGAATAACTTCAGGGAATAGTGCAATAGCAGAACTCGATCTTTCTCACTCAAGATATGAATAGACTGTAAGCTATAAACTTGAATAACAGAACAGCAATTAGCTTGAATCATCCGTTACTGTAAATGAACACTACATTTTTACACCATCTCTGTACTCTCCTGTAAATCAAAAACATTTGTTTAGCTAAATGCTGTATTTTAAAGTTCATTTTTAGTGTCACCTAAACTCTTTAGCATCATGAGTGTTTAACTATTATAAGTTAAATAAGAATGCTGGGAAATGTCTGGCATTTACCAAGCTTAATTGTGAGATTAAAATATTGTAAAATAGCATCTAATGCTAATACCATTAGTACTAAAAGATTGTATAAGTACAATAGCATTACCATCTGATACCACTGCGGTACCATAATATCCCTTTGTAACATCAAACAAAAAAACAAAACAAAGCAAAACATGGTGTTACCAGGATGCCATTTCCAAAAAAAGCCATTGTAATACAATTTCCAAGGTCTAAAGAACATAGTACTACCACAGCACTTTCTGCTATGTATTTCTAGTTAGTGCTACTACAGTGTGTAAGCTTTTGGAACCTGCACAACATTCTCACCTGAATGATGTACAGTACTTTTTGATGTGGGTAGAAAGTGCTTGTGGTTGTCTGTTTGCTGTCAGGCAGAAAGAGAGAGTGAGAAAAAGCAAACGAATGTGTTTCAGGCTTGTTACATCAGTTCTGACTTACAACTGTGGTGGCATACTCCACAATGGGACCCAGAGCACAGGTTCTCCATCCTTACCTGTCAAAATACATCTTTTCTGTCAGAATTCTGATTTACCTCGAAACCAACCTGCCCTCTTGCACTAAACATGACAAACCATAATACTAAAAATAGAGGTCATCTCTCTAACATTTTGCATTCTAAAAGCCAATAACCGGTTTCAAACATTGATAATAACAAAAATAAAAAGGTTATCTGAGTACTTGACTGGAGTAACGATTGCTTAAAATTCAGCTTTTCCGTCACTAAAACAAACTTCATTTAAATATATATATATTACATAAAACAGACTATTTTCAATTGCAATAATATTTTACAATATAACTATTGTACATGTATTATAATTTTTTTAATCAAATAAATGCAGCCTTGGTGAGCATAAGAAACAGTCCCTAGATGTTTTTCTTGTATATTAATGACAAACACAAGATTTTTTTGCATTTTGTATTCAGGGTGAGTCTCTGAAAATGCATCATGCTTTGAAAATGTATTAGAAACTAAATATTTCGGAATCCTAGATAAACTCATGGAGAAAGTGTTTGATTTGTATTGCTCATGCATTGTTCATTTTCATCAGAGTATTAGATTATCATTCTAACAATTATCATGTATTATGTAACACATTTACTCACTAAACCTTTTACTCGTCGAGTGTTCATTTTTGGACCCTTGGTTAGATGACTTCTCAGATTTGACAATTCCCCAGTTAAGAGATTTCTAATGAACTGTTGGCTTGGTCAATTAACACCCTGCCATGCAGACTGATCATCAGCACATTGGAGAGCTCCATAACTCACAGCGGTTATAAATTCCTTCTCGTCTCATTCCCGGCTCCTTGTTCCGTGGCCCCTGTTGAGCTCATCTCGGTGCCTTGTCCCCGGAGGACTAGAGAGAGAGACAGAAAGACAACTGAGAGGCTTTGAAACGTGCTTCTATTTATGCATTCACTTTCTAATGTGGGGAGGACAGAGTGAATAAAGAGAGATGAAGAAGCGAAAAGAAAAGACAACTGACAAAACGCCACAACAAAGCCAAAGAGTGAAGGCATTTAAATGGCTTTGACCCTGTCAAACTATTCCTTGCACACGTCTGAAAAGTTTTCATGCGCATTTTATGAGCCTGTAGTGATGGCGGGATTCATGTGCGCTGAAATAAACTTTTAAGCTCAGTGTACACTGTACAGTTCTATCTGTCCCTTACGTTTGTTGCTTGTCAGATTGTACAATATGACCTCAGGGAAATCACAGGCAAAAGCCAAGGCAGATGGTTCAACATCAGTGCTCTTTAATGCCAGCCTGTTTGATATATCTTACAATTTTAGTCACGAATGACAGCATTGACTGCGTATTTTACACCATCAGTCACGTCTTTCTGACATCCTCACTAGCTATGTTTACTTTTTTTTCCTGTGCATTTAGGGATATTGCATAAAAATGCTGGATGGAAACCAAAAGATAAACACTACTTGTCAACACTTTGGAATAAATACGATTTTTTGAGTTTCTTATGCTCACCAAAGCTGCATTTATTAAATGAAAAATATAGTAAAAACACTAATAAATATTGCTACAAGTTAAAATGACTGATTTATTTTATAATACATTGTAAAATAATATATTTATTTTAATGTGTTTTAAAAATATTTAATATATACCATGTGACACTGAAAACTAGTAATGGTTGAGGAAAATTCCACGACAGGAATAAATTACATTAGTCTTGATCATTAGAGACTTTGCTTCAAAAACATTTGAAACAATTCTAATTATTTCAAATGTTTGACCACTAGTGTACATGTACATAGAAACTCTGTTGAAGTTCGCACTGAAAAGTGTGTGATGTAGGACAACCTATATTATATATCTCTAAAACAGTGGCTTACATTCATAGAGATTAACTTTAAAAGCGTTACTGCTAAGATGGTTATAAGAAATTGTACCTTCCTTTACAGATACTGGCTGACATCCAGGTGGGTTCTGTGAATCTATCCTAAGCTGAGAGAAGCCTGCATACATTTCTGTCCTGTCTGAATAATGGCTTGGCCACCTGTCCCCCCTCCTGAATTGCTGCTCATCAGGTATACCAAGCATGGTGGATGAGGTAATTGAGCATGAAGGTGGCTAACCAAAAGGGCCCTTGCCATATTCATTGTCCATTTTCACCTGTCCATACGCACCTGCTTTTTCTTGCTTGTTCAGTCCCACCTGTTCATACTTAAATTGTTAATTTTTACCTGTTTATGCTCAACTTTGCCCATACACAATTGTTTAATCTAGGCTGTTTATGCTCACTTTTCAATTTGACCCTTCGCACTGCTCCGTTCCACTTGGTTACTGTTGCTAACTCTGACAAGAGCTTTACAGAATGTCCCATTGGAATGCTGTTTTTCCATAAAAGTAAAGATTCAGTATGGAAGCACTTTTTTTTTTAAACCAAAGTTGCCAATATTTTTGGCCATGACTGTATATATTTATATTCATATAATTTATATTATATATAACTACATGTAATATATAATCATAACATACTTTTCTTAAATATATACATGCATGTGTGTACATTTATATATACATAATCAATATACAAATTACACACATGTATATTATGTAAACAAATGTTTTTATTTTGGATGCGATTAATCGTTTGACAGCACTAATATATATATATATATATATATATAAATCAAAGAAATGCATATATTTTGTGTGTGTGATATACAAAATATATGCATTTCTTTGATTTTCAGTTTATTTAAATTCTGCTACCATACATTTAAATTGCTGTTTGCTCTGTTCAAATTTGCAAATTGAGTTGTAAATTAAAAGGCATTCTCATTTAAATTCTGAATGGTGCACATTCGTGCAATTCACCTACATTTCATGCATGCTCATTCTCAGCTGTTTAAACTCATTTGTCCATATTCATCTCTGTTCATATGCATCCATCCCCAAGCGTTCACCATTCCATAACTCTATAACTGCAATTCAACTAAGGAAACATTCTGGCAAGACATACAAATCTCACTATATTAAAGCACTCAAGCGTCTGTGGGGTCCGCACTGCTCGCTAGACCTCTAAAGGCACTTCAGAAATCTCTGTATGATTGCCTCTTATAGCCATACCAGAGCTAATTTAATCAAACAAAACAGCCACCCAAAATTAGACACCAAGGTCGAACACACAAACTGCACCATTCCTTTGAATAAAGCAACTTTCCTCTGAATGGTGGAGAGTAGACTACGGCAGACTTACCATCAAAACAGCAATATTATTGACCCATTAAATATTCATGGAGGCTACTGTGATAAGCAATGCATAAGACTGATCCATCTATATTGGACATGCAGTTGTCAGGAAGATAGCCTTTATTTAATTGTTTAATACACTGATACAAATGGAAGTATATATAAATTATTCTGAAACAGGGTTCCATAAATTTCTTCTGAGTGTGTGATGAAACAGGAAGTAGTCGTTGGATTGTCATAACTCAGGTGAGACATAGATGTGTGGAAAAGATAATAGAGAGGGTTTTATCTAGTGGAAACTCCAGGATTTCAGTGGATTCAGTGTCTTATTGTGTTAGTAAAGGTACGCTGCAGCCAAGAGTTTGGAATAAGATTTTTCTCAAACTAAGTCTCTTATGCTCACCAAGGCACAGATTCATTTTCTGCATCATTACTCCAGTCTTCAGTCTCACATGTTCATTCAAAAATATGCTGATTTGACAATCCCCAAAAATTCTTATCAGTGTTTAAAAAGAAAAGAAAAAAAGGTTTTGCTGCAATATCTTAGTGGAAATTGTAATACTTTTTTCTCAAGATTCTTTGATTAATTTAAATTTTAGAATAGAAAATTATAAGTCTTTTGTGACATTAAGATGTCTTTGCTGTCACCCAAAATTTTCAATGGTATTGTACCACAGTTTCCACATGAAAGCTATAAAACCAATCTTTGCACAACAGTATTTCATTAAGATATCAATCTCCCACTGAAAATAACCTCGGAATTGGGAGAAATCTGTAAAATGTTGAAAATGTCAGAAATAAATGGACTCTATTGGACTAATTGGATTGTAAGCAAAGTGGCTTCCAGAACCTGAAAGATTACCTCTTTTTGAATGAAAGTGGATTAAAAAAAGTTTTCAATATTGATAATGATAAGAAATATTTCTTGAGCAGCAAATAAGCATATTAGAATAATTTCCGAGGGATCTAGTTAAATATATATTAATCTAGAAAACAGATTATTTTAAATTGCAATAATCTTATACAATATAACTGTTTTTACTTACTTTTTGATCAAATAAACACAGCCTTGTTTGAGCATAAGACACTGAAGACTGAAGTAATGGTTGCTGAAAATTCAGCTTTGCATCATGGGAATATTTAAAATTTGTAATTATTCCAAACATGGTAGTGTATGTTTTTGCTTAATGTTAGAGAGGTTCCAAACTCTCATAACTCACAACTTGAGTGTCAGTGTATATCAGTAACAGAACATTTTGTATTGTATTTTCACCAGAGCAGAGAGTGGGCCATGGTTGAGCATCTGAGAGCTGTGAGAGTATGCCAGGTGAATATGTCACGCATGTCAGTGTGCTGAAAATGCTGAAAAGAGAGAGTACTTAATAGCAGACATGAAATCCTCATTTGATTTAAAATCATTCTATTATCGTGCTTGTTGATATTCTGCTAAGAAAAACAGTCCTGTGGCCTTTGGTGTTCAGTATATAATATTGACCAATTGAAATTGACTTTAAATCTGAGATACGATTTACTTTGGCTTTCTGTTCACAGCTGACAATCTGCCAAAAGAAGTCTATATGCTGAGTGGTTTTTAAGCACACAGAAGCAGTTGGAGTGCTTCGTTCGCAAGAGGCGCCAGAGTCTCAGAGGGTCCATACTAGTGCTGTGAGCCATGCCGTCCCAGCATGGCCTCTGATACCGCTGGAGGCTCCATAGAGAGCTTATGTAGATCCTTTCCTGTAGCACTAAAGGATGCTGCGAATCTCTCGCCAATCATCTCTCGGAGAAACAACCCTTCTGGCTTTTTTTTGTGGGATGATGCCGAGACTAATAAAGGCCTACCCAGATGTCCTGAGCTCAGTGCTTCACTAATCCTCTTTTCCCTTCTCTTTCGTTCTCTCTGTCCGTCGGCAGGCCCTGTATGGAGGGTGTTCTGGTCAAATCTCATCCTGCATGCTGGGGGACCCCGGCCTGAGTTGAAGGGGGGCACATGGAAGGAGATTATCTCTGTGATAATGCAGCGAGTCACACCTGGCTGCCTGGCCTGCAGCTGATTGCAAAGTCAATGGATTATCTTTAGAAACCTGCATCAATCAACACAACTAGTGGAGATTAAAACTATTTTAATAGAGCAGGTGCAATTTTGTCATGCAGGATGTATGAGACAAAATTAAGAAATTAATTTATTTTGAATGTAGAAAGGCATCACATGCATTTTACACCGTTACAAAAGATGAATGTTTTTTTTAATGACTTAGTTAATAACATTTCTGAAATGTACAAAATAAAATATAATTTGTTACTTCATAAAATGTCTTATAAAATCACAAAAGGTAGTATGTTGTTCTTTTACTACATAAAAGCTAAATACTGTTTGTTTGTGAATAAGACTAATCTTTGTACAATATTTTACTACCCATTAAAATGTCCGTTGTTTCTGCTTTAAAGATTAACACAGTACTTCATTGATGCAAAAATACTGTAAAAATAAAGGCTTGATTCATATGTAAACATTACTGTCATGGTCTTTGTTTTCTGTTGCAGGAAAGTGGCTTCCACACCCTGAAAGCTTATCTCTTTGAAGGTGAGCAATGAGTGCAGTTCCAGAATAGGACGAATACTGCAGTCATATGTTTTCATACCCGGGCTGTCAAATGGCTGGTTTGAGAGGAGACGGCAGGACCTGTGGATGTGTGTCAGATGAATTGCAAAGGCCAAACGAAGACCATAATCAACTGCGTCAGGCGCAAAAAAATGCCTTGACAGTTACTTCTGAATTACAACGTATTTGGTGAGTTTGTAGGAACAATGGAGGAAATGCAATTAAGACAGGTCGATTGATGAAACATAAGAACAATACCAAAAATCTGTGTCCATCAGCTATTTTTAGATGTGAAATGTCAATGCAATAATAATGCGCTAAATTTCTCAGCCCATATATATATATATATATAAATAGAGATATTTTTATCCTAAAATTAAATGTCATTAAATGCTATACATGTATAAATATTGCATTGCAATTTACACACCATAAGAAGTACTAATTCATACTCCTTTGAGTTCCCTAGTAATTCTAGGCTCCAGATATGGCCCATTTTAGTTAGGATGAGCCCATTATTCAGGCTGACCTTTGAGGTTTCAAGCTCAAATTATGAGGCCCAAGGGGTGGAGCCAAAATCCCCCAGCACCCCCTGGCCCGGGTTACCCTCTCGCCTTCTAAAGAGAAATGAAGTGCCTCAATACTTGGCTGTAGCTTGGGAATAACATGAACACAACTCAAGGGAAGGAGCTGAGATGCTGTTAAATGGGACATGTTGTGCACCTTCTTGGAGACAAAGACAAACGAAAAGCAAAACAAATCTATAATTGGCCTGTGTTGCATGATCTGAATTAATTACATACATCTAATGGCTAATGTTTGCCATGTTTAAGCACTGAAATCCCCAAAGAGAAAAATGAAATCTTGCCATTTCAAAGGCACCGTTTCTCTCTCTCCATTCTTCAGAAAAAGTTTGCGCTTAAGAGTATGTTTCACGTCTAACCCTATGTAGCAATTTGCAGTAATCTGAAGGCAAATTTATACTGTGAGCCACAAATAGAAAAAGGAAATGACCTACTTTCACTTAAATCATCTATTGTTTTCACTGCCACAAGAGTTAACACGTATGCACGACTCGGGCGGAAGCTTCAAAAGTTATGAAGAAATTAATTTAATCCCCAAAAGACTATCATAGCAGGACAGGTAAAGACTCTTCCCGAACTGTATTCCCAATGAGATATCATGTTTATGATATATTTCTCACTGAGATAGTCTGACACGCCACTTTGTCAAACTCGACTGCCTATTATGGTGAAGGCAAACTTCTTTGTTCCAAGAGGATCCGGACTTATCGCTGTTGAATTGTTGAAACTTAGAGGCTCGTTTAGTCTCCTTCTTTGAGTGCTACTTTTGAAAAGAAAAAATAGAAATTACTGAAATGATGGATTGCTGCTTTCAAATGCTTGTCATATTAAATTGAATTCCTCTCATAGTTGGCAGTATTGCTCTTGGTAAGCGTCAGACTTGAGTCAGTCTATTGTTAGGTTCCTTTTCATTGTGTAGTCTAACACAATGTGAAAGCAACGTCTCTTTTTGATCACTTCTACGTGTGACAAACCAACACAACAACACCAGCTGAATGCCGCTTACAATTACTGATCTGAAATTGTGATTTTCTCTGTTGTACTGTATATCAGTTATCCTGTTTGCTTTTAATAAGTCATTTTGACCACAATAATATTTTTTTGTATGCTGCTTCATTGAGTAGGCTGTTGGCACGATACACTGCAAACAAAATCTGTGTTTTTAATTAGTATTGTTGACTTTTGTTTTTTTACTATTCTTTAAATAAAATTGTCTTATCCTATTGGGGAATTCATTTTTATTCTCACTGATGTTGTTAGATATATGCAATAAACAATAAAAAAAAATCTATTTGCAGATGGAGTAAGTAAAATAAATGTAATTAAAGATTCTCTCTAAAAAATAAATTCAATAAAGTTTTAGTAACTTCATTTTGGTCTTAGGAATATTTAGATTATATTTTTTCAAGACAGAAATACTTATGTAAATTGGGTTTTATTTATGTATGAAGTGTTAACTTGTAATTTACATATACAGATAGTGTTTCTGCTGTAGGTAAGTACATTCTTGCCCTCTCTGTGCCATGTATCTACACAGTGTTAGCTTAGCGGCTAACATGCTTATATCAGAGCCTAATGAACAGATTAGAAAGGATGCTATGGGCCAATTAAAAGCAATGAGGGTGTTTTGCTGATGTTGCTGTGCGGTGAGGTAATTAACACCACTGCCCTCTGAAGCGCCCCATGAGAAAAACCCTGACACACACACACCTCTAGAATGCTGTCTAAGGGGAAATGTATTCGACTTGCTTTACACTTTCACCTTTGTGTGTATTATTCACACATGCTCTTGTAGACATTTTTTTAAACACACTTATGCACACAGATAAAATTGAAAACCTCTCCTTTACCATTGTTTGGGAATAATTTAGTTCAACTTAGTATGCGTCATGCTTATCAGTAACACACAGAGTGTCGAAAAGTTTTCTTCAGCATGATTTAGGCCTATATTTAAAAGCTTCAAGATACTGATGATAAATAATTAATAAATCAAAGTAATTGAGCAAAATCCAGTCATACTCATTATTTAACTGAAAAAGCAACAGAATGTGGGTGTTGCTTCAGAACAATTGCTCATTGTCTGAAAATAAACTGCAGGAAATGCATTGTCATTGCATTAATAAAAAAAAAGGACAAAAAGGCTACATATATATATATATATATATATATATATATATTCAACAATTTTCTGTTTTATAAGACAGCAGAGATATGAGGGAAACATCCCCAAGATAGCTTTATAAATAATTAAATACCAGTGCATTCTTCTTCTAATAGACAAAGAAGACCAACCTACTCTGTGATACAATATACAGCGATGAGTTGAGTGTTTACAATCTGATATAAACCTTAGAGAGCATCATGATAAGCAACATCTAAAGAAGAAAGAAGATATGATGGTGCGAACTGATACACTACATCAGCATAATCAAGCACGGGTAGAAAAGTAGCAGTGACTAATTTCTTTATTACATTAAATTATAAACAAAACTTGTTCCTAAAATAAAACCCAAGCTTAATTTTCATTTTTTCTTCCGTTGAGTAATGTGAGAGCTAAAAGATAGGACATCGTCAACAATAATGCCAATGTATTTTTACACTTTTACTAATTCGATCATGGTACATTGTAGGGTCTGAAGAGAAATTAAATTATTAAAAAAAAACAATTGAACATGAGAATAAGATAAATTTGTTTTGATCCGCATTCAGAACAAGTTTTAGATTGTAGTTCCGTGATTGAATGACATCAAAGGCTGACTGGAGCTTATACAGGGCTTTTTGTCCAGAATAAGCACTATAATACATGACAAAGTCATCTGCATAAAACTGAAAGTTGGTATCCTGAATATCATAATCAAGACTGTTTATAAATGGTAAATAAAAGGGGGCCCAGCACAGATCCTTGGGGAACACCTTTGGCAATAACTGATGAATCAACATATACACAATGAGTTCTTCCACTTAAATAGTTTTTAAACCATGGAATAACATGACTTGATAAACCAACACTCTTCAATCTATGTAGCAATATTTCATTATCCACTGTGTCAAAAGCCTTTTATAAATAAATAAAAAGAGAAGCACAAAAATCATCATTATCAATCCATCCCACAATATCAATTTAGAACTTTCCAAGCAGCTGTTGTAGTACTGTGTTTTTTACTAAACCCAGATTGATTAATAGACAACACTTTGTTTGCGTTAAAATAACTTGTCAACTGTTAACTAATAAGGCTTTCTAAGATCTTTGATAAAATACAGAGCTTTGAAATAATCATAATCATACTAACCCATTTGACAGTGGGTTTGTGATTTATGAATTGCTGTCATCTTACTGAAACACACAGTTAAGTAAACACTTGCCTCCCACACCAAAGACACTCTATTAAGTGCATGATAAGAGAACAGGACTACACATTACTTCTCAACCATCTAATCAAGGCCCGGGGGCAACATAGAAGCACTTTAAGTCCCCTTATCTGCAATTTTGTTCGGAGAGTATCCGTACCCTGAACTAAATTTGCCTGAGAGTGCTACTTAAGATCTCCACGGGGGCTGCTGGCATTTGTCTTTGAGTTAAATTGCTTATTGTGTACATACTGTACACTAATTCCATTCCGAACTCTATGTTGGGTGAGCAGATTTAACAGTGGCACTCAGGAAGGAGGTGTTGCTTTCTCTGAACTCCTCTGGGTTCTGCTTACCATGGAGACCGACCGCTTATTCCAGCTCACGGGTGTCAAATTACACAGTAATCCCTGAATCTGCATGCAGCAAATTGTAGGGTACCTCAGGAGAAACGTTTCATCCCTCTGATTGTCTTCAGAAAAGTTTTTTGCCAATGCTGGATGGAATCTGATCATTCCTCACTTCTTCCTCCACTTTTACAGCCCAGCACCGAGATCCAGGTTTCTATTTCACTCACATTTATTTGGTTCCAGAATCTGTGGAAAGTTAAGCCCTGTAGTTTGTTTCATTCCAGTACCACCCAGCTACGATATTGACTTGTAGTTTTTCATTCGTGTGGTTGTAGATCACAATCATACCAAATTGTGTGAAGCCACCCTCAGCTATCCGAGTTTACTGCGTGGGATCTGGTTAAGGGACCACGTATCTTGTACTGACTCGCAGGCCTGTTGCCGGCCCTTTCGTCATATGCCTTCACACAGAGAGAGGAGTGGAAAAGTGTTTTGAGAGTTTTATTAGCGTTGTAAACTCTGCATGCATGTGAATGTGTGCAAAGTCGATGACTTGTCGAACAGGGGAAGTCAAGTCTACCTGAAACACACCAGTGGCTCCCCATTCCCCTCTCTGCTGGTGCCCCATGCTTCTTTGTCAATTTAGCCAATTATATTTCCATTATTTTGCTTTTCATTCCCATTAATAAAATTGGCCAAGATTAATGAAGAAAATACCCACAGTGTAAATTATCCATGACGAGCACCGCTTTTTAAGAACTTGCACAAACCCTTGTTTGGATAATTGTATTTCTTGAGAGAAATACCTACAGCATCCCTTTCAGAAAGGCAGATACAAGCACATATGCAGGAGAATGAACAGGTGAAGTCAGTATAAGAACGCAGGGAGAATGTCACCGTGATCTCGCTTTGTTGCAAACAAGAGGTTAGAGAGTCTGATCAGTGTGATTCAGCATGCATTGCTCCTATTAACTAGGGAGGAAAAGACAAAAACAAAAACTTTTTTTCGCCTTTTCTGTAACCTCTGCTTATAATAAGGTGTTTAGAGGACTCGCTTCTTGACTAAATTGAGGTGTATAGAGCTGATGAGACCAGATCGCTGTGGTCGGTTTTGAGTTGTGCTTCATAAACGGCCATTTTTATTTTGAATAATTTCTGATGCAATCATCCTGAGAAGTATTTTTTTTATTTTCATTGGAATAGCACAAACAAAATGTCCCTTCATGACGGATATCCTTGAAAAAGGTGTCTTGAGAAATTGCACCTTTATTTACAACAGCCGATGGGTCTGGAAACAGCAAATTTACAATGGGTCTGGAAACAGCAAAACAGGGCATATTTATACTTCACTTTATGTGTATCAATCGATCGGTTTGCTATCATTCCATTTACACTTGGCCACATAAATGTGTCTTCACACAACAAATATAAATTCTTGTGCTATAATTTTCACGTGTGGATTGCGGGTCTCTCAATCGTGTATGCTGATGTTTGTTTGGTCAAAGTAACTCTTGGGATTGCTAACCATCTCAAATGCATTTTGGATGAATTTACTATCGTTTAAAAGTTTGGCATAAAAAATGTATCCTAACAAATATTAAGGGAAGACTGGAGTAATGACTGCTGAACATTTTTGACATTAAATAAATAAATTACATTTTAAAATAGAAAATAAATATTTTGTATTAATATTTCACAATATTAATGTTTTCACTGTTTTTCGGATCAAATAAATCCAGTCGGGTAGAGCATGAGAGACTTCTTTCAAAAACTAAAATAAATAAATCTTACCAACCCCAAACTTTTGGATAGTAGTGTATACTTGGTCTTTTCATCGAATACTTATTCATTCAGTAAACATGCACTGAGTGACCAAGTGAAAAGAGCCCCAAAATGCTTTTAGCCATTCAGAAACATGAATCATTTTGCACTTACAGGTTAGCTAACATGTTTTGTATGGCAATGGACAGGAAAAATATATGGTTAAAGTTTGGGTGGAAATTACTGCAGAATAACTACACAACATCAAAGCAGACACACACACACACACACACACACACACACACACACACACACACACACACACACTTTATGTCAATCTCACGTTAATATTAAGTACCTATACAGTAGTTTTGCTTCCTTAACATCACTGTTTCACACTTACATCTACTAGCACGATAACCTGTCCTGGGAGAGGGCTCCTAGCTGGGAATGGCCCGAACCCAGTGAACCCGTGTGATTAGAAATCTAGTGATATTGGTGGAGAAGGGTGGAGGATGCTGCTTAACCGTCAACTAGATGGAGGTAAGACAGCTGTATTTATGTCCAAGGGCTGATTACCTAGATTGTGTACCACCTGTGCTAATTAGCCTGAGTATCTGACTTGCTCCTCCCAAACTTAGTTTATAAACTATGTTTCTAAACTTCATTTATTTTTTATCAGATTTATAAAAGACAGATACAGCTGTACCACTTATTTCAGAAAACAGTCGAGCTCTTGGAGGCATGCCGTGGGCAGAGCTAAAGAGTATACACAGCTTTTGCGTATCGATCGTCTCCAAGCTATGACATTGACATACAGTAAATAAAACAACAACAACAAAAAACAACAACTTTAATTAAAATAACTATGGCTAAAACATTAACAAATGAAGCATTTTGATGGTCATGCTCTTGCTCTGGTTAATGTGCCCATACAAGGAATTCCACCCTTTATAATGTCACACAGGGCCATATTAAAAGAAAACTGAAATACTAGAAATACTCCGTCATACATCCAACTCCTTTTTTTTGAGACTTTGGCCATGTTTAGCATGAGAATCCAACTCTTTAGCAGTGTAAATAAGTCAGAGTGCGTGAAATAGCATAAGGCATCCCCTTTAACTTTTAAAGGAAAGACAATTTTGTTTTTCTGTAACCTTTGCATATTTAGAGGACTAACTCTTGAACAAATTGAGGTTATTGAAACTGATGAGACCAGATCGGAGGGGTCAGTTTGTATTCAGTTCCAATTTGTATTTTCAGCTATTTCTGATGCAGTCATTCTCTGAAATGTACTCTCACAGCAGAGGGTGGAAAGCAGTTTAATCAATAATTTACATAGTGGATAGACCGAAAACAACCTGGATAAACACGAGACCAGCTGCCCTTGTGTTTTGGAAAATTCTAAAGACATAATTTATTTTTAGACGCAATCACCATTGACTCCCAGTTGAAAACTGCTACCCGTCTGAGGGTTCGAATTAATGAGCACCACCTTCCTTCATGTTTAGTGAGGTAGAGTAGTACAGTAAGTGATGTGTGAATGTATGTTTGCTGCTGTGTTAATGAGGTTATTCCAAAGCAATACAGCAGGCACCGTTCCAACACCCATACTGGATACAAAGGGCTCGGACTCTGTTGAACCTAGCCTGTGTCATGTTTTGTTTACCATTTTTCTACCAAGGTCAATGTGTATTTTCATGTTTTCTGAGAACATCGGTTTTCATTCTCTTTCGGAAATGGTTTGGTCAGATATCCAAACTTTCCAGCAGTCTTAAAGTTTTCCAGTCACAGATTTTAATTTCCCTACCCAATAAAACAATGCAGCGCAGTTCACAACAGGGCTGAGAACACTCTCTCCACCTGTTCCTGCCGACGCTACAGAAATCCTTGTGTACACAGCCCGCGATGCTGATTTCTCTCATTGTCTGCCTTTCCTCTTTCTCTCTCCCTCTTTCTTTCGCTGTAAATCGAAATGATACCTGGATCATTCCTAATTATTCCAGCAGATTGAATTAATGAGCAGATGCTCATAGTAATGGAACTGCTGTAGTAGACATATATCCGTGAGCTGAAGTGCAAAAATGTTTCATATGTAATTGTGTAGTGTGTAATGTGTTGGAATTTGGTCTCCATTCTTGCCTGATATTGGTTTCCAGCTGCTGTAGAGTTCGTGGTCGTCTTAGACATATTTTTTGAATATGGAATTTTTCCTTGGCCCATTTAGTAATGTCACTAACATAATCATGCCGATGAATGATGCAGTGTCATCTGAGGGCCCGAAGACCACGGGCATCCAACAATGGTCTTCGGCCTTGTCCCTTACGCACATAGATTTCTCCAGTTTCTCTGAATCCTTTGCTGATGATATGCACTGTAGATGATGAGATTTGCAAAGCATTTGCAATTTGACATTGAGGAATGTTGTTTTTAAAGTATTTAATAATCTTTTTACACAATTTCACAGATTGGAGAGCCTCTGCCCATCTTTACTTCTGAGAGACTCTGCCTCTCTAAGACATCCCTTTTACAGCTAATCATGTTACAGACCTGATGTCAATTAACTTAATTAGTTGCTAGATGTTCTCCCAGCTGAATCTTTTCAAAATGTTTTTTGCTGCCCCAGTGCCAACTTTTTTGAGACCTGTAGCAGGCATCAAATTTGAAATGAGCTCATTTAGTGGATACAAGTGTAAAATTTCTCCGTTTAAACACTTATGTTCTCTATGTTCTATTGTGAATAAAATATTGGCTCATGCGATTTGAAAATGTAACAAATTTATTCAAATGTAAAAATGTCTCAACATTATAGGAATTGTGGTAGTAGTTGTTTTACATATGACATATGCAGCACTTGCAGACTCTAGCTGGTGATTTTTATTGCTTTCAGAATCAGAAATGTTTTTCTCCCACCACCCAGCAGAATATTCCTGGCCGAACTACCTAGTGTTTTTAAAACAACAGCAGGGTTGTGTGGTAATTTAATTCCTGTCCGAATCAATCATCCCTCAATTACATGGAGCAGTTGGCCCAAAAGTCGTGTTGAAAATCTTATTTGACTACTGCCATAGGGCCTTTTGTGTATTTGGCACAGAGGATGCTTGTTTCAGAGAACTCAAATGAACTATGGTCATTTAGTAAAGCTTTTGGATTGACAACCACAGTTAAATAGGTGTAGTTTCATTAAATTATTGTTTTGCAGCAGTTTCTGTGTTTTTATTGAGCAGTAGCTCATTATGTCATAGCTTGAATAAAGATGTGTCACAACTCTATTGTAAACTAATTGCTGTTTGACTGGCTTTGAATGAAGGGGCAATGCATGTATATTACTAGAATACTGACTGTTTATTAGTACTTATAAAGCACATATTCTGCATGACCATATTCTACATCCTACTGAATACCTAAACTTAACAACTGCCTTACTAACTATTAACTATTATTAGGAGTTTATTGATGCAAAAGTTATTATTTAGTTAATAGTGAGAACAGGACCTTAAAATAAAGTGACTCCCATTTTTGTTTTTAAGATGTCACAAATAATAGTGCTTGTGACATGTGTATTTATACGGAGTTCTTCGCTATAACTAAAGCAGATATTTCAGTTGGTAACATTTTGATATTAAAACAGAAGGAAAAAAGAAAGGAAGTACATGTGACAACTCGGTAAGATAAAATATCAACAGCCATAGATGGCTGAAGCCTTGAAAATAACAAAATCACACCCGTCTGTGAACTTGGGTTCTTCATCTCTGATTTTTCAGCTTCACTTTGTCTCGTCTCTCTGTTCAGTCTGTGTAATCTCTCATTTTCTCTCTCTTTGTGAACTTTGCCGCTTAAAGAACTTTCACGTTGTTCAAATCACAGATGCTCAGTGTCACTATGTGACACCCGGATTCAAAACCTTCAAACTCTTTATCTCGCTCTTTTGCTTAAATTCATAAAACAAATAAACACCTGCAGCTGCGGAGAACTCCCAGAGCTCTGGGCCACTGTAATATTTAAAGTCGTAACTAAGTTAGAGGGTGACATTTGGAGTCAAGAGACACTTAGATAAAGAGGCTCTGATATTTTTGGACCCTATAACTGCAAGTAATTCTGTCAGTGTGTGGCTTTGCCAATAAGAGAGAGAAATTTGATATTTGATGATAAATGAAATGAGATTACTCAGGGCCCATAACTGAAGACTGTCAGAGAGAGATGGAGTGAGTGATTGCTCTCTTTTATGCATGAGTGCTGTTATTCCATCAGAGCTTTTCCTCTGGAAGGTCCCAACTGTTGGCTCTGTTACACAGAGGTCGTTTATTGCCTGATGTGCAAAGTGTCACCAAACAAGATTTATGTTGCCCAATCATTATTGCTGGTATATTTTTGGAGCAAGATGGAGCGAAACTTTCTTTTTTTCTTCTTAACCTACAGACACTTTTTTTTTTGAGGGATGATTTTTATTGATTTATTAACAGATTTCCACTTGTACATTGCTACATGATGGCCACATTAAAACAGTCTTACAAATGTTTCGGCATGCCTTCATTTATGTTTGCTTCATTTTAAATGCTTATTGTGTAGTTATTTTGTTTTGTTTTACCCATGTCCTAGACACACTTTCAATCTTAAACTATAAAAATCCATCATAAAAACATCGAAACTGAATATAGAGAGTAAAATAATCAAAGAGTTCAACTATTTAATTATTCATTCATTTAATTAATTATTTATTTATTTAATTTCACAAATACTAATTTCAGCCACAACTGATTTTTACCACTAAAACGTTTTCAAATGTTTTATCAGCTGTTTACTAAGATGAAATACTGATTCAATATGAAGTGATTGTGAAGAAAACAGAACATTTATTAAATATATATAGAATAATTTTCTTGTCTGTAATTCTCAATCAAGCTGCATTTAAGTAGTAATACTTAAGTAATATGTGACCCTGGACCACAAAACCAGTCATAAGTAGCACGGTTATATTTAACCAACAATACACTATGGGTCAATATTATAATTTTTCCTTTGTCAAAAATCATTAAGATATTAAGAAAATATAATGTTCCATAAAGATATTTTGTAAATTTCCTACCGTAAAATATATTAAAACTTAATTTTTGATTAGTAATATGCATTGATAAGAGCTTAATTTGAACAGCTTTTAAGGCAATTTTCTCAATATTTGGATTTTTTGCACCCTCAGATTCCAGACTTTCAAATAGTTGTATCTAGGCCAAATCCCAACAAACCATACATCAATGGAAAGCTTACTTATTCAGCTTTAAGATGATGCATAAATCTCAATTATAATTTTTTTTTACCCTTATGACTGGTTTTGTGGTCCATGGTCACATATTGTTTATTGGTGCTAGCAGACATTTAAATGCTAGCACATCTGAAACTAGCCGTAAGGATTCATTTTATTCCAAAGATGGTCTCTATCATGCTAGTATGTCTATTGCTGGACATTTTCTAATCGTCAACAGGGCCAAATGCTCTCATAGTTAGAGAAACTTACATTCTAAATATGCCAGCCACAGATGGATATTCACTGTTATTATTATGTGTGTTTATTTATGTTTGTTTGGAGAAATTGCAGGTATTTCTCATTAACAGATCAATACAAATGTTCTGGCAGTAGCAGAATGTCAAATATTTTAGGTACTGTGAAACAAATATTTTATCTATCTGCCAGAAAAACAATATAGCTAATTTGAAACTGAAGTACTGTTGAAGCTAGCTGTCATATGCGATTTACATGCCGCCACAAGCGGTTCATTTTCTAACAGCGTCTTCCTTGTTTTACAGAAAACCCTAAGCCATTTCCGATGATTGCATGTTCTAAACATATTTGGATTTCGTCTTGTTCATCCACCACCTATGGCTAGACTGACATCTATTTTACACCCAGGTAATATCGGCAGGAAAATCATCAACTGTCACAACTGTACACACAAATACACACCAAATAGATTGCTCCTCGCCGTGGGGAGAGCTCGCTATGCTGTTTTTTTATCATGTGGCCAATTTTTTATGGCTGCCGCTCAGCCTGTGTGGCCTCCACTGTACTCATAATTCAGACACAAACACACTTACACACACACTGACATCCCAGTCGCTCCAATCTGAAGCTGTAAATGTTACTGTCTAACATATGGGCAACATTGTGATGAAAATACTCTCTCTCCTTTATGCCCTCTCATACAATTGCTCTTTTCTTTCCCCCACCGCCTGCATAGGATTGTGTTTTGATTTGAAATCCACAAATTGTGTGTTTGATATATAAACGCAATCTGTACTATTTGGATTGCATGCGTTTTCTTTCTTTAGCACCATCAAGACCCCAATCCAAGAAGTCCCTCAACACCAAATATTAGGTCATATACAAATCGGATATCTATACAGTACATTTCGATCCAATGTTTATGTACAAGTTGTGATGCAATGCATATAATAAGTGGCTCAGTAATACGTTTCAAAAACCTTCCTCTTGTGCACTAATAATTATTCTATTTTATGATTTTATTTTACATTCATATTTTTAGCTCATAAATTATATTTATTTAGCTTTTAAACTGAACAAAATACACAACATGACAATATGGAAAGAAACAAAGACACAAGAAAGAGAAAAAGTAAGAGAGTAAAGTATATGAATGTACTACTATATATAGACATAATAATGTCAAAATATATATATAAAAAACACAACAACTAAAACATGTTGGGTCTAAAAAATAAAAATATTGAGTATTGAAATATATGACTATATTAATTTGAACAATTCAATTTTTTTAATGTTCACATCAATCAGCTGTGCGTGATCAACCAGTGAGTTGCCATATTGCAAACCAGAGTCAAAACATAAACACAAATTTTAATAATAGCAACAACAATAATAGTAAAAGTAACAAAAAACACTTGTATTTTAAATTCACCCCCCTGATGTATTTAGTTCCTTTTCCTGCTTCTGTCTTTCACTTCCCCCGTTTTTAATTGTTTTTAATTAAAGTTTTGCTATTTTAAACGTGCTTCACGTATATTTTTATGTACCTTGCATGTGACTATAATACGTAATGGTTATGAAAGGCATGTTTCCTTAAACATGCATTTGCATGTTTCCTTCTGTTGAAATAATTAAAGCCAGGCTTATATGCATTTATAGTATCTTAACATAATAATAATAATGGCCTATATGGCCATTATTGTTTGTTTTTAAAATGGCATTTATTGTTTACTCTTAAATGAATGGATACCTTGGCAGTATGGTGTGCGATGCTTAATAGAGGGGGCGGTGGTTGAGTGCCTTCTGCCTTGCTTTCACTCAGACAATAGGCCGCCCGTGTCTACCATTATTTTCACACACAATATGCACCAACAGATCAGTCAGGCAGGATTTCCTTACACGTATACGCCCCCAGGGACCTCAGACTATCGTTATGTCAACAGATGAGTCCTGCCCACAAAGTGTGTGTAAGTGTGTGTGTTTGAGGGGCCTCACGCATTCATTCACCTCGGTGTGTGCCAGCTGGTTTATTCAAACAAAAACACATAGCAGAGCCTCCGGCAGTTGGCCAATCACAGGCCTTCGGGGTTGAATCATAACAGGTCAGTCGCCACGGCGATGGCATTTTATGAACATTTGAAATCAAACAGCTGTGTGGATGCTGTTTACATTTGACCCTAAGGACCAGGTTCACGGACAAGCAAAGTGTTATTTCAAACTTAGAGGAAAGGGGGGAGAAGAGAGCTGTGGAAAATGGTTTTATTATGTGATTTTTCTCTCTGACTGCCAGTTGATTTTGTTTATAATATATTCAACTTACAGATGGTATATGCATGAAAATAAATGACTATTTAAAGACATAAAACCTAAATCTGTAAAAGGAATAAATCACACGCAAAAAATAAATAATCATAAAAAGATCATAATTACTTTTAAGTCTTTCCAAATACCAGTTCTATCCTACTGTGAAAAAATGATTACCGGTAAAAGGTTGTAAAATGGCACAGTAAAAACAAACCTGTTATGGGTTGATGATAAATTCCCTTACGGGACAAGTACAAATCTGTAAAATGTAAAATGTTGCTACCATTGTTTGAGTTACCTTTAAAACTACAGCTTTAAGTTGCTTATTGTAAATTTTACTACAAAGTAGACATTTTCAATCTTTGAGCAGCATTTTTTTATAATAATGATAAATGTAATAAAACAAATCCATATGAATCATAGCTGTAGTTACATGATAGTTATGTGAGAAAGCTCTGAAATCTCATTCATTATCACATTTTCCATAAAAAACAACAACTGAAATTGAGTTCTTCAAAATAAATTGAATATACAAGTCCCTACAAGTGACGTGGACTACTTTTAGTGTGTTTCTGGGGTCATTATCTGAGCTTTTGGTTGTGAAACCTTGAAGATACAACTGTTGTGTAGTAAGGATTTTTGTGCTCTACAGTGATCTGATGACATGTTTTTAATTTCTGGATGATCCATTCCTTTAAAGCAAAGGCATGTATACTCGGTTAAGATGAACATTGTCTGATGTGTACAGTGAAACCAATTCCTTCAATTGAACCCATGGAAAGCACCGTCATGCTTGAATTGCCAAGTGTCACTTTTAGAACGGCAGGTGGTTAAAATATTTTCCAAAGTTTGTTGATTTAAAAGCCTCTTTTATGCACTGGATTTGAAACTGTCAGGCCCTCCATTTGAGGCTAAGTGTTAAGTAGACAACAGTGAGGCAGGTGATAAGAGATGGGCTTTTCATCCCCTCACAGAAGATCAAAGTTTTCAAACCACCAGAGAAAGAGGCCTGATTTATTTTTGCCGTCACATCTCTGGTTATTAGCATCCTGCACCAATCCATCTAGGCAAATTAACTTACGGCAGAATGAGTGGGTGGGTCTGATCTGATCGAATCCAAATGCAGCTTTGGCTCAAATAAATAGCGCCAAAATGCAGGGGCTTTTTCGACTCATTAATGAAAGCCAGTGTGACATTTTCAAATCAAATATTGGATTTAGAAGAAAAAACAAATTGAGTTCTCAGCTAAAATTTAAGAGTTGAGGCTAAGGAAGAAAACAAAGATAAAGGGTGGCGGATAAACACCAGTATGAAATGGCAGAACATGCAGAGTGATTTGTGCAACTAATAGAAGGAAGATTTTATATGTCTACGTGCACACACAATGATGCATTAAATTAATCAAAAGTGACTGTAAAGACACTGATAATGTTACAAAAGGACATCCTGATAGAATATACAATTTATATTTCATACAACATCTATATATCAGTTATATATATATATGTATATACTGTATATATATGAAAAAAACTTTAATAAGTGAATTAAATACAAAAGTAGCAATTCATTGCAATTACTTATTTTATTTCTCTGTTTGCTTTTATAGGTTATTTTTAAATATTATATAAAATACTGTGATATTTACTGTATCCGCTATAGAAAATGATACATACCATGATATTAATAAGATTTTGGTCATACTGCCCCCCCCTACCACTAGATGAATATTGAGATTTGAAAGAGCTAGTCATATATATTTTTTGACATGTTGTTTACATAGCCAGCTCTGCACATAGCCGTTCTCCTCACCTTCGAACCAATGGTCGCTTTGTTCACAAGCGTTCAAATTCTACTGGCTGAATAGAATGCATGTTTTCTTTCAAAATCCTGTTCCTGCCTCTCTCTACAGAGCACTTCAGCAGACTGGAGAATCTCTGAATAGGCCAACAGCAGGAGAAGAGAGACCATGAACAGCTTGATAATGAGGAAGCTGATTAAGAAAATCTGTTTCTTTGCAAATTTGTGGACAAGATGGACTGTGTGGCCTCCGCACCCATTGTTGACCATCTGTAGGCATGAGGCTCCATTGGAAAGTCTTTATTGGTGGTGAAAGGGTGTAGCATTGCCTTAGGGCATTAGCGTGTGCGCTGTGTTGGAGGACCCAGGGGATTACAACGGCTCGTACATTATCAGTTGAAATTCATTAACCCCAGAGGATAACCTCAGGAGGGAGACAGTGAAAGCAACTGCCACTATTGCGGTGCTGAAACCCGTAATTATGCAGCCACAGGTGAGACACTGTAGTCAATTAGACTGAAAGAGGCCCCCGCAGCAGGCTGCTGCCCCAACGGCTTTGGGCCGGGGAAATGGAGGCTCCCTCATGGAAAATTCCATAGTTGTACATTTCCATACTGCATGCTGCTGGATTGCTGCTATTGCTAAACAATTCAGGAAAGGTCTAGCTTGTTAGAATGTATTCCACGTTCACTGTTTGGGGGGCAGCTTGTAACAAAGGCCCTAAGGAATGTTTCAAACATAGGGAAGAGGAGGGGGGTTCTGGCCCCATGATGTTTTTTTGTTATTGTTGTTTTATTCAATTATTTTCAACAGACTTGTAAAAAACACAAACATTCACATTGATAATAGATCAAATGAACATTATTATTATTATTTATTTATCATTAATATTATCACTAGAGATGTTGTGACAATCATACTACTACTACTATTACTATTAATAATAATAATAGTTGTTTTTGTGTGGTTTTTAACAAATTAACACATCATTTTTGTTTTAATTTAGAATTATTATTATATCATTATTTTATTAATGATGATTTTGTAATGATGATAGTAATAATAATAATAATAATAAACAATAACATTTATTGTTGTTTTAATAAATTAATTTAGTTATTATTATTTTTTATAATTATTATTTTATTATTAGTGATATTGTTAGCTTATTAATAACGATGATTATGATGATTATTATTATTATTATCACTAGACATATCATTGTAACAATCATACTACCACCAATACTACTAATAATAATTGCAGTGGTGGTTTTAATAATTTAACACATAATTTTTGTTTTAATTTAGATTTATCATTATAATAATTATTGTATTAATGATATACTACTACTACTACTACTACTACTACTACTATAATAATAATAATAATAAGCAATAACAATTTTTGAAAAGGTTAAAATATCTCTGCAGGTTGAATTTAATTTCAAATTAAGTAAGCATCCCATGTTTCTCACATCTTCATTTAACCAACTGATTTCAAAGATGGGTGAAATACTTTTTAGTTTTTATTTAAAATTAATTTAAAAATCCATGCAAAACTAACAATGTATTGTATAAATTTTATTTTGCATTTTGGGCATAATTTAACAATTTTATTAAATTGAGGCATACTGGGAAACATTTTGAAGAAAGAAATCTGAGAGAAGGTCACTCTTGCAAGGTTAGTGCATGAGAATTTACATTTTCCTGGAGATCCTTTTGTTTTATATCTACACACCTGACTGCTGATAATAAACAGCTGACCAGTGAACATATGACAAGGGCTTTCCAGCAACCTGCATAACCTGCATTTAAGACTGTTTGTTTTTGTTCCCTAAAGCCAGTCGAGTGTGTGATTCTGTGTGTACATACATGTACGTGAGAAAGAAAGAGGTATAAGGGATGCTCCGACTCTGAAGATGGTGACTTGATGACTCAGCAAAATGATCACAAACCATTCCTGACAACTGCAGAGGGGAGTCCAGGGCTGGACGTCATGCTTTTTCTTCTCAATACATTTCTCAAGGTTTATTCTGTAGGTTTATTTTTAGAGGTAAACTTCTCTGCCCTGCATACTGACAAAATGCAGTCATTAAGCCAACAATAAAGTTGAGAAAATGGCTTTTTAAGGTTTTTGATTGATTTGATCTCAAATTTCACACTTTTTCCCCATGAAACTGAGCATAGTTTTCTTGGATCAGTTTTGACTAAATATTTCCACTATTATTACTAGAAAAACAGTTTTTGAACACACATTGTCCATTTGTAACAACATAGTTTCCTAATAGCAGAGACTATATGGGGCAAGTTGTCACAAGGGGAACCTGCCATTATATAGAATACATTATCTATATACACACATTATCCAACCTATTAATGACTACTGACCAAATCAATAATAAATGGACATTCAATATGGATTATAGCTGAACAAAATGCCACGATTGACCAATCAGAATCAAGCATTCTAGACAGGCATGTAATAAAAATGCATATTGTACGAATGGTTTGTCGGTGCGTTGCCATAGTGAGTCAGGCCCAGCTAATCCTGAGCCTGTCTTTAAGCGCTGTGTAGATAAGCTTACTGTGCAAGATTGACTTGGCAGCCTAAATACAGAAGACTGAGAGAAACAACCACGCACTGTTCAGCCTGAGGGGACCTAATGGAAATTAATGGGTTTTAAATGTGTGTGTGTGTGTGTGTGTGTGTGCAGGCGTGCTTGCGTTTACCTCTCTTAGCACTGAAGCAGAAGTTTACACAGTGCCAGGATAAACTGAAACTCATCTTTAGGTCAACATTCCCTTAGATGTGGAAAAGAAATGTGATTATAATTCAAATCAACGTAGTCATTTGCAACCCGACACTCACAGAAGCCTTCCGTGAGTGTTACCCAAGCCCTCCACAAAACTCATAAATCAGTTAGACTCAACAACAAGCACAGGAAACTGAGTGAGTTGTTTTCCTTCAAACAGGATGTGCGTCCTCACTGCTCTGAGGGGGGATTACAGACTGGATCTGTGATGATATGCAGCAAGTCTAAAAATTACATAAAGAGGATAAAAGACAAAGAGACTGTCTGCCTGTCTGTTATTGTTCAGACAAAATTGGTAAACCCGCCTTCAAACTCACACAATTGGTTGAGCCAGAAGTCGTTCTACAGAGGCCCAAATATTTAGACTCTTCAGGAAATCAATTCACAAATGACTTATTTATAGTTTTAATCTGCTTTATACTAGTCTCTTGTAGACAGATCTTTATACTGACGGCAGAAGGTCTGGGAAACTGGGCTTTTGAATGGCCGTCCAAGAGGCCATATGACTGACAGGTAAAGCAACCATCATGTTTCGTTTGTGACATGTCATTTTTAGGGGTGTGGAAATGTCCCCACAATGATAGCCCATGTGTAAAACTCTTGGACATATTTTAAAGAGTCTATGGTGCAAACTTTACATATTTCGCATACTTTTGAAAATCTAGCTTTTAGTTGATCCTGATACGCGCTCATTGTCACAGTTGTAATCATGACGGCTTTCTTCTTCCATGAGGAGATTTGGTGCCATGGCATCTTTCCAAGTGCTCTACTCTGGATCCACTGACGTTCATGTCAGTGGATCCAGTGCTCTGCTCTGTTAAAGAACGCTACACACATATCTCCCATTAATCCTGTAGAATTCAACCAATCAGATGATGACTTAGAAACTCCTGAAATGTTTCCAATTTACGTGTCCACAGTCATTTATGTGGAAACGATACGGAAGAAAAACAGGTGAATCCACGTGACCTTCCTGGATCTCGAAAAATTCCGCACGACCTAATCTGGCACGCCCCTCTGGTCCTACAACGTGTCCGAGGCCTACATCCAGTGGGTCCAAGCGCTTTACTACGACATCACCAGCATGGTTCGAACCCTGGTCGGAACATAACCGCCCCTTCCTCATCACTGTCAGAGTCCATTAAGGATCAGCCCTCTCACTCCTATTCATCCTCTGCAAGGACACGGTGACGGCAGACATTCCCACCCGTGGTCACTCCTTTTCACTGACAACATATTCTTGGCAAGCAAAGACCGTCAACAGCTGCAAGACCAAACGCAGCAATGGAAGAACCGACTGGTTAAGTACAGAATGCGGCTAAACATCAAGAAGACAGAGTATATGCAATGCGGGCCTCAGACAAATGGAGCCATCAGCATTGACGGCAACCAAGGCGACCAATTTTAATTATCTCATTTGAAGGCTCTTTTTCTCACCATGGCTGCCTTTATTTGACAAAATACAGTAAAAACATTAATATAGTGAAACTGTAGTAAATCAGAAAAAAAAATTATATATAAATTAATATTTGTTCTAGTAGCAAACGAGACATGAACGTTTGCTACACGAGACGTGAGCCATGCAGATCCATCTGTAAAGCTTTATTCAAAGGCGTGGTCATTAAACAGGCAAGGTTCTGACAATGGCAAACAGGTATATTTAGGGCAAGACAAAAGAGAATCCAAAACAGGCATGAGTCAGTCGACGGCGAATGTTCTCTAGAGAGCTTGACAAGAGGGGTAATCCAAAAACATGAGCAATAGTCCACGCGAGGTGCAAACATAGTTCGAAACGGCAAGCAAAGAGATAATCCAGGTCCACATGGAAGTGGAGAGACCGAGGACTGAGGCAGAGTCGGGCAGAGTAGGAAGCCAGGGTGGAGCAGGGAACCAGGAAAGAGCCGGCGAAGCCAGGGCTGTAACATTAACGGCCTTAATTAGAGAAGAGTCCATTTTTATGGGCATTATGTTTTTTCTTTGGTTGAAAGAAAGTGAGAGGGAGAACTCTCGACATGCTATTAGGTCGTAAAGTTTATCTGGTCTGGCTGAGGTGTCCTGGTTGCCATGGTAACCTGGGGTCGTTCACAGACATCCTGACACCCAGTATTGGGTGAGTGGTCTGTGATTATTTGTTAATCTAATGAATAATTGATTTGTTAGATATAATGAACAATTGTGTGTCTGATTGGTCCAAGTGATGGCAAAGCTGAATTTTCAGCATCATTAATCCAGTCTTCAGCATCACACAATCAATCCTTTATATGTAAATCATGCTAATATGTTGATTTGCTGCTCAAGACATATTCGATTATTTTTAGTAGTAGTAGTAAAACAATGGTGCTAAATAGCACTACAAGTGATTGTTTGGCTCGTAATCATAGGGGAACCAATTTAAGTGCACCTATATCTTTAAAGATGGTGCAATAGCACCTTAACCACCCTAAAGAACTGCTGAAGAAATATTACAGGTTCTTTATAGGTGCTATATAGCACTTAAATAGTTTCCCCTATGATTATGAGCCAAATAATCATTTAGTGGTGCTATATAGCCCTTCAACTATCACAAAGAACCGCTGAAGAACTTATATATATTTTTTGTTTGTGTAGTAGTAGTATCAATATTAAAAACCACTGTGCTGCTTAATATTGTTGTAGAAACTGTTTTCTTCTTTGTTATTTTATTGACTGAACATTTTAAATGAGCATGAATTTATTTGAAGTAGCAATCATTTGACATGACAATAATAAATGTGTCTTTACTATCACTTATGTTTTTCTCTTTTTGAGCTTCGTCTATTGTATGAAAGACAGCAGCCTGAACATCCTTCAGAATTTTTCCTTGTGTGTTTCATGGAAGAAGGGAAGGTGTAAGAATTTGAAACGACATGAGGGTGAGTAAATGGTGACTGAATTAAAATTTTTAGGCAAACTATTCAAATGAAATAAAATCACTTTTATTGTCACATCACCACAGCGCATGTGCCTTGGTGAGTGAAATTCTTGAGAGCGTGCTCCAGACAGTGCAGAAACAATTTACATATAGACAGTACATACTTACAGACTTATACAGATGACAATGTGCAAAATACACATACATATACTCAGTACACACAGTGTACTATTAGACATACTTACAGTTATCAATACACATTATACATCGTATGTACACATTATATATTATGTACACATTCATACGCACAATAATATGCGAAGGTGCAACAGATTATACATAAGCCGGATATGCAATGTCATGGATGTGCATTGCATGGTATCCAGTGGTAGCAGATAGGTTGTTGTATTAGTGCAGTGTGTGCATGTAGTCCAGTTGAACTGTTAAAGTGCAGTGCATGGCATACCATAAAGTGGGAGTGTGCTGTAGGGCGTATTAGTTTTGACTGTTCATTAGCCTGATAGCCTGAGGGAAAAAGCTATCCCTCAGTCGGCTAGTGCGGGATCGGATGCTGTGGAGATGTCTTCCTGAGGGCAGCAGAGGGAGCAGTCTGTGGGTCAGGTGGCTGGAGTCCTTGATGATCCTCCTGGCTTTCCTTATACACCTCCTGGTGTAGATGTCCTGGAGGGAGGGAAGCTCACCTCTAACAATGTGGCGGGCAGTTTGCACGACCCTTTGCAGAGCTTTGCGGTTGCCAGCGGTGCTGTTTACAAACCAGGCGGTGATGCAGCCGGTCAGGATGCTCTCCACAGCGCAGGTATAGAATGATCTGAGGATGCTGGGGCTCATTCCAAACTTCCTCAGCCGTCTCAGTTAGAAGAGGCGCTGATGTGCCTTCTTCAGCACTGCATCTGTGTGAGCAGACCATGTGAGATCCTTGATGATGTGTGTGCAGAGGAACTTAAAGCTGTTTACCCGCTCCACAGGTGTCTTGTCGATGGTGATGGGTGTGGGGTTCCTTTAAAGAGAACACTCTGTGTGATGGCTATTATAGCAATGTCTATTTTTTAGTTACTTAAACTTTTGATTAATTTGCCAAATCACACAACTTTCTACAGACAACTGTTATTTTTGAACAATTCTGTCTTGCACAAATCCTAAGTTTTATTTGTATCTAACTTAATACAATACAGAGGCAACACGTGGGTAGCTTTTGAGAGTCTGACTGGAATACACACACACAGGAAAAAGTCTACAGATGCATTTATTCAAATATGACAAAATAACCTAGTTTCAATAAAAGCTAACATCAATGTCAGGGATAGGCTACCTCTGACATGGGTGAAAAATGGGGGGAGGTAATATTAGCTAAATCAGCAAGGCAGCGCCTGCTTCAGAGAGGAGACATTAAGAGACGGTGGAGGCTAAATAGGGTTGTTTTTCTGCAGTACAGAGTAATGACTGTTGTGTGTGGGGAGAAAACATAATCACCTGCATGCATGCTGAAACAAATGCACCAAATTATTGCATTGAGAGAAAATTATACGTAATGGCATCATTACATCAGGCTGTACTTTTTTGTTTTCTTATTTTAAGCTTACTCTGTCTATTTTCATATCTACCGAACATTTAATATTGGAGAGTTTATTTTATCCAAACAAAAGCACATTTTATGTCCTTTTATGATGAAAAAGAACCAGTAAAAGATTGATGAAAAAAAAAAATTCCGGATGTAGCAATTAATAAAAAAATGGAACACTCTGGCATATTGACAGAAATGTTTATTAATATGCATTGTCCCTGTAATAAATAAATAAAAAAATAATTAATAAAAAAATGGAACACTCTGTGACTGCTGTTAAATTTATTTAAATGTAATTTAACACACAATGTTGTTTCCTGATAACACGAAACCTAATTAAGAGAGTTCAGAATGCATTTGCAGATACATCACCTTTTGTAAACACATTTATAAACCTATTGCACATTAAAGTTAGTTATGTAGCATCATGCGGTAAAATGCTGCTTATCGGTTTTCACAGCACACATGTATGCAGCGCGGTAATAGCAACTAAAGTGGATTTGTAGCATGATTTGAAAAGCGAGAACAGACCACAGGTTAACTCTGAGCAGAGAATGATAAACGGATGTATTTAGTACCTGATGAATCTGAGGGAATTATCACGGCAGGCAGAGATTGTTTGATGCAGGAAATGTTCATTTGCCGTCACGATAACAACATTAATTAATCGTGCATCACGTCAGTGTTTGAAGTAGTCACAACAGTGGCATGCATTTCTGTTATATCTCCTTCCACTATTTTTCGAGGTAAACAAATGCCTGTTGATTCGCATGAAATGTCTGTTTTTGTTTGCTATTAGCGGGGCATTTATTAAAATTGCTGTAGCCAATACACAGATTTCATTTAATGAAGTTGTGTTTGCAGCCAGACAAAAGCTGTGCATCACACGATACCACAATCAGCTTATTATGATTTCAGCCACGTAGTGCAGCAGATTTGATATACTGTCTAATTTAAAAACACATTGACGAGCCTTTCCTGCGAGAGATTCAAATGGAGGAAATTACAGGCGGGCTTGGCACATGAGCACATTGTCATCAATGCTGGTAAATTGAAGAGTGATTCAGTATAATGGATTTGTCAGGTGTTGTCCCTGCTTTGATCCGAACCCCAGGGTGAAAGATGATAATGCTCTGGAAATGCCATGGCGACAAGTTGGCAATAAGCGTCACTGATATGTATTACAGAATTAAAACACAGCAAAGACTGAAGAATCTTAGATAGTTTTTCCACCTCCTTTGTGAGAGATTAGGCATGAATTTGATTAGACTAGATAGTGAATTATGCTAACATCCGCACACAATTGACACACTCGTTCGGTCTGTGCAGAAATGGTTCTCTTGAGCCAAGCATATGGAGAGCTGTCTCTGTTATTGGCCTGATTACTTCAGCTGTCTAGAAATCAAGCTCCAGCATACTTACCTTCCTCCATGGGTAGGATGGAAGACTGTTTTCTTGTAAACAATCAATGTGCAATAAATGTGGCGTTCGCAACTCAGAGGCGGCCTGCTTTCCAGCATTTAAAGTAGTAGTCTGGCTTCGTCGCCAACAATTAACGTGTTTAAGTACACATGGCTGCCAATTCCATCTGTTTCCTTGTCAGTCTGTCAACTTTTTAAACCATCTATTTTTAGCGGTTGAATCACTACTACATCTTCCATCCACTTCCTTCAATGTGACAGCTTGGGGAAGGACTTGAAATGCATTCAGAAAAACACATTCATATGTTTTTTTTCATAGAACTACTGACAAGTGCTGGCAAATTGGGGACCACAACTGCAATTTCTGGGGTGACTTCAAATTGTAGTGTGATGAAAAGTTTCGAGAGTAGAGTGCTCTAGCACAGGTCAACTTGAAAGTTGTATTCAAGCAGACTTTTGGCAGTCAGCTAAGAGCTTGACCACAAAACAAAGTTATTTAGAGCTTTTAAGCTGAAAACCCTAGTGAATTGTGTTCTTTTGTTGTGTTCCAGGAGTTGGACCCATCTTCTCTATCAAAACAAGTTGGCCTGAAGAGCAAATTGGTGACCTGTAACTGAATACAGCAATATAGCAAAGCGCTAAGATCTTAACCTTTATCTCTCACAGCAGACTCTGAGGAGCCACGGCACTGGAGGTGATTTCATTAGCGCTGCGGGAGGGCACAAGGAGGTGCAACCATGCAATGTCATCAGTCTGGAATTGCATGGGTGGAGCTGGAAACATAAACTGCCCCACAGACCTGAAAGTCGTTACCGTACCCGCTAATTAGCTTCATTTGCTAAGAAAACAAACTGGGGCCAGATGGCGAGGCTAGTGAGTATTCATCGATCTCGAATCCACATGAGCACACGCATGAGTTGGAAAGTGGGTTGTCCGCACAAAAGACATTAAAACGCTTCCTCTCCTTGAGCAGATTGGTGGTTGATGGTTGCGAAAAGACAAATTAGCAGCAAAAGAGACATATTTGAGTAAAAAGTACAACTATGGGTAAAAGACGGGTTTTTGGCAAGCTAGGATGAAGGATTTCAGGTCTAAACATTTAACCACCAGCTCACTCCAATAGAAAGACTGATTACTCCGAGCTAAAAAGGCCACATCAAACATTTCATATTGAAACCTGTGGTGTACTGCACCAAATGCAATTGATTGGATGCAGTATTCAGTACTCTGAATATGTATGACTGTTACATTAAAATTATAAACAGCTTGCTTCTACATTTATATACAAATTTTATATTCAAATTTATTGTATTTGTTGTACTGACTAAAATTATAAACTTTTGTTTTTGCCCCCATTTTTCATGAGCTGACCTCAAAAATCTAAGACTTTTTCTATGTACACAAAACTGTCTAAATCTGTGTTAGTGAGCACTTCTCCTTTGCCGAGATAATCCATCCACCTCACAGGTGTGGCATATCAAGATGCTGATTAGACAGCATGATGCAACATGAGATTCTGAATTAATCTGGCGAGCATCACTTCCGATTTCATGACTAACCAGGTATTAAATGTTAGTGTGTAACTTGCCTTGCATACATGCTACTGACATGAATTATACACCGTTTGCTGGACAAAAAAAACATACATGGTAGCAAACAGCAGAGCTACATAGCAACAAACAAGCAAACACTCAAGAAACATATAGCATTGTAAAAAAATTCAGAAAAAACTAAACTCGGTCTTACTGTCACATTCAAACACATATAGTACGTAATTCCATGCATTTTGTTGTCGAAGTGTTTGAAGTTGATAGGAATTCACTGCAGGACTAGACTGCACAAGAAGAATTAGTCTGGTGATTAAAGCGCTGCTTCTGAGCATCTGATGACTGGAAGAGAGAAGCAGAGAGTAACTTTTTAATGAGAACCCTCACAAAGACGGGGACAAGTAGTGAGTGTCATAAAATTTGTTTTGTGAATGTTTATTTGTTTTCAAGGCTCTTCTCTCTGTTACAAACTCTTTCTAATACAAATAGATTAGATTGTTGAATGAAATTTGTTTAAATTATTTAAAAGGAATATTACAGGTTAAAGTTAACCATTGTCAGCACTGACATGTAGAGCTTGAAACAACAACTTTTACATGACTAATCATCTAGGACTAAAACCATAAAAACAATTAAAAATAAAACACAAAAAAATGTATGTACTAAAATAACTACAATTAATAATAAATACAAATATAACAAATAAAATGATATAATGTATTAAAAAATCTAATAAAACAAACATAAAAATGACTAAAATTTTACAAAAATTTATTCAAACTAATAATAGTATATACTAATAAACGTTTTCAATAAAAAAAATGTTATATCAGTTATACTAAAATTACAATTGATGGATCTCTGTTTACCTTTTAATAAATGTTTATATTCAAGTAATTCTGAAAATATTTGTCCGCTAATGATTATTCTACATAACATGTTGACTAGCACAATTCGGCTGATATACTGTCTAACTAGTCAACTACTACCACATCCGGTAACACACTGTGTCTGTACTTAAAATAAAAGCCTATTCACCTTTTTCTTGCTGTAAATATGGGTGCGGCCATAAATTATATGGGTCTAGCTTCTGGTTTCATCCGCATCCAGCTATTTTTAGCTGTACAAAACAGTTTGTTTTGCTGCTTGATATCGAAAATGTGTGTCTTACCATTTTATTTGAATGTATTATCTTAATTATGAACACACTGGTTTGTAGTGCAAACAGTTTTACCATTTACTGCACGTTGTTATTCCTCTCGTTATTTATCTACAATGTCTAATGAACCGGAAGTCTCACCCATAGGCTTATTTCCGCATTGAAGAAAAAGGTAGATATAGGGTAGCCAAAGACTTCTGTTGTGATTGCATTTCTATTGACAAGTTTTTAGTTTGTTTTCACAAAGTCTAAATCATTTTATGTGGTAATCAACAGCATGCCACAAGAAGGTTCTAACTTCTATTTAACATCGAAATACTGCTTTAAATTCACTCATAACCTGAGGAGAGGTTGTCTTTTGCTTTGAGAAAAAAATAAAAACCCCTAGTATACAAGGTTCAAGTGAGTTTCAGATCATTTGTAATTTCCAAGGAGACCATCTACATTCCTGGCAAGGAGTGCAATGATAAGTAGAGGTCATTTGCGTAATTTTCCTTAAAAATGTCCTCTCAGCCTCTGCTCCATTTCTCGCAATGTCCTACCATCTAATCTCTGCCAAGATCTGAGGAGCCCATTAGCTTGCTGTCGTAGAGGTCTGTAAGTAATCGTTTGCCGTGGAGGAATGAAATTGACAAGTGCTTAAGCCTTGAGCACAGACAGAACACAATTCCCCAGCACATTTCCGATAGCTCTATAATCAGACGAGAAATAGAAAGTCACACCCTCGGCCCATCTTAAGAATCTCTATCTCTTCACCAAATGTTGTCCATCTCGGATAAAAAAAAAAATCGTCCTTCAATCTTGACCTCCTTCAATTGACATTTATGCCTTGATATCTCCTTTCTTCATCAACTTCTCTCTCTATAGGCCTTTATATGCTGTGTGTGTGTGTGTGTGTGTGTGTGTGTGTGTGTGTATATGTTCAGACTGATTCAAGTGCTTGAGTTTGTGAGTCTTTCTGAACGATTAAAAGGACTGGGTCAAAAAATGTCATTTGTTTGTGAATTGGCTACACTGGTTCTGCTGCATGTCTTTGTTACAGCAAAATACTCAAAAGAGTCTTTCATTCATGAATCAGACTTCACCAAATGCACTGTATGTTGTTGATTCGCTGAAAAGAACTGAATAAAAAAGTCATTTGTTTCTGAACTGCACTTCACCGATTGCACTGCATGTTATTGACTCATGTAAAATAACTGGTTCATACGAATAATTTGTTTGTGAACCGGACAATATTAGTCTTACTGCACTAATAAGATAAACTAATCTTGGTATAGCTTATCAATAACTATTTGCAATTTTATTTTATTTAAATAATCATATTTTTAAAAACGCATTTTTTCCCAAATTGCTTAGAATCAGCATAAATCTGTTCAATGTGAAAAATTAGAAAATGGTTCAAATATGGCTAGCTGTGGAACAAGCAATATTTAATTAGTTAAAACATATGAGCTAAACATAAACCTGATTATTGTTTATTTTAGAATACATTACTTTTTATTTAATCACATTTAGTTTATTAGTAATACTTTATAATTATTATGACTGAAAAAAATATCCATTACATTTATTAGTTTGTTACAACTGCGTAATATAAGTAGATGTACATTTTGCAATTTGGCTACAAAATCTTAAATGTAGGCTCTTTTGGCAAATAGATAAACAGTAGACGATATTTCATTATGAAATATACAGTCAAGAGTATTATGTAGTATACTGTTCCAAACGTAGCAATTCGCAATATTAGACTGCCTCTCCTGCCTTCTTAGCATTCCTTCTCTTTTCTTCCTGTCGTACTCTCTTCCTTCTCATTCACTCTCTTTTTTATTACCAGCGAGTTCATTTCAGTGGCGTTTAAAACACACATCAGTCACTCAAATTGTCGGGCCTGTAGCTAAAGCATAAGTCCTTCAGATGTCATTGAAGGTTTGAGTTGAAAATGTTATATAATATAATTGATTAGAACAATGAATACCACAATGTAAAAATGTGTTATTGTTTCCTTAAAATTGATGGGTGTCATTTTGATTTAGTTTTGTTAATATCCAGGGGAAAATATAAGTAAGCCATCTGTAGGTCGATTCCCCTGAAAATCATAGAGTGCAACAGTTGGGTTCTAGAAGTAAAAATCCCATTCATTTTCTCCGTAGGTGAATTGATTTTGCATTATTACTTATAAAGCTTTTGCTTTTGTTGAAGTTATTTCAATTTAAGTTTTAAATAATGGTGTTCAACAGCAGAATTCCTGCTGAAAAACTACATTACCCATGATTCTGCAGAGATATCTCTACCAATCAGAGAATTGTGACCAAAAGAAGAATATATCATCAGACTTTTAATACGCTCTCACACTACATAATTATGTGTATGCATAATATATCTAATACAATATGCAAGTGTCTGCCATTTTTAATTTCTGCAATTCACAGTGCTTCTTATCATCCAAGTGGATGCTGCACACTGGTGGTAGTTGAGGAGAGACCCCCTCATGATTGTAAAGTGCTTTGGGTGTACAGCTATACACAATAAAGCACTATATAAATGCATCATTCATTGATTGTAGTTCTTTCCCTCATTCAAGTACATAGTATTGTACCTTTATGATTTTCAAATATGTTTTGGCTTCAAAGTTTTTAATGGCGTGATTCACTGTAGCTGGTTGGTTTGATTCATGGCATATAACTCTTAATGCAAGACTTAAAAAATAAAATCCCTAATGGGAAAAATACTTCTGGAACCAAAGTTGCTGAAAAAGTGTTAGTTGTTAAGTGTTTGAAGAAGTTAAAAAATATGTCATCTAAAAAAAAAGAACCTTCACCTTTAAAGTGTACTTTCTACCTGATCTGACACTTGAAAATTACACATTTTTAATCTAATGTATTCAGGTTTATTCAGTAATTTTGACTAAATTTTGACAGCCACTTATTTTAGATATACATTTTTTTAGGATACCTGAGAAAGAATTTTCACATTGCATCAAACTCCAGAAACTTCAGAGATCTTTCAGCAAATATTGGATTAAATATGAGACTACAGATTAGATATAAAAATGTGTAACAGTGTGTAACGTAGAAAGACAAACAAAAGAGGAAATCAGCTCAGATGTTCTAAGTCATTAGTAAAGCTCACATCTGTTAGAGCTCAGCTCTCATTCTTATTTCCGCTTTTTACAAAAAGAGGCCGAGAGAGAGGGAAAATAAATTATTATTATTTATTTCCCTCCAGAAAGTGTGAAACATTGACATGGTTGTGTTTAGCCTGTAACATTCAGGTTTATTTATGTCTGAGGTGAAGCTAACATATTCGGTTCCTCAGCTTCCTCCATCAGCTGCCACTCAGAAATACGCTCAGTGAAGCCCTACAAACACAGATGATCAACAGAACAAAAGCCCAGACAGAAGGAAATGGTTTGGGTGGGCGCAGGAGCCCATGTCAGGGTCTGTGACTCTGTATATATTTGGCTCTCTATGATGCTCACGTCCTGACTCCGCTGTCTTCCTGTCTCGCTGACAGATTGAATTGTGACAATATTTCTGACAGTATAATTTCAGACATGGCTCTGGTGGTTTGGGTTCTGTCTTTTTTGTTTCAATAAGGCCTGTGTGACTTAAAACAGTGTTTACTGACTCTTTGTTTAAATGACACATTTAGAACAGTTTTCTTGTGTAAAGGTTTTATCATTTAGATTTATTATATTTTATATTCTTTATTTTATTTTTAAATACAGTGTGGTTGATAGGTTTGTAACCACATTGAAAATTTTGAAAGCATGTGGATGTTGAAAAATGTGACCTAAATTAAAAATAAATATTATAGATTTTGCACAATTTTTAGATCTCCGTTCACATCTAGGTCAATTTGAGACATGTGATGTTCTTGCTTCTACTGAAACTCAAGATGTACTTTCTCAAATTGATCATAAAGAGACAAGTGACTTTTAGACTTTGTGGATTTTTTTCAAAATTTTAAACAAATTTGTGGAACTAATTCATTGTAACTGCATCTGAAAAGGTAGGAATGGACACAACATGTCCCCTTACAGAGCAGAGCCCTCGATACATTTCCTCCAGTAACAGTGATACTAATTAATGCACATGAAACTCCTTTAATTTTTCTTAACAATTTTTATCTTTGTCTGAGCAGCTTTGTTATTGCAGAAAATAGATGAAAACCCACCCCATTTATTTTCAATCTCTCTCTGTCTCTCTCTCTTGCTCACTTCAAAAGATAATATATGATTTTAGAATTAAACCTGAGCAGCAATTTCATTCTAAACTGACCTGGGTGACCTGCACCGTGGAGACGTGATATTAGCAGATGAAGTGTCTTTCTGAGAGACAACTGTCTGAAAAAGCTTAATAAAGAAGCACACATTCATTACCATGAGACATTGTATGGCACTTAGCTTTTTAATCTTATGGGACACCGTGATGTATATCTACTCTGATAAGGGGCCACACAGACTTATCAAAAAAAAACAGAAAAATGCATGTGCTTTTTTTCAGTATGTGAGACACAGGAATAGAGAGACAGACAGTGAAAGAGCGAGCATGGCATTATTATGATGTCCAGGTTCATAATTAGGTCAGACCTTTATTTTCTTGTGTTCTGACAAGTGCACTACATTCAGAAAAAAATGATTATTGTCTGCCCTAGATCTGTTGGGGAGCAAGGAAGGTAAGAGATTACCCCATTCTTAGATTGAGGTTTCCTAGATTAAATCCTGAGAAATGGAGCAAATATCCCCTAAAATATGTCTGAGAGTACCATCATACATAAAATTAAATTAGAGTTGACAATATTATACATTTACAGTAAATAGAATGAAAAAGTACTGTTATGCTAATTAAAAATATAATTATTATAATACGCTATTTATAGTATATATTATATCATTATTATAATAAAAATTATATGTCTAAATAGATGTCTATATATATATATATTAGATCTCTTATCAATATTTGCTATATTACAGTAACATAATCGTGGGATGTAAGCTTAAAATTCAGAGGAAAAAGGCTGAATTATGAGATGTCAACTCAGAAATTGCAGGGGGGTCTGAATTAGGAGATAACAGCTTGCAAATAGCTTTGTATTTTCTTGATGCCAAATAGGCTTCCATAACAAACAGCTTATTAGGATCTGAAAAAAATATATATATTAAATTAATAAATACATTGTGGATGGATGTGGAGTGCAAGAGAACCATCATACTGACATACTAATTTGTTCAAATTGACAATATTACATGTTTCGGCTCTAGAGCCATGCAGGCTCTCTAAACGATGATAACACTGAATATGACCAGGAGGCTGAGGAGATGAGATTTTATTAGTGTGTGAGCTATTGTCTGGGTATAAGAGGAAGATCTAATTGCATCATTTCATATTTCGTAGACACATAACTTAATAGAGATTTGTGCTATACAGAAAGTGTGCTGTTTATATGTATATGCACAAAAAGAAGTATTGTTTTTCTATAGCTATATAGAAAACACCTTTTTTTTCCAATTTCCCACCAAAAATATGTAATTATGCTGGCATTTATGTGTCAGTTATATGCCAAAAGATCACTGGCTGAGGCAGCCAGACATTTGACCCTCGGCACAGAGAAAGCATGAATAACTGACATAATTAAACGGTTCATTGCTCAGCCTGTCAAATATACGATCAGCCAATATCCCTTCAGCCTCACGCAAGACTCACGCTTGATTGGTTGGTTTGACTTCTTCCTCTGATCCTGCCGGTGGGGGTCAGTGGTGAGATGGAGCGTGTGAGGAGTGAGGAGGCAGGCATCGCTGACCGTAGATCGATATTCTGGTCACCATGCGAGGAAAAGTGGATTGGGCCACCTATCAGCAGTGCCAAACCGGATTCAAATCCTGGAGATATCACCACACAGCCAAACAGAATTTGCTCTAAAGAGTGCCCGGCTTACATGGCAGATGGGAGACTATTAAGATGAACTCAGAAAACAACAAGGATGTATTTTCTCTGCTTTTTCCTCCCTTGTTAGAGAAAAAACCCAAAATACATAAACACCTGCTGTACCGTCAGGAGGCCTTGATGGTTTAACAGAGGAGGAGAGAAAAGCTTGTTAAGTGCTCAAGTCTCCATGTTTTGATGAATAAATATGAAGTTTGGATGCCAGATCTCCTTAAACGCATGCAGTCTCATGGAAATTAAGCTTTACGATCTCATCTGCCATGGTAGCCCGCGAGGCACTGTCTGTCTTGTATGTAATGGGATTCAATTTAGCCTCCAGAATGCTTTGCATACGGATGGGCCATATCCAAAGAATGCTTAGTTACGAGCCATAGTTACAAATCCCCAACATTCATCAATTAGCATTGATAATGCCAATCGCCAAACATGCTGTTATTTCTCCTCCCAAGTAGGGTTGGGAATCAAAGACTGATTTGTATCATATTTGGAATGGAGTGATTTTCAGAATGTCTGTTAAAGGGACAGATCACCCACAAAATGAAATTTATGTCATCATTTACTTACCCTCATATTTCTTAAAATCCATCACAGGCAACTTCCAAAAGCATTTTTTGTATAATACATTTTTATGTGCGTATATTGGTTATTAAAGGTGCACTAAGCGATTTTTGAAAAATGCCAAAACACACTTGTAGCAATCATCAGAAATGGGGATGCCGGGGTTGGGTTATGATAGATGAGTAATGTTGATTTTTTTGTCCTGTTGGGTTATGGGAATGTTTATTTTGGTGCTTTCAAACAGTGGCGTGCACTCGAGCCCCGCAATTCCCACACCCGTGACCGGCGCTCACACCTCATGTTTGCCGCTGAATACAGACGATCATAATTGATGGACAACTATGCCCCCTCAGCGCCAGAAATCAGCAGTCCGGCGCCGAGAAAAGAAAGGAAAAAGATGAAAACAATGCCCGCATGTCACTTTCAGGTAGCCTTCATTCATAATCAAAGAAGTAAGTATTAAGACAATGTTTTTTTGTGGTTATAAAAACAGACCTAATAGCCAACAACAGCCTTTAAAATGACTTAAAATGCATTGTATATAAAAATAATGAGGCAACCCAGCTGAAAAAAAAAACAATAGAACCATCACAGACGAATCACAAATAAATTACAAATGCCATTACCAACCATCAACTTCTAACCATTAACATATGGGTTTCTGCAGGGTGTTTTGGGACATATTCCATTAGGATTTATTGGTTTTAACAAGCCACCAATAGAAGATGAACAATTAGCAGTTGAGACCAACAGAATCTATTACAGTTTAAAAACAAAATTTTGTAATGGTGTCTGTTTAATTTTTTATTTTATTTTTGGTCTAATAATTTCTGTTATTACACCTAAAGGATGATCATATCCTTGTTTAATAGGCTATTGACCAAACATTTAATTTAAATATCCACTTAAAGGGATAGTGCACCCAAACATGAACATTCTGTCATCCTTTACACACCCTCAAGTAGTTTTACTTGTATAAATGTCTGAACACAAAGGAAGATATTTTGAAGAAAGATTGTAACCAGACTCTTTTGGGCATCATTGACTTCCATAGTAGGAAAAAAAAACACTATGGAAGTCAATGGTGCCCCGGAACTGCTCTGTTTCCCACATTCTTCAGAATATCTTCCTTTGTGTCCAGAACAAACACATTCATACAGGCTTGGAACAACTTGAGGGTGAGTAAATGATGACAGAATTTTTGTTTTTCAGTGAACTGTCACTTTAATCTTTATTTGTTGGCCACCTATTTTCTATAGATGACACAGCCTCTAGAACTTCATCAACAAAAAAAACACGTGGACATCACAACCCTTAAAGAAATTAACCATGGTTTTCATAGTAAAACTGCTTAATTTTCTTTTGTGTGATTTCTGAATGCTTGGGGCCATAACATCAATCAGACAACTGTATTACTTTTACATTTAACTGTAACTGTCTAGAGCTACAGTTGTAATTTAAATTACAAATTATTTATTTATTTACTTTTATATTTATTAAAGTTCTATTTTGGTAGGAGTTTTTTTTTTTTTCACGAGACGTATATTCACATCAGTAAGAAGATATTTTGAAGAATGCGGGAAACCAAACAGTTTCTGGTCCACATTGACTGATAGAAGGGAACACTGTGGACCAGCAACTGTTTGGTTTTCCACCTTCTTCATAATAGCGTTTATGTTTAGCAGAAGAAGGAAACTCAGGTTTAAAACAACTCTTGAGTAAATGAAGTTATAAAATAAAACACTGGCCTATTTTAATTATTGGGCGAATTATGCCTTTAATGTTAATAAAACACCAAACACAAAGAGAAAAATCCCTCACTACTCTTAGTCTTGACTGAAAAACTTGAATACAGTTTCTTTAATAGGAATCAATCTACATAGTGTTTTATTTTATATTTGTTCATTCAATTTCTTGAATGCTCTGCTAAATAAAACACGGTTTATTTTATTTATATATTATGTGTATTTGTGATGTGTATCTTTGCTCTCATTTTTTAATAACAAAGAAAAAATAATGACAACTATTTTTATCTTCACCCACTTTGGCCTAAATATCCGCCACACAAACTTAATATTGTGTTACCTTGAAAGGCTTTGTCTTTATAATATGGAAATTAGTTTGGCTGTAATGCTCAAACAGCTTACAATGAATCTTGATAAAATCGTGAATCGTGATACTCCTACCCGAGGGGGACCGGGGACCCCCCCAGTCTGCGATTGTGCCCTCATAAACACCATTTCGCCCCTGCCACTCCGGAGGCCTGCGCACGCCACTGCTTTCAAATATCAACATCGATTGGCAAAAATCGCTTAGTGCACATTTAAGTGTGATCTGATTCATGAAAATTCATATTAAGTTGCAAGTTGTAAAGGGGACATAAATTATCTTTAATTATCTTTCTCCAACAAATGCTTCTTACGGACTAGTTATTTTTAGTGAATCGTTCAAAAAGACTCTGCAGTGAATGGGTGCCGTCAGAATGAGAGTTCCAACAGCTGTTAAATGCATTTTAGGATAAATTAGTAATGTAATTAAACCACAATCTGGGTGTTTGTAATAAATCTATCAAGACTTTTTTTAAATTCTAAAAGAAGATTCCTCTAGCCATAATATTGCTTCCTCCATTAAAAAAAGTCTTGTCTGAATCAGGAGAGAAATATGCACAGATCCATCACCATTTACATGCAAAAGTAGTCCAAAACAGCTCTAAACAAATATATCGATAGATTTGTTTCTTACAAGAACGCACAAAACAGTAATTGATGGACTGGAGTCATGTGTATTACTTGTGGATTATTGTGTTGTTTGAAGTCTCATTCTGACGGCAACCATTCACTGCATAGGATCCATTGGTGAGCAACTTCAAATCTCTTCAGATGAAAAAACAAACTCCTCTACATCTTAAATGACCTGCACATTTTTATTTTGGGGTGAACTGACAGCCAGGTTGTATATATAAAGTGTAGCTAAAGATTCATATTCCAAACAGTGATTTATGGGAACTTTGAATTAAAAGAAGAAGCATTAAAATGCAAGCACCTGGAATATAAATTCCTACTGAAACTGAATATTTTTTGATAATTGTTAAATACCCTTCTGATTCCCATTGCAAGTTGTAAGTCAACGTTTGTATTGCAATCACATCCACTTTTCTCTCTTCTTTAGGTTCTAAAGTTCATTCTCACTTCATCCAGACCACAGATTGCCTAACTCACAGCTTTCAAATGGAAGTCTGCCTCTGATAGAAAGTATTTTCTCCACCCCTCCTCCCTCTCTCAGAGAAAAGGGTTGAATGGAAGATGCTCCTGTGGCTTCTCTCCCCGTCTTTATCATTACAACTTCCTATTACCTGCCTCCAGCCCTAGAGATAGGCTGCCTGCGGTGCACCATGGGAACTGCTCTGTTGCCGTGCATTGGGATGACTTCTCTACGGATGTTTTCCTGCTAGAGCCTCTTCATTCTGTCAGTTCTGCTTTTCTCCGCTGCTGCGCTTCCTCCCCCGACTCCCGCTCCGTGTCTGTGTGAACATAGATGAGGTATTGTCAGCCCGGTATTTGGTATGGCACTTGCGTGTAAGCACGTGTGTGTGTGAGTGCGCGAAAGCGTTTCAGGTCCAGCACTAAACGATTGCGTGCTTTCTAAATAACCGTGACAGGCGGTGAGCATGCACTCTAATGTCACATTTAAACTGATATTTTCTCTCTGCTTATTTACCGCATTCCAGCATGTATAAATGCGCGGCCGTTTGTGTTTGCGCGCAGACTAGGACTCACTGTGTGAAGCTCCTTGGCTCATGGCATGAATAAATACATTTCTCGCTGGGTTAATTGCGTCCTGGTGGCCCGGTGCACACCTATAATAATGATGGGCCTCTCTCTCTCTCTCTCTCTCTCTCTCTCTCTCTCTCTCACACTCACACACACACACACATTGGTTTTTATGGTATACGGGGAATCTCCATATGCTTAATGGTTTTTTATACAGTACAAACTGTATGTGCTATTGCCCTACACCTAAACTTAGCCCTCACAAGAGATTGAGCATTTCTACTCAAAAAAAATTATGGGTACACTGAAAATGTGCTCATAAATCACCTCCTTGTAATACCTATGTCATACCCATGTCATTATACAAATTTGTGTCCTCATAAACCACATAAACACACACACATAAAGCACACACACACATAACGCACACACCTTCTAAATCTCACTTAACCTTTGCTGCACTTCAAGCTCGATGAATCAGACACTTTCCAAATGCTCCACTGTCCTAATCTAGGACAGCGTTTTCTCTGCTCTCTCCATTTTTAATCCATAGCTGTCACATCCTACAGTCACTGGAATTCCAGAGCTGTGGTGAAGGTCTATTTCTAATATCCTATTTTGGATGATATATACACAAGAGTGCACATCTTGCAAATACAAAAGGCTATTTAAAAAAAGCGCTTTGAACTTGCATTCAATTGTTTTTTAACAGTTGCTTCATTTCTGCACTGTTTGGCATCACATCCGCATGCATTCATTTGAAAAACACTTTTCTTGTGAGTGTGAGCATTTTTGTGTTCCAGTAGACAACTATAATCTAATTCTAATCTGAAATTAGATTTTGCTAAATAAATAATCTGTTCGGCAGATGGGGTGAGTATGTGGGACAAACACACACACACAGGCAAGCACACACACGCACGCACACACACACACACACACACACACAGGAACTGAATTAAATATTATAAAAAAATCTAAATATGTCATTATTGTTGCAAATTAGATACTACTGTATAATAAATAATAAAACATATTAACATTTTATAGCTCAAATAGCACACATATTTACAGCAAATATAATATCACTTCATTATTAAAATAAATTATGATTTTATTCTTAAATGTCATTGTTTTTCCAATTCAATTTGTTGACACTACCACAGAAATGTCAAAATTCAGCCTTAGAGGGGATGATAATACAAGCTTCACATTTTTGCTTTACTCTCTGGAATACCTTTCCCATATATTTGCACTGCATGTGCAACACAGTAAACCTGATATTTCCTTCATTTTATAAACTGATGTTTTGATTACTGTCTGTTGCAATCAACAGCATGTTGAACAGCATTCCTGTTTAATATAAATTATTCCTGTAATATCAATATTCCTGTCAATCTCTGATCTGTACATATAAGAGATCTGAAGAAACACATTTTCTGTGTGATGAAATGTTTTACAGCCTGTGTTCTCTTGATCACTGTCTCTTATCACACAACAATCCATTTAATGGATCTACATCTGTAGCGGTACAACAAGGCCATGCCTCCAGAAGCAAGGAATAGCAGCCCTTCTCAATATTCAATGAGGCACTTCTCTCTTTTTTTCATCTCACATAGCCTTTTTGACCCCGGCCTTCTCCCTCTCTATCGCTCTCTGTCTCTCTCTTGTGTTGGATTGTCCCTGCAGTGCTGTTTCTCCTGTCTGGTGTGTGTGTTCCTCAGTGTTTAACACAGGCCCCTCTCACCCTACTCTCTCTCGCTGTAATCTTGCCATCTGTGCCTAATTGACTGAGTGCCTGACGTCTTTCTGTGGAGATGGAAAAGCACCCGAGTGCCAGGGAGGAAAAAATGGAAAAGAGACATGATGACGAAAGAGATCCGAGGAGAAGTTGATGCCTCAATGCACTTGTCACTGCTGTGAACTCTAACCTCTGTAGAGGGGGTGGGATGAGTGGAAGGATGTGCAGCTTTCTCTTTCTGTCATTCTTCGTTGTTAATGTGATGGAATCTTTCCATCTGCAGGAGTAATGGGGTTCCACAGGTGGGTGGTGTGGGTTTTGTTAGTTGTGAATGAGCCAGTCTTTTAAAGGAAAATTCACACTGCAAAGACAAATGCAGAACAATGCTGACAGAGTACAGCACATCACTTCTCAGACGTTCCAAGACGACAAACTTTGATTCAACATGATCATTGGGCATAAACAAGCACCAACCAATTCCAACAGACACCGCCAGGGGTAACACACTAATCTGACAAAACCTGACATTGTGTCTGTTGCCGTTTGTCGCTGTCTGTTAGTGTGGTGTGAATTGGCCTTAAAATTAAAGAACCGAGTCATTCATTTTAAATTTGAATTAGTCACACCATATATGATTTAGATTTTGAAAAACAGAAAATAAAAATAATCTGTTTCCTACTTAATTGGTATTTAAGTGGAATTTACATTCTGGGGAATTAGGTGTCCTTACACCTTGGTCCATAGAAAAATGTATTTATTAAATATAAAGAAGTGTATAGAAATTAAATATATTTTAATAAGTGACATTACAAACACATCTATCTGTCTGTAAGGCCTATAAAACTCAGTTAAAACTACAAAAATGAGTTTTAACACAATTTGAAGTACAGGGCACATATCATACAAACCACTTTTGTAATCCATTTATGGTGGTTTTGTGTTGCTAGAAAGCACCCGTTCATAAAAAAAAAAAAACATAATTTCCCCTTTTGTTTACCACAGAAGAAAGTCAGTCATACAGGTTTGGAACGACATGAGGGTGAGTAAACGATGACAGAATATACTTTTTTATGTGAACTATCCCTGTAACACTTTTCTTCGCCATTACCATTTGTCACATTACTTACGTCCTTCTGTTTAATTATTTTCTTCACATTTGTTCATCCCATATCTCCTCTACACTCCTCCCCCCGCTCTGTCTGCCCCCCATGAGGATCAGACTGGCTCGTTGGACTTTGAAGCTAGCTGGTTGATAGTCTTCCTATCTCGCCATCAGGGCCTTTCAGATAGGGCGGCACATCACAGAAGCAGGCTGACAGAACATCCATCCAGCCTGGGTGACCAGCTTCCCCCCCCCTTGCTGTAAGCTTCCAGAATGCCGCTTCTCTCTACTGCTCTTCAAACAAACGCTGGGCCTAAACTCCTGGGGAGCTCGCGTTCATCCTCTGAGACGGAGAAGACACTGAGGGATGAAGAGAAAGATGGAGAGAGAGAAAGAAGAAAGGAAGAGAGCGGGAAGATCTTATCAGCTAAGTAAACCGATAAGCTGAAGTGCTTAGACCGACATGGGCATCACCTTGGGGCCAAGCCCAGCCACAAGCAAAGTGAAGGATTTGGGTTAGATACAGAAAGCCCACGAGATGCTCCCTGGTATTTTCCGCATGCGGAGGATATCAGAGCAGAAGGTGAGAGAGAGGGAGGGTGAGAGAAGGATATGCCCCTAGTATCCATTCATTTTCACTCTGTCTCCATGCCATTTGTGAGAAATTCAGTTCTTCTGTCAAAGGTGAGGGAGAGAACGGGTTCTGGGGATTGATTTAAAATGTAGATCTTAGTGGGGAAAGGGGAAAAAATCATTTTGCGGAGCTTCAATTAAGACATATTGTGGGTATAATGCTTCATTTTAATCACCTAGACCTACATAGCAATGGAAACACCCTCCTCTCTGTATTCCCTCATGGTTGAGGAGAGGGCCAGCCATGTTCAATAACCTCCTTCTACGAAATGGAGGTCCTGGTACCAGTAGCGTCTGGAAGATAAGTAAAAGAAATAGGACAAATCAGGCCTTTAGGCTCCACAAAATGAGTCTCAATTATCAATTTGTGACCTTTCCAGAATTATTTTAACTCCGAAATATATTTATAGCCGTACCTTTTAACACGTCAGTTCCCGAACAATGAGTTTTGAGAAACAAAAACTGTTGAACTGTTGAGGCAACGCCAGCCAGGAAAGACAAGGACTGTTCAAGGCCTTCCATCACCATTCGTTTTTCCTCCCAGCTGGAAGAGGAAGCAGTTCGTTTGGAGGTTCGGAGCCTCAGGGGGGAAACCGACTGACTAGCTGTCCTTGCTCTTGCCTAACACCTGGAATCCCAACGGGATGTGCTCCGTGGCACCGAATGGAATCCTGTCATATAAATAATGGACTGAAATGAAGGAGAATAGCTCACTGTAGCCCTCTTAGATATTTGCCCAGAAACCGCATATGCTCTGGAACAGGCATCACAACAGCCCAACTACAAACGAGTCCACTTCTGCTGGCCATCACAGGGGACAGCCAGTCAGAGCTATCTCACAAACACGCTCCAGAACATTTAATATGGGAATGCAGAGGCAACTGTTTTTTGATCGCTGTGTTTCAGCTCTGTAGATTAAGATACTTCTTATTGGCTTAGCGCTTAACATATTTGATTTGGCATTTGGGCTAGAAGAAAAAAACATTATCTAGAATAGTTCATTAGAATAAAATATGTAACTATTTTTATCATATTTAACCATTTAAAATAGGTAAATAAAATTAAATAAAAAATATATACAAATTCTGAAAATCATTTACCTATACCTCATTATTCCAAATCTTTACTTCTGTTTTTATGTGAAAAAATTGAAAAAATCCTACGAATCATGTAAAGTAAAAAAGAGAAAAATGCCTCCATAAATTTGTCATAAAAAATATTTGTATGAGAATCAAAGCAAAATTCACCCAAAATCTTGCTCTTAACATATATGTACATATGCCAACATAAAATTCTGTTTTTCTATGTAAACATGCTCTATACAGATGTGTTTGACAGTTACGCTTGCATCTCTCATCTTCTGCTGCACGACACAGCATTCAGTGCTCAAATTCAATGTTGTAAAAATATGTCTTGACCTTGCATGTTTTTCCCTGCTCAGTCTTCTTCCGAGTGCCTTGCGTTTTAAACGCAAAAACACAGTCTGAATGTCACAAAATCCATGTTGTAATTTTAGAACAGCTGAAGAGAGAAGGATTATTAGCATGCAATTTTCACTTTATAGCAAAAAGCATATGGTATATAAACCTTTTTTTGAATGTTTTGAATTACATGAGGGTGACAAAAGATGACAGAATTTTTATTTTTGGTTGAGCTATTGCTATGAAAGAGACAGAGGATGTTAACTCTGATAAACGAAATCAGCTCTCTGCCGTGTTTAATCCATCGGTCCTTTCACTTGAATCATGAGAACAGTGACCTTTACTTTTAGTGATGGTATTTACACTCAGGCACAGACCTATTAAGCAAAGGTGAACAGCGATAGAACATTAGCTCTTCCTTTACGAAAACCTTTTTCCTTGCTTCAAAGTCCAGTTAATAGTTCAGTGGCTGAGCTGAAAGTGTGATATATTGAAACGTTTTGGGCAGTTCTCCAAATGTCACCTGCCTTTTCCTGCTAGCCAATTCACTTACTGCTCTGTGCAATGGCTTAATATAGAGGTGGTCAGTTAGCTTCTATTTGATATGCAAACCCAAACATGAAAATCACAGGGGATCTGGTAATATTTACTTTAATGCTCTTCTGGAGATGTAAATGAAGTTCTTACAGCAACTATTTGAGATATAATCATAGCAAACAGTAAAGCAAGTGCTGCTAATCACGTGATATTGCATACTTTATCTCTTTTACTCTGTAGTTCTCTTTCTCTCATCCTATTATACACATTATATTTGAAGAGAAGTTAATTGTGGCTGCGCGGACCTAGCTATTAAGGCAATGATAAGCACAATATGGTCCAATCTTCTCCAATCACCAAATGTGCCAAGTGAGGCCATTTTCCCCAACACTGTTACTGTTGTTTTGACCTGTGACTTTTGACGATAGGCTTTCTTGCCCTCTTGTCCCCTAGCTAACCCTACAGGATTTGCAGGTGCTGCCCCAGGGTCAGTCTTCTCTAGCTGGTGATGTCCCGAGAGACCCGGGACGACAACTGCAATCGATCCAGGGTGAAATGTCATCCTAGCAGGAGCCAGCAGGGATAAGAAGGCCATTTTTCAGGAAGCCAAGCCCAAGGATGAGGATGAAAACTGTACGATCCATTGAGAAAAACACAATAAACCAACAGAATGAAAGCTGGATGAGTTATTAAAATATGCTTGGCATCACATTACTACAAAACAAAAAATGAAATGGCGAAATAGAAAAAGAAAAAAAAATCAGTAATATCATGCACGTAAATAAATGCATGGTTTTCATCTGGCAGCAAGTGTAAAACACATAAATAACCTTCAATGCTCCATTTAACGAATATATGCGAAAAAGAGAACACTTCAACATAATGTGCTTGAAGAGGGTAAGGCAAACTATTCATTAAGCATATTACAAGGCAAAGAAAATGCATTAACGCCTGCATTGAGCTCTTTGAGCATGTAATTTCCTCTTTGTTCTGACTTCTTAAGCATGTTATTAAAAACATGTTAGAGAGGAACCATTCATTAATAAATAGTGATGTGTGGCCAAGTATGGTGACCCATACTTGGAATTTGTGCTCTGCATTTAACCCATTCAAGTGCACACTCACCTCAATTGTGGTATCGAAGGTGGAGAGAACACTCGTTGTTCACTCCCCCCAGCAACAATTCCTGCTGGACCCGAGATTTGAACCCACAACCTCAGGTTGCAATTCTGACGCTCTATCCATTAGGCCACGACTGCCCCCAGTCGTTCAATTCATTAAGCTTCTTCACACCGACGTATGTTATATAAAAGATGAGAGGCCACGGACACATTTGACAGGTCAGGACTAACCACAGATCAGTGCTTTTACTAAATCAGGAATGTAGAACAGGCTATGGATGACCCGCCATTTGCAATCTCACTGAATCGGAAATATGCAATGGGATTAGAACATCGACCCCGGGCCTGAGGATTCCCAGGAGATGGAGGTGGAGAGATGATGATTGGCCGAGACAACAGAGAGCACCATCAAGGCCCCAAGCACAACACCGTAACGAAAGCACTTCCAGGCAATGTGAACACAAGGAACTGAGCATATAAACAAACGTATTCACTATGCCGGAAGATGGATGGTCAGCAAAAGTTGCTTCTGAGAAGCGCATGTGTGTGATATGAGAGGAAATGAGAGGAGGAAGAGGAACAGATACAAGAGGACTGGTACAGGTAGAAGTAGCAGACGGGGTGAAGGAATGGGGTTTGTTAAAGAACAATCACCTACAGCTCCGACTGGAGAGACTTTCTTTTCCCCAGGTGATTCCTTAAACACAATAACAAGCCTTCTAAAGAGGAAAACACAGTCCACTGTGAGGCGAGACAAAGGCATGAAAAAATAGGCTTGACATACTAAAAGTAGTAAAAATTAAATCCTTTAAAACACTCTGTGTAGTGTGTGTGTGGGGGGGATTATTTTACCGTATCAAGGGAAGCCTCCAGGGTAGGGTAATAGCTGTCTTCTTTTTTTTTATCCTGTATTTTTATCTCCAATACTTTATTTAGTTCTTAAACAAATGCAAAGACTGATTATTCCGAGTGAAATTATAAATGGGGCAAAGAGTTTTCAACAAATTAGGTAATTGAACAGGGAATTATTGTCACTTTAAATTCAACATGAATGTACTCTTTACTTTAAAGGGTCATCCAACAGCCAATTGCCACTGGGAATGCTAACGGATCGTTTTCGTCAGGCTATATAGTCCTGTTCTTTTTGAATGTTCTGTTTTACTAAAGAACATCATATTATGGAAGCATAAGGAAGTGTGTGACGCTTTATGGAATTACTTCCATAATATGATGTATTTCCAAGTAAAATTGAATATTTCTCAATGTTTCTAATATTTTATTGTAAATATAAAACAAATGTATTGATTGATTATTATTTTTATGTGAAAACATTTGTACTAATCTTATACGCACACATAGTGAAACCCACCTCATGTTGACTTGAAAGCCAGCATTGAACATTTACTAGTAATGGCAGCTGTCATCCTCTATTTCTCTCTCTCTGTTTTACACGCCCACTGTTTTTTGTACTACACAGATGCACAACCTATGCTAATTTTACCAACGTGTGCCAAAAAGTCTGCCCGTCAATCTGGAAACCTGAGAAAGACACATTCCATCCTGTTCTGGTGCAGATGATATTCGTCCAAACCATTTCTGACAGAAGCCTTTAATGAAAGTGTGGTCATGCATAAGCTTCTCCATCAAGCTCTCACGGAGAAGAACCAAAATACACACAGTGACTAGAGACGTATGCCTGCCAACTCATCCTATACATCTGGATTTGTTTGTGTGTAAAAAGTGTCTTTTTTTCCCACTGAGCCACTAATGAAATACGTGATTTATGTTCTTGCAAAGGTGGCCCACACTGCCTTCAGAGGACCAGCTGGAAGCAATGGTAGATGAGGATACAAAATCCACTTATAGACCATGTTTATTTTGGAATATTGGAAGGGATTACCATTTTCCTAATAATTTTCTAACAATCCCATTAATGAATCTTTTAGCTAAACTTCTATTTTGCAATTTTTTTTGTACACAAACCAATATGTCTTTAACTTTAGACTTGGAATATAGCCTACAGTAAGTGCACAATAACCACTTTGATGGTACTTTTAGTCACTTGTAGTCAACTGTTATTCACTTGTATTGAGAAGATGTTGTGTTGTTGTAATGAGAAGTTCACTAAAGAAGGATAATTTTGCATTCTGTGAAAAAAACAACATAGGTTTGGAAAGACATGGTAATAATATATATATTTTTTTGGTTGACCTATTCCTTTAACCGAACATAAATGACAGATATTAAACTAAGCTACCAAAAATGTTCAAATAAGAAACATTACATTAAAATATAAATTCTATACTTTTATGTCTGTCTCATTCTGAGCTGTTGAGCAGTTTCCAGTGATTTCAGAAAAATAAACATCACATAAATTAAGCAGATTCCCCAATGAGCATGAGCCGATGAAAGATAGAGAGTGATTTAATGTAATAGGTTAATTTCAGTTCATAAAATGGAGAAAGTATAGGGCTGACAATTTAAGACTTAATTAGGTGGTGTGGCTACTTAGTCAATGGCCGAGAAAGAGGCAGAGAGACAGCGCTAACCTGTTTACAGATCCAAATTAAAGCTGACACAACAACCAAGCACCGTGAAAGAGTTAGGCAAATGAAAGAATTTGTTTTATGCACAAATAGGCCAATCATTTAGGACACACACTTCCACTTTCCTCCTCAGGGACTACAACAGCAAAGGATTTAACTCATCAAAGGATGTGTGTGTGTGTGTGTGTGTGTGAGTGTGAGTGTGACAGAGAGGGAGGGATGGAGACTGTGTGTTCACTTGTGCACATCCTTTGCCAGTATATCTGCATGTAACGGAATTGCATGTGTCCTCCAGTGCATGAGATGATTTGTTTTTTGAACTTGTGTCCATGACTGATTTAATGTAATAGGTTAATTTCAGTTCATAAAATGGAGAAAGTATAGGGCTGACAATTTAAGACTTAATTAGGTGGTGTGGCTACTTAGTCAATGGCCAGAGAAAGAGGCAGAGAGACAGCGCTAACCTGTTTACAGATCCAAATTAAAGCTGACACAACAACAAAGCACCGTGAAAGAGTTAGGCAAATGAAAGAATTAGTTTTGTGCACAAATAGGCCAATCATTTAGGACACACACTTCCACTTTCCTCCTCAGGGACTACAACAGCAAAGGATTTAACTCATCAAAGGATGTGTGTGTGTGTGTGTGTGTGTGTGTGTGTGTGTGTGTGTGTGTGTGTGTGTGTGTGTGTGTGTGTGTGTGTGTGTGTGTGTGTGTGTGTGTGTGTGTGTGTGTGACAGAGAGGGAGGGATGGAGACTGTGTGTTCACTTGTGCACATCCTTTGCCAGTATATCTGCATGTTACGGAATTGCATGTGTCCTCCAGTGCATGAGATGATTTGTTTTTGAACTTGTGTCCATGACTATGAATGTGTGCCACCCAGACTGTGAAATGCAGGAATTTACTAATAACGATTTGTGCCCGCTGATAGCACCGTTTATTTGCACTTGCTTTTTGCTGTTTCAGCAACCGAGTCCCTAAGGAATTATGCAAATCCGGCAATGGCAAAAAAGCGTGACACCTTCATTTTGAGCAATGCAACTTTTATCAAAAACTGAATTTTGATCGTTAATTTCAATTTTAATGAAAGCATTTAAATTATTTATGTACATTTTATTACAAAATTCAAACATATATGTTGTTATGCTTTTAAATCTAGTGTGACGCATCGCTGGAATTGACGGGCGGTCTGACCTATCATAATGGTAAATCCTACAATTTTTCCACAAACAAACCAGACTGGAGAGTAGATTAACGCTGGTGAACTTGAACTTGAAAAATTGTGTACACTGACAGTAGGAGTCTAAGCACACATGATGTGCCATTCCCGCATCCGTCAACGCTCGCACCTTATGTTTCTAGCGGAATGCATATGATCAAAATTTATGGACAACTTTACCTGTGAAAAGACATCAGCAATCTGCCGCCGATAAAAGAAAAAGATGAAGCCCGTGAATCAATTTCAGGTAGGCTATATTCATAATCCTGTGAAACTTTTTTTGGCTGTTGATGTTAATAATGCGTTTTAATGACTTTAAAGTTGGCTTGAGGTTCGATATTCGCATATTTAGGGACCATCTATAAAGTTACATGCGATATTGGTATACACTTTTCTAACTTCAATAGCATATGAGCGGAACGACTTACAGTCATAAAAACAACTGTGAATTGTTTATCTAGGTGTAAACTATAATGCACACCTTTTACATTTGTATTCTCCTTCCTGTTGTGTGAGCTACTGAAATGAGCCGCACTGTGAAACAGCCAATCAGAGCAGAGCTCAACATTATTATTCATGACCCTTCCAAATAAGGTAATAACAGACCATTTCATTCTAGGGAGAAATCCTAGGGTTGTAAATGGACATGTAAAACCGTTTCTGGAGAATTGTTGCCCTTACTTAAGCCATATACCTTATATGTAGACTTTAAAAATATTGTTGTAGTTAAAATATTGCATCAATGCATTCTATGGCACCTTTAAAGAGCCACAAAACAGTATTTATTGTTTTAATTTCTTTAAAAATTACAACATTTGAAAGATGAGACTTTGTTACATACTAAAAGTAACCTGCTATGTCTTGTTCAATTGGCAACATGAATTAACATCAGAAGGTTTTTGTTAAAAGATATGCTTTATTATCTCTTGTGTAATTGCCACATTCAACTTACTTTCATTCTTTTTATATATATATATATATATATACACACACACACACACACACACACACACATCTAAATGGGAACATTCCATAGAAGTAATTTTTTTATACTGTACAGACTGTTTGTGCAATTGCCCTAAACCAACACTACACCTAAACTTAGCCCTCATAGGAAACTTTTTGCATTTTTACAAATTAAAGAAAAAAAACTTTGTTTAGTTTATTTTTAAATCTGTTTTACAAATGATGGCGTCCCCAAATGGAGGTTTTTGGAGATTTTGGGTCCCAAAATATGGTTATGTAGGCGCCATGCACGCACACACACACACACAAACAAACTATGGACATTGAAAGACTGAAGTAAATTTTATGTATTTTCACAGTTGAATAACTGTTTATGATAAATCATTTTATTATAATGATTAATAATATAATATTCTGTCTAATTGCATGGAATGAAATCCAGAATGAAATGACCTTCTTGTTGCTTACCAATTTTGGAGTACCGATTCCAAAAACAGTGCCTGTTATATGCTGTATAGCAAATAACAATTTCCCACACATCATTTTTGCTTTCAACAGCCATTTGTAAGGTGAAGAAGTCTTGTATTATCCCTTAATCACCAGAAAAACTGCCACAAAGACATGATTCCTATCTTCCTCGGAGCCAAAATTCTCAGCCGACATGATCCAGATGTTTTCTTCTGTGTCTGTGGGTGTTTTATTACATCCAAACAGTGACAGAAAATTCCAGACTCATTTATAAATTTGTGTTTATGTTAAATTATTTGACATTAAATGGAGTATTTTAACTTATTTTCCCCCTCATTTGCAGAGTGCAAGTTAAATGATACATTTTGAATACCTTTTGTCATTAAAACTGTGACATTTGATTGCTTTTGTTATTTTGAAACATTTATTAAAGCTGATACATACAGTGGAGGCCAAACTTTTTAGAACACTAGTATTTTCACCAGCTAAAAATGGTTTAACGTCAGTTATTTCTATCTTTTCCTGTAATGTGTCAGTAGGAAATATAAGTTCATTTTGCCATTAATTGTAATGATCCAGTGAGATTTTTGTTTGCACAATTGACAACAGCCAGTGCTCCACACAGAGATCAGATCTCATCATCATCCAGTCTGTCTGGAAATGTAAACTGATATTGCCTACTGACACACTACAGTAAAAGATAGAAATATCTGACTTTAAATAATTTTGGCTGGTGAAAATACTAAGGTTCTAATAATTTTAACCCCCACTGTATATGTAAAAAAAACTACAAAAAATGACAATATGATAAAGTTTTTATGAATATTTTTTAACTCATCATTATCTAATGACTGTTTCTGTCAGAAATATGTAAAAATTGTTTAAAAAGCTTTAGAGGACATTTTCTCAAAACAACTTTTAGTAAAATATTAATGATATTATTAGAATGTAAGCCTATAACTTTAAATAGAAAAAACATTCAGTGCATTTAGTGGCGGATTTACCTGTATTGTGGGTGGTTTGTGATTTAAATGTAGGTTTTGAATTATTGTGTGCTACGGTGGTACAACTGTTTAGTAAATTTACCTTTTTTGTTGTTGCAGGTGGACAAACTGCCTTACATAAGGAAAATGTGCACTGTCCAATTTACCTTTGAGAGTGAGTATGGTCACACGCAAAGTTTCCCATCAGATCCTGCTGTGCCAACACAATGGGGTTGGCAGGTCTCCAGGACAGCACATCTGGCACTTGAGAGAGGAGCTACAGAAGGTGATGGGCATGACTCAGGAACAATGCCAACGGCACAGACTCATTACACCGCTGAGAGAGAAGGAGGAGTAAAACTCAAAACAGACTTGATGATCTTAAGGATATACAGGCTTGATGATCTTAAGGATACACAGGCTGTGATCTCTGCTAAACAAGGAGGTAATCAGAGATGTAGTGCTGTAATTTTGAAATCACATACACACAATGGCCTGTTTCAAATTCTTTCAAAATCTGGCATGCACTCCACTCCATGAATGTTCATAAATATATGTGTTCTTGTGGATATACTTTGGGTACACAGTAATTTACTGCACGTATAGTGTTATACTTATACAAAAACATCTCTGGATGCTTTTGAGGTAGATCAGAAAGCTCCACAGTCCATTTTAATTTCTTCCCAAAATACAGGTATATGATATCAATCAATCAATCAATCAATCAATCAATCAATCAATCAATCAATCAATCAATCAATCAATCAATCAATAAAGTAAATACAATAAAATATAAATGAATAAATAATATCCACAGATCCATATCAAGTCAATCAAAATATGAATATTTGTAGTTAATAATTAAAAACATAAAATCAATATTTGATTGAATTAAGATATTTTTGCTGATATCTGCTTCTGACATCCAAAAAAAGCACTGGAAGCAGATGAAAATACAAGGTCACTTCAACATAGCTATCATGAACAGGACCATAATAAATACCATAATGTACACTGCTGTGGTATGGATAGAAATAAAGTAAAAAACTGTAATCAGAACAGTGTCACATGACCCTTTAGAAATCATTCTAATATGCTGATTTGGTGCACAAGATAAATTAATAAAATATAATATATATATACACAAACATACATACATACACACAACCCATATTCCAGAAATGTCGGGACATTTTTTAATGTCAATGACAGAATCATGCCGATGAGTGATGCAGTCATCTACAGCCAACAAAGGTCTTCGGCCTTGTTCCTTACGCAAAGAGATTTCTCCAGTTTCTCTGAATCTTTTGATGATGTTCTGAACTGTACATGATGACATTTGCAAAGCCTTTGCAGTTTGATGTTGAGGATCGTAGTTTTTAAAGTAAACCATCTTTTACCGCACCCTTTCACAGATTGGATGGCCTCTGCCCATCTTTTTTTCTGAGAGACTCTGCCTCTGTAAGACATCCCTTTCATGAGTTCACCCTTACATCTTATCTGATAGCTAATAGTAAGCATATTTTGGCGTGCTGTTCTGGGGGAGGGCTCTGAGCCCGGAATATGGTCCGAACCCAGAGAACTCCCCCTATACCTAATATGGGATAAAAATAGATTAGGGGTGAGGAGTTGGGGTGGAGGAGGGATGCCTGTCATTGGACAGAGGTAGGCAGGCTGCATATATATATATATATATATATATATATGCGTATTGTACTCATCAGGATGGTTAGCTAAACGAATTGCATCTGCGCCAAATTAGTTGATTATCTGATCGTGCTCCTCCCGTACCTTGTTAATAAAACATATTTTTATAGCTAATCATGTTACTCTCGTACCTTGTTAATAAAACATTATTTTATAGCTAATCATGTTACAGACCTGATGTCAATTAATTTAATTTGTTTGCTAGATGTTCTCCCAGCTGAATCTTTTAAACATGTCTTGCTTTTGCAGTCCTTTGTTGCCCACGTGCCAACTTTTTTTAGACCCGTAGCAAGCATCACATTTGAAATGAGCTCATTTAGTGGATAAAAGTGTACAATTTCTCCGTTCTCAATGTTCTTTTGTGAATAAAATATTGGCACATGTGATTTGAAAGTCTTTTAGTATTCATTTTATTCAAAAAAATAATAAAACGTCCCAACATATCAGGAATTCTGGTTGTATATAACATATTTGTTTCCTTGAGATTTGTTTGTATATTTATTTTACAGTTTCATTTGATATCATTTAATTTGACCAATATTATGGGACCTGTAACTTGTCATCATTTCTCTTTCCATCATTTCAATCCCTTTTTTGCCTTCAAAAGTCAAATCATCAAAAATATTCTGTGCAATCTTTAAATTCATATGGGGTTATTAAAGCTGCATGTAAAATATCATAAAATAATGATAAAAAAGTACAGCACATCACAACACAACACACACAGGAGTATGCTTCATGAATGTGTTTCATGTCATCTACTCTTAAACTTCCAAAGCATAATACCAACACAGAGAGCAAAGCTCCTCAGACGACCTTAACAGTACATCATATGATCTTGTTGTCTTAGACACGATTAGGACAAGTTCCCTAGTTTCTTCCAGACTTACCTAGGCTCATCAAAGAATTGGTGTGCAACTTTGCTCATGTTGACAATTTTTTTTTGTAATATAATCCTCTATCCCCTCGCATTTAAGTTTCAATGCTTCCCTTTTATATCAAAAGCTCTGGCGGTCTGTTGGGGTTTGGACTTTTATGTGCCTTAAACTGTAAAGCGGGTGTTGGTGAGCAGTAATGCGGTATAGTCGCTGAGCTTTAGCTCGCGTGTGGTGGGTGTATTATTGAGGGCAGATGGCTTAAACCCACGAGTGTCTGTTGAGATATCACGGTGCTGAAGGGCTATGCCACCAAACCCATTTTGATTAGACCGAGTCTCTGGAGCCAGAACTGCACTGGCAGACTCCGCTTTGCCTCTAGATCATAAAACCTTCAATCACAAAACGAAAGTACATTCAATTAGTTTGCCAAACCCACATAAATGCACTAGCGTAAGCCTGAGTTTATTTTCTTCTCTTTCAGCCTTCTCTTTCTCCATCCTCCCACCTTTGAGTTCTCAAACTCTCTTTCTGCAAATAGAAAGAGAGCGTTTCTTCATCAAAGCGTTGCTGTAAAATAAAGCCCCCACCCTTTCGCAAAAAGGCATGAAACACAATTATGCAATGCGACGCAAATGAGGTATGGCCGCGTCGACAGAAAACGGCTAATAGTTCATTTCAGTCACTGTCTGCGTGTGAGCGCGTCGAGCTTTTTGCTCCATTACCTCCAAAACAGTATGTAAATTCTCTCTTGGAGACAAAATATTTAGCTGTGTTTTGCTCAGAGGAAATGAGTGCAGCTGATGGGAAGAGAGAGAGAACCAGTCGAGATGTTTGTTTGAAGTTTCCTCTGCAATTGCGGAGAAAAAAACCCTACTGCTAGCATAGCCTGCACCACGCTTAAAATATAAGCTTTAAAGACATGTAGGTCACAAACGGATATTTACATAAACTCTCTGACATGTGATAAAGCAACTCTCATTATTTTGACTGGTTCTTGTGCTTTTCTAGCGGTTTGTTGTCACTTTAGAAGAATGGTAACACAACGTATTTTCTGTAAACAATGCTGATAATTATCTGTATATATTTAATCTATAAAAGTAAAACATGCAGATTTCTGTGAGTTGTGTAAAAATCATTGTTTAACGATTGTTTTCAAAACACTGAATATAATGAGTACAGACAGGAGCAACATTTTCACACAAACAAGACAATTTATGGAATGCCTGACAGATCACCTTGGAAACCACCAGCAGAGGTGAATCATAAGTGTACAATGTAGCATAACAAAAGCAGCAATAATTTGACAATGAAGATGGAAGACATTAAGCGATCTAGCAGATGGAAAAACAGGATATTTCTACCTGATTTACCATCATAAATACCATAATATATACTCACCGTATACTTCATTAAGTGCACCTTACCAGTACCAGTCCCCTTTTGCCTTCAGAACTGCCATTGCTTAGATTCAACACAGTGCTGGAAACATTCCTCAGATATTTTGGTCTATTTGACACAATAGCATCATGCAGCTGCTACAGATTTGTCTGCTGAACATCCATGCTCCAGCACATCCCAAATGTGCTCTACTTGATTGACATCTGTTGACTGTGGAGGCCATTTGCATATGGTGAACTCATGGTCATGTTCATGTTCAAGATACCAGTTTGAGATGATCTGAGCTGGCTTATGTTACGGCAAACATGCGTCCAGGGTTAAGTACAGACTAGATCTCAGGTTAGATGGAGCATGGGGCACATCAGGTGAGTTTCTAGATTTCTGACTAACTGTTTGACTTTAGTTAAGTAGTTTTACAGTTGCATTAACTACGGGGGTGAGGGGTGAGTAGATAAAATACTATTGAAATACTAGCATGGTTCAGGCATATTTCATAGTGCTAGCCATGACCTCTGGTTATTGTCTAAGCTTTATTGAAGTTTTATATAGTTAGACTAACTATAGGGGCTAGATAGAAACACTACTGAAGTATCATAGTGCTAGCCATAACCTCTGATTATTGTATGAGCTTTAACTAAGTTGTTACATAGGTGACTAAACAGAAACACTATTAAAAATGACAAGCATGAAGCGGTCTATTAAATAGTTAGTCATAACCTCTGACTAATGATCAGACTGGAGGGTTTGTGACCGTGGGGTACTTATACATCGGGAGACATGATACACCCTGAGCACATAGATTCCTAATGAACATTTAATAAAGTAAAGAGTTAACTAGAATAATCATATGTTGGAAGTATAATAACTAGAAACAGACGATTCGAGGTCATAATAAAATAGAGTAAGATTAGATAATAAAATAGTCAGATTAGAATTTATCCTAAACTTAACAACTTTACATGTTGAAAAGATTGGATCATTGGCACCATTGGATACCTTCTTCGGGCCAAGTGCGTGGACCTTACAGGGTTATATGAAAGTAGCCACCACAAGATGGGTACACTGTGGTCAGCAACAATACTCAGGTAGGGTGCAGCGTTTAAACAATGCTCAGTTGGTAGTAAGGGGCCCAAATCATGTTAGGAAAATATCCCACACACCATTACACCACCACCAGCAACTTGCATAATTTGACAAGGCAGGATGGGGCCTTGTTTTCATGCTGTTTGCCCCAAATTCTGACCCTACCACCAGGCAACCTTTTCCCAATCTTCTATTGCCCAATGTTGGTGAGTCTGGGTGAACTGTAGCCTCAAATTCCTGTTCTTGACTGACAGGAGTAGCACCCGGTGTCGGCTCTTCTGTATACCTCGGTTACAACGAGTGGTTATTTGAGTTACTGTTGCCTTCTATGAGCTTGAATCAGTCTGACCATTCTCTTCTGACCTGGCATCAACAATGCATTTTCACCCACAGAAATGCCACTCGCTGGATATTTTCTATTTTTCGGACCATTCTCTGTAAACCCTAGAGATGGCTATGTGTGAAAATCCCAGCAGATCAGCAGTTTCTGAAATACTCAGACCAGCCCATCTGGTACCAGCAACCATGTTCAAAGTAATTTAAGTGACCTTTCTTCTCGATTCTGGGTTCCTCTCCAGTTGTGCTGCTTGAATTTTTGTGGAAACTGTGATGCATTTCCCCAGGACTCTTTGATGAATGGAAAAAGTAAAAAAAAATTATAATATATAAAATGCTAGTGTGTGAATGTGACCCTCTCTGTGAAAACACAGCTAAAGTCATTTTTTGGAGATTGACTTTTTTCTGCATAAAATCATTCTACATATTGTAAATAACATTCTGTGAAATTATATTCTTGGTATATTTAATATTGACAGTAAGAGTATATTGAATATTGAGTAAGGCCATGTCAAAACTTGAAATCATAGTGAAATAAATGCTTGTAATCAAACTTTGATGCTCGTTATCTCAGAATTAGATTTTTAGACTTTAGCCTGGTTTTTACAGAGAGGGTCACATATGATAGTCATGATACAATGACTATGATTACTATATATTCTGTTCCTATCAGATAGTAATAACCAAGGTATTTTGATATATACCGTGGTACTGAATGATCATCATATTCATATGTTGTTCTTACTTAAATGTTTATATGCTAGGGCTACTCTTTTATGAATACTAATGAAATCATGTTTGGTATCATGTTTGTGCTTTCTTCAAGTCATATGAGAGATGAAGCAAGGCACAATAGCTTTGAAAGCCGTCTAAAAAGTTGACTGATGCTCTCTGGAAAACAGTGTCTTTCAGTTGTAGTGAGTGAACAAATCCCCAGAGCAAATCTAAACAAGTTCACAAATAATGAGACCTGCCTTACAGACAGAGTTTCCTGTGCTCAAGCAGACATTTAGGATTTGAGACTGAGCTCTTCGCAACATCTTTCCTAAAAGCTGCCTAGTCATGGTGGCCGAAAGCTCTGGCATGAGATCAATGCGAAACTCTGCACCCTTTCACAGCCTTTTCGGCCGTGTGACAGAATAAAATGAAAGTGTGGAAGCATTTCAGCACAACTGATTTATTGCTTTATGACAGAGGACTGGTTTGAGAGCTGTGGTCACCGGTGATGTAGCGAGACTGAGTCATTGATCTAACTGTGTGCTGACCTTAGAACAGAGATCACAATGATCGTGAGACATTCATGAAACTATGTGGATGCTGGAGCTGCGCGGTTATTAGACTAAGGGGAGAACAGAGAGTGTTTTCCTGCATGCTATTTCTCAGATTTTCATATATTACTCCCAAATGTATCTGAAATGTACAGTATATTCATGGTGGAAATAAGTTTAGAGTACAAAGAGTTTACCTCATTACTAGATAGGCTGTAACACATGGATGTTTTATGCTTTGTTTATACATTTATGGTTGAAATAAAATGTACTTGGTCAAAATTATGATTTAACATCAAATTAAAGACCATCATATTATAGATCAGTTTATAAACCAGATATGAAGTTGTACTTTTATATTTCAAAATAGGTTGTCCTGTAAATATTTGATATTTTGTCTTCTACTGTCATTTCTTTCTGATGGTGTTGCGACACTCTGGTCTCCCCAATTTACAAGCATGCTAAAATATTGATATAAAATATTGATAGTTTGAAATTGGCATTTTTCATTGCATAGTGTAATATCATTTTTATAATGCCATAGTTTTGTGAAATTGTACTTTTATACCTTAAAATTAGTTTAGATGCTACTACAATCTCTGGTCTCCCCAATTCACTAGGATGCTAAAATATTGATAATTAGATCAGGGGTCACCAGACTCGGTCCTGGAGGGCCGGTGTCCTGCAGAGTTTAGATTCAACTTACATAAGCACACCTGCCTGGACATTTCAAGTATAGAAGGTATACACATGACGCCACTGTCAGCTGGAGTGACTACGGTTCCACCCACTGGGTGGCAAAAATATTTGGAGATGTTACAATGAAGGTTTACTTTTAAACATTAAAAATAGTTTTTATCCTGTAAATATTTTACATTTAATATTTTTTTAATCTACTGTCACCTCTTTCCAATGGTGCTACAGCCCTCTCTAGTCTCCCAGTTCACTATGATGCAAAAAAAAATATAGTTTTTAATATGAATATTTTGGATTGTAGAAAGTAAAACTTCTATAAAAATCTTTTATATATTGGTTTTATGTGGAAATGCTATTACATCAGTGTATAAAGCTATATTTTTTATCATGTAATGATATATTATTGTGGTATAATGATTTAATTCCTCTGCGCATTATAGAAAAGATACTAAAACACACTTTACAGATAAAAGAGAGTCCACAGGCCTCATGAAAGTGAACGGTGACTAATTGAGACTTAAGTGGCAAGGAGCCATTTAAAACGAATCCGTCAGTTGCAGCTCAGCCATGATGAATGTCCACTAGAGAAACGCATGTCCTCTTCTGAACTAACTGTCACGCAAACACCCTTCTATTGAAAGCATGAAGACAACCATAAAACAAATGACACTTTTTCCTTAAGCTAATAAGCAAATTGACAGCGTAAAAACACGCTGGATGTCGATCACATGGTGCCGTGATAAATTATTCTCTTTTCGTTTAGAAATTTGAGCTGATGGCCTTGTTTCCTAGTGCTCTCCCTTGATAACATTATAATTCAAAGTGACTGAAAACAAACACACTCACACAAACTCCTACACACACACGCACAAACATTTCTTAACACTGTCTCCGTTTCAACAAGGCATGCAATTAAATGCATTGACTCTTAAACAGCTCTTTGTTCACCGACAGAAAACAAGGAAGTACAGAGCGACTATAGGCTTGCTAAGGCCGATTATTTTTAAGAACGCGCACACATACTCCCTGCTGGGTAGAGATAAAAGATGAGAAAATGTGGGATTGTTTAAAATGTGATTCCACACATTTTTTCCAGCAATTGTCTGTGGTCTTCATGGTGTAATCTGTAAAGCTGGCTCTTGGATATGGCAATACACCACCATATACTGTACATAGACACTTTAACAGATGTGGAGCCTAGAGATTCAAATTGGACAGTAGAATTTAAGATATAACTACAAAAACATCAGACGTAGATGATGGCACCTGAATCCCAGTTAAAACAGAATTATATTTCCATCAGTTAAAACTTGGCGTACTACCATGGTACTCTTACTTAAATTTACTGAATGTATATTGCTTTAAGTGTATTATAGGTATACTGTGCACATACTTTTATGAGTATCTTGATGATATACAGTATTGCTACACAAAATGTGGTGGCAAAGCACACTGCATGCAATACTGTTTCCCATAATGCAATGCACTTGACCTTACTTTTAATTTGCAGGGTAAGATCTAAAGCAATATCAGCCACGATCTACAGATGACTTTTTGACTCATTTTCAATTGGACTGGCAAAATAATAATGATAAAAAATACAAATATTTTGTTAACAAGATGATATGACAGTAATGTACCATTTGTTTTGGCATATTGATTGACATTTGTATAACCACAGTTGTACAAACACCATGGTTACATTGTGGTTTAACTATAGTAACCATTTTAAATGTTTTTATTTTTATATAATAATAAAAAAATATATTATTTATATAACATTACTTTTCACATAACATTTCACAGTTCCAGTAGTGTATTTTGTCAGATTATTTAGCTAATTACCTTATAATTATATCCAAGAAAGCTATAGGGAATCATATGATCAGGATGTTAAAATAAACAAAAATCTCACCCACAATACGTTTATGTGAGAAAAAAAACAGTGTGTGTAAATAAATAAAACTAAAATAATATAAACTGAATATAAACTCTAATATAAATATAAAATATTTAAATAGTTTATTTGTAAAAAACGATAAACGGCACTTAAAAAGAAAAGCTGATTGCCATGCATTATTCTCCACATATAGCGCAATCGGAACCCTAAACACGTTTTGTAAAAAAAAGCCGATGTTTTCCACTTTCAAGGCATCGCCAGTTCATGTTTTATTGCAGAAGCCGACCAGTGTCCTTGTTGTTTTTGAACAGAAGCCGATATATCCATTTTAGCAAATCAACGCGCTGTATTCGGTCAGGTTACAAGGCTGCTTTCACTTTGAAAAGACACGCTAGCTGAGAGGAGTTTTGTCAAAGCTGACAAAAAAGTGAGCGAGGATGGATCATTTCAATGAACTTGATGAACCTGTGATATCTTCTTCAGGCCGTAAAAATAAAATAAAAGCTGAAACTTTTTTCACGGAACCTTGCAAAAGCAGCACGTAACCTTTTTTTTACAGTCTATGTTACAACGGTGAGGGAAAAGCTCTGTTTATTTCATGTAATCATACAGTCTACTACAACAACGTTTGTCAGGCATCTACATTGTCATCTGAGGAGATTACAAAGACTAAACAAGTATTTTTTTTTACTCTGTCTAAAACATGAAATGTGGAGTTATCTGCTTTTGCAAAAAAAAAAAAAGACAGTTTTTTGCTCTTCATCTGCTCTTCTTCTTCTTCCGTCTTAGTGGCGGTTGGCAAAACTAACTTATAGTGCATTTCCGCCACATACTGAGATGGAGTGTGAAGCATCAATGAGGAGTGTAATATAGGAAATGCATAAGCCAAGTTATTTAATAATGTCTGTACAGACCAGAAAATGATTTACCTATTGTGCAGATATCTTCTTACAGTAGCCTATGTGTTAAATGTAAATATAAAGCAAATGCCAAGGTCACTATCCTTTTCCCCTCCAAATATGATTTCTTCACCATCGACATAACTGAGAAGTTCTTTATGTCATTTAATCTCATGTATGTATGTAATCATAAACAATTTCCATGGAGAGTTTAGTATGAGCCGCATGCTTATGATGGGCTCCGAGGAGACTCCTCATAACAAGAGAGAGCTAATTATGAGAAGATGAGAGGTTAACCCATGCTGCGGGGGCCCATGCAAAGATGCTAATTGATGCTAAATGTATGCAACCTTATTGTACAGGATCACTGAAGCACTAATCAAATACTGATCTAGGGCAATCTAAAACACGGACAATTAATCCTTATTCACGCAGTGTTCCACATTGTACAATCTATATAGAGCAACAGCAGGGTTTATATAAATGTTCACATCATATTTTGTTGTAGCATCGCAACTATTTTCTTGCTAATTGTTCCAACATGTTGCAGCAACAAAATGCTGATTTTTTTATGTCACATGATTGAATGATCTAAGGCAGAGATCATGGGCCACATTTATAAAATGTTGAGTAGAAACCGTCGTACGTTTGATCTATGATCACTTTTCAAATGTGTACGTGTGATTCAGAGAAATGTCTGTATGCACAAAAATGTATTGTTTGCTTGGACTTTAGACACACACACACTATGATCAAATGTGTGCATTCATGGCCTTTTAAAAGGTAAAATATATAAAAATCTTGCTAAAATGCACTTTTTGAAGATATAGAGTATACTGTATGTTTTAAAGTTGTACTTATTTATTTGTTCAGGTTAATAAAACATTTATATTATTAATTATATAACTGTGAAGTTACCTGAACAGATTGAAAAATATATTTTTCTAACTTAAAGAATGTCATAGTACATACCTAAATAAAAAAAGAAAATAACATAGTATTGCCGTGGTACTTTGTTAAAAATCAACAACAAGGTAATATCCTATGCGCTCTTGTTCTTCTTCCTGATATACAATCTGTTTATATTGTATTGATGTAGCACAGCACAACAATATTTGTAAAACATACAGCAACCTCCTTAAATGATTTCATAGTAGAATATGAAACCCGAAAGAAAACCAGAAAGCTTATAAAACTTGTGTATTCATCAGTATGAATAAGCTAGGAAGGGAGTTACAGGATATAAAAAAGCGCCCTTTAGGAAGTTTCTGCTCATAGCCACTAGATATGCAGCAGCAATCTCCATAAGGAGGAGCGGGTGGAGGAGAGAGAGAGAGACAAACAGTGGCGTCCTCCGTTGCCATTTTATGGTCCCTGATGACATTGAACGTTCCATATTTACGACATCACCTGGAGAATTAGTAAACATAAACGGTGGACCGGCTTCGCTCAATGACTGAGGCCTGATTTATGGCGCAACCTGCCGCCTTTTTTATAATCGTCCATCAAAACGGGAAAGATATAAAATCCCAACAACCTGAGAAAAACTTTCTCACTCCGCCAACAATATATCTCACTGACATTACACACTCAACACTTATGAGGAAGAGCTCTGCTATAAATCACAAAGTGCAGAATCATAAAAACGGGCTCAAATAGCATCACTTTGACACCGCCTGATCTGTTCCCCTCTGTCTCTTGGCTTTATATGCAAGCGATGTCGGTGAGAGCCATGTATCGCAGCTTCTTGTCTTCGAAAACTTGACATATAGTATAGTTTAGCCGATCATTTTTTAAGAACCTCCAAAATTTAAGAGGAGCTATGCTAACTGTAAAACTTGCTTTTATTGGAGGCATTTGTCTTAAGTGTGTTTAGACATGAAGTCTTCCAGTGAGAGGCGTAGAATATTAAGGCACATATCTGAGGTGTTTGTCATAGTGAATTTAAAGTGTCACTGTGAGAGAGTAAAAGCGCTGGAGCTGATTTACAGCTGTGCTTTGCCCGGATATACAGATAATGCTGTTAGCGTAATAAACTGTTCATCTCTTTGTTCGCTTGGCTATTAGATATGGCCATTAGATGCACCTGAGAAGTCTCACTGTCAGACTCTAACACAATGACACAGATGCCTATTCTATAAGTCTAGCCAGGCGTGTGACTGCCGAGCGGCTCAAGAACTGGCCGAGATGACAGAGGACACCTAGAACCAGGTGACCTCAAAACCTGTTATAATGACTCCCTACTTGTGTGAAAAAAGACTGCGCAAATGAAATGTAATGATGAATACAAAACTGTTTATTTGGCATGAGGTGTGAAGTGCATGTGGTTGGGGCAATGTTATTAAAATTAAATTGTAGTGCTCATTAACATATTTACAAATATATAAAATGTGGATATATACATACATCGTTTTCTTCCTGTAATAACTGGATTTTTAATGACCACAGAGAGTGAGGACCTCAGTTTAACGTCTCATCCAAAATACGTATATTTTAGATTAATATTATTATTTTTTACTATAATTCTTATTATTTTCCTTGTGTATAGATAAGTCTCATGTCTTCTTCATTATTTGTGCACGTTGTTATTGATTTGGATGGATGACATTTTTTAAAACTTGAAATAACCTTTAGTTGTTTTCCCGATTTTCACAAATTTTGAATGCCATCATGGCTGTGTTTTTTTGTCTTTGTAGCCATGTGTTGTACACAACAGTGTCCCATTTACTCTGTGCTGAGATGTCTCTGGCTGTGTGTGCCCGTATCAGGGATCGGGTGGCTGCTTCGGTTAATGCTCTACAGCTGAACTCATACACACATAAGGGCCAGCTTCTCTACTTGGACCCGCTCTCTCGGATCCCCACAGCCAGTTCGTCCTGACGCCCTGCACCTTCAACCCCCTACCTGGCCTCACCTCATCCCCTTTATTCTCCCCCCAATCCCTGCATTGTCTCACATCTGGACAGGAGCCACTGTCACTTCCTAGCCACACACAGATGGCTCAGAGATTGTGCCAGCCGGTGCATTGTGGGTAATCACTTTGACCAGGCTAGAGGGCACTCACAGGGTCAATATATTTCCTCATCTGCCTGCATCAGGTCTTATCAAGGGCGTGCACAGGAATTAACCCCAAAAGAGTAAAGGGTAATTATAGTCTGCAACCCTATACTGTAATTACCATTATTGACAAGAAAACAGTTTCATCATACATATTCAGATTAAACGGACAGCTTTTCTCGCACTTTCCATGAAAAACTCCTACATTAATTCCACGTTGAGTCATGAAGATGATATTAGAACTAACATCTTTTAAGTCGAGCAGTTTAATTCACCAGAAATAGATCTTGCACAGCCAATAGTGTGATGCTTTACGGAGTATATTTTAATTAATTGATATTCAGAAGCGGCCTCTGTTGACTTTGTGTACAGCGTGTCGAGGACTGGTGGCAGATGCCTGCTGAAGTAGGCGAGATAGGACAGACGCTGAGATCGTTAAGAGACGCAGAACTTATAAATCATTCCAGCAAGCAATGAGACCCAAGTCTGCATTGTTACATTTTGTAGCGCACAAGAAAAAAAGAAACAGAATGAGAGTGTTTCATCATTGTTGTGCCATTACAAGAGTCTATGAACACAAACCAGCTTTGACACGGGTCAGAGATGCTTGCAAACTTCACAGCACAGCTTTGCTTTTGTGAAATCCGCTGATATGGCACTAGGGTCAGGCCGGCACTAACACCACAAGAAATGAATGTATACGAATTTGATGAAGCAATGCTTGCCAAAACACAAACCACACATCTTCATATCAAACCCACGCTTGCCCTTTTTTCTCTTCTGTTAGTGTTGTTGGTGACTCTTGCACAACTTTGAGCACCACTGGAATTTTCAATGTACTTTTAAAATGATTATTTCAGAGTCATAATTATTTTTGCATTTATTGACACGTAAATTAGTTGATACCCCAAATCAGACAAATGCATGCAAATCCAGTTCCTGAATAGAACATTTAGAATAACTTATGATCTTAAAATATGAGTTTTTGGTAGTATTAACTTGTAAAAGAGGAGTTTCAGATTCAAAATAATTTTAATGCATCTGATGTACTCAATAAATAAAAAAATGTTTAGAAATGTATTTGGGTTTACTTTCATTATAACATCATAGAGCTCCAACAAATAAATACATAATATGTTAGGGGCCGTTCACACAGAACATGTTTTGGCATTCCAATGTATTACTTTTGCATTGTTTTTCTATGTTAACATGCACTATAGAGATGTGTTAGACCATAACTTTTGCGTCTTTTGCATCATCTCGTTCAACGTCTCTTTTCATTCCACTGCCCATCGTTTTGCATGTTTAACACACACACACACACACACACACACACACACACACACACACACAAGTAGTCTGTGTGAATGGCCTCTTGCAATACACAAAACAATCGACCCAATAAAACGAACACTGCAACAATATTACTATAACATTGAAAGTCATCACCTGACCAGAATCAGTTATTCCAGAGAGCATATATACAGTACAATTACAACAGAGCCGGTCTCCTTTTGCTCAAGGTCACAATGGTCAGAGGGGAACAGATCATTTGTCCAGTTTTTGGATCACTCCATCTGTGGTTTGAACTCTAAATAATCTTGGTTTACAGCCTTGGATCCACAGTGCTGTAATGTGCTGTATATAGTGGTAAGTGACTGTCCACCGGGCCTGAATGCAGAGGCCAAGGCTTACAGGTGCGGGCCAGCTGTCATATGCTGCTCAACCAAGGACGAGCCAAAACGTTTCTCTCTCAAACACCTCCAGCTGTTCCAGCTAACATTGCTGGCACTCGTGCAAAAGCCTTTCACTCTTGCACACACGCAGAGACGCCCTTGGACAGGAAGATGACGTAGGGTTAAAAAGGTGTCAACAAATTGGTCTGTTATTAACCAAAGCCAATCAGGTTGAAAGTAATAAATATTATGTAGTGCGAGAAATAGAAATCTGAAAAATAGATTATTATTAGGGATGATGATGAGGGATTTTTAGGGATGGTGCAATCTGAAGGGTGTTTTCAACATTCTGGGCCTTAAAACAGGTGAGACAATCCCATTATTTTACTGTCACATATAAGAATGGAAAAACTACAGCAATTCACACACTTATAAATGCACATCGGTAAAGCAATTTGCAGTCAAAAGGTGGCTCGCCACCTTCGTATCTACATTTGCCTGCACAGCTAAATTAGAGAGTAACATTTTGGAGAGCTTGAGTGTTTGTCTCGCTTCAGGCTTCTGTGCAAAATGTTGCAGGGTATGTTGTTTGTGGAAACTAAACATTTTATCATAACAAATAATACTTTTTGGTGTGGTTATATTCCTCAAGTTCCAAGATGGAGTTTCATAAGTCTTTTTTTTTTGTGCAGACCTGATGTCTGACTTTTTTTTTTGCTGTCAATTTGTTTCATAATTTCCATGCATTTTTTCATGCATTTTGCATAGGTGTTTGTCAATTGAATTTGCATTTCTCATATAAGGCAAGGCAAGTTGTTTTATATAGCATATTTCATACACAATGGTAATTCAAAGTGCTTTACATAAAAGGAAATCAAATAATCATAAAAAATGAGCACAACAATAAAACAAGGATTTTAATCACTTTTTTAAATTAATTAAAAAAAAGAAAGTTATTATACATAAAATACAGTGCAGTCAGTACTGACGTAGCACCGTGTTCATTCAATAAATGCACAGCTAAACAGATGAGTTTTGAGTCTGGATTTAAATGTGGCTAATGTTTTAGCAAATCTGATCTCTTCTGATAAAAGCGGACTTCCTTGTTTTGTGTGAACCCTTGGTATTTCTAACGGACTCGATTCTACTGATCAGAGTGGTCTGTTTATATAGGTTTATATGCAGTGAGTATATCTGCAATGTATTTAGGTCTTAGGCCATTGAGTAATTTATAAACGTGTAAAAGTACTTTAAAATCAATCTGGAAGCCAGTGTAAGGACATACACTGGTGTTGTATGCTCAGTAGAAACTGGACAAAGTAATTGAGCCAGGTTAGTGTTCACTCTATTTGTGCTTTACTATCAGAGCAAAACAGACGTTATTGTTCTTATTTTTGATTAGGCTATTCCTATTGTATTTTAATTTCAATTTATTTAATTCATGTACTGTAAATGTAAATGTATTTGGGGAGTGTTTTGTGTAGTAGAAACCTAACAGGAAAAAAATTAATTATTAAGTATTAATTATTATACAGAATACAGATTGAGCAGATCACACTTAAATTTAGGTTTGGAATCAAGCAATTCTGCCAAATTAGTGTTCACTATATTTTATATATATATATATATATATATATATATATATATATATATATATCTTTATTCCTTACTATCAATGAGAAATAGAGAAGATACACTGTAAATATTGTTTTTCAAAGTTATAAATAAGAATAAGAAAGTTTTATTGCAAAGTGTGTTTGCACACACAAGGAATTTGTCTTGTGTCAGGAGCTTCCAGTAGAGAAAGTACAATCATAGTGCAGACGACATCTAATTAAGGTAATAAAAATACGAATAATGAAGAGAATAGACAATAATCATGAATAATAATAGCAATAAATAAAAACTACAGTAAAGAAAACTGTCCATAGACAGAACTGTGGATGTGCACATGTCCAATATACCGATGAAGGTTCGATGAGTTATTTACAGATGTACAGTACTGGGGTGTGTTATGTGTTGTTCAGGTGGGATATGGCCTGGGGGAAAATTGTTCTTAAATAAGACAAAGTTTACTGGAATAGGTTTTAAAAGAACATACTGTTTCAGTCTTTCTACTTCAAAATTTTGAAAAGTTGAAGTAGATCCAACACCAAATGTTTTCCAATATGTTACTGTTATTATTCTTGCTTATATTTGTTGTATTTTAATGTAAAACTCTTGTATTAAGTTAAATTTAGTTCCCCACCCATACAACATATCCCATTTTTTTACTTCTGTGTTTAGCATTATGGAAACATGATTCAAATCTAGGCATCATTTAAACACCTGCAGACATCCAAAGATAACCAAGGTGTTTCAGAATCATTAACATATGAGTGATGGTGTTCAGATTTAGCTTTGAAAGCCTTAATCTTAGCAGGAGACCAGAGCTTGCTTGAGCGACCATCTCATACAGCGCTGTGGATTTCAGGCCTAAAAAAGGACAAAATGCTTTTTAAATTGTGGGTCATTCTGTTCACAGAATCACAAAGGCCCTGCTCCTGTCATGCCCTGTCCCTCCCCTGTGTTTAGCAGGGAGAGTTCCAGACATAAAGTTACAAAAGCCTCATCCAATAAGTCCAGCTACAATGAAGTACATTCCACCATGCCATGTCAAGCTACCCCAGCACAGCAGTCTTATTCATTTGACCTTCATCCACAGTGGAGAAGAGAGGGAAAATGCCAACCAGGTGTACAAAAAGTTTATTTTTTTTCCACCCACTATGGGGCAGAGAGCCGAAGGGGGAGGTGAGTGAACTATTCGGTGCTAAGCTTTTCTTTTTTTTTTACATTACAAAGGTTCTCTCACCATTTGTGCTCTCTATTCAATAAACAGCCCGCTGCAAATGACGAGCGCTGTCTTTGGAGTCTTTAATAAGGGCATTCTAGATTTGTCTGAACCTGGAACATTAAACACGTTTGTCTTCCATCCATCAATGTCAGAGTAATCATCTGTTCAAACGTCTGCCATTCTGCAGGACGCCAGTGTTGTGTGTTTGTTCGTTAATCATTTTAATCACGCACACACTGACCATGCAACAGACGGAAAAATCATTTAGCGGTTTTTGCTTAAAGTTGTATTGCATTTATTAGGAGGATTTACTAATCTGAAAGTGATGCATGTGCTGGTTTGCTCATATATTTAGGGGACAAAATTGCTCACATAATTTGCACATAATGCAATTAATGCTAATAAAAATAATAGGGTATAGATGAATAATTCTAGGGTTTAGATAATAATATAGATGGATAATTGTAATACATTTCAATGTTAATATTATTCTTTTAAAGGGATAATTCACCCCAAAAAAGAAAACAATATTCTGTCATTAATTACTCACCCTCATGTTGTTGCAAACCCGCAAGACCTTTGTTCATCTTCGGAACACAAATGAAGATATTTTTGATGAAATCTGAGAGCTTTCTGACCCTTCATAGGAAGCAATGCAAATACCACGGTCAAGGCCCAGAAAGGTAGTAAGAACATTTCTAAAATAGTAAAATCAGTACTCTCGTGAATGTGCACAGAAGTGAAGAATTGTTAAATAAAGTTATTTAGTTTTCTTTGCACACAAAAGTATTCTTATAGCTTCATAAAATATTGGTTCAAGAACTGATGTCACATGGACTATTTTAACGATGTCCTTACTAATTTGCTGGGCCTTGAATGTGTCAGTTGTGTTGCTGTCTATGCAGGGGCAGATAGCTCTCGGATTTCAACAAAAATATCTTAATTTGTGTTCCAAAGATCTTAAGGGAAGGAGGTTTTAAGGAACGACATGAGGGTGAGTAATACATTTTTACTAGAAAAACGTGTTTAAATGTGATATTTGCTATCTTGTATCCAACCATTTCAGCCCACAAAACAGGGAGTGTGGTCAGCATTTGTTCTTTTTTTATTTACTGAGTTAATTCACTTTTCCCTCCACATACGTCAGGCTCCATTTAGATTTGTTTTTCTCTTTAGCCACCATTAAGCACCCTCATTTATTAGTTCCTGAAATCTCACCTAATCCTGTTACTGTTGTTATTTAGTTGTTCCAGGCTCAAATGTGTATATTTGTTTGTTTTCGGTTTACTCCTTTATTATTTTATTTGTTTGCTCATGCTGCTACTGTATTGCATTCAAACACCGTTCGTTCTCTGTCGTTTATTTATTTCACTCTGTACTCTCTCTTTCCCTCTGCTCAGTGACACAAACACACGTAATTCTTCTTAATGTGACAAATGAACTGCTCTAATCTCCAGGAAAGCTCTTCGCTCGCTGCCCGCGTTCATCTGTGCTAAATGAAAGCTTTTATGCAAATGAAATATTTAAGGGGGGCATGAGTTATTTTTATTCAAATAAGCACGGTAGCTCCTCGTAAGGCGGATTTGAACTTGTCACGTAAACAAGTGTCACCGAACGCTGAGTCTTGGCACCCATATCATCGCTTCGAAACTCTACATTCAGATTCCCACTTTTTGACACGTTGCAGTAAAGCTTGTTAGCTTTAGCCCAGGTTCTTTAATGGTGACTCACCTGTTTGTACGGTAAACAGGCGACTTCAAACGGCCACAGAAACTGGGCGCCCAGATAACGTCCATCTCCTGTGAGATGCGCTCGGTTGAAAGCTTACTCTATCAACAGAGCAAACAGGCTAAATTATGCACAGTAATACACAGGGCCCCGCTCACACACATCAATCACCTGCAAGCGGAATACAATCGATCACATTCGCAAAAACGTCACCACACGCTCACACCAGAACTATTTCCACCCTATAGCTTGTAAGGAATTACATTACAGTGCAATTCTGCCAGCTTAAACGCGAATGCATTTAAACATTTACAACAATACATCACAATATATGGCGCTGTCACTGTGGAGCCAAGAGGCATATTGCCAAGTCTCAGGCAATGTGACTCCGGCACTCCGGAATGACAAACCCTCCGTCTGCAGTATTTACGATGCCACCGTGTTTCGGAGCTCACAGCAGAGTGCTCTTCTTTATACTTGCAAGGAATCACCAGCCCTACATATGACAAACATCCTTCTCTCCTCTTCTGTTAGATCTGTGGTGTTCATAATGCATTGGCCGTCCCGGAGCAGAAAGCAGACAGGCTTTCTAATCTAACACGGCGTGCTGCAGACCGGCGGAGAGAGAAAGAGAGAGAGAGAGCTGTCACAGAGACACGCAGCCTCACCACCGTAGACACATCCATAATGTGGAGCTCAGTGGGCCAAGCACATACCAGCGTTCCCTCTTCATCACAAATTCCAACACAAGCCCTTCCGCCACTAGCACGCATAGTGCACAGAGTTCTGCCCAGCTTCTGAATTCAATATCAAACCCAGGATGCAGAAAGCGACTGCTGAATCTCTTTGCAAGTATGTACTGAAAAATATTATTCTTTTAATTTTAAAACAAGGTGAGTGGTTGCATGGCAGATATATAAGCAAGTATTTGTTATTAAGTAAGCAAATCCAAGTGCAAAATAACCATTAACATTAATTTAAAATAAATTCTGTATATTCAAGATATTTTTAAATATTATTGTGCAAGACACTATGGCCACACCCCCAATTACCCCCCCAAACAAATTATGCACATAACTTCTTGAAACCCATGTCCACCTCAGAGTAAAAATACTACCTAGATATATAGTGAATAAAAATGTAATTGTGACTTTATCACAACTACAACTTCATATGACAGTATTACTTTTTCTCACAGTTGCAACTTCTTATTCCGGATTTTATCTCATAAATATGTTTTAGTATTTACTCTGAAATTAAAACCGAGATATCAGCTTAATTAATAAACAATAATTTATATAAATATATAAATAAAAGGGTAATTTTACATTATTGCTTGTAATTTTGACTTTATCACAACTGCAACCTCATATCTCACAATATGACTTTATATCCGACAGCTTCTCACAACTTTATCTCACAATTATGCTCTTTTTTTACTCTGAGGCAAAAAGAAAGGCTTCAGCTGAATGAATGAAAAGGTAATTTAACATTATTGCTTGTAACTGAATGAATCGCAATTGCAACTTCATATATCACAATATGACTTTGTCTTTTTCTTATGCATCTATCTTATCTATCTTATTTATTTAATGACTTCATATTTCACACTTCATCCCACAATTGTTTTATTTCTTTACTCCGAGGCAACAAAAATATTTAAAATAAACCAAATAAGATTACAAATTCCTTTTTTCCTTTGTGTTATTTTTTTGGGTGTTATTTGTGAATATGTTTTAAATAATAAAAACAAGATGGACAGATGGAGTCCTTTATCATCAAATGTTAAATCTTTAATTAGGACTGTCTTTGGCATTGCTTTTGTTTTTCAGAACAGAACAGACCTCGATTGTAGCAATGCGGCCCAACACATGAGATCATTTTCTGCTCCAATATCTCTGTGTAATGCCATCAGACTTTGATGTGGTCTAGAGATCCCACACACACGCACATTGACATTCCTTTCTCTGTCTGTCACACACACATACGCACTTCCTCTCTTCCTCACCCCACACCAGCTGCAGCCCACTTACCCATGGCACGGGCAAAAACCCTGCAAATTGAATGATTCAAAGGCAGCATGGTCTACCATCTGGGTTGGGAGGTATTTATGTATTTCGACTCTGAATTAACGACACTCCGGGACACCAAAATGGATGAAATCATTATCAAAAATCTGATCTTGATGATCAGACATAGACCCGTCTCCTGCGCTCCAGGGGAGGGCGTTTCATAACCACTTGGATGGTAATAAAGAAGAGAGCTCTTTTATGCTTGGAGGGTCGAAGTTCTGGAACTAATGAGGGGGTTCCAGATCACACAATCGCCACATCCACCTCCTCGAGGATCACTCAAGTTAATTTGCTCTCCTGAATGTCGTTCTTTCGGCGAGATGCATTATGCATTTCTCTGTAATGAATGAAAGAGCACTAAAATAGTTCCAGCAGCACGGAGGCGATCGCATGACTGCCGCTCCGAGTTATCAGATGCCTGATGATTGAGTTTCATATCAGATTTATTCACCAAACAACAATGCTGCCTGTCTGAGGCGATAGAGCTTGTGGATTAAATGGCCCGAGTTTTCCGTTGACATGAAGCATCAACAGGAGAAGGGGGGAGGAAGAGAGAAAGATGTATCACGTGTAACCCGATCAGCACAAGCCGCTAAGACACATTGTGTTTTGCGGGCGATCACAGAGGTTTCACTGTTCAGCTGTCAGTCAAATCCTGATCAGTGTTGGCCACAAACATAGCTTAACACCAACGGGAACATGATCCAGGTTCTCAATCTTCAAATCCCTTTTTATCGTCCCATACACTGTCTGAAATTGTCTGTTAACACCAAATTGGGCTCATTGGGAAAACGGGCCTCTACCTACATTTTCACAAAACTCAAAAAATGTACCTATACATAAAATACAATTCACTTCAGTTTCCAGCTGACATAAACACAAGACAGTAAAACACCTAATATTTTAACATTATGATTACAGGGGCAGATTGTCAAATATATAAAGATGCATGTTTTTTGCATGGTTTCTTGCACAATAAGATATCAAAACACTTTGACCATAGCGCATAATATACATTTTGACGTTTACATCACATAACTTCACGTGTATGACTTTTCTGATATAGTAAACTTGCTCAGTGGCTCACCTGGTACAGTATTGCGCTTGCGATACAGAGGGCTCAACAACCTACTTAATTAAATGTTAATAGATTCACATTCATCTGTCTTGGAAAATAATCCAATTTCAGTGCCACTCACTGGAAATTTGTTTGAAACATGCAAAAAGTAACAATATAATTTTGCCAAAATTGTTGAAATGGATTATGAGTGAATAATAATTATATTTTGACAACATCATGGCTTTAGAATGACAAGGATAAGTAAATAATGACAGAATATCATTTTTGGTGAACTGTCCTTTTAATATTTTGATGTACTGTAAGAATGCATGTAGCATTTTCAGAGCCAATTAGCATCCTAATTTAACTCACATATTGTAACTGGACAGGGAAAGTCAGTTGTGGAGGATTTTTAAGAGCTAATTGTTACACGGTTACTGTGCATTCTTTTACACTAACAAACATCTGCTCCAAACGGTGGTTTTGAATGGCAGTTCTGTCTGCGTTCCTGGACCGTTAGCATAGCATCACTTTGTCTCTGTGTTTTTCTCCCGAGGATTTGCTTTGATAGTGGGTCCACCGGGGCTCAGGCTGGCCTGTCTCATCAATTCGTTTTGCCTTTCATTGTCATCACGGGAGCTTTCAAAGAGCGCCAGCCCACCAATCAGACCACAGACATTGTGCCAAGCTTAATCAGCTTTGTTAGCATTTCTGTGTTTCAGTCACAGGCCTCAGATACACAGAAACTTTATTAGTACTATGTTATGAGGAGAGAAGAAAAATCACAGATATAACCCATATTACAGGATGGCGACTCAGACACTTTAATGCCAATATGAGGGTTGATTAACTTTCCATTACAAAAGTAGCTCTAAAGAACTAAGTCAAACTAATAATTTGCACTTTAACCAATGCATTAGTCTTATAAGGCAATTAATTTGCAATTTTCACTCTACCTGCATTTCATAGTTCTCAGAGCTGACGCAATAAGAGATACGTTTCAACATCTTAAGCCAAATACTAAGAATGGATATATATATATATATTATGTGTACTGCCTACACAAATTTAGCAAATACATTCCTTATAAGCTTTCCATTGAAACAGTGAGGCTTCTTCAGAATGATATATAGCTGAGCGCTTAGTGTGCAGGTTAACAGGTTAACGTCTTTATGAATGAATTATCAGAAGAATTAAGTGATTGTAGGACTGGATGTATGCTTGGTAATATTACAGTCAATCACTATATGTATGCTGGTGATCTGGTTGTTTTTCCTCAAGTAGTGCTGGTTTCCAACAGCTGCCTAATATATATTCTGATTATGGGATTAGATATGATGTGCAATACAATACAAAAAATATTGTTGCCATGATATGTAGAACCAAAGAACATAGAGATTTGAATTTCCCAGATTTGTATTTATCAGGGCAAGTTTTAAATGTATTTACTACTTCAAAATATTTAGGTCATATCATTAATAATGAAATGAGTGATGATGATGATGATGATGATGATGATGATATGTATAGGCAACGTCAAAAGTGATATGCTCAAGCAAATATGTTGATGAGAAAATTGTATATGTGTTCAGATCAGGTAAAGACAAACCTTTTTAGAGCATATTGCACTTTTATACTGCTCCTTTGCGGGTTAAGTTTAAGAAAGAGAGCCTCTGTAAGCTTCAGGCTGCGCACAACGACTGTACGAGGATCCTGCTGCAAAAAACAAGATGGTGCAGTACAAGTGATTCATTCTGTAAGACAAGAGTACGACCATTCCCTGCTTTAATGGGAAATTTGATGTATAAATGTATTTGTCGGCTGGACAATTCACATAATAATATTATAATGTTGTTGACAAATCCTATGCTTACTGAAGTGCGTTATCAGCCCTCTATGAGGAAGTATTGGCATAACTGTCTTTGTTAATGTTTACTGTTTTGGTTTGTATTGTCTGTCTTTTGCTAATGGACCTTGAGTCTAGAAATAAAATTTGAAATAAAATAAAACAAATTATATTTATATATATATATATATATATATATATATATATATATATATATATATATATATATATATATATATATTTAATATTTGGTGTGTATATATATATATATATATATATATATATACAATATTTATGTGTGTGTATATATATATATATATATATATATATATATATATATAAACATTTTATATCATTATATCTTATATCATTATATCAAATTAATTGATCTCATCCATCCCTATCTAATATATATCAGGCCACATGAACATAAAACTCACACTGACATATGGAAAACAGTTTTTCTTATTTGTGTAATTATGGACAGATCTATAAGTTAAAAGTGTGAAAGAAGGTCCTGGCACAACGAAAGCTATCTATGTCAAGTACTTTACCTTGAGTGGATCATTTCGGCATTGCACGTCCCGTACGTCTGACACATACTGGAGTCTGCATGCTGATGCGTGCAATGTGCGGCCCTATCTTCCTAATTACTAGAGACATCGCGCTGTCAGCAGTCTCGTGCCAGGCTAGAATCTCCTCCGAGGGGTGACAGCTACCATGTCAGCCCGTTTGCAGAGACGTGAACGCCGTCATCCCGAGATAAAGAGAATTAAAATCCCGTCAAGTTCTCATAGCAGGTCACTTGGGCCAAAACAAAAGAGTGGTGATGGGGGACTTTAATTACCTTGTGTTGTTGTTTGCTTTAGCGTTCCATAACAAAGCAAACTTAATTAGTTGTCTCAGGATGTGGTCTCATGGAGAGCAGCGCAAGTGTCAACACAAAGTTTAAATGGGAAAAAAGGGGGGCAGAATGCAGTAAGTATTAATTTAAATGTGATTATGTCTCTTCTATTTGCATTCCATATATTGGTGCCTGAAGGGAAATTAGAAAGAGTGTGCATGGTGCGTGAATTGCCGGCAGGTTACCTTAGTTGTATCATTGATGGAGAAACAACTATGTTATTGGTTCATGTTTTACCATGACAGCTAGACTGATATATTAAACAATGTCAGTCACATCACCTCTCAAATTTCATTTAAGTCTATATTTTCAAACCATTAACATACAGTATAGAGAGCCATTAGCATTTAGCATCAATGATGGAAAAGATGGTGCCAAATATGAACATGGACATGATATATTAAAAGTAAATAACTTAAATTTTGGTTTGTTCCTCACACAACGGTATTGTTTTGCTTCAGAAGTGCATGGGTCAAATAGCCTGCTTATATTGCGCTTTTGTTGTTGTTGTTTTTTTTGTTTGGGGGGAGGGGGGTGATTTCTTCCTTTAAAGTTGTCTCCTCATTTATCTCACCACCTTCTTCCTTTTTTCCTTTTGTTTTTGTTCAGTCTTCAGCATCTCCGACTATTAATTCCAGCAAGGAATGTCCTCATATTGGCTGGTGCTCAGAACAAAGCGCTTCATTAAAAATGACACCTCCACCTGTTCTACCTCCACTTTCACAACTGTGAATTATGGGTAAGTTTCTGTGCCAATGCATATGAGTAACCACCAAGAAAAACATGTACCAGATGTAGTTTTAAAAGATACCAGTGTTCCTTCCATTAGCACAGATCCTCAGTCTTTTTTAATAACCCGTCTTCAGTTGATCTGATGAGGAACTATTTGATGAGCATATGTTTACAGCTGTTCTGTATCTTGTCTTGTGACACATTGCTTGTTATAGTTGTGAGTGAACCATGCAAGTATGGAGGGCAAGGTGGAGGTTCCCCTGAGATTTTATAGAACATACATTTTATTTCCAACTGTATCTTATATTTAGGAGATCGATGTAAAAGTACAGAGTAAGAGCTAAAATAATAATAATAAAAAATAAATACAGGAATGGTCCATTCAAAATAAATAAACACTTATTTTAATGTTTTTGGACATTTGTTGTTTGAGGAGAAAAGTTTCTGAGACAAAGTTTGGGGTCTGTCATATTTATTGAGATAAATTAGTTATTTAGCATTAGTAATGCATTTCCAATAAATGCTGTTCTTTTGAACTTCATAGTAATCAAATGTTCCTGGAAAAAAATGAATTCATGAATACACAATTATATTGTATGGATATTTTCACTTACCGTAATTTTTCTTAACTTTAAGCAACATTCTGTTGTTGATTTTGAAATGTCTGACTATAGATTTGAAACTCTATTGTTTTTTTGTATTAGTGTTAAGCTCACATTAAACCAGCTATTAGAACAACCTGTATATTTTAATTGAGCCTAAAACAGGTGTGCTTAATGCCGCACTCAAGAGTGTAACAAACTGTTCTTCTTTTCAGATTTATTCCTAGAATCTCACATGCTCTAATATGCTTTGCTTTGAATAATGCATAAACAGTGTCCTAAAAGAGCTACACTAAAAGGTACAGGTCGAGCGGCATTAGAGAGAGCATAATCTCGGCATATATTTAGGAATTGATTTGGCAGTGCTGGTCTTTGCTAATGGCAATAATTATTTGGATAGGATTCATATGTCTACTTCATATTAAGTTTCCTCACTGCTTACTGACCTTTTCATTCTCTCTGGCATATGCGATTCTTCACATCTATGGACTTGTCAGGACTCATTATCTTCTGACTGCTGCTTTGTTAGGAGAGAGAGCATCTTTTACTGAGCAGATGTGTGTGTACTGGCTGTCGTTTATAGTCTGTAAAACAAAGACATAAAAAATAGAAGCCTGGGGTTGTACGGGAGCACACCCTGTTTGTCACGGATCACTGCTGTGTGTGTTGAGTGACTGGGAGGAGACGCTGTCATAATAGCCCTCGGTTCAGCGGTTTTGCCTCCCCATCATAGCAAGCGCAAATCATTTAGCTGATAAATGGATTTATAGATGGATGAAAAGGCATCTGTTTGCTGAGACAGAATAAGCTTTGTGTCCAAATTCACATGCAAAAAATATCCCAAGTAGAATCGTAATGCATTGATTTTTGAAGACTGAAACTGTCTACCTAATATTACACAGCCTCTTAAAAATGTTATTCTAAAAATTACTCTTTGGTGCTGTTAAAACATTGGTCTAGCTCAGGGGTGTCAAACTTCCTGGAGGGCCGCAGCCCTGCATTTTTAGTTAACCCTTAGTTTAACCCATTATTTATTGTTAAATAATGGCGCAAAAACAGTGCAAACTTTAGTAAATCGCATTGCGTGATTCATTTTAATACTCTTCTCCCATAAATGTTGTCTAAAAGAGAAACTTCTACAATTGCATATTTAATAAGGTCAGGCAGAAAATGTACTGTGTCCACACTTTTTCAGCGCTAATTCTTCACTGCACGTCTTAAATAAATCCTGACAGTACTATTTTAACACCAAAAGACAGTTTGCGCTGGTGCAAGCTGTTAGTAAATCTTGCCCTAAGTGTTCTAAAGTTTTTTTTTTCTAAAATTAAACATACATGGATGAATCGCTCATAATAAAATCTATAACCTGCATTTAGCAAATAGATAGGGTTCATTTTTCATTTCATGCTAACCTTAAGGTTATTCATTTAGCTAGTTGCTAATTCTAGTGTGAAAACAGTACATGGGAAATTAATCTGAAATCATTGAAACACATGCTGTTCTTGCACAGCAGAATGAGCTCGAAGACATCAGGTATGTTTTTAATGGAAGTCATTTTAGCGAGACAGACAGATAATGCACTTTACACTCGGCTACAATATTTTCGAAGGGTTTAGAGATTAACCTTTTGAACGTAATGTTGGGAATATGATGCCCCTCCTCTACCCAGGCAGAGCGAGTTCGACTTCTCTAATTAGCTGCCTGACATTTCACTTAATCCAATAAAAAAACAACATGGCTGCTGTGAGATGATCTGATATTGGTAATTGGAACTTTTTTCTGCTGTTGTCCATCTCTTTTCTTCTGTTGGTTCATTTTGATGCCTGTAGAGATATCATTAAAAAATATGCAGCAAAACAAGGCACGTTGCTTTTCAAAGGACAGATGAAGGGAATTTTCCTCATCTGGTATAATCAAGGTCTCATCCGAGCACGGACCAAAAGGCCATGAATGCAGATTCTCATTCCTTCACACTGAGGTGTATCGGCTTTCGGCTGCTTTTGTTACAGATGTTTGATGACATGGGTTTTTCAGCACTCGAGTCAGTGCAAGGCTACGATTACTTCTTGTGTTAGCATCTTCGTGGTGTGGTGTGTCACCTTGGTGCTCAAAACAAGGTCATTCTGTTTGCCTTTTATGAATCTGACAACATAATTTCACATTAGTCCGTGGAACGCGTTTACTTCACGATGGCATTTTTGACTGAAAACATTTCATATACTACACATAAGCAATATTGCCAAACACCCACTGTTATGGACTTCACAGTGGATTACTAATTCAGACTATATATTTTTAATACATTTGGGGAATCTGCTTGGTTCTTAATGACTTGTAAAGTTAAGCAGTTCTTGCACAGTTCAGATAGTGATGCTTGTTAGTTGCCCCAGTGTTTAAGCCTTAGTTAGAGGTCTGTCTACAGAGCTTACGGAGCTACAGGCACCTAGAGAAAAAGCTCTGAGCTAAATGAGCTTGGCACAGAAAAGTACTGTGCAAAAGACCAGACTTAATTTCTCCCAGAATCCTCCTCATTAATTAATACCTGGCCCCAAGCTACTGATATATACAAACAAGAAGGAACGCAGAAGAAATGCAGCTGCAAATTGAAGCAAATACAAGATAAGAGATGAAAACAAATTTCCATCCAACATTATTTTGAAAAATAAATATTGTACCACACATTATGAATTTTTATGAAATTCTTAATTGGCATAGAAGCGGGACACTGAGTTACTTTTGTGTTTAATGTCAAGGGCTACTGATATCAGTGTCCAATTGAATTTATTCAGCTGCACATTATTTTACCCCAGGCAAATATTCCCAAACTTGCTAAAATTGTTAGCCAAGTCCAAAATAAACTGTTTTTCAAATTCTGAAATCTGACTTAATGATCCAAAAATGAATTTTTAAAAGCAGTATATTTAAATGTTTTTTTGTTTGTTTATTTAATATAAATAAGTGTTTATTGAATACCAGTGTTACCATATTGGCATTTTATAAAAGCAGTAGGCTATCAAGAGTGTTTGTTACAGTGATTTCACTAAATATTTAAACTATATATGTATACATTTATTTATATTTTTATTATTTTATATTGCAAATTCTAAAAAAAAAAAAAATCATTGTGTATTTTCTAAAACATACAATTATAATTGTGTATAAAAGTTACACGGATCGACTCGGGTTTGTTCTGTTCAACAATCAACCTCTTTTTTTGCTGATCTGTCTATTGCAGACCACCTGGAACCAGGACGCTTTGTTCAGACAAGCAGAAACTACTATCATTAATGGCCCCAAAAAACCCTGCATTATGCAAAGAGATGATGTTTACGTTATAAACCGTGCCTGTCTCTCGTGTATAAACCTGCCTGTAGGTTCCTCTGGCCTGGCGCCTGGAGCAGCCGAACTATGCTGAAGTGCCATCACTGTGATTCAGATCATCAGTGTGCTCACTGCCTTCCTCGTGCCTGACGGCTACCTCTGCGCTTTAATCTCTCTGAGTGGTGGGAATGTGAACTAATGAGATAAATTAAGAATCATTAGCCTGGAGCTAAACTTTAAAGATATTCTCCATGTTCAGCAAAAGAAACAAAACACAGATCCCTTCAACCCAAAGCAGCGGTGTACAAGAGGCGGGTGGGAATGAGAGGCGATAACCAATACTATGGAAGCACGCTGCAGATTTGTGATACGTTATATAAATATATTTCTTCGCCACAGTGTTTGATGATTGTAGTAAAAACACCATCTTTATCAATGCAAAACCTCAACAGAGCAGCTGTTTGAACATGTAGCATGCATATTTACTCCCCTGGCGTGGCGATGACAAAAAGCATGGAGACGTATCTATTAATAAGATAATTTAGTTTTTAATGTCATAAATCACATAGAATATAGCTTTAGGCAATAGCAGCTCATCCATACTGTGTATGCTTTGTTTCTTGTGTGTGTGTTGTGAATGCATGTAGAAAGTCTCATTCAATTACGGTTTTACGCATTAGACTTTGATGGCCAAAAATACCCCTGTTCACTAATACTGCAATCAGTCTCTCTTCATGCCTACTGAGTGTAATTAGACAATAATGAGGAAACTGCTTTTTGCTGAATCTCAACTGTGTTGACCTAAGCAACTTATAGTCCATTAGACAGCAAATAGCTCACAAGGCTGACATAATAAACCATGCCTTCCACTTCAGCTGAAGCATTGCATGTACAGGCATAGAGAACGTCCTGAATTGGGAAAACGTCCCAGAATTGGGGGCCTCATTTGATCCCAGAAAAAAGCATTGTGGGATACAATATAGTATTTTCTGTTGTATTCCTTTTATACTGTTTAGCATGAGCTCTTTTTATATATAAACACACTGAATGAAGGATTTCGAAGGGTACAACCGATGCACACTTTGGGCCCCCATGATACTTTGCACAGATTCTTTACATGATGACGGCGCCTCCGTATGGGCACGGGATGATGACACAAAAGAGCACTTCAAGAAGCAGTTGTTTGGTCCCCTACACCCTTCAAACCTTTGAAGTTCTCACTCTGGAGGGTAAACCCTTTGAAGGGATTGGGGCATCGGGATGAGCCCTTCCGAATGGAACGCAGGGTAAGTCAGTGTTGATAGGCAGAGACTGTATTTTGTGCCAGTGTAAGGTCTATAATGTTTAGTGAAACACACTATAGCTCTCTCATGCCCACACATCGACGTGAAGGCATCCACCGGTGCTTGGCACTCACATTCAGTAGCAATAAAAAAAATTACTTTAACTAAAGTTATGAAGGTATAAAAAAGAAACAAACTGAGATGAGCGACAAGCAGGGACGTTTATTTATATCTGTGTGGCTTCGGGTTAAAGCGTTCTTAGGGACCTTTATATCTCTTGAAGACGTTGTTCGTAAATGAAATAGACTGAACCGTGGCAGTGCGCTGATCACAGAGAATTGGCTCAGTAGAAAATAAAAAGTGGTTGTGTCACACACCACAGCAAGATCTGAGATGCAACTGCTGTGCTGTGTATTGTTATTTGTTGCGGTTGTGTCAAGTGTGTCGGCATGTCAAACTCATCACTATGTTTGGGGGAGAAAAAACAAAAAAACCCTCATTTAGATATGAACACAGTGCTTGGTTTTCACTTTCTCACAACAAACTGATTTTTTTGCTTTCTCTTTTTCCCGGGTACTGATAAACCCACTGTGCGGAAAATAAAGAATGATACGATGAGAGAGAGAGAAAGAGAAAAAAAGTCTAAGAGTGCATTCTTTGAAGCAGGAAAACAGAGTCACGGGTAGAACAATGCATAAATAAATAAATAAAGCAAGACATTAATAAATAAATAAAGGAACAGACACGATTGTGTCTTTACGGCTGATGAGAGAAGTTTTTTCTCACTCCCTGTGGTAGCTGTGCAGGTCGACCTGTGTTTACCGCACACCGCGGGCAACGCTTTCTGATGACATAAATAGCCGATCATGAAAATATTTTTCTTCCCCATGTTTTTTTTTATGTTTCTTTTGTGATTGTGGCAGCTCATTTTAGTCACAATGCAGCAAAACTTTGGCAACATAACATATCACTGAAGTTCGTTTACGAGGAGAGCTTTTTCATTACATTGCTGTGCTTGGAAATAGTTCAAATCCCAAAGTACACTGTGTGGGCAGGGAACCGTTCTAATAACATAAATATATAGACATATATATTCATATATTCATTGTTTATATTCTCATATTCCATGATGTGAACAGAGTGCACAAGGTCATTATGAGCATTATAAGCTTAACTGGATGGATAGATTACAATACCAATGCTGCTACAACTGAGCTCCATTTGACATAGAAAATACAAAAATTCCCACAAAAAACCTGGTGAGCTCCCTCGATGGGAACATTTGTTACAAAAGCTAGGTTTTATTATGCTGACTTTTAAGTTCCCTTCATTTTGATCGTATTTAAAGACAGCAAATATAACACTTTAAAGAATGCATTGCAACAAGCTCAGTGAAAAAATCTATCCAAGATGTCAGATGACATGCGAAAAATTTAGATTCTATAACTCGTTAACTTTTAATATCAAAAGTATTGATATGCATGTAAAATATTGGTTTGTTCCTCTTGCATCAAACTTTGAGTATACAACTCAAGACAGTGAGGCAACTCACTAGTTTTTGGAACAGTGCGAAAGTCATAGCAAATTTTTAAAAATGTGGCCTGTTTTATGCATTCAGAGAAAGAATAGAGAATATGACCAAATAGATCCATGACTTCACAAATTCCTCAGAGGGAACCTCTTTTTGGTCCTTTATGCAATGCACAGCTTGTTCTTTTTCTGAATTTGTCCGACCCTCTGCAGTACAAATGACCTTAAACAGACTAGACAGCATCACTAAATGTTCACGAAGGATTTTCTGCCATTGCTCATCAAATCAAAATAGAGCAAGAAGGCAAAAAAAGACACTTCAATGAACCCAAAGAATGACAATTTTTGTCAAATTAGCTGCCCATAAAACAATCTTTGCATTGTAAAAATAATTACGCAAACTGTAGTCATGTGTGGCTGTTTTTTAGTTTTTTTCTTGTAGAAAAAACAAGTTGCTTAGCAAGTAGTGAACATGTCATGTAAGCAGTCTTTTCAACACGTGTTTCAAACAACATAACCTGTCCAAACGCACAGCAACGAGGCGAAGCAGAAAGCGAGAGCAGAAGAGTGAACCAAGAATGAAACTGAATGCAAATTAAACTCATAGAGTTTGACGACTACTAAGGCATCAGTTGCCAAGTACTATATAAGCCCATGTATATTACAACACAACCATATATTAATTTAATAAAATACACAATATAGCTCTTGTACACGTAACAATTTGGCTCAAATTCACAGAAACTGCAGAAAAATCAATAAAAATATGTAGTTTTGATGTAAACACATTAAATTTGATACATTTTGCACATTAAAATGACATTGTGTATAAGTGACAATATGAAGGGACATTTCCTTTTTTTAAATCCTTTTTTTTTGTTGCTAATGTATTGTATTTCTGAAATCGAAACAGCGTCCTTTGCAGTTCAATAAATATTTTCAACTGCATTTTCATCCTGTGCGCACCTTTTTTTCTGAGATTAATGTTTTTTTTTTGTATGTTTTTTACAAAATGTATAAATATTTTCATTATTATCTGGACAATATACATAAGTTCATATATGTATATATATTTATCTATATTTATATATAGATATATCTTTTCACAGTTGAGGAAAAATGTCCCTAATATACAAGTGAGTGACTGTTATAACTTATCGTCAGACACGTGGAAAGTCACTTTAAAAGTAGTGAAAAGCTGAAGACAGAAGATCACAGAGGACCAATAAGTGAGAGTAACAGGTTCACCGTTCTGGAATGTTCCATGTGTACGTATACATAGGGGGAGGAGGACACAGTTTACACGTGACTAGAAATGACAGGTGAAGAATGGTTACATTTCATAATCAACCCTCCCCACCCACCCTAAATATTCATGGCCCCACACTCCCCCTCCGAGTTTGTTGATATCATTTGCACTTCTTATGCTGATATTACAAAGCCAATAAAAGTTAAAGAGAGAGTCTCTGTCTTGGTGTGGTCCAACCGTTCCAGGGGCGTCCGATAAACCCCGAACCCTTTTGATTTACGATTGTCAGAACAAACCATTTTCTTCCACCCCTTGTCCTCCAAAAGTCTCTGTAGGCGAAGGGTGGGACGCTCCGTCTGCAGTTTAGTGACAGAAAGATGTCACAGTAAGAAAGAGATTGAAGCTGGTGGGCACTTGAAGAAGAAGAAAAAGCTCACAAGAAGCCAGAAGCAGCAACTTCTGCAACTCTAAAGAAATTCCCTTGCCCCAAAAAACACAACACGGCATCCAAACGAACGTAAGCAAACTGTTCTTTTGCTCCCTATGGTTATTTGTCAAGATCTTCAAGTACGCGTGTTTTTTTTTTTTGTCCCCATCTGCATCACACTCTCTCGGAGAGTGTCTCGACTTGGTCCATGTTTTGTCCATTGTAGTTTCTTATGCTCGCAAAGTCTGTTTTACTTTCTGATGGGGGTGTTTTCGTTTCCCCGACAATCCTGCAGCAGTTTGTCGATGTCTCTGACTACCTGGTCTGCGTCCATGGTGCCTCGGGCCATCTCTCCTCCGCCCTGCTCCAAAACGCTGCCCATTTCCACCGCCGTCTCCTGGCTGATCCGAGAACGTGCTTCAGCCAGGACTTTGGCTACGGGGTCGGAGAGAGGCAGCGTGGAGTAGCTCTGCTCTTTGTTCTGTTTGTTTGGGGAGATGTACTGTCCGTCTGGGGGTCCGTAGTGTCTGGTGCTGGGTTTGCTCTCTGCTCCGTCACCCATCCCTTTGGCCGAAGAGCATGGGGAACCTGTACTGCAGCCTTTGGTAGGGCTACATGAAGCAGACGGAACCTCCTGTAAGAGAGGGCTGAGGGCACGTTTGGTCTTTAGGTAGGGTTTAACATTCGCCACGAGGATGGTGTGGTCTCGACGCTCCTTTCCAAATGTGCAGAACGTTTTTTTGCCATTGGGGTTGCACACTGTCTCGTAAGTTTCGGTTTCCACTGTGACTGCCTCCATGCCAGCCGGTACAAAGAGGTTGGTGCGGTAGTCCGGGCCCTCGGCTTGGGGAGTTCCTGCTCCTCCAGTCCCTGCGGGAAACTGGGGCATCCAACAACGGTCAGAGTGACCCAGCACTCGACACTCCTCCGTGCAGTTCACACAATCCTCGTCTGGAAAAAGAGAGAAAGAGAAAAAATTATAATTTGGCTGGAAATTTAAGTAAGAAATAACCTTGTGAAAATTCTGGCTAATTTTAAATAATCAAATGAAGTAAATAATCCTCTCAAATGAACCCAAAGGTTATTTGTCACAAATGAATAAAGCTGCCATCAGTGTAAAAACAGATTGTCTTAACGTAACACCTGAGTCAGTGTTTCCTGCAACACTTTTCAGCAAAGCTGAATCACCAGAGATATTTTACTGCAGTTGTGAATGTGAGTTTGCAGTCTAAATTTAATTTAGTGAGATAAAAAACAGTGTACCGGCAAAATGAACAATCATACAGAACAACTGGAGTAATCTGCTTCATGAACAGATGACTCACATCTGCTGGTGCTTTTAATGAATCATTCAAAAAGACTCTCTTTAGAAATGTTATCATGATTTTCAACTGTGGTGACAAGAAGAGATGTTTCTAGAGCAGCAAATCTGCATATTAGAATGATTTCTGAAATATCATGTGACACTGAAGACTGGAGAAATGACTCAGAAAATTCAGGTTTGCCATAGCAAAATTAAAATGCTTTTAAAACAGAAAACAGTTATTTTACATTACAACAAATTAGGGCCGACATAATGCAAGTGCGCTTGCAACGATTCGAGTTTGATTCGAGGTCCTTTACTTATATCACTCCCCTTTCTCTGCCTAACACTTTCCTTTCAGCTTTCTTCTGTCTTATCCCAATAAAGGCATACAAAGACCATAAATATAAATTCAAGATTTTTTCCCAAATAAATCAAATAAATGCAGCCTTGGTGAGAATAAGGAACCTATTTTAAAAACATCAAGAGGTCTTGCCAACCCAAAACTTATAAACAGTGATAAATAAATACACACCACCACCAAGCTAAACAAAGTCATACATTCCATAAAAGAAGGCTTTCAACAAGGAAAATGGGTAAATAACACATTTTTCCATGAACACGATCAAAAAGATGGCAAAGAATTAACCCATTCTCCCCCTATCAAGCATTATACCGTATATCCTCCTCTCTCTCCTCACCCCGCCTCTCAGCAGAACAACAACAGCTCAGTTTTGGCAAAAAGTGTGGCGCTGCTATCATAAATTTATGTCACTGTGCTTTGAAGCTATCCCAAGGCAGCCCTGCCATATTACAGAGCCAACTGTCTACTGCGGCACTGCATGTGTGTGTGTGCGTCTTTCCTCCTTTCATCTCAGCTCAGAAGAAACCACATTTTGGATTATTGTGGGCTGTTCTGATGGTGTGTCAAATGGGTCCAGGATTGTGAAGAGGATAACAAATGATGTATTTTAAAATGGTGAATGAAAAAAGAGGGAAAAAATAAGGGAACAAAAGGGAATACATGAAAAATCAGAGTTAAAAAAAATTCAAACACGGAAAGTGCAGCTGCTGTCCTGTGAATATAAATGCTCAAATAGCTCAGGTAAAGCTGAGACCCGGTTCATGAACACACGCAAACCTCACACCCCGGAACCCTTGCCATCGTTTCAATGTGCGTTTGACAAGAGAAGTGCAGTGATTTGAGCAGAACAAACAAAAGTCTTCCATCCATATTTAATAGTTTGATGATGTCTGTCTTTTGGGAGACAAAAACATGGAAACACAAACAAATTCATGAATTTATGAGAAGAAACGTTTTCAATAATCCAGTAGTCATCACTCACCCATTTAAGACCCCCCAAAAATGTGTCTGGAATAAACACATGATAGCAGAAAATGACTTTAGCGCATATGCCGGAAGAATCTTCATTTGTGTTTTTGATTTCCTGAACTGTAATTCTCATCAATATTAATATTTCCTTCACCTCAAACAGTGCATGATCAGATTAGAAACTGTTTTCTTATGAAAATGTAATTTTGAGATTTCCTCGATCGTTTCTTGCTCTATTTCATGTCGCTTCTGTTTTCGTTTTCCTTGAAATGAACAATGGGACACGGTAATTCAAAAAGCCTGTTAAAGTTTGATTTAGAAACATATGTTCTCATTTTCCCTGCATGGCATTTACAATGTATATCGAAATACAATCAGGATATTCAGCTTGAAGAAATGGTTCCTTTTCCTCATTCAGTGAAAGGGCATCAATTCTATGTGCTAAAGTGTTCATAGATAAATTGATATCTGTGTTTACTTTTACTGAAGTATAGCCAATTGGTTTTCTTTCTTCATGCAATGCGCAAGGCTCGGCGTGTATAAATGATGACCACTTGACCTTATTATCATCATTAATCATATTTTAAATTGCTCTTTCAGATGTTTCTCTGCTAAAGGCCAAGCCATGTCATGAAAAATGATCCTCTGCAACTCGGCTCCCAAGACCCTATTGTTCCAGATTTCACTGTGTGTGTCTGGCCAACAAAAGCCTATCCCTGGGGTTCCCTTCCGTTTGTTTCTGGTCTATGGGGTTTCTGCTAACCTTGAAAAAGTTTTCAAACTCCCTACCCATTCTCAATGGTAACGTTACACTGCACCTTTATCTCCTGAGTTCAAAATATGTATTTTCAACACACACATATGGACATCTGTGGACCGAGCAGAGGACAAGCCAGTTCTGTATCGAGCCTAAGCCCGAACCTAGGGGGACACCTAAGGTTTTGTGCCATGTATGGCCTCAGGGACACTTTCTACAAGAGTGTGAGAGGACAGGAGTAAGTACCATAGAAGAGGGGAGAGAGAAAGCTTGACATTTAGCATGTGGTGCTCTTGTGTTTTGTGAGAAAAAGACAAGGGCTAGTCCTGAGTGGCACAAACTAGCATGCGTGACAAGGTGAGGAAGAACATGCTGTCCACTTTAAATAATGAGATCTCCCACGCACACACAAACACATACACACACACACACACACACACACACACACACACACACACACACACAGTGTCCTCTTCAGATCTGCATGGGCTTTGAATCTGAGCTGCTTTGCTAGATTTTGCAGATGTTCATCTTCCCTAAACATAAATTAGCGTGGGTATGCATGCTAAACAGTTTCTCGTGTGAGTAGGAATATCTTTGTTTCACACTTTCATAGCACCTTTTGACGCAAGACTAGCAAAATAAACATTTACACTTCTGTTTGAAAGTTCACAGTCAGTCATATATGAAGAGTTAATTTGCAAAACAGATAACTCCGTTTTTAACAGTTCTCAGAAATCATGTTTTTTCATTGTACATTTAAATTAATCTCAATCAAACTGCAGTTGGGTTATTTTGACTAGGTTAAAAAAATCCCAGCTAATTAACACAATAAAACAATAAAAACATGATAACATAATAAAAAACATGATTTTTGACAAAAAAAGGAGTTATCTGTTTTTGCAAATAAACTCTTCATATATATATATATATATATATATTATATTATTTGACAATAATACATGTTTTTTAAGCATATTAAAATTATTTTTGCAGTGTCCTGGGACACTGAAGACTGAAGAAATGGCTACTGAAAATTGAGCTTTGCCATCACAATTTTGATGAAGAAATTAAGCCTCGGTGAGCATAAGAGATATCCAAAAAAAATAAACTTAAATCAACCCCAAACCTTCAAGTGAAAAAAAACAACAACAGATATGTGTTCCAGTCTTGCTTTCTCCAGTATGTTCAAAACTGACTGCTCGTTCAATGGAGGAACAATAAAGCATAAATAATCTACACTGACACATCTCCATGCAGCCAGTGAAGAGGAACCAATCCTTCAATAGATTATTCATGCCTGGGCGGAACAGGTGACCTTGAGACTTGGCAGGGTCGTCATGACTAACAATAAGACATGTGACACTGGCTGAGGCCACTATTTCGTCGCCAGATCCAAAGCAGGAGGCACGGTGTGAGTTATTGCCACCCCCAACCCTCCTCTTGTACAGTCAGTACACAAGGTTACAAGCTGTTTTGGGGACACTTCATTATAATTGTATTGTGTGACATCCCTGTGTTTTCTTGATGACCCAGGCACATATCTATATATCGACTGGCTCATCGTGAGCTATGGGCTGCTCATCAGCCGCTCTGCAACTACCTAATTATTATCACAATAAGCACAGGCTCGGCTCTGTGCACCATTTACTGGGATTCACAGACTTCAGTTTCAGAGTGCGAGGCTTCTGCTAGCACAGCGCTTGTCCCACTCATCAAGCTAATGATGTGTGTACGACAAATCTCATTTTACTTTGCGCACAAAATCCCAAAGGCAGAGCAGCAACTCGAGACGACACCATATTTATATGACAGTTCTAACAGAAGGTCACTTCATAATATATTCACTACTCCAAGATTTGTTCTCTGCTGCATCTGGAAAAATACGTTTTGAAAAAAATATGTTTTTTTATTGTGAATATTGTCACATCTGAAAGGTTTGCAGGTTCTGTATGGCTTGCTTAACAATGGCTTTAAGGTCTGACTATATTACCACAACCTATGACATCCTAATTATGTTTTAATTATAATATTAGAAGGAATGTGATGCTTTCAGCAACTGTGCTTGTAGAGGTAAATTTGTAAGAAAAAAAATCGTATAATCATGCAAAATATTGCACAAATAAAATACAATCTACAATCAACAAATATACACATACATCACCATATTTCAGTTTTTAATGTATTTCAATTGCAAATACAACTGAATTATGATGTCATACAATTATACAAATTTTATAAATTAAATAAACTACATATTTTATTTTCTATAATAGATGGTATAATACAAATTATTATGATTTCATACAATATATTACAAAATTAAATAAAATTATATTTTACTGTACAATCAACAAATGATCACATATGTATGACATCATAAATCAGAACACATTACAAACTGAATTGTCATACAATTACTGTAAAAATAATTATATTTTATTTCAATGGAATACAATACATTTTACAATCTGCAATCAAGAAATATACACATGTATGACATCACAATAATTCAGCTTGACATATATTTTAATAAAAACATTACAAACTGAATTATGTCATACATTAAAACTTGTTTTTAAAATATAAAATCAATTATATCAAATTAAATCATAATTTTTTTCAATTAAACTAAATTACAAACTCAATTCTTATGACCATGTCATGCATATGTGTGCATAATTAGTGACGGCTGTCTTATTTGGATTTTTGGTCTAATTTTGAATAATGAATACATTACATTATGGAATAAATACATTTTTGTCTTTTTTTTTTTTTTAAGTATATTTTATTTATTTTTGTAATATGATTTGTATTAATAATATTGTAATAATATTTTTGTATATAAAAATGTAATGATGATATTTTTTGTTCAACTACATTACAAACTGTAATTTTAAGAAGATGCCATGCAGGTGTGTGCTTAATTGTTGACTGCTGTCTTATTTGGATCAAGTCATACATTTACAATTGATTAAATGTACACAATCTTGCCATCAAAACGGACCATGTGATGACCATGTTAACTGGGAATCACACAATTTAACACTGATCGCTGTCTCTGCAGTCTAATGAGCCAACAGCGAGAGCCGACATAATGAACATAGTCCTCATCTTCACCCTCATTTGCTTTTTGCCCAGAGAAACTTTCCTCTGAGCCTGGTGGGTGAGAGAAAGAGTGAAAAAGACAGGAAGTAGAATCCAGGCCACTTAAAGAATTTGAAGCCATTTAACAAACACCTCACACTCTCAGCTAAGGAGGAAGCTTTCAAATGCCAGGGTTTCTTTCTTTCCTCACTCCATCACGCAGAAGAATTTGGGTGGCTGGGAGCTTTATTTGATTCTCCAGCTGGGAAGCAGAATGAGGGAGGCAGAAAGAGAGAGACAAATAGTATATTCTGAGTGCATTAAGGCTTCCTGCCAAATCCTTTATTAGCATCTTGTTTTTCAGTCCCGTCGTTCCGTTTCTCTGTGCTCATTCGCCAGTGACCCCTTCCGATCTCAGCACCACACTACCAGCTTCCTGCCTTCCTTGGTCCACGCTGTCTCTCAGCCAGCATCAATTTCCTCTCCTCCATCCTTCTCTCCCTTTCTCAACCTGCTGTCCTCCACCAACGGGCGCAAACAGGAGGTGACAGTCTAAGACATGAGTTATAAATCTGCCCGTAGGTCATAATTAAGAAACAAAACATCACGAGGCCATAAAGGAATAAATACAAATAACAGAAAATAAATATATAATTTGAATATATATAAAATACACATAAATACACATTTCTATATATTCATACACATCTAAAAAATAAAAAATATGTTGAAAAATATAATTTATTTCTTGTAACTTAAACTTTCATATATTTTAGATTCATTACATGTAAAGTAAAACACTTAAAGTTTTTTTGTTTTAATTTTGATGATTATAATATTTACATTTGAGTTTCAATAAATGACCATCCATACAGTATAAATTGTGGGTATCTCTTGTTCATTGAAACCACAATAATGGGGAAGACTGCTGACTTGGCAATGGCCCAGAAGACGATCATTGACACCCTCCACAAAGAGGGTAAATCACAGAAGGTCATTGCTGAAAGGGGGGCTGTTCAAGGAGTGCTGTATCAAAGCATATTAAATGCAAAGTTGACTGGAAGGAATAAATTAGTAAAATGTGCACAAGCTACAGGGATGACCGCAAGCTTGAGAATACTGTCAAGCAAAGCCGAATTAAACACTTGGGAGAGCTTCAAAAGGAGTGAACTGAAGCTGGAGTCAGTGCATCAAGAGTCACCACGCTCAGACATCTTCAGGAAAACCAAGCCACTTCTGAAACAGAAACATTATCAGACGCATCTTACCCAGGCTAAAGAGAAAAAAAACTGGACTGGTCCAAAGTCATCTTTTCAGATGAAAGTACATTTTGCATTTCATTTGGAAATAAAGGTCCCAGAGTCTGGAGGAAGAGTGGAGAGGCACAGAATCCATGTTGCTTGAAGTCCAGTGTGAAGTTTCCACAGTCAGTGATGATTTGGGCTGCCATGTCATCTGCTGGTGTTGGTCCACTGTGTTTTCTGAAGTCCACAGTCAACGCAGCATCTACCAGGAAATTTTAGAGCACTTCATGCTTCTTTCTGCTGACAAGCTTTATGGAGATGCTGATTTAATTTTCCAGCAGGACTTGGCACCTGCCCACACTGCCAAAGGTACCAAAAGCTGGATCAATTAACATGGTGTTACTGTGCTTGATTGGCCAGCAAACTCGCCTGACTTGAACTCCATAGATAATCTATGGGGTATTGTCAAGAGGAAGATGAGAGACACCAGACCCTACAATGCAGATGACCTGAAGGCCGCTATCAAAGCAACCTGGGCTTCCATTACACCTGAGCAGTGCCACAGACTGATTGTCTCCATGCCACACAGCATTGTTGCAGTAATTCATGCAAAAAGAGGCCAAGTATTGAACCAAGTATTGAAATATTTCACTCTATGTGTAATGCATCTATGTAATATATGGGTCACAGTTATAATCACAGTTTATTCGCTATAGGTTAGGAAATAGTAACAAAATATGACAAGACCTCAGAGATAAACTTTGTCAGAACAAATTAATCTTGATAATGTCAGATAACTTTGATAGAAAGGTATGTAATGGATTACAATCAACCAAAATTATCCAGATAACTGCTTAATTTTGTTCAATCTGTGGTATACAAAAACACAAAACATGTCTGAATCTTTTTTTTGGTCCAATTTATTTTTTTGATTTTACTGGTAGTCCACTCTATGAAGAAATTTTGGGTATAATATGTCATAGTTTACTTTATTTTGCAACCTCACTTACATAAATGAACTACAGTGTCCTGCACCCACTACTGAAAAAACAACTATATATATATATATTTAATTGTTTTTTTAATAATTAAAAAAATATATATTTAGTCATTTAGCAGACGCTTTTATACAAAGCGACTTACAAATGAGGACAGTATAGAAGCAATCAAAACCAACAAAAGAGCAACAACATGCAAGTGCTATTATTGCTTGGTTAGCCTAACGCAGTACACGTAATACGTTTTTTATAATTTTTTTTGAAAACGAGTACATACAATATAGAAAAAAGAAAACTAGTGTTAGTTTTACAAGAAAAGCAAGCAGTTAGAGAATAAATATGCAATTGATAGAGGGTCAAATGTGTGTGTTTTTATATAAAAATAATACAAAATATAAAAATAAACAATAAAATTATAATAGAGAGTGCTAGAGTTAGGGGGTCAAATAAAGATGGAAGAGATGTGTTTTTATCTGTTTCTTGAAGATGGGTAAGGATTCAGCTGCTCGGATTGAGTTAGGCAGGTCATTCCACCAGGAGGGAACAGTTAATGAAAAAGTCAGTGAAAGTGATTTTGTGCCTGTTTGGGATGGTACAGTAATGCGTTGTTCACTTGCAGAACGCAAGCTTCTAGAGGGCATATAAGTCTGAAGTAATGAATTTAGGTAAAGGGGTGCAGAGCAAGAGGTGGTTCTGTAGGCAAACATTAATGCCTTGAATTTAATGCGAGCAGCTATTGGTAGCCAGAGCAAATTAATGAACAGAGGTATAATGTGCGTTCTTTTCAGCTCATTAAAGATTAATCTTGTAGCAGCATTTTGGAATAATTGTAGAGGTTTGTTGTTATTATATATATATATATATATGGTGTCTGAATAATTATGTATATACAGTGCATATATAACAATTATTAATATAGTTAATAATATACAAAAATATAAGAGCAAAAACAAGATCAATATTCTGTTGATTGTTACATTAAATATCAAACATGATGTTAGCAGCTAGTTCTGCATGTTAGATTCATGCGGACAGTGTGCACTGGGCTTACATCTGAAAAGGTGTGACATTGGGGGTGATGTGGAGTGAAGGTACATGGGAGGGCACAGTCGCAGTGGGGTGGGGATCGTGAACACAGGCTTTGTGTAGAAAGTGCGATACGGCTGCTCAGCGTGAGCAGAGGAGCATCAGAGCTCTCACACCTGTGCCCTGGCAGACTGGGGCGCAGTTGGTAGGGGGATAAATGCATGTGTGAGTGTGTAGTCGGCCTCGAACCTTGAAGGCTCACAGGGCAGCTGGAACAGGCCTCAAGGCTGCTGTTACACCTGTCCGCATGTTTGAGCGGTTGAATATATCCCTGAAGATCTCTCACTTCTTCTCAGGTCTAAATCACAGCTAAGTACTGTTGAAAATGAGAGTTCTTTATAGATCAATTTGGAGTAAACTACAGTAATGCCACTTGCAGTTGCACGGGCATTGTGGTGGCAGAAAAACACTGGTAACAAGTGGAGGGAAATGAGTAAAATCCATGGAATAAGAGAAAAAAAATGTATGTAAAAGTATTAACATCCATTAAATCTTTCCACTGCGCAAAAGGTTATTTTTTTCAGATTTTGAATATGTTTTTCAAATTAAAGGCCGAATTACATTACATAACTTTTAAAATCTGAACAGATCAAACACTAGGCATCATACACTTTCTGATTTTATAAACAATTATAGAGGAAAAACTGGGAATCATACACTAAACGACTGAGGATCACACACTACCAGACAGAAACATGCCTAATAGCTAGGATACGCAAGACAAATTAAACAATTTGTGTTCTAAAATTGGCTCAAAATTTCTGACATCCTCCAACTTGATGGGATCATAGTCTGTATCTAAACAATCAGGGTCTGTGACCATCATACACTATGGGATTTTCTATGATATCTGTCAACTCAAATATGCAGACTGGCACTGACTTTGGCAATTAGCATCAACTTGTACAGACTGTTAACCTGAGATAGTCTGCAAAAAAGCTTTATGTTGGTCAGATCAGTGCAAATTGCACAGCCAACTTGAACAAGAGCGAAATCTCCTGTTTCGGCTTCACACAAAACACCAGATTGTTCGGATTGCTATTGGAATGACTGGATTACACCAGTAAAATCAATAGTAAATGTGACTGCACTCTTAAAACAAAACATGACTTACTAGATTTGTTTTTAAAAATGGTTCTTTTAGGAACTGTTCACTGAATGGTTCTTCCTTGGCATCCCTTTATGTGTAAGAGTTTACACACAGTAGATGCTGTTTTACCACAGTTCTTTATAGAAACTGCTTTGATCGAGGATAAGTTGGGAGGGGTGGTATTGTGGCAAATACCTAAGGCTGTGCAATTAATCGAATTGAATTGAAGAGCCGTAGTTCACTGACAAGCTAGGACATATTGCATTTGTAATCGCAGACGAATCACCTTCGATTATGAACGCAAAATTGCGTAGCTTGTCAGTGAACTACGGCTCTGTGTATTAACTGCCGCTCCATCTGAAAACAGGTGATGGAGATTTACCGCCAAACACGGAACTGGCTTTACTGTCGAGATGCGTATGTTAATTGAATTCGATTAATTGCACAGCCTTATAAATACCGATGGACTCCGGTGAGGCTCATTGACAAGCTTCCTGAAAACGGCAAGGGAACGCGAAGATGCTTTAACTAATCCAAGGACAAATGTCTTTCGATGAAACACTCCTTTTCATTATGCATTCTCAGCCGAGCAGCAGGCAGCTAATGCCTGGTTAAGTTGCTCTAAGCTGAGGCCTCAAGGTAGGCCGCCTTCGGAGTAGACACCGAAGGAGACGACTCCAAACAAACACACAAAGCCGAATCAATGGCCATTCACACGCAGGACCTCCTTGAAGACGGAAGTTGGCAGAACGAGACAAAAGTGCAAGGCAGAGAATGGGTGCTAAAGGGAGGAGAGAGGTTAGCGAGAGATGTTTTTCTCCAGGCGCAGCAGGGGCTCAGGGCTTACGGGCCTTAGCGCTCACCTGCGGGGGAAAGATCTGTTGGCCTTTCAAAGAGAATGCGCTAACCTTCACAACACACATGAAAGGGACTTTGGGGGTGGAGGCCTTTGGCTACTTTTATGGATCGCTGGATGTGGCGTTTCAACAAAGCATGCTCTCTTGGGTGAGTACATACTCTCATGTGTGGATTTGAATGGGGTGAAATTAGCTCCATTATGTGCTGTATAGTTCGGTGTGCTTTTGTGCCTCCCCCGAGTGTGTTTACATGTTTGTCTGGCCGCCGACTAGTTTCTAGAAAAAAGCATCCCAGATAATTTAATTCACCTGCATCATCAGGCTCTTCAGCAGCAAAAGAGGACTTCAGCATCTCAGCATCTTTGATCTCAGTGATCACACTCACACTCAGATCTGTCCTCCACACTCTAGACGAGTTTACACACACTTCAAAAGATTGAACTCACATCTGCTCAAGCATATTCTCCTGGCAATGTTTGCATTAATGCACCATTATGCATTTGTGTGTGTATGTACAAAATACAGAAATAACCATATATATATATATATATATATATATATACATATCACACGCTTTGTTATCAGATTTGGAATCAATATTGGAATCTTAGCAATATGGTAAATTCATCCAAATAAGAATACAGCTGCCTGTCAAAAAGACTTTGAAAAGTCTTAACGAAACCTTGTATACTCTCAATATTTGTGTATAGGACTCATGGGGTTTAGCGGCTGAATGGAAACTAGAGAGGGAGGGAGGTTCACACAAAGCAATAGCTGCACTACACAGGCAACACAAGGGCAGAAAATTATTTCTGATGAAATGTACCTGAAAAAGACTGCAGGAATAAAAAATGAAAGAGGATAAAACAGGAAGAGATTTCTACCCATTGACATACACACTCTGTGGTATGTCTTTCTTGTGCGCTGTAAATATTCAAGAGCTGCAGTGACTGGGGCGAGACACAGGTGCAGTTCCTCACCTGTTTGTGCATTCAGAAAAAAATCAGCCCATTACAGGGCTGCGTGAAAGAAGAGAAAGCGATGGAAAAGGCAAAATTCAGTTCGCTGTGTCATTTACGCTTTTGTAATTAGGAATGGAGGAAGTCACGCTCATGCTGAGTGAAGTTTTTGTAATATCTTTCTAGTGAATGCACCAGTCACATTCAAGCTCTCCTTTGGTCTTTGTGTCGTAATCGCCCACAGCGGCAGCCTAAGTTCATTTTGGAAAAGCTTGAAAATCCACTGTGGGATTCTACAGGTGGGAAAGAACTGGATAGCAGGTGCTCACACACATACTCACACACACCTACTGTGAATAAAGTCCCACTTGCTTCTATAATAACTATGGCTAATTACACTAACAAACACACAAAATGTATTTTCATTAATTGTATTAATTAGTTTTAATTTCCCCAAATGGAATTTATACAGTATTGTTTTTTCTCCCTTTTCTCTATTTTTTTTCATCTCTGTCTACCTTGCATTTAATATTTTACAATTATAAACTAATGTTAAGCCTGGAAAGCAATGACTCATCTAATTACTAAAGCAACCCACCAGTTTTTCAGTGATGAAAAATACAATGGGTGAAAAAAGGGGACTGTTCCTCACTCGGCAATTAATATATTATCCGGAAACATCATATTAGTATTGACTAAGGAAGTCTATAATACCTGGATATAAAATATAAATCTAGCTGTTAACATTTACCAATATTATCTCTGCAGAATTGCAACTAACTGTTATGCAATAAGTTTAAGTAGACATTTTTATCTAATATTTTATTTCAGCCTTATTTGAAAGAACAAATTAATTACAATCAATGGCATTATACCCAAAATAAATCTAACTGTCCAATGCCAATCAGCCAAACCTGACAAAAAAGCATATAAACAAGTATTTCCATCATTTAAAAGCTAACTAAACCAAGCTGCCCTGCATGGGTCTAAATCCATGTGATCCGATCGAAATAGTGACTGGCAGTAAGCAACTCCCTTTCTAAATCACTTCCTGTAATGTAAATGTCACTCTCAGTCTACACTCCTGCCTTCCCCTGCTGTTTTCCCACAATTGGATTTGATACTTTTCTTCATGTCATCACTTTGTCACCACGATGGTTCTCCGGAGTCCCATGCGGAGGAAGAGGATTATACGTCTGTCAATTATCTCCTTTTCTCCAAGATGCAGGAGGATTATGGCGGCACGGCGAGCTAACTAAACACGCACGCTCGATGATGTCCAATCACTCATTACTAGACACAGCGGGTGTTATCTCTACTGGAGTGTACAACTTCACAGTAATGGAGATGGCTTTCACCCTATTAAGTGACGGAATGGGAGGGAAGGATGCGGGGAAGACAAACAAGAGAGAGGAGAAAAAAAACAAGAATGAACTCAGAGATGTGTGACCCTTTAAGGCAGACGCGCGGACAATAGACAGGAAGATGGAGGAGGAAGATAAAGAAACTGAATGAGTGAAAGGAAGAAATACAGACAAAGGGCCGGCGATAGACTGAAAGTGTATTTAATCCATCTCTCTTATCTGGACGAGTTTGTGCGAGAGAAAAACATTAAATTTTATAGCGGGATTGGAGTTTCAATCAAGTATTTGATGAACGTAATCATTGCGGTAATTGATCTATTGAAGCCGGCCCTCTTAGTGTGAACATTGAGGGTCATAGGGAGAAAGCTGTTGAGCCTCATGAGTGGCTTTCAGTGGGACAGGAAGAGAGCATAGCCAGATCCCTCTCTATTCACACAGCTTGACACACAGCTGGTCCAGTCCTTTAATTTTGCTTTGGCTTCCTTACACCCCTCCTAATCTGTCTGTCTGTTGTGCCGTCCACTCGTTTCGTCCTCATTCTAATTCACGAATTGAGAAAATGCAGTCGAGAGAGCGGCTGAGATGATGCATTTATTAAACTGGGGCTGTCAATTTAAATTAGTGTGATTAGTAAAAAAAAGAACGAAATCTGCAATAAACATTTAATGCTATTAATTATGCCTCCTGACCCGGCAAATGCTGTAATAAGGGATTTCCTACCATCAAAGCAATTCAAGCTTGAAGTGACACTTCATGTTTTGCGAATCCGCAGTCAGTGCTTAGTTGAAGAGTTGAATTACTTAACGTGGTGTCTTAAAATGTGAGAGTACAGAAATAAAACATAATGACTGGTAAAGCCACTAATTTTGATGTCAATCAAATGGTTTTGTAACAACATGGGAAAATATTGATATAAGGTGAATTAACTGGTGTGGGATATGATTAATTTGATTAAAATGTTGATAATCAATTGACAGTTCACATTTAAAAATGCCTGAAAAGGATAAATATATTTCAATTTTAAAGACATTTTGTCATTGTTGGTGTTTCTGTGATTAAAGCAACAGCTGCAGGGCCCCTATCATAAGCAAGCTTGCCACTGAAGGAAGAGCCAATCTCTGCAGCTGACACCAGGGGTCCACACACACACACACACACACACACACACACACACACACACACACACACACACACACACACACACACACACACTGTGCATAGACACACACAGCTCAAGGAAGAGTCACAAAATGTAACATATGAAGAAAGTACATTTCCAGGAACCGAGCTTCTAGGAAGCCTACAGAATGCAAAAAAAAGTTGAGCCAACTTCAAATTTTAAGGCAACCAGCTTCAGCAGAATTTATTTTTGTAGGAGATTCTCAGATTTTTGTTGTAATAACTTAAACGTTTAAGAAGTTGAGAAAACTCTGCTGAAGCTGGTTGCTTTACATTTTTAAGTTGGCTCTAGTTTTTTTACAGTGCAGTTCAGGGGTTCAACAGAGGACCTGGCCACTTGAAATGCTTCCAAGAATATACTTTCAATTATTACAAATAAATGATATATTCTGTACTTAATTATGTTTCGCTCATTTTCACTCAAGGCACTGGTTACAAAAAGTTACAAAAATGACAAATTTTATAGATATACTGGAGTTACAAGCAAATAATAAACATGCATTACTGAATGACAACAACCTTATAACGGAACAAACAAGAAAAGCATGACTAAAATAATAGATAAGAGGACCGTCTTTCTGTTTAAAGTATTAAATGTCTGAATCCTGGTGCTAACCTGGTTACCGAGCAAACGAACACACTCTGACCACATGTCTGTCCAGCTCTTATCCTGTATCTTCTGCTTCCACATCCTGACACGCTACCTAGCTTAGCATGCTAGCAGATTTCCATTTCACTTGATTCAATTAGCATTGACCTTTCCTTCTCCGACAGGCACAGCATTGCGCCGTCTAGAGCCTCATTGCTTCTGTAGCCTTCATATAAATACATATTTACTATCTGCTTCATAAATTTGATCAAATTACAAAGAGATGTTTGACTGAAATGCAATAAGAGACGCTTAGCCTTCATGTTGTTAAGGGACACCCATTTGGAGATCTCACTTTAATATCAGATTTCAGCTGTTTTTAGCTGATAATTTATTTATTTTTCCACATTTGCAGGTTGGTAATTCATAATGCCGTTTACGAAGAATACAATTTTAAGCATTATGAACTCCTGTTTTAATGACTCCCACAATGAGAGTAAAATGATATCAACAAATTATCTTTTTTTCAGCGTTTAAATGGGTAGAAGAGTCTGAATCTCTGATTCAATGTGGCACTTTAAGATTAAGGTCAAAGATTAGCGGGTTTACACAGGATAAGAAAAGGATTATATACGCTCAACACTGTTAAAACACTGATCTGAGATCTCATCAAAACACCCGGCTTGTAAACAATAATTCACATTCATCTCACACCGACAACCAAACAACACATTACCAAAGCCACTAAGCAACTATTTGTATTTAAAAGCACAGTTACTGTAGTGACAGAAGAGGAAGTAACACATTCCTGAAAGGATATTCACAGCTGATGACAGACTGTGGTCATCGTAAAGCCGGTTCACTGGGATTAGATATGCTCCACGGGTTTCTCTCTTCTGAATTACAGATTAGATTTATGAGTGTCCTCATGTTTTCTCTGGAATTGGAAAACCGTGGAGCTGAGTTTCCTTGTAAAAGCACCATAAAAATCATGCACTCTTATCTGAAAGTGCAAACACATTAGATGAAAATGTGCTGTTTGGAAAAAAATCAAACAGCATTTGATTTGAAGAAAATATGTAATAGATAAACATCTTTTCAATGGAAAAATCACCTGTGAATGGTTGCCAGATCATTGCGTGGTTTATTCCAAATCCAGGCCTAGTAATACTCATGATATTCACTAATAAAAGCATTGTTCAGGCAAAAATGAAAATTCTGTCATCATTTACTCACATTCATGTCATTTTAAAAGTTTCCTCTGTGGAATACAAATGAAGAAAAACGATTGCCACTTTCACTGTATGGAAATTTTATTTTTGGAATTTCATAGAAGAAAGTCATACAGGTTTGGAATGACTTTATGAGGGGTACAAGACAAATATTAGATGCTTAGATATCAATAGCGAGAAACGTGGTGTTATTGAGGAGTAATACTGAAAATACTCAGCGTTTTAAGACCGAGGTAGGCTAAAAGCAGTGCATAATTGTGCGTAAAGCAGTTTCACTTTCTGCTTTAAGCAATAAAATCTTGGTCACAGTCTGAGAGAGATCATAAACTTCTTTGTACTTGCTGAGCTGAAGCTAATTTAAACGAATGTGTCCGTCTCCACCGCTGGAGTGCGAGATTTACAGTGAATTCAAATGAACGAGCAAACATCACTGATTTGGAGCAGGCCGTGAGTTCTTTCAGAGTGACAAAGCCTGAGGTGAAATCACAATGAGGCAATCTGCTTGAACATGACTATCTCTCTCTCCTCAGTGCAGGCCCAGGTGCTTGCTCTTCAGAGCCCAACAGCAGAAAATATCCCCCGACAGCGGCCATTGCACTTCGATTACTGGTCAGTGAACAATGAAGAATGTTCTAGAAACACTTGTCATGTTGATGTAGCAGCTGCACGCCCAACGTGCCTACGAGAGGCGATGGGGTGAGGCGATTGCGAGCGGCTGGTGGGAAACCGAAGCTCGGAGGCAAATACTCAGACAGGCAGCTCACGATCTGTGCAAAACCGATTTTCGGAGGCAGAGCCGTAATTGGCTGCAGTGATAACGAAGCACGAACGGAATGATTGTTTCATTCTGCTTTAACTGGTGGAAACCGGTTTACAGAATATGTAATTTCACAAACTCAGTTGGTCAATAAAGCAGTATGCCAAAAGAGGCCATAATTAGGCACAGTGAGCCTAAAGTTGAACAAATCTAATTTTACACAATTTTGCTTCAATATATAGGTATATAATATTATCTACAATGACAAATCTGCACTTTTTATTATGAGTATACAATACATGCTTCTCAAAGTATGTTTAGATAGTTTTGCTGGTAAACATGACAACATTTTAAGCAAGAAAATGATATTTTGCACTGCATAGTAGCCAGGACATAATAATGGCTTCAAATGTTGCTCATCCAATCAGAGTTTAAATCTGGAGCAGTCCAAATATAACACGTAATTTTGGTTTTACCTTTTGAGATCTTATTCAAATGCCATTAGCACTTAACTACAACAACAGCGCTTTCTATGTGTCTCGTGCCCTCCCTTCCTCTTTAACAATATCCTCATCTAAAGAAGCATCATCATAATCTCCAGACGAGATTACTGAAGGGGTCACTCCTGTATCCAGCCTGGGCTCGGCATTTAAGGGTGAAGGAGAGGATCAGTGGGCCTGTGATCTCCAGATTTGCATTTTTAATCAAGACGGATTTTGAACACCTTCAGCCCAGATGGCCAGGCAGATTTTTACAGAATACAGGCACAAGCCTGCATGCGACTGTGAATCTATAGCTCCAAAATAACCACTTTACGAAACACATCACACACACAACCCAATATAGCCACGGACGTAATGAGTACCATGGGATGTGAAGAGATAGAAAATCTCAATAATTGATCCTCCATGCAGGACTCTGATGCTAAATTGTGGTTCATCACTTAAAAGCACTGGACACACTCCCTAGAGGTACGTTATCTGGGAAAAAAGTGTGGTGCTTGCATGTGCTAAATTCACCACCAAGTGAGCATTCATTTTTTTATAAAAAAATGTAATAAATAAATAACTGATGAAGATAATTGTTTTTGTTTAATTTTAAAGACTTTTAGATTACAATTCACAATAATGTTTTCTACTTCAAAATGTCATGTTTAATGTAATGTTTTATTAATGTTTAATTCAATTAGCAATTTAAGAGTGAAAAAATAGTGAATATTTAGATTTTGGCAGATGTAACCCACATAACATAATTGTGGTGGTATAAATTATTGTCTTAAATACTATTTAAATAATATTTTTTACCAGTTAACTTAGATGTTACGTTTTTTTCAGTGTAGGTTCTAGGTGTTTATCAGTGGATGTTTACTGTTGGAACTGAGAGTCTCCTCTAAATCTTATACCTTCTCCTTTCCAATGTAAGATTACAGGATTTTTAAATGTTTTTGTCTCTTTTTTTTTTTTACTTGCAGCTATAAAAAAGCAAACTTGATCACATCACTTAGACCAATTTGCAGAATTTAGGTTATCATTCTTATAAGTTGCGTGCATGCACACACACACACACACACACACATGCAGCATTTACTTTGAAAAATTCACTCAGAAATTGCAAGTACATTTACAAAACTGTACAGTGTACAGGGTGAGATGAACTTAGTTATGAGCAATAGTAAAGTTTTTTTTTTTTTACACACCGCACCAAAAAGGATGTGAGAGATATTGGAGAGAAATCAACAACATGTTGACAAGGAAACACATTTGAACATCATACATCAAGAACAACATCCCTTCACTCCCTGACGTCCTGTTGTCTTGGCTGATACTTCCTCCCTGCTCTGTGTTATGATAGTTACTGGATAAGATGAGTGTGTGTAGTAATACAATAGCTTCCCAATTAAAGCAGCTCTTCCACGGCGATTCCTCAAGGTGCTGCCATGTGACAGTTTAATTAACAAACCCTCTTATCTTAATTCAGCAGGAGAAAAAAAAAGTAACAAAAAAAAAAGCAACAAGCTGAGGTTATCGAGGAAAAACCCTCCCAGCGTTTACACAAACCATCACAGACACATCCACACACTATATACTCTATATATCTTGTATCAGAAAGGCCTGTGTTGCTGTTTGTGTGTTCGAGTAACTGTCACCCTCTGCTAATGAAAAAGCTTGTGTTAAATTATTATTATAAGAATAATGGTGAAATGTCAAATAATGTAGTAATTATGAGCATCAGGGTGAGGCAGGAAGTCAATAATGTTTTATTAAAGTCAAATGAACGAGCACTGGCCACCCTTTTTATCAGTAATACAACACATTTTCAAGTGAAATTGATATTCAATGGGGGACACAAATATTTTATGAAGATCATTATAAAAATATGATAAATTATAGCAGTGAATAATATTATATCAAATAATTATCGATATTTAAATGTATACATTTATTTGTTTTTTATTTATTATTATTACATTTTAGTGTACATTTCATTTAAAAAAGGCATTATACTATTACAATATAAAATGTATAATAAAATACAACATATTCAGAAAGTCTAGGGTTTCATTTCTGATTTCACTGTGTAGGTATAATAAAGCAGAACGATTAACATCACAGTAACTACCACGGTAGGGGATACTGAAATGATCCATCGAATTACCATAAAGCACACAGACTTATTCACTGAGCAGCTTGTCTTTTGATTATTATTTGAACTGTAGATGGCTTATAGCCCTTAGGAAACAACAGATCTGTACTTAAGCTCACCTCCTGAAGGGAGACGGCACGCCTCCCCTTCCTCTCGCAGTTCGTTTATCTCTGTCTATCCTCCGTCTCGAAATAGTCTGAGAGTAGACAGGAAATAAAAGAGACAGGAGGATGAAGTGGGCTGGGGACACGACCCGAGTCAGACTCGAACCCATGGCCGCCCACACATAAAAGTGCATCAATGCAATACACTTGAGCATATGCACAAATATTAGTAGAATCTGGTTTTACGAAATGATAGTGAAAAGTTGGAGAACTATAAGAGAAAACTCACGAGTCGGCTTGAAATAATATCAGTTACTTTTATAATAGTATTAATCATGTAGTATTATAGCATTTTTTAGAATTAGCTTCATTTAAATTTTCATAATTTCATGTGCTTTGTTAATTTTTATTAGTCTTTAATATTTTATGTAGCTATATTTTTACATTTTAGTCAATTTAGTACTTAATTTTTGAGATTTCTCATACTTTTATATTTTACTTAATAGAAATGAAGAAAAATGAGTGTGCGTAGTTTTAGTTAACTGACTAGCATCACTTATTATAGCACCGTGTTCACATTGTGATGAAATCCTAACTGCTAATCCACAGCTCCGACCTCCTTTTTTATTTATGCAATTCTTCTGCTTATTTTCTTATCACAACAAAACCAGTTTTTTTTTTTTTTAAGTAGTCTGAAAGCCACAATAAAAATTAATAAATTAAAAAGAGCAGATAGAGGCAGAAGACACTTGTTTTGAGCATTTCAAACCCATTAAACTGACAAAATATTTCCCATCGGGTAGAAAAACCTATACATAGAAGAAAACCATAACCATATACATAAATGAGCCCCAACGGGTGCAAACAGCTTTCATGTGCGTCTCTCTCAAATCCCTACGCAAGTGTGAATGTAAGGAGGCCTCCCACAGAGAGGTCGCACTCGGCTTGCTTAAACACAGCTTAAAGATGAAGGGCTGAAGATGTCACTTAGAGAGCAGAACCTTGAGAATCTTCCATAGCTGTCAGAACAGGAAGTCATCATTTATAGAACAGGATAGGAAGACAAAAGCAAGAGCAAGGGTGTTGAGCACAGCACTTATATAACAATAAATATGTGAGATGACAGTGTTGAATTATGCAAATCTCCTTGTTCTCAGAGTGAACATGGAGTTCATTGCCCAAAAATAAAAATAAATATTTACTCATCCTCATGTCATTCCAAACCTTGCTAATATGTTTACTAAGAAAAGGAAATGTTTTTTTTGGAACACACCACATTATGTTTTCTTTTGTACTTCCTTTTAAACCAGCCTTTACTACACAAGCATACTCGAAACGCTTGCTGAAGACAGAGCACAGATGGGAAGACGTGGCAGAGAGCCAGGAAGTGCGGACGCATCATCATAATCTCCTCATGGGGTATCATCAGCATGGCGATGCTGGACAACATGTTTCCCCCACAGAGTTTGAGGGGCGGAGGCAGACACATGCACGTTTAAACTTACACAGAGGTACAGATTTATTCAAGTACATACACATAGCATGCCTGCTAAAGTAGAGTAGTGTGCCAAAGACGGGTCAGGCGGCCTTCTGTAGGCCTGAAGGCTGCATAGCTCTTCTGCCCGGCTGTACCAACACAACACACTAGTAATAATAATCTTGACATTAGCCTAAACTCTCATGGCGTGTTCATGAGTCTCACCTGCTTTAATAAAATCTGAGGTAGTCAGTTCAGAAATTTACATTTCCAGTAAGCAGAACTGGTAGATTTTTATTTTGTACTCATTCATGTTAATTGCTCCTAACAATTCAGATTACATAAAAGATGTCCATTTCGTGACCTCAAAAGAGAAGTTCGAAACTCTCATAAAAATCCATTTGTTTGAACTAATTTGTTTTCCCTAACCAATTAATTACTTAGGAAAAGTTTAGAGTGAATAAATTAGTTGATCTGATTCACAAAACCTGTCTGAATGATTTATAAATGAACCAGTTCTCGAGTTTATCTTATTGACTCAATGACTCTATAAATATGTTTTCACACAAAGCGATCATATGGTTTCTCAAGATACTTTAATAATACTTTAATGGTGCTTTTATGTTGAAAGGTTCAATTCCCATTCATTGTAACTGAAAAAAGTGGCCAAGTTGTTCCCAAGAAGAAAGTAAGCCATTGAGTAAATGATGTAATTTTTATGTACAGTTGAGTTATTTCGTCAACTATTTAATATCTGATGTTCGGCTTTACTCCTAACAGACCTTAAAGTGGTTGCCTTGAGGAAAGAGTTAAAATTAGTTCAAAGTCATTAGCATAAACATTTTTCAGCTCTTAATGATTCATAAAACATTCCCTGGGTCGCCAGTAAGACATCACAATCTGAAACTGAGCCATCCCTGAGGAAAGTGGACATGACCATGAATTATTTCTAACCTGCTTCCAATCTGACACAGACATGGAATGTATATTTACTGGGTGAGACTGTTTCCAGACGTCGCAGAGAACAAGGTCACTGCAAATTACCCTGAGCATGCGGTCACATTTAGCGCAAGCTGTTTATCGCTGAAGAGGCCAGTGTGGATAAAAGGGAAATAATGGATAATTCATTATCGCAGAGAGACTGATAGAAAGGAAGGGGCTGAAAAAGTGGGATTGGGATTTTGATAGACTTGGCAAGGAAGGGTGGCTGTGTACATGATTGCACACTTGAACCAAGGTCGCCAATTTGTGTTCTCGCAAAAGCCCTGCTTAAGAATACAAACCTCAGGAAACAAACAATAAGGCCTGGTTATTATTTAATAGATCCAATCAATTGCCCTCCATCAGAAATGGAGTTTGCACACCCGTTGTGAGTACGCTTTAAGCTCTGCCTGCGAAAATAGGCGATGTGGTACAAGCAACAGCTAGATGTGTTGCTATTTAATCCCATTCAAAATGCAATTTCAACTTAATCAAGTTGCTTGTGTGAAATGCATGGCAGTTAAACTGAGTTTCAACAACCTTTATAATCCTCCAGTCAGTTTTTTTTCTGAAGTCCATTAGATCCTGTCATATCTCATCACAGGTCTTAATAACTCACTAATTAAGCCAAGCGTAATTATACACCCAACAATGCCTTAAAGTAAAAGGTTAGAACTAAAATGTGAGTCGAATCGCCCGGGGACTAGACTCAACACATTAATTAATCCAACATATGTGTGCTTATCAAAGTTAATAATCAGTTTAAGTGATATCAACCATGAGAAGGAAAGAAAGAGGAAGGAAAAAAAGGGAAGACAATGATCTACAGCTACTCTGAATGTCAAAAATAGATCAGGCTAATAGGCAAAACTGCTCAGATACAACATTCACAACCCATTTTACTTTTTTTTCTCCAAGTGACATACTTTAGACAGAAATGGATACTGCACATGGAGACTTGATTTTACCCATTAGGAATTGACTGGATTGTGAACAGGAATAACGTGTATTGAAAAGCTGTGCACAATAACACTAGAGATGTGTATTAATTGGATCACTCCTCTGAAAATGAAACCTTTATCAGTTACTCACCAGCATGTGGTCTCAAACTTGTATGAATTTCAAAAAAATATTTTCAAAATATCTTATTGTGTGTTCCACAGAAGAGAAAACATTTTTGGAACCACATGAGAGTGAGTGAACCATCTACATTTGAAAGTGCTGTTCTAGCCGCTTGTTGGGGTTGGAGACACCATTAAAAATTCAAACTATAACTTGACTGTTTGGTGCAAAAGTCCACAAAAATGTCTCTGTCATACATCATCAGACACGATTTGGGCATTTCCATCTGTCCGTAACTGTGCAAACTGCCAAAAAGTACCACGGGTCATGTATGACAGAAAACAAAGAGGCGAGCCGTTTTTGCATTAATACTGCAGCCTGCATCTGGAGCTGTCAGGTTTGTTTTATGAACTCATATGTGAAAATCTCTCAAGCACTGTTAAAGTATATTAATCTAGTGCTGATGTTCTTGGGATATTGTATGTAATGGTTTACAGCCACTGTGCCCAGTTTAAATGCAGTCTCTACTCAAATCTGATTGCTTTCATAAAGCATTAGACAGTAAAAAAAGGTTCTCGACAAAAAAAATAAATAAATAAACTGCATTGTTGTTCAGGATGAGTCCTTAAAAATAAAACCAAACACTTTTCTAAAAGCTGCCTTTTTTTGTGGCAAAAAACATTTTATCCAACCTTTATGTCAAAGCGTTTGAACAAATGATAAGGTCAGATGCAAAAGATCATAAAGAACAAGCATGTGAGTCACACTTGAGCTGCTCTGCGCTGCGACTAGCCTCCAATTACCACCGCTAAAGTTTTCCTCTGAAACGAGTCCTTGTCCACTTCACTTGTGAGGTATAAATTAGCTCCTTATGGATTAATACCTACTAATTTCTTCATTCCTGCACGGGCTAGTGGGAGAAACATCCCGAATAGCATTTAGCACACGTCAAATAATGAGTTTTCATTTAAGAGGAGAGGGAGATGATGAGCGAGCGGCCAATGAGAGCAAAGGAAAATGAGTCTACGGCTCCGGCGGGTCCCTTCTTCATCATGATCACACTGTAACTGTGTGAAAAATAAGCCATTACTTATACAAACAGAGCATAATTAGTCACTACGGCGACAGGGGCGGCGGGCTAATGTCACAGATTTATGGTTTGTTCCCTCAGAAGGCAGAGGACACAGAGTCGTTACGACACTCAAATATCATAACCACGATACTCGGGGCTAACGAGGTTCCAGCTTAATTACATGAAAAAGAGGTATGTGGGTATATGCGCGGGCAGACACAGGCAGAAGGATTGGGAAATAGAGCTAAAATAGAAAAATCTCAAATTCAATATTATTATTAAAACAAAAAAATTATGTAAGAAATACAACCTAGTTAAAAGCAATCAATGTTTTCCACTCTTTTAAATGAATCAACATGGAAAATAATAATTATTTTAGAATTTTCTTTTTTTATGTACCAATGTAACCAATAATAAGAATTTGCCTACATATATTTCTACTAAAATATTTGATTATTGAAGAAAAGGAAATTGAGATTTCTTGGAACTTTTTTGAGCTGACAGAAATTTAAAAGAGTTTTAAAAATACAGTTTCAATAGAAACAAATCAAACAACATGTTTACTTCTAAGCTTTTAACCCTGCAAAGCCTGACATATGAAATAATAGTCTGAAAAAATATTTTTTTTTTTAGAAATGGAACAGTTTGTCAAACCTTTAGTCAAAGTCAAAAAATAAAATCTGGCATATGTGTTTTTTATTGAGCATAATATTTGTTAAGTCAGGCTTTTACTGCTAATTAATTTCATTCAGAGGCACAAACTGAGCAAAATCATGCAATTTGTAAGATTTAGTAAGATGAATGTCTAATAGCTTGTAATATACAGTACATTTATGAGATCTTACTTTTACATAAAATTCAAATTAAGAGAAATACAAAACATGGTACAAACAAACATTGCTCAAATACCTTTTATATTATACTTGATTCTTACTTGACAAAACAAATAAAAATACTAACAATATAACAGTTCATCTGTTTACTTTCTAAAAATCGATAAAGGTTTTATAGCAAAAAGCTGATACACAGACAATTTCGGCTTTATACATTTTCATATCAAATATGATATAGTAGGCCATATTACATTCATGCATTTAGCAGACGCTTTTATCCAAAGCGACTTGCAGTGCATTCAGGCTATCCTTTTTTTTTCATCAGTATGTGTGTTCCTGGGAATTGAACCCATGACCTTTTGCGCTGTTAACGTAATGCTCTACCACTGAGCCACAGGAAAACATATACGGTTAAAAGATCTCAACGCTCTCACAGTTGTAAGTCATGAGACAAAAGAAGTCATCAATCACTACAGGACAAGCAGACACAGGACATTTGTTTCTTAACCTCAGGGAGGACTTAAGGTCCACAATTCGTCCGGTACCACAAAAATACACTCACACAATGGAACAAAATTAAACTTTGTGCATTAAGAGTGAAAGCTAATCCCTTAAATCCCCCATAATAAAGGAAACAAAATCCTAAGCTCCTGATATTGCCTTTAAAAAGATTTGCAGCCTTTCCGTGGGATTGCGCTAGCTTAGTGGACTAAATTGCTTTAAGTGTGCGCGGCTGAGCCCGAGAGTGTGAACGAGTGAGGTGAGGACACAACAACAGCGATACATGAATGATAAGACTCGTGCTACTCCAGATTGTTCAGGCTTCTAATTTCCCTCTCCAAATGTTTCTTCTGACATTCGCATGCATCAATTGGGTCGTGCTCATTCAGTTAGAGAACAAAGGCTGTTGCAGGAGAGGCACTATTAATGAGGGCGAAAAACGTCGATTTTGGGGTGATGAAATAATTATCTGAAACATCAACAAAAGCCTGCCATCTGACAGCCAAAGTTGCACACTTCCCATACAAAAGGTCTTATGGAAATAAAGTATTTTTCAGGAATCACTAAGATCAGTTCACTTCCTAACTTGATTCGATTGACGCCACTGAATTGAGACATCTTTTTTGATCAGTAGAATTGAGATGCAAACCATTAAACATCAATTAATCACATTTACCAGACGGATGTCTGAAATACGAACCAGCAATCTCCCATATGGTAAGTGTTTAGGTCCTATGCGTATAAACACGTTAATTAGAGTTCTCAGCCGAGACTAGCAGTACCAGCTGTTGTCCTTAACAGAAATACAACATTAATGTGATTTTTACAAACAAACAGGGATGTTGCCTATATGTCTTCTAGCCCGGGAACTGCAAAACTAAAACTAAAAATCAAAATAACACAAAAACTCAACAAAACAACTACAAACCTTTTGATTGCTTGAAATAAATGAAACATTAAATGAAAAAATGACACAACTCAAATTATTTTTGAATTTTTGTTTAGTTTGTTGAATAATAAAAAATCTTTCAAACCTAACACAACCTTAAAAACTAGACAAAACAAACAAACAAACAACAAAATAACTTCATTTTTAAACCTTCAACGGATATGAAAATATAATAATATAAAACAAAATATAGTATTCAAAATATAATTCAAACACTTTAGAATAGGGAACACTTATTCACTATTAACTATGACTTTTCCCTCAATAAATTCCTAATTAATAGTTATTAAGATAGTTGTTAATTTTAGGTATTGGGTAGGATTACAGATCTAGAATAAGGTCTTGTAGAATAAGGCATTGATATGTGCTTAGTTACTACTAACACATGGCTAATATTCTAGTAACATGCATGCTAATAAGCAACTAGTTAAGACACCCTAAAATAAAGTGTTACTCAAAATATTAATACAACTATAATAGCAATGATTAAAAAAAAATTAGTAACACTTTAGTATAGGGACCAATTCTCACTTTTAACTAGTTGCTTATTAGCATGCCTATTATTAACATATTGGCTGTTTATTAGAAACAAAATTGGGCTACCCGGGGCAATATTTTTGTCCTACTCTACTGTGTTAATACAGAAAATTAATACATAATGTTTTTTCATACTTATATTTATTTGTTATGACTTGCAATGTGTTGTGTTTAAGAGATTAAGGACATTTCCATAAACTCAACAGATAATGTGGGGTCAGAAAATTAACAGTAACTTTGCGTGTTTTTTTTTTCTTACACTATTTTCAACTATTCACTGAAAGGACATTTAGGGAACCCAAAAGTGTTCTTTTATGGCATCTCTGTGAAAAACCCTCTTTAGGAAGCTTTATTTTTTTTAAGAGTGTTCAGTGTAGATATCCCCAAATACCTAAAAATCCAAGCAGACATATTACTCCATTGGAAACTGGGAGCCTGAGGTTGTATTCAGTATGTTAAATGTTTAAATAGGTATCTTAATAGCATGAATGTTACTTTGATGGTCCCTGAAAACAGCCTTTAGCGCTCCCAGAAGCTCTGTAGAAGCGAACTGACGTTGTGTCTTATTTCGTTTGAGAGAGCAACAAATCTCCAGCTCGATTCTGTTATTGAACAATGCTGTCCGAGACCGGCTACCATTGTTTAAGTCGCGAGAGTCATTGCTAGCCCCTGGTAATTGCATTGCTGGCGATTTGTAATCGTTATGAGGGAAAAGCTGCTCTTGCCCATGAGACTCGGCAGGTCAGCTGCGTTCATGCTCACGAAGTCTCAAGCTATATATCTGCTACGGCCAAGCCTGTGCTCGCACAGCTGTGCCGTATATCTTCCCCCGTGTTACTGGGAACATGACTCAGGAAAATAGACGACCAGTTTTGATGTATGTTCTGATCAAAATCTCATTTGCACAAAGTTAATTTACAAGTGAGGAAAAAATACAGAAAAGAATGTGATTAACTGTTCTGCGATTTTGACTGATGAATCACTGCACCACTGCCGAGGGGTATCCAAAAAATGAACTAAATAAATCAGAAGAGATTAGCTGACCCTTCAATTTGTCTACGTTGTTAGTTGCGTTTTTCTCCAGACTGCGAATCAATTACATTATTGTGACATATCTGTTATAGTCGGAATTGATAGAGAACAAATTCAAGAGCTTATATAGCTAAATCTGATCCGTGGTGACAGCTCTACCTCGAAATAAAAAAAAGAGGTGCGAAACTTGTCAGACATGAAAAATACACTGCCGTCTAAAACTGTAAGATTTATGTGATATTAATGCATATTTGAGTCACTTTAAAGGGAGACAATGACAGTGATTACTCTTACTGACAGTCGGATTACGAAAGAGCTGGGTATATTCCTATGAAACTCAAAAATCCCTGCTTCCAGAGTTTCTGCAATATAAACTTCAGAAAGATACATTTAGGAGATTATAGAGTTGTGCAAAAAATAAATCCATACAGAACTGCTTTTCAGAAATGAAAGGATCAATGCACGTTACTTTGACTGAACCAAATGGGATATGGATCAAACTGTAAATTCATGGTTGAAGCTTAAGCAACATTATAAATGCATTATTTGTTATAAATATATCAGTTCCCTCTGATTTTAAGGCCATTTATAGTCAGTGTTGTTATTATTAACTAAAACTATTACAATTGTTATGGTTAACTGAAATGAATTTGAAGTTTGTGATAAATATCACAAGAAAAGCTAAATTAGAAACATTGACCAAAAAAACAAAAGCAAAACAAAACAAATAAAAATGACAAAAGCACACAAAGTTACGAAAACTTATCAATACCTTTACATTTCTGTGCTACTTAATCAAATTAGTTTAATAAGTATTTTGTAAAAAATTAAACAGGTGACATGTCAAATATAATTAAACCCAATAAGTCAAGGTTAGCGAGTGTAATATTAATAGCATGCATAAAAAAACACATAAAAACCCTGCACATTTCCTACACACGCCTGATTTATCTGAGCAGACATTTGAGTCACCCAAAATGTGTGTGTGTGTGTGTGTGTGTGTGTGTGTTCTGCGGCTCTACCATCTTAAAAAAAACAGACTGATGTCTTACATGGCAGTCATTTACACACATCTATCTTTATCTGTATTACACAGACCCGCTTTTCTTTGTAGAAAAGAGAGAAGAAACAGATGAGGAACTTAAGGAAAAGAGATGAATGAGGCATTGTGGAAAGAATTGACAAGAAAGCCAAGAGTGCTTATATATTCCATTGAAAGTGTGTATGAATAGCCTTGTAGAAATGTTGAGCCATTTCAAAACACGGCACCGCCATCTAAACACGACTGCATTATATGCGCATAAACTATGAATGACAGGAAATTACCTTTTTTTGAGGGGTAAAAGGAGCCGAAATAACACATTCAAATCTGTCAATATGGATTCCGCTAATGCCTGAGTGCCAGAAAGAGGAGGTTACCTAGGCAACAAGTGGGAAAAGGGCATCAGTTAGAATGTAATTAATTAACAGATTTTGCTCCTTTGAAGTGGATGTGTTTAAGGATCACAAAGTGGGGTATGGCCACAAAAATATACTAGCCCTTTTAGGTATGTTTTCAGAGTGCTTTGTGTTTCTTGATTTATTTTCTACCTGAGAAAATATATATAATCTCAGCCAAGACAAACTTGCCTGGTTATTAAATGGCGGTGCGTGTATCCGTAACCCATCTTATAGTGCTTTCTGTTTGATGCATGTACAAAACAAGTGCAAGAAAAGTGATGCATAGTTCTTAGACACAAAGAAATAAACATCCTTGATCTTAATGTGCACGAATCTTCAGTGCATTCTGAATGAAAAAAAATACTTTCTTTGCCTTTGAAAATGCCATTTCTGCTAATGCAGCCACAACCTGTGTAGGTGGGGGAAAATCATGTAAATTAATAATATCATAGCTTAACAAGTCTGAGCCAACCAAATGCCAATGATAACATTATGCCCACTGAATATTTTCAACCTGAAATTAACTCTTTCACACCACTGATGGAAAAAAAATGAAGCTAAAGTATTTTAAATTATTTGAATGGATTTTTTATGTTTTTTATTTAGGCAAAGGCTTTGTTCTTTCTTTGTTTTGACATCCAAATATTCTGGGGGCATGAAAAGTAATGGCATTATTTGTCCCTGATATGAGGGTCTTTATTAAATGATATTTAATTAAACTATTCCAAGTTGCACGCATTATGAATGCTGTTATTCATGACGTCGTTATACACTTGAGTGTTCCAGCACCTATTTATTTTACGATGGTCCTACTGAATGAATCATGTATTGATGAATGAATCATGTTGCTGGAGGAGAACTTAAATAAGGCTTGTATCAGGATACTAATCGATATGTCTGATCAGATCTGTCGTCTGAGTGTGGTGTTCTGACTTGTTTTGGAGTCTTCACCTGACTATTCAATTCATAGCATTTCAGTGGCCACGGAGAAACAATCAGCGCTCTCTCTCAGGTAGTCTCAAAACTATAATGCGTGTGTGACCAAGCATCACATCACTTTGTTCCAATAGATAAAGTGGGTAAAAGAGATCTTGATTACTCTGCCCAAAAAAAAAAAAAAAAGTTCAGGAAATGGGTGACTGGGTTGGTGTCTGGAGAAAGATATCTGTTAACGCTCTCATTCATCTCGATGGCAGTTGCTTGGCTTGCTAACGTGTCTTTATTTGAGTAAATGTCACATAACTAATTACTCTGGAGCTGCACGAAAATTACATCATGTTGAAGCTGATTGGCTGATGGCACTGCTTCAAATCCTTCATTACAAATCAAATTTCACACTTTTAAGAGTCCTTTTAAAAAAGGTGAAATTTTGAAATAAATTGAAATATTGCTATAATCTTCTATGCCACAATGGTGTATTTAAAGCCCCTATAAAGCCACCAAAACGCAGCAGCTACAGTTAACTGGACAATGATTTATATTACTAACTAAGAGTAAACTTAAAATAGATCTAAATGAAAATAAAATACATATTTTTTTATTGCCAAGGCAACATTTCTCATTTTCTTTTAGTTTAACTTTACAAGAACTAAAACTGAATTGAAAAGTAACTACTGTATATACATATATATTAAACAAAAAAAGACAAAAAAAGACAAAAACTAACAACACATTTACTGAAACTTAGTTCAAATTAAGCTTAAATATAAAATATGAAATTAAAAACTAAATTAAATTATAATAGTATATCAATGATACTAAATAATATCTAAAACAATATCATATTAAAACAGCATATCAGTGATACTAAAAAGTGACGTGACATACGACCAAGTATGGTGACCCATACTCGGAATTTGTGCTCTGCATTAACCCATCCAAGTGCACACACACAGCAGTGAACACACACCCGAGCAGTTTTATTTTGGCCATTTATGCTGCGGTGCGCCGGGAGCAGTTAGGGGTTCGGTGCCTTGCTCAAGGGCACCTCAGTCGTGGTATTGAAGGTGGAGAGAGAACGCTGTACATTCACTCCCCCCACCTACAATTCCTGAGTCTCGAACTCGCAACCTTTCGATTATGAGTTTGACTCTCTAACAATTAGGCTATGACTTCCCCAGAAGTTAAAATAGTACTGAAATGGATAAACCTGGGAAGACAATAGTTCAGTTATTAAAATATTTTTTTTCCATTTCAGTATCTCCCATTTTGCTCCTTCAGTTGAATAATCTGAAGCATTACAGTGGAATAGAGGTGAAACAATTTGATTATCGCGCTCCAATCAAACACAATTAAGGGAGGTCATCTAGAACACTTACACAGCAATCTAATGGGACCTTTTCACGCACGCACACACACACATTATCGCAGGTACACATCTCGGCACTTTGCATATAATGGGCCGGTGTTTGTAACTCGCATACATGCGTATCGGTGTGATGACCACTGATGAACACATTCCAGGATTAGCCCCTGCTGCAGGCAAAACTTCCCATCAATTAATCAACAATTAACACAAAAAATACTTTTCTGCTTAATTAATACACAGCTCCCAATTTAGAGAGCCTAATTAATCAATTTCACACTAGCACACTTGCGGGTGACAAAAAAGAAGAGAGTTAAATAAAATAGTCAAGAGTGTGTATTAAATCATTTATATACATAGCACACACAAATATTGAGCAAAACAGTTCATAAAATAAATAAAAAGACATCCTGGGATTGCCGTGTCTGGAAAGAATACTAACATTTTGGCCATAACAACATTTTAAATTGCTGCCCTCATTTGAGAACAGCGTTCCCACTGGGAAAGTGATACGATGCCTTAAAACAATGTATAGGTAGACAGCTTGCAATGTTTTGGAACAGAGCTCATGTTTGTTTTAAGAACAACTTGGTTCTGATCCAATTAAGAGCAGAGCGAACAAAGGAGTGAGAGGAACATGGCAGAAAAAACTAACTCTACAGAGATGAAAACATGACACTAGATCCATGAGGGACTGCAAGTTCTATTCACAATGCGTATGTCTTTTCAGTTATGATTCCTATAAATGTGTTTGCGCTAGAGGGTGAGCATGATTAAAGTAGATAGTGAGAGAGAAAGAGAGGAAGATGAGTATTGTCTTCTACTACCCTCTGTTGTTTATGCCTGTGTGAACAGGGTCTGGTCTCTCTCTACCGACTGAATTATGACTTAATACACAGTCCAAGGAAATACACACACACACAAACACACAATTACAGGCATAAAAAATTCACAACCTTGAAAACTAGCCAAAGTGCATGCCCGAAAGGAAGTGAAAACACGCATGTGTATATATAGGATTGTCATACAGGAAACTAAACGACCAAAACTTCAGCATAACTTGTTCTGTTTCTCTTTTCATTCTCATCTCTGTATTTAATTCTGCCCTTGTGAATACACAATTTGCCATCTGCAATAATAGTTGTTGGTACAGCACATAGTTAATATTCCAAGCATGCATGTGTATCTAGAATTACATTCTGGCGAGTGGATTTACAACCAGGGGTATACACACCTGAGGAGCTACTTAAAGTCAATATGAAAAAGCTTTTAGTTTTGTAATGTGACACATTTAGCTGAAAAAATTGATATTTAACAATACAATAGCACGTAGGATGGGACTTTTATCAATTAGGAATTAGCAGGGAAGTTCTATACATATAATGCAGGCAATATTTAACATTGCATTACAATATTATCCCCTCCTGGTGACATTATTCATGACGGAAAGTTGTTTAGAGGCAGATCAATGTGTGATTTGTATTTATTTTTTATATGTCTATATATATATATAGAGAGAGAGAGACACTGGGCAGAGGTGTATTTATGCAGCAGATAGTTTGTTACTTGTCTATTCTTAACCATGTCAGACACAATTGCCTGAGAACTGTCAAAACTTGTGAAAGACAAACAAGCTTAGGTGTATCGTTAAAGGGAGAGGAAGCTACTTGGAAAGTAAAAAAAAAAATCCACCCACAGTATCGAAGTTTCAAAATGAATGATTTTAATCATGCATACTTTAATCACTTTAAATGTATTTACACTAAACGATATCTAGTGTTATATAAGTCAAACTTAAGGAATGAAAGATTAGGTAGGATGACACAATAGGGAAAAGCAGGCAGAAAAATACAAGTTCCTATTTCTTAAATAATGCATCAAACCCAAGTGGCCACTTACACACACACACACACACACACACACACACACACACACACAGACTCATATCCACTGACCATAACCTGCTGCCATAAACAGCTATTACACTCCACTGTTAAAGACATCGCTATATCAAGCTGCATATGCAGTGAAACACAACGTTCACTCCACTGCAATGTTGTTATATCCATCCAGCAACTATAAAATATCAATTTCAAAGGCTTTTAAACGCAAATTTAGAAGCTGGCTGTAGTGGAGACGTGGTGATAATGCTTACAAGAGGACACAGGGGATCTTTAGGCTAGCCTGGGCTTTCTCTAGACTGTCATGTGTCATCTCTGTGTGAGAGAGAGCTTCAAGTGTCCCTGTCTGAGAGAAGATACACCTAGTCCTCTGGAGTGATATTGGCAAAACAGTCAGCCGTTCCCAGTTAGCTGTCTTGTAGAATGAATATTGATTTCTAAACTCAATAGAAGAAAACATAGTGAGGAAAGCGAGTAAAGTGAGTTTGGCCATCAAAAGTGAACGTTTGAGATAATACATTTACATACTATAGAACTTATATATAGCATATTTTATTTAACGCAAATGACTATAAGATTAAATAAGTTTGTTTTCTATGCCGTACTCGCACTGCTCAGTGTCCGTGTTTTATTGAATATAGCTTGTCTTTTTATGCATAAAAACTTTGCGACCATAAAGTGGTTCAATAAATAAATACTGAGTGACATTTTGGTTAATTTGTGTATTTTTAATCAACATTATTGAATGAAACAGTTCGGTTGAGTAAATTATTCTATTATTCTCTTATAAAGACAGTCGGCTGTTTAGTTCCTGAATGAATCAATGTTCTGGAATGAATCGATTGGGTTTAACATACAGAAAACTTCATTAATAACTACAAATAAGGATAAAACTCATGCAGATCACTGTCAGGTTTTCATTGTTCATGGCTAAGGTTATTATAAAGCTTGTTGGACATGCAACTATTGCAACTGCAACTCTTGTCTTTGTGAGTGTAAGTCACACTGTTAAACTAGCTAATTTCAGCAATTCTCCAACCATTCCCATGCACCATTAAATGACTACATTCTCAAAATATGAAACATATGGGCCTCTTTAATTGGCCAATTTCTCTTGCCAGTGCATTGTCTATTCCTGAATCCAAATGAAAACACACACACATACACACGCAAGCCAAATCAAAGCAGACAGGCTTGGTGTACTCGACCGCTGCCTCGGCTCAGATAGCGGTAGATTCCCCTCTGTTCTATTGATTAATTGTGCCATTATATTTGATGCATTGCTTTCTGTGGCCCATTTATTCTCTTTCTTTCTCTCATGTTTTTTGTTGTTGTTTTTTTTCTCAGATTGCCATTTGAGGTATACGGCAGCCGGTGTAATAGTCTTCAACACGACCCAACAGACCTGGGTTTAGATGAATAAAACCATCTTTACATGCTTCCTTCCTGAACGAGTTCAGTGGAAAGGGAGCATGATAATGTTTTCTTATCAGAAGTTATTGTTCTACCCATGTCACTACTAATTTGTCCTACCAAGAGAGACCCAGAATAATTATTCATATTTAATCAGGTGGAGAATGTGACATGGCCTGCTGGATGATAAGTCATTTTCCATGTTCCATTATCAAAATTTTAAGGAAGCGCCTTCCAGCGCCTAACCAGCACTCACTAAATGGAACGGCTAGAGTGGTTTGGCTTATAAAATCATAATGGGCCTGCCTGCTTTGATAAACTGAGAACGTGGCTAGAATACAAGAGAGAGAGGGAGCAAGAGGGAGAGGGAGAAAATGAAAGATGGAGGAAAGAGGAAAATAAGGAGTCTAAAGGATGGAAGATAGTTTGAAAAGCAAAAGAGCAGAAGAAAGAGATGAGCTGTTTTGAAAATGAGAGTGAGACAGCAAGAAGATTCAACTGCGGTGAGAACAGTAAATGAATAACTGATTGAAGACTCAGCGAAAGGACTGAAAGCTTCATTTGAAATAAGGAAATGCAGAAAAAAGGCATAGGCTACCAAATTTAAGGTCAAAACTATATTACACATATTATTTCTGGCACATTTGTGAAGAATGTTAAATATCTATTTTAAAATGATTTAAAAACTCTAGATATTTGAAATTTATTTTAAATGCAATATTGAATAATAATTTTATTTTAGTCATTGTAGTCATAAATGTTTAATTCTGAACTTTTAAATATTCTATTATAATGTATACATATATATATATATATATAATTGTTTCAACAATTCGACTATGAAAATCCTTAGTCGAGGACACCCCTACCTATTAATATAAAACCATGGGACACCAAGATATACTGCATTTGTGGAATACGTCAGATGGAGACGGTTGAAAACCAGAGTAAAGCAACAAACGCAAGGAACAAAAGGAACGTCCAACAACGAGTGAGTAGCAAAAGAAAGACTGCGAGAAAGTACAGAGAAAGACAAAACAACTTAGTCTTTGGATTATAATGAAGTTCCTGATGTTGAAGGACTCACCCTGCTCAAGTGGTTGAGGCTTGAGGCCAGTGGCCTTCATCTTGAGCGCTTCCTTGGCAGACATGTCACAGCAGGAGCCTTTATTAGTGTCCTGATCACTATCCGCTTGGTCGCTGTCCCCGTGCCCGCTGTCTCTAAGACTGGCTCGCTCTGGATCTTTGAATGTGGAGCTGCTACAAGTCAGAAAAACAAGACGCAAACAATCAAACGGATTAACAAGGGCATGGATGCATGTTTTTTTTTTTTTTCTTATCTGAAGAACATTTGTGTGCAGGGGAGTTTAAGACAAATAAAGCTGAGAAAACTGTTAAATAGGCCTTACCTTTGAACAAACTGCTGCCTGTTACCCATGTAATTGGGCTCAGCAGGAAAATTGTCTGTCTGTGAAGGAAAAAGGAAAAGAGTTTACAACTTGCACAACACTGAAATGTGTCCTGGTGTGCAACAGAATCTCCTGGTGAAAGAGATTGATTAATTATTCATAAAAAAGGAGGTGGGAGAGAGGGAGAAATGGAGGGGGGCATTAATCCTTAGATTTGTGCATTTTAATTAGTCAAGGAAACATGCTAATTAAACATCCAAAACACTCAATTGCACATTTGTGAACTTAATGACCTGCTAGATACAAAAACGAGTGGAGGAGCATGGCAGAAAATGGAAAGAAGAAGAGGGAGTGTGCTGGTATAAGAAAATGAGAGGATGAGTTGTTAAAAGCTTTGCACTCAGCCACACATGCACAACCTTTTTTATCCATCAGGGAACTTCCCATTCACAACTCTTGTTCGTAATAGAAGCTAATTGTATTTACTTTAGACTGACACTAACTGTAAAATAAATACACAGCATTACAGCGATGCAATCTGATATTCATATTCACTTTTCACTGCCTGCACTACAGTGTAGTCTTAATGGTAAATAATGTCTCAGCGAGAGCTTATTTTATAGCAATATTTTTATTTAATACTTTTTTCAGATTTATATTTATATTGCATGTATGCATAAGAGAGATAAATGCATATATATATATATTCCTCTCTGTGTTGACTTTGTGTGTATATTGACACTTTGCCAATATTGTATGTATGGGACAAGAATAAATATATATATTTGTTTTCTTTCTTGGTAAAAATCCAGTTCATTGATGATGAGCAATTCTCACAAAAACATGCCTGTGTCGTATATTTATATATATAAAAAGTTATTTTTATGCAATATGCTGCAATTTTGTGACATTATTATATGACAATTAAGTACATTATCTCCACAATACTGTATTGTAATTCTTACTAATATAATTTATCACTGTAATACAATACTTTTAAAAAACTGGTAATTAGTACCAGTTACCAGTTTTGTTAAATTATTGTATTATATTATATTAAATTACATTATGTTATTATTATATTATTTCATTATTTTATTAAGATAAAATTCGATTTTAATCTTTAGTATGTTTATTTAAATCATATTAAATCATAATTTGTTTTTAAATATTCACATACAGTTATCTTGAGATTTTTGCATACTCTTAGACGGTAAGCATATTTACTTCAGCTCAAAGGATTTTGCATATCTGTCATCATTATATGAAAAAAGAGTGCGTCTCAACATCTACTAATCAGGTTCCGCCAAACAAAGACGGAGCTGAGTAATAACAAATGCTTTATTGAATAAAATTCACCGGTTTGTCATTCTTTCCAGACTTCTATTCACTCATGTCTCTCTCTCTCTCTCAGTGTTTCTCTCTCTTCAATGGCTGACGATGACCGAAAAACCGATAGCCCCTCTCCCATCTCTCTCCTATGGGTTTCAATTACTCAACTCAATGTTACATCAATGTGTTTGCGCACCAACTCAGAGTCAATACGGAGTGGAACAGAAGAGAATCTGGACTCAGCTGTGGTCCAGACAATATTGACACGGCTAAACGCCAGACTGAGGGAGACTAATGCATTGGTTCATTTCTCCTCTCCCTCCCTTCCACATTAACTCTCTCTCTCTCTCTCTCTCTACACCACCATAAAACCTCTCAGACATCTTGATGGTACAGTAATGCAGTGCAGAAACGTTCTTTATTACTAGCATATGCTTTTATGCCTGACATTATCACATATACTCAGTGTATAAAAGTGTTATCGCACCTGTTGTTTCAAAGACATTTGAAAGATGAAACCAGGAAAATCTGGGTCTTTTAGATAAAAAGAGAACTGCTATATAATCAAAGTACGAGAGCAATGTTTATCTTTTCAATTTTATTTTCATTAATAAAACCTTCCACCATAAAACAATATCTGGAGATTTGCTAGAAAGAGATATAATATTTTTCTTCAATGCACCGGTTGTCTTCAAAATGAGATGTTTGAATGGTATGTGACGGATGAAATTATGAAATGAGACGGTAAAGTCACAGCAGGAAGGGATTGTGTGAAAGGTCACGTAGGCCTCCCCTTTCCCTCGTGACCTTTCTGAAGCTTTGTTGAGACTCTCTATCGCAGTACGGAGCGCGTCTTTCAACCCCAGCCGCAGATAAAAAGCACAGATGCAGAAGCCGAATCAAAGGCTAAATCAACCATTGGAACGCTTCACAGCTAAAGTTGTAATTGCCATGAGTCTTTTGAAAATTTAAGGTGAACTCTGGATCTGTAACTTCAGTTTTTGAGGAAAAAAATTGTAGAATGTTTTCTTTAGAACGAGGGTCAGGGGAAAAATCTATCTTTTTCCCAGCATCGATGCATGTAGCTGCGGCATTTCGAGGTAAAAAAGAGCCCATTTAGTATTAGACAATACATTCAACTTGCTCTATGTCCAATTTCATAGAATGTGAAAATCAAGCATTAAAAAAAGATTGGTTAAAAAGGCACTGTCTCTTAATAACATAACTGCAGGGCTTCCAGAATGGAGGAAGATGGTTAGTTTTGATAGTAGCGGTTGTGTGCCCTTGGCAGCGACAGGAATCACAGGAATACGACCTCCACACGTCTACGTGTCTACTCTTGATAAGAGCACTTTCTGGGAAAGTGTTTTACAACATCCTGCCTGTATGCAAACTGCCCCTGGAGAGATCGTCTGAGCGAGAGAGCGAGGATGATAGTGCCGGTCTAAATCGAGATTCATGAGGCTTCTCTGAGATTACACAAGCTGTGTCCGCTGGCAGCACTGGGGCATGCACGAGTCCATGCAGCCTGCTTATTTATGTTTTCTTTGTCTACCATGTGTCTTTAGCAAAAACTTTATCACAAGCATCCAACCTGCTAATATCCACAATCAGGAAAAACACAACACAACCTCGCAGGCTGGCATCCAAAGTCGCTCTCTCGTTCCAACTGCTGTGAGGCACTATAAATAAAGGCTTTGTATCAACAAATAAAAGCTAATAAAAAGTACATTACAGCAGTACGGATCACACATTCTCTTGCCAATAAGCACACAGTCATGTTTTACAAGTCTGGGTCCTGGTTTTAATGAGACGTGGATGGCATCAGGTAGCCTAGCCATCAGGTGACTTTAATAAATAATGCTGCATTGCGTTTTTGCTGTTTTCATGTCCAGTCCAGCTGTTAAATGCTACAGGCTAGCAGACAGCTAATCACCTACACTACTTATCTCAGTTACTAAACTTGCGCTTGTTTTAATTGAATGTTTAAATCCTAATTGAGGGCACTGGACCATCATTTGTGCTACTGCATCAATCGAGTATTAACAACATGCTCAGCTTCCATCTGCATGTTTTCATCTGGTGCCATTAGCAAAAACGCTTAGTATTTCAGACTTTCCATGACTGAGTTCTAGATTGTTCTTTGTTATGAGCGATTCGGCTGATTTCTAACTTTTTTATGCTCTAAACTTCAACATTGACTTTTCAAAAATGCCAGATGCTTCTTTATTGACAAAGACAATACTGACTGAAACTCTTACTTCTACATATACCTTTCAAAGAAAACATCACTGCTTGTGCGTTAATCTGAGAAGAAAAAAGTGCCAGTTTTCAGTTCCTTATTTCATTTTATTTTCTTTCATTTCTTTCAAGTTTTCATGCCCTGTTACTACAAAATGTGACCCTGGACCACAAAACCAGTCTTAAGTGTCAATTTTTAGAAATTGAGATGTATACATCAACTGAAAGCTGAATACATAAGCTTTCCATTGATTTATGGTTTGCTAGGATCGGACAATATTTGGCTGAGATACAACTATTTGAACATCTGGAATCTGAGGGTGCAAAAAAAATCTAAATATTGAGAAATTCACATTTAAAGTTGACCAAATGAAGCTCTTAATGCATATTAATAATCCAAAATGAAGTTTTGATATATTTACGGTAACACATTTACTAAATATCTTCATGGAACATGATCTTTACTTAATATCCTAATGATTTTTGGCATAAAAGAAAAATCAAAAATGTTGACCAATGCAATGTATTTTTGGCTATTGCTGCAAATATACCCCAGCGACTTAAGACTGGGTTTGTGGTCCAGGGTTACAAATATGTAATTATTATAAAAAATAAAATAATATTTGAATAATAAACGATTAACACCCCTAACATAACTCCCTAATAGATATATGTATATACACACACACACACACACACACACACACACATATATATAATTAAATATAATTTATTCTATGCTATACAGTTCAGAATTATATTAAATAATACTAATAATACATTTACTTAATTTATAAATACTAATAAAATGTATATGACTCAAACTGTGACCCCCAAATATCAAGTCTTGTAAGATGTAGCTAACTTCTGAACATAAACTTTAAAATCCCCTAACAGCAGCTGAGCAAACTCCCGCTCACAAACACACAGTTCTCATCACAAGCCATTTCCTGAGAAAAAGTTTCACTAAGCTCCCAGTCTGAAGAGTGAGAGGGAAAATAAGAGGGAATCTGTATGTACAAGGGAGTGTGTGGGAGAAAAACAGACTCTCTCAAGAGATGAGCAGAAAATGGCTCATCTATTTCAGTGAATCCTCAGTACCCTCTCTGGAGTGTTTTCACGGTGACCAGCCAGATGCCTCCTTTCAATAGAGACAAATGAACAAAAGACAAACAAACCTGTGTGTGTGCATTAGTGTGTTTACAGGACAAACACAGAGAGAAATATAGAGGCACATTCAGTGAAAGGTACGGAGGTAGGGGGAAGATGCCATGAGGGAAAGAAAGAGATGCTTATGCAGCATAGATGCCATCTGCCTTTCAAACGTCATTGGAGCTCTCCGGCTTGTGAAATGCATCTGGGTATTCCGGCGTGCCCTCTGCTGTCTGACAACACAAATACGATTCAGAGAAGAGCATGTGTGTGCATTACGAAGAAAAATTGTCCAGTTTCACCTTGTGAGTCTGCCAAGTGGACAAATATACAGTTTTTTGACAAACTGTTCACTCTTTAGAATGGCAGTTATATAGTTGTATCATACACACAAATACTCAATTACTATTTGATGTACAAGTTAAAAGGTTACACTGAACCCATGCAAAGTAAAACTAAGGCTGTTTTACATTGAAACCTTTTTTGTTTGTTTGTAACTAGTGGGAAAAAAGTAGGAAAAAAACATTCCTTCTATTTTCTACAACTTTTATTTTCATTATTTTGACTTCATTCTTAAAATACACCAAAATACATTTATCTTTCCTTTAAAAAATAATGACTTTAATTTCACAATACTATATTTTTCCCTGTTTTATTTATCTTGTGTTGTGTTGTATTTACCACCAAAACTTTTATTCGGAGAAAAACAGCTATGAGAAATGCATCCAACTTTGGTAAATGTGACCAAAAGCATGCAAAAATGCTAATTAACCTAAAAATGGCTCCCTTCCATAATTTAGATGTATTCATACAAACTGGAGTCCACATCAACGGTACCTCAGAAGAAAACTTTCACAGCAACTAAACAAACTAAACTCTGACTGCAAACAGACTCTGGTCTAACAGCTTTCTAATTGCGTGTAAAACAGTCATCTGACATGATGGGCTATTGAGAATCAAAGGTTGTTTTTTTTGCATCTGTTTGTTTGGCTGTTTGAACACCAGAACTCTGGGTAGAATAGCATTTGCGAAATGTACACAATAAAGCTTCATAAACAAAGAGCGATCAATGTTTACAACTACATAACAAACAAGACCAGGACAAGTTACCCCTGTGTGTGTTGAGCCGAATCAAATGAATAAGAGAATAATCTGACTCTCAAGTAATGTATTCATTGTAGGAGGAGAGACAAAGAATGGCCTACTTGATGGCAAAAGCATTGATTAGGTCATTTCTCCAGTGCATTACCAAGTGATCATATTCAATTAGCCGGTCATGTGTTTTCCTGTGGTTACTGAGCCTATCAATCGTCTAGCCCTAACAAACCAAATGCCATCGCCGCTCATTTCCTGCTCCCAGCCCCAGACCCCCAGTTAAAAGTTTTGAAAAATTAATTGCTTCCTTTGAAATTAACGCCACATGACTCTAGACATTTGTGGTCAGAGTTATATTCATCGAGATTAATAACAAGGAGCCCAACAGACACCGCAGGTCATCCGTTTTTATTTAAGCCTGGATTTGACAGGAACCTTTTAAATATAATAGCCACGACACATCACATTCTGTTGTTTAAGGGTTTAAGCAGCACTCATGTGCAAGGTTACACTAGATAAATCGCCATTAATGCTGAAGTCTAATCGGTGTACGTCCCAAATGTCCATGTAAAATGCTACTTTTGAGTGATATCATTGTCCTAAAATGATCCCAGACAGGAATACAACCATTGTCACTGCTAAAAATCACGTCATGTTTTGTTTTATTTGGCCACAATCCAATAAAATAAGTCTTCATTTACTCACCCTCATTTCATTTTGTCTTTTTCCAAACCTTATGACTGTGGAACAAAGCAAGATATTTTATAAACTGTTCCAGCTGTTTTTTTCCATATAATAAAAAAGTCAACAGGATTCAGACGACACCGACGTTCACGCAGAAGACATCTTTTGTGTTTCACAAAAAGTCAAATTGGTTTGGAATGACATGAGGGTGAGAGAAAAGAAAACGCTGACAGATTTTTCATTCTGTCACTCTTTAAATCATTTTAATGACCGCCTATATTTCAGTTGGAAATATTGTTATGTTATGTCACTTAATTAATATTAATAAGCAAAGCTAATAAAAAATACCTTGTCTCCCCTTAGACACTTTTGTGATCATAGCCTCTCCAAAAAATGTGGACTAAATGCTATTTTCATGCTTGAATAAGAATAATTAATGCTAAACACAGATCTGCATTAAATTTTTTACGTGTCAGATCTTTTGTGTCTTTAATACATGAAATCCTTTCTGAGAGCAATTACTGCGATTTCCAATTCCAGCGCTCGTCGCAACTACAGATCAAGTGATCTTAGCCACAAAAGGAGCCTGTGTGCTTATGTAAGCCTTATAGTGTATCTCAGTGGCAATAACCACATCTAGTCACCATTTCTTTTCAAAAATCCTGATTTCAAAAATGAAGAGAGGGAGATTACAGTAATCCCGGGTGGGATTATAAGCGCTTCAGGGCAGTCCTGCTTCTATCTCCCAACTCTCTGTGTCCAGGCTGACACGGATGCAGTCAGTGGCAACTGTCATACAAACCGAATAAGACCCAATTTTCTCTTTGTAAATAGCAGAACATAATCCCATAGCTAAGTATGTTAACAGAAAAGATGGTGGCTGTCCTTTTCTGGTTTAAGTACAGTGAAAAAATGAAAAATCACATTTGTGTTTTTCATTATTAAAGCCTCTCAGGTTTGTTGAATGCGAAAAGCAAAAGGCTTTATGACATTCACCCGTGGCTTGACTTTCCACTTAAGCACATTAGAGGTGTGATACAATGAAAAACCTCCCTGAGTTGAAACATGGTGGATGGTTTAACCATTCTGAGGCTTTAGGAAGCAAGACTTGCGAAATATAGAGCAAACGGATTGGGGGTCATTCTAGGAAATCAGTGGCTTTTCCAATTGTAAGAAAATGTAACTATAATATTATATCCAACAAATAATGTGCTTAAGCGTTAAGAAATTGTTTAGATAGATAGATAGATAGATAGATAGATATAGAATAAATGTTATATGTTATAATACATACATATATATATATATATATACTGTATATACACACACACACACACACATACATACATATGTACACACACACACACACACACACACACACACACACACACACACACACACACACACACACACACACACATAAATGCTACACATATTGTAGACTGATCCTTCTTCTTATTAATCATGGGAGAATGTGTGAGGAAAAAACAAAAACCTGTTCGAAATGAATTTGTTCAAATATGTGCACATCTTATTACTGTATTATTCCCTTTCAAGTAGTTTGGCCAAAATGTGCCCTGCTATTTCACCGACAGCTTAACAACCTCACTTCCCACATTGCACTGTATGTTTTACTTGTGCAGAAATCTCCCACGTAATTTGATTTCATTTGGATGAAGTGTGTGGGACTAATTAGAATTTCAAAAAGGTGTTACATGGAAGTGAACCCCGGATGAGACAGCTAGCATCAAACAGTGTGACAGTTAATCCTTATCTGAACCCTGTAGTTTGGAGAAAAACTAAGTGGTTTCTAAAAACGCAAACATGATACTGCAAGAGATAATTTAACCATATTAGAAATAGAACCATCCACAAATGGACTACGCACTAATTAAGAGCGGTTCTGGGTGTATGACACCAGCTTTTGAATGTGTTTCTTGAGTGCAAGGGTGTTAAAAGTTTCCGCTGGCGGCTTTGAGGTACTGCTTTGGAAATGTCAAGCACACTTCTCCTTCAGTGAATGTGAAGATAAACAAACACATGTGCAATCTGCTCACTCTCATTGGATAAGGTCACCCGTTGGGTTCACGGCTGGAGCAGTGCCGTCAGGGGTCGGTCAGGGTGCAGGGTGTTTCGAATCGGCACGGCTCCATGCTGAGGATACAGAGCTACGGCACATGTATCTCTGCTACCAAATGCAGCGGCGTGTAATTGATTTGTTAATCATCCGAGGTCGCTCCTGAAAGCCCAGAGCCTCACACAAAAGACTCCTGCATTCCTCATGATTCTCCTCCACTGGTGGTCCAGACCTCCCCAAGGACACCTCGCAGAAGAGCGCAAAGTTTTAAAGCACTTTAAAAACAAACAATCTCAAACACATGCCAAAGATCTGGTCCACTGCGGCCTCTTACATTCATAAACATCAACACACTTTTAAAAACTAATAAAATGCTGAGCTTAACTGCCTTTTCATGGCTATTCAAATACACAATTGTTCTTACTTGTTTAGAAGATTATATATTTTTTTTTATAAAAACATATATACATACTGTATATATATACACGTGACCATGGACCACAAAACAGTCATAAGGGTACATTTTATACACAATCTGAAAGCTGTTTAAATAAGTCCTCCATTGATGTGTGGTTTGTTAGGATAGGGCAATATTTGGTTGAGACACAACTATTTGAATATCTGTAATCTGAGGGTGCAAAAAAAAATATATTGAGAAAATCACCTTTAAATGTATACAAATTAAGTTCTTAGCAATGCATATTACTAATCAAAAATTAAGTTTTGATGTGTTTACAGTATGCCATTTACCAAATTTCTTCATAGAACATGATCCTAATTATCCTAATGATTTTTGGCATAAAAGAAAAATCTATAATTTTTGGCTATTGCTACAAATATACCTGTGCTACTTATGACTGGTTTTGTGTTCCATATATTTACACACACTTTTATTTCGGATGCGTTTAATACATGTCTTAAATATAATTTATTAAAGACGTATTACATAATCCAACTATTCTTTGTAATGATCATCACACAGCGTTTGTTTGCTGTTGTTGATTAGAATAAAATTTTGTATAAATGAGGATATGATACCGCTAACAATATTTTACAATAAGGAAGACAACTTGAGGTATGGATCAAATAATGTATTAAGATAGCTTCCCTCAACATTTCACACAAAAAAATCATAACATTTCCATAATATTTATTAACTTTAAATTTTTACATTTATGTTTTTGATAATCCAAATCATCTTAAAATAAATTCCTTGAATGTAATGTATGACTTAATACATTTTCAGGAAATCAAACTCATAACTGTTTGAGCTATTAGCTTGCTAATGGCATGAAACAGCCAAGGGAAGAGATGTGGCATTTAAATGAAAGAGAACAACAAATATGACAAACCTAGTACAAAAATTGCAAAGAAATTGAATACATATCAAGTAGACAAGAAAGATAAATATAGCATAGAATAATTTGAACGTTAAGAAGTGCAAGGTGGAGACAACAGTGTTAGAACAGGAAAATCAATACACTCAAATCTTCCCAAGCTTCTTAGCAGCTAGATATGTCAACCTCCTTCATCACAAACATATCTCCTCATTAAAGACAATGAGGCATGACAAGAAAACGAGACTGAGAGACAAACTGAAACCTAAGCCCTACAAGCACTCAACTTGTACATCAAACTTTTACAGCCTATGTTGGTGAGAAGTGCACAAAGCAATTCTCCATATTGCTGGAGCCTCCATTATTAGTTTTTCCATTTTATGTAACGGAGGCCTTTTGAAAATTTCAAGCCAAACCACAAAACACATCCAACTAGACATCAGCCCTCGAAATCGGTCCTATCTGCTCGCTGTTAAAAGGCTGGAGCTGGGAACTTAAATGGAGCTGTGGTGGGGGATTCTCCGGCCTCGACGCAGGAGATTAAATTAGCGCTGGATAAGTATCTAAGAGGTTGCATATGGGAGCGCACTGGAAGTTGGATCTGGAGTTGAGCTGAGGTAACGACACTTGGTCATCCTTCAAATGCAAAACAGATAACGGGCACACCAAGCTAAACCTATTTAAGCATGATAACCCCTCGGCCAATAGCTTTAGAGCTCTCACCAATAGGGTTAACTCTGCTAAAGAAGGTGTTAAAACTAGTGTGCAGCAGGTCAAAGACCTCTTAATCTTTCCTTAGAAAAGACATCCACTGAAAACACCCCATGCAGTTTGCAGAAGGTGAGCGTAGCCCAGTCTTGGACCACCTGCTTGTGATTTGGGAGCTGAGGATATTATCAGCTTTGCCTAAGCCACCCCCAGGTGTTGTGCGAGTCATGCTGTGTTTGTCCTCTGCGTCATGGGTGTGTGTGTGTGTGTGTGTGTGAGTGGATGAAGCTGTCGAAATTAGCAGTTCTCAACTGGCTTTGCTTCAGGATTCAGATTTTACATATCCAAATTGTTAAAAAAATATTATACTGCACATTATCAGTCCATGCTAAACATAGAAGTTTATTATTACAAGAAACAGCAACGTTTCGGTCCTCTGACCTTCATCAAGCATATGACCGAAACGATGCTGTTTCTTGTAATAATAAACTTCTATATTTTGCATGGACTGATAGTGTGTGGGATAATATTTTTTATTGTTTGTATTCGACATCGTTGTTGGAGTGTTTTTCCTACGCACCTATCAATTTCTCAGGTGTGCTGAGTTTGTGTTGATTGAGCATATCCAAATTGTAAAATTATTCGCTGGGAACTGCATAATTTTGTGCTCGTAATACCAAGTCTCAGGCATTGTTCAAATAAGTACAAGATAGCAAGATAAATAAATAAAGAGAAATACAGTTTTTTTTTTGGGGAATTTAGGATGAAGTCAAGTAGTGTTGAAAGAGTCTTCAGTTGTTTTCAGAGTTTTCAGTTCTTGCTTGAAGGTTGACAGGGATTCCAGTATTCCGGATGGGGGTAGGAAGGTCATTCCACCAGCCAGGAGTGGTGAACGATAATGTTCTGGAAAGTGACTTTGAGCCTCTCTGTGATGGAACCACGAGGCGTCGCTCACTAGCGGATCTCAGACTTATGGAGGGGATGTAGATTGTCATCAGTGAGTGTAAGTAGGTGGGTACTGAGCCTGTAGTTGTTCTATATACAAGCATCAATGTTTTGAACTTGATGCGAGCTGCAACCGGTAGCCAGTGCAAGGAGATAAAGAGAGGTGTAACATGGGCTCTTTTTGGCTCGTTGAAGACCAGTCGTGCCGCTGCATTCTGAATCATTTTTAGAGATTTTATTTTATTTATACATATTGTTAGTATTATAGATTTAGTATATATATGTATATATATATATATATATATATATATTAGGGGTGGCACGGTACATGTATTCGTACCGAACCATCACGTTACGGACCTCTCGGCTCGATGCATGAGGCCTTATGACAAATACAGGCAACTTACTCCCAATCCAGAAAGGGGTGCCCGCAATAATGCAACGCTGTTTGATAACCGCCAGCGCCAGCAGAAGAACAGCGAATCCCGTGAGTTGCCCGCTTGAAAACAAAGCCCACTAGACAGTGAGTACTGATGCAGTGCTGATTCTGAAGGCATCTCACACATGGACTGACAAGAACTTTGTGCTCGTGTATCCTACCTCTCTCATTCAGCACTAATCAAAATATTCCATAATATTTCCATGTTTGCGATGTAACTTATCTTAATGCTAAACTATTATTTATTATGTAAATTATAGGCTTAGTAAGTTACGTTAATTCAGTCGTGCTCCAACGGTGACAGAGGCGGGTGCGCTGATGTTTGTATTTGATTTTGATAAAGTAGCCTATTAATTTTAGCAATGCTGAAACTGATGTGGTTTGTGTGTGAAAGGAAACATTTGTAATAATTTTGAATGTTTAGTTAAATGTTCAATATATACAATTAATTTTAAAAAGTGTGTGTGTGTGAGCTCCAGCGCACGATCACTTCAACTGTTTCCTTATACCAGCAGAATCAACTTTAAACACTTATTGTCTTATTAATAATCATTGGATAAAGGTCTGGTTTTATTTGTGTACACTCATGATGAAAACAAAACAGATTATATACATAATATTACAATGTAATTACAGTATTTGTATTAATAATTAGTATTTTCGCATCTAAGTGTAAAAAAAAATAATTTGCACTACTGTCTGTTCAAAATAAATGTAAAGAACCCGAGCATAGTAGATTTCTTTTTTTTCCCCTGTTGTACCGAAATCGCATTGAACAGTGACCCCCGAACCGAGGTATGTACCGGATCGTGACATCTGTGTACCATGCTACCCCTAATATATATATATATATACACACACATCAATGAATATAATATATACAGTATATCAACAGTAATAATAATAATGCATTGTATTCTACATATATACACACACATTCATTATATGTAATACTAACGTCTAGGTTACTTGCGTAACCCCCGTTCCCTGAAGGAGGGAACGGAGACGTAACGTCAGAGTGACTGACTAATGGGATCTCGCCGGAGAGCCCAATCACCTTCGAGTGTTAACAAAACAAGCCAATGACAGTTGGCGTGCGTGTTTCGCCACGCGCACTCCGCCCCGCGGTGCGGGTATAAAAGGAGAGCGCGTGCAAACGCACATCAGTTTTTCGCTGAGGAGCCGAGACTGTGTGCCCGGCCGCAGCGGTGGTACAGCAACTATGGCGACGGGACGTTACGTCTCCGTTCCCTCCTTCAGGGAACGGGGGTTACGCAAGTAACCTAGACGTTCCCTATCAGTCAGTCACGTTCGACGTAACGTCAGAGTGACTGACTAATGGGATCCCTTGGAAAACGCCACTATTGCTGACCCCCTCCAGTGCTCTGCAGAAGCCGGCAAGTCCCCCCACACCAGCTGGGATGGAAGATAGGACAGGGTTTAGGCAGAGATAACCGCCACTGCTGTTCCGCTCAGTGGGTAGAATAACACTGGGAAAGCGTACCCCAAGTAGGGGGAAACGCTACGGAGCCACATCCCGCATAAGGAGGTATCATGTGGAGATTACACATATGGACTGGCCGAGGGCAGTACTACATACGGGAGTCTCTGAGGTAGACTCAGCCCGCCTGGGGTGAGGTAGCTACACAGCAGAGTGGGCAGAAGGTTTCTGCCAGGGAAGACACGGGCTCACCAAGGGGGGGGAGCCGTACCGTGGAAGAATACACATGTGGGATCACCAAAGGGGAATCACTACACACGGGCACCTAGCCCAGCACAGGGGTTGACCTTGGGCAACGTACGAGTACTGGACCTGGCGTCTGGTGCTCCGCCACACCTGACTGCCGAGTGCGGGAGGAACTTCAACAGGGTTCGCCGTGGGAACTGAACTGAGAAGCAACAAGGCGCACGTATCCGGTCCGTGGGGAATGGCGCAGCAAGCGTGATTGACACCGAGGTTTCCAGTGTTACTGGCCATCCGAGACAAGTACACGGGAGGACACTGGCTCTATACGGAGATTGTAAAACCTCGCAAACGATTAGGTGTCGCCCAGCCGGCAGCTTTACAAATGTCTGCTATTGAGGCGCCTCGTGCCAGAGCCCAAGAGGAAGCAACGCCTCGTAGAGTGTGCTCTCATCCCAAGGGGCACGGTAAGCGCCGGGCCTGATAGGCCAAGACTATAGCCTCCACTATCCAGTGGGCGAGTCTTTGTTTGGAGACAGCTCTTCCCTTCTGCTGTCCTCCGAAGCAGACAAAGAGCTGATCTGAGGTCCTGAAGCTCTGCGTGCGGTCCACATAGATGCGCAAGGCACGAACGGGACAGAGCAGAGCAATGGCTGGGTCTGCCTCCTCCGGGCAGCGCTTGCAAGTTCACCACCTGGTCCCTGAAGGGCATGGTGGGAACTTTGGGCACATATCCAGGCCGGGGTCTCAGGACAACGTGAGAGTCAGCCGGCCCGAATTCTAGGCACGAATCGTCGACCGAAAATGCTTGCAGGTCCCCTACCCTCTTGACTGTGGCCAATGCCGAGAGGAGCACTGTCTTCAGAGACAGAAACTTAAGCTCTACTGACTGCAGAGGCTCAAGGGGCCCCCTCAAGGCCGACAGGACCGAGGGAGATCCCAAGAGGGTACCAGGTGAGGCGCGGAGGATTTAGCCTCCTTGCCCCTCTGAGGAACCTGATGACCAGGTCGTGTTTCCCCAGAGACTTACCGTCTACTGCATCGTGATGTGCGGCAATAGCGGCAACATACACTTTGAGGGTGGAGGGAGACAGCCTTCGCTCCAACCCATCCTGCAGGAAAGAAAGCACGACTGCGATCGGGCATCTACGGGGGTCCTCCCGGCGGGGAGAACACCAATCGACGAACAGGTTCCACTTCAGCCTGTAGGCCTGTCTCGTAGACAGGGCCCTGGCAGAAGTGATAGTGTTTACTACCGCTGGAGGTAGCCCACTTAGAACCTCCGCGTCCGTCCCAAGGACCATACGTGGAGATTCCACAAGTCTGGGCGCGGGTGCCAGAGGGTGCCCCCTCTCTGAGAAAGTAGATCCCTCCTCAGAGGAATTTGCCAAGGAGGGGCTGTCGCGAGGAGCATCAGTTCTGGGAACCACGTCCGATTGGGCCAGTAAGGCGCAACCAAGAGGACTTGCTCCTCGTCCTCCCTGACCTTGCACAGGGTCTGTGCGAGAAGGCTCACTGGGGGAAACGCATATTTGCGTAAGCCCCGAGGCCAGCTGCATGCCAGTGCATCTGTACCGAGGGTCCCCTCGGACAGGGAGAAAAACAACTGGCAGTGAGACGTGTCCGGGGAGGCAAACAGGTCTACCTGAGCGTCCCCGAAGCGTCTCCAAATCAGCTGGAGTACCTCGGGGTGGAGTCGCCATTCTCCCGGAAGGGCGTGCTGACGTGAGAGCTCGTCGGCTGCACGATTGAGCTCGCCTGGGACATGAATGGCGCGACCTCAGATGCTTCTGACTCCAAAGGAGGAGATGGCGGGCGAGTTGCGACATGCGACGGGAGCGTAGACCGCCTTGGTGGTTGATGTACGCAACGGTCGCAGTGTTGTCCGAGCGGACCAGTATATGCTTCTCGTGTAGCAGCGTTCTGAAGCGGCGCAGAGCAAGCCATACTGCCAGCAACTCGAGGCAATTGATATGCCACTGCAGCTGGGGCCCTGTCCAGAGCCCTGCGGCTGCGTGCCCGTTGCACATGGCCCCCCAGCCCGTGGCAGAGGCGTCTGTTGAAACAACAACGTGCCTGGATACTTGCTCTAGGGGAACTTCTGCCCGAAGAAAGGCAAGATCCGACCATGGGCTGAAGGTGCGACGGCAGGACGGGGTGAGTGAGACCCGGTACGTGCCGTGGCGCCATGCCCATCTCGGGACTCGGTCGTGAAGCCAACGCTGAAGCGGTGTCATATGAAGCAAGGCGGCGTGATAGCGGCTGAGGATGCCATATGCCCCAGGAGCCTCTGAAAATGTTTCAGTGGAACCGCCTCTTGCGCTGGAGAGACTCCAGGCATCTCAGCATTGACTGAGCACGCCCTCCGAGAGACGTGCTGTGAGGTTGACCGAGTCCAACTCCTTGCCGAGAAAAGAGATCCTCTGCACAGGGAGAGTTTGCTCTTTTCCCGGTTGACCTGAAGCCCCAACCGGCTGAGGTGCCCGAAGGAGGGCCTACTGGTATGCTCGCCTTTGTACGCAAAGCAGAATCGAGGAGGATCGAGACATGGAAGTAGGCCTTTCAGGTCGATCGCTGCAACCCAATCGAAGGACGGACGCATTGAAAGAGGCGCCTCTGCGCCAACATCTTGAACGGGAGCTTGACAAGGGCTCGGTTCAGAACACGCAGGTCCCAGATTGGATGTAACCCACCGTGTTTCTTGGGAACGATGAAGTAGGGGCCTTTGTAGAGCCCGGGGGCCAGTGGCGGAACAGAACAAAAATTCTCCACCCGGCCCTCCTCCGGGGGAAGGAGTGGTGCTATCGCCATCTCCTGAAGAGCAGGATCCCGAGGCTCCGGGTCACCCGTCCCAGGGACGCCGCCTACCCTGGCACTTCACAGGCTTGGCAGGGGCGGAGGCGGGCCGCGCCGCTTTCCTGTGGCCAGCTCCATGCTGCGGCCATTGTGAAGGCTGCTGAAGGCCGAGCTGGAGCGGAGGTGGAGGCCGCAGGAGGACGCCTTCGGCGACGAGCAGGCGGAGGGGCTGCAGCCGGCGGTGGGGCTGGAGACAGCAGCGGACCGCCGGGGCAGGATGTGACGAACGCCTGTCTGCTTCTGTGCGGCGGAGAACAGTTGGGCAAAGTCCTCCACCGCTCACCGAATAGGCCGGCCTGGGAGATCGGGAGTCCAGGAAGCGGTGCTTGTCGGACTCCCTCATATCCGCCAAGGTCAGCCACAGGTGGCGCTCCTGGACCACTAATGTGGACATCGTCTGACCCAGGGCCCGCTGCTTCTCGCGAATCCAGCACTGGACAGCAACCTCCGCTGACGCCGTAACACCAACGCTGTAGTCTTGCTTTGCAGACACTCAGAGATTTGCAAGGCTCGGCCCGCGAAAAGCTGATGTGTGCTGCACGCGCCTCCTTTATACCCGCACCGCTGGGCGGAGGCGCGTGGCGAACACGCACGCCAACCGTCATTGGCTTGTTTTGTTAACACTCGAAGGTGATTGGGCTCTCGGCGAGATCCCATTAGTCAGTCACTCTGACGTTACGTCGAACGTGACTGACTGATAGGGAACTTATATACTATTATATACAGTTTTATTATAACAAAAGGTGTGAGGGATTTATACTACATTGCTTGTACAAAGGTTAATAAGCTTATTCATTTTGCTCTCTGAAAAATGGGTGATTATCAAATATGTATCAGAATGCGAAGGATCCGCCTAGAACCGGTGATCTTACATGTGTATTAAGAAACATTATGCACTTATCATGAAGTCCGATGTGAATGAATGAACGAACCTGATCTCTGCAGAACCAATGATGGATTATTTATGTGCAGCCCTCTCAGAGGTCTGAATGCTGAAAATACTAATGCATCAAGGAGCAGTGATGAGTATATGAGCTGCCTCTCATCTCTTATATGAGCATGCTTTTATGATGAGCACAGATATTGTTAATGGAAGCTTTATTTTTTCTTCAAAGGACATGATAAGTTTAAAACGGGATGTCCATGGACTGTTTGTGTTGGTATCACCGAACCGCATCTGTGACATGTACAGCCTCAGGGAATGAAATATCGCTTTTCTCCTCCCTTCTCCCTAAAATTCCTAACACAGCAGTTCACACGATTTCTCAAAATAGAGGCTGTTTCACGCCAAACCGCTTCCCGCCATCAGGCAGGAACAATCTGCACAGACTGTCAGGCCGGCGTGTGAAATCGCTTTTAAAATGTATTAAATAACAAGGTGGATTGAAAACAAAGTACACTCACTTCAGAGTACATTATGTCCAACATCTTCATCTCTGATTATCTCCTGAAGGCTCCCAGTGAACAGCAAAAGATTAATTAGTTGCAGTTTAGATGGAAATGAGGAACGAGACACTGTTGCCGTTGACCTGAAAAACAATCATATTGTGTTTTTTTGTTTGTTTTTTTACTTGTACACTTAAACTTGTAAATTACACTATGCCACAAAGACTATAGAGAGAACCAGATGATTTTTTTAAATGTGCAGTACCGCTTATGCTTGCAAAAGTTGCTGACATTTCAAATTGGTTGCTAGTGTGTTTTTCAAAGGTTTGCTAGGGTGGTCAGCGTGATTGTTAGGGTTTTAGGTGGTCACGTCCATGCCGAGATGCAGTTTTCATGGTTAGGTGTCTGTTCAAATCCCTATACATGAATGATAGCATGAGCCCTTGAGCAAGCAGCACTAATTACAAAACACCAAACTAGCTAGAGCGTTTTGCAATACATAATGAAAGGAGGGTGGTTAAACATATCCACTCCTGGAGCATTTTGGAAACAAGCTAAGTAAATGAGTTTCAGATATCTTCCCAAATTAGTTTACAGCATACCACTTGAAAACAAATGCTTTTTCTTACAAACACACAATATAATCTATACCAGACCAAAGTTCACATAAAGTGGTTCCCATGAGCCAGGCATAGAATCCAGAAGCCGTGGGACCAGACTCCATTAGACTCCATTCATTAGCGCAGCAGTCTTCCTCTGCAATTCGAAATGCTTTGAGAACTGACTCAACAGAGAAACAGAGCCTTGGATTTAGGTCAAGGGGAGATGATAAACAATTCATAAGTGAAGCCCAAAATTAAATATATAATATGATTCAATATAGTAATGAAAGAAAGCATTGTTAAGTTGCTAGACTGCTCTCCAAACAACTCCGTAAAGAGATGCCACACACACAAAACCACACGTGCTTGCACATAAAAGCCTGTGCGCATTACAGTTGTGGCAGCACTAAGAACAATTGTCTTTCACTCCAAGGTGACTCATTCTCTCTCCATTTCCATTTCTCTCAGGGTCAGCTATGTGCATCTCTCTTTATGCATGCGTATAAATTGAGAAAAGCGAGGTTTGCTTATTGCAATGCTGTCAGAATGTCCCGCAGCAACCCTGTCCGCTGTGCATTAAGAACCTGTCAGCCAGAGTATGGAATTAATCAGCAAACCCCTGAAGAAACAATTACATAATCTAAAGCTATAAACTCGGCCGACCTTGCCTTCAAACTTAAATTTCCACCTTCAAACGGGAGATTGAGGGAGCTAAAGTGTCTATAGAGTCAATAGATTTATCTCTCCTTTCTGCCCTCCAATCATTTCTTCCTATAAAGAGGAATGATTGACTGCTCCTCCTGCCTTCCCAACAGTTCTGAATAAAATTCCATATGAGTTCTTTTTTTGAAAGTGACCTTCGCTTTGGCTTCGCTATACCTTTTTGTTTGTTATGAAAATACAGAGTCCTGCTTCGGATTCCTCAGAATGGTGGTGCTACGGGTGGGATTCTGTCCTGAATTCATATTGTTTTCACAACTTGTCTTTAGTCGTTTTCACGTCTGATCATATTTGTCACTATTAAATCAATTTAGGGCTGCAATTATGTTCTGTAATTAAGACAAGGCAGAGTTTTGACTATCGGCATAAATTACAATACCATTATTGAAGCTTGTATAAATTATCGCAGTGTTCTGCAGACAACACCAAATGAATTAAACCTGTTGGCTTTTTTATGCTCCAATTTTCTATCCATCCAGACATAAAAATATATAGATATGCTTGAGGAACGTGATTTTCGGACAAGCAAGGACATTTGTGGTTCTTGCAAACCTCTTTTATTAAGATATGAGCAACTATATTTTAGCCTATAAAATTATATTTTAGAATTGTTTTAACAATTTTTTTCATGTCAATTCAATGACATGAAAAAATATATATGTTTTTCAAAATGACCTCTTTTGTGTTTCACAGAAGAAGAAATGTCATAAGCGTAACTAAATTCCGAGAGCATTTCAATTTTTGGGTGAACTATTTTTTTTAAATACACAAGAGTTGAAATACACCAAAAACACCCAGCCAGAAAGGCATGACATCTCTAAGCCCTGCATTAGATCCGGCTCAGAATGGAGGCAACGGATTTCGAGAGCATCACTTTATTTATTAACAAATCAACTGACGGAAAGGTGTGACGATTGCTATGGTGACAAGATAATCTAATCATCAGAAATTTTGATTTGGTCAGCGAAATTAGCCATTGCACCTCTGATGTGAAATGACAAGAGCATAGAGAGAGCATGTACGAGAAAGCGAGGCTGCAATTATCAGCTCCGACTGTGTTAGCACTTAGTGGTCTTTTAGAAAACAACTCTCTGACTGGCCCGGGCAGTTATGAACCTCGAACTCTTTGGATCAATCAATCGCAGAGACTGTGGATTGATCTAACTTTAAAAGGTGGCCAAGAATGACGGATAGATGGTGCATCCTTCAAGGCGCATTCATTTTGTTATTTGCTTGTAACGTGAGCATGTTTTGATATACTGTTTTTGCAAGTATAAGTGGATAGCTACACAGTAATCTTCAATCTGGTGTTTAAGTGCTGTGATACAATACAGATACTTGAGTGAGGCATTGATTTACAATCTACTCTCAGAAACCTTGCATTTGTCTACTGTATTAAACTGATGAACAATCAACATTATCTGACTGATTTCTGAATTCTCTGTAAAAGTAAATGCTTTAAATATATGCCAGCATCTTATACTTTTTATGTGCTGATAAAATTATACTGTTTAAAATCTGTTCAAAAGGTTTTGGTTCGTGTTGGGCACCTTCATATGAAAAAGTAAGGAAAAAAGTAAGTGTAGGCAATTCTAACTGATGCTTTATTTTATATTTAGCATTTCCCTGCTGCCACCAAGAATGGTAGGACAAATAGTTTTGCCACATAAACCAGTCACCTACACTCTAAAATTCCTGGGTTAAATATGGACAAACCTAGTGATTGGGCTAACCCAATCTTCTGGGCAGTAACCCAACCGCTGGGTCAAAAACAACCCAATCGCTGGATTTGTCCATATTTTAGTGCTGGGTTGTATTTAAGCCAGCATATTTTAGAGTGTAGCTAATTATCATAAAAGTAATCCTAAATCATTTATCATAACAAAGTAGTAGTACTTTCTGGCTAACTTTATTGATGTACGAACAGTAAATAATATAAAGCAGTACTTTATATTACTCTAAATATAACTCTAACTCTAACTCTATATAACTCTAACTCTAATAGTACTCTAAACTTTCCTATATTTAGAGCCACCATAATGAGCAGTACGGTTTATCCCATAAATGTTCCTATGAGTAGTGTCACCGGTCACCTTATACATATATGTCTTACTGTATGTCTCCGCATGAATGCTGCATTATTGAACTCAAGCATATAGAAAAGGACATTTCCCTCACAGACAGAAAACAAAACAAATAGACAGAAGAAAAGAACCATAAACAGATAGAAGGTGTTTGCCAGTCAAGCATTTTCCCACTCTATTTACTAGGATTAAGAAAAACAAACAGAAATAAGAGCCCCATGAAAACCGCCAGCCATTTTCTTTTGGTGCTGACAGCCCTCAGCCCATCAGTGCAGGTGAAAAGATGTAACCGTAGACAGATAAGACTGTGTACAAAACATGAGTGCTGACAAGCTCACTCATTAAACTTGACCGGGCCACAGATGCTGGGTTTATGCTACCAGCCGGTCCTGTCACATGGCAATCCGATATCTCGAAAGAGAGCCATCTTCCTGTGCACAACACCTCACTGGAAAGACAGGCCTAGAGCTATCTTTAGGTATTTCACTAAAGCATGAGAAATAAGAGACGAAAGGAGTATGAAAAACTTGTTCGAACATCACCCTGAGGCGGACAAGAACTCTGCAAATTTACTGTTTATGCTAGAGGGAATTCTGTAATTACTATTTTCTTTGACAACATTAATGGCATCAAGACATTGCAACCAACATGTCTGTAGTATATTTACAAAGAGTTCCACAAATCGTAAAATGACATGATGTGAGACCGTTAAGAAGTGAAAAGCAGATCTCTCTTTACTTCCCAGAGAGAAAAAAGACCACAAATCCCAGTGTGAAAAAGTACCTAAGAACACATCTGTCGAAAGAAAAAAATATCTGTTGATTGGACAACTGCCAACACTTAATAAAGCATGATCCACATCGTTTGACACTGAAACAAGATGCCGTTTTTATCCTTACCATCTACATGTCAATTCCCAGATGTGTTCTTTGTGAATTTTAATGCTAATGTACAAACTTTGTCTTTTGATGAAAAAAACGAAATAAATACAAATCTAAAGGAAAGCAAACAAACACGGCCTTAAGTGGATAGTGCTATTTATACAGTTTAGCAGAAGCAGCCCCCTGGGAGGTATACAAAGAACCCTTCGGGTTCTAGAGTGGCCCTGCAGGGGAACTGACGCAATCTGCAAATAATAAAAGGAGAGATGGTGCTTGAAAGCACAGCTTGTGATTGAACAATGCTCCACGATTTCTGCCACATAGAGAAAGGACACAGCAGAGAGCTGTGAGGACTGGCTTCCCTGTAGCCAAACACGCCGCAACAGACAGCTGTGTGTGTTTTTGCCGTGAAGACACAGAGAAAACGATCTGTTCGCACTGATAAAGAGCAGAATTTGCAGACGTTGCTGCTGTGTTCTTTGGCTACAAAGTTTGGAATCGACAACCGCAATTACTAACAGGTGTAACTTGTGCTTTGCCTGTTCATACAACAGCTTACAGTAGTTATGGTTTGAATATTGACTCTTAATCACTAACCATGTACACATTTGTGTGTGAAATCTGAATTTAAATGCTTTCAAGAACAGATAATTTATCAGTAATTTTTGTATTGAAATGTAATTTTTAATTGTAGGACAACTGCAACCACACATATGCAAAATCATGCATCTTTAGAGAGGGTCAATTGCTGAGAGTAGAGAGAAAACGTATATGGAAATGGTTTGGGCATATTTTATGCAAATTATTAACACTGTGCACACAGTCGCTCATTTAGAATATCATTTGCTCATTAACATTAGAACTTGTTTCATAACCAATTAATGTGTCTACGCAATAACTTTTTAGTGACTATATGTATGAACAATCAACACAATGGGTAAATGAAAAAACGAATTGCTAAAGTCAAATAATTTTTATATTTGTGCTATAGATATGAACGCCCATTACCACAGCAACTGAAGTAAATATCAAAGATGGCAACTTTCAAAACATGAATGTGTTTTCACAATTAGCACATCACTGAGTCCAATCATAAATCTAAATACAGAACATTTTGAAAGCACAGCGTAAAGCAGAAACACTCTAAAGCAGGTTTAACAAACCCATTCTGTTACTGTGTGAATGTAGTCTTTCACTATCTGCTGATGTGTGGGATTTCATTTCATTCATTAAATCCAGCACAAACTCAGTCCTTGGTTTCAATTATTTGTTTTCCTGTTTTGGATTCTTTCATTCTGGCCTTATAATTTGATTTTGGCTATTTGTTTAGCAGCCACGCTGTTCACACAGATAGCATTAACTATTTACAAGTTGCTGCAGCATTCAGAGGGAAGGAACAAGGGCAGAGGTCAGCCATTTGACACATGTAACTTAGCGGATTTCTAGCTTAGCGTCTACATCATTTAAACATGCAGATGATGTTTTCGTTTCTAATTAAAGAGCAGTTGTCTTATTGAGTGTCTCATCTCAAAAACTAAGCTCCTCATGGCTAAAAAGTGTAGCTGGCAATTGGCGCCAGAGAAAAAGAGTGGAGTGTACACAAACATAAGCCATCTGAAATGTAGGCGTCACTCTGCCCGACATCACTGACACAGGCTAAACCATGTTCATCAGGGTTAGCTTATCCCACTATCCAAAACAAACAAGCACATAAGCAACCAAACCTTTGACAGCAACTCCAACACCGATGCTCTCAAGCATTAGCAAGGCTAGCTTTAGCCAGTACTTTTCGCATGGAGGAGCCAGAACAAATATTGACAGGGAGTAACTGGGACTTGTTTCCCAAACACCCTGCCATGCAACGTCCTTGTGGACAAGGAATGAGGAACATTGGTGTTTACTGTGAAATCAATAGGAAAAAAGGACATTTTGTTGCAGGTATAATTTAAACAAACACCAAAAGTTTTAATGCTTAATTCCTCAAAACAACTTTCCTCCACTTTGTCCTTCTCTGAGTTGACCAAGCAAATTAGTTAAAGTGCCTTAATGTTTTATGCCTCGGTGGTCAAATATTGTGTCTTATAACTCTTGTCTGGAAAATTTCTCATTTTCACATTTAGAACGAATAGATTTTAGGGCTTGCTTAAGTAATTAAACAACCCCTGCTCTGTAAGAGCAATACTTGCCTGTTGCGCTTCGCAAAAATGACACATTAACTAACATAAACATCTAAAATGATCTTTGCTATTCTCTCCTATATCAGCACTGCTCTTGTCCCAGACACACTTTCAATGTTCAAATATGGAAATCCATCTCACAAATATGAATTATTAAATGTTTAAATTGATGATTATCTAAGCAAAGACTGAAATAATCATAAAACATTTCAATATTTATGAGAAGATCATTTCTAAATGTGTCAGAAACTGTCCCACAGCTGTGGCATCATTTTCACCACAAACAAATAAATACTAAAAATGTTCTTCAAAGATGATGTACTTGCTTCGGAGAATATGTTGTAATTTCCAATCAAGCTGTAGTTTTGTCAAATTATGCAAAAAAGTGTGATAATACAGTTTAAATGTCATTTCCAACACAAAAAGCTGTTGTGTTATTTGAGACGTTACAGAAGTTTATTTTCTGAATGTTCACTGGGGCATAAAAAAAAAAGAAATCTGGATTGTAAACTATAGCAGTCTCTCTGGCTCCAAATTCAATGAGATGTATTTGGTCAAAAAGAAGGATAGAAAGAAATCCGACAGCCTCTCATATCCGTTCATTTCTCCAGACCATATGTATCATTCACTCATCCATCCATTCATTTGTCTGCTCATTCAGAGGCACGTCATCAATCTAGCCCAACGACTCCGGCACAATGACTTTCTCAAGATTAAGTCCATCGTTCAAGCGGAACTGCACAAGGGTGGGGTAAAATTACGAATGCGTTTATGAGTTATTAATGGCCTTGGCCCACTGGTTCCCAAACGGGTCTGGGGTTCCAAACCCACAGGGTGGACAGAGCTGGTTTATAGAGTTATAAAACTCAATAAATAATTCAGTGGCATTACTTGGATTTCCAGAATTGCCATACATTATACATGCAGTTCAACAAATGTCTCTGCTATTATACACATATCTGTACACTTCAGCTGTGTAGTAATTAATCGCCTAAATGTGTGCCAAAAAACTACAGAGATCTTTTCACCCTCCCTGCTACATTTTTCATGCCGAGGTTTTGACACACTCCAGTGCACCCAAAGAAAATCAGCGACCACGTGAAGGAGGAAGGGAGGGGAGGACAGACGGATGGATTTTTGTTGTTGTTTCTGGCTTCGCAGGATTGATTTTCATCTCTTGAAGAACTGGGCTAATCTCAATCCTTCTTCTAATCTGGATTCAAAGCACTTGAAACCCAAGGCTTCTTCACAGATGAGTAAAAACAAGTGTCTGTTTATGCAGCATAGCTGATTATGTATAGAAGAAGAATGAAGAAAATATAAAAAATATAAACACATGCTCTGAAAGATCATTTAATGTAGGTGAAGTTTTGCGGTCACACTCTTCCGCTGTTAACATGAACCGGTGTGAGAAATTAAAGACGTGTATCGCGACATTCTGGTCTTGTCTTGTTCTGTTAAATTTGATGATTTATTAATGAGCGAGTAAATATAGCAGGAGATCATATGAGCTCAGAATACACACACAAACAGTGATGATGAGGTAAAGAAAATAAAACCCCTGCAACTCTAGAAGGCCAAAAGCATGGAGAAATCAAACAAACAAAGGCAGGATATACTGAAGGGTCTCATGTGCACCGTTTAGGCCTGGCAGACAAGTGCTGTTTAGATTTCCCTCGTATACTGCAGAACACATCGATCACGTGTGTATATCAAAACCTCCTATCAATAATTCAGCGTGAACACACCATCTGAAAATATGAACAAGACATCAAGGGCAGAAGAAAGAACAAATTTATACACAAAAGCTAAAGGATGAGCTGGGACCGAAAGAAGAGGAAGAACTCCTCTCTGACCATTTATCTCTCCTCAATTCCTATTTCTCTCTTTCAGTCTTTTGTCTTTAACTCAAAGCCGTACATAAACACTCTATTTATCAGGCAGGGAGCTTTAAAGAGGGGGGTGGGGCTCAGCTCAAAGCCTCAGCGCAAAAAACTACGCTGAGAGAAGAGAAGAGAAGAGAAGAGAAGAGAAGAGAAGAGAAGAGAAGAGAAGAGAAGAGAAGAGAAGAGAAGAGAAGAGATTTGGAGGACAAACATTGGGCTGTTACAGCCATCAAGGGGAAATGTTATGACTCAATTTGCAAGCACATACATACACACACACACACACACACACACACACACACACACACACACACTAATACCCCTCCCACACTGCACACACACAATGTACCGTATAATGCAGCATGCAAGGACAGAACCATTAGCATGCATGACTGTGCTCTCACTCCTGCTGTCCCTCTACAAAACACACACACACAGCGTGCGAGAGAGAAAAAGGGCACTAAACAGATTGTCAGACATTGACTCTCTCATGCCTTGCCATTTGACAGTATTTCGCTTCAGTTCCCAAAGCAATACATCTAGAACTCATGCAGCAATTTGATTACCTGACAGCCGCTTTTATCGCTCTATTTTGCAAAAACAAGGTGACAGAAACCCAATCTCTATGAAACACTGTGACTTCACTGCACCACACAACATCATTATGCCACAAGCACAACTGCAGTCCTCATATCAAAGCAGTTACTCAACAGCATGATTTGTTTTATCTACTTTCCACTCCTCTCTTTCTGTTTTTATGTGCATTTAATGGATAGAAATAGCTCAGATGGACAATCCCTGGAGGGGCATTACTATTGTCCGGCAACAACTGGAGTGTGTCAAGGCTTCTGCCCTCCCCCAATTGCTACTCCTGCCTTACTTGTTTGACCTTCAGCAAATCAATTGTCTCTATTTATAATAAACTCAAAAAAAGAATGGAAGCATCAAAATATGTTAAATTGCATGAAGTTTTCACTACATAAACATAATTTTATAACCCCGCTTACAGAAAAACATACATTTGATTGCAAACACTGCATGTGCATTCAAATCAAGCCTCATTCACTTTGCTCTGCGCTTGCAAAAGACTCTGAAGGCAGACTGTCGCCACCTAGGGGACACTTTTATAGCTTGGAACACCAACCCTGATGCTCACAGCACCAGTATCGGTCTCACACACATTTCCTCTCTAAAACGGAGGTAAGTAAGAGGAACATTTAAACAAGAGGAACAAATAATACACAACTATATATTGGCTTTTTTACCTGGCCTCAAATATGCTGTTAAGTATGTTGCAGACGTAAGGGTGGATATTAAATGCTCTCTAGACAAAATAATTAACAAAATCCCTTGCTACCAGGTTGGAGGGATACCATTGAAGATTTTCCTCAATTCGCCATTAAGTAATAGATCTGGACGCCTGTGGTGCAATTAAGCGTTATTACATCCTTTTATCCAGGAAACTTTTCTCGGCCAATTGAATTACACTCCTCATTCTGTTGTGTTCTCCGAGAGCAGACCGCTCTGGTGATGTAATTGACCCTGAACCTCTTTTCATTTCAGACGTAGGCTATTACTTCAATGGCCAGCTGTTCACAACCTCTGGATCAGCTACTATAAACACCATTAAAGGAGCTCCTGGTCGCTGCTTCTGTTGCCACTGGGCCTGATGGGAAGCATTTGAAATGTCCTTGTGCAGCTGTGTAGCGAGCACTGGGGATTCTGTGTTTATATATATATATATATATATGTTTATATATCCATTTATTTTCAGCTTTCAGGCTACCTCTAGCTTCGATGACAGATGTAGATGACAGCACCCGAACACATCGATCGTCAGAGACTGGAAAGGGAGGGATTTCTAACATTTTTTATAACCTCTCAACTGGGATTCGCATTTCTATGGCTCTTTTTTAATCTCGCTCTCTCTGTTCCAGGCCAGGGGAGAGGAGAGCCAGATTGTTTTACGGGCTCAGTAACAGAATAGCAGATCTGCCTCTCGCCACACTTCTGCTGTAAATAATGGAGAGTATATCCTGTATTGTATGGAACTGTGTAAACACAGAACGATGTATGTGTCTTGGCGCTTGTGTGTTGAAGGTTGTGAGAGAAAAGGGCATGTATTTATACTGTAGTGTCTGCGTTTGTGGTTTGATGAGTCCTCTGCAGTTATTCTTCTCATTATTAAAGGGCCCAAAATAATGGGCCTCACTCTGACCTATAACCTGCAGCTGGGATGCGATGAATAGCAATGCACATGCTCACACAATCATAGGTAGACACATGCAGCAGCAAACACACAGATCTAGAGAACGTTAATGACAAGACACCCATGAAAACGTGCAAATACAAATACAAGCTTATCCACAAAAACACCAGCTTCACACCTCTGAAATCACTCACATATAACTTTTTTTAATTAGCCACAATGGTAATGCGCTCTGGATGGTTGATAGTGTTGTTAACAGTGTGGGATGAGTTAGTCACCAAAGTCTATGACTTAAAATTAGAGGTTTGTTCAAATCTTTAACCCTAAATATGAGAAAGAGCAAAATTAGCAAGTGAAAATACATGTATAATTGAAAACATGATATCACAAGAAATTTGTATATAAAATTGATTAAAGGCATAAAGCAAAAGAGAGCTAAATTAATTTTGCCAGCTATAATCTCAGTCGCTGCACATACATGCGTACCTGATGTACAGAGTTTAAAGAGGTGACTTTAGCCTGATCTGACACGACAGATTTCAAATGACTTTAAACTGGCTTAGCAGCACAGACACACATAAGTTGTCACCAGCTTAACCAAATCGCTCCACACAAAGACACATTAGCAAGGAACGAGGAAATCTGGGAAAGCTCTTTCTTTCTTTCGTTGAAATGCAGTTTGAGCGTCTTTAATAGAGAGAGGATTGTCACAGTGTTCTTGAGTATGAAGGTGAGACAAACCTGCTGAGTAAGTAATACGGTAAGGCTGTTATAATGTCTGAAAATTGAAATGTTTGAGGTCAAGACAAATTGCATTACATTGGATGAAAATACATTTTCATGTATTTATTTGACCTAGTGTATGAGCAATAGCAGAAAATGAAAAAAAAACAAGAATTAATTCTGTCACTGTAAGAGGCAAACCATAGGAACCTTACATTCAAAGCGCCACAGGAAACTACATATTGATCGAAGCTCTATTCATTTGCAATATAGTAGCTGGAAATATATTCTAGGCAAGAGCAGCAAATCATCATGCTACGGCCGTTATGAAATAACAAGCCTTTAGGGCTGAACCTGTCAGTGCATCAAATCTCGCCTCACCAGAGGTAACATTAAAACAATATCTCTAGAACAGAATTGTGTTCCATACTCAATTTCCTCTTAACGTATTACTTGAAACAATATGAGCAAAGCTAGATTTCAAAAATGATAGCATGATGCTTTTCAGCATCTGGCGAACGACTCGTGTTTCATATTATCACCGGTTGTGATCCCCTTCTCCCCCCCCACACACTATGATTCACTGGCTGCTTTGTATGGACACACATATACTCATCCATTAATGTATTGACCTAGTGAGACTGAGCAGGACAAGAGGGGAATGAAGGGTAATAAGGAAGGAGAATATAAGTTGTCGTTCTTACCTGTATTATTGACATCCTGTTCACTGGCGTCTCGGTGGTGTTCGTAACAGGCCCTGTGAAGCTGGTGTGACAGCCAACGTGCCCTTGAGTAACACTGAGGTTGTTGGCGGTGGGCTTGAGGTACATGACCTCTGACCTAGGAGAGCTGAGGGGCAGACGAGTTTGGTAGTCGAAGTACATGGGGGAGGTGGCCAGGGAGGGACTGCTGACAACGTTCATCACATTCATGGTGTCCCGCTCCTCCACTTCGCTCTGTACCAGCATGATGTCATTCTTGTTGATCTTCTTCTTCTTGCCCTTGCCAAGTTGCGGGTGAGTGTACTCTGCGATCCGACAGTTGTATGTTCGGATCTCCTTGTTTTCACGTTTACACTTGACTGCTATGGTGATCATGGCAGCAAGGAGCATAATTGAGATGATACTCAGGGTTACTATTAGCGGGAGCGACATGTCCCAGTTATGGTGTTCTGCGTTGATGCGTGGTTCACCCTCTGGTAAGAGCCCGGAGTAGGCTTTGACAATAAGTTTGGCCATGGCGGACAGTGATGGCTTGCCATGGTCAGTCACCTTGATGATGAGTTCCACAACAGGTGCCACCTCCTCCCACAGTGGCTGGGCTGTCCGTACCTCACCAGTCACCGAATCAATCTCGAACAAGTGTTCCTCATTGCCATCTGAGATCTCGTAAGTGAGGCGACCACTCTCACCAAAATCATTGTCCACCGCTCTCACGGTGGTGATAATGTGTCCGACTCCAACGTTCCGAGGCACATGGATCTCAGCAGTGTCATTCTGAAGTAACGGGAGGACAATGACAGGAATGTTATCATTAACATCCAGCACGCTGACACGGACTGTGGTGTTGCTCTCCAGGTGAGGGTTACCTGAATCCTTCGCCTGGACCTTGAAGTCAAAATACTTGGTTTGTTCATAGTTGAAACTCCTCAGGGCATAAATTGCACCATCAGTGGGTTTGATGTTAACATATGTAGTGATAGACTCCTCGCTTACATTCGAAGGAAGAAGGGAATAGGATACAGTACCATTTTGGCCCAAATCTGGGTCATGAGCAAGAACAGAACCAAGATATTCCCCTGGGATGTTATTTTCAGGCACCTGGAGAAGGTAGACCATTTTTGTGAAGCGGGGTGCATTGTCATTTTCATCTAAGATCTTAACAGTGAAATACTTTGTTGAGTTCAGGGGTGGGTTGCCATTGTCTTTGGCCACAATAGTGATGTTATACTCATCCTTTACCTCCCTGTCCAGGGGTCTGTCCGTCACTACTGTGAAGAAGTTATCATAGTTCTCCTCCAGCTTGAAAGGAACGTTCCCCAAAATCCTACACTGGAGCTGCCCATTACGGCCCGAGTCTTTGTCTGTGACTCTGACGAGTGCGATCACTGTCCCTGGGGCTGCTGCTTCACTAACCGCCCCCTGACGCACAGCTACGAAACCTATCGATGGCCAGTTGTCATTCCTGTCAAGCACTTTAACGGTGACTTTACAATGGCCAGGAATTGGGTTAGGGCCTTGATCCTTTGCCTGAACATCAATCTCTATAATTGGGCTCTCCTCAAAGTCGATTTTACCCTGAATCTTTATGACACCTGTTCGGGGGTCTATTGAGAACAACTCTTTGATCCTGTCTGGAACATAACAGCTAAAGGAATAAGTAACCTGCCCATTAATCCCTTCATCTGGATCGGTAGCATTTAAATCTATCAGTACAATGCCTGTGGGTGAATTCTCAGGGATCTCCACTACATATGAGGGCTGTTCAAACACAGGGCTGTTGTCATTGGAATCAGTGACTTTCACATTAATTAGCATTGTGCCTGATTTGGGATATTCCCCTCCATCTGTGGCAGTTATAATTAAAGTGTGATGGCTACGTTCCTCTCGATCTAAGGGCCTCTGAACGACCAATTCAGGGAATTTGGCTCCATCCCCTCTGGATTTAACATCCAGAGAGAATATGCTATAATCATCCCGCGTGATCTGATATGTTTTCAGGCCGTTCTCCTTAGTGTCAGGGTCATAGGCAGCAGCCAAGGGGAAACGTGTGCCTGGGGCTGCATTTCAGATATGTCAATATCGATCTGTTCAGAAGGAAAGCTTGGCGCGTTGTCATTTATGTCCTGTATTTCAACTTTAATCATGCATATCTCTTTGTCGTTGGCAAACACTTCCATTGAGAGCTGGCACTTTGAGTTTTGTCTGCACAGTATTTCCCTGTCGATACGCTGTTTAGTGTATAATAGCCCACTTTCAGGATCCACATCGATAAGGTGTGGGGCAGAGTTCTCCAACACCCTGAAGTTGGATTTTTTCCCCTGTTCTCCCAGTTCCAGCTCCGCATCCTTGGCAATGTTTCCAATGACACCCTGAATTTTCTCCTCAGGTATTGAGTAGTTCAAGTTTTTCAATGTCAGGGCTTGCGCCCATAAAAGTAGGAAAAGGAAAACAGAAAGAGGCATCCCTTTCAGTGAGAGTGTCTTAGGTTTCTGATGCGTTTTACGCCTCCGACCTGTTGATCTTCCTGGCAATATCACAATATCTAACTTAAATTACAGAGCACACATGCCGGTTCATGATAAAACATGTATAAAGTCATCATGTGGGCTTTTCCTTTGAATGCTCTTTTCGTTCCCCCGTAGCAGGGCTCTCTTTATCTTGAGTTTTTACAACAAACGGTGGGGCTGTACGGCTAATTTATATTCTGCTGGCGCATTGGAGGCATAATCACAATCCAGTTTCCACAAAGAAATAGCCCTTTCCAGCCTCTTCTCCTGTAATAATGATACAAAAAGAAATATCTCTATCAGATTATTACATACAATATTGCACTTGATGATTTTAATTCTGGCATACAGATTTTAACAAGCACCTCGTGTCTCAGCATATGCGCTTTTTTTCTCTGTAGTGTGACCGCGTAATTCTAATGCGTAATTCCTCATTCCCTGGCGAGGGACGTGGATGGCATGTCAATCCAACCTTAAGATGCGTCGCAGCCCTTTAGCGCTGAACACAGGTGGATGTTAGTGTTATTCTGCTTTCAACATGTAGGCTAAGCAATGCGTCGAGGATGCGCTATGTGGCACGAAGAGCGTTACGCGCATCAAACGCGCAATTACGGATAAAGGTGGTGAGCAAATAAATTCGGATAAATCTCTTTCTATTTCCCTGCGTCCTGAAACAGCTGCTTAACTGATTCCATATCTATACCTCGCTGTCTTAAGGCAACCCCCTGAATGCAAATGCGTTGAAATAAGCCTCTTAACCAGCATCATCCGGCTGTTAAATACAATTCTTACATAGTCGCATAAAGCAGAGCAAATTAAACACAATCCTGGATGGTTATTTATGCTGCGCTTCTTGAATAAATACGAAAAGAAGCTGTTGCATCCAGGGTGACACTGTGGAACAGAATGATGATGATGAGAAACATCACACAGACTTACCTGTAGCATTATATCCAGTCTAAACACAACCATCACCAAAGACGAGTTACATCCTTCATGCACCTTCCCAATGAGTGGGGGAAAAACTCCAGCTAGACTGAATTAAAAAATAAAGTGCTCCCCAAAAGTGCGCTTGCAATGTCAATGAGGCTGATTAGGATGCAGTGACTCCTCTGCTCATCGACTCAGACTGGAGACGCTTTAGGACAGATATCTTGACCCAAGTGTAAAATATACATCCACAACCATTGATATCACCAGCGCGAACAGCTTCTTGTACTGCATTGATGCGGGGTGAAACAACCCAGTCCAGTCCCTAATGCAAAAACCGAAAAAGGTAAAACAAGAGTGTCTTAAGCTTAAATGTGCATATCAACCGAGAGTGTTCAGTCCAAACCTACTGTCACTAAGACCAGCTGTCAATAACGGTAAGGGAATAAAAGCACTGTGGTGTGCCGCTGACCCTTCTGCCTCCTCTGCGCGTTTCTCTCTCTGACTGTCTGACTCTGTCTCATAGTGCATTAAACATTGTTACTGATCCACCGCCAGCCAATGGATGAAGGAGGAGGGGGGTAACGCAGCCAATCGGGTTCTCGTAATTCAAATTGTGGGCGGGGCTTTCAAAGCGGTCCTTCGTGTGAGTGATGTGGACGCGTTTCTAAGCGCAGACGGGAGTTTATAAAATACTCTTGTACGTTGAGAGCTGGAGCGGGGTTGGAATCTTTACGTTAAAGAAACTGCCTCTATTTATATCGGTTTTCAGTTGCCAGATTGTCCACACACACACACACACTATTGAATGTACACATTTAAGACGTTCACAATACGCTCATAGATAGAAGATCCTAGTGGTAAATACTGAATGTAATGTATACCGTAAATAATGTATATACGTTTGTGTGGCTGTCACTCAGAATATTTGCAACTTGGTGAGTGTTTCCCACTCACAGAATGTTCTGTTTTGTTAGACTTTAATATTACTGATTATTATTATTAATAATAACGCAAAACGAAATCCGGTATGAGTTTAAAATAAAAATGTCCGGTTTTGAGTTAATGAAGAGCTAATAGAGAGGCATTGATGAAGCTGTTGAGGGTGCATACGCCTAAACATTTTCTAAAACAATGTTCAAATTAGAAACCAGCAGACTATACAAGTTCATCGTTTGGTTTTATTCACTGAGCTTTCTAGAACTCACTTACATTTTACAGATTGAAGTTGTCTGTTTTTCTTGTTTCTCTTTTCTCCCTCAACATTTTGGTGCTGGTCTTGTATTTAGCCGTCGGCTCTAAAGAAAGACATAAAAACACCATTAAATTGTTTTTTAGAACTAATTTAAGGGATTCTAAGGAGTCATTTTGAAGTATTTAGAATACCCTAGGTTTGCATACTTCAGAACAGTGAAAATGTGTAATGTTTTCAGACTGTTCTGTGCATATAGGAACCCAAAATATAAAAAGCAAAGCTATAAATGATTTTAAACGCTATATAAATGTTTTATGAGATGTGCCAAGCAGTTGGAGGATGAAAAGAGAACAGAAAACACAAGATGCTTATACTTCTACTTCCTCAGTAGGCCCTCTAGTGGACACCTTTGAACCTTCAACTAGAGTTTCCCTCGTTTTTCAGTCTAAGTGAAGTTCATGACTGCACATTACAAACATTGTGTGTATATTCTTTAAATGTACTGCATATAGCATATGTGTAGTACATTTATCATTATTATTATTTTATTGAATATTAAATATTTGTTTCAGAGAGAAATACAAATGTGATATATATTTATTTGTTTGTTTAATTGTAAAATTATACAAATTATTTAAAATATGTTTTACAATTTATAATAGCTGATACTAATTTTTTATGTATTAATAGTAAAGTATAAATCATATTAATTCATATTTTATTTAATTATAAATAATAAGCATTTCATTTAAAAAGGAAAATTGGTATAATTATAATTTAATAATTTTTAATTAATATATCACAGTGCAATTCTATGAAACAAATATAAAGATGTTTAGGTAGAACTCACCCCTATCCACTAATCTGGTGTCAATCACGCTCTGTAATCCTATTTGATATGGCAAATAATAAATCTAAGTCCAGATCTGCTGCCTTTGTCTGACGCAAGTCTTCACTGGCTCATATTGGAGGCTGCTCGTATGGGCCTGACTCATCATCGGCCAACATGGGGATTGGAGCCGGTCTCTGAATTCATTGTGAATTCCTGCACACGGTGCCTTAATATTCTAGAGATGCATCTCCATTGTCATACCATTACAGGGCTGCCTGTGTAACGCAGGCCATTAAAAGCTTCTCTGTCTCTAATGCCCTTTGATTATGTGCAGATAGAGGAGGGTTTGATAGTGCTTCAGCTGTAAATCTTCCCGATTCAGACTCAATATGGCCTGCCATATCTTTGACCTTGGACATGACCTTTCCTGTTGACGTTGATGATGAGGTTTTCTATCCTCTGAGAAGTGCCGCACATGCATCCTAGTCATGAGGTCTTATACAGGATGGGGATATAAGAGGGAGTGCATATCCATCTTTTTGTATCTTTCCTCTCATGCCTCTTCTTGACTACATGGAAGATGCATATGGTGTTACTGGCGAGCTGAAACTGGCATGCGATTTACTTCAGCGGATTTTGAGGGACTTTATGAGAGAAGCCATACGGCACTGTGTGTTGTGTCAAATCTCTCTCCTTGTTGCTTGGAGAAGCTGAAAGCTCTCTTCTGGATTCCAAGTGAATCTACTTCAAACTCTATCAGTGTGTCCTGAGGGTCCGGCCTTGATGAAAAACCACCAAAGCCACACAATACAAGCCCTGCTGTTAACAGCTGTCTCTATTAGTCCAATTAAATTGCCTTAAGATATGCCGGCGACAGAAGCCACATTTGGAAGGATGGAGGCGAATAGCTACATTAAAACACAATTTTGCAAATTAAATTTCAATTTAATGGCACAGTTTTTCTTCAGGTAATGAGACTGTGCGAGGGCCTAGGCTTTTTGGACAGGCTGCCTCAAAAGCAGCGTCTCTCTCTCCTTCTCGTCCTTCTATTGAGAAGAGGCTTTTACGCGGTACAAAATGCAATTTTTTTTCATGTCTGCCAAGGACAATTCTCCGAGGAGGCGTTTTTTCAGTGTAGCTGCCCTTTCCAGTAACATTTTCATCTGCGTTTGCTCTCTTCCTCTTGTTCCGATTTGCAATGCTAAGGGAATGAAAGGGTGTGTTAGAATCAGAGAATTTTCTGTCCCTGCACACACTAAATGACAGAACTTCACACGTATCTTCCTATCTTCATATCTTCCTACCTCTCTCTCTGTCTGTCTGTCTGTCCATCTACACCAGGGATGGGCAACTGGCGGCCCACGGGCCATATACTGAACTTCACACGTATCTTCCTATCTTCATATCTTCTTACCTCTCTGTCTGTCTGTCTGTCCATCTACACCAGGGATGGGCAACTGGCGGCCCATGGGCCATATACTGAAATTCACACGTATCTTGCCTATACCATAGTCATAGTCAACAAAACCTTTTGTCAAATCAGTTTAATTGTTTACGTTTATGGGCATGAAATCTCCTAAATGTTACAAACATGTCTAAATTATAAAGACATTAATTGCTATGTGGATTAATAAGATGATTAAACTTCAAAAGCCTATGATTTCATATTTTCACTGAATAGAAATGAGCGCTGCAAAATCAGGAGCTGTGCTGTTTTGTGCACTACGGTTACCCGGGAAAACGGTATATTCTGCCGTTCTGAAAGTGAAACCTGCTGCCAGAGAACGAATATGCATTTTCAATAAGCCCGCCTGATATTTTTGCTACATATTTTTAAATGTGAAACAGTGGATCGGCAAAAAGCTAATGCATTATAAAAATCTAAACAATTAAGTAATTAAGACATATTTATATATTATTTAATATAATAATTGATTGATATTTTTGATTTATCCCTTTTCTTAAAAACATTTTAAAGGCTGAAATGCGAAGTGCAGATCTTAAAAAGGTCTTTAAAGGTCTTAAAATAGATTTAGAAAATCTTGCAAATACCAGGTTATTTTATGGTTCTGTTCGGACCATTTTTTATATATTTTTTTGAGTATGCCATTTTTAACTGTCCTCTTAGGTTGTTTTGAGAATGTTTTGTAGGCCACTAATCAAAAAGAAAGGATCTCTGTACATTTGTTTGTTGCAAATTTACAGACAATGCAATTGAAATGTTTACATTGACTTGTTGGGTAATTTTTCTGTCGACTGACAACAAAGTTTCCATTCTGAACTAGCATAACTGCACAAGTTTTATTGTTAATAAAATCTTTAAAAACGAATTACATTAATTATACATTAATTTCTTTCAATTAAAAGGAAATTGAGTGAGACGGTGTAAAAGGTTCGTGGATGTGAATTAGTAATCTGGCCCTTTGGTATAAAGGAGAAAAAATGCTGGCCCTCGTCACTTTCAAAGTTTCCCATCCCTGATCTACACATATATTGAACTGTTTTTATATCAAGTGTCTATCAAAACTGTCCGTCTATCAATTAGTTAATGTATCTACCTACATAACTAGTGAAAAATGTATCTTTCTTTCTTTCTAACTGTTTTGTTATCTTTGACCTGGAAATCTAACACCTACCAGACTCTCACTCTCTACCAGACTCTCTCTCTCTCTCTCTCTCTCTCTCTCTCTCGGCCACCCACACACTGAAAGGTCAATAAACCTGTGAAATGTACTTGGTATCACCCACCAATCCCTGCTGTACATTCAATGTTGAGAACAGTTAAGCAGGCTTTCAGATTAGATATTACAACAACTCAAGAAAAAAGCCCAGTGTGTGGCTCCATCTCACCACGAGCCAAGCAAGAATGTCTGGGTCAGACCTGGGGCAGTTTGAGAGAAGAAGGTTTTCACTTTGCCCTGCTAGACACCCTCAATCCGCCTTGCAGCAGGGGGGTCTTGGCTGAGCGGAGGAGTAGAGAACGACAGGTCTGCTGGCTTCATTCACTCTGTCTGTGTGGAGTCCCTGCCATGCTGCATTCAGAGGACTGGCAACTGGTGCCGAGGTGATGTCTGTGTGTGAGAAAGAGAGAGACCTTGCCAACTGGATTCAGAGACATGCCACTGAGGTGTTTGTGTGCCATTCTGGTTTGTAAGTTAAGGTGCAAGTGTCTGAGCGGACGTATGTTGTTTTGTGCAGTTTCTGAGATGCTGAATGTACAGAGAGACTTCACTCATTTACTGTAAGGAACAAATAATCAGCTGAAAACTGAGGTGAATGGACTTTCTGTTCAAACCAGGCATAATATTTGGAATGTTTTAAAATATGTCTGTGTATATATATGCTCTTGCTGTGATAACAAGGTAACATACTTAGAAAAAATGTATAGCCTGAATGCACTGTAAGTCGCTTTGGATAAAAGCATCTGCTACATGTATAAATGTAAATGTAAGATATAGTTTAGACAACATTTTAGAGCCCAGAATCAAATATCACATACCACTGTCAATATAGTTTATGCTTAAAGAACAGAATTTCTAGCAACTAATTATATTAATTTAGCAATTAGTGGTGGCGATTTTTTCAGATACATTTTTGTACATTACACCATTACGCCAGTAGGTGGCAACAAATAACTTATTATGAGTGAGATGCTGCATCACTCAAAAAATCGATTCGTACAATACACTGATTCATTCAGGTACAAAACATGTGTCCATATTAATGAGTTACTGAATCATTAACTCAAAAACACAGATTAATTCAGCAATGTGTTTTTTTCAATTCCATTCAGGAATATCGCTGCTGTATGTGTTGCTCGGAAATGTGCAGTGCCTAATTCTGCTGTGACATTGTTTGGAACTGCTTTTGTTGGCGAGTAAAACAAATGTAAGTGCAGTCTATTATTTACCTTGAATGTTTTTAGGACTGAAAGGGCTATTAGAACTATTAGAAAAACAGGCAGTGCTCAAAGCGTTCATTGCACTAGCATCTTTTGCTGAGTCTTGTGCATGAAACTGCATTCTAAAAACATGACGCTAAAACGCAAAAAATGCATTCTGTTCGAATAGCAACTTACTCAAAATCTTCCTCTATTCCTATTTTTCCTTCCATTGATTCGATCTTAAACTTGCCCGGCCTCTAGAGTTTTGAAGCACATTGATGAAATCAAGGGTTCACACTCTCTCTCTCTCTTCTTCTCCCACCTGCTCCCAGTGGAGCTAATCTTCCCTTTCTCTCTCTCCTTTGCTTCTGTCCTGCAGGTATGAGATAAGCTGACAAAGGCGAAATTCTAATTAATGTTTTGTCAGTCTAAAACACCCTTAGATCAGTGGACGACAGTGATTTGGCCTGCACGCCCATACAAATATACCATTTTAATTAATGTTTAGAAGATTCAATTAAGAAATAAACAGCTGAAAGTTTCTGAAAGCAACCATTGTAGCCATGTAAAAAAAACACATTCAATTTCTTGCTTTCTTCGACCATAGATAATTGACTCATTTGTTTTCTTCTGCCTTATGAACATCACACAGCCACCCACTTAACTGTAATTGCCACTGTACCAACTCTCGTAATGCAGATGACAGGAAGTTACATATCACATCAATCATTAGTAAAATAATTTAGCTAACCTTAAACCCAGCTAATTCCAAGCTCACTAAATAATAAATACAACCTGCACAAGTAATTTGTACAGTCAGTTACAAATTTCCACTATGCTTCTTTTCTAATGACTATGTATAAATTATAAAGTATAAATCAGAACATCTGAAATAAATAAATAAGCACAGTAGGAGGAAACAATTTTTCCCTAAACATTTGTATAAATCAAGCATTTACAGTGTAGTAGTATCCATCAAAGATCTGCTGATAAACATGCTTAAAAAAACATTGATTAATTTTAGCAACAACCGACAGCATATACTGCAGTAATGCATTTAAAATGGAAGCCAGTGGGACATTTCAGAGGTTTAAAAGCCAAAAGGGAAGCTTCTATTTTTTTTGTTAAAGCACTTATTAATTATTTGATACCAAATATGAATTATTCGGCACCAATGTGTGTCTTGTAAAGTTATCATGCTCCAAAAAGTTTATTCAGAAATAACTTGATACATAGACTTTCCTTACTTTACAGTATATGATTTTTGCTTATTTCTACAAATTCAGTTGACGCTGCCTGGAACATTCTTTCAAAAGCTCTTGTCAGCCTAACTTACATTTCCCACACGCAGATTGTACATCCACCGTCAGAATATTGTCTTTGTTCCCTTCAAACCAACACCCACTTGAACATAAACACCCATTTTTTCAGTTGGCTCTAATTGGTGTGTAATGCTGTTGCTCTGCATTCATTATATTGAGCTGCCTGTTGTTTCAGGCCTCTACAGTGTTGGTGTATATATCTAAACAAGACACAGACTTGGCAGGATAAACTAATGCTCTACATTTGATTATTGATCAGCCCTGAAGCACAGCCAACTTTGAAGTGTCAACACTGCAAGCGAGCCACGCCACGTGACAAAATGAGAAACACTCCAAACACGCTCCTGGTTTTGTTGTGTCTTGCACTCATGGTGTAGACCAGGGGTGTCCAACCCTGCTCCTGGAGAGCTAGCATCATGAAGATTTCAGCTCCAACCCCAATCAAACACACCTGAACCAGCTAATCAAGGTGTTCAGGGCTACTTGATATTACAGACAGGTGTGTTGCAGCAGAAATGTGTAGGACGGTAGCTCTCCAGGAGCAGGGTTGGAGATCCCTGGTGTAGACTGTCTGTTGCGTCGCAAACCCATTGAGTGCGTTCATTGTAGACGTGAGATAGTTGCCTTCACAGCCCAACATCTCAGCAATTTTACATCCCTTTTCTCTAGCTCCCTTTCAGTATTTCTCTCGTTTTCTAGCCCTACGGGTATGATCATTGTCTATATGAAAACAGCGCACAATCACTATACTCAAATCTATTTCTGTCCTAGTGGGAATTGCAATAAATTGGTTTGTGTGAGACAATGCTCTTTATAGACGGCGGGGACGGCCTCCGTGCTCTCATTTGTTCATCTCAGCCATAAGGACGAAATAGAAACTTGCACTACTTCACACTTAAATGGGTCAGAGGGATTTTTTCTGTGTTCTGGGGAGTTGGGTCAGCACATGATTTCAGGCAAGGCACATGAGCTCTAAAGAAGTAAATACATTGTTTGAAATTGTTTCAAGTTGGTAATGAAGACGCCCTAATAGTTCAATGGGAAAAGTCTTACATTCAATCGGATGTAACAAAACTCCAAATGGCCCCATCCTTGAAAACTACAAACAAATCTACACAAAGTAAATGCATGTAAATCCATACTACAGTAAATGCATGTTCACTTACCGGGATGATAATCGTGATCCTTGCCACAGTGTGTTTGCCTGCTGAGAATATTTATTAAAATGTAAAAACTCAAATTTAAGGCTAGTCAATTTTCCATTTTAGCCACTGTCATGTGAATATTATTGCGTACTGAAAATATAGTGGGTCTATGCAATTATTACAATATTTAAATACAGCTGTGAAATACCAAAAGAGCAAGAGAGAGGGTCCATATCAGAACTATCAGAAGAGCATAAAGAAAGATCAGGAGGAAAAAGATATCCAGACCCATTTTCACCTGGAATTAACATTTATTTCACAGACAGACGTTTTGTGATTTGTTTACTACACTTTCAGAGGTAGTGAAAAACTACAGTATGTGATCACATCACATGTGAAACCGTAATATATCCAGATGCATCCCAACAACAAAGGACCTGTGCTAAAATAAGAGTTTTAAACATTGCCAGTTACAAGTGGCTTTAAAGACATAATTCAATTGCTTTATAAGCACAGTTTAGTACAGGTTAGATTGCTATATATGTGTGCTTTTAAAAATGTTTTTTTCCTGTCCAATATTATATCAGAGAAGTTCTGCTAAAACAGAACTCTGTCAGATTTTGCGATACATTTTTCAAGTAACTAAGATGTGCTTACACTCATGGGCGACAAGTCACAAAATGCTATTTTATGGTACCTTTAAAATAACAATAATGATTGCAATAATGAATGAAAATAGCAATAAGATACAACTTTTATGTGTTTTATCAACAGAATACTGATATGAGACCCTAGACCACAAAACCAGTCTTAAGTTGCTGGGGTATATTTGTAGCATTAGCCAAAATAAATTGTATGGGTCAAAATTATCAATTTTTCTTTTATGCCAAAAATCATTAGGATATTAAATAAAGATCATGTCCCATGAAGATGTTTAGAGAATTTCCTACCGTTAATATATCAATACTTAATTTTTGATCTGTAATATGCATAGCTAAGTACTTCATTTAGACCACTTTAAAAGGCGATTTTCTCAGTATTTAGATTTTTTGCACCCTCAGATTCCAGATTTTCAAATAGTCGTATCTCAGCTCAACAAACCACACATAAATGGAAAGCATATTTATATACATAGCTTTCAGATAATGTAGAAATCTCAATTTCGAAAAATGTACACTTATGACTGGTTTTGTGGTCCAGGGCCACAAATATGAAGTGATGTACGCAGTCATGAAGTAAACCGAATTTACCTGCATGTATAGATCGGATCCGTTTGTTTTTCCTCCAGGGAAACAAACCTTGCTGTTACTACAGTTGCTTATCTACCAGTTGACCTACAAAAGAAAACCAGAGAGAGAGTTTAAGAAAGTCTCTTTTCTATTCAGATTTTCATCCCTTTCATGCTCTAGGTTACATATTTGTAGATGAAGCATCCTATCTACAGTAAATAAATCCTCTGCTTTCACATCTACTGTATGACAAGTGTGTGTGTGTGTGTGTGTGTGTGTGTGTGTGTGTGTGTGTGTGTGTGTGTGTGTGTGTGTCAGTCAGAGACTGCTGAGAGCTCACAGCAGTGAATTCACATGACTGACAGCCTCACTCATGAATTAATAATGTGAATCACAGTTAACATGAAATCTATAATAAATCCATTGTCACTTTAATCAGAAAAAAATTATCATTCTTGATTTATTCTGCTCTCAGAGAATGCCATGTTTTCTCAGTGTAACACTGCAATTAGCTGTGTCAAAAATCAAACTGAATGAGGTTGAGTAAAATTATTTTGTTCCATATTTCGTCAGGTTGCTGCACAGAACCAAAAATTCAAATTCATTTCTGTCTTCATTCCAACCAACAAAGTAATTATAACAAGGTCAAAGACTCTATCAAGGATGACATGCTTTTCTTAGCTCTTAATTTGGGTTGTCCTTGACTAACTCACACACTTTTTTTTGTCCCCACGCATACTCTTTAATATAATTTGTTGCTTGCAGTCCTTACAGTACATCTATAAAATGAGAGAACCGGTCGAGCGTAATAAAGTCACACATTTTCAAAAAAGTACCGTGAAATAGAATGAAAAAAGGTAGAGGTGTGTACATGTTTTAGATGGCTATTTAGAAGCTGACAGAGACCACGTGTGAGTGTCACAGGACCAGGAGGAGGCTAAAATTGTGCCTGAGGAAGCTACTGTCAGGCGACTCTGTTCTCAAGCTGCAATTTAGCCCCCAATAATTGTTATTATTCACCCAAATAAAGAGATGTGGACAAGGGGTCATTTCGGAGGAACGAGACCGAGCAGGAAGCGAGGAGAAGAACAATTCATTGAGCTTCTCCCATTATTCATCCTCGGTTAATTTGGAAGATTGGAAATAATATAACAGCAAATCATCTCTGTTCAGCTGGCTTTTTGTTTAAAGCCCATTACAGATCTTTTTATATTAAAGTTTTATAAATGTGTTTTTAGGATACATTTGGGAAAATCTCATAAAAATGTCACTTTTTACCCCAAAACAACAGATGGAAAAATTAATTCCAGCCCATTTTATTATTTCCGTATCATTACTTTCACGTAAAGTCTCATTACCATTATGTGCATAGATATTTGTTTCAATTCCCATTAAAATCGTGTTGTTTACAGTACAAATTATATTTTTATTTAAATAAAAGGTTTATGTATACCTATTTTACACATTTTCACATTACAATTAGATTTTTTCATTACACAGTAACACTTTATTTTAAGGTGTCCTTGTTACGCATTATATGTACTTACTATTATAATAACAATAAATGATGCATAATAACATGCAAGTAACCCCAAGACAAACCCTAATCCTAACCCTAGTCATATAATAAATACATGTAGTTAATTCACATTACTCAGTACTTAAAAGTATGAATACACTGTAACAATGACACCTTAACATAAAATGTAATCCATTAGACTAATTATGTTATAGTATATGTAAACCATTAAACTAATTAGAATTTGAAATATCAATCAATCAATCGATCAATCAATCAATCAATCAATCAATCAATCAATCAATCAATCAATCAATCAATCAATCAATCAATCAATCAATCAATCAATCAATCAATCAATCAGAAAAGTGAATCTGCTCCTAAAATTGGCTTATTTTTCATTCAGCATAAGAAAACTGATCATTTATTGTCTTGGTTTTTGGGATGAAATACAACCTTCTTTTTGTCTTAAAAATATATATAATAATAATTACATTGAAAAACTTGGATTCATGTTAGAAAACAAATATTTCAACAAAGGAACAAATTGAGTATCAGCCAAGTGAACCCTGCTTTTTTAACTGAGGTGGCAGAAAATCGTGAAAACCAGGCTGTAATTCCATTGAGGCACTACTGTATCACACTATAAACCTGTCCACAACACTTCTGAGGAAAGAGCTTTGACAACGAGACACTCAGCCACATCTAACTCATCTTGACTCGTATTTTTACCGCTGCGCTTCCGTTAAGAGCAGCCCGTTATGATCTCACAATGCCTTCTCGCACACTTTGTGGAAATCAGGGGTGACAATGTTAGTTAATGTGGCGGGTTTGCATACTACACAGTCCTGCATACTCAATGGCCAGGAAGATTCTCTGCAGGAATTTATCATCAGAGGTCATTAAAGTGCATGTTTGACAAATAAAACATTACATTCAATTTAAAGGAATAGCTCACATTGAAAATGAAAATTCTGTCATCATCTACTTTCCCTCATGTTTTTCCAAACTCTCTCTTTCGGTCTTCTGTGGAGAACACAATATCAGTCTCATTATGTTTTTTAAAAGTTAATAGGGTCCAGTGTTCCTTTGGAACCCACTGACTTTAATTGTATGGGCAAAAACAAATTGTGTGTGTGTTATAATTAAAGCTTAACACAACACTTACTCAAAACTCACCATATATTCATTACCCGTTTTCTATGTTACCAGGACATTTCGGAACCGATGGAAGAAAGAGTTAGTCGAATTTCCAGAATCTTGAAGTTTGGCTGAATAATCAGCCTGAATTACTGTACATTAGTCACAAACTAATTCTAGTTCTGGATGGGGATTGGTCAATATAGTATACCACACATGATAAAGATGATAACATTTGGTTGAATGCAGCTTCTGGGAGGATTTCAAAGGCAGATTTGCCAGCGCAACATATTGATCAATCTTTCTTGATGTATTTCTGCCCCTTAAAATAGCACCTATTTAAATAGCTGTCAGACGGATCTATGTCCTACTGATGCACCTGCGAAGAGACAATGATTAGAGATTGATGCTTCTCACCACTGAGATAAAACAAATCACTCTCTCTCTCTGACTTTCTTTGCCCGCTCCTTCCTCTTCATCTCCCTAAATAGCTGTTAAGTGTTTGTTCTTCCTCGCTCTCCTTCTACCTCTCACTCCCTCGTTCTGTGCGCCGGCTTGTGTTTCTGCGGTGTATAAATGGAAGCGTGCTTGTGCAGGTATCGAACCAGCAATTCACAGCTGGTTCCTGCTATTATCTTCAGCTACAAAGCCAAGTCAGGCATGTAACCCATTTCAAGTGTCGTGTCCCCTCATGCATGAGCTGCATTCACTCTTTCTGCCTGCTCACATGTGCTATCTCTCTCTCCCTATCGCTCTGCACTCTTTCATACCAGGAGGAAGCAAGGTGGGGGAAAATAATAGGATTCCTTACCGACTTCCAGGTGACGCACCAATCCATGTATCCAATGTGCTGTCTATAAAGAGCAAAACACTATCGTTTCTATTATGTATGACAGCTGAGTGCCAGTTGTGTTATGCGGTTAAGGATGTTTAGCTGTGTTTAATTCCCGTGGGAATACAGAGACAACTCAAATTTACCCATTACCTGATAGCGGGTTGTATCTGGTTACTGTGGCAACATGTCAGGTTGAGTACATGCATAGTTCCGAGGTATTTTATAGTTATAGTTCACCCCCAAAAAAAAACAAAAAATACTCACACTCAGGCCATCCCAGATGTGTAGATGAGTTTGTTTCTTCACCAGAATGATCTGGAGAAATTTAGCAATATTACTTGCTCACCAATGGATTCTCTGCAGTGAATGGGTGCCATCAGAATATCCAAAAAGCTGAAAAACATATAGCAAGTAATCCGCATGACTACCCATCAGTTCATGCCTATTAATTACTGATTTGTGAAGTAAAATGCTGCATATTTGTAAGAAAAAAATCTATCATTAAATCATTTTAATTGTAAATTGTTGTTTCTGGCCAAAATAGTCCATAATGTTTCCTTTAATGAAAATTTCCATTTCCTTTTGTCCACCAACGTATTTGATTAGAACTTTTTTTGCTTGGAAATGGTGTCTGTGAATTTTATCATACACACTCTTGAGAGATGTGGATTATTTGTGCATTATTGTGGTGTTTTAATCAGCTGTTCATTCTGACGGCACCCATTCACTGCAGAGGATCCATTTGTGAGCAAGTGATGTAATGCTAAAATTCTCCAAAACTATACTTATGAAGAAAAAACTCATCAACATCTTAGATGGCCTGAGGGTGAGTACATTTTCAGCTAAATTTAATACAGAGAACATTAGGTACATGTTTAGTATTGACTTGATCATAGCAAATATGTGACAGTGGAACATATATGTCACCACATTTTTATTAAAATATTACGAGGCCAAGGTGTCTTTGGAGAACCATGCACTGATAAATCACAATAGGACCAGGAAAACTTGTTTTAGAGAACAAATAAGTTCAGTTTTGCCCATCTTGCTGGACCCAGTAGTTGCCATGCATGCAAATTAAAATTTAAATGAACAGAAGTCTGAGCAAGCTATTCTTTTACCCTACATCCTATCCTCATTTAGGCTTAACTGTTTCTATTATACTTCATTTTTAAAATCAATTTCAAGCTAATAGTCCTGGGACAGTGCATGTAATGATTTATGTTCAACACTTCTAATGTGCTCCTTTGCCCCACCTAGTGGTACCTCCAAAAGTGCCTAAAACTCTAATTGCACCTTAACTTAAGTGTTTCTGTATTTCAGTTGATCATATGTGTGAACTAATGCAATATTCAAAGCTTGCTCACTCATTTTAAATAGCCTGGGAGATGTTGAAAAACACAGAACAGAATAGTTTTGAGGCAGCGCACTTGTGCATAATTTAACACTCATATTCACTTAGACTGACTTGTCTTTATGTTTGGGGTCTCAGAGACTATAGTGTATAAAAATAACTAATACAAGTGATTTCAAAATTAACATATGTTGCTTCAAAACTTTCCATTTTAACCCTCTGTATATCACAAAGACTTGGTCTTTTCAGACATCTGGCTGTTATCCAATATTGTAAGCAAAAAGCATTGTTAAAAAATAGAATATAACGAATCTGTGAAATGCTACAGCTCAATCAACAGTTAAAACTACCATTGCACTTAGACATATTGAATAATCGCTGTTACCAGTGTTCATTCCAAACCTGTGACTTTCTTCTGTAAAAAAAAAAAATAAAAATTCAATCTTAAACTAATGTTAAGTATGTTTTCAATATTAAAAGAAGGCACTGAGGACAAAGACCTCCTTCCATTGTGAAAATTAAGCCTGAAACTCAATATTGTTGTTACGTAGCATTGCACCGACCTTCTCTTTCACAAGCCTGTATAAAACACAAACAAAACATGGAAAATGCATTTGGTAGAAAATGTCAAATGTTTTAATCTATTTTGTTGACCTCAAATGACAAGGCCTTAATTTTATTCATCTTCAATGAATGATGATTTAGAGCCTTTTGTCATTCCTTTTCTCCTCAACCTTGACTTTTGACTTCATGTTCTTTTTATTTATCGCTCTAACCTGTGACCTCTATCGTTTGTCCCCTGCTTTCTGTCTTTTCATTCACACACATGCACGCACGCACGCACACACATGCATGCATACACACACACACACATGCACGCCACACACACACACACACACACACACACACACACACACACACACACACACAGAGGGAGCAGGTGTAAACAGTTATTTTGCGTGAATGTGGTTATTGTAATTGCTGTTATTTGCTTTGGTCTCTCGTGGAATGAGGTGTGAAATCGTGTAGATAAAAAGAAAAAGCAGGAATTACATAACTTGATTTGTATTCTACATGTACATTACATAGCGCACAAATGAATGAACTTTCTTGTATGAATGTGGACAACGGTAGCAAGAAATGATTAACCCTTATCGGTGAAATGAAAAATTGAGAATAACAATAATAATAATGGAAAAAAGCTCTGCATACATGGCTGCTCAATACTTCTGGCATCCCTCCACCACGCCTACTCCATAATTACATCCACATAGCTCACTGCCCTCAAGCCTACACTGCATATAGTTAGCCAAGTCTGTTTACATGTATTTCTGTCACTCTCACTAACTTGTGATTCTACAGGTTTCCAGCAAGTCATTTGTCTGTCCAATCTGAAAATGAAAACAAGGCATTACAATTACAGCCTGTCTGAACATATTTTATGTTTTAAAGTGGTAGCACACCTAAAAACGAAAATGTTCTGGTCATTTGCTCACTCTTATGACATTCTAAACCTGTATGACTTTCTGTCTTCTGTGAGACACAACAGATTATGGGAACTAATGCTGCCAAGCTTCAAAAATAATGTAATAAAAAACAACAAAATGCTCATGAAAGGGTTATATCCCTTAATTACACTTATTTGCAATCAATTATTATTATATATATTTTTGAGATTTCACTGTGGGTGGTGCAACCCAGCATGATATAACAAAAACAGAGAGCTGAAGGAATGAGTCCTAAAACCCCAAGAAGTGAGTTGACATTTTTGCAACTTTTCCATTTCCGTCTTTAACATTAAAGGTTTTTGTTTAAAATAGGTTTTTGGTTAAAAACAGTGTTGCCAGAAAGTTACTGTAAAAACCCTTTGAAATGTCTAACAGTGAAGCTTTTATATAAAGGTTAGCGTTTTACTTTTGGAAATTACATTTAGGCTTCAAAATTCATACATTCAATTCATTTTCTACAACAATTTCAAAGCCAAATGGACAAGTCCTGTTGAAATTCTGTCAAGGAAATTAGGGTGATGCCAAATTTTGGGTTGACCCTGCAGCATTCTATAGAAACATGAATGTCCTATAGTGGCTGGATAGTACAAAATGTTCCATTTACATGGATGTTATAGCTTTAAACGCTTCTTGCTTTATCAGATAAAACTGATTTAGTTCCATTGAAAGCAAGTCATTTCACTTGTTGGCTATCTTGGCAACATCCCTGGATGGCTATTTCTACAAAGTATCCAGTGCATGCTCCTATCTCCTTGAATAAGACTGAAATCTCCACAACTGTTGGCTAAGCTTATGCTCCAACTACACATGTCAAATCACCAATAAAATCTGGACTTTATGCTGGCATAATATTTTACTTCTTCAGGCTAGGCTAAAATAAAAACTGCATTTTTCAAGTTGGCCTGGTTAATATGCATACACGCTCTACCAGTAAACTTATTGGTTCTTTTTACTAAAAGATTAGACTTTCTTTCCTTTTCATTTTCTTGCAATATTCTACATTTTCTGCTTCTCAAAGGTTCTCCGTTTGTGACTTTTATTCACTTTGAAACATGTGCTACAGTGTGCTACACAGATGAAGAATAAAGCTTGCTGAGGTTGAGACGTCAAGTTAACGGTAAAATTCGACGCGAGTTTAACAGTAGTGCGCTGAGGCACAGATGAAAGGTTAACCATAAAGTTTGATGAGGTAAAGCGGCCCAGCTACAATCTGACCCTTTAAAGGGAGGTCTCGGACCCGTTGCGTGCGGTCTGATAGAGGTTATCTCTCTGTTCAAGAGATGAAAATAAGGAGAGAAAGTGGTTTCATGTTCCTCCTGTTTCCACGCCATCACTTTGACACACACCAGACAGTACAATCTGAGCTCAACCAAGCAGTTCCTTAGCAACCAAACACACTCATTTCCCTGTTTCGCTCTTCTCCTTTGCTCTCTCTGATGTATCTTGGTATTTCCCCAGGTTGAAATTGATAGAATTATCAGTCCGCTTTGATGTGGAGATGTAGAGAGAGTAATAATTTGAAAGAAAGAGGAAAAGAGGAGGAAAAACTGCTCAAAGCAGCCTAACTTTTGACTCCTAGTCCATCAGCTGGGGCCGTGGCAGCACTTCATCATCTTTAGGGGTCTCTTGGTCGCTCCCTCTCTTTTTGCAGCTAAAGGTCGTTTTAGAGGACCCGCTGTACGCTGTGATCATGACACTGCTGTTTTGTGGCTGAATGATATCATCCGTCTGCTGTAAGGACAGTCTGACACCTACAGACAATCAGATCGACAGTTCCTAAACATGACGACTCGAATTTCTGCGGCAACAAACAGAATCACAAAAATAATTCCTACGGGGGCGTTTATAGACATTTACACATTTTGTTTGTTCATTTACACAACAGCATGTTTTGAAGGCCTGAAAAGCAGACTTTTGAAAACGTTTTCAAAGTGCCAATTTTTGAAAACAATACTGTTATTGTCTCCATGTAAACAACAAAAACACAAATTGCCAACGATGGGATTGTTTGGGCAACAATGTCGTTTGTATAAAATTATGTTAAATATCAAATAAAACACTTTTTCAATTTTAGTACATTGCTGTAATGGAAACATACTCTAAGATTACTAGGACTCTTTTCTCCCAGACACCTCCAATTTCTTCAAGATTATTCAGGAAGTCAACTGAGATTTTTCTTTGCACTTTAAAGACAATTTAAAATAGCTTTTAGTCCACGTCTGTGACCTTTGAGGTTATTGCAAAGTTGCACTTACACAGCTAAAATATTTTCATTTTGAAAGCATCTTCATTTTCAGGTTGTAAACTAAAGGCTATTGGCAAGTTTTTTGGTCTCACTTTATTGCAAGTTCCAAAAAGCCATTAACTACTACTTTTGCCTCTTATTCATAGTAAGGCAGTTGTTAAGTTTAGGTATTGATTAGGATTAGGGATGTACAATATGGTCACGCAGAATATGTACTTTGTAAGTACTAATAAACAGCCAATGTGTTAATAATAGGCATGCTAATAAGCAACTAGTGAGAATATTTTAGGTATAGGTCTCTATATACTAAAGTGTTACAACTTTTTTTTTTCAATAGATCTCTTCCTAATTTCCTGTGTTGAGGAAGAATACCACCGGAAAGAAAACTACACATACTGCATAGCTATACACTGTATAGTGCCTACTATTTTTAAACAAAAGCATGTGACACAGTAGGCTTTATTTCAGGATAAATTCATCAAATAGTAGCATGCTACATTGTCACTTGAAGTCATTTAGCTTGGAAATGGCTTCCAGAATGGCTCCGAGGAAATAGAAACTGTTATTTCAAATAACAAGACAGAGAGATAGGTTAAACATACTGTAGCAATTGCAATTATGTATGGTTCCTTCATCACACTAGAAATAAAAGGTCAATGTACAAATGTACAAAGTATATGTAGTCTACTTCTATTTATACTACAGACATTGTAAGGGCTGTTGAAGGTTGCTTTTGTGTCTGTGTGAGAAAGAGAGAGAGAGAGAGAGAGAGAGAGAGAGAGATGTCATGATGTCATGTCCCCACCTTGAGAAGACAAATGACAGAATCCCAACAGAATTTGTGACATTTATAGTATAACAGAGCATGGAAACAGAGTGAAGGAAGAAGAAAAAAACAGCCTGTTGATCTTCTTCGTCCAGAAAAGATAACAGCTTAAAGACTATGGGTTCTTCCATATAAATTAGTACAAGAGGATAAATTGCACTGAACAGTTATCAAGCAGGTTGACCAGACTTCCGTGCAGTTTTGTAAGGTGTGCACCAATGTTTCCACGATTCACTGCAAAATGTCTTTCTGTGGAAGAACTGAGTAAACAATGACACAATGCGACTTTATGTGTTATTTTAAACATTATCTCAAAATTAGCTGTTGTGTTATTCAGCTCTTAGGCTAACTGACTTTTTAAATTAAAATATGTTTTGCCTTTTCAAGTTGATTTGCCAATGCTTTAACATCAACAAACCACCTTGTAGATTCACAAAATGTGTAGGGTTCCAATGGAATTATGTGATTAAGTGTGTCTGTAAATTATTCCTATTACATTAAATTTACCTATAAACTCAAAACACACAAAAAATAAAACAATTTCATTATATATATATATATATATACACACACACACACAGGTGCATCTCAATAAATTAGAATGTCATGGAATTTCAGTAATTCAACTCAAATTGTGAAACTCATGTATTAAATGAATTCAATGCACACAGACTGAAGTGGTTTAAGTAAAGTGTGGGGGATATTTTCTTGGCACACTTTGTGTGTGTCCCTTAGTACCAATTGAGCATCGTTGAAATGCCACAGCCTACCTGAGTATTGTTTCTGACCATGTGCATCCCTTTATGACTACAGTGTACTCATCTTCTGATGGCTTCTTCCAGCAGGATAATGCACCATGTCACAAAGCTCGAATCATCTCAGACTGGTTTCTTGAACATGACAATGAGTTCACTTTACTCAAATGGCCTCCACAGTCACCAGATCTCTATCCAATGGAGCACATGCAGGACGAAACTACAGGAACTGCGTGATGCTATCATGTCAATATGGACCAAAATCTCCGAGTGATGTTTCCAACTTGTTGCATCTACGCCACGAAGAATTAAGGCAGTTCTGAAGACAAAAGGGGGTCCAACCCGGTAATAGCAAGGTGTTCCTAATAAAGTGTTCAGTGAGTGTATATATTGATACTGCCTTGAGAGTTCACCGGTTAGGAGAGTTTGTTTGGTACCAGAAAATCTACAACTTCTGCTTTCTACTCAACAACAACAAAAACAACACATTTGTGGTTAGTTACAATATTGTACCCCTTAAAAGGGTGGTCATTGTATAAACAAGAAACAAAAAACACACATGAGTGACCACTAAAGATGGCACTGATTTGTAAACATCTATAAGCGGTACTTGTCTCTTTCCTGCCTTCCCTCAGTTTCAGTCTTTCTATCTTTATCTTTGAATGAGACTCATTTTAACCCCTGTGTCAATCAAGGTGGCAGAGGGCAGTGCAGTTTGTGTAGACACCCTGCACTGGATTACATCCCAGACCATAATTAAAGTGAGACGAGACACCTCAATCTCTCCAGTCACACCGCAGGGCCAAAGCTTTTAGCACTGGCTTCTGTTTGGGGCTACAACTCACAAACAGGGCTGCATTTCCCAAAAGCATCATAAGCTTAAGTTGATCATAAAATCGATCGCATGAATCATCTTAGACTTGCGGACCGTATCCCAAAAGCATCGTAACATAAGTAGTACTTGAAAATCTTCGTAGATCTACGAGTGCTCTGTAGTAATCGTAAATCCCTATGTGCATCGTAAGAAGACTACACCTTTAACTTTATTCAAGTGCAGCGTGATTATAATTAAAGCTTTTGATTGTACTTTATTACTCGTTTTTATTCATATGTCGTCTTCATATATATATATATATCACAGGGCAGTGAGAGAAATCACTGTAAAACAGAGGTATGGGTACAAATGCAGGTGAAACGCTTTACCAAACAACAAAAAAGGCCAACAGGCAAAACAAACTAAATATAAAACAGAGTGGGACACCACAGACGGCAACACAGTGCTGGTGTTCTAGACGATTAGTGAAACACAAAACACAGAAAAGCATATATACACGTAAGCATATACACACAATGTAAGACAACGGATCAGCACAGGACTGCAGACACCAGGAAGCTAAATAGGGAGACAAATGAGGGTAACGAGGGGGACACAGGTGGAGCAACTGAAACAATGATTAGTTAAGAAGATGGGAGGGGGAAGTCAATAGACAGGAGAGCACATGGCACCAACAACAAACAACAAGCCATGTGCTCAACACACAGAGACATATGGTGGCCAGCCCGGGCACACCAGCAGGACCGTGATGTGTGCCCGGCTGGTCACCATATGTCTCTGTATATATATATAAAATAGGGCTGTCACGATATTCAATTTTTCATATGATTAATTATTATTATTATTAATAATAATAATACACAATATCGATATATATCGCGATATGTATAGAGATCGGGAGGGGAAAAATATATGAGTCAAATTATTTATTTTGTAATTAATTAACATTATTGTAAAGTGTTTCTATATTAACATCTAAACTGATACTTTCACCTGTTAACTTGCTGAGTTTGACACCCCTGGTCTAGAACGACTGCAGATGAGGCATTAAGTGCATGGCACTGCAACCAGCTGAACGTTTTACAGAGTTTAATGTAGCAATGTGGTCGCTCAGTTTTTTCAAGATCAGTTTTAATGGTGTAACGTTAACAGATTAAAAAATAAAATAATGAGTTACTATGCACAGGCCACATTGATTGCAAATACAAAAATAAGACGAGTAAAGAAAACACGGTACTTATTAAAATCACCCTTTACTTAAATATATGAACACAGAAAACCTCTGTTAATAGGTTAATGTAACATTTCCCATTCTATGACTAGTACAATAATGGGAAATTACTGTTCCTCAATATGCGTTCTTGTGTGTACTTGTGAAACGCCATCAGTCGTCGCCCAAGTACTGTTCCAATTCAAAGTTCATATCTAGCCAAGTACAATTAAAATCCCCGGATGTGTTCTTGCTCGTGACTTGCATAGACATATATACGTAACAATAACGAACGTTCGTAAAATGACTCGTAGAAAATGCTCTTAAGTGCTAAGATCAATCGTTATCGGGAAACCCAGCCCTGGTCAATGAACAGCTGTCAAAATGCCATGTGTGGGTTTCATATGATTTCAGAAAAGTGCGTAACAAACCAAGCAGAGTATTTTCTGCAGTTCCTTGTTTAGAACAGAGGTGAGACAAAGCTTATTAGCATTGGCTGAGACAAATAAGAGAAGAGAATGTTGTGACAAGCAGAAGTGTTTTTGGAAAGTTTGTGCTTGTTTTGCTAGCTGTGCTGATGCTGGATAACATCTAAACCCTCGGCATAAATCCATGTCTGGCACCAATTTACAGTATTGTTAAAATACATAAATTAAGCCTTGTCATCTCACAACATTTCTCAATTTAAGCACAAACAAACTGATTTGTTGCACATCAGGGTTGCTGCAAAGAAGTGTATTAAGTTTATTATTTAATATAATAATAATTTTGTTATTATATTCCATATTTAACATATATTTTGAGCTTGACGAGTGAAATAAGTATAAACATAACAGAAAGACAGGGAAGGACAAAGGTAAATTCTGAATTATCTCACAAAATGATTGCTAAATAAAATTATTAAAGACTATTAATTGTTGTCATCATTTGAAATAAAATATAAATATTTGGTTGAAAAGCTTTAATGAAAACTAGAAATGTTGCCTTTGGCAACTAACTGAAATAAAATAATTTGAAGCTGAAGTAAAAAATAAAAAATAAATGACAAAACCACATAACAAAATTACTTAAATTAAATAACTGAAAATAAATTAAAAAAGCTTATTCAAAATGTAAACACACTGTAATCAATAACACCTGTAAATAATGCTGAAAAAAACAATGCATGAAGCACTTTACATAAAAACAATAAATAAGTTAATTCTACATAAAAGTGCATGCTTGCAAAGTGCAATTTACATTAAAAATATTACACCTCATTTTTGTAGATTATGTTTTAATAGATTAAAAAGTAATACAAAATTGTGATGGAATGGATTTTATATTTCTTTATACACATTTTATATTTCTTTTACATTATGTGCTAATAGTTGACTAAGTGACTACAGTAAGTTCAGTAACTGTTTTTTTTCTCTGATAATTAAACAATGCACACAACTAGGGCAGCGCCTCCCATAAGAATAAGCCATCTACACTATAATAGTGCTTAAGTTTTCAGAATGGCTAATTTTTCTCACATTTTTTGAGTGACAGGTACCCAACGGATGCTACTCTACCCGCCAGAGACTGACTCAAGCCATTTCACACACTCTTATTTTCTCCCTTGTTTCTTCTCTTTTTCATTTTCCCCTCTATTGTCATTGAGAAGCCCAGCCTATTCTCCCCTCTGAAAACAACACCAAGGAGCTAAACACTGCTGAATTAAAAAGAAAGAGAGGGAGAGAGATGAGAGAGTAGGAATCCCTCTACAAATGGGCTTTCCTGGATGAAATTAAATATCCAGATCAATGGACCGAGCCCTTGACCTAAAAGGAATTTCAGTCAGAACAAAGCTACACACACACACACACACACGGAAAGACACAGAGACACGTTAACACAATATATACACACTTTTAACGCAAATATTGATGACAAAAGGAAATTAAATGCTTAAGGCCTGACTGAAATGTCAACCTTTATTGCTGACAACACCAATAAACAAACAAAATACTCTGAAAAACAACAACAAAACGCGCAGATTGGTGAGCATAAAAAGTCTGGGTGATAAAAAAATACAAATCTTACCGACCCCAAATATGTGCACTAAGCCAGTCAATCAGATTAGAGATTGTCATAGTTAGATACGTTATAAAAATGTATGTATGCAACAGACATCAGATGGGCAATATGCAGTGAAGTTCATCATAAATTCATGTATAAAAAGGCAGAAAAAGTTATATAAAGGCAGAAACATTTCCACAATTACGATTGAACACCTGATGTCACATGGACTATTTTACCGATGACCTTGCTACGTTTCTGGACCTGGGAACATTGCAGTTGTGTTGCTGTCTATGAAGGGTCAGAGAGCTCTCGGATTTCATCAAAAACATCTTAATTTGTGTTCTGAAGATGAACAAAGGTATTACGATTTTGTAACGATGTGAGGGTGAGTAATTAAAGACAGAATTTTCATTTTTGGGTGAACTATCCCTTTAAATTGTGCAAACTATGTGTTTCTCTATTGTTATAAAAGGATCTGGGCTGTTGGCTTCGGGTGGTCTCTCTCAATGAAATTGAGTAGTTGCATCCTATTTGTATGGTAGATGCCAACCTGCACCATGCCCCAGGTTCCACCCCAGGGGTTAGTTTCCAGCACACAGATATTAACATACCACTCATTTCCTCTTCCATCTCTTTACCTCGTCCATCTCTCTAGAGCTTGCTGAGGAGTGACTCATTTACAAAAGACCCACTGCTGACGAGTCCATTGCAGCATCCGTCTGGCCTGAGCCAGGTGTGATGACTAGGAGGTGTAAGCAGAGGCTGACAGGTCAGCTGTCCTTCACCAGGCATTGTGTCTGCTGGCGGTTTCAACAGCGGTACAGGTGGCAGATCTGAAATGATCTCTCAAATGGACCAATCTGATGTGTGTGTTCTGCTTCTCTGTGGTCACTCGGGGGTAGCCGGATCGGATGGCAGTTTGTTGAAACTTCCTCTGCGGTTATCAGGGCTGGGCCAAATTCAGAACTGAAGAACTGGCTCCCTGTCAGTTCATGAGTGTGAATATCTATCTATCTGTCTGTCTGTCCATTCATCTACCCATCCATCCATCTAACTACTATCCATCTAGCTATGAACCTGTCCATCTGTCCATCTATCTATCTGTTCGTCCATCCATCCATCCAATCACCTATTTACCCACCTGTCTGTTTGTAATATCTATAAACTTTGAAAGTTCAGGACTTGTTTCAAAATAAAGCTTTGTGAAGTTAAAATTCAAAGTCTGTCTTGACAAACTTTTCTTGTTTTCCTGTTAAAACATTTAATTGAAATTATTCATGAATTGAAATTTAAAAGGCATTCTTAATTCAATTGTGAATGGTGAGCAATCCTGGTTGTTAGGACTCAGAGGAGCCGCTTAGCAGCTAACATGGTGTCTGGCAACACTAGCACATTATATACCTGCCTGAAGCATGCCAAGGGTGCTCTTACTTGCGTATTCTAGGCATTTAGAATGCATATAAGATGGCTTAGAATGGCCGCCGGTCTTTGAACTATGCTTTGGAAAAGGGCCTTTTTAATTAGGCATTGTTCCATATGGACCTCACAGGTTAAAGAGCCTGGCTTGTGGCTGCCTCACTGCACAAACTACATTGCTAGTAGGAAAGCTTAAAATAAAAGCACATATACACTATAACTGAAGTACTTTCTTTCCAGACAATGTACACGCAGACTGACACACAATGTAGGTTTGTTCAAAATGCATTTGTGTTTGGGTACATGGCTCTGGGGAGGTGCCGTGTGTGTGTTAGCATGTGTGTGGAGTGAATGAGCAAACACAAGCGAGAACAACACAATTAATTCAAGCTAACAGCAAACAGAACTCTCCCAAAGCCAGAGAAAAACACACATGCACACACACACACACACACACACACACACACACACACACACACACACATTTCCATGAATACCCATTATTCAGTCCTCATCTGGGTGCTGCTTGGAAATATCTGGACACTCCAAACATTTTCTTTGGAAATGAAGTTGAAAAAATGTGAATTGAAACTGAAAAAAATAAAACAATTAAAAATAAGAATGAGCCAAAACTAGGAGACATTTTTCCAATAAATAAAACTACATATTTGCAATTGGATATTATGTTTGTTAATTTCATACATTCACTTGATTCATTCATCAATTATTAATTCCTATATTTGCTGTACGTGAGACTAAATAAAACAAAAACAAAATTATACTGTAAAAAAAAATCAAAGTTGAAAATCAAAGTATCACATTATGGGAGAATGTTTCACAAGAAAATGCTTTTTCAGTCAAAATATTATAGTTATTCAGATATATACGGTTCAAGAAATGATTCATTATTTTTTGTTAGTAAATTAACCCTCATATATGCCTAATTGTACGTACTATATATATATATAATAATAACAGTGTATCTGTGTATGAGTGTGTGTTGCTTTGAGCAAAGTCTGAAGATGAACTGCTTTGATTTTTTGCTCTGACAGAATGGGATCTGATTGGTTAGGTTGGTCTAAACGATGTGCAACATCAGCGTAACAGACAAGGAATTTCCAGATCATGATTTTGGTGATGGGGTAATGTTTGTTTTTCACGCTGGTTTAGGTGCACCCTCACGCTCAGCACTCTTAAGTCAGGATTAGAAGCTTAGACACAATCATCTCCTAATTGGATCAAGGCAGCTCTGTGGAACACCTTAAAATGGGCCACTTTTTCTCCTGTCTCATCCCTCCTCCTAACCTCGGCAGATGGATTCATGTGGACTTTGTCCCCAGGTTATGTCAAACAGATAATGCATACACCCACATCTCACCAGGCCCGGGACATATTTTACATAAATAAAAAAAAAACATATATATATATATATATTAGAGAGAAGCCTGTTTTAGGACAGCTTCTATGACATTTACAGTTATTTATTACTCATTACTCTTTTTTTCCTTTAATGTTGAGCATTAACACAAGGTTTAAAAAAATAATAATAATGAAAAAAACTATAATAAATAATTAAAAAAAGCTATAAAATAATTAATTCAAAAAAAAGGTTGACACTTTATTTTAAGTGACTGATTTTCTTAACATTAAAAAGGAATATTGTGATCTGACATTGTTTTATGACAAATGTGGCAACAAAATACTTTAAAATAAAATAAATTAAATCAATCCAGCCTTGGGGAGAGCATAAGAGACTTCTTTCAAAAACATAAACAAAATACATAGGCCTGTATATATATATATATATATATATCATTTTAACTTTTGACCAGTAGTTGTATGCATATAGGCATATGTAAACCGACCATGGGAGTTATTATGCAAAATATAATTTAAACAGAAATGAAAAAGAAAGACCTTTGGATTTGGGGTCAGATTCACCAAATAACGGAAGTATTAGGCTACAATCTAGTAAGCCTTCACACAAGGCCAGTCGTCCTCTGGTCGACATTATTAGGTAAACAGCCCTTCAGGTCATAATAAGCATAGTCAGATGTGTGAGAAATTCCAGCAGGTATCTGCCATGAAACACGTTTTAACATACCGCTTTTCCTCAGAGAAACCTCGGGCAGTTTGTTTCCAACAACCTCTTCTCGTTCCTCTGATTAAAAGGTCCATCAGTCATCATAACAAATGACTCCGAAAGCAGGGAGATAATGAGTAACGATAATAACGCTACTCCTCGGGGAGATATCAAGCGCCGTTTGACAAGGTCGCGAGGACACAGGAACGCTGATTCGCGTGGTGTTTGATTGACAGGTCTCACCCTAGCGGGCGCAGGATCGCGCACATCCCAAAAGACACTTGCGTTAAAATGCGCCAGTGTCAGTGTCTTTGCATTATGCAGTATTATGTCCATCCGAGTAGGCCAGGTGCATTTGCATATTGAAACATGGAAATGCTGTGAACAGCATAAAAAGCAAGACACAAAGTCTTAATCTCAATAAATGGACCTGGATGCATTAACCCTTATGTGCTGTTGGGGACGTTTTCGTCCACTAAGGGGTGCTGTTGAGTGTTAATTTGGCCACAACTTTTTTTGTGTTTCAGCAAATGGAATGATTTTTGGTGACAAATCTTATTTTAACACATATTTTAGGAAAATGCTTTGAATTTTTTTCAAAACTCAACAATGCACCGTGGACAAATTCACTACCCTTACGTTATGTTCGGGATGAAAACAGCCACTAAATTAGACTGCTATAAAAATGTATCGGATAAATATTTTTTTCCATTTTTTTTGCATAAATCTATTAATCAACCTCAGTCCTGTTCAAAACTACAATTTTTTTTTTTTAAATCCAGGATTTTTACTCCTTAATTGCCAAGTTCATAAATGATGTCACTGATTTTGAAAAAAAAAAACACAAAATTACTTATTTTCAATATAAAAAGTGATTGTGGACTGGAATTTTTTACTTTTATCACAGTCTTGGGCATGTCAAAGATTAGGAAAAACATTGGCTTTGATGCATTTTAGTTTTTGAGCAGGATCAGATTTACATTTTTCTCCCTCATTTACTGTTCGTGGCTGTTTTGCCCCATTGACTTCCATTATAACTACATTTTTGATTGCAAAGCCATGACACCATATAATCATGCATTTTTGATTGTTGGTGGTTTTCCTGTTGGGAAGAGATAAAACTTGTCATTTTACTGTTGATCATGAAGTAGCACAATTAACCCTTTAGATAGACCTGTGCAAAAAAAAGCTTAGTTTTTAGCTTTTATATGGAGTCATATGGAGTATAACAGCATAGTATAGTGTGTTTGTGTGTGTGTGTGAGAGAGAGAGAGCGTGTGAGAGACCTTTGTGCACTTACCTTGATCGTCTGAGAAAATCTAAATATGCACCTCAGCTCTCAGAACTACATGGAGTAAACAAAACAAAGTAAGTGTATTTATGCACCTGCTGCCTTTTGATGGTGAGAAGTGCAGACTAAATAAAAACAAGATAAGTGGATTTAAACCCTTGCATACCATCCTGCTGGTCATTTGATGGTGAGAAGAGCAGCAAGCAACATGAGAAAGGACTTGACTTGTACCAAAGTTTTAGAAATTATTATGCAGCCTGACCCCTCCAGCGAGCTGCAGTATGTATTGTCACAAACCACAGATTACAACCGCTGCAAGGGAAGTGTCGAAAATCTACACAAGGTATGTGCCATTACTGCACTAGTGAGAGAGATTCAGTCTCCTGCAGCTGTCCCTCTAGACACAAATCCACAGACACCAGCAGGCACCAGCAGCTCAGGAGTGAAAAGGGGAACATGCAAGTGGTGCAGAGGACAAAAAAAAGAACACTCAGCTCTTGCATCTGTTGTGGTGGACACACTTGCAAAGAGCACCAAGTGATATGCTGCAAGTCCTGCTGGAAAGACTGAACACACACACACACACACACACACACACACACACACACACAATTCTCACACTAAATACTTAGAATAATTGTTTAGTTCTCCATCCATCCTCAACTCTTGCACCATTGTTCAGTTTATTTGAAGTTGTTGTTGCATTTTGGTTCATAATAAATTATGTTCATAAATCTAATGCAGAGTAGATTGTTTACAGAAAAAAATTGAAAAGTGTATCACTGAAGGATTTTAAGGTTTTAAACTGGCTTTATACATGGCTCTTTACATCAAGAAAAGACAAGCATTTCACACATAGGCCATCTATACTTCTCACCATCAAAAGGCAGCAGGTGCATAAATACACTTACTTTGTTTTTGTTTACTCCATGTAGTTCTGAGAGCTGAGGTGCATATTTAGATTTTCTCAGACGCATCAAGGTAAGTGCACAAAGGTCACTCTCTCTCTCTCACACAAAAACACACACACACTCACACACACACATACTATAATATGCTGTTATACTCCATATAACTCCATATACAAGCCAGAAACGAAGCTTTTGTTTGCACAGGCCTATCTAAAGGGTTAATGGTGCTACCTGGTGATCAACTGTAAAATTACAAATTTGACCTCTTCCCAACAGGAAAACCACCAACAATCAAAAATGCATGATTATATGGTGTCATGGCTTTGCAATCAAAAATGTAGTTATAATGGAAGTCAATGGGGCAAAAACAGCCACGAACAGTAAATGAGGGAGAAAAATGTAAATCTGATGCTGCTCAAAAACTAACAATGCATCAAAGACAATGTTTTTCCTAATCTTTGACATGCCCAAGACTGTGATAAAAGTAAAAAATTCCAGTCCACAATCACTTTTTATATTGAAAATAAGTAATTTTGTGTGTTTTTTCCAAAATCAGTGACATCACTTATGAACTTGGCAATTAAAGAGTACAAATCCTGGATTTTTAATTTTTTTTTAGTTTTGATCAGGACTGAGGTTGATTAACAGATTTATGCAAAAAAATGGTAAAAAATATTTATCAGATAAATTTTTACAGCAGTTAATTTAGTGGCTGTTTTCATCCCGAACATAACGAAAGGGTAGTGAATTTGAACAATGCACAAGGGTTAAGGATCTTGGTTAGAATTATAAATAAACAGGAAAAAATAATAACACGCAGAATAAATAACAATACTGAAAAAAATGATTTGAAATGAAAAAGCCCTCTGGCAAACTCAATAGCCTTTAAAATGTCAAAGCGATCAATTTAAAATTAAAGCCAAGAACAACAACGAGGCGAGCCACATGGGCCGTTTTCAGATGCTCGGGTGAAAAGCACTATTTTCAATTCTTTATCTTTTTTTCCTTAAAACAAATTGGTCTAAGTTGTTTGGTAAGCATTTCACACAAGATGTCCCAGCATGTGTGTTCCTTTCATTCTGTCATCTTTTAACCCAGCGGGGGAACTGTCACCGCGCTTCCGCGCTTCCGCGCGCCGCCATACGCGCTCTATGGCCGGTTTTGCGCGCTCCAGGGGATCCGTCACTCGGTTAGGAGTGCGAGACGCTCTTCCGTTTCAGTGGACATCACTGCAGGACTTCCTGAGCGCTTCGGTTTTCTAACGGTCGTGTTCTATCACAACTGTTTTCTCTGTCTGAAGGAAGCTAAATTTGCCGCTTTGTCATCAATATTAAACCTTCACTCTCACATTCACAACAAAACTATAAACATTAGAAGTTTAAATACCATTTTACCCTCAGTATAATGAAGTGTTCTTGCAACAGCTACAATTTACAGAATAGACCTTTGACGAAAAAATATTCAACAGTCTTGAGTGTCAAAACATAGTCAACAAGTGGAAAATTAAATGCACTAATGATGTTTTTCTGACATTCTGCAGTGACATAGGCTAGGTGCTTGAAAGCCTTTACAGGCAATTTGTTTAGTCAATTTCGCAAACTTTTCTTCCTGTAGACAGTGCTAATTTAGAAATCAAATAAATAAATCCTCGTCCTCAGAGGCTGAACTGTTAAATAGCCTGAAGCTTGTTAAAGCCGCTTCAACATGTTCTCTCCTTTCTGTATGTTAACAATGCTCATTTGTAAATAAAGTATCCTATTGTTCAGTTGTATAGTTAGTAAACATAATTCAATACAGCACTACAATCCCGTCCTTAGAGGCCAAATAAAGTAATGGACCGAATAATTTGTGCATTTCATATGGTCTTATATGAACACAAGAAAGTTATTGTTAGCCTATCCATACCCTAGATGGGTTTAGCATCATTCTTTAAAAATAATGAAATAAATAAAACAATGGTTCATGACTGAAAATGTACTTTAAGAATAAACTTATATCTGTGAATATCTGTATGGGATTGTGGGTAAATGCAGAATCAGATGGAGCGACTGCTATGTTGACTGTAGAATCGTACAGTAACCCGAAACTATGGAGGAGGAATAATCTAATTCATTTGTGAACTATATTGATTCCATTGTCAAGATTTGTATTCGTGTAATTCCCACCGCTTCTGCATTACCCTTGTCAACTCATGTAAAATCAAATGTAATGAGATCCAAGCCGACGTTTGCTCTCAGAACACGCATACATGGTGCACACACCTCCAGGACAAGCATTCTCTCCACAGCTCATTCGAAAACACAGCAACAACATTTCTGCAAAACAAAATTTCATCTAAACAATGAGATTATTACAGTGAGATCAAAGCCATGGCAGACAGTGTTGGTGGATCAAAAACAAAGCATTTTCTCAAACTGCCCTGATACAGGCCCGCTTCCGGCCAGGTGGGGAAAAAACGCCTGTGGAAATCTCATTGCTCCAAGGTCAATTTGGAATTCTGCTCAAGCCGGTTGCATGTAAGTTGCATGGAGGCTGTTGCCGTGGCAGATTTAGAACAATCCGTAGCAACACCATCCATCAAGACCGCACCGGAGTAAACCTCAGATTCCAGATTGGATCTCGGATTTATGATTAACAGACAATCTTGGCCAGAACATTACTTTTTAAACTTTATCCAGGATTATACTCTCTCGCACATTCTACCTCTCCTGGGAAAAGCCGTGATCGACAGCATCTCGAAAAAGTCAAACAGAGAACTGAGATGGCATTCAGAATGATAAATAATAAAAATAAATGTTTAAGGTTTAAAAAAAACAAACAAGCAATCATTTGTTTATGACCTGCTTCACATTGATATGAGTCATAATCAGTGCAAATCTGATTCACTGACCTTCTGACAGGATTTACACTAAGGGATCTTACAATCATTATTCCAGTTCTTTTAATGAGATTTTTAATTAGTTAAAAACATCAATGTGAACATGATGGGATGTTTGTGTATGTACACAAAACATAAGTTTTGATAATCACAAAACAGACACCATCTGCCTACATCATGTCTCTTTGTTAAATGAAAGAGAAACATCAGCATATGAGTCTTGTTTGGCTTCAAATGAGTACAGAAATGATTGTCAATACGCTGCTGGAACTAAAGCCCTTTATTCTCATTTTTAAATCCATTGCGGAGATGAATAGAGTACCTCTTGTGCTTTAATGGGAGCAAAACATTAGCTTTTTTTGCAGCCTGTGGCACCTGAATACTTATTACGATGCCGATCGTGCCTTATTGCCAGCAGTAACCTCATTTTTTACCGAATGGGAAGGTTATGACCTCATGGCAACTAAGTACACTTGCTATGTTTCCATTTTTAACAGATTAGTGCCACACTAGCACAACTCTTGACCTTAATGCTTGACCTTGAGTCGAACAAAACACATTTGTACACGCTGCTCTATGTGTGAAGACACTGGTAATACTCACAGAAAAAAAGCATGAAATGAACAACAACAAACAAACATTTGACCTGTAGACCTCAGCTGATTGTATGAATGAGATGATGTTTACAAGATGCATCATGTCATATTGACATATGCAACTCATACAAAACGTCTAGGTTTGAAAGGTTTGTTATACACTAAACTGTATTCACATTACATTATAAAACATATGGAAGGTAAAGAGGTTTGGTTTGCTACTACAGTAGTTCGAGTCAGACACTTAAAAAGAACAACCATGATACAGTCATCATCATATAAGTACTTTGATACAAAAAAACTACTTTATTATCATCCTCATACAGTACATGGTATTAAAAAGCATGGTATTACCAAGGTATCATGTGTCACTGTTAATTTAGTATTATCTATATACCATTATAGTATGTAACATTTTAGATTTTGGCTTTTAGTTTTATATTTTCAGTTTAATTTGTTTAGTTTTAATTTTAGTTTAAGTTCAAGTGAATATTGCAGTGTTTTTTCTTCTTCATTTTATTAGTTTTTATAATTCTATTTGACTTTCATTTGTTTTTATTACAATATTTCAAATTTTAAGCTTTCAAAAACGCTTAAAAAGAATCTAATATGTACATTGCATTTTATACTAATAACCACATTTATTCATCATTCATTCATTCAGCCTATGTTAAACAATGTCACACTGAAAAACACTGATGTCAAACTATTCTTGGTATATTCTGGTAAGTGAATCAACTTCATGTAATATCTTGGCAAATCTGAGCATTTCTTGGTGACATTATAGAGAGTTTTTCTGAAAATCTATAGTGAGACACGAGTGAGATTACTATGATCTTTTATTTTCCAGAAGACTAAGCAATCATGCATTTTATCCTGTTGTCTAAGAAAATAACTAAAATATTAAAACATATCATCAGTGAATTGTCTTTGATTTATTATAATACGGTTGAGTGGTGATTGTTTGATGACTAAATTTAAAGTAATAAATTGAAATTAATTAAATTGAAGTAATTATTCTTAAACAATAATCAAACACATAAGCCTGATAAATTGCAAGGCATATTAAAAAGATGGCTTTCAAATGTAATATTAATGACTATAATTACATTATGCTGAAGTAATAAAAAAGTATACTATTGATAGGGGTGATACGCGTCTTGATAATATAGAAAATCAAATGATTGTTGAAATTTAGCTCCGCTCAAACTTTAGAGAGAATGTTTTCATTTGTGCAGTGACCTAAATTGTCACAGGCGCCGACATTTTACTCTCTCAGCATGATACAATATTAATCAAAACAGCTGAAGATGAGACCTTTTCCTTGTTAAAATAAGTTATAATTAGAAAAAAAGCAGGTTGGGGGGCGGCTTGGAGAGAGATTACAGACGATTTTATGGAAATGCACAAATACACACTGAGAAAACGAGAGACCTTTAAATACCCTGTTTATCCTCCATCAGTAATTTGGAGGGGAGTTTTCAGTTCCTAATTGAATTGTTCTGTTTCAGAGAAAAATGGCCACGCCTGGGCAAGCTTACACAGTGCTTTTCAGATTGTGTTTGTATATGCACGCCTGTGGGACTCAATAGTGGAGCTGACCATCTGGAAAAAGAAAAGCTCTTTCAGTGGCGATATGGCTTGAGTTTATGGATGGGCAGGCTGCAAATGAACATTATCTGCGAGCACGTCCCCGTCCAGAGGAACACTTCTAATAGACAATGTGTTTACCAACATCGTTCGATTCGAGCACTCATGTGAAACAAGGACGCACACACTCGTACACTCCCACTGACCTTTTTTGCACCGTTACGCCGATGGAGGTTGGAGGGATGTACAGCCCGTCGCACACATTAAGCTGTTGCGCTAAACAAATTAAGATTTAAATATAAGGTAATATGCAGTCATATGTGAAATACACTCAAACGCTTTCTGACCTTTCTGAGCTTTTGTTTTAATGAGGTGATAGGATTAATGGATACAGACACACACACACACACACACCGGACATCAGAACATGGCTACCTCTGCATTCTTCCATGAGCTGAATCCCAATCTTCCTTTAAGTCCATTTTGAATAGACCTCTCGTTATTTATTCAAAATAATTATGACTGTGCATTTCAAGAAGCTGTAACCTGGCAACTGTTACTTCAAGAGGAAAAACCACCAGTGCAGAGAACAAAAGAGAGAGAAAGATGAAGATTATTATCAGTGCTGGCAAAGGCGAGCACAACACTACTGCTCATAGTTAAGGTTAGGGATCTGAATAAATACTCTAGCCCTGAGTATTAAACTTGCAACTCCACACTGTTTGTGTTACAGACTCGATTGACACCTTAAATCGTGTGACTAGTCGAGGAAAGGTGTGCTGTTATTTTCCAGAGTGATAAGCTTTATGATTTTCACCTCACAGATGAGAAAATGGGTGTACAATCTGAGATCACATATCGATCTATGGTTCGATACAAGGTAGGTAAGATTTTTTTTGTGTTTTTGAAAAAGCTTTTAAGTTCAACAAGGCTGCATTTAGTTACTCAAAAATACAGTAAAATGTAATATTTTGACATTATATTATTTTAAATGTATTTTATTTTATTACAATTAAAAATAGCAGTTTTCTCTTTTAAAATGGAATTAATTCCTGTGATGACCGATCTGAATTTTCTGCATCATTACTCCAGTCTTCAGTGTGACATGATCTTTCAGAAATCATTCTAATGTGCTGATTTGGTGCTCAGGAAATATTTATTTTTTATTATCAATGTTGAAAACAGCTGTGCTGCTTAATATTTTGTGGAAACTGTGATACTAAGTTTCTAGGATTCCCTTGCATTACCCACAACACCTAGCATCATTTCAGCAGGTTTTGGATGAACAAACACAGCTCATGTTTTTCAGAAAATGGGTATAATAATTTGATTTCACGTGGAGTTCTCTGTGTAGCCGTTTGGACTCTTTCTGTGGTTCAGTAGTTCAGAGGACAATTAAAGAAAAAGGCAAAGGGACACGTCAGTCACTGTCCTCCCAACAGACACCTCTCGTCCACTCTGACCGGATGGAGAGACTAAACCAGGACGAAAGAGGCCTCAGGCATTCTCGCTACTTTTCTCTGTCTGTTCCTTGACTGTCCTTATAGTCACAGTTTCTTGTCAAACATACCGTACATCCTTCAAATCACTCATGTATCCACATATACTTTAGCTTTTACTCTTTGTCCTTTTTTTGTTGCTCTGATATAAACCTCCCACTCCTCAATTTCAAAATGCAATGTCCCAGCAAACCTCTCCTCTCTTCTTTCTTTATAAATGCCATACAACACAAAAGTGAGTCCATAACCACAAAACTGAATAATGGTATATTTAATTCCTGGTCTAAACTCAAAATTATATGCATGTAAGTGGCTGTGAAACATGTCTGAAACCAATATGAATGCAAATAAATACATTTCTAAAATGTATTAGAATGTTAACATAGAAATGTATATATATATATATATTGTGTAAATGTATGATAAACTAGATTTCTAGATAGCTATTTCTATTATACCATTGCCATTTCTGGTATACTATGTCTACAAGAGATAAACTATATAAATTGTAGAGCTAATCTAGGGTGGGTATCAACACGATGACAACATTAACAAAGACGATAACCAAATGTTTTTTTTTCACAGCATTTTGATACTTGCTCATCATAATTATGGCCATTCAGTGCAAAGGGCTCCAGCATCTGGCTGCACTGTGAAAAGGGCAATGAGCTATTCCTTTACACTCGCTGCTGCATTATTACACATTAAAAACTCATGAACCCAGGCCAATATGGCCAAGCACATAAACGCATATTGCAGAGCAATTGCAAGCATTCATACACACACACACACACACACAGCGCTCAATCGCCACCTGACGTAAACGGCTCCAGTCTCAACCGGAAAGCAATGGGAGCATTTAAAAGAGATTCAGGGGTCCACTTGGGCAGTAATGTCAGTGACATTATAGAGAAGTCATTAAGAGACCACAAAGACTGCAGGAACACAGTAAAATATGAGTTATATATATATATATATATATATATAAGTGTGATATATGATGTAATGTGCATGATGTTATGTATGTGTGAATAGCGCTGGGTAGAGTAATTTGTTGCCCAGTGCTAGTAACAGTCAAGGGAGTGATGGAAGATGGTGGTACAAGGTTAAATTATAGTAAAAATTTAGCTTCAAGCCTTAGAGATAACATTTCACACATACAAACAAAAATGGTAGTTCCATTGACTTCTATTGTTTTAATATGGAGTTAACCCTCACACAGACCTATATTTAATTTTATAGACCTATATTTATATTATTTAGACATAAATGTAATGTTTGTTAAGCTGCTTGGATTCAGAACTTTAATGAAAAAATTTGATATTTCTATGTATTCAAATACATTCTACCATTAACATGTTACTCATTGTGGCATTTGTGACTGAATTAATGTGCTTGACAGTAAGTCATTCACATCTTAATTTTCTCTCTCCTTGTATTGCCAGATGAGCAAATGTGATTGGATGACCTTTTATATGGTCCATTTACAAAGCTTGAATCCTATTCAGGGAACCTTTTTCATTTTTACATTATTCTTGTCCGTTTTGCATCATCTGTTGTAATGTCAAGTATTTTACCAGTTCTTTCCACTCTATCATTCATTTGACACACAACACTTAAGGTCACACTGGCCAGTTTGTTCGATGTGTCATAATTATCACGAATTTGAGATTATTTTGTATGCCCTTTCCTAAATTGATACCATTAGGCTTTAAGTGAACTGCATTGCAGCACAGCTTTTCACAAAAATTGCTTGTGCTTTTGGCAATGTACAATTAGGACTTTCAGTACATTTCATCCTTGTACTAACTTATACTCCAAACTTCAACTGCTTAAATGGATGACTGGGATGAGATTTGAACTGCCCATCCATCCATCCTTCCATGAGTTAAAATATCCATCTATCAAACAATCCATCTATTCATTGAACTGTCCATTTATCCATCCATCGAATTGTCCATTTATTTAAAGTTCATTAGTCTATCTAATTGTCCTTCCATCCATGATATTATATGCACTAGCTTTGTTTTCGAGACTGGAATGGTAAATTGTTGAGTTCAGATAAAGATTTGCTAACTGAACAAACTAAAATAGATAAGTGAAAAACTTGAAACAAATGTCAATTAAAATCAATCCAATAGAACGCATTCAATGTTATGGCAACACACTTCCCATCACAGTACTTCTCATTAGCAAGTAGGAATACTAATGAAGATATATGCCTACTTAGTATGCATCTTTACTGTAATAGTTTTTTAAAACAGCTTGAAATGACCATTTTTGATTGTTATTGCTGCAATTAAGTAGATGAACATGTAATATGTGTACCACGGACCCTGCGATGCAAAGTGTTTCCATTCCCACTGACCATATGTAACAGCTGATAGGCAGTCTCGCTGATAGTGAAGCAATAGCCAGTGCAGACTATAGTGCTTTACCCAGGAATCAGCCATAAACTTTACATATGCTGCTTTCTCTTTTGCCTTAGAAGGGATTATAGTGTGGTCGTGCAACTCCTGTGTTGTAAACAAAGACAGCCGATTACAGTGCTAATGCCTTTATGAAGAAGGAAGGCTGGTGTTCTATTGTGTGATTTCCCACACTACTCTATTTAAATCTATGAAAACTGAAGAGATTAAGGAGGTAAAGACATATTAATACTTTGATCTTCTACAATATTTAATCAAATTCAAAAGCAATGAGGGATATAAATTATTTTTGTGAGGTTTTCATTGTCAGAGACCACACATGCACAAACCAGGTTACGACTTCCTCACCACTTCGCTTCTGGGTTACACAGTCACATTTAATATGAAAGTGATAATAAATATCAATGTTTACATGTGACTGAATGTGTGATCAGGCGTACAGCCATGTTTTTGATGTACACAGTGTGCACAGCTGGCTTTAAGCCTGGGTTTGGGCTAATCACACCCCTGTTGCTTTTGTCATTACTCCCTCAGATAAGATGCTATTTAGCCCAAAACTAATCTCTAATCTCGATCAGCTCCGCAATTTTTATTTATTTATTGATTGTCCTCAAAACCTTCTTAATATTGTCTTCGAATTCAACCAGAACCTTCTTCTATCCCTAGACCCCCATGCTCAAATCTGCACTGATCCTCCTTATTGCTCACTGACGGTGCCAACGTATCAGAAAGTTGCATTTAAATCCTAAAACGATTTAAATCCTGAGGCGATTTTCTTTCCAAAGATAATCCTGTCAGTTGTTTGAAACAGTTTGCAGAAATGGTATTATATTTCATTAGGAAACCCTACACCTGTCCAAAATGGCATGGGCACAAGCTGCCAGATGGTGAAAAGTAAGTCCATTGTTGCATTTATAGAAATACAGTGGGGTCCAAAAGTCTGAGACCACTAATGAAAATGCTTGGATTTTTCTATAATTAAATACAGATTACATATATAATACCCATTTTGCCTTTAGAACTGCCTTAATTCTTCGTGGCATAGATTCAACAAGGCATTGGAAACATTCCTCAGAAATGTTGGTCCATATTGACATGATAGCATCACGCTGTTGCTGCAGATTTGTCATGATGCAAATCTCCCGTTTCACCACATCCCAAAGGTACTCTATTAGACTGAGATCTGGTGACTGTGGAGGCCATTTGAGTAAAGTGAACTAATTTTCATGTTCAAAAAACCAGTCTGAGATGATTTGAGCTTTGTAACATGGTACATTATCCTGCTGGAAGTAGCCATCAGAAGATGAGTACACTGTAGTCATAAAGGGACGGACATGGACAGCAACAATACTCAGGTAGGCTGTGGCGTTTAACCTGTTAGCCAGCACTCCCCATTTTGGGACTCACAGTTGAAAAAGACCTACCTAACTTAAAATTATAACAACGATGCTCAATTGGTACTAATGGGCCCAAAGTGTGCCAAGAAAATATCCCCCACACTTTTACACAACCACCAGCAGCCTAAACCGTTGAGACAAGGCAGGATGGATCCATGCTTTCATGTTTTTTTACATCAAATTCTGACCCTACCATCTGAATGTTGCAGCAGAAATCGAGACTCATCAGCCTAGGCACCATTTTGCCAATCTTCTATGGTCCAATTTTGGTGAGCCTTTTAGAATTGAAGCTTCTGTTTCCTGTTCTTAGCTGACAGGAGCAGCACCTGGTGTGGTCTTCTGCTGCTGTAGCCTATCTGCTTCAGGGTTCGACGTGTTGTGTGTTCAGAGATGGTATTCTGCATACCTAAGTTGTAATGAGTGGTTATTTGAGTTACTGTTGCCTTTCTATCATCTCTAAACTGTCTGCCCATTCTCCTCTGACATCAACAAGACATTTGATCGTCTTCACCACATCTTGCCTAAATGCATTTAGTTGCTGCCGTGTGATTGGCTGATTATTAATTTGCGTTACCAAGCAATTGAACAGGTGTACCTAATAAAGTAGCGTATATATACACACATCTACATAGATAACTAGATAGATTGATAATACATAGATATTAGTTACCTAAACTAGAGCAGAATCTTAAATAATAATAATAATACATTTCAAAGATTTTAATTGGATTTAAATCCCACATTTTCAATGATTTCTATGTATCACATTGTGCTGTTAAATGTATTATTTAATTTCTTGATGCACTTTAAACATTTATTTAATTTTATCTCTTGCATTTTAAGTTATTGATTACCAAAACATATACACTGCAGAAGGTATTAAGACAAGTGTCTGTATTTCGAAAGGGTTATTCTCTGTTTTACTTAATCTTAAAACAGAATTCTTGAAAATGCTGTTTTGAAATCAAAAATCTTTTATTAGATTTTATAAAGAATTCCCAAAGGAAATATGAAATAAAGGCTTTGAAATGTTACTTGTACCTTGAGAGCTGCCTTGAAGTTTATCTTCCACAGTAGCAAACGATTAGAATTTCCAAAAACACACAAGAAGTCTTTGTGTTTAATGGCTTCATTTGCTGAATTTGTTCGTTCAGCCGTGCTGAAAAATCCAGCATAAAACAGCATGAATTCCATGCTGGTCCATGCTTGTTTATGCGGGTTAATGAAGATATAGTGCTGGTCTAGCTGGTGGACCAGCATAGTCACGCTGTTGAAGCTGGTTCACCAGCATGGTCTAGTATAATTAATGATGCAGAAACCATGTACAATTTAAACATGATTTATTGTAATATATAATTATATAACTTTGTAATTTATTTAGCTCTCTCTGTTGACAGTAGAACTGAAAATTTTAGTTGTTTTAGTAATGATAATTATACTATTAATCAATGTTATCTTAAGTTTTGCATAAAAAAGTAAAAATACAAACCAGTCAAATGTTTTAAAATATTTGTGGTCTGTTTCAAAGGATCTGTGCACAAATCAGTTAAAAACAGTTTGAAAGAGCTTTTTACAACTAAAACAAAACAAGTCAGAGATACGAAAAAAAATCCCAAATAACAGCATAACCATAAACGGTTTGTTCAATAACAGGGGGTTGTGTGAAGTGTTATTGCTAACAAAGAGTTCTTGATAATGAAAGTAAAACATTGAAAATCGCTGTTTTTAAAGACTGTAATGCTAATTTGAGAACTCAATTGTTAAAATCCAACTCTCTGTCACTGATTCCAAAAGGTTTACATAGTAAAAGGTATGCTAATGCAGTCAGGAGTATGACATATTGTGACAATATTAATAGCATGCATTTTCAACTATTGCTGAATTAGAATGAATTCAACCAAAGTCAAGGTCAAGTGCCCATATCATCATAACGATAACTTCAAACAGACCATATGAAAGAAATAAAGCTAAAATGGTTTATAATAACTGAACATTGTGATGATATTTTTGGAGTAGTTTAAGCATGCTCTGGTTGAGATATAATTTATTTCATTTGCAGCAGATTTCATCTAAGGCTGAGTCTCTTCTCTTTTTTCTGTTCTTGTTGTTCCTCTTATCTTCAGTGATTCTGCTTGTTAACTGCAAGTGTCATCACTAATGTTAAATCTTGTAAAGTGAATCTAGTTTATTTTACTAACTGCAATACTGCTTGAGGGTTACTTTTACTCGATGGGTTGGGACCATATGAAAACTGAGCAGTGTTTAACACTGAGTGTTTTTCACAAGTGCGTCGTGTTTTTTTCTTGTAATAAGCACAATTATTTAGAAAATTGGTCTTTATTTAACTACGAACACACAATAAGACACATGATATGTAACACGTACATGAGTTTTGCTGGTCCACCAGAACACCCGCTTCCCATGCTTGGGACCAGCAAACCAGCATCCAGCGTACCATACTGGTCTCAGCATGCAAAAGATACCTTATGCTAGTAGCCTGCAATGCTGGATTTTTCAGTAGGGAGATCTCCATTAAGAGTCAAATGACTGTCCACAGGGGTCAGCGGATAATCATCTGTCCTCTTCTAAATCGCCATCTGCATGAAAAAAAACAGATTTCAGAAGAAAGCTATTTAAACATAACTGCTATAATTTAAGACACAAGTCAAATCTGGCTCCGGAGCACATGCTTCATTTTAGAGGAAACACAAATGGCTTTGTTTCATAGCTCATTTGAAAAAGCAGCGAATGAGGCTCGATTGAAACATATTGCCTCAGGAGCTAATTAAAAGAGACGGGCGATGCTGTGTCTTGGTTATTGATGCTTGTTGACAGATGTGGTGGTTTTTCCATATCACTCACTGCTCTTTCCAGCTCTCTCTTTCTCTTTCCTTGTTTTATAAAGCACACAAATAACACCTAAGGCAGCGGTTTCCCCTTTGCTTACCAAACTAATCTCATTTGCGATAGGTGGAGTGTTGCCTAACGTATCTAGAAGTGCCAGCGAGCTGTAGATGTTATATTAGCATAACAAATAGCCGACATCCCTCCAGATACAACGGCCGCCGATCAGTGTGCCGCCGCGCAATGTGAACAAGAGCGACGGTTCGTTCATTAAACACGTTCATTTGGCACCAAGCAATCCCTGAACGCAGGCAAAAGACTGCCGTGTCTGTTTTTAGATCCCTGACCTGCTTCTGAGGAAATAGAGCTGTAATCTGTCAGACAAGAGTTTGGTCTACGCACAGATTAATTGAATTCTCTTAAATACATGGTAACCCAGTCAGGTCAATTAAATCATTCAGTGTAATCACAAAACTGTTGTTCACTAATAGGAAAAAGTGGGTGTATGTATAAGAAAGGCATGCTAAGAGAGAGAATGTCTGCTTTCACGTATTGATCATTTCACATTTGTGGTCACTATGAGTCGTCCAAACCAGATGAGGCTGCTGATTATAAGTCGCTAAGTGCATTTACTTAATGAAGAGGATCTAGAAAGGCACCACATCAGTCCATTAGCATCAGCATATGAATTAGTTATTGTCCTTCACCGGGCCTTGATAGAGTTCACCTGTAGAAGGAGCGTGCAGAGGAGACAAGACACGTGACATTTGATACCATGGATTTACAACCGCATGTAACGCTCTAAATGCACCTCATTTTTTAAGGAAGCAACAGTGGAAGAGAGGTTTTTAGAGCTTGACAGCTGTGGTTGCTGTAAACAGATGTCGTCCATGAAGATTGTTTTGTATTTCACTGACAAAAATAACAGCATACAGGTCTAGAACAGTGTTTATTGTTAAATTAAAAGAAAGAAAATTAAGTAAAAAAATTAATTTATATTTAATTAAAATTTAATAAAAGGCATTTATAATTTATAAACACAAATTAGATATTTATATCAATAATATTAATAACAATAAAAACACAACATAACTACTTAAACTTAAACTGAAATTAAAATGAAAACTGAAAATATAAATATTAAAAGCTAAATGAAAATATGAATAAACATTAAAATATTTGACAAATAATGCTAAAATTACACTGGTCTGGAGGAAGACCATAATCTGATTGCCAGAGTTCAAATGTGAGGCCAGACTCATGAAAATACCTATAAATAGTATGCCAAATAAAAACAGAAAATCCTGGTATTGATATGCAATCAAATGACTTTTTAATAAGACAGTTTTCGCGTGCATATGATATGCATCTACCCCACAACCCTAATCCTACCCATTGCGTATCATATGGATGCCAAAGTACATTTTTTGCGTATAAACAGTATGCCAAATCGAAGCATAAACTTATGTCTGAATATTAAAATAATTGTTTCATTAAGTTGGTAAGTTAAGGAGCATACATTAACATCTATATTGAAAGTTTTTCAAACTGTTGTGAAACATTTATTTTCTGTTGTTTTAACTTCTGATGTACAATGAAAAAAACTAACTGGACTTTTTGACTTTTTATAAGTAAGCCTACACTATTTTGTTACTGTCTATACTTTGTGTTAAAAATAAATAAACAAAAAGAAAAAATGAACAAAACAATATTAATTATACAAAAATAGCCTGACAAAATCCCCAAATAAATGTATAAATAAGCGATACTGCTTTAAAAGTCTAATATATGAAGAAAAGTTCACCCAATATATAAATAGTCATTCACTCAGCCTCAAATGGAGGCAACTATGTATCTGTAAAACACAAGGATGAGAGGATGCTGATCAGAAGAGATTTAAGTTTCAAACATTGCATAACAAGGTCTTGGAAGCATGAGTAAGTCGGAGAAACATTTCCAGTACTTAAAGGGATCGTTCATCCAAAAAAATGCTATGCTTTATGAAATTATGGTTGAATCAGTAATGTCACATGGACTATTTTAACAGTGTCCTTACTACCTTTCTGGGTCTTGAAAGTTTCAGTTGTTTTACTGTTTATGGGTCAGAAAGCTCTAAGATTTCATCAAATATATTAATTTGTGTTATGAAGATGAACGAAGGTTTTGGAACATTGAGGGTGAGTAATTATTGACAGAATTTTCATTTTTGGGTGAACTATACCTTTAAATAAAATAACCCACTCTTCTAAAATCCTCATGAGCTTTGAAAGAGCATCTAAAATCGTCCTCTGGGAGCATGCAACAATTGTAAAAAAGTCACAGTTAAAAGAACAAACTTGACTTTAGTTTATGAGACTAAGCTTATATAGTATTCCAAGCATGTGTTGTCCTTTCCCTCTTCATAAATCCCTCTCAAAACTTTCCTCGATCTCTACCTCCCACTTCCCTCTTTCTCCGTCTCTGTTGTCCATTTAAGGAACTTTTTAATCCCTATTGCTCAGGCCTGTCGCACAGACAGTGCAGCATCTTGATATGGAGTGTCCTTCACTGTCACCTATCGTCTCCATACAAGAGGGACTTCTCATATCACCTAGACCCTTCGGCTGCCAGATTTATTGCCTTGAAGTGGGTTTAGGTGCTCGCGCCTTTCCCTGATGATGTATTCACACTGATACACTGACAATCCAGGCACCTGAGAGCAGAGATGAGCTCCGGCCATCAATAAAGCCTATGAGGATTGGCAGACGGGGCTGTTTGGAAGGCTTTTTTTTGTGGTGAGGAGGAGCCTGGGGTGTAAATTATTATGGTTGGCCAAGCTGGGAAAAATGAGCATTATTTAAGAGTGACCTTGTGCTTTTTTGGAGACGCTAGCCTGGGGAAAGCGCACCGAGGACGTGTGTTATAAATTACAGGGTGCGGCAGGAGGTTGTTGGCAACGTTGCAGCAGGTTTCCTGTAATGTACAGGAAGTACAGGTATGCAAATTAACATACTGTGATGTAAAATCAATAGTGTAGGAAATAAATGACTATGATAGGCCAGAATATTTATCGACAGATCGGAATCAAACAGCAGGTCTATGGGAGTAAAACAGTGTGTGAGCATACATGTATGTCAATGGTTATGTGAGCTATGGGATGTGTGTATGTGTGTGTGTAATTATGAGCCAGCTGGTTGAGGGTATGGGGTCTGAATGATGACTATAACTGTCTATGACAGGAGCTCCTTGAGGGACTGGGACTGATGCAAGTTATTTTACTCATTGTGAGGATAAAAGATTCAGTTCTATATTAGCAAAATGAGCACTGTGATCTTCAATACATTATGTTTAGAGCTGACAAACATATCTGTTCTCTGCACTGGTTTGGGCTTTGCTTGACACCAAACTGTTCAAGCGGGTCTAAGTCTAGGCTTGCCACCAAACTGTTGAAGCTGGTCTAGATTGAGAATTGTAAAGTGTTTTTTTTTTTTGTAGATAAAAATGGCTTAAACAGCCTAAATAGGTTTACTAGTCTAAATCTGCCATCAAACTGTTTAAGCTGGTCTTATTTGATGGCTTTAGAGTGGGTTTTAGAAAATTAAACTAGCCTAAACTGGTTTGTTGGTCTAGGCTTGCCACAAAACTGTTCAAGCTGCCTGGCTTGATAGGTTTACAGGGGTTTGGGGAGAAATAACTGGCTTAAACAAGCCTAAACCAGTTTGCTAGTCTAGGCTTGCTCTAAACGGTTCAAGCTGGTCTGGCTTGATGGTTTTAGAGTTTTTCTTACTACTGAACAAGCAGGTGTTGAGCTGGTTTTTGGAATGGTTTGGCGATTTTAAAAATAGTCTTAAACCAGCCTAAACTGTTTTTCTGGTCTAGGCTTGCCACCGAACTGTTTAAACTGGTATGATTTATTGGTTTTAAAGGGGCTTTGGGAGAAAATGTCTTAAACTAGCCTAAACTGGTTAGACCATACAAATATTTTAGGCAGGGTTACAATGTTCATGTACTACTAAGTATTTTTGTCTACATTTCCAATTAAAACTATCTAAAATGCCTTAAAACAAAGTCTGCTTACTTGGTACAAAATGGTAATTCATGGTCCTTAGCTGGATTATAGTCCATAGATGTAGTTCTATCTTCGCAGAACTTGGTTAAGATGGTTAGACTCAGTTTAATATTTTAGGGGAGTTGATGTATCAATGTGTGATGGAAAAATGTAAAAAATAAAACAAAATAATAACATCTAACATTGAATATAAACCTCTCTTGCTATTTGTAACTCTAAGAACTCTCATGTTATTTGTATGTTAAGTTTTTTTTCTTCTACATTTTTGCTATGTCACACCATGGACACAGTCCAATTTTTATTTGTCAACTACCCATATGTCAAATAGCTACAACCATTGTATGATCAGCATTTCCCTGCTGGGCTGCATTCACATAAAAGCTCTGCATAAATCATTTGCTATCTGTAAAACAAGCTCATTTGTCTGTGTTATAAATGCATAGTCTTGAACTAGGGGAATGATTGCGCATCTTGTGCACACATGCCATATTCTTAGGGTGATGGGCTGTTTACTGCTGAAGAGCCTGCGAGACAAACAGCAGTGTGTCAGGCTTTGCCAGCCTCTGCACCTTTACGATAACATCCCTCCGTTGTTGTTATTGATATGTTTGTCTTGGCATGGTTCATCTGTGTGCCCACATACTGTCTTGGTATGCTAAATGCGAACACATACACCTAACATTGTGTCTAATGAAGATTACATTTTATAAATACCAAGCATGTCAAAACTGCTAAAACATGATAGAGAGAGATGAAAAAAAAGTGGCCTTCATACAGCTACATCTCTGCTTTTCATTACAATGCTAAATAAGGAAAACAAAATTAGCTATAGCTTTTGAGAATAGGGTTTTGGGTCTCAAGCCCCTGCCCTTTTCCAAAGTTAAGCAAAAGTGCTCCTCTCTCAACAAATATCAACAATCAGTTTGTGGTCAATAAGACAACATGCATTTGAATTACAATTATTATGTAGGGCTGTCAAAACTCACACGTTACATAAGACTATGACAAAAACACACTAAATGCCCGTTTTTGGTGAGTGACCTCATAAACAGTCTTTGTTTTGCTTTAAGTTTACTTAAATTAAAAGTTGATATATTTTTCAAAGCCCATTAAATGTTACAAAATAACAGCTTTTTTATCATTTATATTATAATACTGAATGGCTATAATTAAAGGCTAAAATTGAGGGGAAAAATGCATTTAATGGAGAAACCAGCAGAAGCGTTGGTGTCAAAGGTTGTCTCTACATTAATTTAGAGATGTACAATTATGACAATATAAATGTATTGTATTATTATGTGATTAATTACAGAAAAAATGTGTGATTACTTAATTTTTAATGGATTGACAGCACTATTATTATGTCAACGTATACAAAACAGGAAAGAATGGCTCAAAACCAATAACAGTTTAATGGTTTATATATATAATTATATATTTATTTCACTAATATCTTTCAGTTTGAGATGTCGTTGCCATTGTCTTTCTTTAGATTGTGTGACATAAACAAGCTCAACTTGCATTAGACATTGTGAGGTGGCTTGGTCTCTTCATGGTCTTATTCATAAATCGTTTGAAAACTACATAGCCACTGCCTTTTTTTTTTTTTTGTTAGTTGCATATTGATATAGTTTACCATTTGATGAAACTATCACTGCTGGTTAAATTAAGCCCAAGTGCCACCAACAGACCTAATATTTGAAGTGTAGGCAGTTCAAGTTCAAGAACACGCAAATTACTTTATTTTTATAGTTTTGTATAAGTATACTTTTTCTATAGTCATTGTTAAATTGGAATTACTCTGTATATAAATGTCCTTTTTTTCAGTTTGAGCCCCTGCCCCCAGAGATACCCCAGTCCAAGTAATCATGGAGTGAGAAAGAAGACTCCCAAACCTGGACCAACAATTGACCAATTAGTTGGTCAATTGTTATAAAAAAGTGCCTTTTCTTTTATAAAACGGGATTTTGAAACATTTGACTTTAAAAAGGTTTTCCTGGAAAAAAGGTCTGGGAAACATGACTGAAATAATAGTTTCAAAGTCTTCTTCTGAACAATCTTTTCTTCAATCGTCTCTGAATCCATTCTGAGTTTCTTGTTCCAGAATTTCCTGTGAAAGCAGGAAGCAACACTGAGCAGGGCGGGCACAAATTGATCGATCAATGCTGAGGAGAAGGAAACAATAATTAGCCCTGACACTTATATTACAGTGTCTTTTTTCCCTTCCAAACCTCATTCTTCCCCTCTGTCACTACCTACTCCCCCCCCTCCCATGTTGTCTTTTCTTGTCCATTCCTCTATGATAACTACATGTCCTTCCCATCTCTTGCTCTGGCTGTTGTGATCAATAGAGGTCATTGTGAGCAAGTGTGCAAGGCTGATTGAAATGCCTGTGTGTATCAATGCGTGGGTGGAAAAGAAGTGTTGACCCACAACCTGACCTCGCTCCCCTTTTCATAAAACTTTTTTAAAATGAGCCAATTTGTTCATACAGAGACATGATGAAAAAGGAATTGGTTCTGCCCCAGGGCCAAACTCTGAATGGCAAACAAAGGCCACACAGTTCAGTCATAAACCGTCTGACGTTTGTGATCATCGTTTTGGATTATTCATTTAGCTGCCCTTGCTTCTGATCGCAGAAGGACAGTGTTATATATTCAGCCTCATTCACCACATGTAATAAAGTAACATAAAACGTGGTTGTAGTCATGATGCTTTTTAGAAGTGTGTCGGTGAAAGTGTGGGGATCCCAGGGGAAACTTTTATTGCTCTGAGGTTGGGATTTCATATATCTTCATAGAACTTGGGGGAGTTCTCAGTCAATGTTCATTTATGCATTAATGGTTCTTTAAAATATCTGGACTGTTTTGAGCAGACTCAATACATTGTTTAAATGCAGAAAGAATATAAAAGCTTGGTTCAGATCATTTCATTGTAGGATAATTTGATGGGAACTGTCTGAATTCATATTCAAATATGTTGACCTTGTTTCCAGACCTTGGATCTTGGCCAAATGTAGACTTTGCTGATATATTTCTGGAACTCTATAGGAGACGCAAGATGGAAAAACGCAAAAAAAATGAAAATTCTGTCATTATTGACTGACTCTCATGTCGATCCATGAGAGTATATGACTTTTCCATAAAACACAAAAAGTGAGTCAATTCATGAATGGAACATTTTGTGAATGGGATCTGTTTCAGTTATTGTTCACTACAACTGTTTAAAATAGTTTCTGGTAATTTAAATAAAGAATATATAAAATATGAATATTCAATGAAAACCTATACTAGAAATGCTGACCTTGCAATTAACTTAAATAAGTTGAAGTATCAATATACTAAAACTGTAATACAAATTATTAAAGCTATACAGAAAATACTGTATACAAAACAACACAAGTAAAAATGAAATGTATATTTAAAACTAAAAGCTAATTAAAAGTATTAATAAAAGACTATACCAGTATATCATAAAACTAACCTGAACAGAATCAAGTTAGAATCAATCACAAAATTAAACAATAACTGCTTCTCTCATGAATGTGAAAGGAGCTATAGAGCAGACATCAATATTTTCAGTCAATAATGATTTTTTCCTTATGGTTTGTGCAAAAAATATAAACGGATAACCTTTGGACTGCTTTTTTTGTCATTTTGGAGGTTGACAGACTTCAATCACATTCATATAGCTGAAATGAAAATAAACAACTGAGATATTATAGAGATTTTATTTGCAATTTGTCTTTCCTATGGGATATTGTGTCCTCTGTTAATGAACATTTGACTAAAGTCATTTTCACGCTCGCTGTTGATGCAGCTGTGTTGCGCCACTCTCTATAATAATTCTGACACGATAAGCTTTAAGAAGATTAGCATAAACTCCTTAATGTAATTATCTTTAGTAATGCTATTTACCGAGTTCACGCGCAGTTTGATTTGACGTATCCTAGAGAGCAGTGTGTTTTGAGTATATCAAGGCTTCTGTCCACCGTTTGGCCATTTCAAATGAGTTTTCATTTCTCCTCATGAATACTTGAAGGCACAACCGGATCGATGGCCGTTCTGTAGTTCCATTTGGAGTGGTTTGTGATATTTGATGGAGTGGATGTGACAGGTGGCAGGGAGCTCTGGATGACAGCTGCCGCTCTGAAGGGAGTCTCTTACACAGATCAGAGAGTGTGCGAGCATGTCCGTGAATCTGTGTGTTAGTCAGCAGGACACAATCAAAGGGTCTGGTCACCATCCGTGTGTTGTTTAACACACACACATGCACACCTGCCAACCTGCCAAATAAATTAAACATTTTAGGTGTGTGTGCTGAATTGCACTTTCATGCGTAGCCACTTTAATCGATCAATCTGTCACATGTTTTTTAAAGGACTCATGTGTGATTGTTTATTTTTCAATATAAAATCAAAATGTACTTTCTAAATGTACTTTATCCTGTTTTACTATGCAAACACATTAATCAAAATGAGCTATTAGCTTGCTCCTCGTTTGAAAACCTTTTTAGCTGACATTACATCAGTTAATGTTAACCAGTAGCCAACTAGCTAATTATACAGTGTTTTAGGCTGCAGTTATATGTAATGTAGCCCTAGTGAAATCTTGCCAGTAATTATTGCAGCAATTTAATGCTTACTAATGTTCCTGTGATAAAGTTTAAAGCAATAAACAGTACCATTAGGGCACGTTGGGACACTCTCAAGGGTGAACGTGACATTAAGCTTTCTTAAAAGTGGGGGCTGGTGTTGTTTCTCAAGGGTTAAGCTACTTTCTGGTCTGAAAAGCCCAGTTTTCACAAGCAAATTTATTCCAGATGAATACAATCGAGTCTCACACACATATTTTTTGTTTCTTTTTTGCTGGTTAAATACTCAGTTTTACTTAAGAAATAATTCACATTGTAGGATAAAACATGAATATATATATTAAAAATAATTATAAAATATCACAACATATATACAAATCTTGTATATATATATTATTATGCCCAGAATGCATTGTGTTCTGCATTGTATTATTTTTAATATAAAATAGTAAAGTAACTCTTAGAAATCTTTTTTTAGTCCAGTAGACTCTGCATGAAGATACTCTTCTCCTCCAATCGGCTCTTAGATCTTGCTGTTCTAATTGAAAATAAATTGATCTCTAGGGAGCGACGTGCAATTTGATGGGCTGGAAAGTCCAGCAACCAACATCATGGATGTTTAATCTTGTCAAGTCCTAGATCGGCAACAAGATTAATTAACCTAATTATAGCTGAGTAAAAGCATACGGGAGCTCATCGCTCTGTCCTGAATATCAAACATGATTGTTCCCACTGATTTTAGATGTAACGGTCTGTTCCTGGCATGCTGTTCCAGGCTTTTTACACCTACTCTTTGTTGTTATGCTCATGAAAACTGTGACAAGTGTTGGACTACTGTGAACAGCACAAGTTAAGGTGTTAGATGTCAATAAAAACCCATATGTGACAGAAATCTCTCTTTCCATGCATCCATCAAAACCCATTTTTTCCCCAGGCATTTCCCAAGATTTTAAGAGTTGTCATTAAATGCAAATCCACGTTTCAAGTTGACTAAAAATAAAATTTGAAGGCAGCACAAACACTTCAAGTTGAAACAACATTTTTTTATATCTTCAGTGTAGGAAAGCAACTCATGTAGAGCAATGAGTTCAAATTACATTTGATTATGAAAATAATAATAAAAAATAACTTATTTGGATTAATAAAAGTACTGAATGAGAAGTAAAAGAACCATCCCTAGAAGTTTATGATTCGAAAACAAAACACCACAATTTTTCTTTACAGGCGTTCAGTTCAACAGCCAGATATTTCAGACAATCAGCCGAGATATAATTTTGATCTTTTTTAATTTTCTTTTCCGAGAAAGAATTCAGTTCAAGTGTTGGTTTGCCAAAAGGCACATCTGTAATTGAGGTTAGGATCCTTTCATTTGTGCCTGTTGATTGGATCGAGACTGTGTAAAAATAAAGGACGGATGAATGAGGATTTCCTCACAGTGTGAAAGAACGAGAGATAGAAAGACCCACCTATGTCTTTGCCTGCAAGCTCAGTGCCCTGTGCTATAACACAACTTTAATTTTCTGTAGTTTAGTTCCCCCATAATATCTATCCTCTTCCAACTCTCTTTTCCTCTTTCCAAAAAGACACCTATATGTGTACACATTGGCTCTCTTTATAGGTTTCTTCATATGACCAGTATAATGTTCTCATCGTCAATCGGAGTACAAAAGAGCTCCATCTGCTTAAACTACACTGCATGGGCCTTTCTGCTGCAATAATAGTCCATTAAGTGAGTTTTGCATTATGAGAGTGGATTCCACAGTGATATTGCACTTGAGGAGCAAAATAGCTATTAAACAGCGAAATAGTGCTGAGCACAAAAGAGCATCAAGGTTGTTTGACAGATCACAGCACTTGTGTTTCACAGCGATTGGAATTTACACATAAGCATCAATATTTCATCAACGTGGAGAGATCTGAACACAACACTTTCGGCCTTGAGGAAGGAGACCCATTAATACAATACACTTATACTCTGAGTGAATGTACACTTTGGTGCATGTCCATTTGTGTTACGGATTTGAATTATTCCTTGAATCATGTTGCTAGTTTACATCAAGTTTTTTTCATTTAGTTTTTCATCAAGCCTTAACAACCATCTACAGTCAAAAAGTTATGGAGTCAAACAAAAAATGCCCTCCCTTTTATAACTGGAAAGGTTGATTTTCTTAGAGCTCATCTGTACTGCCATTCAAATTGGTGATTTATACCATATGGTTGCCAGCAGTCAACAAACAAAATGTCCATTACTGTCAGAATGTCTCATGTTGTCCTGCTAGTCTTTAAGTCATTAGCGAGTCCCAGTTTTATGACAATGCAGTTCAGCAACAGTTCTTCTCATGTAGTTTGAGAAAGTGAAAGCCTTTTATCTGAGCATGCACACAATGAGCTGATTGTTCTCTAAATGTGAGCTATTACCCATGCGCTGTGCAGAGGTTTTTGTTGTTATTGAAAAGGTTGTTTTTTTGGTTCAGTTTCATCTGAAATTATGAATATAACAGATTAGGCCAATGTTGCATCGTCTGGGACGTCCTTACATGCATACAGACTGGAATAAACTATTCAGTATTTTGAGGTTCAACCAGTTTTTCCATTTCAAGATTATTCAGTGTGTGTTTGCGGTGTCAAGTGGTTGCAAAACTATAATGCATGCAGAAACAAGGATATTCGATGCTTTACTACAGCTGCAGTATACTGGAAAAATTACAACATATAAATAAATGTGGAAGTCGTAAAGTGAAATGCGCAAAACAGTATATTTCACCAGAGCAAAACGTAGAGACAAACTGGTTATCATCACTTACTTCAGCTTCTCATTCTCCTACATGATCGCCATTGTGGCTCTAATAGCTGTACCGCAGTCGCATGAATGTGCTTTGACAAACTGTGTGACTGGGGCGTAGATAGGTTAAATGACTTGCCATGGGGGTTGAGGAGGAAACCATCACTTCACTGCGGTAATGAAGGTAAAAGATGGTATGTCCTGCCACCTTAAGGGCCAAGACATTAGTTCCCACTCGCTCCAGCTTTACAGACACACACTAAGTAATTGATAGCCCCGAGAACCTTGGCTGCATTACCATAAAGGTTTCATAAAAAGGCAGAATATTAGTGTTTGGTTATGAAATTCAAATGAGCCAATGCAATATAGATGACAGATATTGATAATATGAGATAATTGACCAGCGCTGGATATCAGAGGAATAAGATGAGATTCATATTGAAGCTCAGTAAATTATGCATCCGTGCTCAAAATGAGAGGACATGATGGATGAGTTTGGAGAGGAAGGCCTGGAGTTCAGCTAAAGGTGTGCTGCATATTTTTTCTTAACCAAAAACTGAAAATAAATAAACAGTACTTTCATAATTAGTATATACAAATAATGATGTGCACTCATATTCAATAAAGTTTCCAGTCATATTTGAGATTGAGAGTTCATACAAAAATGGATTGTGAAAATTCACTCACATTCTGAAACCATGTGATTTAAAATAGAAAGGGAGAATTTTTATACAATTCCCATGTTGTTGCTCCCCCAACTGGAAACATTAATTCACATAGAATCAACCCCATTAACACATAAAACACAAATTAACTAAATTAACCTTTGAAATTAATTCCATTACAGCAATTTACCATAAAAACAGTAAAGTACAACACTGTATAATATTTCCACCACAGCAATCAGGGATCTAAATCAGCTCTTATAAATACCAAAAGTGCACTTGACTACAGCACATCTAAATATAATCCCAATTATAATGTTATTCTCAATAATTTGATGAATGACTGCTGCCACGATCAGTACAAATATAAATAAATGCCTCTTTAAAAAGAAACAAATATATAAATAAATATATGCCTGCTTTCCATAGGAGGTAATAACGTAACTTAAAAGGTGACAAATTTAAACAAGCTTCATTTACATAAAAACAGTCATAAAAAGTTATGATAATTGAATTATGTTACTGTGCATTTAGAACCAGATTAGCCACATGGAGATTTATGAATAAGATGCAGGTTTTTGTTTTGTAAATTCACTTCTCAAGGTTCATAAATCAAATGTGTTTCATTCTTAATATTATATGTAACCTTGTGCTTTAATTGCCAAAGCTAACAATGAATTGATCCAGAAAGGAAGACTTAGGATAATGGCTAAATTAATAATTCATATGCACAGACTGTTGGAATTAGAGATCAGAGCCTGTTCAGAGAGTTTGTCCAGATTCAAAGCTTTAGCTAAACTCAACTCAAATAGATTTCAGCAGGCCCATTGATTTAATATCAGTTCTGCCGGCAGGAAATTTACATTCCACCTGCAAAAATATAGGTTCCATAGTCCAGTCCTGGGGTGAATAAAACCAAATTAAATTCACTGTTGGAGCCTGGAAGTTATGTGCTGTATTGCAAAGCTAGTGTAGTGTTATCTCTATGCTGGTTGGCCAATGTGTCTAGAGCAAACATTGAATTATAAGAACTGCTTTCATTCATTCTTCTGATAACACAAAGAAAAAAAAATCACAATAGTATATTTTGAGATCAACTGATGAGATCAAGTGTTTATCATACACCGCAATGAGATAAAATGTAGTGCAAATGGAGACTTTTCCTCTAGACTCTTGTCCAATTATATCTCCTGAAAGAGAAAAGACCTCTTTAAACAGTTCTCATCAAAATCTTACAAGACCGAATTATCTGAGCTGCTTTGAATATTAATTTCCACATTATAGCTCTATATTCTTAGAGTCTTAAAGAAATTGTCTCATTTAGATCTATTGTATTTTTGTCTATACTAATACATTTTTAGATAAACATTTGATCAATGAAAGAACTGAATAACTTGAAAATTCTATAATTACCTCATGACGTTCCAAACCTGTATGACTCACTTTCTTCTGTGGAACATACAAGATAATACTTTAATACAAAATAAACAATCACAATCCTTTAATTCATTCAGTGAAAGTCAGTGGCGTCCAGTGTTGATTGGACTTTCAAAATATCCACTTTTTTGTTCCACAGATAAAAGCCATACATGTTTAGAATGACATGAGGGTGAGTAAAGCAATGGCATAGCTTTCATTATGGGGTAAACTAACCCTTTACATACCAGTAAGACCCCTTACTATGAAGAGCACATGTTAGCAATAACTTTTCCCTCTGGAGATGAATCTCTGGTGGTTGTTAGTCTTCACAGACAACGGTCATTTCAACTTCCTCTATGACTCTCCGGTCGTGTCGATTCTGGGTGTCAAACTATAACTGTCTTTCTCTTATTCTTAACTCCCAGGAAGCTCACACAATTCTACGCAGCCTTCAGGGCAAGCTGAACAAGGAGAGAAAAAGACGACAGAAAGAGGAAAGAACATAAATGAGAAAGAGAGAGATTAATAGAAGTCCAGGCAATGGGCCGCCCTGCAGTGCTCCTCTCTCTCGCATCCAGTCAGGAGGGGCACTGCAATATCAAACAGGTCGATATTAAGATAAATGAAGGAATCTAATTATTTACACAGGAAAACCGTCGGAGAGCCATTTAAGCACAGAGAGTCGTCGCATATTCACCTTTATTTAAACATGTTCAATCATCTTCTGTGACAATTTTCTAAGAAGCCGAAATCGAAGGTGACTCACTCAATTGATGCTTAAATAAGATCCTTTGTAGTAATAAACACAGAGGAGAATTGGGTGTCCTTTCTCATTTGAACATTTTCCCTCGCCATCTTTGTCAAAGAGGGCGCCTGCTGTTAATGGTGCAGATTTTTTTATTTTACGACTTTAATAATAAGGCAGAATGGCAATTAACTGCATTGCAGTTTCAGTACTAAAGGGCTTATATTAAACTTCAATACGGACAGTGCAGAGGTGGAGGCAGGCCTTGAGGCATGGGCCTTGAATTTAATTGCTCATGTATTTGTGATCAGGTTACCTTCGGGGAAGATACGGACACGGATCTATCTAGAAGATTCTGCAGTGCAAGAAAAGCTGCCCTTGAACACTGACACAGAGATATGCAACAGCAACATTTATTTTCCTATCCCTTTTGATCACAGGATGTACATAGATAGATTAAGCTTTGAAGGATTCCTCTATATATGTAAAAAAATACTTATGAAAATATACACTCAAGCTTAACTTTTTATTACATATACACATATAGTCGTTCACCTATATGTGTGACTCTGTATTAATGATGTAGGATTTTTTTTTCCTGTTGATGTGTTCATTATTTATAGTGTGTCCTTTAAACATACTGTTAATTCAAAGTAAAATAAATCAGAAAACATACACTGTAATAAAATTAAGTCTTAAAGTCAACATAACACTTGCCTTTTTTCATTAAAAACTCTAATGAAAAAAAAAAAAACAACTTTAATTTAAACTGCTTTGCTGTGCACAATTCATTCGGTCATAATTCAAAATAACTTTACTTTTCCACAAGTGAAATAGCTTAGGTTTCGTTTTGTTTGTTTTCTAGCAATATTCTGAAATCTTGCCAATAGTAGACAGTGAAATAGTAACGCACAGTGCCTTCCACTAATATTAGCACCCTGGGTAAATATATCCAAAGGCAGCTGTGAAAACAAATCTGTATGGTTGATCTTTTTGACCTTTCATTCCAAAATTCACAAAGTTATAACCTTTCATTGAAGTAAAACAATTGAAAATATCATGATGAAATAACATGTATATGCACAATTATTGGCACCCCTAGAAATTCTTATTGGTAAAATATTTATTCTCTTTCATATATATGAATGACTAGGAGCATGAGATTGTCTAGCTATGACTTCCTGTCCCACAGGAATATAAATATGAGGAACACAAACACCAAATTCCCTTAATAATCCATCACAAGGAGTAAAACCAAAGAATATAGTTCTTATGTGCAGAACTAGATTGTCGAGCTTCACAAAATAGAAAGTGGCTGTAAGAAAAGAGCTAAAGCATTGCAAATCCCCATTTCCACCATCAGGGCAATAAATATGAGGTTCCAATCAACCAATGATGTTACAAATTTGCCTGGAAGAGGACATGTGTCTATATCATCCTAATGCACAGTGAGGAGGGTTTGAGTGGCCAAAGACTCTTCAGAGATCACAGCTGGAGAATTACAGAGATTAGTTGAACAGCCTCTACATCATCTCATGTTGTTTGGGAGGGTTTCAAGAAAAATGATCCTCACTCATCCGAAAACAAACTCCAGCATATTCAGTTGTCAGACACAACTGGATAAAAGGACCACATGCCCACGGTTAAATATACTGCTGGATCTTTAATGTTGTGGGCCTGTTTATCTGCCAGACAATCATCCAAAACAAACATCAAAATCAGCACAAAAATGTGTCACTGAGCACAAAATGAAGCTTCTACCATGGCTATTTCAGTCCTCTGACCTGAACCCTACAGAAAATGAGTGGGGTGAACTGAAAAGAAGAAGCACCAACATAGAGCTGTGAATCTGAAGGATCTGGAGATATTCTATATGAAGGAATGGTCTCTGATCTCCGTTCTCCAAACTCATCAGGCATTATAGGAGAAAACTCAGAGCTGTTATCTTGGGAAAAGGACGTTTCAATAATTGGGTGCCTATATTGTGGCCAACTTGATCTAGAGAAAGCATCTATTTCACAATAAGATTCCCCTCCCCCACACACACGTTTAATTGTTTTACTTCAATTATAGGTTAGCATTTTGTGAATTTCAATAGGATAAACAACGTAGATTTATTTTCACAGCCACCTTTTCTCATTTTTACCAAAGCTGACAATATTAGTGGAGGACACTCAGTTCAATTATTTTAAAATGTATGTGTTTATGTACAAAAGGAAATCACAATATCTTTATTTTGATGTATTTATTTTTTTATCAGGATTGAGGACGAAAGATAGTATCTTGCACTGGGTACAACAAATCACCCAATCAAAACTTGATCTTCGGCCTCTTGGTGTTTCAAGAGTACAACAGTCCTCCACTGAAACCTCATCTTTAGATTTAGCTTCATTCTACTTTTCATTATCCAACCAATTCCCAACGCAAATCAAAGCTCTGTCTCATATTGTATCTTGTTGAACATTCTGTTGCACTCAGAAATATGTCTCATGTTGACTTGAAGCTCTCACTTAAAGTAGATGCCAAAATCCACAGCTGTAGCATCATCTAAATTTAATTAGATACTCCCCAAGTTGATTCTTGTCATTTTACCCCCAGATGATAGTAGATGCATGTTCTGCACAGCTTGATGGCTCCTACTAGACCATCCAAGTCATACAACACTATTTAATATTATAGCTTTTTACAGCTTAATTAAATTTGCAATAAAAATATTACTTTATTTTTTCTGTATTTTAATAGCATCATAATTACCAAGACTCTTTTTCACTTTAAAGAGATGCTACAGCAGTACTTACACTCCACAAGGATGAGGGACATTCTTCTCTTTTATACCACTTAATAGTTATAATAAATCTGGATCCGTTTGTGTGAGAGAGGGGACAGCGGCAGCAATTATCGCCATGGATGTAACTGTACTAACCATAGGTACAGGGAACTGGCTGCTCTGTTTGCTTCAGGCCTGTGGTCTGTAGTCATGTCAGCACATAAAGATGAGGGCATGCATGACCCAAGTAAATGGCAAAATATACTCTATACCATTCAAAAAGAGCCCCCTGGAAATGGTGTAATAATGGTTATCATAAGGTGACTAGACATACCATGTTTTTTTTTTTTTTAGGGACATGACTGTACTGTATTTAACAACATTTGTCATGTTGTCATGTTTTTACAATATATCCAAAGAAAGAAAATTTAGAAAATGTTGATTTTGAACAAATATTACAGTCATATAGATTTCATTACTGAAGCATTAAATGCATTTATTAAGCAGATTGCTTTTATCAAATTTGCAAACAAAGGAGGAAATAATATTAGCAATGCCACCAAATTAAATATTAACCAAAATGCATTTATAGACACATTCTATTTTACTATTGCATGATTACATGTCTTTTTTCTCAAATGCACACAAAAACACTTTCACACGAAATAGCACATCGGATAATAACAATCAAATTTATTCATTAAAAATGAAATGTATCATTTTATACCCTGTTTTTCCAGCGATCTACTGGAACAAACCTCAGAGTAATTATGTGATGGCACAGTTGGATCGTGATGCATTACAGATGCATAGAATATCAACTGCACCATTGAAACTCTAAACATCGATTACAGCTTTAATTCACATGCATCTCCAATGATTCATGAAATTGTCACATCCAAAGTGGAATTGATTACCCACAGTACACTGCTGCTAGGAAAAGTACCTTTGACCATAGCTGACCAACAACAGGCTCTCATTGAAAATGATGTACCTGTAATGTATCTCAATGAGAATGTGAATCATTGAATCAGAAAGGTAAATTATTACACAGGCATCACATAATGGTCCAAACGCAGTTGGCCCCTGGAGCACCATGCCGGTCCAATTCAGTATTCAATGCATTACTTCATATTAATACATGCTCTGTTGTTCAGTGCTCAGGCCTCCCAGGTGAGACTCGCTCGTAGTAAACAAATGAACAGGATATTGTGAAAAAGCAATAGTGTTTGAATTAAAGTAATAATGTTTACTGGCACCCGCTGCATGTTAGAGAAAGGGTTTTGCCATTAAAAGCTTATCTAAGCTCAAGTGGACCTTCTACTTAAAAATATACTCAACATACTTTGCATGAAATCTCTGCAGCGTCAAATAAATGCATCAGCTCAACATCAGCTCAGAAAATCATATTGATTGGCGATTAAATGGCACACTTTGAGATGAAGTACAGCAGTCAATCTAGTCTGTGCAGCAGTCAATCCATAATGTTATCTTGTGCGGTACATTTTCACTGATTGAATTAGTTGAAGATTCACTATGACCTTGAGTCTTTGTGAAAAGCTTCATGTTGAGTGTGTGTCCTTGTAAAAATATAATACTCCAGGAAAACACCTGTGGAAAACCTCTGGTGAACATCACTCCTAATTGTTACAAATGAAACATGTTTGCAGCAAATTAAATAATTATTATAAAAAGTATTATTTGCTGCGAAAGTGTCTGAGTAACCATGGAAGTCCTGGAGGATGAACAAAAGGAAGTGTGTAGAAGAAGGGCGTAGAAGTGTATAAGATTGGAAATGCAGAAGAAGAAATGAAGAGAGGAAATGCGTAAGTAGCTGTGGAAGGAAGAAAATAATGGAAGGAAGTGACGAAGACCAGAAGGACATAAATCACATTAGAAAGTGCAGAAAGAGGAAAGAAGGAGTACAGAAGGAAGGAAATGGTAGTACAAACTCAATATCAAATACTGACTGGATCACACACTACTGTTCAATTTTTGGAGTCAGTATGATTTAAGTAATAGTTTTATAAATAACCAGCGAATAAGATATTTTAGTAGGACTATTAATTTGGCCAACTAATGGAAGATGGAAACCTGTTTGAAAACATACATTAGTTGTGCATGTTTGTTTGGTGACAGATCTTGTCTTGATCAACTGCTTTCAGTCATTTACGTTACACTGCTTGTGACTGTAAACTAATAAATGTTAAAGCTACATTCTGATTTAATAATTTATTTAGGTTTGTCACTGCAACAGAGAAAGTGCATACCTTCAGCTGTGATATTTATTTGATTCACTTTCTTATCGATAAAGCTCATTTAATCAGGCAGACATACTGTCAAATTTATGACAGATCCAGTTAGCATTAAGCAGAGATAACATCAAATCAAATTCTTTGGCCCACACATGCAAGGTTTATGTAGGCAGTTCCTCATAGTGAGGGTGTCACTGTGATTGACACATTACTCTTCAAATCATAAACTTACTACTGATAAGATAGTAACATATAACTTTCCACCAGCTAATATGCTGAAATACTTTTTCTTCCCTTCACTTCTCAAAGATTCCAGGCTTTTTGCTAAGATTCATAATTTATAATTTGCCAAAGACACCAAATTTTAATTAGCATCCTCAGTATGTGGTTTTAAATCCCAGGCATTTTAAACAATTGCTGTCATAAGTCATACTTTTTTTAATGTGACATTCTTATTATTTTATAAGATGAACATAAAAATTCAATAATCATAAGAAGTGATTGTTTTTAGACATTTCTAACATGGTATTTATTTGAGTAAAGCTTTTAATACTACCAAATTTGTACAAAATAAATTTGTAATCTGTAAGATTATCACACTTATAAACATTTTCTATTTTAATACATTTTAAAATTGAATTTATTCGAGTGATGCAAACTGAACATTCAACAGGTACTACTGTAGTCTTCAGTGTCACACGATCATCCAGAAATCATTCTAATATGCTCAAAAACATTGTTTTTATTATCGATGTTGAAAACGGTTGTACTGCTTAATATTTTTAATAAACCATAATATGTGTACGGACTATTTCATGAATAGAAACTTGAAAAAACATGTACAAACATTTTAAATAAAAAAAACTTTTCAGTCTTATACATATATTTACTCTCATGTTTGCTTTGTTCTTGAGTGATGGAAGTATTAATTTACAAAGCAATCAGGTCAGGTTGATTGTCATATCAAATAATATAAATAACGTTTTGACAATATAAAATTGGGTAACACTTTATAATAACTGCACGCCATGAATCATTAGGTTAGCATTAGTAAATAGTCAGTGCGTCCCTTATAAAGCATTGTCCCAACATTAAAAGTAATTAGTAAGCAGTTTATAAATACAGCTATAAACCCCTTGTTCTTGTAACAATATCTATTTATAAGCATATCTATTATAAATGAGATTTAAAGGCTCAGATATCTTCCTAACAGAAAAATGAACAAACACACAACACAGAGGAATACTGAACTCATAAATATTTATTTCAAGATGCAAAAAAAAATATGAATCTGTACTGTACACTTGAAAGTTGTATATTTTTCTATGAAATTTCAGAGCTTTATATTACATTTTGTATCAACTGTACAGTTGTGCAGTTTCATTTTTTACATCTTGAATAGATATGTATATGTTCTGTATCCCTCTGTTGTGTTTGTGTTTTTTTTTCTGTTTTTTCTGAAGATAAATTAGCCTTTAAATCTCCTTTGTAAATGCTTCATAAGGTATAAATAGTCTTCACTTTAGATGAGCTCACAAAAATAGATGGCTGGCAACTACTAAATGTTTTATAACTACCTGACCTAATGAAGAATTACAACAGGGACATGTGTTAATAAAGCATTTATTAACACACTGAGCAACTATTATCATGTATTAATAATGTGATTTATAAATGTACATTTAAATAGTTTATTAATCATTTACTTACACTTTCTAAATTATCTTATGAACCACTTACATTTAAATAGCTGGTTTGTCATAATTTAGAAATTATAAATTGATTGTTAATAAAGTATAAAAAATAGAATTATGAAACATTATATATATATGCTCAAGAACAAAACATTAATAGCTGTATTTATAAACTGCTTACTAATGCATATTAATGTTGGAACAATATTTTATAAAGGATTAATTGACTATTTACTAATGCTTAACATATGATTCATAGTGTGCCGTTATTATAAAGTGTTACCTAAATTGTTCTATATAACATTGTCTATTTTGTACATTGTCTATTTTGTCTATTTGTGTATTATTATTGTATTACCCGTGTCTTGTCTTGCACTGTGGAGCTTCTGACACTTAAACAAATTCCTTGTTTGTGCAAACGTACCTGGCAATAAAGCCATTCTGATTCTAAATGCGTTTTATGAGACACAATTATGTAGTGATATATAAAGCAATAATTGTAATGCCTAATTTAATTTATATATATATCAGAATACCATGTTGTTATTATCTGATTTCATCACTACAGTACTGGGGATAAAAAAATGCAATGCAATAGAAGAATGAGAAACAGAAAGAGAAAGAGAAAGCAATGGACGAAGTGTATTCTGTGATATCATTAGGGTTCAATATTTTCTCCCACTTTTGTTTGTCCACAAAGCAAACCAGGAGAAAGACAGGAATGAAAGTCAATAATGAACAGAGGAAACGCTGGAGTGAAGGCTGAAGAGGTATCAGGAAAGCTGTGGCACGAAATCAGGCAGGGGTTCTCCGCCACTGAACAACGGACTAAAGCATCGGGCTTTGAAGTCGGGCCAGTCACGCTTTGAAGTCCTCTGAGCACCACTGATCCATCATGAAAAAAAAAAAACATAAATACTGAGGGAATAACACAGCAAATCCAGAAGCTTCTAAAGGACAAAACAAAACAATGCACTAAACTTTAGACTGTCTTCTCAATTATATTTCCTCCACTGAAAGCACTGTAACATCTCTTATCCTTTTTTTATGTCTTTCAAATATTGTACGCCCTTGGATTTTACATGTGCGGGTAAATTATAACTAAACAGGATGCAGACCTTGAATTAGAGAATGGAAGTCCTCCTCTCCTTCTTTCTTCCCCCTCTCTCTCTCACACACACACACACACACACACACACACACAGACTCAAACAGATGGATGGGCAGTGATCAATCTGCCGTGCACAGCAGTCAGCTGTCCACCTGCATTGTGCAGACAGTGGAGAGCAGACCGGCTTCAGATTTGCAAATGGCACAGGAACAATAATGGATCAGCTGGAAGTGAATCCGAAGGAGAAAGGAACACCTTTAGCCTTTATTAATCTGTGCACTGGAAAAATGTATTATGTGTTTGTATAGTGGTGGTAACTCAACCACAAACAGCATTTGCTCTCCACTCGATTATGAAAAGTAAATCAGACTTCAAGAGCTATGTAAATATAACAAGAAAAGCTTCAGAATAAATATGATTGCAATGTTTTTATTAATAAATTACAGCACTAAGAGTAGAGAAAAATATATTCCTGAAAGAAATACCATCTCATATTCAGTCACTAAAAATGCACTCAATAATGTTACCCCTCGAAATTCATCTTTAAACTTCAAAATGACATATTTATTCTGAAAATAATTGATCCGTGCCTTAAAATGCTTGAAACACATTTACCTCATTTAAATTGTCTATAATTTGACGTTTCAGAATGGTAACGCATTTTTTTGTATTGCTCTCTCAAATAAGTAATGGTAGTTGGTATCATTAGTCTTTATCTTGACTACGTTAAAGCTAATAATGAGTTTCACAAACCATGTTCTTGTTCTAGTTCAAACAGCATTTGAGACGGTCTTGCTCTGAAACGATGTTGAATTTGTGCATGGCTTGTCTAAGCATTTGTAAAACTCCAGACAGACTTTATAAACTTGATTTTCACCACAGGGCATCTTTAAATATATGCAAGGAAGACCAGAGCAATAATTTGTTATACAAATGATACAAAAAAAGGTTGAATAACTTACCTCGCTAGCACTAAGTCCTTTAATCAGATTTTTTAAGTAGAACTTTAATATTCAAATAGGCTTAAATAATCAGGAAAATATTATGCACACAATAGCTCTGCTATAAACCTAGCAAGCTGTATCGCTGCCTACATAGTCAATTGCCCTCTGTCCGATTTGGAGGTCTGAAATAAGCAGCACACCACATAAATAGTGCTAATCACATGAAATGAAACGTGATTTGTGTGTGTGTATTGAATGAGTATATTGTTGTATGTTTGATCTGCTCTCCCAAATTTCGCCTAAGGGAGATAATAAAAAAAGAAACTTAAATACATGAGAAATTTCAATATAGTTTAACAGTAGCATGTTGCTTTTACATATAGAGCACACACATATTAGACAAGTAAAATGATAAATTTGCAATTTTGAATCACTATATTTACAGTATGATAATTTCTCTCACTTCGTCTGCCATCAGCTCTTCACAATTCAATTCGCCCAAATTAGGTACATTATTATGAATATAAGTAGTTACCTTTTTTGAAAGGAGCGTGTCTGTGATGCCTGTACTATTTAGGCAGTTCACTAAGTTTTGCAACAGAGCAATTATGAACTTATTATCCCTCTGACAGTGTTCTTTCCTTATTGAATCCACCTGGAGGTTGTATTGTGCTGCAGTGGTTTCACGGACACAGCCAGTGGGAGACTAGGATTTAATGAATGGCTATTTACATTTTTTTTGGCATACATGCCACTGATTTATATGCAAATGTTGTGAGCATAGTGGTTATATTATGTTCCTCTTTTAATCTTTCTTACATGGCCTTTGCCACTGCTTTTACTATAAAGTAAACCGATATACCAGAAGGAAAGAGAGTTGGAAACCACGGCCTGTTTCAGCGCCGAGCATGATGATTTACTCATCTAAGGCTTGTTTACTCGCTGCGGCTGATGGAAGCTAAAATAAAACAAATAAAGTACAAGCCTACACACCACACAGGGGATAGAGAGATAGAAAGAGAGAAAGAGAGCAAGAGACCCGCTGGGAGTTTGGTCTGTTTACCTGCTCAAGCCATTTTAAATCAAACCCTTCAAATCACTGTGAAGGCATCCCTACTGAAACACGGCTGCAAAGAAATGACCTGAAACCAAATATTAAATTGAACTAGGATATGATTTAAAAAAAAAAAACACGCATAATCTATGCGTGGAGTTTTGTTAGTAACCCACCAACAAAATCCAGTTCTTTCACCAGCTGATGGACTAGTGATTTATTTTATCGGTTTCAACACAGGGATGCAATTATGGCCCAGGGATAGTAAAGTAATAACTGTTCAAATGATGCTGTTGAATGTGTCTGTTGCAGACAGCGAATTACATCAGCGGTTTTAAGTGATGGCCAGAAGTAAGCAGCCGTGGATGGAGATGAAAGATAAGGGAGTCAACATATTTATTTATTTGTTTTGATAGACAGGAATGGGGATTTTAGTTGGTTGGATTTTGAAATGCTACAAACACAAATCATGATTACATGTAACAATTTTGATATGAAAACTGTGGTGATGGTATCCTGAGGGGAATGAATGATACATTGGGTGTTAGCAGGTAAAAGAGTTATTAGTGCTTTTTGTTAGTTTTCTTTTTTTGTTGAAAATTCTTGACTGGGAACTGATGCACACAAACAGAAAATGTGATTTGGAGCCTTAAATGTTTATTCGGTTGGAATGTATTATTATTATTTTAAATAAAATGCATTTACTTTTACTAAAAAAGAAAAAAATGGCCACAAAAAAAGGCCAACAGTAACTCAGTTAATGGTATAGTTCACCCAAAAATGAAAAGTTGATGTTTATCTGCTTACCCCCAGGGCATCCAAGATGTAGGTAACTTTGTTTCTTCAGTAGAACACAAACACATTTTTAACTCAAACTGTTGCAGTCTGTCAGTCATATAATGACAGTCAATGGGGCCCACGGCTTTGAGAGACAAAAAAAAACATACACAGACAAAACCAAATAAAACTCTGCAGCTCGTGATGATACATTGAGGTCTTAAGACACGAAACAATTGGTCTGTGCAAGAAACTGACCAGTATTTACATAATTATTTACCTCTGATCAACCGCAATGTCCTACTAAATATCATTAAATATCATTCACAACCCATTTTATTTCAGTAATGTGACGTGATGTAATGTGAAGTGAAACAATATTTCCTATTTTTATCTCTCTTAATTGGATTGAGAAAAAAGCTAAATAAAGTATTTTCTAACAGCAGGTGGAGCTGTTTTTATGAAAGTTTTTATGAAATATTTGGAATAACGTCTGCTTGTGCACAATTTGACATTGACAAGGGACATTAAACATGATTGAAATGGGTCAAAATTGATTTCATGTTGACTATAAAACGATTAGAAACATTTATTCCAAACTTTGCACCTCTTTATTGGCATGTGGGTCAAATCAGTTGACTGATTTCACTCTCATGAAAGTTCGGAGTAAGAACACATTTTTTTTCAGAGTTCAGTTCAATTCCAGAAGCAGCTAAGAAACTCTGGAAAACAGTTTCAGAGTGATAAGCATTTCGAGATTCATTTTGGGATACGCAGAAGGGTAAATATCAATAGTGTGATGCAAGAAAGCACAGATGACTTGACATTTAGACATGTATACAGCATCGATTCAGACTTCAATATTACAGCTCAGGACCACTCTCCAATGCAACAGCCCACCTGTCAGATCAATACTTATTTCAGAGGAAGAAACAACTGTGAACAAAAAGAGATTCATCACACTTTCGAGACGGAACGCACAAACAGTACATTTTTAATATCCCACAATATGCTGAAAGCAGATTGTCTTGACTAGTGGTGTGAGCTGCAGTAAATTGCTCTCAAACGTAGTCTTAAGCATTGATAGTGAAATAATAAAATGATAAATAAAGACAGGCTGTCATAGCGTCTGTAATTCTAGCAAAGCACAAACGTCAATATTTTATTTCTATGGATCCCCTTTTGTATAGGAATTGACTGAGGCAGTCAGGCAGAATGAAATGTGAAGACTCAAATAAACAACTCCGTAATGGGGAAAGTGACAGAAATAACCCACCGCAACCCCCAGTGTACACAGATATTATTTACACGGGCTTAAATAAAGTTCTGATTGAACTACATCGCATTAATGTCATCTTAACATTTAAAGAGCTTGTCTCTGATTAAGTTTGCCAATCATAATTAGTGATTAGCTGTTATTTAGCAGCTGCTTATAGTTTACTGAGAAAGTCTTCAAGGAAATGTTCTGTTTATGGAGCAGGACTGTGATTTCTGTAACTTCCTGAACAGACTGAACCTGAAATCATTTAGATAGGGTTGTTGAAGGGATAATTCTCACCAAAATGAAATCTGTCATTATGTACCCACATGTCTATCCAAACCATGATTTCCTTGAAAAGGTGTAGCAGAAGGGGAAACTGAATGGTTTACCGTGTCTTTCAGCCCACACAACGCAGTGTACTTTTCAAAAGTTTTTGGAACGAAAGTAAAACTTTCTAATGCTTTCTGATTCAGCAAGGACACATTAAATTGATCAAATTTGACAGAAAATACATTTATGTTAAAAAAATTTATATTTGAAATATATATATATGTTTTTATATTCATCTCATAATCCTGAAATGTATAACTTTCCACAAAATATTAAGTGGCACTATACAGATAATAAGAAATGTTTCTTGGGAAGAAAATGAGCATATTAAAATGAAATGGATCATGTGACACTGAAGATCGGGGTAACAATTGCAAAAAAAAAAATATATATATATATATATATATATATATATACAAATTCACAATATTAACACTACAGTTTTTAGTATATTTCTGATTAAAAAATATACTCCCCAAAATTTTGAGGCGAAAAATGGGAGGAGGACAATTTAATATTAATAAAATTCACTATTAATTTAAGTTCATGTCTCAAAATGTGAATTTTTTGTTCATAATTTCACAGCTGTACTATCATAACATGCCACTGAAGTTGGAAAGAGCAACTTTTCTATTGCAAAACACGAATGTGGCGAATCTGCTGATGTAATTACAACCGCTAACTTATAAAGAAAGGGAGGGGGAGGCTGGCGAGAACTGAGCTCTCGTGCTTCTCTTGGTGACAAAAAAAGCTAATCAACATCGAGCATTCACTTTCAGTGCTGAGGAGTGTTGAGAAAAGAAACCTCGCTTGCCTCCCTTCTGGTATACCAACCAATCATTATAGAGATGAAAATGATGTGATATAAGTTTGAACGTCTCCCGCTGAGCTGATAATTTACTTATGAGTATTGAATATTTTATCACCAACAGATTTACCAAGCTGTCAATCAAAGAGTGTATACACATTAAAAATAAAGTGTAACACTCCTAAACAGGATGTAGGCTACAGCAGTCAGCTTAATAAAATGGCACAACACAGACATTTTAGAAGGGATGGATGTGGCTTCAAGTGATAGGCCAGGTAAGTGAAATTATATTATCTTGCTTTATGACTCCTTTTCTTTAAGTTTTCTGACTAAAAGCAGCCAAAAAGCCATTTTAAAGTGGTTAAGCAAATACTAATATTAATCAGCAGGGATCCCCGGACCAATTAGTGTGCCTCCCTTATTTTAAAACCCACAAGCTGCCACTGATATACATATTACATATTACAAACCTCAAACGTTTAAATAATAAAAAATCGTAAAACTATAATTATATAGAATATAATATACTTGGTTACTGTATGATTTTAGTGTCTGAAGAGAAATGACACACACACACACACACACACACACACACACACACACACACACACACACACACACACACACACACACATATGACATGATAATGAGCAAATGACAAAAAAAATATTTTTAACTAACTATCCTTTTAACCACTAAGCTGCCATTAACACATTTGGTATTTGTTTTGTTCCACATATTTTTTTACACATTATGTTGTTGACTGGCAGGTTGTTTGCATGCTGTTTGGATAATAAGCCTTTGTTTTATAAAAAATTAGCATCACGCACCCACACCATCCTTTGCCCGCACCAACCCTTTTGGAGCAACGTGCTTGTCATTAAATGTAGGCTGAGTGAGAGTCATTTCCGGAGATGCTCTCTACCATGTGTTGATGGCTTGGCTGGTAATTCTTACATGTTAATGTGTGTTTTCACATACTGCACAATGCCAGCTTATCAAGACATTGTGTTTGAAAAAGGAGCGAAATTTCTCACAGGCTTTTTGCCAGGTACACTTCCTGCGAAGCGTTTGAATAAAACCACTTTAGGCACCAAACCAGCTGGAGAGAATTCTTATCAGAGAGAAGACGACTGAAAATCTCCAGCAGATGAAGTTTCACAATCTAATTCATATTCAATGGCCTGAAGTCATAATAAAACGCCTCAGAAGTGGAGCTGGAAAGTGGTGACGAGAACTTAGAGGAACTTTGTGTGTGATCGATCAAGGCTAATCTTGTTGTACAAAAACTGCAATATATTTCTTATTATTCCATGTGCTGAACAGATTGAACGTTATTAGAAAAACACTTTAGTTTTGATTCAGTAAAGCAGTTTTAAAGTAGGCGTGTGAATTTAGATAGAGCTTTGGAAGTTCAGAAATCTGTAGCTGCCATCAAAATGGAGCAACTGATGGACAAATTATTAGGCTACAAAATGAGAAAGAAATCCCCCAAAAATGTGATTATGCAAATATATATATAGGCCTAAAACAAACTTTGTTTGTTATATATATATATGCACCTGTTAAACAACAGCATTGTTTAAAAATTGTGTGTACATAAAAAAAAAATATAAGTAAGAATGTAAAAGCCTGTACTGTCACTTTTGATCAATTTAATGCATTGTTTTTTATTTTATATTTTTACTTGCTAAATAGAAGTGTGAATTTCTTTCAAAAAAACAATACAAATAACAACACTGTATATCTACAAATATGGACATAATTAAATACGTTATAATACTTGCTGGTGCTTTCGTGGCCTTTTCAAAGCTTGAAAGCACCACTTAATATTAACTGTAATTGCATAGAAAAGCACATCCTTCAAACCTTTTAATTGTGTGCTTCACAAAAGAAAATAAGTCCAACAGGTTTGAAGCAGCTCAGAATGACGACGGAATTTTGGAATTTGGAATTTTGGAACTATTCTTCTACGATAAACAACTGCAAGGCAAAAATCAATATTCAACATGGAAACTGTTTGTTATAGTCACCTTGACTTCAATTCACAAGCAGTGAGCCTTTTAGTGAGTACTAATTGTGTGACTTTAGGCATTACAAATTGTGATGGCTTAATGTATAATGTATTTGGTAAAACTAAGCTTGAGGACAGGGTCGTTAATACCCCTTGTCGTCGTTCTCAGGCCAGCCATTTCAAAAGCCCCTTCCTCAGCCCATATCTCTCAATCCTCACCTCATTTTTTATGTTTCCGAGAGTGTATTTATTTTAGCTGAGCTTCCTCATAAACTGAGGTTTGCTCAGGGGACAGGGACGTGAGAGAGGCAGAGTGAGCTCATAACTCATTTTAATGCCTGTCTTCACAAGCCTCCAGCATCTTCCAAAGAACTGATACAACCAGAAGCAGGAGGAGGAGGAGAGAGAAAGAGAAAGAGCTTGTAAGTGCTAGAGAATGAAAGAGATAAAGGGAGCGAGACACTTGCTGTCAGGGAAGACCAAAAAGTTAGCAGCAGGCAGCTAGAATATGCCAACAGTGGTTGAGAAAACAGTAATACATGCAGTGATTCTCTTCAGATGTTGTGAAGGTGAGGTCTCTGTACGGCAATCGCGGTTGCTCGGGGTTGTGCGCAGGTGAGCGTTTAGCGCCAAGGACAGCAGCCAAAAACAAGCACATCGCTTAGAGGTGGAGACCAGGAACTGAACACTTACGGCTGCAAATCACATGGCATGAATGCAAACGCTCAGAACTCTTCAGACAGGACAAGGCTTTGCTCAGTATAGACTACTACTTACTCAATACTGTGCAGTTGTATATACTGCATACTGTGCACAGCATACATGGGTGTTTTTCAATTTATGGCACTTTTGACCATGTTCACTTTTAGTATATAAATATATTTATATGTTTAACACTTCGTCAACTAACAATGTCCAACAAGGTGTGTGTGTCTGTATATGTATTTTATATAATGTAAAATGACGCTCTAATTGTTCAATTATGCTAAATGTTTGCCAGAAATATAGGGTAAACGTACCTATTAAGCTCACTATTAAGCACATCTCTATTTTTAAGATCAGATTATAAAAAATAATGAATTATCCTATTTGATGTCTTAACCAATTGATATGTGTGTTACTATATACCTCCTATAATTTCCAGTTAATCAGATCATTGCAAACTGATATATGGGTCTTCATGTGTTCACACTGTCTGGTGGCCATTTTGAAAGCTGTCTAAAAACTTTCACCTGCAATAGAGGAGCCCCTTAAATGTGCCTTTTTTTTGCATATTATAAATTAGGAACTTGGATGTGGTAAATAATTACAGTTAGATCCAAAATATAGTTTTAACAACATAGCGCAGATGCTACAGGACACAGTTAGCTGACTAGCTGCATAAGATTGTGTGCTATGCTAACATATTACTTCACAGGCATTACTGGCATGTACTTTTACATCCATCATATTATAAATTGTACAGTTTATTGCTGGTCTGTCATGTTACAGTGCTGTAATTTTTTTATATTTCATATTATTGTAGGTGAGCTTAAAGGGGGCACTACTATGAAAATCACAAAGCTTCAGTGTGACATCAATCAGAAAAAGTATAATGTCATTGATATTGTTAATAATAGTTGTTCATATTAAAACATGTATGAACTTCATACATGACCTAGACTATTGATTAAGCACAAATCCGGTCATTTTAATAAATATTACATGAAATTTGTAAAAAATATTTGCTGCTCCAATTAAGCTCAGTGTGCTGTTTGTAAGCTCTTCCACATTGAACATAAATAAATTAAATATTAACTGATGGTTGTCACTTTAAGTCCAGTTAATCGATTTTCTATAGAATCAGTCAACTCAAATCTGCAGACTGGCTCTGATCTTTGGCATCTAGCATCAGCTTCTCCAGACTGTAAATTAGTGGAAAATCTGGGCAAACATCGTGTAGTGTATTCCAGCCTTAATATAATATAAATAAGTTGACATCAATTTAAAAAGAGGGTACATAACGGGGTTAGTTCCTGTGTTCATCCCCATGAATGAAATATTTTATTGATTTGCTTTATTTGATTTTTGAATGTTACTTAGCTGAACGTGGACTAGTATAGATGTTGCAATGTGCTTAAATAACACTTCATTATGAATGTATAACTGATCGAATTGAAGGCCTTGTTGCTTTGTTTGTCATTTATTTTATTTTTTTGTGTTATTTAAAAGTGTTGACTTTGTACCTTCAAAAAATATATTTTTTGCAATTATTATTTAAAAAATATCCTTAAAATAAACAATAATTTTTAATAAAATATTATGTGAGCTTAAAGGAATAGTTCACCCAAAAATTACAATTCTGTCATTATTTACTCACCCTAAAGTAGTTCCAAACCTGTATGAATGTGTTTGTTCTGAACACAAAGGAAGATATTCTGAAGAATGTGGGAAACAGCAGTTCTGGGGCACCATTGACTTCCATAGCATTTATTTTTCCTACTATGGAAGCCAACGGTTTTGATATTTATATTTAAATTCAGATTTATTTAAATGAACACATTTCTTCTTGTTTTAGTTAACAATAACCTGAATTCGTCTTATTTATGTAAAATACTTTACACTATCACCATCTTTAAGAAAAAACTGTAACAAGTATTTTTGTGGTGCTATAATTTGTTTACATTTGACATAAAGATTAATAACACTTCATTAAATTATATTTGTGTCTGTTGATCCTACATATATTTATGGGTCCTTCCAAATGCATGCCAATTAAACAAGAATTAAGACCTTAAATGAGGAATGAGAGAAAGAAAGAGGAAGAAAAACCTCTTATCAAAGCCATCCACTTTAAACGATGTTTGAAAAGATGCGTTTAGTAAAACGAACACCCAAACGGCTCTTTCCAGGATGATTGCCTACTACCTTTTCATCTCACCTTGATGCCTTTCATGTTTTTCCGCCTTGACGCCCAGTGTTTTCTCTCCACTAAACCTCCTGACACTTTAAAGAATCTGACTGTGTAAACCGGGATGATAACCGTGATGCCTTTTGTGCTCATGAATGTAACGTTTAGCGTTATCCTCCTGTTCTCATCCCCCATCGTTAGCATTCGGCTTGAGCATAAGTCACGGTCATTATGCGGATGTGTATAGAACTTCAAAGTTAAACAAGTAAACAAAAGCGCTGGCCACATTTCCCATTAACATCTGTTTAAAATGGAGATGTGGCGTTGGCGCTGGGGAAGGGGCGAGGACTCCTCGAGCATTATGCAGATCCTGGAAGGCAAATTACCATACAGAGTTTCAGAAACTGCCATGATGGATTGAAGCGTACAAGCCGTGGAATCGCTCCCACTCAAAGTCTCTGAGAATGGGCAACTGGGACTCACAAGCAGAAAATGCAAGCATGAAAACATCTCATTTGTCTCCTGCCAAACATGCCCAGTTGTTGCGTGCTTGTTCTCCATAAATGCCCACTGAGCTCCACAAAGTCTCTGACACAAACCTGCAAGGCCTCCCGCAAACCATAACACAGGCTCCGCCCACGAGCAGTGACATCATGCGTGAGAACTGTCATGCCAGATAAGCATATCTAACCAGATCTGTCTCAGAAGTCTAACCAGAATTCAGAGGGCATATCAACAGTCCGCCCATGAGGTGAGAGCAGTACGAATATATGCAAATACCACATTTAAACAAACAGAAATGCATTCTATTTAAAGTCATGTGGAAATACGTGTAGACATTTGGGGTCAGTCACATTTTTTTAAAGATTTTTTGAAAGAAGTATCTTGTGTTTACCAAAACTGCATTTATTTTGATCAAAAATACAGTAAATAAAGTAAATCAATACAGGAAAAATACAGTAAACCAGTAATTGTGTGTAAAAAAATAATACAATTAAAAATAACTTTCAATACATAAAAAATACATAAATACAACTATTTATTTGAAATTTAAATATTTTGGAACTACATATATTACTTTACTATCAAATTTGAGCAATTTAATGCATACTTGAAAATAAATATATCTTACCCCAAACATTTGAAAATTAATGTATAGTCTAATTTAGTCAATTTTTAAATTAATCTAATTTAAAAATATTATGGTCTATCCATCCATCCATCCATCCATCTATATGTAGAGACAATTGACACTGTACACTGAAAAAATGGTGTACAAACTTTTTTCACTCAGAAATTGACAGTTAATTTTACAACTAATTACAAAGAAAAGGCAAGTAACACATGGAATCAAACAATATTAGAAATATAATTTTCTTATTATTATTAAATACACTCTTAAAAATAAAGGTGCTTCACGATGCCATAGAGGAACCTTTTTGTCTAAATGGTTTCACAGAGAACCTTTAACATCTGAAGAACCTTTCTGTTTCACAAAAGGTTCTTTTCAGTGAAAAAAGGTTCTTCAGATTATAAAAAGGTAAGAAAGAGATGATTCTGTAAAGAACCTTTGACTGAATGGTTCTTCTATGGCACCGCTGTGAAGGAACCTTTAAGCACCTTTATTTTTAAGAGCGTACACCAATAATCGTTGTTTTATTTACAACTAACAAATATATATATATATTTTCTTTCCTCATGTAGGATATTTCCCATATGCTCTCTTGAGTACATTGTTTTATGAGCAACTTGCTTGCTCCCAAGTCACACATGGAGGAAGATACAGAAAGCCATGGGCGCAATACATTTTCTCATGGAAATGCAGATAACATTTTACTTACAAATTCATCTAAGGTCGCAACATAACTGTACAATGCGAGATGTGTTTGCCAGCAAACAAACTTCTATCCGCTTCAAAAGATTCAACCTCTAACCCGAAGAAGCATCTCGAGGTAAGTCTCTCTCAATATTTCAAGGGATAGTTCACCCAAAAAAGTAAAATTCTTTTATTTTTCTATCATTATATAATTTTTCCGAAACTGTCCAGCTATTTATTTTTCCCAAATGAGAGTGTTGAGTAAGGAACAAACCAAAATAAAAGCACACTTAATAATGAAGGCACACTACATATACACAAACCACATGTTTATTTCTGAGTTATATCTGTGAAAAAAAATCAATACTTGTGACTTTTGGATAGACATTAAACAAACTACACATTTTGGTGTTTTTGTACAACTAAACATGGATGCTATATTATTTAAATGAGCTTTCCCACAACTTTACAACTATTTCAGATAAGCAAACTGTGCTTGGTCTCTCAACATGTATGTCAGGCCTTTGTTTCGATTCAGCTTAAGCTGCAATGTGCACCAGACTTTGTGCCGCAAATCAAAAGTGCAATTACACAAGACCAGGCTCCACGAATTGAGCAAAATAGGAATTTCTCCCTCGCTGGATCACCAAGCCATAATCCATGCCTCTTCAAATCTCACCTGAATTATCAGATTCCTACAGCTTATTCTGCTAATCACAAAGCTTTGGCAACGAGATGAAAAACCTGTTAGACATAAAATGGCAAGATTCCCTTATGTGTGTAAGCGAGTGATTTTTGGCCAGATTTTGCACTAGGCCCTCACTTCCAGAGCTGGAGATAGGAAGGCGAGCGCCTCCTGCCAAGCTACCGCCAGACAGGCCAGAACAGCCCGAGGAGAGAGTCCGCCATGCATGATCAAATGCGTCACTAATACTTCTGACCAGGTCCAGGGCTTCTCTCTTTGATGCGTGCCCATGTTTTCTCAGGCCATTCTGAATTTGGTACAGATGCTGGATGATGGAACTAAAGGCGGATATGTAAATGACAGCAGGGAAAAAACTTCTGCGACAATAACTGGGTGTAAAAACCCAGCAAGTTGTCTATAAGAATGAAAATATGCACATGGGCATGCCTATACACTGTCATTTCCTCTTCATGCATATTGGATAAAATAAACCCACAATATTTAAAAACTAAAATAGTCATATTAATTGGGAATGTAAATTAAACATACACTGACATTTTATTTTATTTTATTTAATTAACTTTTTTTTGTTAAGGTAAGTGGTTGCAATCACTGTATTTTAGCTACATTTAAAATAACAAATGTAGTTAACTAACTTTCAACATTTTGTATTTATTTAAATGTAGCTAAAATTAATTGTGTGCAACCACTTACCTTAACAAAATAGTATTTTTTATTTTATTTTTTCTAGTGTACAGGTGAATCCTTTCACTACTTCGCTTTCAGCTGATGTCATAATTCTTTGTCACTACTAGTGTGAAACTTTTTCCACAAAACCGCACTTTATCAAGAAATATTCCAGATGGTAATTCAATTGATTCTTTCTCTAATCAAATTTTTAAACAAAACATGTTTCTTTGGGAATATTGTTTTAATTGGGAATCCTCTCAAACTATTTTCCCCCTATGTCCTCAATATCACTTCAGTTATGACAGTCTTGATTTATACAATTTTAAGTGAGAAGTTTTCAAACTGATGCCAAGAAACCTTGTAACAAGACCCCCTTCAAGAAATATATAGCACTGGTTCAAAGGTTTTGGGTCAGTAACTTTTGTGTTAATGTTTTAAAAATAAAATCAAAAATAATTAAATACCAACCCCATCTTACCAACCCCAAACTCTTGTTCTCGCTAGGGCTGAATTTATTTGCTCAAAAATACAGTAAAAACAGTAATACTGTGAAATATTTTAAAAATAACCTTTTTTTATCATTTACATTTTTTATTTATTCCATCAATGGCAGCATTGAATTTTCAGCAGCCATTATGCCAGTCTTTCACAAAACTAATTTATTTAAATATAAATATATATATATACACATACACATACACATAAACAAACACACAAGTAAGTAATCAATAAACTGCATGAGACAGACTATAGCATATTCCTCACATTCTGTTATACCCTCTCATATAAATAGTTATCTGTGTAACAGCATAAGCATATCAAGTACCACATAACATTCATGAGCCACATCATGTCTCCACATTTTAAAAGCAGATGTGGAAAAGCCTTGCAGGCAAAATGCACATATTTTTGGCTGGCTTGCTGTCTAAAAAGATACATGTCTCCTTCCTTGGTCAGCTATGGTGAACTCAAGAGAATGAGAGATAAGAGCAGACATCAAAGAAACAGAAGGAGGCGGTAACTGGTGAATTTCCTTGGGATCATTGCTCCTTCTCTGCACAGGTCATCGTTTTGGCTTCTGCAGTAATTATGTTGACATTTACATCAAGGCCCAGACGGACTCGACCAAGAGCACTTCACAAAAATGCCCATTCAAACTGTGCTGGTCTTGTCTCTGAGACTTATGCTTTATTAACTGAGTCATCGCCTCGGTCTTGTGAGCCTGTTTGCTCTCACACACAATCTCTAAAACAATACATTCTATTAATAATTAGAGTTATAGTTCGCCCAAAATTAATATTTAGTCTTTCTTTACGTCCCCTCTTGTCTTTCCAAACCCACAAAAAATGAACACAAAATGAAAATTGACAAATCGTTGCAGAAAAATGAGTTAAAAGCACCATATGAGCTGTGCACCATTCCAAGTCTTCAGAAGACATACAATAATAGCTTTGTGGGGAACAGCCTAAAATTGAAGCCATTATTTAGGTCTTACTACTGCTTTTATGGTATTTTTGTGTTCTTCTTGAAGAAAGAAAGCGCTATTTGTTGTAACAACATGGGGAAAAATAGCTGTTTATTCCTAAAAATATTCCTCTATCCACAACTCTTTCGTATGGCTTTAGCAGAGCAAGGATATAGTGCACAGGTATATTTATGTTGTTTTTGTTGTTTGTTATTTTTATTGAAGACAAAAATATTACTAAAATAATGCTACAAACAGTGCATCAGTAATATCAGTATTATCATATATTTAGGTGAAATGTTTGTTTCATGGACACATGGCAAATAAGACAAGTAGAATACATTTAGAACCGTCTTTTTTAGCATGTTTTCACCATTTTTCTTTTGACTATTTATCTTTTCTAACACATTTGACCATTTTCCCCAGACTAGATTTTCAGTCTTAAACTTGTAAAATATATTTTACAATATTTGTTTTCAGATAAAACATGAAATAAACTATTTAAATGTGTAAATAAATACAAGTGTAAAACATGTGTGTTAAATGATAGGTGTAATTGATGATAACAAAACATTATTTAAAAAGGTCATCTAAAAAGTAATCAGAACGCATTTCAGTGGATGCTGTTACTAACAGTTTTCATCATGTTTTCATGTTTTCATCATGTAATCTGTAATGGACTAAAATGTGTAAGTAGTCAACCCAAATCTGATGACCACATGAGTCAGAAATCAGGAAGAATAGAACAATGACAACAAAGGAATGACGCCAAACCTGTTCACACGTGTGCAGAATTAATTCTGAAACCAATTTTCGACAGATATCACTTTCTAAAATGCTCTGAGAGTCTGAGACTCAGTGTGTGTCACAGTAGCTTGAGTGAGCTGAAACAGACAGGCCTTAATACATTCTGACGTGGATTAGCCACACTCACACTATTTCCTGGCTCCTCTTAAATAATGGAGACGAACAAGCATAGGAGAGGAAATATAAACAGACAAATTGACTTTTAAATTATACATTTTAAACTCTTCGCTTTGGTGTAACCAGTTTTCACTGCCTGAAAACAAATTTCATAACCATGACTAACACCGTACAGCAGTCGTCTCGTTCGCCTGCCGATCGGAGTCTCTGCATGAGGTGCCATGAAGGATTTATGAAACGATTATGAAAATATTGTGTTTCTCAGGAAAACTGTTTAACAATTCTGGCAAATATGTTTTGGAGAGGCAGGTATACTGGGAAAAGCAGACAGCAGACTTATTTATGCATGTAATGACACTGCTGTGCGCGGTGAACGTAAACAGAATTACCCTTGCAGATCTTTTCTTCTTCACCAAAAAGATGATGTATGAAATGTAGTGGCTGTGAGACTAATAATCCTTACAACACAATGATGACTATACTGACAGAACAAAGCAGAATGAACCAATCAGCATTTTTTTCATAAACCCATATTGGGTGTTTCTTAAAATACAATCACTTTTTATAAGAAAGTCACATTACTGTTTTGAAATCTTTACAGTATGCTTGCATTATTTATTTGTGCAAATTTTAAAATGCATTTCATTCCCCCCCCCAATACAGTAAAACTGCACATTTTAGAGTGGCCTTTTATTGTGGCCAGCCTAAGGCACACCTGTGCAATAATCATGCTGTCTAATCAGCATCTTGATATGCCACACCTGTGAGGTGGATGGAAGTGATCACTAACAGATTTAGACAGATTTGTGAACAATATTTGAGAGAAATAGGCCTTTTGTGTACATAGAAAAAGTCTTAGATCTTTGGGTTCAGCTCATGAAAAATGGGGTCAAAAACAAAAGTGTTGCGTTTATAATTTTGTCCAGTATATATATATGAATGATATATATATGTGTGTGTGATGCGATCTGGGAAAACCCGTCGGATGTCGCGTTGGTACGTTTTCAGGACATTCGAAAAATAGATTGAATGTCTTTTTTTGTCAAAATTAGGTTTTCATTCACTTATTATTCTATAACATCTGGTCTATCATCTCTGAAAATATCTTGGCAAAATTAACTATAGTGCAGAAAAAGAGCGATTTATTGCAGCAAGCAGAAAAGACTGTTTTTCTCTTATGAACGTGCTTTCTCTTAACACCAAACAAACAGTTAACATATCCTATCAATTGGTGGGTTTATGTGAGCCAAAATCATTTACGTTTACATTTAGCAGACGCTTTTATCCAAAGCGACTTACAGTGCATTCAGGTTATACATTTTTTTTGTCAGTACATGTGTTTCCTGGGAATCGAACCCACAACCTTTGCGCTGATAACGCAATGCTCTAACCACTGAGCCACAGGAACACACAATTGAAAGAACCAAAGACTTAAACCACTTCAGTCTGTGTGCATTTCATTTATTTAATACACAAGTTTCACAATTTGAGTTGAATTACTGAAATAAATGAACTTTTCCAAGACATTCAAATTTATTGAGATGCACCTGTATAGGTTTTGCTTTACTATGTAGCTTGACATAAGCAACCTTTATTGTATGTAAAGAGAAAAAGAGGGTGGGTGAGCAAATTATTTTTTGTTTTGTTTTGTTTTGTTAACATATATCCATGGAAGAACCATAGATCCATGGAGAAAGAAATGTTCCATGTAAGTCAAAAACAAAAAGTTTGCATAAACTGTGTGGCGCTGGTATGCTTAGCGATGATTACCTCATCAGTCTTTTGTTGTTCTTTCTTTCTTTCTTTCCATGTTTGCATTTACCATTTGTCACGTTTAATGTTTACCTCAGCGCACAGGCTAACATTCATTAGCCGTAGTGTTAAGAATGACTTTTAAAGCAGTCTATATTAGTTAATGCCACAGGGACAGATGCATCATAGTAATAATTCAAGCATTCTTTCAAACAGTCCCATTGGTATTGTGTTGCTTAATATGAACTGAAAGGTGTAGAATGAAGATTAATGTCTTCTCCCGCAGGTCTCACTGAACTACTCTGCTACACGAACAGGAGCGAAAGGCGACTGACCGCGACTTCATGCTTTGCTTGTTTGTTATGAGGAGGAAGTTGTAGATTTCAGAATAATGTGACCTCCTTGAACTCTGAGATTCCAGCATGCGAGCTGAGCCATCCAGATGTGTCTTTGATTCAAGGCTACAGGGACTGATTACTAAAACGGAGTACTAGCATTTGTTCAAACTCATTGTTTAAGAAAACACAGGAAATTCGAACAAGCAGAAAAACGGTGACAGTCTAAATGACAAGGGCACGTCTCTGTGCAGTCAAATCGCTGCTTGACTTTGTGGCAGTTAAGCGCTAATACAGCAGCCAAGCACTGATTCAAATCTCTCCAAACTAGCTTTAGGAGTTGATGGAGTAAAGCCACTCAAACCGCGTACCGCGGGAAAAGGCAATTGAGGTTCAGGGAAAAATGAAGAGGTGTCACTTAAAATCTGTGCTCGGTGTAAAGCCCTTTATTAACTTATGCATTTCATCAAACATCACGGCATATGGGTAGTCAGGCAGCCATAGGTGCTAATAGTGTTAACAGCTATTATAGGAGATGAGATATATTTATATATATATATATACACAAAACAAAATTATAAGCGCAACACTTTTGTTTTTACCCACATTTTTCATGAGCTGAACTCAAAGATCTAAGACTTTTTCTATGTACACAAAAGGCCTATTTCTCTCAAATATTGTTTACAAATCTGTCTAAATCTATGTTAGTGAGCACCTCTCCTTTGCCGGGATAATCCATCCACCTCACAGGTGTGGCATATCAAGATGCTGATTAGACAGCATGATTATTGCACAGGTGTGCCTTAGGCTGGCCACAATAAAAGGCCACTCTAAAATGTACAGTTTTATCACAGCACAATGCCACAGATGTCGTAAGTTTTGAGGGAGCGTGCGATTGGCATGCTGACTGCAGGAATGTCCACCAGAGCTGTTACCCGTGAAATAAATGTTCATTTATCTTCCATAAGCCGTCTCCCGAGTCGTTTCAGAGAATCTGGCAATACATCCAACCGGACAGGACCTCCACTTCCAGCATCTTCACCTCCAAGATTGTCTAAGACCAGCCACCTGGACAGCTGCTGCAACAATCGGTTTTGCATAACCAAAGAATTTCTGTCTCAGAGAAGCTCATCTGCATGCTTGTCGTCCTCATCGGGTCTCGACCTGACTGCAGTTCGTCATCTTAACTGACTTAAGTTTGCAAATGCTCACATTCGATGGCATCTGGCACTTTGGAGAGGTGTTCTCTTCACGGATGAATCCTGGTTTTCAGTGTACAAGGCAGATGGCAGACAGCGTGTATGGCGACATGTGGGTGAACGCTTTGCTGATGTCAACGTTGTGGATCGAGTGGCCCATGGTGGCGGTGGGGTTATGGTATTGTCAGGCATATGTGATGGACAACGAACACAGGTGCATTATATTGATGGCATTTTGAATGCACAGAGATACCGTGACGAGACCCTGAGGCCCATTGTTGTGCCATTCATCCACGACCATCACCTCAAGTTGCAGCATGATAATGCGCAGCCCCATGTTGCAAGGATCTGTACACAATTCCTGGAAGCTGAAAACATCCCAGTTCTTGCATGGCCAGCATATTCACCGAACATGTCACCCATTGAGCATGTTTGGGTTGCTCTGGATCGGTGTATACGACAGGCGTGTTCCAGTTCCTGCCAATATCCAGCAACTTCGCACAGCCATTGAAGAGGAGTGGACCAAATTTCCACAGGCCACAATTAACAACATGATCAACTCTTTGCGAAGGAGATGTGTTGCACTGCATTAGGCAAATGGTGGTCACACCAGATACTGACTGGTTTTCGGGACAAAAATTAAATTATTAGATGAAATCAATAAAAATTATTAGATCTTTGAGTTCAGCTCATGAAAAATAGGGGTAATAACAACAAAAAAAAAAAATATATATATATATAGAGAGAGAGGGGGTGATCTGTTTCACATAAGCAGTAAAGAAGCAACATACTAAGTGAGAGACCGTATGAGAGAGCTGCTATTTTTTTTAATCTGTCAAGGTGAGGTCAGTCAGTCTATTTTCCATAACATTTTGCTTACATGCCACCATGCGATCGCACTGTAAAGGTGTGAACAAACATTCGGCTCATGTTGCTGGTGTCTCTGTGTTAACATATAGACACATAACACATCAGTCGCTAGGTAAGATGAGACACCCATGAGATGAAACGTGATTACATTTTGAGGAGAAAGGGAGCACATGGAAAATGTGACCATCATGACCATTTATGTTCAAAATGTGATTGTTATAGATGTTGGTTATTATTGTTGACTAAAGCTAATTTTATCAAATCATTTTATGAATCATGAAACAACACTGAATAAAATATAAACATTAGATTTAGGTTAAAAAATATAAACCAAACATTTTGAAGCACTAAAGTTACTATATGGATATAAATAGTGGATATAGATGTTGCCATTAATGTTGACTAAAGTTGATACTATTAAAGCATTTTATGAATTATAAAATAATGCTGAAATTAAATATAAATATTATATTTAGATTACAAAAATGTAAATGGAACATCTTAAAACAATAAAATTACTAAATTATATAAATCTTGGTTATAGATGTTGATTATTATTGTTGACAAAATCAATGATTATTAAAGCATTTTATGAATCTTTAAATAAAGCTAAAATAAAATATAAATATTATATTTAGGTTACAAAAATTTAAACATAACATATTGAAGTACTAAAACTATTAAATGGATAAAAAAATAAGTACTGAAATACAAATCTAAAAAAATGAAAATAAAATAAATGTAATCTAAATATCAATAAAAAAAGAAAAATGTATAAAACTAAAAGCTAATTCAAAACAAAACTTTAATAGTACTTAAATAATACTAAAACAAAACTGTTGATTATTTGCAGAAATTTTAAACAGAAAGATTTTCTGTTATATTACAGTTTAGTTGGCTCTAGCAAGATGTGACAGCAGGGCCGGTCTAAGCTATTAAGTGACATAGGCGATGCCTAGGGTGCCAAATGAGGCAGGACCGGCACTGTGTGAAGGCTATAAAAAGCATGAACGTTAGCCTTATATGTTGTGTGAAGTACTGAACTACACTGAATTGGGACTAAAGCTTTTGAGCATCAAAAAAGGACACCAAAGCACCATGAAAGCATATGACTCACGCACTGCATTCCAAGTCTTCTAAAACCATATGATAGCTTTGTGTGAGGAACAAATGAAATGTAAGCCTTTATTCACTGATAATTCTACACTTGAGAGGACTGAGAAATCACTGAAACCAGAGACAGTGAGCGGAACACAAGAATCGCTTGGTCAAAAAAACAATTTGGTGAATTGGATGATCAACTGATTCATTGAAAAACATTAACCCAGAAACTGGATATTGCCACATATCTCAAAAGCATGCAGAGAAGAGCTAAGGCTGATTAAATAGCAAAAATAAAAACACCATAAGCATACATCAGCTCGTTTATAAAAACATATTAGATAATATACCTTACTGTGCCCAGACCTTTTCAATCTTGATATGAATCAAAGAGGTGCTATTCATAAGACAACATAACATCTTTACTTTAGAAATTGATCTTTGGGTAATTCATTTTGTTGTGAATCGTGGCCTTATTAGAGAGAAAAGTACTTCATCGAACCATGATTCAGCAAATCCAGAGTCTGGTGACGTAACGACCTCTAATCGCTGCATCTCGTTCTGTTACCTTTCTAAACGACCCTTATCCCCACCCTTTTTTGTCCTACACTTTCCTTTCTGTTGCTCTGCCATGTCATGGCTGACTCATCTCATTATCCATCTCAGTGAGTCCCCTCGCCACCTCGAGTCAGGTGCTGGCGCGTCAGGCACGTCAGTAACCCTGGCAATATGACACCCAGTGAGAGGCTGTGATATATATAGCAGGCCTCTAGTGAGAGTCACATGGGCCTCCCCAGTGTCAATCCGGCCCACTCCGCCCCCGAAATCTGTTCTATTGATCTACGTAAATGAGGCATCTGTCTCACACTCAAAATAGCCCTTAGAAATTACACTGATCCCAACTGACCTCTCCGTCAATGTCAGGGTACACCGGTGTTTGTCACCAAACTGTCAAAGAAATGTGCTTACTTCATGCGGGGTGTGCGAGGCACAAATATGTAATTTTCTTGACTTGAGAATATATCAATATCAAAAACAGATTGACTCTGCACTTTCTGTTCAGTTTAACTGTCAACTTCCTGAACTTTGAGCTTCTTTATCATGCAGTACCTTCACACGTACAATCTATACTCTGGTGTCAGGACTGTTGAGCAGAATATGTAGACATAGATTTATGACTGGAATTCATCAGAAGCAAGTACAGAGTGACACAGCAGAGGTCACATCACATATACAGGTCACTAAATAGAACAGAGACAAATTATGTCTAAAGTAAATATTACATTGTTGTTCTAAATAGCAGCTCATCCATGTTACAAAATTATACCTAAAAGAAAATGGAGGCAACAACAGGACATAGAAAAGTGCAGAACCAAGGCAGACAAATGTATACAAATGACAGAAAAATACACAAAGAGAAAGACAGATATAAACAGAGTGGTGTGCATGCACAGGAAGACAAAAATATATACAGACAGACAGCTGGATAGATATAGAGATACACAGACAGACAGACAGACAGACAGACATAGATACACAGACAGACAGACAGATAGATATGGATACATAGACAGACAGACAGACAGACAGACAGATATATATATATATATATATATATATATATATACACAGATAGACAGACAGATAGATATGGATACATAGACAGACAGACAGACAGACAGATTTACAGGACCGATAGACATGCACAGGAAGAGATGTACATACAGACAGATAGTTGATAGAGATACAGACAAAGTCAGATGGATACATAGATGGATAGACAGTTGGATTAATATATAGAAGTTTAGACAGAAAGACGGATGGACGGACGGACAGACAGACAGATATAAACGGTGGCAGACAGATTTACAGGAAGACTGATAGATAGGCACATAAAGACAGATATATAGTTAGATAGAGAAGAAAGAAAGAAAGAAAGAAAGAAAGAAAGAAAATGGTTAGATATATGGACAGATATATAAACAGACAGACAGAATAAAGACATATAAAATAGATACAGTACATAAACAGTGACAGACAGAAAGACAGGCAAACTGATATACATTTACAAAAATAGAGTGATATGTAGACAGGCAGACAGACATCAATGCTTATCACAGAGTCAGTCTTTGAGAAAGTGCATTACGTGTGTAAGAATGAGAGATATTCTAATCAAACATGACTGTGAAGTGTTGTGTAAGACCCCAACAGCTTCAGAAGGGACCCGGGGACATCATTAGCCTCACTGATGATCACTCACACACACACACACACACACACACACACACACACACACACACACACACACACACACACACACACACACACACACACACACACACATACAGCTCCTTTAGTGAAGCTATCATCGACCCACACTAGCTGGGGAAGAGCTACAGGTCAATGTATTGTTCCTGTTGTTATTATTATAATGATTGCATTTATTGTTATTACTACTATAGTCCTGAGTGGACTTGTTGCATTCTTTGTCTCTCTCTCACTCGGTGACAACCTAATTAGTACTAGGCCTCAGGATAATAACACTAAGAAAGAGAGAGAGAGAGAGAGAGAGAGAGAGAGAGAGAGAGAGAGAGAGAGAGAGAGAGAGAGAGAGAGAGAGAGAATGAAATTGACTGTCTTTCCATATGATGTCCAGTGAGGAAGTGCTGACCAGCAGCATGTCCACTATAAACATGACTGCTCCATGAATGGTTCATTTTACGTTTCTGGACTCATTGCTCATGCCTGGCTGGCAATTTCCTTTGCGTTAAGGGTTGCCAGTAACTGTGGGCCTATTGCATCCAAGACTGTACAGAAATACGTGACGCCATGTTGAGCTTCATCCAATGCGCCGTTATTAATCAAAAATAGACCTCCGTTATGGTGTCATTCACAGCAAGTCATCAACCGTTGCGTTGTTATATGCCATATGCGTTGTTATTCGCCAGCATGAGTTAGAACCATGGGATCTTCTGTACAAATAGAAGTACATGAGGGAATTATGATAACCAAAGCTAACAGACTTCTTTCAGTTATGTCTAAACTAGAACTATCAATTGCACATGTCAATTTAGTGAAATTATAAAAGGGGGAAAAATGCATGGGATATAAAACAATCATGACCCTAACCTGTATTTGAACAATATTCCACTATGAGGAAATATTACAAATAACTAATATTTTGAAATGAAATATATAATATAATATACTATACATTATTTGGAATATCATGTAATTAACTTGATTAAAAAATTAAATAAATGTTAAGTTCTACACCAAACACACTGAAACCAAATAATCACAGCTGACACCAAGCCATTTATAGCAAACCCCCTTGTTAGAAACGACAACAGCCCGAGCTAAATAGGAAGCAGTTTGCTCCAGTCAGTCCATCAGAGTTCAGCCTAACAGCATGCAGCACAAGAAGGGGAGAAGGACAGTAGCTGTCATTTAACACAACTTGCCCTCCGAGCCTGTAGTAAAACAGCTTCATACCACTAGACTTCGTCTCACAAGCGCTCTCTCTCTCTCTCTCTCTCTCTCTCTCTCTCTCTCTCTCTCTCTCTCTCTCTCTCTCTCTCTCTCTCTCTCTCTCTCTCTTTTCTGTCAGCTTAAGTGACAAGTGACCTAAAATCTCACCTTGCATGAACCTACCCTGCTTCTTCCTGTTGAGACGACTGTCAAGTGGGGTGCCCTACAACCATGCACCAAAACGAATACAAAACAATGTTGACAAACAACAGAGAGAGAAAAATAAACACAAAAAATCTAGGAAAATGAAGATGCCAACATGACAGACCTCAAGGACACTAGAATAGGCCTGCTCCCACATACCCAGAGAGAGAGATTGGCACGAGAAGGCCAGGAGGATTGTTTTTGTTCACAGAATTCCCCTGACAGTTGGAGGGACATGGTTACCTTTTAAAGGCCCTTCTGTAAATCGCATGCTCATCATGCTGATATCAAAAACAATCCGAAACAACATTCTCTTTTTCGTGAATGAATACAGAGATCAAAGCAGAAGCTATTCACTTTTTGACATAGCAAGTCTTCATTATAGCATTTTATCATCATTTAACCCTTTTAGATTCCTGTAAAATTAGCCTAAAACGCCTAAAAAGGAATACCCAAAGTAAATTGCATTCTGTTCTTGGACCATTTAGATTATATGCATGGTTTTGGTCTCTTTTGAAAGGTGACACTCTGGGGTTTGTCTCTCAACAGGCAGAATCACTGTAGGTCTTACTGATATTGAGTAATAACACTTTGAACTCACTGAAAAAAAATCCCCCTACATTTTCTTTGTAAATAGAAGCCTGCAGATGACTATAGCTGGGAGGTATGAACTGGAAAATACATTGGAATCACAGAATGAAGCCTTACCAAGCCAAATTTTCCATTTGATAAACAATATATTATAAAATGAGTATTTTACACACATTTATCTAAGTTTATGTCTAGGCGCTTCCCAAAAAAAGACACTTGGAGACCCTTTGTAACCAACGACACATACAATGCTGTAATTCTTGAATGCTTTAATGTAAAGTGATCATTTTGGGCTCTAATGAAAGTTTACACTTAGAGCTATTCAATTTCAGATTCAATTCCAGATTCACTGTCAATGATTGCTGACACATAGTAACTGAAGCATGAACACATTATAGTGACATTTATACATAGAATCCAAAATTTGTACACTTGTACAATTTCTAATCTAATTACATTGTTTTTCCTATATTTCTATTTCTGTACATAGTATATTATTTAATTTCAGTTTTTTATTATATTGGTGTTATATTCCATTCCTTCTGTGTTATTCCTATGTATGTCTGCACCATGTCTGTTCTTTCTTCTGCACTGGAAGCCCCTGTCATCAGGACAAATTCCTTGTGTGTAAACACACTTGTAATAAAGCTCTTCTGATTCTGATTATAGTGTTTTGACGATTTTTTTGCTGTCATCATGTCCCTCAGTATATAGCTTTTTGCTGACTGGCTCCCAGACTTCAGTTGATTCAATATCAGATAATTGTCTGTGATATAAAAAAGTTAGAAGTTAGCAGGAATACATCAAAACACAAACACATATAAAACACACACACGTTGTTTTTTATGGTTTACTGGGACTCTCCATATGCGTAATGGTTTTATACTGTACAAACTGCATGTGCTATTGCCCTACAACAACCCTACACCTAAACTTAGCCCTCACAGGAGACGGTGCATTTCTACTTCCCCACAGAAAACTCACTCTGTATGATTTATAAGCGTTTTGAATTATGGGGACACTGAAAAAGTCCTTGTAATACCTGCCATACCCATGTCATTATACACATTTGTGTTCTCATAAACCACATAAACATGCACACACACACACACACACACACAAACAAACACGCACAAGCACACAAACACGCACACACAGAGACCGGAAGTTAGCCGAAAGATCTCAAAACAAACCCATACCTCAACATATACTGTAAAATATGTATAATATACCTAATTAAATGTATAATACACACACATATAATTATATAATGTAATAAAAAACTTACTTTTTTAACGTAAAAGTCACCTGTTGGAAACTATTTGGAAAGTCCTTTATAATAACTAACTGTTACAGAACCACTGGCTCTTAGAATCACTTTTATTATAATCAATACAACATCCATTTAATCAGGGATTAGACACACAATGAGTCTATGTTCACTCTCAACGAGATCAGTTCACTAATAGATGATTGTTATTATAAATATATAATAACCAACTACTAATACTTGTCTCTCTGCTTTTGAGTTGTAACAAATAAGATCAAGAAACACATGGTTACAACAGCCAGAGAAAAATAAACAATAAAAAAACTAACACAGAAGTCAAGGGTCAAGAGCCCAACTAAAGCAGACAGTGATCTCTAACATGGTTACTTCAAATGAAACTAAATCAACATCCAAAACTAGCTAATTCTCAATAAGATCCTCTGTAGATGTCTGACAGAATTAACGTCAGTCTGGTTATTATTAATAAGTGGAGCTAGTGATGCTGTTTGTAGGGTTGTTTAATCAGATTTTGAGAGATTTAGTGTATTTTATTTCAGTTGATTTCATCTAAGGCTGTGTCTGAAATCAGTTGTAGTAGCTCTTGTGTTTCTCTTTTCTTCAGTGATTCTGTTTAACAGCAGGTGTTCATCGCTAAAATTCAATCAGCACTTAATTATTCACTTAATTACTTAACTGCAAGTTTTAAAACGTACATGGTTTAAGCCAATGGGATTGGTTTACTCAAACTGTTTGAGTTACCCTAACTTTACAGTGTAGGGTCAGTAATATAGCTTAACGTTAATGAAAGCTCATCTTATGCTCACCAATGCTGAATTTATATAATGAAAAACACAGTATACAAATATTAATATTAATAATAATAATATTTAGATGTATTATTACAATAAAAAAAATAACTGTTTTTAATATTAATACTAATTCCTTTGATGGTAAAGCTGAATTGTCAGCAATAATTACAGCAGTCTTTAGTGCCACATGATCCTTCAGAAATCATTCTAATATGCTGATTTGAGGCTCAAGAAACATGTATTATGGTTTAAAACAGCTGTGAAATATTTGAATTAAAAGTTAAAAAGAGCAGTTAAAAACGCACAAAAAGGTATTTGCATACTGTCACTTTTGCTCTAATAATGAAACTAAATAATAAATAAATACCTTATTGACCCCAATTTCTGTAATGTTTGAACTAATTTGTGCTGTATATTATTGTACATATGTACAAATATTGTATATATTCACACACATACACACACACACACACACACATATATATATATATATATATACACATATATACACACACACACAGACAGTCATAGCCAAAAATATTGGTAAATTTCTCTGCATTGTTAATCCTATAATTGGGGTCTGTAAATGTTAAAGTGTAGTAATAGTCTTTAGAGGTAATAGTCTTGTTATAGCCAACTGCAGCTTTTAGATCAAAATGCGTATGTCTCCATTGATAGCCATTCAACATCTTTTGCAAATAGCATCTAAAACCACACATCATTCAAAATATTATGAATGTCAGCCAAATGATGACTGCCATTGAGATGACTGAGAATGCTAACATTTCGATTTCTCCAGGTATTAAAGACCTCTTTGATTTAGACTCTGAATTATGCTGTAACTCCGGTCAAGTGGCCGCTAAGTTTTATTTAATCACCAAAGCCAATTTTTACCTGCAGCTGGCTCTATGCAAGTGTTATTTTTAAACCCAGTGATCCTAAAAGCTTTGCAGTTTTATTACAATAAGCAGTCAGACAAACTACCCGATGCATGAGTGTACTCACTGCCTCTGGCTCTGGGACTAAAGGTAAGGTTTTCATTCAAACTTTAAGGAGGCTGAATGGTAGAGCAGATATCATTGTATATGATAAGGATGTCTTCTTTATTTTTAATGTGCGTGACATTGAAAGTGACACAGGCCTGGCGCCTCATAAATCAAGTTGACAGTGCAATGGATTTGTAATGGATTTAAAAAAAAGACAAAAAATACATCAGGAATAGTTCTCTCTCCTCCCCCTCCCTGCAAATATCCCAAGAGGCTCTGCTCTATTTAAGATGTATGCAATTACTTAATTTCATCCATCAATGATGGGCAAGCGGCTACATTGCAATCATGCACGGCTACATTGCAGTGACATTCGGTAATGAACATATGTGAAGATGTTTGTGTGTGTGAAATGTTAAGAGTCATTCTTGTGGAAAATGCCCAAGTTTACTGTAAACATTCAACATACAATCTTTATTGACAGACACACACAAGCATATAGCATGCGTACAAAGTTCAAGGATGATTCACCGCTCTAATGTGTTTGTGCTGAGAAGTGTCTATTTTCACTTTTTTTTAATTTAGTCAGTGTGTATGTTTGGGCATAAAACATTACAAATCTGAAGGTCCACTCCAAAGGGAGATATTTTGTTTAAAAAAAATCCCTTTTCGAGAACTACAACGAACATTGACTACAGCATTGTTTTCCGGTGTTTGTGATATCACAAAGCGGTCCATTAGAATATAATTCAAATAAATCCCGAATGGTTGGGGGGTGGGGAGAATGCTTGATTGAGCACTGCACGTTTCAAAATCGAAACCCGGTGCTGTATTTCTGAAGGAAACCGACTGTCTTCAGAACATTTTGGATGTCATTTTCATTTCATCTGGCATGTAATGTATGATAAAGCAGCATTTGTGATCGGAGCCCTGCTTTGTGTACAGCGTTACTGGGGAAACCTCGATCTCTCCTACCCCAACAGTGCCTCCTGCAGGCAGGGAATTCATTTTAATGTATATGCCGCCACAAATAGTGTAAATCTGTTGGACTATGTTATGAATAAATTCAACTGTATAACAGTATCACTACAATTCATGGTATAATGTAAGAATTAAAGAACAATAAACATAATACATGTTAAATATTTAAGATATTTTGATATTACCCCAAACTTTTGAACAGTATAAGCTTCAATCACTGTCTTGTTAGTAACAATCTGCACATTTATAAGCCAGGCACTTGAAATTTCACTCGAAATGCTTTGAGTTTTAATGACAAAAATGAAAATACAATCCTGCAAAATGTATTTGTTTGTTAAATTTAACTTATTTGTCCTTCCCTTTGCTCATTTCTGCCCTATATTAAACAGATTTTTTTCTATCTTTTTTGAAGCAGTACTTGTGTTTTTACTGCGGTTCTTTTGGATCTTCGAAAGACAATGATCTGTCAGTGTATTCAGGGCGGATTCAATAAGAATCAATCATGCCTACTGCTAGCAATGCTTACTTGCACACGCTGTCTGCGTTGTTTTAGCATGCAGTTCAATAGGAACAATAATGCAAAAACACCAAAAACAGCACAGATAAACTGGTTAAAATGGACTGCGAAACAAAGTGGAGACCGGTTTTAATGCTTCAGTGCTGCGAACAAAAGGAGGAGCAACTGTTTAGTCAACATATCTAAGTGATCAATATGCTTTGATTTTAAAGCAATATGCACTTAACTTAACTAAATATATTTTCTAAAGTTACAGTAAAAAACTGTAAACAGACACTATATGAGCCAAATGAGGGTGAGAGAGGCAGAAAGACAGAAAGAGAGAAAGTTACACAGGTTCAGGCTTTAGTTTTCCTCACTGTTAATGGAACACATTAAATGCTGATTTTACAGCCCTGTAGAAAAGCAAGGAAGGAGGAGAGAGGCAGGAGCTAAAACTGTAAAGAAAAGGATCACTATAGTATAAGACGCGGTAAATGTCAGTGGCAGGGGTGGGAGTGATAAATCGCTTCATTTAAGGCTGTGGGGGCCAATGGGAACATACCAGTCATTATGATGTCATGTCTGGCCAATGCAAATATGGGCTCTGTCCCAAATGCCTCCCTAAGTCCAGTGGTCATCCTTGGAGTCCCCATTTTAATGATACAATGTCGCATAGACTGTCCACTGTCAGGGAACCTAAATTAAACTAACTAAATTAAAAGTTTGTCAGAAGGTCACATCCAAGGTGCTTGTATGAGAAATAAAAGGCTCTTTTGAAACATGGGGACAATGATAAATGGGACATCTTATGGCCTAATTTACTTCACAAACACATGGAAGCATTGCATAACAGCCATCAAAACTATAGTATACACGAGAGTAGCAATTATGGACAAGAACATGGATCTCTAGAGGTGCATTAAAATTGTGGAAAACAAGTTGAGTCTAAATATGAGACTCTCTGAATTATCCATTTGACATCGTGTAGTAGCTATACGCACAAACATTATTTGATCATGTATGCATATACATATCATGTGTAAATACTAATTATTGAGGTATAACTGTATAAATTACAATGTAGAACCAAAAGTAAAGTAAATATATAATATATCCATATCCATATTAACCACAAACCACTGTACCATATTTAAACCGCAATTTATTAAAATCCATGTGATAATTCCCAAGAAAACACATTGACAATAAGCTTTCCAGGTTGGCCTACAAATTGACATCCTTACTGAAAAGTTCTATAGCAACATATTTTTTTACTAACAAGATCAAACAGCAATGAGAAAACTCACTTCACAGACGGATTGTTCCCAAAGAAAAATACAGCCGCTATCTTATATGATATCTGAAAAAAGGGACACTATTTAGGACATAACTTATTAAAAACTTAACCACTTCTGCTTATTCTGTCACTTAATGTTGAGATAGTGAATTAGTGGGTTTGTGTTAAATGTGAGCTAAAATCATCACAGTTAAAAGAACCAAAGACAGTCTGTGTGCATTGAAGTTATTGAATACACGAGTTTCACAATTTGAGTTGAATTACTGAAATAAATGAATTTTTCCACGACATTCTAAGTTATTGAGATGCACCTGTATATGGATATAGCTATATATAAGGAATGCTATATTTATTCTCTCATGGTTTACCTAACTATGATGACTTTTGCTTCTGAGAAACCTGGAAATGTAAAAAGGGTAAATTATGACACATCATACCCTATTTAACGTGTAGTTCAGCTTAAAATACTTTTAGGATATAGGACAATATACAGTATGACAGTATACTGTATAAAGTATACTGTAAAGCAAATATTATCTGCTTTGTGTATGTTGTTGGATATGTGACAGGAACCTTCAAACATTTGCTTTTCTTTACAAAATGCAGTCACACTGTACATTTCAGTCTTGTTGATAAATAGGTTCAGAAGTCAGAGAAAGATGCAGTATTTTATCTGGATGTGGATAATTTGGAGCGCTTTCATATGGGCTTTTACCGCATATAAGAGGAGTATTACTCTGTCCCCAGCACTACTGGTCAGACACTATGATGGATCGTCCATTTTACGGGCTCTTTCCTCTGATCCGCTATTCTTAACTGTATTTTCTGTCTACTTTAACTTGAAACATCCATTTTTACCTGACACACTTATTCATCAGAAAAGCAGAATGTTGCTTGGGATGAGCTGATTTCCTGTGTCCCACAGACATCCTCCAGCGCTGAGAGGGACACGACTCAAAGATCCTCGTCTCGCTCGCTTTTTTCAGTCCCTCCCTCCATCTTTCCTCCCTTGAGGAGGCAGGTTGATTGTTTGACTTTTCAAGTCTGCCATGGTGAAAACACAACAGATACATCTTCCTGGTTCAATTAAGGTAGTTGGGGCCACATCAACTGACTCTCATAAAGCAGTCCATCTTTCTTTCCGACAGTCCGGTGGAGGGGGCAGAGGGTGGGCACTAATGAGGGAGCCAGAGGGGATTGTGAGATTGACAGAATGAGCCAGGGTCACAACACAGTACGGTAAGAACATTAAAAATGGGTCAGAGCATTCTTGGGGCACTTTATTTATTTTGGAGTGGAGAAGGTTCATCTGTATGTGGGTGAAAATTATGATTGTAATTTTCTGAAGGCTTGAAATATGGCACGGACCATTTTTTATTCCTCTGATTACCTGTCATTGACAATCCTTTGCTTAAACAGACACTCACAGAGCCATTTGCACGAAGCTTAATCTCTATGAAAAGTCCAAAAACCGGTGCGTATACTACAGCGAATTTGGTATTCAGTACGAGGAAGCGTCAAAATAGAGTAGGAGGGTTTAAAATTGAACGGTAAATTACATTATTCTTCATTTTGCAGACAATTTCTTATCTAAAGTGACTTACAGTACATTTTAATACAATCCTCCGAGAGAAACCTTGAATTAAAGTCAATGTGAAACAAAATGGGCCATTTATTTACTTTCGTAATGTCCATTCCTGGATTTGTTCTGCATTATTCATTGATTCACATCATTTCAAAGAAGAAAAATATTAGTCTTTATAATATTTCATCAAAATGTAATAACTTGCTCCACCTCGAAAATGACATTCCCATTTTGAAAAGCCAATGTAAACCAACAAGTAATGCAGTAAAATCTTGCCAATAATTAACACAGAAATGTAATGTCGTATAATAACCTGCTTGTGAGAGTGAAGTTAGTAAACGTCTACAGTCACAGCGCCACTGAGTGTTCAAGAGCAGCAAATGCAAGAAGGTACGGAAACCACTGTCTAGACTGGACTACTGCAATGCTCTTTTAGCTGGACTTCCATCATGCACAATCAAACCTTTTACAGAGGATTCAGAATGCAGCGGCACAATTGGTCTTCAGCAAACCCAAAACGGCCCATGTCACACCTTTCTTTATTTCCCAGCACTGGCTCCCAGTTGCAGCTCGCATCAAGTTCAAGACACCGATGCTTGCATATAGAACAGCAACAGGCTCAGCACCCGCCTACTACCACTCCCTTATGACAATCTACATCCCCTCAAGAAGTCTGAGATCTGCAAACGAGTGACGCCTCGTCGATGGCACCCATCACTTGACTTCATCATAAAAAAAAAAGAAAAAACCTTCGCTCTCTTTCCTTAACTTTGCCTTAACCCTTAACCTCTGAAGGGTTTTCAGTTAACGACGACTGAAAAGATGGCGCCAGTGTGTGTGGCCTGCCGTCTGGCTCTGCAAGCTTTGTGTGTTTTTGTGCTGTTTGTGTCACTTGCTGTTCAAAATGTTGAGTCTCTATTGGTGTACGATCGCCAAACATTACTGAATTTTCGACATTCTGCCAAAGATTTAGTAAAATTTGATTATGCTGGACAAAAGACTTTGCCCCCGCTTCTATCGGGCATTCCAGCTTATCTCTGCCGCCTCCCTGTTATACATCCCCGGCGTAAGCGCCACCGTCGCCGAGGAAAACGCGGTGGTTGGCTGGTGAGGGTGAAGACTGGCTTAGCACTCTCTTCCATGGGTTCCTGGACTGAATACCGAGCGGTGCCTCGCCTCTCTATTTCTCGGCGATTGCTGGACCCTATCGACGCCTGGCTGGTACCTGTCGTCGGCTCGGATGAGGTGTCTCTGTCCCGCGCCCCCTGCTCTCCTCGCCCTCGTTGGCGTGGGGTAAATCCACAAGACCTGCGGCCTCTGTGTCGGGTTCCTTTGAAAGTCAGCACCGCGGAACTGCCGGCAATTCCTATTAGGATTGGGCTGGTGAATGCTAGATCGCTGGCGAATAAAACCTTTATCCTAAGGAATTTCTTTACGTCTAGGGATCTTGACTTTCTCTGTGTGACTGAGACGTGGTTGAGAGTTGGTGAGTCCAGTGTTTTCTCTGAACTTTTACCGAATGATTGCTGCTATTTAAATTCTCCGCGCACGTCGGGACGAGGAGGAGGAATAGCAATCATTTATAAGAACACCTACAAATGTAAACAACTATCGCTACCATCCTCGTTTAGCAGCTTTGAATTGAGTTTATTTGAGTTGGGTCGTTCTCTCAAAATGCTGGGTGCAGTAGTTTATCGGCCTCCCAGATACAATAAGGACTTTATAAATGAGTTTTCTGCTTTTTTGGCAGACATTATGCCTAAATATGACCATGTTCTTATTGTTGGGGATTTTAATGTTCACGTGTGTTGCCCTGACAACCCAATGGTAAATGACTTTTTATGTCTTATTGATTCTTTTAATCTGGTGCAGTCTGTGTCTGGCCCCACACAGGAGCGGACACACACTCGATCTTGTTCTATCTTTTGGTTTGCCTGTTCGTAACCTTGAGATCTGTGACGCAGTGTTTTCTGACCATATGCCTGTATTATTTGATATTGCTCTTGCCTGTAATACAGTTGAAACCCGCTGCTATTCGCCCCTGTCGCATCATTAACCCTTCCACTGCTGTTAAGTTTACATCTGTTTTAGTCAGAACTGTGCTATACCACAGTCTATATGTAATGATTCAGAGGCGCTTAGCTCATGGTTGCACTCTACCTGTCAAACTGTTATGGATACTGTGGCTCCTTTAAAAATCAGGCAGCCAAAAACTAAATTTGAGCCATGGCTGAATGACACAGTTCGTGCTGTCAGGCGTGAGTGCCGTAGGGCTGAGCGCAAATGGAAAAAGGACAAATTGCGTGTGTCCTTTCAAATACTAAGGGACTGCTGGCATCATTTTCAAAAACTGTGAAAGAGGCAAAAATAAATTATATTTCTGAAATTATTATGTCAAATTGTAACAAGCCTTGTGTTTTATTTAAGACTATCGATGCAGTTCTCAATGCTCATAACGGTTTATGTTGACGCTTCCTCTGCTGTTTGTGAAAATTTTCTTCACTTTTTTATTGATAAGGTTATTTCCACCAGGGCTGTTATCTCACCTCCTTCGAATGATCCCTCAGTCTCCGTCCTTTGCTCGGCTGTCTTTGACAAGTTTGAACTTGTGACTTTGTCAGTATTACATGATATTGTTGGTCATTTAAAGCCCTCAGGTTCTCCATATGATGCTGTCCCTCCCGATTTGTCAAGGAGGTTTTTCCCACTGTAGGGCCATCTGTTCTTGCAGTTGTAAATAGCAGTTTGTCATCAGGTGTGGTCCCTGAAAATTTTAAACACGCAGTAGTCCAACCTCTGATTAAAAACCTGGTCTGGATCCTACAGAACTTGCTAATTTTAGACCTATCTCCAAGCTGCCTTTTCTTTCAAAAGTCCTTGAAAAGATAGTTTATAGTCAATTGATGGCCTATCTGAAAGATCATAATATTCTTGAAGTGTTTCAGTCCGGTTTTAAAATGCTACATAGCACAGAATCTGCACTTCTAAAAGTTTTTAATGATATCTTTTTAGCTACTGACACTGGTGATTGTGTTATTCTGGTGCTTCTTGACTTAACTGCTGCATTTGATACTGTGGACCATGAAATCTTAATATCTCGTCTGGAGCAGTGGGTGGGCATAAAGGGCATAGCACTCCAATGGTTCAGGTCTTATTTAAAAGATAGGACTTTCTGTGTTAGCTGTGGTGATGCTGTGTCCTCTTCGGCTCCTCTCTCTTGTGGGGTACCGCAGGGCTCAGTTTTAGGTCCTCTTCTTTTTTCTCTTTATTTGCTCCCCCTTGGATCAATAATCAGGAAGCATGGCTTGTCATTCCATTGTTATGCTGATGATAGCCAGATTTATGTCCCACTTAGAAAGAATGACACAGTCAGACAGCTACTTGATTGTCTTGATGATATAAAGGCATGGATGTCTCTTAACTTTTTAAGTTTCAATGAAAATAAAACAGAAGTGTGTTTGGTGGGACCACTGGGACCCCCTGGTTGATTTGGGTGCCTTGTCTCAGTACATCAAGCCAACCATCACTAACTTAGGGGTGAAAATTGACTCTAATCTCAAGCTCGACAGTCAGATCAGGGCAGTTGTAAAATCAAGTTTTTTCCAATTGAGGCAGCTGGCCAAAATAAAGCCTTATCTCTCAAGCCAACATTTTGAGACCGTGATCCATGCCTTTGTAACCACTCGGCTCGATTACTGTAATGCACTGTAATGCGGGCGTTAGTGGGTCTTCGATTGCTCGTTTGCAGATGGTGCAAAATGCTGCAGCACGTCTTTTAACTGGAACACGTAAATATGAGCACATCTCCCCTATTTTGGCATCACTTCACTGGCTGCCAGTACATTTTAGGATTAAATTTAAAATTCTTTTATTTGTTTTTAAATCCCTAAATGGGCTTGCCCCACCTTACATTTCTGAGCTGCTACACCCTTACATGCCCACCCATTCTCTCAGGTCAGCTGATCAGCTGCTCCTGAATGTGCCAAAGACAAAGCGTAAGCTCAGAGGGGATCGTGCGTTTGCTGTGGCAGCTCCTAAATTATGGAATGATTTGCCTCTGCCCATTAGGCAGGTCTCTTCATTGTCTTTATTTAAATCAACTCTTAAAACATATCTTTTTTCTCTGGCCTTTGACATCTGATGCTGACATTCAACATTGACAGTTTTATTGTTTTTTAATGTGTTTTATTTCTATTTTATGTCTTGTATGAGTGTTATTCCTCTGTACAGCACTTTGGTCCACTTCTGTGTCTTTTAAGTGCTTTATAAATAAAGTTTGATTGATTGATTGATTGAACCTCTCCTTGTCTGGCTAGTATTTGCTCTGAACAATGCCTAGAACTTTGTATTACAAGCACTTCCTGTGTCTGTTTGCCTTTTTATAATACATTGCTTATTGTATTCCTCAATTGTAAGTCGTTTTGTATAAAAGCATCTGCTAAATGAATAAATGTAAATGTAAGATCGTTGGAATTTGTTGAGGTGAGCATAATCTTGACCTTTGACCTTGATGTCCTGGTCAAAAATGTTAAGTCCATTCTGTTACTAAATGCCCACTTTTTATATTCTTTATGGACAAAATAAAGTTACACCCCACATATATTCTCTTTAAATATCCTGTTTTTCTTTAAATTTACACATAACAGACATAAAATAGATTGCAAATGCTATTTAATGTCATTATTTTAATTGTTTTTCTTATTGACAACCTTCTCTGGGTTTCAAACCTTCAACCTTGATACTACCAGTCCACCCCTCTACACACTGTTTTATTTTACACATCAAATGCTTGAATATACATGTGTTGGCTTTGCTAGGCAATATAAAAACAGCACTAGTGGAAAGGTTGAGTACTTTCTCATCTCCTCCTGTGATTGGAACCTTCATCCATCACAGACTTTCATGAAGAAACTAACAAACAAAGCAAAGAAAAACATAACAGAAGAGCAACACGTTTGCCATGAGCTATTCTTAGAAATGACTTGGATAGAGTAATGCTAATTTAGTGACGACCTTTAAATGAATCACTGCCACATAAAACTCATTTGATGAACACCAGGGCGTGCTCGCTCAAGCTAGCTGACATTAATTACCACAGAAACGGTTTGAGACTGAAAAAAATACTCAAAAGATCTATTCCTGCAATGATCATTACAGCCAGTATATCTGAAACAAGACGTTTATGAACTATTTGACACATTTGATTATGATCAGAATGAGACGACGATAAAGGTGAGGAAAGCATTGTGTGCGTAGAGGGAGTACACATCGGATAAATTATCTTTATGATGATGGCCTTACAAACAGGCATTAACAAGTCACATAATTAACAACCGCTCCCTGCTTTCCACTGTTATCATGCACTGCATGAACTGTAATTGAGCAACACACACACACACACACACACACACACACACACAGTCACACACGCATTCGCCAGTGCTCCTCATACTCCGTGTATTGTGGAGTCGACTGGTGTCTGCCCCAGGAGCAAGGTCATGTCACAGTCACCCAGTGTGACACATTGGTCACAGGGCTTCACACATCTGCTCCCGTCCTTTCCACTGGTTCCCTGTTCTGGCTCCTGGGCCAACTTGCCCCATGGACCCAACTATGACAGCAGCAGCTGGGGCTGAAACGCCTCGCAGACTGTAGTGAAGGCCCTCTTGGAGACCCCTGGTTAAAATAGAGGTCACAATCGTAATCCTCCAAGGCACATATTTGCTAAATTCCCCTCAGCAAACACACACACACACACACCAAAAACACACATGACAAGCACACTGTTTTATGATTATGTATATATAATTATAAATAAAACATTAAATAAAATTATTATTATTATTATTATTGATTCATGCATTTATATTTGTTATGTGCTTTTTGTTTTGTGCTCCTAAAAATACAGACATAGAAAATCTAAAACAATACATAAATGATATCATCCATGCTAAATTAATATTCCTCATTATGGTGCACCAAATGTTGTAAATTTACCTGCCAAATCTGATCCTGAAAATAACAGCCTATTCTTACTCATCCCTACTTTTTTTGTGTGTGATGATCCTTGTTTGTTTGTGCTAAAAATAAAAAAGGACAACATGTGTTCATGCTTGTTACAGCTAAATGTGATAAGTCTGGCAGTCATTTTCATTTTCAGAAAGCATTTTTTAATGCCCCATATTTATTACAGCACACAATGTGTCTTTTCATGGAAAAATCTACAATTACAGAGTATTAATAAACTCTGCCTTATGGAGTGTCAAAGCAGGGTGACCATTGTGGGACCACACACAGATGTCTAATAGAGCTCTAAGCCTCTTTACCAGACAGCTCTCAGAGCGGAGGCCTATCCCTGGAGGTGCCCAGAAAGTAATATAGCAGATAAGTATGCTGGAAAGATCTCCTGAAGGCTTCTCACTACCTAGATCATTTCACGACTGTGGAAAAGGTCACTTTACCTGTCAGACATACAGAGGAGCAGCCTTGGCCAGGTGAGTGACATATTCAATTTTCAATTCGGTCCAATTTTTTGTGCGTGCAGTGTGGTCTGAAGAGCCCTTCACAAATGCCTTTAACAGAATTTGTCAGTTCGAACCTTTTAAAAAACATGAATAGTGACATTGGACAGAACAAACCCACCATGGCAACAATGAGGATGAGCGGTGGCACTGTCCAAACACTATCTCCACATCCCTCCAGCCTCTGATTTGGAATGACTGGATAGGTCAAAGCAATATGGCTTGAAAACAGACATGCATCCAATAGAAACCAAGATTTAATTGTCTTTTCAGGAGGGCTTACTCTTGGAATAATAGGATGCAGTTTCAAATTCTGAATTTGTTACAAAACAAAATATGAATAACTTTTAGACTTTGAGTCTTTAATTTTGAGTCTACCTTTAGCCTTGGTGCTCTTATCAATTTTTTTTGTAGCTGTTCACATCTTTCTTTGTAGCTAGTATCAGAAGGTTTTCACAAAATCTGCCCAATTGCCTCTCAAAACTATCTCAATCGCGTTCCTGGGGGGTGGGGACTAAATATCACGATAGTGGGGTTGCTTCAACCCGAAAAACAACCACGGCAACAGTGAAAACGTAGTCCAATTCCAAGAGCTGTGGACTTGGCAAAACTGGCACAACGCACTGTCGTATGGAAGTAAACACAGATGACATAAAGTAAGCTATTATGTGTTTACTAACCATGTGATCTGCCGCAGAAGCAGATAAAAGTTTTAAAACTTTTATTATATGAGCTCTCATTTTGCTTGTATATAGTTGTTACTGTAATACTTATGAGTTCTGTCACATCACTGTACTTCCACTGACTACCCTTTGCTACTGTCTTAATATCTTTGGGTATGTAAAATAATTTAAGTTACTACGGCGTTATTTGATGAGTGTTGATCTAGAGTGACGTTAAGGTCACATGGATTCCGATATGACTGTTCACACAAATCAGAATTGAAAACATCAGAATCCATGTGCTTTGTGCTGTTCACACTGTCATGAGAAAAACAGATCTGAGTCACATGAGCAAAAATTAGGATTGGGGCCACATTTGCCAGCAGTGTGAATGTAGTCTAACATTTAGTCTAGAGGACTTTCAGAGTCAGAGCCATAGATATAAATAAATATTAATGTTTATGGTCAGAGTGTGTTCACTCTCTAGATCTTCCGTATAAAAAAAAAATTATTTGAAGAACCCAATATGGTTATTCTATGGCAAAGCTGTGGAAATACCCTTTGGGACCTTTATTTTTAAGAGTGACACATTCATCCCACCATAATGGATTCAAAGTTTAGAAAAGTGTATTCTTTGAAAAATGCCTGTTAACTTTTGTAATGATATCAAAACCCCAATAACTGAATTGATTTCTATAGGGATGCAGTGCTTTCAGTCTAAATCCAGCTGGAACCGGCTCTGGTTTGTGTAAATCATAACGGGCCAGTGAAGTATTTATGCGTCGCGGCACAGGTCGGTCAAAATCCCCGCTCAAGTGACCCAACGTCATTGCGGTTCAGGCAATATCTCAGTGACAGCGACTCAGCCTTATGCATAGAGATTTGATTATGTCCATCTCATATTACACTCATAAATCATCAGAGTCTGGCAATGAGGATTTTATTTAATTTCACTTCACGGGAACATCAGTGCACGGAGGATTGAAATGGACAGTCGAGTGGACAGCACTTAATGCCTACGAAAGACTTAATGAAAAGAGAACCTAAGGGCTGCAGCAGAACATGTGTCTCCATGGTCTGGGGCTGTAATGATGGATGGTGTGTGTGGGTGAACCATTTCAGCTGAACCCGCCTGTACTGAAGTACATTTCCTCAATGTTTTTACTCCAAACATCCATTTTGAGAAGCTGACACTGTTATTTATCACACAGTGGCTCGGCGGAGAGAATGCTTTGTATTTCTGAGGATTTCAGCGGGGTCATTATTTTGCAGGCCTGGCTTCTATGCCACACACCAGTTTAGAGAAAATATTGTTTGCTTTTCCCCCTTTTCACCGCCGCAGACTAGAATTCGTACCTATCAGTGTGATAAAGTACAACAGCATTAAATAAAATAATAAGGCAAAGCACAGAAATAAACATGGCAACCACTCGTTCATCCTTGTGCAATCGCTCAGGAATATCACACATTTGCCCATTGTTAAAGAAAATGTAAGGTGGATTTGTAAAACTTGATAACCTCAATGAACCTTATAGCTATCGAGCAGCTTTTATTTAATGTCTGTCATGTCTGAATGAAACGACCTCCATTTTATGTTTTCTAAGAACATGTGTGAGTGAGCACACTAGCTAAATACATTTACACAACCTAAAATGAAGCAGTATCATTTTAGTATTTTTATATTTTATTATAGTATTAAATTAAATGTAAAACATTGTATTATGTGCTTTTGTATTTGTTTTTGTATTTTTAAATTTCTATAAATCTTAAATTTATTTTTGTTTATGATTTAGTAATTTTATTGGTAAGTATATTTTGGTTAAGTTTGTATTTATTTATACTTTAATCGTTATTTAATGTAAATTTCTATAAATCTTAAATGTATTTTTGTTTTTACAAATTACATTTTAGCTTTTTTTGTGTAGTTTGTTGTTTGTATTTATTTATACTTTAATCGTTATTTAATGAAACGTATTTGGTATTTTATTTTTTACAAATTACATTTTAGCTTTAGTAATTGCGTAGTTGTTGTGTGTGTTTTAATACAGTTGTTTATTAAGATTGAATCACGTTTAGCTTATTTCATTTTAGTTATTTGTAGCTAAGTAACTTTAGTAACTTAATGAAAATCAGATACGTTGAACTAGCTGAAATAAAACATATTAACATGTAATTTTTATTTCAGTTAATACTGATTTTATTTCTAGTCATAAAAGTTTTTTTTTGTTATGGTTTGTTTTAGCTGAAAATAATAACCAATTTAGTTTTAGTTAACATTAACAACACTGTTATAATGTGTGTTTAAAAATAACACTGCTATATTATGCTGTGAACCCAAGGGAATATTTCATACCTTTGCCAATATGAAACGATTTTGTGCCTAAATGGTTGGACTGGGGAATATATCCTTTATTCCAAAAAGACAATTGCCATATCTACCTTGGAGGTTCCGTCCTTCATGATCCCCTGCTCTTGGTCTCAGTGGAGGGTTTCTGAATGCCAAAATACATCTGGGTTACTCCAGCAGCCCTCCTCTGAATAACAGCAGTGATATCAATGACAAAGTTTCCTTGGTAGCTGTGCTGATATGAATAAGGACATTAGGTGGTGGAATAATTTGCAGATAGCTCGCTGGAGGGAAAGAAAGGAATGGTGTCACTCAACGGGAACAAAAGAAAATTAATTAAATTTGTCACAGCAACAATTCGGTGACTTTGATTAGGCGACTCCTTGGCAACAAAACAGAGGCTCATTTGAATTCTTTGAGTGTAAACCTTGAACAAAGATAAAGCTTGTCAACACTTGGAGCAAATATTATTGGTGCTTTTAGCATGGAAGGATAAGGAGAGGACATTTGAAAAACTCTCTCACTCTTATAAACACACACAGCTGGATTTGTGCTCCTCACGTCATCCTTTGGTCAACTTTCAAACGACCTTCTTTCACTTGCTAATATATATATATATATTGACTGGAGCTGCCAAAATAATGCATTTAGTGCAATAGTACTTAAAAAAATGTATTATCTCCCTACTTGTAAATTGGCTCACTGAGAACTGCAGGACACTGACAGGCTTATATTAACAAAAACTTTAAAAGCCACTTTTTGTCTGACAAAGTAATGCATTTTTTTTTAAATGATCACAATTTGGGGGCTTTTCCCAGCTATTATATCTTTAGATATCCAGCATGTTTGCGATTAGTGTGAATAGGTTACATTGTAACACCAGTAGGTGGCATCAAAGCAGGCAAGCTATCGATGAATCATTCATTCAACCAATTATTTCAGAGTTGTTTATTCATACAGTAACAAAGCAAGTGACTAACCTCACAAGTAAGTCACTGAATCATTTAACCGATCTTTTAAACACTGCAACAATTCAGCAACAAAACGCCACTACTGTGTTGAAACACTTCTCTTGTGGCTTAGTTTGAAACTATTTCCAGTGTCATATCAAAACTAATACCTCTCTCTCTCTCCCTCTAAATATATGTGTACAGGGATAGTTCACCCAAAAATGAAAAGTTTTCATTAATTACTCATATTTTTCCAAACCCTTAAGACCTTCCTTCATCTTTGCAACACAAATTAAGATTTCTTGATTAAATCCAAGAGATTTCTGGCCCTGCATTGACAGCAAATAGAATTGATTCTCTTCCCTGTCAGTCTTTTATGCATGTTCACGAGAGGACCACGATGCATGTGTGTGGTGCAGCTGCTGGTGTTTTGATATAGAACACGTATGCGCTGAGCCTTGTTTGTAAGCAGAGGAATGTGCACGCATGCATCGGGGAACTGTCATGAATGCGCGTCGTAACACAGAAAAGAAGAAATCGTTGAATTTAGTCATTATTTTATTCATTTGTTTATTTATTTCAGACAAAAAATATAATACTCATAGCTTCATAAAATTATGTATGAAGCACTAATGTCACTATGTTTCTGGGCCTTGAACGTATCAGTTGCACTGCTGTCTATGCATGGTCAGAAATCTCAGTAATTAATGACAGAAAATTCATTTTAGGGTGAACTATCCCTTAAATGTTAACTTTAAACAAAAACTAATCACAGAAACCATCATATGAAGTTTTATTTAGCTTCATTTTTTTCTTTTTCTAGCATCTCTTTCTCTGTCTGACATGACTTTATCTGCTGTCTCAGTCTAAATGACAGCTGTCTGTTTTTTTTGTATTTTATGCATTTATGTTCATGCTAAAAAGTCATCAAAATTCCCAGTTAAAACATTTAAGTTCATCAATTTCATGCAAAAGTAGATCGCCATTCTCATACCTCTGTGTCTTATTTTTTTTGTGAATCCACTTGTTTAGTTTGACATCAAACGTTGCTGTTTCTGCGTCCAAGTGCTGCCTCAGATCCCAAAAGCAAAAAAAATAATATATATATATATATTTATGATATGATATTACAAATGATATGATATAACAAATTATATTACTCTCCCATATACACTGTACTGTAGTATTAAAAATCATGATTACGAAATGTCATTCGGCCAGTTATTTATCTTTTCTGAATCGTTAAAATATGTGAGCAGGAGACTGTAGTGTACACCGGGAGTTTTTAAAAGCCTCCTTAACAGAGTACAGGCTTGGACCCGGAAACAGTATTACTGGAAGGTCAAGGTGTCAAGATGTTTTAAAGCTAGTCGTGGCTAATTAGGACAAACTCTGCCTTGTTTGGATACAATGTAATATTTAAATGTCAAATTAAAAGGAGTAAACCTGCTGTTTGTGGCTTGTACTGAAGGATGTTTTTGTATTTTCTTGCTCTGCAGTGGTTTAGTTCAAGAAACTGTCAATAGTCGGACTGTGATATTACTCTCCCCTGTTCCCAACGCTCGTCCTGAAGGCCCTTCTAAAACAATGACTCACAATCATTTAAAGTAATCTCTCCTCTGAGATCAGCTCGATATGATGATGCAGTGCTTTCTAAAAGAAGCAGAGATAAAATAAAAGCACATATAGTAAAGTGCAAAAACAAAAACAGGTCCCTGGACGCCGGGTAGATCCACCATGCATCACAGTATGGTGCCTGGCTGAAAACGCTGACACCTGATGGTACTTCATAAAACACACAGTGCTGTAAATTTGTGAGACGTAGCCATAAACAACGGCCAAGAGGGGAAACTTTAGAGAGTCCCACACTGGCCGATAATAGCTTTGTTAGACCTGTTTTTGATTAATCTCTTTGTTTTGTCACAGCATGAGAATACACACTTACACACACAGATATCATACACTGCCAATATTAGATTTCACACAGGATGGCTGGTGATGACACCCCAAGTGTGTCATAGCAGACAATAACAAATTCTTACAGCATCTTGTTTGGTGTTATTTTTTGACTGTACTGGTGTTTTCTCTGAAGAAGTAAAGTAGGAAGTGGCACCTCAAAAGGTCAAGATTAGAAAATAATTGATTAATCATTTTAAGATTGAATAATGTAGGCTATAGCGTACCATGGACATCGAGGGGGACCAGTCCTGAAATTCTTGCACTGCTCTAGTTGCTTTTTAGTTTAAAATATTATTTACAAATAGTATAAATAATTACTTCCCAAATATAATTATCATAAAAGTGCTACCAACAACGCACTTGCTGAGTTTACACAAAAAAGTTTTTTCAATAATGATAGGAAAAAAATTGCATTGTGGTAATTAATAAATAAAATATTGTTGACAGTAGTGCGGAAATTATTATTTATACCATTGTAAACTTGAAATAATATTATGTATTTTGTTATACTGTACATATACAAAAATGTTATGTTAAATGTCTGTATTAATACATAATGTGTTTTACATAGAAAACATTTATTTTTAATTTATAATATGTGACCCTGGAGCACAAAACCAGTCTTAAGTCGCTGGGGTATATTTGTAGTAATTGCCAAAAATACATTGTATGGGTCAAAATGATTGATTTTTCTTTTATGCCAAAAATCATTAGGACATTAAGTAAAGATTACGTTCCATGAAGATATTTAGTAAATTTACTACTGTATATATATTTTTGCTTAGTAATATGCATTGCTAAGAACTAAATTTCAAGGTTCAAGGTTCAAGGTTTCTTTATTTGTCACATAATAGTTATACAGGGTATAATTAGAAGTGAAATGTAATCGAACCAGGTCCGCTCAGTGGACAGTGCAAAATAATAAGAACACAAATTATATAAAGTAACATAACACAAGGGCATACATGTGGTAAGAAAAGGAGAAATAAGAGTAAAATGTGCAATGAAATAAAAAAAGTGCAAAACAATAAGATGTGCAAAAAAACAATACGATGTGCAAAAAGACAATAGGATGTGCAAAAAGGATGTGCAAAAAAAAAGAAAAACAATAATAATAATAATAAGATGTGCAAAAAACAATAAGATGTACAAAAAAAGAAAAACAGTGTACTGGGACTTAATAAATAGTAATGTGAATAAGAGGGATGTGCAGACGGTTGTTCAGGGTATTGTACATAGCAGCAATGATGAGAATGTGATAATATTTACAGTTAATTAAGTTACAATGGGTCATGTGAGTGTTTATGAAACAACTTTAAAGGCAATTTTCTCAATATTTAGATTTTTTTGAACCCTCAGTTTCCAGATTTTCAAATAGTTGAAAAACATCTCTGCCAAATATTGTCCTATCATAACAAACATCAATACATTAATAGGAAGCTCATTTATTCTGCTTTCAGATGATGTATATATCTCTATTTAGAAAAATTGACCATTGTGACTGGTTTTGTGGTCCAGGGTCACATATATATATTTTTAATATTGTAGTATTTGTACATAAAAAAAACTTTAAATTACATATTCCTAAATATGAATAAAAACAGTCAAATGCAAACTGTATAATAAATAAATATTATACAAACCTGCAATAATTAAATATGTTAAATAAGACAAATATATCAGACATTGACCTACGATGATCCAATTCAACCATACTAAGCAAAAATTACACATTTGTGTATCATTTTTGTTATTTCTGAATAGTCTTGAACTTTCTTCTCCTGCCTATGTTTTTCATGCAATTTATTTGAGCTGTGCCCTCTACTGTACAGATGTGAATTTACATTTCCTTCAGCTTGAGGCCTATTCATTTCAATTACTCATTTTTGCATCACCCTAATTTGAGTAAAACTGAAAATGTGTAATCTAAGTTATATTATTAACCTTACTTTCATGTTATAAGTTAAACAGATGTTATATAAAACTTAGTCTTGTCAACATTTTGGAAAATGTTTTTGTGTTCATTGAGATATTGTCTAAAATGTTACTTTTCAAAGGGGGTGTACTCATTTACGCTGAGCACTGTATATTGATATTTGAATTTATATAAGAGTAAAAAACTATCAGCTTCAGTGAATTCCATCAGCTTCAGTGAATTATTCCTGCATTGACAAGTACAACGCTGGCACCTCATACCCAGATGATGATGAATGCGTGGCAGTGACCTAAAGTGAATGACTGCATGGTCCACTTGGCTAATGGCCTTGGCACACCACAGAGGGTGGTGGTACGGTGCATCATGGCCCAGTCAGGGTGAATGCGTACACACGTGGAGCGTATCTCATAGTGAAGGACAGACAAATCAACCTGGCTGCTGAACAAATAAACACTGACATATATTTATTCCCACACATACTCATATCGTCTCATTTAGCTCAAATCCTAATGCCTGAAGCAAGGGAACATGGGTTGAAGTGGGTTGGCAGTCGGAGGTGGTATTTCGGATCCTGCTGGCATTACACTGAGACTAAGAGGGCCTGGCAGGACCCCGTGTCTACAAACTACACAAGCCGCCCCTGCTGAATGTAAAACAGCTTATCCCTATTCGCAGTCAAACCTCACACTGGTCTGCTAGCCCCTCTATACACTGACTTGAAGTGCTGCACGTATGCCTCACTAATGGTACAGACCTGGAGCAGGGAGTCAAGGGAGAACAACGGCAGAGATTTCACGCTCTTAATGCATTCTCAGACAAAAATCAGGGATTGACAACATTATGGACGAGATACAGATTCAAATAGTGTGACAAAAGTTTGTGTAAATAAGCATAAGCACAGAATTCCTAAAATAACTCCCAAGAAAATAAGCTTGTTTATGTGTGAACCTGAACATTTAAGGGATGAGGTGGCTTTAAATCCTCCTGTTACGTTAGAATTTAAATATTGTTTATCGCAGATCTCATGAGATGTAATAATTAATTTATTTCATAATATTAGCAACAACAATAGTAGCAACAACTACAACAACAGTAGTAATAATAATAATAATAATTATTATTATTATTCACTACTTTTCAAAAGTGAGTACTCTTTATTTTTGTAAAATAACCTTCTTAAGCTTATCAAGGCTGCATTTATTTGATCAAAAATACAGCAAAACAGTAATATTCTTAAGTAGTATTACAATTTAAAACAACATTTTAAATATAATTTAAAACAGTTGTGCTACTTAATATTTTTGAATGAAACAATTTTTTTTTTTTGATATTTTCAGAGATAAGCTTTTTTGTGTAAATTTCTGTATAAACAGAAAAAAAAAGATTTGAAATATTTCGTGACATTATACATGTTACTGTCACTTTAGATCTATCCAGTGTATCCTTATAAATAAAAAAGAATTAATAAATCAAAAATTCCATCATTTTTCAGATCCCAAACAGAATCACATTAAAGTCAACCACAGTAAACCCATTAAAAAAAGCTCAGATGTGTTTAGTTGGTGTAAATGACTGTGAATATGAACATTACGAAGTGGTAAACATGTGATGTCCTCAGAGGGATGTACTCAAAATGCACAAAGTCAAAGATATGGACACATACTTTCAGACTAGGGACAGTAATATAATCACATGATGAAAAAAAGAAAGTAGATTCAGGAAAAACCATTTTGGATAGATCATACTTCATATTTCCACCGTCTGAGAACAGCCACTCTCCGGGGACACGAGATGAGCTGTGGCAATACAAGACCTGACTGCAATCTCAAACACTTTGCTCTGCATTTATCTGAGTGAAAGCGCAACAAAGGGAACCATTTTTGAGTGTTTATTTATTTACATAAGTGTATATTTATGTTTTGCTTTTACAGACAATTTTTTTTAACTTGATTTTCTCAAAAAAATAAAATAAAAATATTTCCCTTTCTGACAAAGGTATATTAAATGATTTTATCCTTTGACAACAAAAACACATCAATTATTTCTTGCTTGATTGCATATTGTTGGAAACTCCAACCTTGATAGCAGGCCCTGCTGGATTGATATGTTTGTTGAAATATTGATATGTCACATAGACAGGATCTTTGAAGAGATAATAGCACATTTTAATGAAATGAAAAAGAAAATGTTGCCTGAAGTACATAAACGGTTTTCCCTAGCACCTGCACAGACACCCCAACTGTCATCGTTGGAAATGGAAAATGCTTCCTGTTTGCCTAGGCTTGATTTGAATATTATAGAGAGTGAATTGAATTAAAGTGTCCCTGAACTGGCTTCAGTGTTTTTTTCAATAAAGAGGAATGTGATTGTGTGCAGTTCAGATTGAAGAGTCGCTCGCGGCAATCACTCTCAAAGTGGAAAGCAGTCACTCATTTTCCTGTCTGGAATCGATAACTTCTTACTAAGATTTTCCAAAGGTGTCACTAAGAATCAGTTCCGAACAGGTGATTGATCGCACCGCCGCTTGCTACTGTGAATAAAAGTCAGATATTGTAAATGAGGTCATTTGGAACTTACATCATTACCGGCGAAACCTAATTAGGACCTGATTCGTATTGAAAAAACTGGCTGTAGCTCAAATAATTCAGATATAGTATAATAATCAACATAATGTGTGACTGAAAATATTCACTGTATTATTTTTTGATGTTATATTCTGGCGATTGGATCCACTTTTTACAAAACTACATCTAGAGCTAAACTGGATGGAGATATTTTTTTGTGATTGGAAGGCAAAACTAAGAACACACATTATATATATATATATATATATATATATATATATATATATATATACACAAACACACACACACACACATATATATACACTGACCAAAATTATAAATGCAACACTTTTGTTTTTGCCCCCATTTTTCACGAGTTGAACTCAAAGATCTAAGACTTTTTTTATGTACACAAAAGGCCTATTTCTCTCTAATATTGTTCACAAATCTGTCTAAATCTGTGTCAGTGAGCACCTCTCCTTTGCTGAGATAATCCATCCACCTCACAGGTGTAGCATATCAAGATGCTGATTAGACAGCATGATTATTGCACAGGTGTGCCTTCAGCTGGCTACAATAAAAGGCCACTCTAAAATGTGTGAGTTAGAAAAAGTCTTAGATTTTTGAGTTCAGATCATGAAAAATGGGGGCAAAACCAAAAGTGTTGCGTTTGTATTTTGGTCAGTGTATATATATATATATATATATATATTTTAATTTACTGTTCCCATCTGGTGGAATGACCTGCCTAACTCATTTGAGCAGCTGAATCCTTACCCATCTTCAAGAAACAGCTAAAAACACATCTCTTCCATCTTTATTTGACCCTCTAACTCTAGCACTCTCTATTCTAATTTTATTTTGTCTAATCTGTCTTTTTTATACAAAAAAACACACATTTGACCCTCTATAAATTTAATATTTATTATCTAACTGCTAGCTTTTCTTGTAAAACTAACACTGTTTCTTTTGTCTATATTCTATAAACTCGTTTTCTTTAAAAAAACCTTCCTACGAGTACTGCGTTAGGCTAGGACTTGTAATAGCACTTGCATGTTGTTGCTCTTTTGTTGGTTTTGATTGCTTCTATAATGTCCTCATTTGTAAGTCGCTTGGGATAAAAGTGTCTGCTAAATGAGTAATATATGATATATGGAAAATGCCATGAAAAGGTTTTTGCCCCCTTCCATTTTTTTATTCTTTATTTTAAGATCGAACAAATTTTAATGTTACACAAAGATAACACGAGTAAATACAAAATGCAGTTTTGCAAACATGATTTAATTTATTAAGAGAAAAAAGCTGTCCAAACCTGACTGGCTCTACATGAAAAAGTAATTGGCCACTAAATCTAATAACTGGTTGTGCCACCCTTTGCAGCAACAACTGCGATCATGCGTTTGCGATAACTGCCAATGAGTCTTTCACATCGCTGTGGAAGAATTTTGGCCCACTCTTCTGTGCAAAATTGTTTTAATTCAGCCACATTGGAGGGTTTGAGCATGAAATTACTGTTTAAGGTCATATCACCGCATCTCAATCAGATTTAAGCCCATACTTTGACTTGGCCACTCCAAAACCTTAATTTAGTTTTTCTTATTGTTTTTCTGGGTTCTTTTATGACCTCCTGGATGAGTTGTTGTTGCCTTCTTGGAGTAATTTTGGTAGGCCGGCTACTCCTGGGAAGGTACACCTCTGTTCCAAGTTTTCTCCATTTGTGGATAATGGCTCTGACCGTGGTTCACTGGAATCCCAACGCCTTAGAAATGCATGTATTACCCTTTCCAGACTGATGCATGTCAACTATTTTGTTTCTCATCTGTTCTTGAATTTCTTTAGATCATGGCATGATGCGTTGCTCTTTAAGCATGCTTCACTTTGTCAAACAGGTTATATTTAAGTGATTTCTTGATTCAACAGGTCTGGCAGTAATCAGGCCTGGGGTTGGCTAATGAAATTTAACTCCGCTTTCTAAAATAATATGGCTAATCACAGTTCTTTCAGGATTTAACAGGAGGGGGCAATTAATTTTTCACGTAAGGCCAGGCAGGTTTGGACAACTCCCCTTAATAAATTAAATCATCATTTAAAAACTGCATTGTGTTATATTTTATCTTAAAAACAATATTTTCTGTTTTTGCTCAATTCTGAAGAGAAAATATTTAAAGCCATAGCGTGATTAATTTCTGAATGAATCCAAGTTTTGAATGAATCTTGTGAACCACGTGTGAAAGCCTATATTCATAAAGAAAGCAGCTTACTTAATTCTTGAATGAATCAGCGGTTTAAATGAATCGACTCAAAGACATTTACCGCCACCTGCTGGTAGTTCTAGTTTCTGATTTAGAGTATAATTTATATATATATATATATATATATATATATATATATATATATATATATATATATAATTATAAAAATGAAATGTATAGTTCACCCAAATATTTAAATTCTGTCATCAATGACCCTCATGTCATGCTTTGATTTTAGGGTTCAGTGTGGCTTGTGTTTGTTTTCCAGTACAATCTTTATCAAATCAGTGTAATTTCCTTCATCAGCTCTGTTTGCACAGAACAGGTGTTTGTGGTCCACGGAGGCTGTTCCTACACCTCTCCATGAACTGACCTCCTGTCTGCCCACTGGCTGATAGATGGCCGTTATAGCTGGGAGAAGACACCCTGGCAACTCTTTCCCCTGGTCAAAAACCTGAAAGCTGTTTAGGAAGTGATTCTATTTTAAAAAGTCCCCATGAGAGATGACGTGTCCTTGGGGACGTTCAGTAGACTGGAATCTGTGCATCGAGCACTTGTCATACCCTGTTATATAAAAAAATGGCTGATGTGTTTTTTATTTATTCATATATTGTGTTTTGAACAAAGAGCTGTAGGTAAGAGAAAATAAGTATATCCTAAATACCTGGAAGGTCACCTGAATTTAAAACAAGCTGCATTTTGTTGTCTAACACACACCCACACACATAAAGTCGTACCTCTGGCCAAAGCTTGCGGGGACGTAGAAGACTTCAGTATAATAAAATGGAACAAAAAAAATACTAATTACCTCTCGGGCCTACACTCTCCCAAACACATGAATTCGACCTCAGCTACACATATACAAAGCAATTAATCCTACACATTTTATGTTACAGCACTTGCAATTCTCTTAGAATATTTCACACGTGTACGTCAGCAAGCCATGACAGAGCAGCTCTGTCAAACTAATGAAACCAGTGAACTGCAAAGGTCAAAAGAGCAAGTGTGAGAAGAATTGATCAATTCTGCTGAGAATATTCTTAGACTGCACTATAAGAGTGTTTAAGATTAGGGACGGATGGCAGGGATAGGAAGAAATTGAAAATGACGGAGCTCACTGGAGTTTATTTGATGATATAGGAAGAAGCAATTCAAATATGAAAAAAGGAATAATTTTAGTAGTTACTTTGTTTTTGCTCTGTCAATTAAAATATTTAATTAAATATTTTGCAAAAACAAAATAACCAATACTGTGCATGTAAACTGAAGCTACTCGGTAGTCACATCTTGTTTATTGAACGGTCAATTCAAAGAGAAGTGTGTGTTTACCATGCATTCCCTACATTATGGGGAATAAATGTCCCCACAACAATAGTAATACTAAGGACTTTTTGACCTTAGTCAACATTTTTTGTTCCCCATGAGAAAACAGCTTATACTTAATACAGAATTATATATTTTTGAAAATCTAAAAAGGGTTGGGTTAGGGTAAGGGGACAGAAAATAAACTTTTTACAGTATAACAACGTGTATGCCTGTTGAAACCCAACATGTGTGTTTATGACATATGAGGGCACACATTGGTTTAATGACATGGGTATAACATAGGTATTACAAGGAAAAAGTGACTTATGAGGACATTTCCCCATGTCCCCATATTTCAAAATGCTTATAAATCATACAGAATTAGTTTGTTGAGAAAGTAAAAATGCACAAACCTGTGTGTGTGTGCATTTGTGATTTGCAGGGCATACGTTAGGACTGAATACACATCTATGGAAATACAAATAAAACCTTCTGATTTATATTTTGCTTTATGATATTGTACTGTTATTCTAACTAAAAATAGGAATTATAATATTTTCAATATTTTTAAGAGAGAAATTCTACAGCAGCCAGTAGCAGAATTTTGTTTTAATTGACTTAATCAAATTTTGAGAGCCAAATTCAAATGTTGTAGTCAAGCAAACATCTATGACAGCTTTATTGATGTTGTCTAATAAATGCCCTCTTGTAGTTTATTCAGTAACAACTGCTCAATTATGATGTTCCAAGCTGTTGATCTGCTTCTGCCAGTAAAATAACTGCAAAGCTGGAGAATCTCCACACAAGGCATTTGCCACCCAAATACACTCAGGAGAAAGTTGGATCAACTTCTTGATCCCGGAAATCCAAGCACTCTCAGTACAAAAGTCTAAAAAAATCCAAGTACGCCTGGTCTGGCCCGGCGAGTGGCAGCACGACATCTGACTGTGTCCTTTCCAGTTTGTCAAACTAATATTAGACAGAAGCTCTGAGGCCGCAGCGGCTGAAGGAAGGGAACAATTTACTGCCTTCAAATCCAGAAGAGATTACTTGCTCTACCCCCACCAAATCTGTGACTACACCAGACTAGACTGACCTTTCAGCAAAGTCTCAAAACATGGTGTATGGTGACCCTATGATGGATTGAGAGTTAGACGTCTTGGAGGGAAAGAGCCAGTAAAGGAATGAACAAATCAGGAAAGGGTGGGTGGAGTGGAGATGTCCTATATCACTTATCGCTGAAGGCTGAGGAAAAGGTGAGAGAGAAAATGTCTGATTCATCTCGTGGGCCCTTGTACAGACAAGCTATTCGTCAAAGTTTGTCATTGGCTTGGAGGTAACCTTCCGCACTGAGATGGAACCAGACAGAGATGTGGGGTGTGGGTGGAGGAGGAGGGGGGATTGTCATTTAGACTTCATTTATGAAGCATCTATCATTGATCTGACATTATGTGCCATCAGCCCTGGCCAAACATCACAATATGATCTAGGAGTGGCCTAAGATTGCCGGCATCAATGCTAACATTTTTAGTGAGCAAAACTTTAGCCACGGGACCTAAAGTGCATGACTAGTTTGTCTGGGCTGTTCAGCATGGTTTGAAGAAAAAAATCGTAATTCTAATTTTAGAAAGTTTAATTAGAAAGATGTGAAATTCCTACCAGAAAATGAATCAAGACAAGAAGTTTGAATGAGACAATTCAAAAGTTGAATTGTTTATTATTACAATAATAAATTAAAATAATGAGACTAATTGCCTGTTTGTAACATTAAGCAGCATAATGGACTCTTTAAAGATAAAATAAATGGAAATAGCTGACCCTGGAAGCCTTGAACATTCAAGTCAAAAATGGCCTCACCCAAAGTTTTGATAAAAATAAGCTGGAAAAAGTAAAATTTAATAAATTAGTAAATTGCTTAACAAAAGAATGCAAATAGTGTTTACAAATGACCCACAATTCATTCTTAGTTAATTTCCCTATACAATTTTCTATTTCTAAAATGGACTAGCAAGGCCACAGTCTGGAAAGAAGCCCCTTCAATGCCCTTCTCCCCCGTCTGGGAGCACTTCCCTGCCCCGTGTTGGCCCAGCCAGGGGCTCTTGATGTGCTTGGTATGAGAGATTCCCTGGGGACGGTTAGCATGGCCGCAGCTGTCTGAATAGATTTGTAAGTGTCACGCAGACGGTCAGTGATGGAATAACTGCGAGGTCCCCCTAAATACTGTTGACACCACTCAGTGGCTGTGTGCTACTGACGACACTCAACCTGCATTCGCCTTATTTGCATCAAATCGCTGTCAGCCGCAGAAGGCAGAACAGGCATAAGCAGCTTGTTGTGACCCATGAACACCCATTTACGGCTCCCTCCCTCCAGGCATCATGCATTGTACTTGACCTCATCAGACTGCTCTTTTCATATCCTGACTCGTACAGCAGATGCACATATCATCATTTGATCGCCCTTGCTTTCTCTGTTCGTGCTAGGGTTGTGCACCAGTCAGAACTGAATGTTGAAAGCTTTTACATTCCAATTCAGTTTCTCAATTTGAGTTGATATAGAAAACAGGATATGGAATTGCAATTTTGGAATTGCAAAAATGGACTTTGGTAGGTTTAGGGGTGTGAGGTAGGTGCATATTATATGCACGTCAAACACGTGTTTTGTATGCACACCAAAGTCAGTTTCTGCGTATAAATAGCACAGAAAATAATGCGAAGGAAGGACAGACGGGTGGACCTAGCATATCTAGCACTGGCACTTATGGATGTCTAAAATTCATTGCCAAACTTTCAGAGCTTTTAGTAACCCTCCACTAACTCCACTAACTCACCTCCGGATATAACAAACACATTCCCAGTTATTTACAGTACATGCCACCTTTGGTTTTAAATAATGGAAGTCCATTTTCTGTGCGTCGGTCTGGGCTGTTTGTTACTATAATTTGTCTTCTTGACACTTATGATATTCTGCATGGCTCTGCGTGTTTCTGGTGTCCATGGGGAAATTGAAAACATCATATAAACTCGAGGCAGCTTGTAAAGCTTGAAGAGATAAGTGACAGTCTACTATTATTACTGCCATTTAGTATATTTATTCTTTAGCCCGCTGGTCAGATCAACGAATCTACCGCAGCGATATTAATCTCCATTCTTATGCTTTCCGAACATCTTGAGACCTGAATAATGGCAATTGAGTTCCGAGACATATATAGCGTAAGCCACTTCATAAACATTACAGACAAGCTGTGTGGCAGACTGACAAAAACGTTCCCAGCAGCGGACGGGGGGGAGTACATGGCGTTGTCGCCAGTTCATCAGGCCTTTAAGCTCTCTCTCTGAGCCAAAATCAGTCCTAATTGCGTGCAAAATGTTGCCTAGTGCTTCTGGCCAAGAGACCTTGCCATAATCATAGCTTTCTGGTGTTTTTCATGTATAACGCTGTTCATTTTGAGGTGAACCTCAACATATTGCAGATCATGTGCTGTTAGTCTGTGTGTCTCCTTGGAAGTGTCCTTACATGTGCCGCTGGATGACACAGCCCTGCAAAGCCGTCAGCCTTGTGCTCGGCTGATGTGTTTTAATGTGCTTCCGTTGTGACAGCTGGCCTGATAAAATAATTCCCATCATAGAATACAAAGTATGTGGTTTATTGTTTTCCGCGGCACAAATAGAATTGTCAGCTACACAAACAGTCTGGAGATGTCAGGGGTGGCACGGGCTGAGTCCAAGGCTTTGTGCTTTGCTGTTTACACATCTGTGACAAATTGTGCACGTGTGTGTGTGTGTGTGTGTGTGTGTGTGAGTGAGAGAGAGAGGGAGAGCTGAATCAAAGATGATTTGTACAAAGCATTACTTGCTTGTCAGCATCAACATCTTGTTTTGCAAACGCCTCAATAAGGGCTCTTGAAAGTGGAATGCAGTGTCATTTAGTGAAATGACATCTCGTCACAATCTGAGAACCGTATGAGGTGTGAGGACGCCTTCAAAGGAAGTATTCGTGGGTCAATCATAGCGAGCTTTTGTAGTGTGATGTTTCTGTAGCGCGACAACATGAGTGACATACTGTAATTTCTTTCAATGTTCAAAACGTAGTCTTACCAGCTTAATATAATAGACAACTATATAAATTCCCCATAAAAGCACAGAAGCACTATCAAAGCATTGCTGTTACAAAACATTTATAACCTAGAGCAACATTTGCTCAATCTAATCATGCGTTTTTTATAGAATTATCTGTTTGAAACCTTTTTAAAAGGAAACTTATTGACCTTACTTTTTCAATAAGGGCAAGCACAGCCAATTTTAAATTGAATGGGTCTGGTTTCGGGATGATTCCATACACTTCCAGAAGTTCCAGCTATTTTTAGCTGTACAAAACAGCTAATTTTGCTCCTTGATATAGCAAAATGGTGTGTCTTACCAGATATTTAAATGCATTGTCTTATTTATAAACACACTGCTTTATATCGCAAACAGTTTTAATGTTTACTGCACTTTCTTATTCTTCTCGCTATTTCCCTACAGTGGCTGAAGTGGAAGTCTCACACATTCACAGAAAATAGCTTGATTCCTTGTTGTCCAATATGGTTGATTAGATTGGGTGACCTTATGTCCTCTTTTTCTCAGATATGTGGTTAGATTGTCTAAATAGCCTAAAATGTCCAGGTTTTGGTTCTGTTTTCCTATAGTCATGCTTTCTACAGTCCTCATACATTATATTTACTTGTATTTGCATTTCTTTAACCATTCATTGTTTTAAATGTCTAAAACAGACCTGATTTTGGATGAACAGAAACGGGTTATTAGGTAGAGATAAATCAATTTTTTTCCCCCAGACCAGACAAAAAAACACTCAGCCTGTATTTGTCTAAATTACAGAAGAATTGCCAAAGAAATACTGAATGTAGGAAAAAGTCTGTTTAGATAAGTGTTTGATATCATCTGAGAAAATGGAGTGGGATCTGAATCTTAAACTTATCTATTGAAGTCAGTCATAGTTAATTACATCAATAAATTCAGTTCCTCATCTAGCTATAGCTTATAATGTTATTTTTTCAAATCACTCTGAAGCTATTAAGTTTAACGATTCATTAAAGTGAAATAACAGGCATGTATTTGAAATATTCTCTCTTTTTTCACAAAAGACAAAGCTGGTGGCACTTTGGACAGACAGTTCATTCTTGCAATGGCCTCTGGACCCTGGGGAATAGAGCAGGTAATGCAAGACGTCTTTCAGGTGCCTAATTATACACTAAGGAAAACAGAGATTTATTGATTAGAAGTGAGCTCAACTGCTGAGCAAGTCCAGCTCAAACTTTCCGCAGAGCAATTAGGTGTCACCACTGTCAGTTCTCTTTTCCAGCTTGGAGGACCACCAGGGACCTGCCATCAACAAATAATAGGATATGATATATATAAAAAAAGAACACCTAAATGTTTAAAATGAAACGGAAGCAATAATCATTTTGCTATTGAATCTAAAAAGCTTGAGGTTAAAGGAAAGAAATGTAAAAAATCATCCAATGTGATATATTTATGACATGTTGGCTGACTCAAACGTGTCCCATAGTCCCATGGCCTAGTGCAGCTGTAGAATGAAATAACGTGAAAATGACCTTGAATTAGTTGTGCTGGCTCTCTGGAATCGATTCAGCCTAGCTGTAAGAGTATAATTACTGCTGAGAGGTCAGGCCGGCTGGAAGCCAGGGGAGCGGAGAGCCACGGATGGTACAGTATAGCGGAGGAAATAGCAGGAAGGAGCCTGTTCAGATGAGCTGCAGGATTCTGTGACAGTGTAAAACTCTGGATAACTGTATCACATTAAAGTAGGAAAACTGAGTTCTGCTTGAAAAGTTACTGTCATGTAACCTAAAAGCAATCATATAGTATAAATCATATATCATATACATTCTCCAGATATTGTATTCAAAAACCACTTCAATTTTAACCCTATGATCCAAGAATTATTAAAGGAAGAAAAAAAAGTTGGTTTCCTTTAGTCTTATTTTACAGTACTTTTCAAAACCGCAATATAATCATTCTTAAGCTTTTTTTTTATTGATATAAAGCGATGAAAACTTCTCACACTGACATCCAGGGTGATTCTCAACTGGAAGGCTACACAACTCAGCTGCCCCCTCGAAAGGCATCTCAATTAGAAGGACCCTTTCCTTAAAAAAAAGTATGAGAAAGTATTCTTGAAATTAAAATGTCAATAGTATTTTTGCACTGTGACCACAGGGGAGGAAACGTTTATGACGCAGCACATATTAGACCAGCTCATTGTAGGATTTAATGCAAGTCTCTAGTCTTGAAGCCCCAGAAGGACAGGTCTAGGAAGGACCCATCCTTTCTAGAATGCAGATGTCTGCTTGAGAAGCAACTATAATGAGCAAGCATGGTCATTAAGAAATATGGGTAAAGCTCAAAGGTCACATACAGAACACACCTGGTGGTCTGAATGTAACATCACTCACCCTGAATAAATAAAAATGGAGGCATTCGAAACCATACTTCTTTTGAATGAGTAATTGGAGACCATTAGCAAAGTATGTTTTATGTACAATTAATGTGTTATGTATTGTATGATTGTATGTGTGTGTGTGGGGGTTGTTGGGTATGTATTCTGGATGTACTACATTAGTCATGTTGTCATTGTAGTGCAACCTACCAATGTCAGTTGTGTCATTTCACTGTCATCCACAAAACCTCTCCCGTGTTCTCATGGGATAGTTGAGTGTCCATCAAATGCACACTTCTGAATCTTACCAGAGGTAGTAGGTCATCTAGAGATATTGTACCTGCTGTTTTATGAATTCGGTGAATTCAGACGTAAAAAGAACATTATTTTGTGTATTTGGTGTAATTCATTGTTTATTCGGTTTAAGGTTATAAAACATTATTTTCCACATACTGTACAGTATTGTTGCTCCTCTATGTCCCTCCTTTTTGAAACGCGTCAATTTTTACAAAGCTCATAGTTCTGAGAAGCGAGGCGTGATCTGATTGGCCATCTATCCAGTGCATTGTGATTGGCCGAATACCTCAAGCATGAGACAAAAATATTATGCCCCTTACCGTATTGTGATGCCGTGTCTCGGTGCGACGACACAAAAACAATCAAACCCATTATAAATGAGGCATTTGTTGAATCCAGTGGGGACATAATTACTGTTTATAATGACTTATACTGTCTTTTTACGCATTGCATCGTCATTGCCATTTCTGCATTTGTGATCGGAGAAAAGACAAACAACAAGCAATACTCGACACTGCTCAAAACTCGCGTTTGAATAGTCCGTAGCAGAAACGCACTTACAGGCTGTGAGTCAGAAGCATCAGACTGTACTTGCAAAGTTGGAATTGCCCCACTTTATAGAAACAGCCTTTGTGCAAGCCAGCATTGTAGTCTACCCTTCCAGGTTCAGGAAATAGCCCTCCGTAAAATGCGCTGCACAGTGCACACACTCTAATATTTGGATTGAACTGTTCTGGAACTGTGTTGTAAATACAACATAACCAATGATTTCTAGTTGTGTCCTCTTTTGGAATCCCAAACAACGTACTTTAACTTTTACAACGAAACACAGCATCTCTAGGACATGGTGCCGGCGGCAGCAAATATACTACAGCGAGAATAATAGTTCCACCTTCTTTCATTGCGTATACATTTGAGCGGTGTTATACAGATCTTCCCACACTGTGACGTAGACATGTGGGGGCGTGTTTGAATGAGCCGTTTTTGGGGGGCGTGGCAGAGTCTTAACTTTTATAAAGAATATATCTTTGGTTTTGAGACTTTAGTCTTTGCAACTTCAGGGATCATATCTATGCACAAACAGCTTGTAACACTCCAAAGATAAAGGGAAACTGGAAATAGCATCATATGACCCTTTTAAAATCATCAGTTTGCTTTACTTTTGCACAAACAACAAATAGCCATCGGCAAATCGACCTCAAAATATGCCTGGCATGCTTTGAGATTGACTATTTCTTGAAAAACTGTTGCACAGTGGTTTAAATTTAATATAATCCAATGTGAAGCCTTGTGGTGCTGAACTATTAAATCGATATTTGATGCAATTCCTCCCCCCCACCCCCATTATTTATAAAAAAAATATATTAGGTTTAAACCTCACATTTATACAGTTTTGTAAAGCAGATCACATAAAATATTACACCTGGCATGTTGTAATGAGAAAGATAATGTTTATGGTTTGTGGATCCACAATAATTAGAAACAAAACTTGCTTCAAAGAATTATAATTAAAAAAGCTTGCTTGAATTTGTATTTAAGAAATTAACTCAATTAACTGATACTTTAAATAATCAAGAAGCTGTTCATACACAGCTTCATATTCATACTTCATCTGTAAGAAAGAAATACAACTGAGAAACAAGTGCATGTGCATTAATATTAATTTAGGAATTTGGATTATAATTGCGTTTTTGTGCTTAAATACATACAAATTATTTGCAGAGCAGCTACGCAGCTTTAAAGCTTTAAGCAGCAGAACATCGGATTAGATTTGCGAATCCCTACTAATGAAAATTAGACATTTGGATTGTCAAAAAGAATGTTTTTCACAAAAAATAACCATTTTAGGCTATGCTCCATAATAGGATCTCTACATTCTGACATAACTTGCTAATAATGACTAATGATTTCAGTGGGTGGTCATCACACTCTTTTAGCATTGAGCTTTTGCTCTTAAATCAATAGTTCACCCAAGAATCACCCACAGGCCATCCAAGAAAGAGTTTATTTCTTCATCAGAAAACAGATTTGGAGAGATTTAGCATTACTTCACTTGCTCACAAATGGATCCTCTGCAGTGAATGGGTGCCAACAGAATGAGAGTCCAAACAGATGATATAAACATTACAATAATCCACAAGTAACCCAAACAACTACGGTCCATCAATTAATGTCTTGTCTAAGTTAGTAAGAAACAAATGCATAATTAAGGCATTTTAAATTAAAACAGTAACTTCTGGGCAAAATACCTGTCCGTAATCCATAAAAACGCTTTAAAAAAAAGAATAAACAAAAGTCTTTCCCCTGTTGTTCTCTTACATCAAAATCAACCAATATTTTGTTTAGAACGGTTCTGGGCTGTTTTCACTTGCAAGCGGTGCTTAATCTATGTATCTCTCTCCTGTTTCTGACAAGAATAATTTTTCACTAGAGAAAGCATTATTATGGAGATGACATTTATTTTAGCCAGAATGAATTTGACTACAGACAAGCAGCTTTTCACTTCACAAGACATCAATTGATCAACTGCAGTGGGACTATTGTGAAGTTTTTATCAGCTGTTTGGACTCATTCTGACGGCACCCATTCACTGCAGAGGATCCACAAGTGAACAAGTGATGTAATGCTACATTTCTCCAAATCTATTCTGATGAAGAAACGAATGCATGTACATCCTGGAAGGCCTAAGAGTGAGTGCATTTTCCGTAAATGTTTTTTGGTTGAACTATGCCTTTAACTGATCAACTAAGAGTGGATTTGAAATTATACATTTAGACACCGCTCACACAGTCTAATGGCATTCAGTGATCAAGTGCTACTGGAATTATCACTTAACTGGAATTAATCAACATTGTGTTTATGCCGTCCATAATCAAGCAACCTTTTAAACCCGTCAATCCATTTGACAAATTACATCAATGAGTGTGAGGGGTGAACTCCAGACAGGCCGGATGACTAACCTTCAGAAATGTCATTCTGTCACTCAGTGTGATGGAAAACACTGTCAGACCAATGACAATGGTGTCGATAAACAAGTCGCACCTCTCGCCTCTCCTTCCCCCTCGACTGTCCCCCATCAGCTCCTTTCCAATTCATAATCTGCCAACTGATCGATGTGCTTGCGTCACCACGCTTATGCTATTGTTTTAGTCATCAATAACAATAACAATGTTAGCATCAGTAATTGCCATATTTTTACACAGACCATTAAATACAGGACAAGACACTTGACCTTGTGTCCATTTGCATATTTGCATAATTCATGTCTTGCTTTTGAGTATGAAAAAAGCCCTGCCATTTTAGTGTGTGGCACGCTGACCATTGACCTCTGGTCTGACGCCGCTGATACATTCACCTCAATTCAGCAAAAGGGCGTGATGGGACCCTGTACGCATCGCTATCTACCTGCCGCTTGTCTATGACAAATTAACAAGCCTGGCGCAATGCCCGTCATTAATTAATGAGGCCGGGCATAAACACATTGCCAAGGGATTTGCACTCAGGACAACGATATGAAGCTTCCTGGAATGGCTAGAAGAGTTACTGAAACTGCAGACAGCTTTAAAAACACCTCATGGTGAAGTCAAAGGCTGAAACAGGTATGAAGACAGCAATATGCTTCAGGCCAGAAGTGGAATTCATACTGAGTGCCACAGTATTATAGCAATAGTTAATCACATTTGAGTGCCTGTCATACTTTTTTCATCTCTGAGGTTAATTTAACTACAAAATGGCTATGAAAATAATTTCATTAGAATAAAGCGGAATTGAAATGAAATAAAATGTCAATATTAGATGAAAAATGTTACAATGGCAACTGAAATAAAGTATCATAGTACTAAAATGACTAAGAATTTAGTTTCAACTAAATAAAAAGTTACAGACACATTTAATAAACTTATAAAAGTGACTAAGCCACATACCAAATTAAAACTTAAATATAAAAAAATATATTAAAAAAATTAAATAGATATTAAAATACAAAAACACAATCATGGGGAAGACTGCCAATCTGATAGTTGTCCAGAAGACAATCAATGACATCCTTCACAAGGAGGGTAAGCCACAAACATTCATTGCCAAAGAAGCTGGCTGTTCACAGAGTGCTGTATCCAAGCATGTTAACAGAAAGTTGAGTTGAAGGAAAAAATGTGGAAGAAAAAGATGCACAACCAACCGAGAGAACCGCAGCCTTATGAGGATTGTCAAGCAAATCGATTCAAGAATTTGGGTGAACTTCACAAGAAATGGACTGAGGCTGGGGTCAAGGCATCAAGAGCACCACACACAGACGTGTCAAGGAATTTGGCTACAGTTGTCGTCAGAGGTGTCTTACCTGGGCTTAGGTAAAGAAGAACTGGACTGTTGCCCAGTGGTCCAAAGTCGTCTTTTCAGATGAGAGCAAGTTTTGTATTTAATTTGGAAAATAAGGTCCTAGAGTCTGGAGGAAGGGTGGAGAAGCTCATAGCCCAAGTTGCTTGAAGTCCAGTGTTAAGTTTCCACAGTCTGTGATGATTTGGGATGCAATGTCATCTGCTGGTGTTGGTCCATTGTGTTTTTTGAAAACCAACGTCACTGCACCCATTTACCAAGAAATGTTGGAGCACTTCATGCTTCCTTCTGCTGACCAGATTTTTAAAGATGCTGATTTCTTTTTCCAGCAGGATTTGGCACCTGCCACACTGCCAAAAGCACCAAAAGTTGGTTAAATGACCATGGTGTTGGTGTGCTTGACTGGCCATCAAACTCACCAGACATGGACCCCATAGTGAATCTATGGGGTATTGTCAAGAGGAAAATGAGAAACTGTCAAAGAAACTTGGGCTTCCATACCACCTCAGCAGTGCCACAAACTGATCATTCCATGTCACGCCGAATTGAGGCAGTAATTAAATCAAAAGGAACCCCTACCAAGTATTGAGTACATATACAGTAAATGAACATACTTTCCAGAAGGCCAATAATTCACTAAACATGTTTTTTTTTATTGGTCTTATAAAGTATTCTAATTTGTTGAGATAGTGAATTGGTGGGTTTTGTTAAATGTGAGCCAAAATCATCACAATTAAAAGAACCAAAGACTTAGGGTGAATCCTAATTCTCTGTCTTACCCCTTCCCCTTAGTTTTGCGCGTTCACGTGAGAGTAAGGGCTGTCCCAATTCTTGATTTGATCGAGAGGTAGGGCTAAGGGGAAGGGGTAGATACCCCTTAAAACCAAGCATTTTCGCGAGCTTACTTGAAACCAAGGGGTACCCAGAACACACTGCGCAACCGGCAACAATGGCGGCCAGATCATCCAGAGAGTCCCATAAATGAAAGTATTTTCGGGCTTAAATAATTTATTAAAAAATTATGACTGTCTTGTTTTGTTCTTCACATATTCCTGTACATATATATATATATATATATATATATATATATTTGCAACCATGTTCTTAATTGAAACATTTTTTAAAATCGCTAGTTTTCCACGCTAAAATTACATTGCTGATTTGCTCAACAGTCCTGCATTTCTCTGACTAGAGAAAAAACATCACTAAAACCCACGCATTTGACATACACACACTTGCAGATGGCATCTTGGAAGTTTGTGATCAACACTTGTTCCCATCTGGTGACGTAGCAGCCAGCTAGCGATGATGTATGATGAGGTAACAGTAACCAAGTGGTGTCTCATTTCATAGGGGGATGTTTTCACCCCTAGCGCTTACCACTCGTTTTTGAGGGACAAGGGCTAGGGGTAAGACGAAGGGGAAGGGGTAAGACAGAGAAATGGGATTCACCCTTAAACTACTTCAGTCTGTGTGCATTGAATTTAATCAATACATGAGTTTCACATTTTGCATTGAATTACTGAAATAAATGAACTTTTCCATGACACTATAATTTATTGAGATGCACCTGTATATGACGAGTTTAGATGCAAAAGTGCCATCAGAAAATTTCTTCTAAAATTAGCATTTTTTGTGTAGGTTCAGTAATTAAGCTTTAAATGGCAATGACTAGTTTCTTTGCATTGCTATTAAAATTAAAATAACCGAGCATAAATATAGGAGCCTGAGGAAAAATGCTTATTTGAGAACATTTCAGATGGACACTTCATATATAAATTCTATTTAATAGTAAATTATACCAAAACAACACTAATTCACATTTGAAATATTCCAAAGTTGCAGCATGTCCTGGCTGCTCTTTTCTATTCAGTGAAAGTGTTTGTGGACTGATTCAAACTATTATTCTACAAAATCCACAAAGTATCATTGAATGTTGTGTGCAATATATAATTATTCTGGAATCAGAAATGTGTTACAATTTGACATTTATATCTAACCTGGTGCAATGTCTTAACACGCCATACTTGAATCACAAATATTAAATTATAAATCATTATTCTTTTTATGAAACTTTTTGGGGGCTTTTTACTCACTTTTTTCTCAATTTACCTTCATTGCATGCAAATTAAGGAACTGCTTCCACTGCTGCGGGTGTGTGTTCACGGTGTGTGTGTTCACTGCTGTGTGTGTGCACTTAGGATGTGTTAAATTCAGAGCACAAATTCTGAGTATGGGTAAACACACTTGGCCACATGTCACGTTACTAAAAACTATGTCACTAACTTAATTAAACTATGTCAAATGAGCAGCATTAATCTTCTTCAAAACATCTATTTCTCTACAAAACAGAAGAAAGTCACACAGGTTTGAAAGGCCTTCCTTTAGCTTAAACAGTGGCACATGGCGCCAGCAACACCAAGTTCATGGGTTCAATTCCAAAAAGCAAGTAATTAGGAAATGTATACTGAAAGTTGCTTTGGATAAAAGCTGTCAAACGAAAAGCAAGGAACAGCTAGTAAATAAGGTTATGGATAACATACATTAATCTAAGAAAAGTTTTTGTACCTTTTACATATACTCTTAGCATTTAGTAGTTATATAACTATGACACTACAGCTGATGCAAATCATTATTTTTTTCATTCCACCATTGTTACTTATCAAATCAAGCACATGTTATTTTTCTTATGTTAATGGAAGAAGCAAGTAATACTCCAAAGGACCTGAACCACAGCCAAGAAATGAAACACTGCATATGTTACAAAGAAATGAAGTGTGACAATGAGGAGAGCTCTTAAAAAAGAAAGACTAGAATTTAATCCCCCACCTTTAGAAAGAACATCTTCTCATTTGATTGTGGATCCTGAACTCAGAACAAGAACAGGGCATTTCATCTGTGCCAAACATTAAAGGCGCTTTAGAGGCCATCCATTTAAAGCATATTTTATAATATTTCCTCAGCTGTGCACAAAAGAGAGACTTGGAGTGTGGAGTGCGGTCGAGATGGAAGACATAACTAATTACAAGTAGTGCTGTCAAACGATTAATCACGATTAATCGCATCCAAAATAAAATGTTTTTGTTTACATAATACATGTGTGTACTGTGTATATTTATTATGTATATATAAATACACACATACTCGTGTATATATTTCTGAAAATTTTTTATGTTTATATTAAATATATTTATTTTTTATATAAAAATATGAATATAAATAGACAAATGCATGCCAATATTTTCTAAATACATACTGTGAGTGTGCGTGTGTGCATAATTAGTACACATAATACACACATGTATTATACAAATAAAAACTTGTATTTAATATGTGATTAATATTTTGACAGCACTAACTTCTAACCATCTTGATGGTAGATTATTTGTGTTTTGTAATGCTGCTACTGACTGGAGTAATATTAGTATAAACTACTTGTATGGTTTTTCGTAGGTCTTTTTGGAGACAAAATTGCCATACTCTCATCCATCTTTCTTTAGACATATGCTTTTCTGCTCCAGTTAAAAAAAAGCCTACAGGCAGTGTTGCCAGATTGTCTGGACGATTTACAGCCCAAAAGCTCACAAAAACCCACCCAAAACTTTAACTGTCAAAACAATACATAGATAGAATGTAAATCAAGGTTGATAAGAGCCATTTTTAACTCCTTATAACTAAATAATGACGACAAATATAATGCTAGATAAATCCCATGGATCAAATCGGGGCAAATGCATTAAAGAGAACTACGAAATATGATTAAAATATGCAAGCAGACACTGTCAGTATGGCAATCAAGAAATTACCCTCGAAAAACACATGCATCATTTTCAATGTCAACAGTCAGAATTGAAATGCAAAAAGTGCCCAATACAAGCGATCAGAATAAGCAACGTAATTATAGGTATTTCACACTCATTCATGCACGCACCATGACAGTCAAAACTGTTTGATTCTGTATTATAATTTAACAACAACAACAATGCTCTTAATTTCATGTCGCTCTATAATTTCACACAGAAATAAGTATTTTGTGAAGTTTATATTGAACATAATATAGAATTTTGCACAGTCAAAATGAACAATTCCAGCATCTTTAAACGATACCAAGCTGGACTGTTTAAAATATAAAATACAGGATCATGTAGGTATAAATATATTTTGATTAGATAATTTAACTGTGCTCTGATTTCGGAGTTACAGTAATATAGCCTAGGTGTAATTCACATTTTGAGAGTTAATTGAGTACCATCGCACTTATATATAGGCATTATGGTCACTTACAGTTATACATTCTATATCTGATCCATTATCGCGCTAAAAACCTGTCGCTCATGAATCATCACGTCTATCTTCTGATCTCTAGTGATTGGCTAAAAGTGCGGCCGCGACGTCAACATCAGCACCAGTCATCTTTGCAGTGTGCATGTGTGTTTCATAATGTGTTGTGATGAATGATTGTATGCATGCATATAGCCTACTGCACACTTGGGCTTGTTTGTAAACCAATTAGCCTATACATTTTATATGTTTTGAAAACCACCAAACTGACCAAAATCCAGCCCAATTTTTGTCCACCGGCCCAAGTCAATATTTACCAGCACAATCAAATCAAACCTGGCAACATCAGGCTATATCTGCCTATAGGACTGGAAAGACAAAGAATGGTAAATGACCAAAATTTAGTTTAAGGTGAATAAAGCCTTTACTGTTATTCCTGCAAAACATTGTATTTTATTTATTTATTTACATATCATTTATCATATTTTATTGTTTCCTTTATATATTTATTTTTTATTTTATTTTTTCTAACAATGTTAGTCTTTACTATCACTTTTGATCAATTGAATGCATCATTGCAACGTTGGTGTCACTTTATCGATCATTGAACAATAATACGTAGAAATGGATAACCACTGTGTTAAATCAGGTAATTTTGAAACATAAAATGCAGCATATGAATACTGTAACAAGCACATTTTATATAATTTACACTGCACACTACTTATGAAACACAGAAGTTTGTTTTCAAGAATGACACACCTGATATTTCTGTTTTGCTAGTATGTGTATGTATGCAGTTTCCAAATATTCATCAAAATTATAAAAAAGAACAATCATCATCGTTCTGTCTTTTCTCAAGAGGACCTCTTTGGGTCTTCTGGCATTGCTCTTTTTTCATAAAGCGTTCTTATAAGTGTCAAGGTGACTGTGACCTACCGCCATTCTTCCAATAACGGTCCTAGATCCCTGAAGCGGTCAAAAGTCTGTCTCTATTACACTCAAAACACCCACCCTGACCCGCCATCACTCTTCTTTCATCCGAGAAATTCTCCATCGTCGTTCTCATTCTTTATTCACACTCAGCACAGTGCCAAATCCAGACTGTTTTAAGAATTTCTTTTATCACAGTTGTAAGACTTTTTGAGACAGTAATATTAGGAAGATGTCATCTTAGATTTGTTCTTTTCTTTGACTGGAAAAAAAAAGTACATAGGGGAACCAGAAATACTCATATTGCCATGAAAATTTGCTAGAGCTGCCATAACACTCCTCTGTCAATAAATCTAGGATTTTTGTCATTGGTTTTAGTTCTACAGGGACAAATATATATATATATATATATATATATGAACTTTCTGGATTTATTTTGGAGAAGATAAAAATACATAAAAATGCACATTATCAGCAAGCAATTTATTAAAGGAAAATTAATCAAATTATATTTAATAAAACTGGTCTCATGTGAACAGAGCTGGAGAGCTACAGAACATGAGATATATTGCATTGTATAAATGTTCATTTTTAGTTGAACTTTTCCATTCTGTGAAAATGAAATAAATGAGTCAGCTCTTTTCAACAAACTGTCAACAAATTTAAGTTCACAAAATCAGTTTGAATTCTTTAATTGCTTTGCTAATATGCTGGTAAATTTAAGTTGTACAGTTTTATAACACCCAAAAAAAGACTCCTGAAAGGATGTTTTTGTGCAGCTTGACAAAAGAGAATCCGTCCAAGGTGCCTTTCCTATCTGAGACACAATGAAATTCCACTCTATTACCGAAAACTAATTCACAATCATCCTAAATGATTCATTACTTTCATAATGTGTTTGGTGTTCTTGGAACTTACAGCTCCTAACGGCACGTTACGTTTCAGATTCATTCACACTTCGCACTGCCTTTCTCTCCTTTGTCTCTCACTTCCATTTATTTTTCACACCTAGAGGTAAATAGATTTGAAAGCTATTTCTTCTCCTCCCTCGCACAGCCAATCCTCTCATCGCTCTTGCCTGGACAAATAGATGTCTGAAGTTCACTCAGCGCCGGCATAACTCCTTGTACCCGCAGAGAAACACCTCCAAACCTCTCTGCCCCACCAGCACCAACTAAAATCTGCCATTTTACCTTCACGCCACCCATTTATACCAAGAAGCGGCAGCACAATGATAACTTGATTTAGCCCTCAAATATCCTCCCAGCAGATTGTTTCAGCCACTTGGGAGAGATGAGAGTTGTCAACTGAGCCATTCAGTGTCTGCCCTGAGAGACGAGCTGAGAGCCATGCCATTAACCCCCTCTCTCACTGCAAAATGGTTTTGAACCTGCCTTTCTGAGGTGAGACGGAAAGCGGGGATGTTGGGTAGAAGCATCACATATCCCTCTCAGCGGAGAAGAGAGACTTGAAAGTGAGCACGAGCTGTTTAAAGAGCGGCCGAGAGGGGCCATCTCCAAAGATCCAAAAATCAATGTGCTTTGAAAAGGGCTGCTTTTTTACTTCCCTTCACCACTGTATATCTCCAGATGAAAGACAGCAGAACGTGTGTAAACACAATATAGGCATGAGGGACATAAAATTAGCTCTTCTGTTTGACGGGAGTCATCTTGTGGCTGGTATTTAAATGGTGAACTAACCCTAAAAAAAAACTTACATAAAAAGTATTAGATTAGAAAATGGAAATCATTTAAGCTGACTGTATGAAGAGGGGTCAAAGAAAAATTTGAACATTGAGAAGATCAAATTACATTGGGTTACTATAAAAACATTGCAAACGTAAATACATTTTGAAAATACATACCAGTCTTTTTCTTTAATGTATTTGCTCAATAATATTACATTTTTCCTTTCACTCGAATAAAGGCATTCATTTAGTTCTGTCATGAAATCTCTCGGAGGGATTGGCATGGTAATGTGCATGACAATGTTAATCTATTTGGTCTTGGTGGAATAGATCTGCTATGCTGCTGCTGCTGTTGTGGCTGCCAATACATCCACAATATGCTGCTGTGAGCATGTAAGAAATACTGCTGCTGCAAATATAACATACATGATATAACATTAAATAACACATGAAATACTGTATGTACTGCTGCTGCTCCGAAGAGCCATGTGAACCACATGTATTACTATCTATGTGTGCCTGGGCTACCACACCGACTGGCTTAAAAATAGTGACCTATGACAATGTAAGCCTAGGCTACCACGCTGACCGGCGTAACAATAGTGGCCTATGACTATGTGAGCCTTGCCTACCACGCCGAACGTCTTAGCTCTAATTAGACGTGCACTATGTGTAATGATAATTAACAAAATTGATAAACATTGCAATCTGATAGACACGACCCCAGAACCCACCTGATAAAATACTTTAGTAATTTGATGAATGCTTTTGCTTCCGCTGGGACTGATGAAGTGGAGAAAGTAACAGCATTCATCAAATTACTAAAGTATTTTATCAGGTGCGAGATGAAGTGGATGAACTTGACAATCGCCATTCGCTTGTACGGTGGCTCTGAACTGTCAAAACACCTCTCAAAATGCTTGCTATGGATGCGAAAAAATCGAAGACAGTGTGTAAACGTGATTGACATAACATGAGGTCGTATTTATTTTTAAACGTGTGAAACATTTTGGACGAAAATTTCAGACTCAGTGTGCAATGACCTTAACTCTAATAACTTTTATTTGCATGAGAGTAAAAATGGCATACATCATCTAACTTTGTCCGTCTCATCATTGCATGCCATTTTTACTCTCATGCAAATAAAAGTTACCACTTCATCTCGCAGCACAAAGCACTGTATATAGATCCTTGCACACTGAGTTCACAGAGATTGGTGGTCTTCTTTTTAATAAGTGGCTCTAATATCGCTAGCAAAGCATCAAACTGAACCACAACAAAATCATCCTCAATGCTTGCTTTTGTGTCGGCGTGCTAATTTTTTTGCAACAGATTATTTAATACGCATCGGGAATCAGTGTGCAAGGTTTTTGTGCGTGACGAATTTTTAGGATTACAAATATGAAAAAATGCATGCAAAAATTTCGGACTCAGTGTGCAGAAACCTTTACAGTGCACACAACTCCTTAATGAACTGAAATAAAAGCAGACTATACTGTAAATGTTATTTTTCAGTTTTCTGAACTACACAGCACAGCAAGAGCACACATCGGATGGACAACATTTTTAACTGAACTACACGACCCATAATGCATTACACTTGGGACTACAACAACTGTAGATAGTGGTCTTCTTCTAGTGATCATTGATATAATCGCGATAAGCACGTGCTTCTGATACTGTGCACAGCTGAAATCAACCACACACTATTCACAATGAAACATCACGCCGATGTATACGGCGAACCCCCTTTTAAAATGCATACACAAGAATGCTTGTTTCGTTTTAACCTGTTTCATGTCCGTTACTATCGGTGTGTCTTCAGCGATTACATATGCTCTAAACTGCGTTTTGCTCTAGCGGTATAAACACAGATGCATTTAGCTGCTAATTGCATTTAGATGCTGCTAATATGCTTAATATTTTGCTCCTGCATGCAATGCAAACTGCTATAACACTTAGTTTAAACTTGATTGTGGTTGCTAATTTTTTTATTCAACTAGGCAGACCACACAATACACACAGCGATATGGATTAGAAGAGCATTCACTTATCTTAGATGTTGATTTCGCTGTTCTGTAGCGCACTGCGAACTGCTACAAAAAGCACTAGCCATATATTTGAATGTTGAGCAGAGAACTCATTGGCTACTGATACATGACAGATGTGTGTTTCTGTGGCTCAGTGGTAGAGCATTGCGTTAGCAGCACAAAAGGCAGTGGGTTCAATTCCCATGGAACACACATACTGACAACAAATGTATAACCTGAATGCACTGTAAGTCGCTCTGGATAAAAGCATCTGCTAAATGCATAAATGTAAATATAACCAATCAGCTGTGCCATGTGATAATGATGTCATTTGGTCAGATTGAGTTAGACCTATCGGACTGCGCCATCTAGATGTTCATGCCAGAACTCTGTTATTTATTATATAATCTGTATATATTTGTTCTATCCATTTTTATAGTGTTATGCTACTGTTGAAAAAAAAAACATTTTGGGTAAAATGACTAAGCATTTTTATAGTGTGTGTGCTAAAACTCTAATAAACTTATTAGGACATTTCTACCCTGGCAAGAGATGCACGGAACATGTGGTGACCTCTTGCTAAATGCTCTTTTGAATAATTAACCAAATAAAAAGTTTTGGCACTGACATCTGTTCACAGCATAGCTCCAAAAGTGTAAACAGTTTGTGACAACGTGTCACATTCTCTGCATGTTAACAACCACTGCATCTGCATTGTGGAGGGAATTACCATTGGCAGGCCAAAATAAAATCCCAGTGCTGAATTACTGGTACATCAGTCAGATGGCAAAGACATACATTTACACCAACTGATATCAGGGCTTGTCATTCTTGTTTAATATTGTAAATTATTCAGTGATTGGTCACTGGTGCAATGTATTAAGATCGCTGCAGATCGGAGTCCAAATTTAATGAGCCAATGGGATGTTTTGCAAGTTAATCAGATACAATTTCACACCACTAATTAAGGAGAAAAATTATTAACGCCCCTCTCCCATAGGACAACAGGGTTCAGGAGTACACTTTTTTTTACAGCATTATTAATTACGCAGACTGAATGAATCTTCTAGAGCTTTTTTTTATGTCAAGCGTAGCCTGACCAAGGAAATAATTGTTTTGATCTGCACCACTGCATTCATATATCACCCAAGGAGACACAAAACACACAAATACACACACTCACACCGCCTCCAATTATGTGTATGTGTCAATTCATTCCACAGAGTAACAAGAGAGAAAGAGAGAGAGACCCTATACAACAGATACATCCATTCTGACTGGATGAGCCACATTCAACTCATCCAAATGAGTGATGTTGGAACTACACCTTCCCATATATTCTAACGAGCCATATTCCAGCAATCCAATTCCATATATCCCTTTGTCATCAGCCAGTCAGGGTCATTATGACACCATTTATTTATGCTGCTTATTATGGTTAAAATTCACTTAATTATAAATGTAACATTTTTTTACGTTTTCTTATTTGTAATTTATTATAAAGGGTTAGCTTACCCAAAATCAGTTTTATTCACCATCAAGGCATCCTAGGTGACTTTGTTCTTTCAGAAGAATCAAATCGGAGTTATACGCATAGGTCCTATGTCTTCCACTCGGAACGGCTTGCATGTAAAACAGTTAGTGGAAGTGAGAGAAAAATGTTTATCACATTTTAAATATTGATCTTTTTCTTACAAAAAACGCATCGATCCGCTACAGGAGGCCTTTATTCACCCCCCGGAGCCATGTGAGGCACGTTTTGTTATGGATGGACATGTTTTATTTGACTACTTTTAGACTGTTGAAAATAAACACCTGCCCACTGTCATTATAGAGCTTGGAAGAGCAAGGACGATTTTTAATATTACTTTGATTGGATTTGTCTGAAGGAAGAAAGTCATGGAAAGTAATAGTAGGTTTAGAGTTGACAAAACCAAACAAATCCAACCTGGTTTAGTTTAGATCAGATCAGAGGGCTCACAAATCAAATCGCAGAGTTTGATCCAGAGTTTGTGTTTGACTTTAGAAGCAGGTACGTGTAGAAGGGGGGGGGGGGGGGGTGGGGCTTTGGGGGCTTTGGGGGCTTGAGCCCCTGCCCCTTTCAAAATTATTCAAAAGTTCTCCTCTTGGACAAATAGCAATGATATTGTGGTCAATAAAACAAACTGCATTTGAATGATTTGAATTAACATGACAATTTGTACAAAACAGTAACTAGTCGCTCATGTCGGAAAATTCCTGTTATTTTTACGTATCTGTCAATCTGATGCGTTCCTCTGGGTTGCGTGTAAACCATAGGCTCTGGAGCCATATATGGTTCTTTCAGTGAGTGCATATGGGTCGAGAGAAGGAAAAAAATACACCAAACAATATATATATATAAAAAAAAGCTAGTGTGTCGATTTAATACAAATATCCATATATTACATATTTTAGAATATTACATAATTCACCAATGCCCATTAGTCATGTAGCTACACCAAGCAATCATGATCTGGCACAAAAAGTTCAACATTTCATTGGACAATATGTGAAGTGGAGCAGTTATTTCCCATTCTTATTCATAAATCGGTTGAAAATTACATGGGACGATCTAGATAGTTTGTCTCATTTTATAAATCAAATTACATTGCCGGGAAAATGTGTGCTAAACGACTACAAAAGCACCACAATAATGGTAATCAGTAGGCTATTCAAGTCACTTATATTTATATGTGATATATACACCATTTACTATTTGATGAAACTATCTTAGTTAATGAAGCCCAAGTGCCACCTACAGGCCTATTATGTGAAGTGTAGGCTGCAGAAATGGTGACGTGAAAGGACTTTATTATGTTACCATTTTCGATAATTATGCAGCATTATGAAAGTGTCTTACGCTCATCAATCCTGCATTTATTTGATCAAAAATACTGAAAAAATGTAGCCTAATATTGTGAAATATTATTACAATTTAAAAGAATATCTTTCTATTTTAATATACATTTATACTATTTTAATAAAATATAATTTATTATGTGATTCAAAGCTGAATTTTCAGCATCATTACTATTCTTCAATGCATGGTCCTTCAGAAATCATTCTAATATGCTGATTTATTTAGTTGGAAACAGTTGTGCTGCTTATTTTTTTATTTATTGGAACCTGTGATACTTTTTTGGGGATTATTGATGAATAAAACGTTTAAAAGAACAGCATTTATTCAAAATAGAGATGTTTTCTAACAATATCAATATTTACTATCACTGTTTCTATCAATTTAACAAATTATTGTTGAATAAAAACTAATTTCTTAAAAAATATATATAATTAATACTGACTTCAAGCTTTTGAACAGTAGTGTATATTGTTACAAAAGTTATATTTTAAATAAATGCGGTTCTTATTTAACTTTTTATCCATCAAAGAATCCTGAAAAAAGTATCACAGATTTTCAACATTGTTGATAATTCAATATTGCATAAAATGCAAAAGTAAATAAAGTAAATTAATAAAGTATATACAAATTTGATTTGATCAAATAAATGCAGGCTTGATGACAATAAGTGACTTCTTGCTAAAATATAAAATAGTAATGTATCCAATCTATTGACCTATATATGTACCCCACCCCCCCATATCGCCACTTTTTTTACATTTGAGCCCCTGCCCTGCCTCTGAGTAACTCTCTGCACATCCCTGCTAGAATGTGTGCACCTGAAAGTGTGACACGTGCAGCAAACAGCCTGCTCAACCTACAAATGTTGTCTCTACATATTAAGCTTAGATTAATGTTTTTTTTTGTGCTGTATTTCTTCAAAGAAATGTGTGAGGAGGAGGGTCCAGGCGAGAGGGGATTCAAAAACTGCATTAAATGAGGAAAAAAACCATCATAGGTGATTCACCCTCACCTCGCCTGTCATGTGCCACCGCCTCGTTGCTTTGACACCCGCTAATTGTCTTTGAACCTTCTCCGCCACTGGTTTCTCATTTTCCTGCGATTTATTTGGCATTAGGGTGCTCTGCATTAGTCACCGACACTATTAATGAATTCCTGCAATCCGAGGATTACAATGTCAGCGGTAGGTCACGATTGGGTCACGAATGAGTGATTTGTCTCGAAAACAGTATTCGTGGGTAATGCATTAGGTGGAGATGGAGGACAACTCAAACTCAAGTTTATTAAGTGTGGGGGCGAAGACTGTGTATTAATATGGTTATTGTGTATCTGTCCGCGCGAATATATCAACAATAGTCTAATAACGAATAATGCTGACCAATTGAGATGTAAGCCGACCAGGCTTATCTGGTCATATACGCACCTGATCAGGTTCATCTCAACAACAAGACCCTTTAATTGTGCATGAATATGGTGATTATTGTGTATGCATGAGTCTACATGAATATTTACATGAGATGCGATCTTCAAATGCTGAATGTCAGCGGGTGGCAAGTTGTACGCTGTCAAGACGGAGATCGCTCAAGGCTAGCGGGGGAAACAACTGTTAAAAATACAGTATGAGACTCACAGGTGAGGCTCTCAAACTCCTGGATGTTGTTTTGCCCTTTGGAGGTCTGGGCATCAGTGCGAGTTTTCACTTTCTCTCTCCATTTCGAGAGGCCTTGGGGTTTATCTGTTGTTTGAGAGATAGAAATCAGCGCAGGCCAGACGGGCTCTATGGGTGCTGGAGGAACAACCACCTTTCCCTGCTCCGGAGTAGTTCCCTATTGGCTGCCTGTTTGTTCCTGCTCAGTGCAATCAATACAGCCGAAGAGATTAGGGGAGAACTTAATTTGATAAGGCTCAAAAAAGCAATTATATTCCTGCTCGCTGTTGACTAATTGGACTGTCACGAGCATTAAACATCTTCAGGTAATGCAGCTGACAGCCTCAAACACCTTTGTCATGCACTGTAAATATCGAATGCGGGCGTATTCTCATATGGATTGTCAAGATTTGGCTGCGGGCTACTGTTGGTTATGAACACATCTCTCTTTAAACTGATCATACTTGAAATTAAGTGTGTGGGAGCACGAGAAACCTTCGCTCGCGTGTTTGACGTATTGTTTATCATACGCCCCCTCTCCCATGTGAATATTAAACATATTATGCGTACCCAGGGGTAATATGGCAGTCTGAATTTAATCAATACATTTAAAAGGCTCTGCGGCGGGATGACGTTGTGACATATGTCACAATGGGGTCTTTGAATTGGTATCAGCTTAATCTATGGATTAAAGCTGATTTGATTTTATTAGATATATAAACACACCTGCGGACAACTCGTTTCTATGTCAGAATGAAAATATAAAAAGGTGCTGTATATTGCGCAATTGGGTGTTTATTCAACTTGGGGTTTTTAATCCCAAGGGTTGATAAAACTAAAAGTTGTAATGTTTGTATGCTTGTTATATGAAAGTTACATTTCATAATGCCTTCTTTATGACAGATTTCATAGTTTTACCCTTGACGTTTAATGAACTATGAAAAAATGCATTATACAAAAATAAATCATAATTTTTCTCTATATGAAGACTGAGAGAAACTATTGCAATGTTTGTGTGAAAATGTATTCTGTACATGTTGTAAAAATTAACAAAAAAATTAATCTAATAATAACTGATTAGCCATAGCAATTAAATTAGCTATAGCAAGGTAAATGCACTTTTATTTATTTTTTACTAAACTGTCATTTCTACAACCATTGTTTAATGCTTAATTAAACACATTACAAAATTGGATATGATGAAAATTTTACCCTGGAAGTACTTCTCATTATGCAAAAAATATGTGAAACAATAAATAAATAAAATCCAGGATTGTTCATATTATGTGGAAGCATATATACTGTTATAGTTAAAACAACACTCAATTGTGACTTTATATCTCACAATGTGACACTCTTTCTTTCAAACTCTCTCATAATTATTTTATTTTTTACTTCCATAATAAAGAACAATGAGTATTAGAGAAAAAGGTCAAAGAAGAAAAGGCGCACCTCAGTTCAACGTCTACAACGGAGGGCAACATTTTCCCCTCACATAATGCACCTAATAATTAAAAGTCATACATTTATTTTTAAACTTTGAACTTCTGATGTCATTTGAAGCCATTGTGCCGAATGCAGCACTGGAACCCTGGTATTCATCAGTGAACTTGTTTGAAGCAGTTCAACACCTAATAATTACAGCGGCTGCATGGATTAAATCAGGTTTGGAACAAATGCCTTTATGTATCCCTGAGACAGCGATAATTCCTCACACAACAAGGACATCTCTGAGGTTGAATACATTAGAATGAATCACCACGCTCCTCTACCGCATTACTAAATGACTCATTTAATACATTAGAGGCCTTTGCAGGCAAACAATAGACCTCGTCGAGACAGATCAAACTGTCAGAGAGAAGTCAGAACGAGAGAATGTATGTAACCTTTGTCTGGTAAGGAAAAAAAAACAGTCACTGCCCTCCTGCCAGTTCTCTTCTGCGGCCTAATGAAGTAATCTATTGTTTCTACCCAGAGGGCAAACAAGTTTGAATATATGGATGTAGCAAGATAATTGTCATTCCCATAATTGTGCGATTGTGAACCATTTAATTCTGCAAACCCTTCACTCTGCCAGGGGGCGCAACCAATACAGCCCATTTAATTCCTTTTCATAAAAATCAATATAGTCCTTTAGGGGGAGAGAGGTAAATGAGGCTGTTAAACAGGAGGCTGTAATCAATGCATAATGAATACGGGATGTCTTGAGTGGGGTTAGAGAGGGTCATGTGCACAGATGTGTCCTGCATTTGCTACTGCGGGTCTAGATTCAATCCAGTTGAAACTGATTCAAAACGGCAGGGCTAATCGCTTTTAAAACCTCTCGACGTCACTGACTGCTTGAGAAAGCAAAACCTGGCTATTTATTTGCTATTCGGTTTTAAACAGATGAATCCTGGATTGGGAAATATATTGTTAGTGTCAATTCATGAATTAAATTTTGAATTGAACATGCCACACCTCACAGGAAGTTGAATTAGAAAGCCAAACAAAATATTTGAAATTCAAATAAATAAATGCAATATTCAATGCATTCTGGGCAGTGCCGCTCCTAGTCGTTTGGGTGCCCTACACAAAACATACTGTGTTGCCAGCGGGGGGGGGGGAATTTGGGGTTTGGGATGAAAGAATGGAGGAAACGCATTTGTCCGTGTTTTACTCCATCTCGAATTGCACTAACGGACAGCGCTCGAGAAACCGTATCTCTTCCGCAGTTTTTTTTGTCTCATGCAAGAGACTGTACGACATTCACGTTACATGATTTGACTGACTTTTTACGTAGAGAGGGTGACAGCACACCACTTTAAAATAACGATAATTCATTTTTTCATAACCGCAGGCCAACTTCAAAAATGAAACCAAAGTGAAAATATCTTTGAGACCAAGGGGGCCCCCTGGTGTTTCGGGGTCCCTGCGCAGCTTGCGTATTCTGCGTATAGGGCGGATCGGCTCTGATTCTGAGAAATGAAGTGTTCTTACCTTGCCCAATTTGAAAGAAAAAATTAATTGAAAGAAATCTCTTGTGCTCACCAAGGCTCTATTCATTTGATAAAAAAATACATTAAAACACTATTATTGCAAGATATTATTACATTTTACAATTATTGTTCTCTATTTTGATATATTTTAAAATCTATTTTATTCCTGTGATGGCAAAGCCTAATTTTCAGCATCATTACTCCAGTCTTCAGTGTCACATGATCCTTCAGAAATCATTCTAATATGCTTATGTGATGCTCAATAAACTTTATTATCTTAGTATTATCAATGCTGAAACTTTCGGACATATTTGAAATCGCTGAATAAAATGTTATTAAAAACATCTGACTGAGCCCAGCCCTATTCTTTTTGTCGATAATTATAAAATGAATAGTGACCTGATATTTCTGCATTGTCCAAAAGCAACGCCTTTCATCTCAGTCCTTGAGTTACCATTGCACTGTGCCAGTTAGTTTGTGGGTTGATTCTAGAGATTGTGCCATTGCGTAGTTGACGTGTGGAGTGAGATGGGAAAGTGAAACATGAAAAAGAGAGAAAGAAGGGGACAGAGGGATGAGAGAGAGGAAAGTGAGAGCAGAAGGTGTTTTTGTGAGCAATGGTTTTACTGTCCAGCTGCTGAGGTCTCACAGATGGCAGAGCGAGTATGACAGTCATGGGCAAGATATGAGGGGAGGAGAGCACTGTGAATTTCCCCTCGACCAATGAGAACGCAGCTCTCAATAACCCACTGGCCACGCACATTCACCTTGGCCGGTCACGGACCTCTCTTAATAATGAAAATCCAATATATGTGTATCACTGGAAGCGCTTATGTTCATTTTAAATTAGCCTTAATACAAATTCTGTGTGGATAATGCAGTAAGAGTATTGTGTATCTGTATATGTGTGTGAGAGAGAGAGTTTAATGAACTGTGTACAGCATAATGAGAAACCGGTTGTCATGTGACTGAGACCTTGGAAACAAGACACCTCTCAGAATTCACAGCCTAACAGATGCTAATAAGAAAACTTTGTGTGTTGTGTTAATAAGCAGCAGACCTGAACGAAAATCTTTATGCCCCATAAAGCATAACCCGAGCAAAGAACACTATATCTACTTAATAATTACAAACCTGCCAGATGACACACAATAAACAACAAATATAAGTTATTTCGTTCTTTCTTTCTTTTTCTTTCTTTCTTTCTTTCTTTCTTTCTTTCTTTCTTTCTTTCTTTCTTTCTTTCTTTCTTTCTTTCTTTCTTTCTTTCTTTCTTTCTTTCTTTCTTTCTTTCTTTCTTTCCTCAGTTGCCAAATATTCTGGCAGTCCCATCTGTGTCTGTGTCTGTTTCCAAATGGCCACTTCAAGGAATCCAGAAGGAATAACAGCCTATGTACTATGGACAAAAAATAGGGGAATAGGATGATTGGATGAGCCATGTTTGAATGAGCCATGTTACATTCAACAGCTTTAATTTATGCAAATGTCTTAGCCTGTGTAAATATTGGTATTAACATAAAAACGGCTTATTCTGAGTATTAATATGAATAAATGCAGCTATTTATTTAACAGTGATGTCTTTTTTTATATTCTTGTATTATCTTCTTCTGCAGTTATGGAAAACTTTTATGTCCCGGTGCTTTTTGGCGCAAATGACAAATTCATCAAACTTGTTGCTCAAATTACTGTGAAAAAAATAAATAAATCAATTATATATATATATTCTTTTTTCTTTCATTTATAAGAAAGTTTGAGTATATCAATAATGGTCCCAAACTAACTAGCCCCTGCTGAGTGACTGTACTGCAACCCTGCTACTCACTGTAATATATATATTTTTATTATTACTATTAATTGATTCGTTCATTCAGTTATAATTTGTATTCTGCAATGATACATTAAAATAATAAAAAATTACAGTAAATATATTTAACTAAATGTAACTAAAGATTCCTGTTTCAAATAAATACTGTTCTTTTGAACTTTTTATTCATCAAATAAAACAACTCTACACAATTAAGAATATTATAATTATTTCTGAAGGATCATATGACAATGAAGAGTAATGGCTGCTGAAAATTACGCTTAGCCATGACAGGAATATATTACATTTTAAAACATTAAATTACAATATGTATTTAAAATTGTAATAATATTAAACAATGTTACTGTTTTTAGTTTTTATGTTTAATCAAATAAATGCAGCCTTGGTGAACATAAAATACTTCTTCCAGGAAGTAAATATACTGTATGTAAGTAATCAGGCTGTACTATTGCATACAAAATAAAAATGTTCATATAATATTGAGTGAGACCACTGTGGATAACAAATGTCTTGTCTACAAGTAGTCAATAGCTTTTTCCCCTTTGATTTGTTTTCTTTGTTGACCATAATGAACATCTTATTTTTAATACAAAACTTGAAAACTAAACTATCTCATTTGTTGTTTGACTTTATTGTGATGCTTTGCGTGTCACTCCTTCAAAAGAACAGGAGGACATTCATCACTTCACACCGAGATTCACTACCAAACTTCAGATACGCCCACTCATAAAAAGAATCCATTTTCATCTTAATTCACTGAAAGGATCTCTTCAAACCCGGCCCGGGCTCAAATTAATCAAATTCCGACCCCACGGGGAGATGTGTAATACATCCCCTCATAAGTGTTCACTGTTCGTCTCTTGTCATAGAGTAATGACTGAGCGCGTCCCAGTATACCTGCTACAAGTTGAAGTGGGGTCTGTGTGGGGATGTCATGACAGCTTCATTCATTTCAGTTACCAGATTAACCAACCAGCAGCTGCATAAAAGACCAGGTCTTATATGAAATCATTTTTTCCCCAATGACATATTAATATTATTTACAGTTTAAAATAACTGTTTCAAAATGTTTTCAAATGTAATAATTCTAAAAAACGATAATTATTGTTGAAAACATGTAATGCTTAATGTTTTTTTTCATAGTTTTTAGTAACAGTGTAAACATATTTCTATTATTTTTGATTAATTGAATAAATCCGTATTGAATAAGATGATGATGATTTGTTTGAATGTTACTTATCCCTAGTGACCTCTATACCTTCTTACATTCAAATTGCAATTCTGCATCCTGTTTGCTAGTTTGAATTCAAATTCAAAAAGCATTTTCAGTTCAATGCTGAACGATGCAACAACCCTGTGACACATATATAGTATACCATATAGAGTTCAGATCAAAAAGGGATTGGATGATACCACACCACAAGATGCACTAAAACCTTGATATCTTGAAAGCACAGGAGCCATAACGCCTTCATCTGAGACAGTATGGCTCTTCCAGATAATGGGAGTCCTGCCAGTGTGTGCAATACATCTTAAACATCGGTCCTTCACCTTTTATTGTAAACTATCCATTTGGGTAGAATCGCATTGTGGCAGCCGTTTCTCTCTGAACGTTATGCGCCCTGTCGTTATCCTTTCATATGACATCTTCAAACTGAGCCGTGTGCTCCTGCGTGACACGTTCATGATTGCGCCTGGTTAATCTCCCGATCAGGACCGTATATCTGCCGCGTGACCACATTTCTCACAATCCTTTCCCGTTCAATGAATAATGCAACTAGAATGTCGAGAGGCATGCTGTGCAGAAAACGTGGTGGCCATTTGTAATTACTGTGCTCTAAACAGTATATGCCCCATGCAGCCGTTCGCACGAATCCGCTGCAGCCTCGGCGCATCTCGCTCAGCATCTTAAACTATAAATTAAAAATCTGTTTTAGGAGACACTTCCACACAAAACCAATTACGACTTAGCGAATAAATATTTAATCTGTGTATTCAGTGGTAATTTGTCATCCCTCTCAACGCCTGACCCAAAGCAGTGTTACAGGGGGAGAGGTTTAATTTGCTTTAGTTGCTGTGAAAAATGGTATGGATTCAGGCATTTCCTTTTTTTGCTTCCTCCCCCCCCTTCTAGGAATCTCAAACTGCAGGCTTTGACAGGGTCTATCAAAACACACCACGGGAATCCTTTAAACCAGAGACATGAAGACATGCCATTGCAGCTTAAATAAGGCCCAGATAACTAAACTTCACTGATGTACTTTAACTCCTCAGATATTTCTTTGAAATATTAAATTATATAAATACACATTAACATTTAGTTTATTCTTGCCAAACATTAGTAATTGGGAATGCTGAAATGATATCAGAACAGTTTAGTAAACAGCATAACGTGTTTGGACATGTCAGAAACACCTACACATATCTGAATGTCATTGCAATAAATAACAAAACATTACATATTTTACATTATATAATGAACACAATTAAAACTAAAAGTGCTATTTTAAATCAAGTTGTTATTTGAAGATTTTAAAGAAAGATTTAAAAGAAAAGATTATATGTATACAAATGTTTTGAGGCCAGTGAGCAAAGAAAAAAAAACAGCCCACTCTCTAATAATAATGATGATCAACTGCAGATGCCTAATATTATAAGACAACCTAATGTTAATTAAACAAACTCAAAAAATATTACTACAAAAAACTACAGAAACATTAAATGTAAATTAAATATCCCCTTACTTGCTGCAACACACTGCTTTATATAAGACTCACATTTCTATATGATACAAGTATAAACATAAATAGTCAGTGCTCATGCTGTCATATGTCCATTTGTGCAGTTGACACGAATCACATATTTGGTCTCTATGACTTTGAAACAGAAATGTCAAATGTTGTCTTTTGACATATCGACATTTTCACTTATGAATTTTTCATAAATGACACAGTCTGAAGAAGGGAAGCCATTCTTTCTGAAGGACAAAAGCAGCTAAGATAACATTTACTGTGAAAAAATCATTGTCAAAGTGGAAGCCTGGTTTAAAAGTGGATTAGGAACTGGCCCCACTGCACACATCCCTTTTTCCCTCCGTCTCTGATGTTGCTTGGCTGGTAAATCTCCAGCTATTCCCTCCTGACCTCCACCAGCTCCTGTGAGAGTGTGTTTAGAGACCACATGATGATCCAATATGTTCAACACACTCAACATGTCATGTTCTATCTTCACTCTACTTCTTTACAACAGCTTCTACTTCACCCTTAACAGCGGCCAGGGAGGATAATAGGCTGTAACTTCAGTCACTTGAAGTCCGAGGGTTTCAGGTTTTAATGTTTATTTTTTTTTACTAATTTCACATAAAGGTCACATTAAAACTGTATTAGAAAGATATGATGTATTCATTTTTGATAGTTTTTAAAATCTTGTTATTTATAGATTTTATTGTTTTACCCTTGTACCAGATCTAGACTAGCAATATATTATATACAAAATATGAAAATTCATTCTGAAATGTAAATTATTCACACTCCAATATAATCAAAAAGGGAAACTGAATTTTTTTTTTGCACCCTAAGATCCCAGATTTTCAAATAGTGGTCTCTCAGCCAAATATTGTCCTGTCCTAACAAACAAACCATACATCAATAGAACGCTTAATTATTTTGCTTATTCAGCACGTTATATATAACTCTCAATTCCCCCCAAAAAAGACCCTTATGACTGGTTTTGTGGTCCAGGGCCACATACAGTATGTTATTAAAAAGAATATATAATTTAAGATGTGGTGGAAATGACACATTGGGAAAATGTATTAACCAAAAAAAAAAGTATAATAATAATAAGTTTGCTGGACCAAAAGTACACGTTCTTGGAGAAACACCCACAGAGTAAATAAATAAGTAAATCAAAATGTACTGAAATTGGAATAATATTGGTAAACAAGGGAAATCTACAGAGATTGAGGTGGAGTGAAATGCATTTCATATACTAAGAAAAAATAACACAAATATAGAAATAAAAATGGGACAGGATAAAGGGCAAGGACATTTTATTCAACTAAATATGTCTGGTAGACACATTTGCATTGTTTGCATCTCAGGACAGACAAAGCGTGGAGTGTTGTGGATAAATGCTCTTCACAAGGTCTACCTGTGTCACATTTGCATTACATGGCCTTTAAAGATGCTCGACTGTACGTGTGTTGTTATTCTGTGTGCTTTGTTTTGCTCTGCTCTCAGATTGAATATATTTAATTTAGTATGATCTGCCCAATACCTTATTCCCAAACAATATCTCTGGCTGCTCTCTACCCCGCTTTCAGGAGAGGGTCATTTATGTGAATGACGGCTGAAAAAGTGTACTTATTTCATGTTTAATGCATAAGTGTAAGGACTTCCTCCATCTCTAAACAAATAACTACTGGAGTTTGGATTTATGACCGATCAGTGACCGTTGTGTGTTGAAGTTGGTCTATATGATAATGAGATTTATATAGTCAAATATTGCAAAGCTCAGAAAATGCCATCTTATGGTCTGTTATTTAAATAATGTACAGTGGGACAGTTCGTGAGAAACAACTATTTATCTTGCGTAATGTGTTTCACACATCTCATTTGATTCCAGTAACCTCGTCCCAGAAGGCTAATTGTTATTCATCTACAATCCTAAACATGACAAATGTTTGCATTTCTGAATCACAGCTGCACACATCACACAGCAACTGCTGTAGGTGTCAGACAAGTTGCTATGAGATTGGTAAGATATCTTGAGGTGAGAAAAATTAGCTGCAGATCTATGGGCCCCAACTGGTTGTGTAAAGTGTATGCAATTGATGTAAATTGTTGCATTTTAAAGTAAATTAAGTGGCTGGTTACGCAAAAATAGATTCATAAACTATTTCACATTGTGTTGCTTGTCTTTTCATGACTATGTCTTTACATTTTGTTCTTCCAGTTATACAAGAGTCATTAGGCCTACTGTTTTAAAGGGATAAATCAGCCAAAGAAATGTATTCTGTCATCATTCATCATTAGCTGTCAATCAAAATCCACAAAATAAATAAACAAACAAACACATTTCTGTAAAAAATATAAAGTTTCTGTATTAATAATACGTTTCTCAAATCATCGCATCCCTGCTAAATAAAAGTTTTTATATTTTCAATATGAATAGTGAAAAAAACATTATATTATATTTTCCAAAATTATATGTCAATTAGGCATCATTTCCAAATTGTTAAACATGTATCAAAATAAAGTCTAATTATGAGATGTGAACCATCACTTATTTTTGCTACTTTTCAAAAGCCTTTTATTTATAAATTGTATTTTATCCTATTATCATTGTTGATTTTATTATGCACACTCAAACATAATCAGAGAGTGATATGTATATATATACATATACAGTATATATATATATATATATATATATATATATATATATAAATAAATAATTTCAATATTAATTATAAAAAACATTGGGTAACACTTTATTTTAAGGTGTCATAATACAGAGTAATTACCTAGTTAAGTACTTAGTTGTAGCCGTTGTACTTACACGAAACTAAATGTACTTACCATGTAACTAAGTTATAGAACAGCCTGTAATAGACAGCTACTGTTACACATATGTAACAGACCGAGTCTGTTACACACCGAGTCTGTTACACACCGAGTCTGTTACACAGCTATTTGTACACTTAAGTGCAATCTTGATACACTTTATTTTAAGTAGCTAATGCTTGTGTAATATTATGTAATTAGAAGGGTTTTACATGTAATTAAGCTGTGTACTGGTGGGTTAAGTCAAGCTAAGTTGCAGCTGGATACGGTGTACAGTATAAATGCACATGAAGTACACTTAAAGGCAGGGTAAGCTATTTTTCTAAATCGTTTTAGAAAACTGAGTCGGGGCCGAGTACCAAAATAAACGTGTAGCCAATCAGCAGTAAGGGGCACATCTACTCATGATATGGAGGAGATATAGTTCAGTGAACAGCCGAGCTGAGTGACAGAAAGATAGATATGGCAGATAAAAAACTAAAGAGAAAATGTCTGCGGAACGATAAGGCAAGAAGGACCTGTGTAAATATCGGATCGGATCAGGTTTCCAGCGCTGGAGAGAACTCAAGGAGCGGAAGGCCTGCAATCGGACGGCGAGGTTGCTTTTGTTTCTTCTCCATAGGTGAGTAACACCGTGTCTACAACAGACGTGCCGTGCCACCACAGCTAAAGCCTGCCTAACGTTACACTGGACGCGTGTATTTCAGGTGAGAATGTAGTTGTTTAAAACTCAAATCTGCGGTTTGTTTATAAAAACAGCGCCTATTTGAAAATGTGCTTTGCCGATTTTGGAGACGTGAGCTCCACGCGATCACTGGGTGCTCAATCCTCATGTATCCTCATGAGCTGACTGACGTTATCAAGTAAGCTGCAGAATTACCGGACTTCCGTTGTTCCGTCCGCAGGAGCTCACACTCCCGAGTCTAACTCCTGAAGTCTGAACTACCGAGGATGCAAGTCCAAAATTATTACTTATGTGTAACAGTAGCTGTATATTCCATACAGATAAAAAATGTAAGGACAGGCTGTTCCATAACTTAACTAACAACATAACTAACATAAATAATGTTGATGGAAAAATAGATAAATCAAGATAAACATCAGTTAGATGAAGATAATATTGCATATAATTTACAAACTTGTGCAAAACTGTGAAAATATTATTTAACAATGTGCATTTATTAGCCTTAAGACTTACAGCTCCCAGTATTCAAATGTGTTGCATTCAATCATGAGAATCAGTGCATCGTAAACCGGCAGGATTGAAAAGCAAAACATAATATAGTAGAATGACATGGTTTTGTATAAATTATAATATAATTTATGGGTGGACTATTCCTTTTAAAAGAGCAAATCAACCATAATAATGTTATCAGTTTGAGTAACATGGCAAGAATACTGAGTTAATAAAACTACATGAATTATTAAAGTACCCGTCTGCTGTGAGAAATACTGCTTAAATTTACAACAGCGGTATTCTTATTAATTGATGAACTTTAGAGAAGGTAAAATGAAGAAGGGCACAGTTTAAGCTTCACTTTAACACAATCCTTCACTCACAAGAGGCCAACCATGCAGCACAACAGCAGACATTGATGCTATGCGTTCGACGCTAAGTGACAAAATAAGAACACAGAAAAGGTAAACCAGGAGGAAATTAAGCCTCAGTGTATTTTACCGTTGGACGAGCAAAGCCGGTACCACATCTTGAGGTTAAAAAAGGGAGTTGTTTTTCCTCCTCATTCTTCACTTCCTCCTTTTCTTATTCACTCTCTCTCTCTTTTTAACATCGAGTGACTCAATTTCATGCTCCATTGCCATATCTACGCCAACACTGCATGAAATCATTTCAATGCGGGGATTTCAAAGTAACTGAGAATTTCAAAAAGTCCCCTGATATGGGTTTGTATTAGTCAGGGCCGATGCCGCGTAGCACGTATTCACACACAATCGGCACAGATAACTCCTCAGTGGAGGATTGGAGCCGTACACCTTTGCATCATCCTAAAGGATGAAATCCATAAATATTGTCCCCATGACTGAGTTTGTATTACTGGAAAATTCAGCTGACTCTTTGCGATTTGGTAGTAATCCATAACACCGCCGTGTTCAATGAATAATTGGATGAAAAACCTTAAACCATCCGAGTGTTCGCCGATTAACACGAAACTCTATTCATCGGAGTCGTCCACTTTCAGATTTAAAGAAGCCAAGTAAATGTAAAGTAGGGGGAAAGTCTCAAAATGGCCAGATTCATATCCGATCATTGGGTACGTGAAGAGTTTTAATGGGTCCAGGAAGAAATGGTAACCGTCTAGCTACCTGTATTTCACTTTGAAAGACAGCAGTCAAGGCTCTTTAATACACATGGAGCAAAATGAACACACTTAGAAGTCAATGTGTGCTCTGTCTCTGAGTCTACGACCTTGCGGTCAACACGTGAACATCGTAAAAACATGCTGGTGAAAACATAAGGCCCATTACACGCTCTTAACGGGAGCTGTGACCACACTCTCAACTGCATTCAATCACGCTCATTATAGACTCCGCTTCATTACTGAATTTAGCAGTTGAGCAGTCATTCAAATGTTCAAACGTGTGGTGTTGTACTTAAAGTGCTGAGTGGGTAACCGAACGATAGCAGGTTCAATCCCTGAAAATGGTTGTACATAAGCAACACCAGTCTAGATCAGCTAGCTATATATTATATATATATATATATTAGGGCTGTCAATTTACCTGTTTATTATTCATTATTTACCTGTTTATTATCAGTGAAACCTTAGTCAACAGAGCATGAAGACTAGACATGTTTTCAAATAACGTGTTCATGTCTAAGAGACTAAAAACATATAGAATATAGAAAATATAGAATATAAAAAATAATATAGAAATACCAGGTTCCCATTATGTCTCTTACTTTGCACTGAGCAATTTAATTACACAAGCCTGTTTACATTGTTTGCAGGACAGGTCAGCTCACTTCTTAAGTTATAGTTATAAATCTAGTTTATAAATATATTATAAATATAAATGTATTATGTATTAATACATTTGTTTGGCTCTATGTGTCCACATACTGTAATTTGATGCATTGAATTCTCAATAAAACAGTTTTCATTGTTATATTTAACTGTTTCAGTAGCATCAAACTGTTTCAGTTAAATATAGTCAACCGAATGAATATGAAATAGTGACTGAAACGTGACCATTAAGACAACATAACCAGCTCTCCATGCTAGGTGCTTTTTTGTAAGAAAAAAAAAGTCACTGAATCTAGCGACAAAATCGCTAAATTGGCAACACTGTGCATCTCCATTTCTCCAAATACAGGCTAGGCAATGGGTCAAACAGTAAATGTGCGCTGCATTAATCGCGCGTTAACTAAATTAGTGCCGTTAAAATTAGTTTTTGTTCTTGCGTTAATTTTGACAGCCCTAATATATGTATTATATATATATATATATATATATACACTCAAAAAATGCTTAGGTAAAAACAACCCAACTTAAGTTATTTGGCAACCCAGCGCTGGGTAATATTGGACAGAGCACATGCTGGGTTATTTGGACCCAGGGTTGGGTTAAATGTTTCTACCAAACATGCTGGGTTGTTTTATTTAAGTCATCTATTGTTTAAAAATTATTATACTGCTGGCTTAAAATGGACTGAAAAAAGAAGCAATATTTATTTATTATTAACAAAAACACATGCATACAAGACTAAATTAATTTATTTGGGTGAATACAGTATAGTTTACAATATGACATACATTTAACAAGCATTTTAGACATAACAATGAAACATTTAAACATTTAGTTTCTGAAGGATCATGTGACACTAAACGGAGTAATGGCTGATGAAATTCGGCGCCCGGTTACAGAAATAAATTATATTTTAAAGTGTATTAAAATAGCAAACCAGTATTAGAAATTGCAATATTATTTCACAATGTTAGTTTTTTTCTCTAATATAGTAAAATAAATAAAAAATAAATAAATACAGCCTTGATGAACATAAGAGACTCCATTGAAAAACATAAAAAATCTTACCAATTTTTAATCGGGGGGAGGGCGGGGGGTACTGAGGTAAATGTTCATTATGCTTTTTAAAGGTTTAACCATTTCAAATAAAATGTTCCTAGCATTACAATTGTAAACGTTAGTTTGAAGTATTAGCCAGACAGAATGTTAACATCTAACATGCATGATAACTTTGAATTTACATTTCAGTAATTTTTTTCCTCTAGATTTAAAAGCAGCAAAACTAGACAAAAACAAAAAAAGAAAAGTAAAAAAAAGACATGTTACATTGAGGAAAGGCAACTCCAAGTTTTGTTTTCTTTTTTTTCTCTCAGAAAAGTAACAATTTAATTTGACCTGAAAGTGCATACATCTGTACAAATTAAAATGGATATTTAATGCATTTTTGGTAATAAAGCCCCCTATTGCTATGTAGATCCAAATTCTTTGTCTCCAACCAGAGACTGTTGAAATTTACATATTTACATTCCTAAGTCTGCTGGCAATATACTTTCCCCGTGACAACCATATTTAATATTTTGAAGGGTGGTTTCTACTGTGCCCTTGAACTCTTTCTTTCTGCAGATTGAATGCAGTCAAAATGGAAGAAAGTCAATAAACGAGCTTCAGATGGACACAGACATTTTAATCTTCAGCTGAGATGCGGTAATATTCACATTTAGCTACTAGGCTGGACAATACAGCATTTCTATAAAATACAGACATGCATTAATTGTTCAGTGAGCAGCTTTCAGATTTAATGAAACCATTTAATTTTGCAGTGCCATTATATAGTGATCAGATTACACATATATATATATATACATCACTGGCCACTTTATTAGGTACACCTTGCTAGTACTGGGTTGGACCCCCTTTTGCCTTCAGAACTGCCTTAATTCTTCGAGGCATAGATTCATCAAGGTGTTGGAAACATTCCTCAGAGATATTGGTCCATATTGACATGATAGTATCACGCAGTTGCTGCAGATTTGTCGGCTACACATCCATGATGCGAATCTCCCGTTTCACCACATCACAAAGGTGCTCTATTAGACTGAGATCTGGTGACTGTGGAGGCCATTTGAGTAAAGTGAACTCATTGTCATGTTCAAGAAACCAGTCTGAGATGATTTGAGCTTTATGACATGGTGCATTATCCTGTTGCTATGTAGATCCAAATTCTTTGTCTCCAACCGGAGACTGTTGAAATTTACAGAGGGCCAATTCCTAAGTCTGCTGGCAATATACTTTCCCCCTGACAACCATATTTAATATTTTGAAGGGTGGTTTCTACTGTGCCCTTGAACTCTTTCTTTCTGCAGATTGAATGCAGTCATAATGGAAGAAAGTCTATAAACGAGCTTCAGATGGACACAGACATTTTAATCTTCAGCTGAGATGCTGTAATATTCAGATTTAGCTACTAGGCTGGACAATACAGCATTTCTATAAATACAGACAGGCATTAATTGTTCAGTGAGTAGCTTTAAGATTAAATAAAATAATTAAATTTTGCAGAGCCATTAATAAGTGATCAGACTACATATATATATACAGTTGACTTTAAAACAAGAGTGGGAGTGAATGCATAATTCCAGGTTCTTGTTGTAGACTCCATTTCCATAGTGTGTTGAAGTCTCAGTGACCTGCCAAGTAACTCCCAAGGTGCACTGCAAAGCACAACCAGGCAAGAATATTCCACTTTCTCAGAGAAAAATTGTAAAACAGCATGAAAAAAATAACCTGATGGGAAAATACATTAATAAACAAACAAATAAATAAATTAACGAACTGTCTGAGCATGACTTACACTCGTACTTGACCACATTGTCTGGCTGGGACCCGGGTGAGCAAGGGGCTTTTATTGCTAGAAAGCAATTCTTTTTCATTTGAATGTTGAATGTGTTTCGCATATTTGAATGTTTGCAAGTCAAGGGCTCACACCACATTAGTCTGCCCTTATTACCCTGCAAGACCTTGCTGTCATTCTCTTGTGCTTTGTGAACATACTAAAATGAAGAAAAGGAGATAGAGAGTGGAAGGCTCTTTATGTCTTGGCATTCTCTTCACAGATCTTGGCCTCCCTGGCCTGTGTGATATTTCACTCGGATTGCATGAGTTCACTAGAACATAACATAAAACAGATATTCTAACCATAAGCCCGTGGTTTTTCCGATGTTCATTATTTTTTCCATTTCTCTCCAGATGGAACAAAGAGAAGAGAAGGATGAACCAAGTTCCTCTCCACAACAGACCCCAAAAATGTAAAAAATAAATAAATAACAAAAAAGTGTTAAGTAACCATATGTACTCATATGAACATCATATTTTATATACATGTTGACTTTTTGATATAATTAACTGTATTGTTTGAATATTTAAATACATATTTAATATTGTTTAATTATAATATATATATATATATATATATATATATATATTCAAATCGTACTTCTCAAAACAACTTTTTAAATTTAATATAACATTCATATACTAATTACATTACTTGTATTACTGCAGAATGCTGCAATTTCTCAGAATCAAGTAATAAAATAACCAGATTCAGTTTAATAGAATCACGCCATATAAAACGCAATGTCAAATTAGATCTAAATGCTGTTTTATCCATAAATTAAAAATAACAGAATTCTTAGAAGAGAAAAGCTTAAGGTCAAAAAAAAGCAATATTGTGGTCACAATCACACACCAGCAGACCTGGCCAGCAGTGTCCGGCTTTGATCTGTACTCACGTTATCTGAAAAGGCCGAGCTTCAATTCAAATTTGACCTGACATGCAAAAGCAAATATCATCTGCTTGAGTGGCCATAGCAGACAAGCAATTATGGCGATGTTGACAGAAAGGTATGCCAGGTCTTCTTTTAAGCTCACAGAAATGTTATACACACTCATGCGCACACTTGAGGAGTCTTGGAAGTAAATGGTAGCGCATAAACAAAATGACCTTGCAAAAATCAAGAACAAACTAGTGAAAACATCACAGAAAGAACATGCAAGCAATTACCTGTGAAGCTAATCTAATTGCAGAGCAATTATAAGATTGAGAATATGAATATGCTACAACAAACAAGAAGAGAAGACAAGAAGATCACAGAACAGCAAAACATGAACAAAACAGGCTACACTCTGTCAAGGTTTCTCATTGAATGCAAAGATAAGTTTACAAGCCATTTTACCATGGAGGTGAATTCAATGGTAGCTCTCAAAACTGTGCTTCCAGCGACTCACAATCTTGTTTTTAAACTCCCCTGCAATATTTCAGCTCTCCATCAACCCCTAACACTTTAGAGGACATGCTAACGCTCACTCCCTTGTTATTAATTTCACAAATGGACTTAAGCTAATTGGAGATCATTATTCTGTTGTATGACACATTAGTCCAGTGGTCACCTTCAAGAGCATGTACTGACAAGTCTACCCAACTTGGCTATTAACATTCTCATTAAGTGCATGATAAAGTGGCTTTACTACTGAACACACCCCTTCTTAAACGCAAGCCACGATTCACCTCCAGTGGGACAGATAATGGCGTCCTATTTGGATGAATTTCCTGTGTTTAAATATTAACATATACAATAAAGCATGACTTTACAAGATGCCTTCTTACCGAAGTGACTTGCGGTAATATGCATACAACATGCTGTCTCATACATTATTGCTAGAGCTCGTTGGTTCAAAGGGCTGCAAAACAAAGGGTGGGCATTATACTGTATATGAATGAGAGGCACTTAAAGTTGACTGGATTTAACTATTATAAGGAAATTATTACATAAATTACTGAAACAAAACCAGGGGTGTTGGACCATTTAAAAATGGAAGAAACATTTTAAAAAGTCTTCCTGGTTCATAAATAATAATTATGTGGAATGATAGCTACCCAACAAATAGCTACGCTTTACACGGCCAGCTCAAATGAATCCATGTGCAAATGCTTTCAATGAATATTTATGATTTATTAAGTTTGCAAATTTTGCTGAATTTGCATCCAGTATAATAATAATAATAAGTTTTGATAAAAATATGTAAGCGCAAACATACTGAATAAAATAATACTAATACTAATAATAATAGATGTGTAAACTGTTATCATATGTGCAACTGTTTTCATAGATAATTCACAAATAAATGTGTAATAAATGTAAATAATATTAAATGTATAAATTTTTTTAATCTTGATTAAATCACTTACATTTTCCTAAATTTAGGATGTTATAATAATACTAATCATCATCATCATCATCATCATCATCCTTGTCAATTTAAATTTAGGACAAAAAAACACTTCAGTGTAAATGTTAAGAAAAACAATAAGAATAACTAAATTAAAACAAAAAATAATTAATCATTATCCATTTAAACTTAGGACAAAAACCATGTCAGTGTAAATGTAATCAACAACAATAACAAAAAAATAGTAGTAATAATAATGATACTACTAATAATAATAATACTAATGGTCTTCACAGTCCTAACTCTACCTCCGCGTGGTGTTGACCGGAAACGTTCTCATGCTTATTTCATTACCACCCTTGGCTACCATCATGCTTGTGGGAGAGATATGAGTAAATCGAGAATGGCTAACAGAGTAAGGGCACATGGTTTTTGAGCCTGATTAAAAATAATGAATACACAAAATAAAAAAAGCAGTTAAACAGCGTAAACAAGATTGTTCTTGATGAAGAGAACAATGTCGCACTCAGCAGGGGATTTGACGAGGTATCCCAGGTCGTCATCCAATTAAAACCTTGCCCACCTATAAGAATAAGTGCTCGCCGAGAATCAGAAAATACTAGTGCTGTCAAACGATTCATCACATCCAAAATAAAGTTGTGTTTAGATAATATATGTGTGTATACTGTTTATTATGTATATATAATTATAAACATATGCATACATGCATGTATATATTTAAGAAAAATATATTTAAATAATATAAAATATAACAATATAAATATATAAATGTATATACATGTAAATATATTTTCCAAATATATACTGTATATATATATATATATACATAATAAATATACACAGTACACATATATATATGGACAGCAATGGACAATTGAGCAGTACAAGGAAATGATATGGTGTTTCTACTGTGCTCAAGAAACTAAGATCGAAGGTGGAGTCGTCATTAGGAACATTAAAGAAAGGTATCGTTCAGAATTTAAAAATGCTCCCAGGACATCCATTAGCTTGTGTAGTGCAAAAGATCGCAGTCCTGGGCACTGCACATATCCTTCGTCAGGTGCTTGGGTGAATCGCTGTGATCTCTTGTTGTAAGTGTTTTAAAAGTTCTAGTGAGGAACACATATTTTTTGGGAATAGTGTTCTTGATATTTTGCTATTTCAAGTTAGGGCTCCCATTCTGCTTTAGTAACAACAAAAATTTGAAAGCACAAAAGAGCTTTTGAGATAGACCATTTTATCTCTTCTCTGAGGGACTATAGTGTTAACCCTCATGTATTGTTCCAAAACAGGTGACTTCCTCCATCGTCTGGGTCAAATTGACTCATCAAGACCCTAGCAATAGGAGTAGGAGGCACTTCAGGACTAGAGTTGAGGAGCTCTGACATACAACAAATTAATTTGCTGTTATTTTGTGTCTGTACAGTTTATTTGAATGTGGGTCAAATTGACTCGTGAACATCACAAATGTATAAACACTTCTGTATGTGCATTTCACAAAACATGTGTATGCATGTTCATGACCCTAAATGATAAAAAGTCAAAACATTTCAAGAAAACAGCATAGGTTTAATAGTATTTTAAGATAGATTAAAAAAAAGAAGTGATTGCTAATTTTTACCATCTTTGCTGACAAAAATAAAATTCTGCATTGAAATAAGTGGGGAAAAGCTCCTTTTTAGCTTCATGGGATAGTAAAAAACTAAAACAACAAAATCTAACCAATAAATCTACCAATTTTACACCTCTAAACCAGAGGTGTAAAATACTTGAGTAATTTCACTTGATTACATTACTAAAGTTATTTGGGCGGATTTTTACTTTATCCAAGTACAATTTAAACGTGTAAATTGTACTTTTACTTTATTACATTTCTGAAGAAAAAACATTACTTTTTACTTCTTCCAATTTTATAGAGCTTTCTATGTTGCTGGAATTGTAACTTGACCAACAACAGTAAATAAGACTCACAGAACATAGATCATGACTGACACACACAGAGCTTTGCTGAATGACAAAAAGCTAACGCCGGTTTGCACCTCATGTGCTTTTAAGCCTCCTGATCATTACGTCACCCACCCTTGATGTCTTGCCCATCGTTTGGACTGATTACACATATGATTCCGAGCATTGTATCGCTGAAGAGATGTTTATGACTTTCTTTCTTCAGATGAACACAAGAACATATTTTTTGTCTGTATATTGAAAGGGGACAGGACCACTTCAGAAACCAAACAAAGTGAACATGACGGTCAAGTAAAATAAAATATACTTTATTTATATCGTTTCACTTAAGAAGACACTGATTCATTAACAGGGGTTGTATGAGTTACTGTCATATTTACTTGGTATCTTTTTTGAAGTGTCATTTTGGATGTCCCTTGTTATACGAAGAAATATGATTTAGTTTAGATGATTTCGATCTTAGTTTGTGTTCCTCTGATAAATGAAAGTCATATATATGACTTAACTAACTAATTATATAATTTTAGTAACTGCGTGATTTTTACTGTACAACCAATAACCTACTCCTAAACATAATGTTTAATGACACTTAAATTATCTGTAAAGCTGCTTTGCAACGATTTGTATTGTAAGCATTCACTGCCCAATGAAGCCCATTAGAATACAGTTAGAATGCCCATATAATTCCAGCAATGAAACAAAAAATACCCATGTATGAGTTTTTTACATAGTTATATTCATTGCACAAGCAATAGTTTTCTGCATATCAGCACCTGTGCACGAGGTCGCAAGCACAAATGGGCTATTCCTTTTTTTACTAGCAACACTGTGTTTCATTCCGTGAATGAATCCGTTTTTGAACGAATCGAGCGAGCCAGTTATTCGACGATCCATTCAGATGGTCTCACTTGTTTCGTTTCTATTAAATCAGCCGTTTTGAACTAATCGTTTGATATGAATGATTCAGAAAGTCATTAATTAAAACAGGTACTTGCTGCCACCTACTGGCGGTTTTATTGTCATATTTATTTATCCATGACAGACCTAAATCAGCCAAGGTTCCAGCCAAAAATATTGTTTAATTATCAATATTGACCAAAATTCCTTAATTTCAGGCTCAAAAAAAAGTAAATAATAATTAATTTAATAAGGCTATTTTTTCATTAAATATAAACTTTTTTTTTAATTAGACAAATTTTGTAATCATTGTGTCAAATTAGCCACAGGAACCAACCCCCTACAACCCAACCACCCACCTAGATGTAGTTTTACTCAAGTATGTTTTTGGCCATATACTTGTACTTTTAATTGAGTAAAATTTTCACTGAGTAAATTTACTTTCACGTGACTTGAGTAAAATGTTTGAGTACTTCAAAACGTCAAGAAAAACAACATAGGTTTAAAGGTTGTTCAAAAAACAAATGATCCACTATTAGGAGATGTACAAGAGGCTGAATACTGAATACTGCCAGTTATTTGGAAAGGGCTTGGAGAAGTGGTGGGTCAGTGAGACCCATAGCCAAACTATTTAATGAGAATTCAGATAACAGCTAAACAAAACCACTGTGAAACCACCACAGGCATCGGCAGACAACCAAATGAACCTTTACCTTAGGATTAAAGGTTTGGTGTGTAAAACCAAAGGGTCTGTCTGAGAGTGCACGTCCCGGGAGGAAGGAGCTCTTTAATTCGGCTGCAAGAAGGTGAATGGCATAGGTCAGCACCAAGACTAAACCTTTCCGCTTTAAATAAACCATCTTTGACATCTGCTGCCTGCAATCCATTTTCACAACCTTCACTGACAACACAGAGGGCCAACCATAAATATCAGTGACAAGAAAGCCAGCAACATATCCTGGACCAAACGGATTAAATATACAAATGTGTTTTATGGAGGTCAGCATGCAAGAGCTTACATCTCAACTTGGACGGCACATCATTTTCCACTCAAGGTCACCCCTCCATCCCTTCTGTTCCAGAGTTACTTAAATCTGAGCCAAGTGTTTTGTTTATTTAATTTGTTACAAAATCAACCTGTCCTCCTCTATAAACTAAGATGCTAAAATAAATGATCTCTTTCATAGTGTGTGTGACTCGCAGGGAATAAGAGTAAAACATCTAGCTTCATTAATAGTGTGTTTAGTAAGTGTCCTTGCCTGTGTTTGAAGACTTTAGCCTGACACTCTGAGGGTTTCATTAAGCCCCAGTCTGGAGTCGAGGGACTGACATAATTGATTGTGACAACGTGTGCAATTCAACCAAGATGTCATTTTCATCTCCTGTTTATCATGTGAATTGGCATTGAATTTGGATGCGGGGCACACTTTGAAAGTGATGTCACTTTTTTTATTTACGCCTGTCCAAAACAAGTGAACCATGACTATTATCTCTACCTCTACCTCCACATAAGATTTCATTGATGCAGTCAATCTTTGGGAGATATGGGAAACATGTACAGATTCAAAAACAGAGGTTTGTTATATTTCACTGCAGATGCAAAGAATATTTAAAAAGTATTGGTGTCTTTTTTATATGTCATTTTGATAAATATTTTATTCAGAAATATGATTTGTTTGATACAATTCATCTTATTTGTGTTCCTCTATAAATGAAATCATATAAATTGACATGAACTAAATTATATAATTTTATAACTCGTGATTTTTGACTGACAACCAATTTAATAAAACCTCATTCATGTAGACACTTTTTTTTATCTGCAGCAATTTTAACGATTTGTATTGTGCATTCACTGCCCATGAAGTAAATTAGAATACAGTTAATGCTGTAATATCATTCCATCAATGAAACAAAAAATACCCATTTATGAGTTTCTTACATAGTTATATTCATTGCACAAGAAACAGTTCTTCTGCATATCAGTCAAATTGACTCATCATCCCTAGAATACACAAATTGCTATTCCTTTTTACTAGCAACACTGATTCATTCATGAATCGTGCTTTTGATTAATGCGATCCAGTTGTCTGTCAATCCATTCAGAATGGTCTCACTTGTAAACATTCTATTATTAATCAGCCGCTTATAACTGATTGTTTGATTAATGATTCAGTAAGTCTACATCAAAACAGGTACAGCTGCCACCTAATGGCGGTTTTATTGTCATATTTGGTCGATGACTGCCTGGCATTATGCTCATGTTGCCCATGGCAACACATTGAGAGGACAGGCCTTTTGTACCAGCATTGACAATAGGATGGCAGAACGATGCTAAGTGGACACACCACCCAATTAGAGCGCACCGATAATCCACCTTTCCAAGATGAAGATCCATACTTTTCATTTGGGTCAAAAAAAGTCATGACATGGCTAAAATTCATACCAATCATGCAAACATGATGCAATCGCACTGAGAAACTGTGTTTACATGAACAGTACAAATATATTCTAATGCATGTCTATATGTGTGTGTGTGTTTTCACATGCAGTTCCATTTCTCCTGTCAAATAGGAGATAATTTACTGTCCAAGTGCCAAGAGTGTGTACCAGAGACTTCTAGTTCCTCCAGCTGAGACCTCTGGTTTACTCTTAACTGACACGTACAATAAATCTACTGTAATTCTATTCAAAAATAGCTTTCAATTTTCTCAGCAGAGACCAAATATTCTCCTCTGGTGGGGAATGTGTTTTGTATGATAGCTTTTCCTCTTATGTGAAGAAAAGAGCCCAGTGTGTACCTCTAAGCACGTTCAAAGGGCTCTGCCATTAAGCCTCAGGGTCATATACATTTCTACATAATATTTGCCCCAAAGGGTGTAATATATCAAATATCCTGTTTAGAATTGTTAGATATTTTCTCAGTGAATCTCACTTTCAAGTGAATGGCATAACTTGTTTTTCTTCATTTCATATCAGCATTTAATATATATATATATATATATATATATTTGTGGTGAACTTGTGATTAAATTATGGGTTTGCTGGAACCACAAGCAGTTCTGTCTTGGCAAGGTTGAGTTAAAGGTGATGGTCCTTCATCTAGCAATAAATGTATGTTGGACAAGCTGAGATGCAAGCAGCTATCGTTGGATCTTTAGGATGGAATGAGAGGTAGAGTTGAGTGTCATCAGCACAGCAGTAATATGAAAAGCCATGTTTCTGAAGGACAGAGCATAGTGATGCCATGTAGACAGAGAAGAGTCGAAGAACTGAGCCCTGAGGCACCCCAGTAGTTAGATGTTGCGACTTGAACACCTCACCTCTCCTCATTACCTTGCAGGACCTATCTGAGGGATAAGACACAAACCACTGGAGCGGTTTCTGAGATGCCCTTTGCCAATAGGGTTGATATGAGGATCTGGTGGTTAACCATATCAAAAGCAGCGGGAAAGATCCAGCAAGATAATTATTGAGATTTGGAATCTGCTATTGCCAGTCTTAGGGCTTCAGCAACTGAGATCAAGGCAGTCTCGGCTGAATGTCCACTTCTGAAAACAGACTGGCTGCTTCCGAAGAACACACACACACACATGTATATATATATATATATATATATGTATATAAACAATTGTTTTAAATTGTATATATACAAATCGAGTACAATTTACATATATATATATATACATATATACATAGAAGCCTTTCTATGTATATATTTAGGGTATATAGGGTATATAGGGTGTATAGAGCTTTAGGGTTTTAGAACTCTATTGATTTGAAGATGATTGACTTGTGGCTATCATTGAGGCATGACCGTATTAAGAGAAGAAATGGCATCCGCATTCACTGCCATCTGAAGGCGAGAGTTTTGTTGTTGGAAGAGATTGACGGCACAATCCAGCGGTGAAATATGAATAATTTTTGCAGGCCCTGCTATGTGCCCTGAAGGCAGGCTAGCTCTCAACTGGCAGAAATCACCACGATCCTCTCTCTGTTTTCCTCTCTCCCTTTCTTCTCTTTCCTTTACTTGCTCGCACTCTCTTTTTTGTCAATCGTGGGTCAATAAAAATCCCGGCCCACTCATTTCCAGCAGCTCACCGGCAGGCGCTGGGCATTAATCTGAATGCAGGTGTGTTGTTCAGCCTTGGCTCTTCTTTCCCCCCTCTGTCTGGAACAGACTCCTTAGAAGCGATCCATCCTTAATACTGATCTAGGATCTCTTGTTGTCTTCCAAAAGATTATCTTCATATGTGTAACATGCTGAAATACAAATCACAGATCAATTTGTACTAGAGACGGTGAGTTTGATCTGCTAGAGACTGACATCTTGCTGTTTGTGCAACCAGTTAATTTGCATAGCCAAAATATGTGTGACAAATAGAGAATATATACACTGAAACAAATTATAAATGCAACACTTTTGTTTTTGCCCCCATTTTTCATGAGCTGAACTCAAAGATCAAATACTTTTTCTATGTACATAAAAAGGCCTATTTCTCTCTAATATTGTTCACAAATCTGTTAGTGATCACTTCTCCTTTGCCGAGATAATCCATCCACCTCACAGGTGTGGCATATCAATATGCTGATTAGACAGCATGATTCTTGCACAGGTGTACCTTAGGCTGGCCACAATTAAAGGCCACTCTAAAATGTGCAGTTTTATCTACAGTGTTCTTGTTACACGTTACATATACTGACTATCATAAAAACATTAAATTAATTACATTCAACTATTGCTAAATGAAAAACCTTATAGAAAATTCTTGTTCGTTATTTTTACTCTGTACTAAAATGTTTATATACATTGAATTGATAAAGAAAAACATGGTTACACTTTATTTTATGGTGAGTATCTTGTTTCTCTGAGAAATATACCATATTTCTGAAAGAAAAACTGTTTAATTCAGAGTAAACATCTAAAAGCAAATCAATTCACCACTAATACTTTTCACATTCGTTTCATGTCTTTGATGCTGACATTTTCTACCCTTTACGAATGTTCAATTTCTGTAGGAGCCAGTTTAGTCAATCAATCTCACCCGTTCATTGATCAAAGCATAATCAATAAGTGACGTTAGTTGTATGGTTGTCTGACTGGTCACACACACCACACTCTTAAACACCTTAATCAACATGATCTAGAAGTCCCACGGCGGTCTGATCTGCCCGCATGAGGCTCCTATGCTTTTAATAGATAAGCACCTGCGGGAAGACATGCTCTCTCTCCACGCAATGTCTTAAGTGCTTCTGGGACATAAATCAAAGTTCCGCTTTGTAGAGGTGACCGATTTGTCACACACATCTATTTATATGAGCAGAGAACATATTGGAGCTCTGAGTTTTGCCTGTAAATTATCCCTGGTTGTGTATTGACAGCCATGATGGAAGAGGACAGAAGTTATGGTTTGTGCATTGATAGCCTGAATGTATCATGTCTCTGAAAGACAGACAGGAGTGAAATTCAATGCTTCTTAAATAATCAACGTTTTTAAGAATATATTGACTCCTTACCATAGATCCAAGATATTTTTTTTTTGTATTGCAAACCGATCAATATGATACTAATCTGTTTAGATAATAAAGCAAAAAGAAAAAATGTCTGAGGATAACAATAAAAACTAGATTTTCAATTTTCTGAAAAATTACAATTTAATTATTTGTACTATTAAATATAAATGTAATGTAATATCTGGTATATTGCCAGGGAGTTGCTATATACTGTAGTTGCTATACAACAATGATTATATGTATTGATATTATTTAAAATGCATTTCTAATAGCACATAATAGCATACAGAAAAACACTATACCGATATAAACTAGTGTTCAAGTCATATTTCTTTTATATATATATTAGCAAGAGTGAACTAAACTTATAAAAAAGTGACAGTGAAGACATTTATAATATTACAAATTAGTTATATTTCAAATATGCAATTTTGACCTTTCTATTAATTGAAAAATCTTAAAACAATAATAACATGGTTTCCATAAAAATATTAGGCAGCACATTTGAATAAAAAAATGACACTAGACATATTTTCCCCTCTTTCTCACTTTCTCTCTGTTCCCAGAATGCACTCTGGCCAGAATGGCATCAGAAGTCCTAGCACAAGTCGAGGGAGCACTTCAGTCAGAGCTGCTGGGGTGCACAGCATGAATAGATAAGATCCTCAACCTTGAGCAAAGCTCCCTCATGAGGATCACTGGGGAATGAACGGTCCTGCCTGGGAAACATTAATACAAATCTCTAACTCTGTTTATCAACAACTCTGCTTCTGTCAGCTGCACAAAATCAACGGGTAGACTGACCTTGTTTGCCGCCCATGCAAATGTGTCACAAAAGAGCACATGTATGCATGACATTCTTATGAATTGCCCAATTAATTTGTCACAGTTGGATTCACGCTTATGAGAACTAGATGGAGTGACAATTAAAACCAGTTGCAAACACATCCACATCATCCGAATACGGAACCGTCAAAATCAGCTCACATCGTCATCTGGTAATGCAGAAAAAGACCTTGCGGTGGTTATTTTTTGTATTACTCTGGAGATAAACAAAACCCTGCTCCAAAAGCTCTTTTGCGGTGTGGCATTTTAACATCCAAATAAACTGTACACAACAACTGTCCTCCATCAATTGGCTTAATTAGAGGCAGGATTAGCCTGGCTGAATTGGTCTCTGGGGGTAGAACTTGGCTGCTCGGGGAACAGAATGTTGCCCTAGGCTCGCTTTTAAAACTCGGGGAGTATTTTACTGCCGCATGCTAATTGCTTTGGTGATTGGCCATTACAGTGGACTAACAAATCCACAGCCTACGTCCTCGCACAGACCCCGGAGACTGGGTTGAAAAGAAAATGGCAAGACAGCTTTGAAAGAAAGCATCCGACAGAGTGGCTTGCTCTACAGTGGACTGTTTTTTATTGCAAGGCATCTTTCCAGAGACGGATGTGAACCACTTGTGCTCTATCGCACTTCCAAGTGTTCCTTTCAGCTTTGTCGCACATTCATACAGACTCACGCATGCGTACGCAAGTACTTGAAACAAGCAGGGCACGAACCAACCTCGATTCGGGCTTGTTATTGCCACTTCCCGTGTTTGCCTTCCAAGTCCTGTGTTTGCGGAACAAAACAAAATAAAAAATGTTTCTTTGACTGACAGCGGGATAGCGATGCTGGGTAGCTTTTAACCAGGCTCTTGAGATACCTGAAATGTTTTTTTTTTTTCTGCCAAATAAATGAAGTGACAGCTAACCCTGGAACTTTTGAATATTTTGAAAGTGTTTACAGGTTTCTATGAGTACTCAGGAATAGTACTTGGGAATGCTCTCCAGGGACTGATTAAGGGTGATGTACACTATGCAAAGCAGAGCCACTCCGGTGCAAGCCAGGCATCCATGTCAACAGTCCTGTCCCATGTAAAAAAAAAAGAAAACTATCGAACAAGGATCTCCACAAACAGCATTATGATTTTACAGCACATTAGACCAGGTAGCTCTTCTGCGCAGGTAAGTTACGCTGTCTTAACTGCAGCAATTAGTGGCAGATCATCCACCGTGTCGCTCACTCTAGCAGAGCGAAGCACTGGCAGACGGAGTGCACTGTGTGTGTGTGTGATAGTGACAGGTGTAGGTATTCCCAATGGGTAAGTGGATTTTATGAGTTCTATTCTTGCGTGCCACTCATATCTCTCAGATCTTTCATTGCTACGCACACAATTTATATTTTTTGAAAACCATCCCAGTCCTCTAGACTGCATCCTGTTCAAAAAACATTGTCATCCAACAGTACTTAGTACGTAGTGGCAGGAAGTGTGCAGTCTGTTTTTTTTTTCACTTCAATAAATTGGTCCAAAAATATTCAGTAATTATTTTACAATATGTCATTACATGAATTCAGACAGCAAAACATTCGACGCGCTCTGACTAAGCAAATGCAAGATTGATCATATTCATGTTATTTTATTTTAAACAACTGTTAATACTTGAGTAATTTACATTTGAGAAACAATGTTTCACAGTGAAATTATCTGTTGAGCTACTGAATTACTGAGTAAGTAAATGAATGAATGGATGATTGAATAAATTAATAAATGCATTCATAAATAAATAATTTTAAATAATTTTGAATCAGTGTTTTGTAGAATCAAATGAACAACTCGTTTAATTTATTCAATCATAAGGACAATCACTTTTTTGTTGCTGAATGAATCAATATTTTTAGCAAATCAGACGAAATAACTATTCAAATGACTCACTTGTAAGGATAGTCAGTTGTTTTATTCCTTAATGAATGCATTTTTTTAATAAATCAGATGAACCAAAGATTAAAATGGCTTATTTTCCTTTTATTACTATCATTTTGATCAGAATCAGAATGAATCAGATTGAGCTTTATTGGCCAGGTATGTTTACACATACGAGGAATTGGTTATAGTGACAGAAGATCCATAGTGCAACAGAAAGACAGCAACATGAAAGGACACAGATAATACAATGATAATATACAAATAGGCAATTTAAAAAATAGCAAAAACTTGTGTCATTATTGTCATTATCCTGCAACTGCACATTTCTGACATATGGACATCACTTTGACATGACAACCACTGATGTATTACTCTTAATTATAATGTAGAAAGATTAATTTTGTGTGAAGCTGCTTTGCAATGATGTGTAGTGTGAAAAGCACTATACATAGTCAACTGTTTCGTTCCCAAAAGTGTTTTGAATGAAACAGATGAACAAAGGATTCAATGATTCACAAAAAAACAATAGTCATTTGTTTCCTTCCTAAATGAATCCATGTTTTGAACAAATCAGATGAATCAATGATTCACTAATGACTTACAAAAGTGTTTTGAATGAAACAGATGAACAAAGGATTCAATGATTCACAAAAAAACAATAGTCATTTGTTTCCTTCCTAAATTAATCCATGTTTTGAACAAATCAGATGAATCAATGATTCAAATGACTCACTCATAATAAAAGTAGCTTTATTAATTCCTCAATTAATAAGTGATTAGCTTCTGTTTTTTACAAACCAGTTGAATTAATTATTCATATAATTTATTCATGAAGACATTGTTACTCGTTGACACCAACTAACCTGCAGAAAGATTCATTGAAAAAGCTCACTTGTAAAAAGACTGTCTGTCTGGAACAAACACAGACAAGTGTTAAAAGTCCCAGTATTTTTGGAGATAATATATACATGTTTTATGTATACAGCTATACTTCTAAACACATACTGACATGCACATAAAGGGTTGTGTAAATTACATTACATCCTTTAAACATATTTAAACGTTATCTTATGAACAAAGTAAAATCTTACATATGACCTATTCGGATACAGAATAGGTTATAAGCAACATTACATCACCTTTAACAACAATTGTAACAGAGCTAGTAAATCTTCACATAAAACCAAGTCCTTCTTCATTCGAGCGCGGCACTCAGAGCAATGACCTTCACAATCTGCTGCTGCTGCCTCTCCTTCCTGTTCCCGCCTCCATTAGTCAAGTGTTTTATTCTCTCCCCCGGAGGCCTGGCACCATAACACACATTATAAACACCCGTGCCTGCCTGTTACAGCTGCCATAATTCACCCCACATGCTTTACATAGGCCTATGATGGCCGCTGATGAAGCGCAGTGTGAGACAGTGCTGGTAATGCTAGCCTATGGGCTAGCGTGACTAATCCCTATGGTTTGTTGTGCTCTGTTTTTGGCAAAGCAAAAAAAAAGAAGCAAGGAGAGAGGTGAAAGTGTACAATATGTTCATAAATTTAGACAAAAAAATGTAAAGTTATTAGGATGCACACAAATTCAACATTCAGGATGGTTCGGAAAGAGGCTGTGTGTATGTATTTATGCTATAAAGAATGTGTAAAAGTCATTCTGCTCCTTTTCTTTCTTTCTCTCTCTCAATTCTCTTACATTCTCATCTTTCATTCAGAGTCACACCCACTATGTAGACTTGAAGAATGAGCTGTAGTTTATAAGGTGTGGATGGTTAGCCGAAGAACCAGAAAGACGAACGGTCAAACAAAATGTTATTTTTTTCTCTCTCTTTTGGTCCATAAAATTCCTTATTTTTCACCTTATGTCATTGCAAACATTATGCAGTGAAATAAATGATCATGTACACTTGGATACACATATCTGCATGTATGTTTATTTACCATCTAAAAGAAGACATACCACTATTAATACCTCTGTTATAATCATTTAATGATCAATTAACCATCAATTAATAATCATTAATAGTAATTCTGTCATTTTAATAATATTAATAATAGTGCTGTCAAACGGTTAATCGCGATTAATCGCATCCGAAATGAAAATTTGTATTTACATAATATGTATACTGTGTATATTTATGTATATAAATATAAATATACACAGTACACACAGATATTATGTGAACAAAAACTTTGTTTGGATGCGATTAATCGTTTGACAGCACTAATTAATAATAATAGAATTACATTTTTGGGTGAACTGATCTTTTAACTCTAATCATATCCTGAACAGAACACTATTTGCATTTGCAGCAAGTCAATAAATAAAACACATGAATAAAAAAGAAAGTAAACACCACACAATTGCACTTACCATCACAATCTAATGTAAACTAATTTAACTAAGTTGATCTAATAAAATTGAATAAGCATACGTTTTATTTAATTTGACAGATTTGTTAAATATTTTTGAATACATTTTCAAATGAATTGAATATAGTGGAGCAGGGTTTGAAACAAACTGCACTCTCACTACAGATATCTTGACTTTTTTGCAAGATGCGAAATACGATTGGTCAATGATTGGTGCTAAAAAAATATTTGTTTTTTAATGTTATTTTTTTCTGAACGTACAAATGAACAGATGAACGTACAGCACATATAGTGTGGGTTTTGTATGTGTCGTTGCAGTACTGATTTGAAATGCCCATTGAGTGGTGCTATAACTATAGTGCTCTGTGATGTTTTAAAATAATGTACAATCTGTACTTCACCTAAATATGTACTTATTGGGACGTATTTCGAACCTTGCGAAAAGGTCCCACGGTGTGTTTTCGTCCTGCGATCAGGTAGTCCAAACATGGAAATTCTGTCACTTATAACTCACCCTTATGTCGTTCAAAACCCTGCAAGATCTTTGTTAACTTCGGAACACAAATTAAGATTTTTTTGATGAACTTTCTGACTCTGCTTAGACAGCAACGCAATTACTGCGTAGAACCTGGATGCACTGCGCCTTGTTTACAAGCAGAGGAAGATGCACTCTGTACATAAAACAGTCTTTGTAAACATGTCTGAAGGTTTCGGCAGAAAGGATGGCTTGCAATTTTTTTCCCAGCCTTATTTAAACCAGAATATACAGAAAATGAACAAAGAGAGATGGATGTTCGACATCAGAATGCTGGCTTCTGGGTCATGGTACTCTCACGAGTGCGCATCGAAGACTGGCAGGGAAAAGACAAAATTGCTGAATAATTATTATATTTGTTTTCTTTGCACACAAAAAGTATTCTCATAGCTTCATAAAATTATGGCTGAATCACCGATGTCACATGGACTATTTTAACAATGTCCTTACCACCTTTCTGGGCCTTGAATGTGTCAGTTGCAGTGCTGTCTACACAGGGTCAGAAAGCTCATGGATTTCATCCACAATATTTGTATTTGTGTTCCAATGATGAACGAAGATCTCACGGGTTTGGAACGACATGAGTGTAAGTTATTAATAAAAAAATACTTTATTGGTGAACTATTACTATAATTTAATCAACTTTGCATTTATCCATTATACATGTTTTGATGAGTAATCAACCAAAATGAGCTGCATGATTTGTGTTATTTCTTAGAAATCAATGCTGCAGCATTGCATTTTAAACACTATCCATCGCCATGTTAAAAACAACAAAAGACAAACACATGATGAGCGGGAGACTCCTTCTAACTCCCCTTAAATCTACACCTATGAATACATGGATGCACACATAGGGCTCATAAATCTCTCCAGCCACTTGAGACAGCACAATCTTTCGGTATCAGGCAGCAGCGCCGCTGCCTCTCTCCTCATGCAATGCTGTTAGTTATTCAGAGTGTTTGGTGCGGAGTGAGTGTCTGTAGCAGTGCTGGGGGACAGACCTATCGAACTGGGCCATAATGGATGCAATACATCAATGCGTTTGAGCTCAGCAACTTTAATTAGTCTTTCCTGGTCATTTCATCAATGCAACCCCCCCCCTCCACAACTGTCCTCGACCCACCCCTCCCTCACCGCTGGGATTTGCTTAGTACCCAGAGTTCTCTGCTGCATGTGAATTATGTACCAAGAGCATAGCGTTAAAAGGCTGACTAGAGCTACTAGTCGAACAACAGATTAGCAAGGTTAAACAGAGAGAAAAAATATTATGAGAGGTTAAATGTACGATATTAAACACACATAAGCATTGTTTTTAAGCCCTCTAAGAATATACAGTTTTCTAATGTGAAAGAAGGGAGGGAAACAAATACGTGATCGGAAAACAAAGTGGATATACGTTTTTGGTGTCCTGGGAAAGGCTTTTTCACTACATTGCTGCAATATTCAAGTGTTTTCACTCAAGTAAGAAAACGGCATTGTCGACTAATCATATTCAAAGGAATCTTTGCCTCAGTCTGCATGGAGTTGAAAAAATGTACTGGTAGGACAAATGCCACAGATCACTAAAAGGCAGGGCTGTTTTTCTATATCCACTAATGTGGACACCTGAGCAACACACGTACGTTTTTCAGGCACATAAAGCAAAAATGTGTTATTGCTAGGAAAAATAAAATATTATTAATTTTTTGTCATTTTTATTTTAACATTTTGGGAAAACATGACCAGGACAGGGCGTTTTTAGGTGAAGAGTGATGTATAACAAGGTGGTGAGCTGATTTACCAGTTCTTGAAAGGTTGGTTAGACCCGCATGATTAGCCTTGTGTTCAAAATTTAAACCTATGTATTTTCTATCCATATTCATATGTTATTGTCCTCAAGCTATTGGCAGGCTTCCAGCTACTATGTTTTGTATTATTCTATATATTTTTTTCACAGCTGGAGAAATTGCTTGTTGCATTTAGTAGCCACCCGACATTTATAACATTTATTTAATGTTAAAATCCTTGCTTACCTGGCTTCTGTGCAGAGTTTGTGCTGTAATACAATCTGATTATACATAACGTTCCATTTTTCCAGTCGTTTTATTATTTTTTTCTTGGCTTGAGCAAATGCAGACTTGATACATCAAATTGCATTTGCCCAATTATAGCACAAGGCAACGTGTTGGATATGACTATAGTTCTGACTAACAGTCCAGCACATACATCACACTCATTACAACTTCAATCGCCAGTGACATACCAGCATACAGCTTTACGTGACTTTTCCCCAATGATGGACTGCTCCCAGTTCACTAAATGTGCAACCACTAATCCATTGAGTCTTTAGCTAATATATCCATTACATGAGTTGGGCTGCAGATGGCTAGCTGTGCTCAGTAAATAATTCCTGTTAATTAAACAGAGAGCATCAATCTTGGCCAAGGCTTTGTGAGGTGCAAGAAAGACATATTCCATTAGCGGAACTGGATAAAACCAGAGCAAAGCTTCTTCTCGCTCTTGTTCATCAGTCTGTACATTTCCTACCAGACTGACAGCACAATGTAAATCATACAGCGCAGGAAATAGCATTGTTCTAAATTCATTTCAGTTTTGAGTTGAGTTTCCAATATCACAGTAAGATGTAAATGTCTATGAGTTTATAAGTTTACAATCATAATAGCACTGAGCTGTTATTATTTCAGTTAATTTGTGCCACCACATTTTAAATGAAGAGTAACAAAGCTGGAAATTACTATGAATGCAGTCTGAATGCAGTGAGCGGTTTAAAGACTTATCTGGACCAGTTAGAGCACATGTGTCAAACGCAAGGCCCGCGGCCCGTGACATCATTTTATGTGGCCCCTGAGAGCATATGATGGTCTTAAAAAAAAAAATCTATGCAGCTTTATATCGTACATTATGAAAGTGCATATCAGCAACACAAGTTTCTGTTTCTATTTGGCATTCTATTTATAAACAGAAATGGATTTTGGTGCGGATATGATATGCAGTGGTTAGGATTAGGGGTGTGTGGTTTTTTGGTTGATGACGAATGCGTGGTTCCTGTATTCTCAAAGGAATAAAGCGGACCTCATCAAGTGCCCCACCGATGGAAAAACACGATATTCTCGATTCTCGAATAAAAAAATCGATTGTAGCTTGTTTGAGGCGGTTTCTATGGAGTTATTGTAATGACAAATGTCCAGAGCGCATTAGCCTATGCGAGAGAGCATTAAATGCACGAGCGCAAATCTCTCTGCTCTCAAGTGGATTCCTTCACTCTCACAGAAAACGGATGCGCTTTCTATCAGCCAGACTTACATGCATGCGCTCAAAAAATATCTTCTCTCCTGAGTTTAATAAATGCAATCTGGAGTGTGGGCATCCACTGGCAGAAACATACATTGGCACATATGCCAGCTAATGTAAAGCAGTATTTACATAGCAGTAGTTGTATAAATGTATCGGTTTCATACGGGTCCCGCATTGTCCCACAAAATCACATCTACTATCCTGCAACAGATTTATAGGGTGGTCACCCTAGCACAGAGTAATAAAAAATAGGCTAATTACTAATTTGAATCAGTAAAGTTTTAACGAAGACAAATTAAAAGAAAAAGAAGCAGGTTTTTTTGCGATCAGATCAACTGGTAAACTCTTGGGAAATCTAAGGATCCAGTAAACGAGTGCATTCATGTGTTCAGAACAGCCCTAATGCAGAGAAAACACGGCCGATGTCATCAGAGATGGCGGAGATAATATTACTCATGTAAAGATGTCAGTAAAATAAATAAATAAATCAGCAAGCTTTCTGGCTTAAAAGCACGAGTGTTTTATACTGGATGCTGATTGGAGGTGTTTTCGATTACGCAGTAGTCAGTGGTTTAGTAAATCTGGATCAGTCAAGTCAAGCTCATTTAGTGGTTAGGTGGGGGAGTGGAATCGAGTACCACCTCTTCTTTTTTTTTTCTACTACAAGTATTGATTGCGTATCATATGCATGCCAAATAACATACACACGCCAAAGTCAATTTCTGCGTATAAATTGCATGCTAAATAGAAACAGAAAATCGTGCTGTTGATATGCATTTTCATGAGACCGGGCTCATTTGTTTTTTTAAATGCCATATCTGTCACACGTTCTTAGCAGCTCACAATTATTTGTTGTATTATAAATGTACCAAATGTAACAAAAAAGTTTGTAACAAAGTTAAAGTAATGACCGGTGTTTGATGATACTTGTCTTTATTTACTTAGATGTATGGAGTCATTTGGATTTCTTAACCTGATAAATTAAAAGGATTTATGTTAAAATAACACAGAGCAATAACATGCATAGATGTAAAAATATGTTATTGCAATATGTCTATTGCTGTACAACATTTGTACAGTCTCATAGTTTTAACCAAGCCTTTGATGGCAGGCATAATGTTGAAGTGGCCCTCAGTGGAAATGATTTTGACACCCCTGAGTTAGAGGATGTTTTCAAGGTAAGAGTGACCCATAACAAGGCGGTGGTGAGCTGATTTACAGTGGAATTAAGGATGGCCAATGGCGTCATTAATGTACATTACGGAATAAAATATTTGCAGGAGCAAGAGCCAAAAAAACAGTACATTTTAAGAAGACTGATAAAGAAAAATTGTTCATATTTGGAAATATTATGAGAGAAATCCTCAAGTAAACACATCCGACGGAGACAAAACCATAAAATTATTCCATATGGCTTCCATTTTTGGGTAAACTATACCTTTAAGAATCATACAAATCTTATACTGATATTTTTTTCTTTTTTGTCTAAAATGAACTGCAAGCTCAATACACAAGCTTTTCATCCCTCGTTTGTTCCCTTAAAAGTTGAGTAATGACTAAGTGACTAAGGTGAGTGTGTATGACATTTGTATGCCAGTTTAGGCAGTAAATGAGGTAAATAAACTTTGCAAAATACTATTTTGTAAATAGTTCAATAAGTTTAGATTCCAGCACGCTTCCAATCATGCTTCCAGCATGAATATGCCAAAAATAGGGTGCACAATAATGTTTTGGTGCACTGCAATTGAATGCTACTGCAGAGATGGAAGGGGAATGCAAGTAATAATTAATAGCTCCATAGTTATAAAATTACAAGCACGCACTGCCTTGAAAATGTACTAGTGTGCCGTGGCCTTTAGGCTTTAAATTAATACAACATTTAATTCTAAATATAACAGAAATTTAGCTGTAGATGTAAATGTGCCTTGATAATTAATAGCTCTGTAGTTATAAAATTACCAGAGTAAACTGTCTTGAAAATGTACCAGTGTGCTTTGGCCTTCAGACTCTAAATTAAAAGAACAATTCTTAATATAAAATACATTTAGTTGTAAATGTGTCTTGAGAAGAGTTGGCTTTTCCACAGCTTTCTGGAAGTCTTTGTAGATAATGTCATTTTGGCTAAATTTCTTGATTCTCTGTACACTTAAGAGCTCTTATTGCTGGTCTTAAGCCTCTTTTACACCCTGACAAACGCTTGCCATTCTGTCAGCATTGAAAAGTGGCAGCCTTTGAAGTGACAAAGATGTTTTTACCATACGTAAATTAGAGGCATAGTCGCTGTGAGATAAAGTCTAGAAACAGTCTCTCTTTGATATGAAACAATGATGTCAGATTAGACACATCAGCATCAGCACAGTGATTTGAAGTGTTTCGCTAAGTATGGCAGATCTGAAATGGATATTGTAAATATTAAAGAAACACATTTAGGAAAAAAAAATGCCTTTTTTATTCAAGTGGATTTCTAACTCACTATGTTACTCTCATTCGTTGTCTACTGCTTTCACTCTATTGGGGGTTCCCACTTTTTCTGCCAATAAATAACCTTTCCATTGTGATTCCATTGTGCTATTCAGAACAATTCACATGTCTGGCTCAACTCCCAGTTGATTTTGATATAAGCACAACTTCAATACGCTATAGTTAAAAACATATTATAAAAAGTAAGATAACATGGCACACAAAACTTTGGGTGTAAAAATTGTTATAATTCATCATAATGTATAAACTATTGTTGAAAAGTTTAGAGTTGGTAAGATTTAAAAAAAAAAAGTTTATTATGCTTACAAAGGTGATGTTTATTTGATCAAAGCACAGTCAAATCGGTAATGTTGTTGATTGTTTCAACTTAAAGTAACTTTGTATTTGAATTTATTTAAAATGTAATTTATTCCAGTGATGGCAAAGCTTCGGAAGCCATTACTCCAGGCTTCAGTATCACACGATCCTTCAGAAAGCATTCAAATATGCTGATTTGTTGCTCAAGAAATGTGATGTTTAAATATCTATCTATCTATCTATCTATCTATCTGACACCAAATTGTATATTTGAATTGATATGTTTCAGAATTTAATGAATACGTTTATTCTTAATCCGCGTTTCGTCATCTGTCATCTTGCATTTACCTTTTATAATCACAATTCTTTCCATGGAGGATTTATGTCATGCTGGCTTTGAATTTTACCAATATTAGGTCTCTTAGGAGGCAATATAATTACAGTTTTTTAAATCAATTTTGCTCTAATAACAGAACCTTCATGTCATTTTTCAAAACTCTAGACATAAAACACAAAACAGTCATTATTTCTAACACAGGCTGTCCAATGTTCAAAACTTTGCACATTGCGTTCACATCTTTAAAGAAGCCTTGCATTTGCAGAAGCATTGGTTCAAAATACTAATTTATTATGACATACCATTGGAACATTACTTTAGATCACCCACACCTCAAAAGTATCAAGGAGCCTATTGAAAACCTTCCACCTCCATGTGGAGAAAAACTCTTCAGTCGGGTTACACAGTAAGGAAAGAGGAGTATGGGGTAGAAACAAGGTGATAAACTCTGGATGGGCCTGAAACCATGATTGCACTCAGGTCTATTGCTAGGAATTCTGGGTCCTTTGCACTGATTTTGCTATGGAGCCTCCTCAAAATCACATCCAGTGGGGGGTGGTCAGAACCCCCAGAGAACATCGTTGTGGGTCCCTCTCAACCGCTGGGCTCTCAAACTCTCCTCCATCTCTTGGCCTGCCTCATCCAAACATATGAATGATTTTTATAAATATGAAATATGAATTTTAGAAAACATGGACTGTCATTTCACTGTTATGCGGATGACACTCAGGTTTATCTGCCTGTTAAACAAAATTCTGTGGGATTTGAGTCGCTTATGGCATGTCTGGTGGATGTGAAGGATTGGCTTTCATTAAATTTTCTAATTTTTTATGAAAAGAAAACTGAAATTATTGTTTTTCGTCTGTCTTTTCTTTCTTTTAAAGATTTTGAAAAAGTAATTCACACTTTTATTTTATCTAGGCTGGACTACTGCAACTCACTTTATTTTGGGATTAGGCAGACAGCTATATCCCGCTTGCAGCTTGTGCAAAACGCTGCGGCTCGACTTTTGAGTGGGGCTAAAAAGAGGGAGCATATTACTCCCATTCTTCGCTCATTACATTGGTTGCCTGCTTGTTTTAGAGTGGATTTTAAAATTGTGCTCCTTGTTTATAAATCTAGAAATGGTTTGGCCCCTACCTATCTTTGTGAGTTACTGACTGAGTATCAACCGATTAGATCCCTTCGGTCATCCAACCAGGATCTATTGTCTACCCCCAAGTCGAGGCTTAAGTGCAGGGGAGATCGTGCTTTTACTATTGCTGCCCCTGGGCTTTGGAATGCCTTGCCACTCTCCATTAGACAAGCTTCTTCTGTTAATAGTTTTAAGTCCAGGCTAAAGACATTTTTATTTTCTAAAGCGTATGGTTGATGGCATAGTTGTATGATGTTATAACTTTACTGTTTTTGATTGTTGTGTGTTTTTCTGTTTTTAATGACTTACTGGAAAGCACATTGGTAGACTGAAGATAAATTGTCATTGTCATTGTCATATGAATGGTTTTCAGCAGCGTCCAGCTCTATCACCCTTTAAAAACACATTTACTGATAACAATGATATAAAATTAAGGATTTTTTTTCTCTCCCAAAAACAGGCCTCTTGAAACTGATCATACCTGAACATAATCAGTCCTCAGTTGCTTCACTTTCGTAATGTTGTTCCAAATTTTCCATAAAACTATGCTTCAAGAGTAATGCAACCGTTACATAGCATTTTGAGCAGTTGTATCAATTGATAGTTAGATCATTATAATGAAATTAATAGACACTCAATTCAGATGTACTGTGTGAGCTGAGTTTTGAAATAGTAATACGTTGATGTTAAGTTGTGTTATTTTGAACCTGTGATTTTAGTTCAATGAACAAAAGATCTTTGGCTCATGTTTGTTGTATCCAAGCATTTGGTAAAAGTGTAACAATGTTTTGAAAAATTCATTTAGATCTTCAGTTGGGAATTATATGTCTAGAGTTTTGAAACATTACATGAAGGTTCTGTTATTAGTACAAAAATGATTGTAAATGATTGTGACCCGTAAATGAAAATCAACCCGCTCAGTTGTCTCTCCATAATAGCAGTGTGCTGTCTGCTGCATTTTACTCCTGTCTTTGTTTACTTCCGGGATCACCGTTGGAAGAAGCACGCTTTTACTAACCAATCCAAAAGCAGTTTAGGGAATGGGTTCAAATACACATCTAGTAGCCAACAAGTGAAGCGGATGTTGTCACATGACAGCATTTTGGTTCGTTTCAGCTGGTTCGGACCAGAGCAAATATTGTGGTGTGAAAAGGAACCAAAACGGCTAAAAATAGCTACAATGTATCTTGTTTTGCCTTTGGTCCGGATCAAAGCAAGTGAACTATCGGACTTTCCTGGTGTGAATACACCCTAAGATGCCTACAGCTTTTGGAAGAGACTTTGCAACACACTCCTATGATGCATGAACATGCTGCCTCTGTAGGTATAGCTCAGAAGGTTTTGAAACACAGCATATGTGTGTTCATTTGTGATTCTTCAGTAGTTCCAATCAAGACATGCTGAGAAGGAATGAGTGCTATACAGCAGAGATAAATCAGAGAAGCACATGACTCTTAGCCTTGAACTGCATACTGAATGATGCAATCTAAAGAATCACCTTACAATATACATATAAAGAGTCGTCAAGTGCATCAAGTATGAATGGGATTAAATGACAGGTGGTTCAATAAATCACTCACAGTGTCTTTTACATGTCAGGGATGTAAAAGTGACTTAGTAAAACTCGGTTAATAAATAGTGCTGAAACTTTGTCATACAAACAGCAAATCTGAAGTCTGATTTTACCTCTATTTTTGTTTCTTTGCTTTTGAACTTATTCCAAAAGTAGAGCTTTGATAGTTGTAATGTTGGTGCTTGATACACAACATCTCTAAGAGGGTTTTAGCACACTAAAAGCGCACTGATTAGCACACTAAAGCATGCTAAAATCCTCAAAAAGAAGATGCATCTCCTAACTTATCCACTTTAAAGTGGATAAATTTACCGCTGAAGAAAAAATTCTAGATAAACTAGTCAACCTAAAAAACAACACCAAACTCTGAGCTGAAAAGTGTAGAGGCCTCCAAAACATCATTGATTAAGCATATATTATCCACTTTAGACATGTTAAAGAAATACTTGAACTATCTCCTTTAGCAAGCTTTAGACAGAACTTCATAGCAAATGCATGATAATGCCAAGGGCCTCTTGTTTTTGACCTTGTTTTGATGGGCTTTCTTTAGACGGCCCTTCTGCAGCGCACCTCTGGCCAAACTATCATTCAGAGCTGCCAGCAAGCCCTCCCACAGACTCTCCCAAAAGACCTCATAGAAATCAATGGAAAGCCCATCAATTTCTGGTACCATGCCATTTTTTTCTAGCTTTGTTGTAGTGCGAGTGGCTCTTTTGAAGACAAAGAGCTTCAACAGACTCTTCAAGCACCTGGGTTAGCCCATTATAAACTTGTTGTGTCAATAATGAGCCCTCGATATACTCACAAGCATATAGTTCCTCACTGAAACTGACAATTAATACAAGAGAACCTGAATCAGACTTCAAAATCCTGTAGTTTCCATCTAAATCCCGAATTGCTGCAATATTAGTCTATAAACCTCTGACAAGTTTTGGTGACAAAGAAAAAGTATTGATTATAAAACTGTTGCCAGTGCAGTTTATCTAAACCCCACTGCTGCTGCGACAAATACATTTTGAATCAACTTGGGCACATCTGGATAACTCTAGAGTCTCATCCCTCAAGCATTTAGAAAGTATTTATTGACAACAACAAACAAACTATTGTTTAACAATGTTCTTTTCTGGACACTTACTCAACGTTATCCAAAAAAATGCATCTTTGAAGCAGAACTCATGCTAAATCCCCTGAATACGCTTGACACTTTGATACCAAAAAAAACTATCCCTAACATTTCCTATAGCATTTTGTGACTATTACATACATTACACAGGAAATACGACAAGCCACTAAATTATAAGAAAAACAACAGCTCAGCATTTACTTGGCAACATTCGCATACGCATGAAAAAGAGACCGTGTTTAATAAGCACTTCGAAAACGAGACTGGATAGGTTCTTATTTATTTATATATTTATTCACATTTTTACATATTCTTTTTATGATATTTTCTGTCTCTACAGGGGTGAGAAAACAGGTGTTGTCTACCTGTTACTGTTTAATATCACCTGGGGAGGAGGGAAGAGACGTCTCATTCCCCACAAGAACACACTTGCATGTGTATGAACGCATGTGCGGGCAACAATCTAATTGCCTGCTGAGACAAATACACTTTTCTAAATATAAAGCTATGCTATCATAGCAACATTAGTGGCAGAGAGGGGGAACCTGCTGTGTGCTTCATTTAATGGCTCAGAGAACCAGCTCTTAATTAGCTTTGTGCAACTGATATAAATAGACCGGTCAGAGCGGGGAAGCGTTATACTTGATGATAGTAATACTTGTCTGAATAACAAAATAACTCGAGCTTAGGTTTTGATGAAGCGCTTCGACATGCTTCTTCAAATCCGTGGCTGAACAAACGCCTCTATGAACAAACGGAATACATTTCTGAGACATATTTGCAATGTTCCTCTCGTGAAAAATTTAATAAGACATCTGTGAGTGTTCTATTAATATTCAGGCCAATTGAACTTGCCAACTAAAGCATATCAAATAATCAAACAGAAATGGACCCTTATCGCACCTGTGGCATTGTGGGTAATGAAACAGTGCAAGCCAACTGTGCATGCATGTTTATGAGCATGGATGTCTCACCAGATGTTGTCTCAATTATCACATCCATATAGAGAAGTGAGCTAATTGAGCAAAGAAGAAAGGAAAAACAGACAGAGGTACAAAGTGTAAGAGTCGTATGACTAATTCCTTCCGACGACAAGATATGGTTTAATATCACCAAAAAGTAATAACTTGCTTAATATGCATCTAATTTAGGGGGTAATTGTTTGCGAGACTCTATTTTCAAACACAAGTACATGAACGGTGTCATGATGTCATCCTCGACACACAGCATTGATAAATGCACATACTCACTCGAGGTTTAGTCTGTACATCTGTGACTTCAGTGTAACAGAAGTGTGTAACAGAATAATGTGAAATGCAATACGGGATTTTTTTTTTTTTTTTTCACCGCAAGTGCTTTCATGTAATTATCTTAAATATATTAACTAATAATATCCATGTCACTCACACATGTAATTGTGATCAAAAAACAATCAGAGTAATCTACTACAACCATCAAGGGACTATCCACACAAATTGACATAGGAAAGCATGTTTGAGAGAATATATCTGATGGAAATAATTAGATTCAAATAATTACACTGTGCAATAACTAGATTTGCATTGCATGCTAAATCCAAATAAACATTTTAATATATTGGTACCTATTGTATCTTGTGACTATTTATGCTACAGTACATTCTTCCTTAAAGGTGAAGTGGGTCATTTCTGTACTGTTAAATGGAACTGCCATCTGTTTGTCTGTGCAACCCAGTTAGCCTCAACTCATCAATAATTCAACTAATGGCATGAGTTTGGTGTGTAACTGCCTGTTTGTCCAACCAATTGAACATCTAACACTTTGAAAATAGTCATTAGCTGCATATTTAGTATGCATGCACATCTGAATTGTATTCATACTATTTTATGTCCATCATATTGGAAGTGCCATGTGACTTATAATACAGTTCAGACGTTTGGGGTCAAACTAAAGTACTTTTATTTAGCAAGGATACATTGAATTGATCAAAATTGTCTTTTGATCAATTTAATATATCCTTGTTTCACGAGTTCACACTTACTTAATAATGAACTGAGTAAACGGTATGCGTATTTGGCGTGCTGTCCGAGGAGAGGGCTCCGAGCTCGGTAGTAGTTCCCGAGCCCGGGGTACTCCCCTCGCCCAGGGAGAGGGGTCCGAGCTCGGCATTGGCCCGGACCCAAAAGCTCCCCCTACCCCCTGCTGGGGTGTAGACGGACTGGAAGTGTGGAGTTGGGGTGGTGGAGGGATTCTGGAAGACTAGAGATAATGGAGGTAAGACTGCTTGATTATTTATAGGGGTTCTCTCTAGCGTTTATTGGGTAAGTGATGTGATTACTGATGATGAATTGGCTGTGTTAATTGTCTTGGCGTGCTCCTCCCGAAACTTGTTTGTGAAACATCACTTCACGAGTTCACACTTACTTAATAATGAACTGAGTAAAGCGGTATGCGTATTTGGCGTGCTGTCCGAGGAGAGGGCTCCGAGCTCGGTAGTAGTTCGAGCCGGGGTACTCCCTCGCCCAGGAGAGGGTCGAGCTCGGCATTGGCCCGGACCCAAAAGCTCCCAAAGAATGCTTATCGTGGGACAGCAGCCAAATAGGCTAAGAGACCCCCCAAAAAATGCATGGTTTAGGGCTGATGGGATGCTGGACAATGCTTGTAAAGATGCTGCGGCATCTTAGAGGAAGAAGCGGCTTCTGCTGAAGTGTGCTGGTGTGGCGGTGTGGGGAGAGGAGGGAGGATGTGAGGGTAGATACTGCTGCGGCAGTGGGGAAATATATATGGTGCTCCTGTGGGAGCAAACACTGCTGCGGCAGTGGGGAGGTATTGATGGAGCTCCTGCGGGAGCGGACACTGCTGCGGCAGTGGGGAAATAATGGGAAGGCTCCTGCGGGAGCGGACACTGCTGCGGCGTTGGGGAATATAGCAGTGGGGAAAATACAGGTAGCGCTCATGGGGAGCAGTCACTACTGCGGTAGTGAGGAAATACAGGTAGCGCTCCTGTTGGAGCAGGCACTGCTGGGGCAGTGGGAAACGAAGGGAAAGCTCCTGCAGGCAGGCACTGCTGGGGCAGTGGGAAAAGGGAGAGAGCTCCTGCGGAGCGGCCACTACTGCGGTAGTGGGAAAATAGATAGCGCTCCTGCGGAGCGGTCACTGCTGGGGCAGTGGGGACATATAGAGAAGAATCCTGTTGGAGCAGGCACTACTGCGGTAGTGGGGAAAATAGAGAGAAGGTTCCTGCTAGAGCAGGCACTACTGCAGTGAAGAAAAGTTCCTATGGTGGCGTGGGGGCTGTTGGGAAGGGGAGGGGGGGGGGGAGAGGCTCCTGCTGGAGCAAGCACTGCTGCGGCAGTGAGAAAATAGAGGGGGGAAGGGGGGGGAGGGGGGGGGAGAGGCTCCTGCTGGAGCAAGCACTGCTGCGGCAGTGAGGAAATAGAGGGGGTGGGTGAAGGAGAGGAATGGAGGAAAGGCTTCCTGCTGGAGCGAGCACTGCTGCGGCAGTGAGGAAATTTAGGAAGCGCTCCTGCGGGAGCAGACACTGCTGGGGCAGTGAGGAAATACGGGTAGCGCTCCTGAGGGGAGCATTCACTACAGCGGTAGTGAGGAAATACAGGTAGCGCTCCTGCGGGAGCGGTCACTGCTGCGGCAGTGGAAATAGAGAGGGAGAGCTCCTGCGGGAGCGGTCACTGCTGCGGCAGTGGAAATAGAGAGAGACTCCTGCGGAGCGGACACTACTGCGGTAGTGGGGACAAACGGGAGGTGCTCCTGCGGGAGCGCGGTCACTGCTGGGGCAGTGGGGAAATATAGAGAAGGATCCTGCTGGGGCAGGCACTACTGCGGTAGTGGGGAATATAGAAGGTTCCTGCATGAGCAGGCACTACTGCGGTAGTGAAGAAGAAGGCTGGTAGGGGAGGGAGGGGAGGGGAGAAGAGAAGGCTCCTGCTGGAGCAATCACTGCTGGGGCAGTGGGGAAATACAGGTAGCGCTCCTGAGGGGAGCAGTCACTACAGCGGTAGTGATGAAATACAGATAGCGCTCCTGCTGGAGCAGTCACTGCTGCCGAGGGAAATACAGAAAAGGCTCCTTCGGGAGTAGACACTGCTGCGGCAATGGTGGAAATACAGAGAAGGCTCCTGCGGAGCGGGCACTGCTGCGGCAGTGGGGAAAACGGTTGGGGTGGGAAGAGAAGGCTCCTGTTGGAGCGAGCACTGCTGCGGCAGTGAGGAATACAGATAGCGCTCCTGCGGAGCAATCACTGCTGGGGCAGTGGGGAAATACAGGTAGCGCTCCTGAGGGGAGCAGTCACTACAGCGGTAGTGATGAAATACAGATAGCGCTCCTGCTGGAGCAGTCACTGCTGCGTCGAGGGGAAATACAGAAAAGGCTCCTTCGGGAGTAGACATTGCTGCGGCAATGGTGGAAATACAGAGAAAGCTCCTGCGGGAGCGGGCACTGCTGCGGCAGTGGGAAAAACAGTTGGGTGGGGGATGAGTATGACGGAGAGGAGCGGTTGCTGTGGGGTTTCGGAGGTGTATTCTAAAGGGGATGGCCGATTAGGGTCTGGTGGGCTTCCTTGATGTGGGAGCGGTTTAGTCGAATGTAGCTTTTGAAAGCCTCTGACGACCAGCGACCGAGTTCTTGGATCTGCTGTTGGGAAAGGCCTTTGTGGGCCGCTGTGGTTGCTGCGCCTATTCTGAATGAGTGGCTGGAAAAGTTTCCGGCTGGGGTACCTGATAGGTGCAGGACTGCTTTGAGGTGCTTTTGGAACCAGAAGCGAGTGGCGGGGCGGTTGGAGTCGTCTGTGAAAAGGGGGTCGGATGGGAGTTTGGACTGTGATTTCCTTAGATGGAGGAAAGCTAGGAGGGTTTGGTATGGTGATAAAGGTGATTGGAGTTTGAAAATGTAAATGAAGTGGCCTTTCTTTGTTTGGTCTGTCTTACTTTGCTTAATGGTGTAAGAAATGGTTTCGTCGTCCAGTACTACTAGGTCTGAGATAGTGGGGTGGATGGCTGGGTCGAAACTGGATGGGATGGCGAGCTCAGAGCATCTGAGGAAGCCAAAGAAGGCCAGGATAAACATGGCGTCGAGTGTGCGGGCGGTGTGGATAGAATGGTAGCCTCTGCGGAGAGTGGAAATGCATTTGGTCAAAATTTTTAGAGTTATGGGCTGCCTGGAGTCTGGGCGGGTGGGATTGGTTTTCTGGATACCTTTAATGAGTAAGGAGGTCTGTGAATTGGCTATATGGGCGGAAGGGGAACCGTATAAAGGTTTGTGGAAAAAATTGTAGTCCGCTTAGGTAACCTTTAATGGAACTGGTTTGGAGTTTTTTGTTTATGTTGAGGTGGGAGATGAATGAGGTGATGGCCAGTAGTGAAAAGGTGGGGAATGGCAAGTTATAAGTGGAGTGAAAAGTTTTGAAGCTTTTCCATGCTGTCAGGTATGACTGGAGGGTCCTTGGGGAGACTGCTTGGAGAATTGAATTGAGGGAGGCTTCGAGGAGAGGTTTCGAGGGATGGTTTAAGGGAATATTAGTTCTGAAAAGGGAGGTACTGGGGTGGGGAGTGGATCCGCCTCCGGTGCCAATGTTCTGAATTTCTGGTAGGATTTGTGACCTGATGGAGTTGGCTACGGGGGGTGGTTCCAGTGCTAGTGCGTTTGGAGGTATGGGTAGAGGCGAGGCGGTAGAAAGAGAAAAGGGGGCTCCGGGGACGGAGTCTGAGTTTGAGCCTGAAAGAGCTTGGTGGACGGAGAGAGGGAAAGGGGGGGGGGGTAAACGGGCGCCGGGGCTTGCGCTGATGGAGTAGGGCTGGCCGTGAGTGGCGGAGCTGCGGGCCATGGGTAGGGGAGGGGTTCGTTGGTCCGAGGCTGCGTGTAGCTGTATGCCGCTGACGGAGGCGTGCTTGTTCTGGTGAGGCGGCTTGTGGAGGCGAAGGCTGGCTATTCGCTGGGCTGGGTTGCGAGCTGGCGTTCGGTGGAAGCTCGAGGAAGGTGGGGGCTGAGGGCTGCGGCATCCGGGGCGCGGCCTAAGCTGGCCGAGGGCCTGCCGCTGCGGGCCGGTCCTTGAGGGAGTGAAGATTGGGCCGGGGCCGCGAGTAGGGTGATTTGCGGCTCTTGCTCGCTGTGGTCGCTGATTTGAGTGGAGGGGAGGAATTTTGAAGTTCCCCGGACTGGAGAGAATTGTAGAGGGCGAGGAGATCTGACTTGCTTGAACGTCGTGGGATAATGACGCCGGCGCTGGTGAGAACTTGACGGAGTTCTGCCACGGTCCAATTTTCTGCTGATGGAGCGTGTGAGAAGACTGATGTGTAGGAGGAGGCTGGAGAAGGTGGTTGCTGCCTTGGAGGCGAGGGTGAAGGCGGGCTGCGGCGCTTGGAGGCGTTAGCCGCGGTGGTGCGGGAAGGCCGGCGGGCCCGTATTGCAGCCACGGGCTCGGTTGAGTTGTCCTGCGGATCGCTGGTGCTTTGGACGGCGGCGGGAGGATCCGATGAGTCGGTAGGACTTTCGTCGCGGAAAACTTCGATCTCTGACATGTTGCAGGCGGAGGCAGCTTCACGCTTGCTTCGGCTGCAGGCCACGTAGTTTGTAATATTCGGGGAAAAAAGGCTGTAGAGCCTGATCAGCCTGTGCTGCTAACAGTGGCAGACTCGTGCTAGCGTTCGCTACGGGAGCTGGAGGCCGCTCAAAGAAAGTAGAACAAAAATATGAGATGTGGGGCCTGCGTTGCAAGTGGAGGTAGCCGCATGCTAAGTTGCTTCTGTAGGCTGAGGAAAAAGGGGGCAGGGTTTGTGACTTTGGCGGGACATGCTGAAAACATCCGGGTAGCCTGCAGTGTTGCCAATTTAATAATGATATATATTTAATTAGCATAGCAGTTCTCAGACTAACCTGGCGACTTGTATTTCGATCGTCTAGCAACAGGTTTAACTATTTTTAAACCTTTTTATTTAGCAACCTTTTAAGTGATAAAATTATGAAAGGCATTCGTTTCTCTTAACCACGCAAAGAAAGAGTATTGAAACCCCTAGCCGGTAAGAGGCATATCTGCTGGTAACACCGGCAGTACGAACTTCATATATTAATTAGGTTGAACTTGCAATAATTGTTATATATATACACACACGCGGTTTTATACTTGTGATTGTTAATCGTTACTGTTAGCCCACCATAATTAATAGTGGAATGTCTCTTCCAACTGTTGGTCTTAACCACGAAACAAATTATAATCCGCCTTATCTATCCAAATATGGGGTGAATTAGTACAGGTAAAATGCTGGTGAAAAACATGGAAAGTTATTGTAGATTCTAAGCGCTTGCTTCCTGGTTACGTAATGCATTGACATCCAAAAATGCTGCGGTGTCATTTAACAATTTTAGCAACAAATGGAACTACTTTGGCAACGCTGCTGGCCTGCGCCCGCTAGCGTAGGCAGCTTCGCGTTAGCTTCTGGAAACGGAAGTTAGGCCCGGCTACATATGGCTCTGCGGCTGGAAGAGCCGCGGTGAAAGGCTGAGCAAAAAGCGGGAATCGAGTGAGGCTTGCTGCGGTGAGAACTGGGGCGCGGCCCATGCTCGTTGAAGAATAGTACAGATCCGTTTGTTTGTCCTCCGCGAGAACGGAGCGTCGTAATTAATCAGCGTTTGCCTCTGGCTTAAATACGGTCCACTCCCGATCGGAGGAATTGTTGGCGCGGCCGAATGATACGAGGATGCCGGGGAAGTTGAAAGTTTCGGCGGTGGAAGCCCTGATTAAGCCCTGATGTCGGGGAAATCTTGTGGCTGGTCGAGCGGAGCGTTGGCCGCGATGGAGCCTGGGGCTCGGGGGCGTTGGCTGGCGGAGAAGGAGAGATCCTGGGTCCGGTCAATTTGCTGCGGAGGATCCGCGAATCTCGAGTATGTGTCCCGTTGTTTGGAAGGAGAAAATGAGATCTGTGATCGTGGCAAGGGAGCAAGCCGAACTCTGGAAGACTAGAGATAATGGAGGTAAGACTGCTTGATTATTTATAGGGGTTCTCTCTAGCGTTTATTGGGTAAGTGATGTGATTACTGATGATGAATTGGCTGTGTTAATTATGCGCGCGTGCTCCTCCCGAAACTTGTTTGTGAAACATCACATAATGTTAAACATTGTGTCAAATAAATGCTTTTGAACATTCCATTCATTAAATAAAAAATCAGGGCTTCCACAAAAATATAAAGCATGCAGCAACCATTTTCAGCATTTATAATAATAATAAGAAGAAAAGCTTCTTGAGCAGCAAACCATCATGTTAGAATGATTTCTGAAAGATCATGTGACACTGAAGATTGAAGTAATGAAGAAAAAAAAATCTTACCAAGGCCACACACTTTAATTGTGTTAAACACATTTTCTTTTTGAAGAAATAAAATATGGAGTTAAAAAGTAACGTAAAACAATTCTATAATTTATGATGTTACTAATAAAGAAAAAAAAAATCTAACTGCATTGTTTTGTTCTATAGAAGCAGCAAGGCTTTGATCCAGGTGAGTCCATTAGGAAGTCAACAAACTTGTTACTGCCACCTGACTCCCAACAGCAACATTAGCCTACATATGGCCCCGTCAGCAGCTCCACGCTATCACCACTTACAAAAACAACACCATCAAAACTAAAGAATAAAAAATTAAGTCACAATGAACACAAACAATATATCCTCTGATGAGCAGCATGACGGGGCTCGTGGGTTTGTTTAAGGGGGACAAGAACAGAGGGTGCTGTGTCAGTTCCCCAGTGTAACGAGGGATCAGCGACAGCAGCAGATGGTGTGATTGTGCGGGAGGTGGAGGATATTTTCCACTTGTCTTCTTTTCCAAGGTAGCTGTCTGGGATGTGAGCCAAGTTTAGGAAAAACGCGCCCTGCCGCCAGGGTTAGGGTGGCAGTGTAAGTTTGACATGTTACACATCCAGGGCTAGTTAACAAAGTTCTAAATCAATGAACTGACAGATGTCAGTCACAAACATTTTAAAGGGGTCATCGGATGCAAAATTCACTAAAAAGTTGTTTGAACATAGATGTGTTGGAAGTGCATGTACACATCCACCCTATAATGATACAAATCCACCCAGTGTTTTTTTTTTTTTTTAAACTTACCCAAATCAGGCTGTTCTGAGATTCCTGTCAGAATGATGTAGTTCTGTACAGACCGCTCTGATGAGAGTTGATTGACAAGGCCGTCTTACCTTAGACCCGCCCTGAGTGAACCGTCATCAGTCCGCCATTGTGTCGACTCCGGTGCAGGGGAAGACAACGATGTCTCAGATTAAGCGACTGAGGTGTTTTGTTGTTGGATGTAATAATTAATATAGCAGTCTTTATTTACTCCCGACATCTGAGCAGCTGAAGATGCAGATAATTAATGTTATTTTCGTTTTGAAGGAAATGTGTCGATCCCGATCTGCCTAAATGCGTCTATGTTCACACAAATCATTCATTATCCAGCTTCATGTACAGAAGAAGTGAGTATAAGTTTTTATTTTTATTAATCTTTGCAAATAGCCTTTCCTTGTAATGTGTTAGTTAGCAAGTTTTGCATGCTTACTGTCTGCTTGTTACTCACGGAAGAGAGGGGCGGGGTCAGCAGAGCTCATTAGCATTTAAAGCAACATGGACTAAAAATGCCTTGTTGAAAACAGAGCTGATTTTGACAGAATATAAATGGTGTTTTTTACAATACCATTGAGAAATGTTAACCAAAGTATGTTATAGACTTTTCATTAAGACCCTAAAGAATCATCAACTGGAAAATGGCATACAGGTAAAGACCGTAAATACATTTCTGATGTTACAAATTATTTAATTTTTATATAAAAATACATTAAAAAAAATAAAAATACTGCAAAAAACCTATCATGTTTGCCTAATTTCATGTTTGTAAAACATTTGCTGTTTCCACAAAAATACTAAGAAAAATTGTTTTCAACATTGAATAAAATATAGTAATAATAATAATTATAATATTTTTCAGCTTTTCCATCACAGGAATTTATTAAGTTTTTAAAGAATATAAAATTGACAACGGCTCTTTTAAATTGTATATTATTACAAAATATCACTACTTTACTCTGTTTTCGTAAATTACTCAAATAAATGCATAAGACACTTATTTAAACAAATTGACAAATCTTAACCAATCTTATATTCTATATATATACATACATACTAAACAAAATTATATACACAAAACGCTATATATATATATAACTATATATATATATATATATATATATATATATAACATCATGTAACCAATCCATATTAAATATGCCTCTGACCTTAAAATTATTTACTATAAACTTTTCTCTGTGAAATTCTAATGAACACTATTTTCATCACTGATTTCATTATTGATATTTTCAGCCCTATATATCAGGAGCGTAGCCAGAAAGGAGACTCTGGGTGTGCATCAGAAAAACTGGGTGTGCCACATTTATTGTCAGATTAATGCAAAAAAACAAAAACAAGCATGCTTATTGGGTATTAATATGTTAGTTTAACCATTTCATTTTGTGTAGGCTACATGTGTCTGTTAACCTATTCTCCATTTTGGATGTCTTTGAAAATCACTATTTTATATCTGCAACAAAGTGAGTGTGTGTGTGTGTGTGTGTGTGTGTGTGTGTGTGTGTGTGTGTGTGTGTGTGTGTGTGTGTGTGTTAGCATGCTGTATATTTAGTATTATTAAACCTTTCATTTCTGCGTATGTCTGTGTGTCTGTGTTTGTATGCTTACTGTTTATTAAGCATTTTTAAACCTTTCATTTCTGTGTGTGTGTGTGTGTGTGTGTGTGTGTATGTGACAGAGAGAGAGACAGTTTTAATGAATTCTCCATTGTGAATGTGTTCAATTGTCAGCCCTGCATTTCACATTGGCCTACCAGGGTCTTCAACCCTGCTCCTGGAGAGCTACCTACCGTCCTACAGATTTCAGCTCCAACCCCAATCAAACACACCTGAACCAGCTAATCACAGTCTTCAAGGCTACTTGTTAATTTCAGACAGGTGTGTTGGAGCAGGGTTGGAACTGAAATCTGCAGGATGGTAGCTCTCCAGGAGCAGGGTTGAGATCCCTGATATAAACTCTTAAAAGAGAAGACTTGCAAAGAGTATTGTCACCTGTCATTTATTTCAAATATCTATATCTGCAACGAAATATGTGTGCATGTATATGAGTGTGTCTGTGTGTGTATCTGTGTAAGCAAGCTTAATGATTATTAATATGATAGTTTAACCATTTCATTTCTATTTGTGTGTGTGTGTGTGTGTGTGTGTGTGTGTGTGTGTGTTTCTGTGAGCCTATTGTCCATTTTCGATGAGTTTCACTGTCAGCTATGCATCCAGCTGTTGGCCTAGACCCTAAAAGCATACCACCTTAGGCCTTCAAATTCTTGAACCCTGGTTATCGCTGCTTGCAGCTATATTGTTTTTGTTGTTTTTTTCCATTTTCCGAAGCTTTCTCGCTCAAGAGGGTCACCGACAATCACATACAGTATAACCTACAACAGCTCTTTAACTGCACTCACTGTAGCCTAATCATTAACTACACACATCATAAACCCCTTTTAGGCAAGTACAATTTATGTCACATATTTTAATAAGATTAAACTCCTATTTAACCTGATGATCACAGGTTTAATAAAAATAAATTTTAAGTTTCTAATTATAACACCGCATTTCCACAATTATTCAAACAACGAACACATTATACAGTGAGCAAAGCACATTTACTTTATCAAAGAATAATCATTGACTTCAGTGACTAAGGCTATGCAAAAATCTATTATGTAAAAACAGCTGTAGCTGCTGTACTAAATAAAAACAAAATGCTTTTAAATAATCCCTCCTTTTTTAAATCATTATCATTTTGCACATCCTGCAAAGGTGACTTAAACTGTACATGGGCCTACATATAATGTTCCTTTGAAATTACTTTTGGTGCAATAAACAATCTTGAATAGATGTCTTGCAAGACACATTAGAGAAAGCAGTAAAATATTTTTTATACATTAGAAATGTCAGCATATCTCGCCTATTTTAGCTTCTCTCAAATGGTTACCAGTGAACTACAGGATAAAATATAAAACTCTTTTATTTGTTTTTAAAGCAGTGCATGGGATGGCTCCTGCTTACGTGTCTGAGCTCATTGTTGTTCGTCAAGCACCTAGGTCTCTAAGATCCAATAATAAGTTATTGCTTACTGTCCCTCGTACTCATTTAAAGTCAAAAGGGGATCGGGCCTTTGCTGTTGCAGGGCCGAAGCTCTGGAATAGTCTTCCTCAGATACTCAGAGAGGTTTCGTCTTTGAATGTTTTTAAAGTTGAAGTCAAAAACTACCTCTTGTCTTTAGCCTTTGAGAGTGTGGGCTAGTTTTAGCTGTTTTAGCTGAATGTGTGTTGTTTAAATTTTGGATTTTAATGAGTGTTTCTTGATTGTATAGCACTTTGGTCTGCATGTGCAGTTGTAAAGTGCTTTATAAATAAAGTGAAATGAAATGAATGAAATTACATTCAGGATCGCCAACAGCATAGCAGAGTACATTTAATGGTGCCTGTTAGCTGCTCAAAGGGCGAGATGGCGTGGTCTGGCCTTGAATGCCTCAATTATGTTATTATTCTTTATTTATTTTTGAAAATAATTTAAAATTGTAATTAAATTTTAAATTAACAAATATTGTAAGCACTGCTTGATCTGTAAATTGTGAGGTCCCGGAACAAAGCGGGGTAATGAATCCGTCCGGCAAGTTTTTTTTATATTATTATTGAACTTTCAAAAATACAAAATTCAACAGCCAGTTCATATATATATATATGTTTTTATTTATGTAGGCTACACAGAGAAACAATAGAGAAACAAGATGTGCTTTCTGCCGTCTCATGCAGTCTCCGTGAAATGGAGCGCGTCACAGCAATGAACCGGCTACTTTATTAAACAAACGAACGAACCAAAAAATACAAATCTTTAATTACGTAGTCGGAATGAAAAGGTGCATTTCTTTATTAAAGTCAGCGTCGCATTCTGCAACTTTACATTTTCAGCCGACACTGACTGAGAAGAAATCACTAGTTTATTAACGAATAATTAAAATGTTTTATTTTGCCTTTCCCCAACATTCATAATCATTAGCCTACTTTTGCCGTTGCAAGCTTTAGACGTGCGCTTGGGCGCGGGATAGGCTATACGCCTATATATTAAAGGATGGTTAGTAGCCTAAGTTATTATATTAATCAATTTATGTGTGACTAGTGAAATCTTTAGTCGGGGACAGGCCTTCTTGGCACAAGGAACCGATCAGTTTTTTTAATAAAATGCTGTCAATTCGAAAAGTGCGCCTGCTAATCACGTCACGTTATATTGCAATGCCGAGTTATGAATGCGTAATAATAAGTACAATGTTTTTAATTTATTTCATTTCTTATGGGTGCAATGACAGTGCTTTGGTCTTTCTTGGGGGTGCTGAAGCATCTGCTAGCCCCTCCTTTGCGCTGCCCATGTTTATTACGATTAAAAAAATAATTATTCTGCATCTGTTTTTAGGTGTGCCAGCTGCCACTGTGGGTGGCACCGGCACACCCTGGCACACCCGTGGCTACGCCCCTGCTATATATCATTACTTATTTATCATTGCTATATATCTGTGTGTGCACATATGACCTCAATCCGCATTGTCCTCTTCCCAGAATCCCTCAGGGCTTGCCATGTTCCTGCGTCCCTCTCCTCATGGCTCGACTCAGCCAAGGCCAACGGCAAGCCTGCAACAAAACAGTCCCGACTTGCCAGTAGCAGCTGGCCTGGGTTCGCATAGCAACACTGTGACAACATTTTAGCCTATCCTGACAATGTGTTACCCCACCACAGCAAGGCTTGTTGTCACTGCAGTCGTCTGCTGTCTCCTGGCAGCTGGATCCTGCTGGTCTAAAAGTATGGAATGCGATAGACAGCTGCGGTGTATGATTTCACTCTGCTAAACCTGGTTCAACAGATCATCAAAACTTATTTACTCCGTTTTTGAGAAAATAAATAAGAAGTGCAGAAGTCTCTACTGATTATTCATACGATGGATTTATATTATTGAAATCTCATAAACAAACAAACAAACAAGACAGAAACATTGTATAAAAAGGGTCAAATAGAAGTGAAGAACTGACCTCAAGTTTGCTCCTTGCTTGATTCATAAATGTTATGTGACTGATTAATGGTCATTAATTTAGTCATTAAGTGACTAAAACATTAAGTTGTATTATTTTTCAACAGTAGTAGACGTTTCTTTGAAGTAGAACTAAATTCACAGTTTCATTGTTTGTAGGGACAAACAAATGCAGATAATTAACACACGTACATTTCATCTCTTTCTCTCTCACTCTCAAAATGGGCATATTTGAGAAAACCGTCAAGTAGTTTACTTCACTGAATATAATTGTCGGTCATTTAACATTTCTTTCGTAAAACAGTTGACTAAACATTAAACGATTAGCAGATTCCATCTTACCTCGCTCTCTTTCATTAATCTGATGCTTTGTGGCGTGCTCAGCATCTGTGAACGCTAAACCCTGCCTACTTTGATTTGATTGGCCAATTCAGTTATTTTAATATTGGCGAGCGCTGTAAGCCCGATGAGGCAGGGGCAGAGCAGGCATTTTTTTTTGTCATCCCAACAAGAGCGCAGCATAATGGAGGGCAGCAGATCAGTGCAATAATGTCAAATATTGGGGGGGGGCATTCGGCAATTTATAATTATTGGGGGGAACTTGTCCCCCTCAATGTCTATGGTTGTTACGGCCCTGCATAGGATACATCACTATACAGGATTTACCCTAGTATTCGTTATCGACACAAATTGATAGGTGAAACAACAAACAGCCACCCACAAAGTCTATAAACCAAGCATCAGGCTGTCTTTGTGTTCACATAAACAACGATTAAAGGCTACAGAAGAATACCATAATCCCTCCGTTCAATTAGGCCTAGTACATCGAGAGTCACACAGACCTACATAATAACTCAGCCACAACACATAATTGCAAATAACATGCCTTACCTTAACACATAATCGACCACAGAGGCCTGGGAATCTGTGAATCGGTCGTGCTATTAATGTCATCACTACACAATTTCTTAGTAAAAACCAACATTAATTAAACTGCCTTGTGTTCTTTTTTGCCATGGTGGCTATATGATGCTATATGATGCTAACTGCAGAATGGATTTCAAGGACTCTGCGCGCAGATCAACAGCCTCCAACGTTTATATTTTTTTATAAGAATCTTTGAGTTAACATACTAAACATGAGTGGAATTTTCACCGCAGTGCCCCCACACCCTGGTGCTCATGACAAGAATAGCATGTAGGCCTACAGTTATCTTTATTTAAGTGATTTAGATTTAAACCGCCATCATGCATGAATAAATATTTTTTAGTAGCAATTTTACACATAATACCCTGTCAAACAGCAACATTACACACTAAAGTTAAAAAAGTGAAATCACAATCGACCACATAAGTACCACATTTTCATAAGTAACTGTAATTTAATTAAATATTTTCTCAGTAACTGTACCTGATTATAATTACATTTATTTTATAATTAAATTAAATAATTCCATTACATGTAACTAGTTACTCCCCAACACTGCATCTACAACATATAGCATGCTAACTGTTGAAGTCAACCAGGCAAACTATGACTCCTTACTGTTCACAAAATTTAAGCATAATTTATTATGTTGCATGAGTTGCTTTGGATGCATACTGACACCTAGGGGTGTAAATGCAGCTAAATGCAAAAGCAACAGTGTTCAGTTACTAATATCACTCAAGAAATGTGCTGCTTATACTATTCATGTTGATGGAAGTATCCATGATAGGGCTGTTGTGAAGAAAGTGAGTCGCGTGATCTCAACATGTCAGCCACCATGAGAGGACCAGCTCGGTGTAAAATTAAAAAGTATAGTTTCAAACACAAATCTCAAAAATAGTATTCATTTATTCAGGGATGAAGCTATTATAATCAGGGAAAAACTACTGAGTTCACTGCGTAGACCTGAAACATGACATTGCAATCTGGACAGATGTAAAGCACCCAGAATGTTTTAAATTCTCCACTAGTCTGGTCGTCGAAGCAGTTAAGCTTCGCTTCTTGCCTGGTTATGACTGACAGCACCAATAACACAGAGAGTCAAGGCTCTGCCACAGACCATTACACCAAGGTTAGCCATCCCTCGGTCTTCTGTCTCAGCCATCATTCATCACGTTTCCCCTTCAAATATGGAAAAATCATTTGAATATTGCCTCAGAAAGTTCAATTTTTCCATATTTTATATTGCGATGTAATGATACGTAACACATTTATTTGGTTCCAATTCTTTAATGCATTAGCCTGACCATTATTTGAGGATTATCACAAAGTTAACATCAGAAACCAACCCTTGATGACTTTTTAATGTTTTCCCTCTTATTTCCCATCTTATCAGCGATCAGTAGGTTTTAAGCGATGAATTAATGCGTCACGCGGCACGGGCCATCAGCAATTAGGGACGACGTTGCACTCAAAGCTATTTCTGACATCTTTTTATTCCTTTCTCCTTTTATATTCTGAGGAACACCGCAGAACCATGACAGATATGACCTGTGTTTACTGCGTTATCATTTTTAATGAATTACCAGGCTCAGGAAACTGTGGAAAGTCTCAACTTCAAACGAATCTGATCCAATTAAGGTGCTTATCCATCTGTCAAAACAGTCACTGAGTGACACTCATAATTTAATGAGTCCCATTATCCGTTCGGTATCATTACCGTAGATCGAGCTCACACCAACAAAAGCCACCCCTCCCTGTTTTCCTCCAATGCTAATTCGTGTACATGGTGATTCTCTGATGCAACACCCTGGTAACTTGCATCTATCAGAGGCGAACGGAGTTAAGCAGGCATTGTCATTGCCATTACTTTGTGGATGTTTCCTGTAAGAGCAGTGAAGGCGGCGGAGGCGGTTACATGGCCGTAAATCCATACGAAGGACAAAGACACGCATCAATCCCTCACGGGCGGACAGACATGGTGTCCATCTGGCAAAAACATCAAGCTCAAGTACATTCAGAGGGGACACTGGCTCATCAGTTCCTTCAGGCTCTGAAACACTGATTGTGTGTTTCATGGATTGATGAGCAGGCTTAATTAAAGTGAAGGATGCCTGACATGATGAGACATGTGGAAATCACATGTGTTTTCTCTCCACTAATCAAATGTCTTCTACAAAATGTGCAATCTTTGCATCAAATTGTATGCCTGTTTGCCCTTAATGGTTTATGCTTAAGCCAAAAGATATTCACCAGTTTCATACACTTTATGCTTTAAACCGACATCTAATGCATGGTGATAAAACCAAAAGTATGTTCAAATGCACTAGAAGTGGTCTTATCTAGTCTGTCAGGGTGGGCATAGATCCCACCATTTCCTTCTGACAGGAACGTACATATCATTTGATGGGTGGAAGTCATTAGGAACACTTACAAATACTGAAGAATAATACAGCACATTTATAAACATAAGGACCTATAAGGGCTTTCAAGGACTTAAATCATTTATGCTAAATCTTAAGTCCTGTGTGTTCACTTTAAACAATGTGAGACAAATTATCAAAAGCATTTGGAGTATTTGCATTACATAAAATATTGCTTGAAAACATGAGAAGAATGTGTTAGCTAAGTGTTCCCCTTCATGGGAACTCGAACTGCGTCCCCTAGGTGTCGCTACGGGGAACGCCCTCAGCGTGACTCGGTCTGAAGATACATATGAAAAAACACCACCTGTTGGCCGGCGACAGCCCATGACGTCACTACCGGCGTGCCACAATATAAGTGCCGCCGGGCGAAAACATCATCAGCTTTTTCGTCTTCACTGACTGGTTTGTTTGAAGCGTGCAGAGTGAATCTGGTAAGAGTACAGTTTTCTAACTCTACTATGGCGAGCACTAGCAAGGCGTTTAGGAAGTGTGTGGATCCGTGTCCTCGTTATTTGACACCCGATGACACACACGACTGTTGCGTCTTTGTTTGGGCATGCACGCACGCGATGTCCTTGAGGGGCGGTTTGCGTGCATTGTGAGCGGCTCTCTATGAGGAAGCTCAGCTCGCCTGTCCCTCTTTCGAGGAAAGAGGGGCAGCCGTCTGCTTCCCGCGATTCAAGACCCACCGTTGCCGAGGCACGGAGGCGAATGAAATCGTGGGGTTCGCAGTTGGATGTGGCCGATAAGTTGGAAAGGGACCGCCCCCTTTTCGCACGTCGGCCGAGAACGAGAGTGGGCTGCTGGATTGTGATGATGCGATCTTTCTGACATCATCAGATACAGCAGCTAGTGCTCCGCTGCATATGAACGAGTTTTTGGAGGTTATGGATCATAAAAATAAATCTAAATATCCCCCAGCTCGAGTGAGCCTTCCTTTCTTCATAAATCTCGATGTGGAGGTTGAGAAGGAGTGGGAAAAGCTATTTTTTCTCGTATTCATAGGTTTCAGCATACTAGTTATGCTGACACTGAGGGGATGCGTGAAAATGGCTATGAGGGGATGCCCCTGTGCAAGAGATGATAACCAGCTTATCTCTATGGCGAGACATCCTCTCAAGGCTCCCTCCTGGCCATCTAAGCCCCTGAATCTCGCTTAAATGGCAGGGCATATGCAGCAGCAGGTCAGACCGTCGCTTCGTTGCACACGAAGGCGTACCAGACTGACCCGAACAACCAGGGGTCCTAACCCATCTCGGTCTGAGGATCAGAGATGGGCTTAGAAGGCTAGTCTCGCGACTCATGCCCCTCCCCCTCCTGCGGCTAGGGTGAGACAGAGGTGCGGGTCAGAGAGGCAAGCCCTCTCATTCCTCTCTAATTCCCCTGTAACCACCGTAAACTCCACCGACCGAGGTTAGGTGGAAGTTTCCTAAGCGCCTAGAGGCGCTCCCTTGTGTGCGGAGTTCCCTCTCATTCTGAGGAATGAGTTCTCCGCCTCAGAGCTCTGTGATAGGTCGCTCTCCGTGCTGGTCGAGCTAGCATTGCTCCCCTCACTATAGAGGGTTATCTATGAGCATGCCGCTCCCTGCTGAGCGTCTGAGTTCCTTCTCATTCTGAGGAATGAGTTCTCCGCCTCCAGAGCTCGATATAGGTAGCATTATAGGCTCTCATTCTGAGGAATGAGTTCCCAACTAAGAACTGCAGTCAGGCTGGACCTATGATGATTTCAGGCAGGTTCTGTATTCTCGAACTGCCTTACTGATGGTCTGGACGTGAGTCCCCTCGGAGGTTTCTGCGGATCCTCCTGGATCTTCAGTCATTCTGGTCACCACTGCAAGGGTAGAGCCAGCATTACTCCCCTCACGATAAGAGGGTTACCTATGAGTATGCCGCTCCTTCTGAGCGGCTGAGTGTCTTTTCATTCTGAGGAATGAGTTCTCCACTCCAGAGCTCGTTATAGGTAGAGCTAGCATTGCTCCCTCGTTAGAGGTCACCTTTGAGCATGCCGCTCCCTGCGGAGCATCTGAGTTCCCACTCATTCTGAGGAATGAGTTCTCCGCTCCTCCGAGCTCTGTGATCTCTGTGATAGGTCGCTCGCCTTGTTGGTCGAGCCAGCATTGCTCCCCTCAACCAGAGGGTCATCTATGAGCTTGCCGCTCCCTTCTGAGCGTCTGAGTTCCCTCTCACTCCGAGGAATGAGTAGTTCTCCGCTCCAGGGCATAGAACGTTCTTCTAATAAGTGCACACGCGAGACTTTGGGCACTTTCTAAAATCCACTCAGTGGTAAGTCCGCACATCAAAGGTTCTGCTTCTTTCTAAAATCCCGAAAGGGTAGGGTTACGCGCACACCGTGCCCTTTTTGAGTTGGTTAAAGCCCGGCTTGTGCCTTGGGCCCCTCCCCTGTCCCATATATGTTGGGTCCAAAAAAAAAAAAAAGGGAAATGAAAGGGATGTACACTACCAAGAGGTCTATTGAGACAGTTCCCTCGGTAAGCTTGAGAGCAAGTGGTAACCCCTGAGTGATCGGCCAGGACCTAGTGAGCCAGGTGCCTGGCCATATCCCCTTAAAGGAATCTTTTCTGATTCCAAGACTTTGAGCTCTACCCTAGGCCCGGTAATCCCGGCACCTAGAACAGGTAAGTACTAGGGTATGCAGCTCGGGCCTTTGGCAAGGGGATAATATCACTGACAGCCATCAGCCGTCCCAGGGCAACTCCTTAGCCAGGTAGAGCTGGCTTGGTGCTCGCCTTTTTTGAGAAATTGGCTTGCATTCCCCTCAGCATGGTGAAGTGGGTATAACGTTCCCCGTAGCGACCCCTAGGGGACGCAGTTCGAGTTCCCATGAAGGGGAACGTCTCAGGTTACGTATGTAACCATGGTTTCCCAGTGGGGAAGCAGATACTGCGTCCCCTAGGCTTTGGGCCATGCTTCGGACGCAAGCTTCAGATGAAGAAGCTGATGATGTTTTCGCCGGCGGCACTTATATTGTGGCACGCCGGGTAGTCATGGGCTGTCGCCGCCAACAGGTGGTGTTTTTCATATGTATCTTCAGACCGAGTCACGCTGAGGGCGTTCCCCGTAGCGACCCCTAGGGGACGCAGTGTCTCGTTCCCCACTCGGGGAACCATGGTTACATACGTAACCTGAGACGTTTCATCTCTTTATCAGTTCCTTCAAATTTTGCCCAATTAGCTCAAGCCAAATATATCTGCAGTTAATTATGCAGGGGAAAAAAGACAAATATACATATTTTGTGCAACATAAGCAATAGCATGTATAATTGTTTTGACAGTCACATTTAAAAATACTTTGACCATACAACTAATGTAATTTTAGACTTACTAAAAGATGAAAAGTGTTTCCTTTAAATAAAAGGATTCCATCAAAATAAAAATATTCTGGATATTTAAATAGGCCTACAACTGGAAATAATTCAACACAGCTGCTAGAACATATTTAGATTATATGGAAATTAGTATATGGAAATAGAATAAATATTTTTCTGCAAAATTATATTCCATTTTTATGAAAATGTACAAATAATAATTATAATACAAAAAGGAGAAATATATTTATTTGGGGGGGGGTAGAAGAAAAAAAAACATGGTGCTTAAAAATATCATATTTTTTTGTAGTGGAGCGAGTAAAAGAAATATAAAATGTGGGGTATCTTTGGATGCTTGTTGGATTGAATGAGAAATATTCTCTGTCTTTTCGTAAATCTGTGTCTGACTACTGCTGATAAATTAGGTGAGTCTTTGGGTGTATTTGCTAATATAAATCTCTCTCTCTTGCTCTGCCTGTGTACCTTTCTTTTTCTCCCACCATTTCTCCCCCTTCTCTCTCTCTCCTCTCCAGGGCTGGTGATGAACCTTCTCTACAGCGGTGCTTTATTCACAAAGACACCTGGCCCATCTGAAAATCAAACACAGTCTGCACTCAGTATCCAGGGCATTCAATTACCAGGGTTGTTGTTGTTAAAAAAACAACAGCTCTCATATCACTACTCTATAAACAAGACTGCAACACAAAAACACAAACAAATCCCCAAATGCAAGCATGTGCTCTTGCCCTTTGTGACACAGAACTCCAAAATGCAATACACCTCTCTCCCTTCTTATATCTACCGCTCTCCTATGCGTGAGACTCGGGCAGAGGGGTGTTATTGCATTAATATTGGTAAGGTAAAGACACGGGTGATGTGACGCACCCGCTCGAGCGAGCGGGGAATGCAGGAACGCACGCTGAATGCAAAGCTTGTTTTGTGGTACGCGATCCAACCAGTTTGCGCAACAAACAACACTGGGGCTGAATGAGAAACAATGATGACCTGTCAGGGTCTAATGCGCAGGGGGAATATATATTTAGTAAAAAGACAGAAAGAGCAAGAGAGAGAGAGCAGGAGAGATGTGGTTTGAAATGCATGCTCAGACAAAATGGAAGAAAAAAAAACACTGAGGTGATTATCTGATAGAAGTATAGACTTGTATCTTAAGACATTTCTGGCAATAACCTCCGAATACAAATCAGTAGCAATCTACATTGTTGATTTGCCACAATAATCCAGAACACACAAAACAGTTGCAACAATACATTAATAACTGCACTATGAATGCAGAACAAACAATATAAATACAGACAATTGTGTCTTACAATTTAGACAGAATTTTTGGATGATATTGGGACAATATTTTGACATGTATATACAATATATGCATACTGTGTGTGTGTGTGTGCGCATGTGTGTATATAATACATACATAAAATAATATAATACACTGCCAAAAATTACAAAAGCAACACTTTTGTTTTTCATGAGCTTCAGCTTATGATAAGTGGGGGCAAAAACAAAAGTGTTGGGTTTATAATTTTGGTCAGTGTACGTACATATATATATATACACTGAACAAAATTATAAACGCTACACTTTAGTTTTTGCCCCCATTTTTCATGAGCTGAACTCAAAGATCTAAGACTTTTTCTATGTACACAAAAGGCCCATTTCTCTAAAATATTGTTCACAAATCTGTGTTAGTGAGCACCTCTCCTTTGCCGGGATAATCCATCCACCTCAGGTGTGGCATATCAAGATGCTGATTAGACAGCATGATTATTGCACAGGTGTGCCTTAGACTGGTCACAATAAAAGGACACTCTAAAATGTGCAGTTTTACTGTATTGGGGGGGTCCGAAAACCAGTCACTATATGGTGTGACAAGCATTTCCCATGTCCTTCAAATAGAGTTGATCAGGTTGTTTATGGTGGCCTGTGGAATGTTGGTCCAATCCTCTTCAATGGCTGTGCGAAGTTGCTGGATATTGGCAGGAACTGGAACACGCTGTCGTATATGCCAATCCAGAGCATCCCAAACATGCTCAATGGCAAACACGCTGTCTGCCATCTGCCCTCTACAGTGAAAACCGGGATTCATCCGTGAAGAGAACACCTCTACAAAGTGCCAGACGCCATCGAATGTGAGCATTTGCCCACTCAAGTCGGTTACGATGACGAACTGCAGTCAGGCCGAGATCCCGATGAGGATAACTAGCATGCAGATGAGCTTCCCTGAGACAGTTTCTGACAGTTTGTGCAGAAATTATTTGGTTATGCAAACCGATTGTTGCAGCAGCTGTCCGGGTGGCTGGTCTCAGATTATCTTGGAGGTAAAGATGTATGTGGAGGTCCTGGGCTGGTGTGGTTACCCGTGGTCTGTGGTTGTGAGGCAGGTTTGATGTACTGCCAAATTTTCTGAAACGCCTTTGGATTCTCTATGGGGTTCAGGTCTGCTGAGTTTGCTGGCCAGTCAAGCACACCAACACTATGGTCATTTAACCAACGTTTGGTGCTTTTGGCAGTGTGGGCAGGTGCTAAATCCTAAAAAATGAAATCAGCATCTTTACAAATCTGGTCAGCAGAAGGAAGCATGAAGTGCTCCAAAATGTCTTGGTAAACGGTTGCAGTGACGTTGGTTTTCAAAGAACACAATGGACCAACACCAGCAGATGACATTGCACCCCAAATCATCACAGACTGTGGAAACTTAACACTGAACTTCAAGAAACTTGGGCTATGAGCTTCTCCACCCTTCCTCCAGACTCTAGGACCTTGGTTTCCAAATGAAATACAAAACTTGCTCTCATCTGAAAAGAAGACTTTGGACCACTGGGATACAGTCCAGTTCTTCTTTTCCTTAGCCCAGCTAATACGCCCCTTACGACATCTGTAGCCAAATTCCTTGACACGTCTGTGTGTGGTGGCTCTTGATGCCTTGACCCCAGCCTCAGTCATTCCTTTTGAAGTTCACCCAAATTCTTGTATCGATTTTGCTTGACAATTCTCATAAGGCTGCGGTTCGCTCGGTTGTTGTGCATCTTTTTCTTCCACTTCCATCGCAATATAAACACACACACATTTTTACGAAATACGGTGCAAATATTCACGTGAACATGACCATTCGTTACCAGACAACTCCATATGTTTGTGTGTGTGTGTGTGTGTGTGTGTGTGTGTGTGTGTGTGTGTGTGTGTGTGTGTGTGTGTGTGAGTTCATGTCAAAGTTTTAACTTGTATTATATACATGAAGATCTAAAAATAAAAGAAAACATCAATAAAATGCATCAGAAGACAAGAAAAGTGACTCTAGACAACTCAACTCACCCTACATTTGAAACAAACACAAACAAATTTAGAAATGCAGGGCAAAGCAGAAAAAGGAGAGCATGGGAAAGCAGCAGTCAGCAGACCAATGATGCAAACACCATGTCCCAGAAAACCATCTGAGAACAACTCTGTAGCTACCGTCCTCCTTTTAAAGTCAACATGTGCTAAAAACTGACACTATTTATTGTTTTATTGTGCACCACCTGGATCCATGATAGACACTTTTCATGATCCAAAGAGTTTTCGATGGAATAATCCAAGCCCGGCCTACATATTTAGCGATTTCACTCATAAATGTGTCACATTAAGGAAGTAAAATGCATTGTGAACGGTGTGTTGTGCTGACTCTCTTCGTTTTGTCCTTGTCCTCCTGCCTTGGAAAGCCCTCCTGGACGCATTACACCATCAGCCAGCACGCAGGGTGAGAAAAAGGATGAACACTTGCTTTTTATACATGACCACATCCCTCTCCTTATTAGGTATTAGTGTCTGTTTCTTCCATGTATAGAACCTTGATGAGCCATGTTTATTCATAGACTAACCTTTTTAAATAATTCTGAGAGCTCTCCGACAAAGGCCTCCACAGCATACTTAATACCTCATCTAGGGTTTCATTATTCAGCGCTTATACTCTCTCCGCCGCCCCGTTTGAGATGCAGAGCATGAATTATGCCGGGCCCTTCTCCTCCTCTCAGCCTCCTCCCCTACTTCAATTCACACTACAAGCATCTCCTCTTGCTCTCCTTTCCTCTCATTCCCTCTCAAAGAAGCCTTATCCCACAGGACAGAGAGGCTTACTGATTACTGCAGTAATATCACTACTCGCTACACTTCATTCACCCCACCCCTTCTCTCACTTTCACTCTGCTTTATTGGAATGACAAATAACGCCACATTTGTATACCCAAAGCAGCCGCAGGTATGCTAAGCTGCTCACAGCAATATAAAGAACAGTGGAAAATCAAGAAGGAAATTAGCACGAATTATTAAAAAATGAAATTTAATTAAATTAAATTAAACTTATTCGATTTTAATTTGTCAAAAATGTCAAAAACATACCATACTTTATCCAGCATATGGGATTTTTGTCTCACAAACACGAAATGTGAGTTTATCTACATATAGCCCCTTACACACACACACACACACACACACACACACACACAAATAGCTGGGGATTTTACAAATCCCATGTTTTCCTGATGTAAACCCTGTTCGATCTCTTAAACTATTATACAACACAAAATTGGTATAGCAAAATAAGTAGCTAAGGGTTGCAGGGAGGTGGAACATCTCTGGTAAATTTTCCCCCTAAAAATACAGATTTTTTGAAAACTTTTCAGGATTTGGGGAAAATGTCAGAAGATTTATGTAAATTTTCCCGAATTTTTTCACCTGTATGTAACCCTAATTTTAAATGCACTAAAATCTCTGCAGGTCCTGAACTTCTTGAATAATTATTATTATATTTATTTTACTATCTATAGAATCAGTGTCTAATCCACTGTAGTAAATAAAATGAATTAACTAACACATTTATCACTAATTTATTCTCATCTTTGGATGCAATATTTTTGAGTTGACTCAATTCATCTAACTGAAACATTTAACCCAAAGTTATTCTACAAAAATAATTATCAAACAAATATTTTTGTATAGAATTTATGGTAAATACAATTTTATCAGTGGCTACAAACCAACATTTGGTCCTAAACTAGTAAACCACTGAGCAATACAGGTACATTTGCAATTCTATTTAATCCACCCAGAACACCACTGAAACCTCCAAGTAATACCCTAATGTCCACAAAACATGGCTAAAAACCATTTGGGAAACCTTTAGCAAACATCCAACAACAGCATGGTGTAATAACATGTATGATGTAACAGAAAATGCTAAAATATAGTTTACTTTAGTTACTGAAGGACTGTAGAAACTATAAGAAAGTCTTTATTTGCATACCCTTGAATTAAAGTACTATTTTTAGGTTCATTACTGCATTAATATAATGCAAAACTATCAAATGAATGTTAGATACATTGCATCAAAACCAGACAAATGCCTGAATTAGAACTGATTGACAAACAGGTTTGAAATGAATTATTCCCATGGACGTTAATGATGATGCCAGCCTCCCTGAGAAAAACACAAATATGTGCAATATTATGTTCATCTTATTTATCCATTAGAGGATTTTCAGGTATTAAAAAATATGATAATTGACATTTTAAGGGTCCTTGAAATGTCTCTCATTATCATATTAATTGACGCCGGATTTCTCTCAATGACAATGACAATTCCTTCAAGAGTGGAGATGATTAAGATAAACACCTTTTTCGCAATGCAGCGCAATATTTGAAATGCACGCTTTGATGTTTCAGTTCGTATTGGAGTAAGTGAATTAATTAGAAACATTATTCGCTTCTGTGTTTGGATCTCAAAACACATTCAACAAATTTCAGAGATATCACGAGGTTGGCAACGAATGAAAAATAAGTAAATAAATGCATAAAAATGGACAACTCAGAAAACTCCCTTAACTGTTTTGCTGCTGTCAGCATGTATGAAAACATTTCCATAAAAAAAGACGAGGTCGTTCGCAATTTCTCGCTGTCAGTGTACGACTCCAGTTATTCGTTTATTTTCCCTCTAGTTCTTCCCAAAGATGAGACTGTCACTTCCTTTCTGCTCAATATCAATCCCCTCCTCATACAATTTATCCTGTAACTCCAGGGGGTTGATGCTGCAACGCCTCTGCTCCATGCACATTTTCCAGCCAAAAGCGCTTGAAAACACTTACGCCAAATCGCGTTTGAATGTGTGTACACCCACACTACTTTCGCTAATTTTTCATCAGCTGTGGGACTGGCCCTCCTTCTACCAATAACTGGGTAAACACAACAGCTGATTTCAAATTAAAAGAGATTTTGACGTTTCAACTCAGGCTAATGGGCAGCGTAAATGACTGCTAAATGAGGTGATTAAGGGTGCTTTCACACTAGTACTTTAGTACCCGGGTTCGATTGACGTCAGAGCTCGGTTCATTTGGATGATGTGAACGCTGTCATCCGACCTCGGGTGCACACCCGCGAACTGTACCCGAGTCCGCTTAAAAAGGGTGGCCTGGGATACGGTTCACTGCTGATGCGAAGGCAATCGCACCAAACCGCGGAAGTGAACCGATATTAATGACGTATTATTTGATAAAAATGTATGTGTATGTGTGCGTTTCACTCACTTTCCTGGCGAACGCGATTGACCCGCTGCAAGCAGAGAGCTGTATGTTTAATTTATGTAAGCCTTCATCGTTCTTTAGAGCATTTGCAGTGCATTCCTAAGACAGACGTAAGTGTCGTTATGCACTAAGCTTTGTAAACCAAACCAACGGTTCAAAAACGTAAATATATGAAAGTACAGCGAACAATGTTATGCATTTTGCCGCCTTCTCCTGCGCAGTCGTTACTAAGCAATGGAGTAAACAGCTGCTGGCTTGATCGCGCAAACTAACCGCAGTTCGGACCAAAATAAACTAATACTAACACAGTCCAGCTGGAGCAGGGGGAGCAAACAAACTCGTGTTCGGACCAGGTAAGCGAACCAAGTGTGAAAGCACCCTAAGCATCTTAAAAATGCATAAATTAGGGTTAGGTTAGAGGTTAAATTCAGCATGAAATGGAAAATCCATATAACCGATTTTACTGTAAACAATTCATCCTTGTGTGTGTTTTAATAATTTTAAGAAAAAAAAATAATCTCTGGTGATGTACATGGGACTTCTCTAATCATGTATTCCTTAACTTAAAATTGACTGCAATCACATTCAGAATGAGTGAATTAATTCAAATATCAACCGATAAAACTGTCAAAAACAGTGATTAAATGATTAGTTAAACTCCAGAATAAACATTTCTTTATAATTTACTCAGCCCCATGTCATCCAAGATGTTTATTTCTTTCTTTCTTCAGTTGAAAATAAATTAAGGTTTTTAGGAAAACATTTCTGTTTCAATGGGATCCCAACAGGTGCAAATTGCTGTTTCAATGTAGCTTCAAAGGGCTCTACATGATCCCAGTCGAGGAATATGGGTCTTTACTAGTGAAAAGATTGACCATTTTCTTAAACAAAATAAAAATGTATATACTTGTTGTATATAGAGTTTACAAAGTGAATGTGCAAAGAATGTCAAACGTCCTTTAAAAAAAGTAAAACAACAATGTTGGATGATATTGATGCTGGAGGAGAAAATGAGATGGAGTTTTTCACCCATCCCTACGTCTTAAATTGGAGTACATAGATGAAGAACTAACCGTGCATGACCTTTCCAACATGATTGTGTAATGCGTGAAATCAAGCAAGTGCATCGCAGAGCTAGTGAAATAAAATAATTTGTGTTTTTTTTTTTTAAAATGACTGATCGTTTCACTAGTTAAGACACTTATTCATCAGCTGGGATCATGTAGATCCTTTTGAAGTTGTAGTAAAACTGCAATTTGGACCTTCAACCTTTTGGCCACCATTTAAGTCCATTATATGAAGAAAAATGTTTTCTGGAATGTTTTCCTCAAAAAACCTTAAAAGGTTAGTTCACCCAAATATTTATATTCTGTCATTAATTACATGCTAAGTGAAGCAGATTATTGAAAAAGAAAAAATAGAGCGGGGCTTAATTTCATAGGTTGTTGTTTGGATGGAGGCAGATCTGTATTTGAGCTTGTAGTCAGTTATAAGAAACGGGTAGAGTTTATATGGATGGAATTATTGGCGAAGATCGGCATGCATCACAAGTAAGAAGTCTGTTACTTCACCAGAAGATCCAGTTAGGCGGTGTTCATACTTGGCGTCTTTTTTGAAGCTGCCGGCGTCTGTTTTACATTATAATCCTATGGAGTAAACCATGTTTTCAAAAAAGTCCTGAGCGCTTTTTAAAACGCCACCGCCGGCGTCTTTTTCTGCAGCTCCGAGCGTTTTTTCGAGTTGAAAAAAGTTCAACTTTTCTGAAAAAAACACCCTACGTCAAGCGCCTTTTTGACAGCTGACCAATGACAAGCGAGTAGCGAGATCTGTCGTTTCCATAACAGCAAGAAAAAAAAAATGGAGAAGACAAGACAACGCAAGAGACAACTTTTTACTCTTTCTTGACATTTCTGCAGCACACAGCGCTAGGCTACTTTTGCAGCTGTTGCTATGGCAACAAAAGACGCTAACGGCTGCTATTTGTAACAGACGCTGCCAGCTTTGTTTTTCATTAAAAAGCGTTCTTGTCAACTTTTTCTAGTCAAAAAAGACGCCAAGTGTGAACATAGCCTTATGATGTTTAAAAAAAATGTAGTTAAAAATTACAATATATTTTTTTTTAAGTGAAACATACACATTGATGAATTGATATTATTAATGAATCAATAACATGCATTTAGAAATCAGGGTGAATTAGAGTAGTTAGTAACATTGCTACTTTAGTTAGTTTCCAATGATACTTTTTACAATTCAACAGATCCGGCAGCTAAACAATATTATCCAGGTTTCTAGATATTGACCACAGAACTTTGCAAAGTCAGAAAACAGCAAAGACACATCGCAGTTGATGCTGTAATTTGTCAGAATAATTTATTGAGTTTCTGCAGCTCTGCAAGGCGTTTTGATGAATGGTACAAGTCACACAGAACTGTTATCAAAAGAGAAGGAGAGCGAGCGCCGGGTAGGACGAGTGGGAGAGAGACAGATAAGAGAGAAAGCAAGAGAGTGAGTGGTACGGCAAAGGAAATATTTCCATGCCATCATCCAATCTGTTCTGGGAGATGGAGAGATGACAGCTCTGAATCTGAGCAGGTGTCTTTTCTAGCTTCCATTACCTCCGCTATGTATGAATTAGATTTCTGCAAAATCTCATAAAAAAACAGCCCCCACGATTTTACCGTCAAAATCTCTCCCCATATCCCTTTTTCCACATTATTTGCTCTGCTGCAGAGATTGGATGGCTACTGAACAGGACTGTAAATAGCAGAAGCGCACTGGAGGGGCCTAGCGCGGGCAGCTGGAGAAATAAAGGATGATTTACAGAGCAACTGCGGGGCTTGAAGCACCACAGACTATTGAGTGAATAAACCGCCAACCCAATACATTCCTAAACATATGACAGGAACAGCACAAGCTCTGTCGATCTTACTCTAGGTGATGTTTAGTTCATAAATCCCCCAACTCTGCTGTTCTCTAAGAGCACACGGACAGGTTTTAATTCCATCATATTTTCTGCTGAGTTCGAAGGGGATTACGCAGTCTGCTCTCAATGGAGTGACACATTCTTTCTACTTGGATAAATACACCTCTATGGCCATGTTTTTCATCTCAGATTTTAGCTTCGTACCAAAACCTGCCTCACTGCCAATTGCCATCTAGGTAGCATACAACCATCAGGGATTTGGGACAGTTTCTGTAGGAAGAAACCTCACGCAAAGTGCATTAGAGAAGTGACTTACAATAGATTTCAAATGAGATTGTTCTTGTTCATGTGTGTGCATATATATATATATGTATACACACTGAACAAAATAATAAACGCAAAACTTTTTTGCTGCTATTTTTCATGAGCTGAACTCAAAGATCTAAGACTTTTCTATGTACACAAAAGACCTATTTCTCTCAAATATTGTTCACAAATCTGTTTAAATCTGTGTTAGTGAGCACTTCTCCTTTGCTGAGATAATCCATAAACCTCACAGGTGTGGCATATCAAGATGCTGATTAGACAGCATTATTATTGCACAGGTGTGCTTTAGGCTGGCCACAATAAAAGGCCACTCTAAAATGTGCAATTTTTTCACACGGCACAATGCCACAGATGATGCAAGTTTTGAGGGAGCGTGCAGTGCAATTGGCATGCTGACTGCAAGAATGTCCACCAGAGCTGTTGCCCGTGAATTGAATGTTAATTTCTCTACCATAAGCCGTCTCCAAAGGTCTTTCAGAGAATTTGGCAGTACATCCAAACGGCCTTACAACCGGAGACCACGTGTAACCACACCAGCCCAGGACCTCCACATCCAGCATCTTCACCTCCAAGATCGTCTGAGACCAGCCACCCAGACAACTGCTGCAACAATCAGTTTGCATAACCAAATAATTTCTGCACAAATGATCAGAAACCATCTCAGGGAATCTGCATGCTCATTGTCCTCATCGGGTCTCGACCTGACTGCAATTCATCGTTGTAACTGACTTGAGTGATCAAATGCTCACATTCCATGGCATCTGGCACTTTGGAGAGGTGTTATTTTCACGGATGAATCCCGTTTTTTACTGTACAGGGCAGATGGCAGACAGCACGTACGGCATCGTGTGGGTGTGCTGATGTCAACATTGTGGATCGAGTGGCCCATCGAGTGGTGGCGTTATGGTATGGACAGGCCGTATGTAAACCGCTGTGACTATGATCGCTGTAAATTCCTCGGTAGCCAGAATGGTCGACACAGAAGCATGTGAATTTCCAGATCAGGGAGCAGAATGATTTAATAGAGTGTAGATTCCTTTCATCACAACATTGTTGTTGCTAAAGAAACAGACGCCCCCACCTCTGCTTTTCCCTGTGAGCTCTTTCGTTCTGTCCGAGCGATGCACGGAGAACCTGTAAGCTCGATGGCGGAGTCTGGAACCATTGCAGACATCCAGGTTTCTGTGAGGCAAATCATGCAGCAGTCCCTTGTTTCTCATTGGTATGAGATGCGCGCCCGCAGTTCACAGAGTTTGTTGTCCAGTGACTGAACATCAGCCAGCTAAATTATTGGGAGTGGAGGTCGGAGGGGACAGTGTTTGAGTCTGACAAGGCTCTCTTCCCCCTTTTCCAGTAGTGTTTCCTTGGTCACGACCGTGCGGCCCAGACAAAGGGCTCCGATGTGGTGTCTGTACACAAAGCACCGGCGTTCAAGAACTTAATGTCAGGTTTGCGTTGCGCGACGGAGGAACCGATGTTTAAAAGTGTGTGTCTATCGTAGACAGTTATACTAACAACATCCAACACATAAAATAACAAATAAAACTGCTGAGTTTTTTCGGAGCTCGCAACCCGGCTGCCATGCTCAGCGCCATCTTGGACCAAATTATTTTGTGATGATCCATGCCTTTAGTGGCATTTCAAAAGAACTTTGAGAGTGGTTAATGTAAAGTAAAGACTGTAATGCTCACATTGAGAGGTGCAGTAGAATTAAATGCTTGTTGCTAGGTTAATCCATAAGATTAAATCAAATGCCAATCACCCAGGTGAAAAGTAGACTATAATCATTGTGGAGCACCTTGGTACCGAGATCACTGACCCAACCACTAACTAAAACGTTGTATTTCTCCATACTTTGTATGCTTTCATTTGTTTTCTGGAGCAGAAGGATGTCTGGAGGACAAGATTGCTTATGTCTACCACCTCGATGGCAGGGAAGTATTTCAATTCAGTAGAAAAGCATGCCTCTTCATAACATAAGGGTCACATCCAACATATTTTGTGATTTTTCAGTTTATACCTTTCTATTATAATAGTGTCTAAACCAGTACAGTGCATAATTTGTCTTTTATGCTTTTCACTTCCTGCCCTCTGAATTTCATGTGTCATCAGAATCGGTGATAGCAAACCAGCTATCAATGAGCTCATTAATGTAAATGTAGGGTTTATGGATGTTTGATGTTAAATCACAGAAAGAAAATTTAAGTATTTACCCATGAGAACATTGTAACATATACAGGATTATGTTTATGAATGGAATTTATGAACTTTAATGTAGTAAAAAAAAAAAATTGTCCCCATCACAGTTGGAAACCAAACCTACACCCATTCTGCATTGCATAAAATGTAAAAACTGGCATGTACATACAATGGAATTGCAATTACTTCATTCTGAACAACGAGATCTGTAAAATGCTTGCAAATTTTCTTGACTTAGTGACCCTGACCTGGGGAGAGGAATTATTAAAATTAGTGCTGTCAAATGATTAATCGTGATTGATCGCATCCAAAATAATTTTTTTGTTTACATAATATATATATATATACACATACATTATATATATTTTGAAAATATGTACATTTAAAAATATATATTTACAATATTATATTTTCTATTACATAAATATATTCAATAAATAAACATAACATATTTTTCTTAAATATATACACATGCATGTGTTTGCATATATATATATATATATATATATATATGTACACAGTATACACATATTATCTACACAACATTTTTTATTTTTGATGTGATTAATTACGATTAATCGTTTGACCGCACAAATTGAAATGTGTTTTCCACTTTTTGCTCATCTGACTTAACAGTTTATTTATCATTCTGTCTTAGATATGTGCTCCTGCATATGTGCTCCGATAAAATCAAAAAGCGAAATTCAAATTAAAAGTGAAGGAAAAAAAAAGTCGAACCTCCCTCCTTTAGAAGAGTTTTAAAACAAGATGAGTAAAGGATTCATCTTTCAGACTCAGATTCCTTCTCAAACAAACTAATTACATATATTTCACAAATGTATGGGCTTTAATCAACTGAGAAACAAGAGGGTACATCCTGTACCCTTTTCTCAGCCATTCCCAGAACATCAGAAAATATTATATATTTCAAAGAACGTGATCTTTGAAGTGTGCTTCCAAAACACAGAACTTTAGAGCCTTAATTGTGACTATTGCAGAAAACATCCTGTTTAACAGCTGCATGTTTCTAGATGATTTAGAATGTTGAAGTGTATTCCATGCACATAAAAAAAAAAAAACTCTCATATGATTACCAGTGTGTTGTGCTGCTATAGTATGCAATCATGCAATGAGGCTGATTGTAATGGTTCACTCTTCAATGAAAATAGCTTTAAGAATAAGATTTGCTGGACTCATACAAATGGATTATATAAAGTCGGTCTGAAGGGAAATGCACGCATCCACTAAGAGCATACCCAACACATAATGAATTATATAAGCAACCCAACTAATGGATATTAATGGCCAATTAACCATGCACAAATTGCCACCAACGAAAATAATTTGCATAGAACTGCCTCATTTGAGATTATTAGGCATTAGGATATGTCATCCATTATTAGTGTGGGGCATTGTGACTCAGTCTTTTAATACATTTTCCTTCATTTAAAGCAGTGAGAGTGGTAAACACTTAAACTCAGACAGTAAAGCCAGCAAAAATGTGCATGAGGACAGGTCAGTATAAAGAGGCTGCATTAGCCTCCACTCAGACCTTTAAAATCGATGTAAACTTTCTGAAATGACCAGCAATTCATATACCTTTGCTTTAAAACGTGGTATACAAAATTAAACCTATACTTCATCGTTTAAAATTCTTCAAGGCTATTACTGTTGCAGTATCTAGCTTGTTTATACTGTTATCACCAGTTATCTTCTTTTATTTATGACATTTGGGTAGCTTTCATTCACTGTGGTATTCCAATCATGAATATCTTAATAACAGACAGTAAGTTAATATCAACATCTGACAAACAAATTTTTTAACTTGAATCTATCAATCCATCGCTTTCTGCCTGTCTGTATAACCTCCAAACTGCTGTAACTTCCAGGCAAGGTCTTATCAAGTCAGCATTCAACGTTTCTATCTTCTATTTTTTCAGCCATAACCATAGCGATAGCTGGATGCCTTTGGGTTCTGGCTAGAAGGGATGCAGCTATGGCCAGAATTGACTCAAAATCTCAAAATAAAATAATAATGAATTAAATTAGCTACCTATTGTCTCGATTATGTTCAGTTTAGTTCAGTTCCTGTCATGTATTTTATGAGCTCTCATTAGTTACCGTGGTTTCTGATTAGTTAATCCTTGTCCAGCTGTTCCTGTTTAGTTCACTCAGGTACCATATGTGTATTTAATAGTCCTGATTCTGTTCTATTCTTTGTAGGTTATTATTTGGTGTTATGTGTTGTACCACGTTGGTATTCTCAGTAAAGTCTATTTGGAAGTATGCATCTTCGTTTGTTGTCCTCATTCCTCGACAACTCATGACCTCGACACCTATCAGATTGTGTTTTATTAACATCTACAACTACTACCCCAACCCTAAAGCTATACCCTTACAATGATGAAAATACAGTATTTAATTGTTGTTCAGCATCACATAAAATTACGCAAAATTGATGTGCGCAATCCCAGCTGTAGCTTTATCCTTTTAGCCCCAACCATGCCTTTGTCCATATTAGGCATTTCCTAGAATCTCATGCGTTCTATTACAACTGTGACAAAAATACAGGTGCATCTCGTGAAAAAGTACATTTTTGGGGGTAACTTAATTCAAAAAGTGAAGCTTTCATATATTCTAGATGTATTACACGTAAAGTAAAACATTGCAAAAGTATTTTTTGGTTTGTTTTAATTTTGATGATTAGAGCTTACAGCCCAAAAATCCAGTATCTCAAAATATTAGAATATTTACATTTGAGTTTCATTTAATGACCATCCCTACAGTATGACTTACAATTTTTAACTTGCATCACAAAAATAAACTGCAGAAATTAAGTTGTTTCATTGACAATGTGACATAAAACATATATTGAAAATGTTTATGAGAGAAGGGTTAATAAATAATGTATTGTCTCTCCTGTGCTCTTCTCTCTTCTGTCTCTCTCTGGAGTTTGATGTCCTCTGATTATCTCCACCAGCTTACACTCACTCCCTCACCTGTCCCAGGACACCTGCAATTCTAAGGCAGAGCAAATAAACCATGCCTGTTAACAACAACAGCACAATGAATGTCAGCAAAAATGTGTCTATTAACTTGCTTACTATTTTAGTCCTTCACCAGCAGGCTCATCTTATTCAGAACAGCCATAAAACAAGAGAAAATGGAAACACATATGAAAAATATTAAAACATGTAAAAATCGGTGCAACATTAGAAAATATAACACGGCAAGACATGCATACAAAATACTGAAGTGCTCATGTTTGGTTAAAACATTTGTGGACATCTTGCATGACAGCACTACAAAAACACAACAAAGGGAAAGACTATTGGCTTACATACTGGTTGTCTTATTGTTTGTGTGCTTTGTGTTAAAAATGTCTTTTAACACTTTCGCTAGGTATTCGAGTAAACATTTCAATGTGAATTCCCCAAAGAACTCTCATCCGCCGTGTTGTTTGAATATAAATTCCATCGTCAACAGCTCGCAAGTGATTCTGGGATATGGAAGTGTGCGAAGTGTCCATCAGATGTACACTTTATTTCCCTGGGAAACGGAGGGCGCATTTGTAGTTGGTTTCGAATTATGGCAGCTTTCGTGACGCAATCGGCCTAGGAATGCGGCCTTCGAAGGGCGCATTCTGAATTGGGACAGCTTGCGTCGTGACGCTGTGACGCAATCACACTTCAAATACGGACTTCGGAGTGCTCGCACATGACATTTGGACAACCTTCGTAATGTTGATGTGACGCAATCACACTTTAATTTTTAAGTCTTGGAAGGGTGCACACTCAACTTTGGAAAACAGCTGAAATGGTTGGAGCATGGTTGGAGCTAAACTTTGCAGGGCTGCGGCCTTCCAGGAACTGAGTTTAACACCTCTGGTGTAGAACCTTAATGAAAGCTGCATCATGTGTTTTGAAAAACTATATTTAATGAGTATACTAACAACTAAACAGTGAAACTATGGGTATCTTTTGTGTGGGTGATCTAAAGTAATGTTCCTATGATATTTCATAATAAATTAGTTTTTTGAACCAATGCTTCTGCAAATGCAAGGCTTCTCTAAAGATAGAACAGCCTGTGTTCCAAGTAATGACTGTTTTGAGTTTTGTGTCTAGAGTTTTGAAAAATGACATGAAGGTTCTGTTATTAGTGCAAAAATGATTGTAAAAAAAAATTGTAATATACACAAATAAGCAAATAACCCGATAACCAAATCGTAGATACTGGACATGTTTATTTTTAATCCACATGCACTTTGGAAGTAGCATTGAGGTTTGTGTCAATAATTTAAAGCACCATCTCAGAAAGTAATTGTTAGCTTTGTAAACAGTTTTGATGACCGGGTAGCTGAGGAACAGAACGGCTGATTGCGTATTGATCAAGAAGGTGTGCACTGCAGTCAGGATGGAGGTAAAGGGTCGGAGGGGGCTCTCTCTCACAAGGTGAAAGAGGTCAGAGACTTGTTCTGCATCCCAGTGTGAGTTCAAGCGAGGGTGACGAACAAAAATCGTAGCTGAGATGATAAAGAGACTGTATTTGCAGAAGGTTTTACTCCATCCCTGTGAGTGTGAATCAATGAAGGGTTGCTGTAAATAAACAAGCTTTTGCCTTCCTGGCCTACCCATGAGGAATAGTTAATAGTTATGTATTTATTTTATGTGTGGTTACAAGTGCGGTATCGGAAATGGGAAAACACAAAAGAAATTGCGATAGATGTCAATACTAATATGACCTTTTGTGAGCAGGAGTTAATGTTTTAATTGAGCAGAAAATATGAGTGCCACACCACCTGTGAGAAACACAAAACTAAAATAATTGTGTAATATATTGCTGTTCTGACCCACACAGCTATTAGTGTTGTGTTTGAATACTTTATTCGAAAATCATGAATAATGACAAATAGCAAATACTTCCAAATGCTACAAAAATATTTGTTAGACTGGTGATCTAACAATGTCAAGGACTTTCCCTTAATGCAAAATGCCTGTGGTTGTCAGGCTTGTGGTGAAGGGATGAGGCGAGGGCTCAGTTGTGCAGAGTGATGGGCTTTTAGTAATAAATAAATAAACAAAACAGCAACAAAACTACCCCGTAGGGGGAAAAAAAGGACTGCTGGCAGGCTTGGCAAGGCAGGATCAGCACACGACAGGGGAACATACGAAAACGAACTCGCACAGGACTGCAAACACAAGGAGATTATAAAGGGAGCAAATGAGGAGGGTAATGAGCTGACAGAGGTGGGAAATTAACCAATAATCAGGAAACAAGATAGGTGTGAACACATGGCACACAGAAACTATGACAAAAGCCACGTGCTCACACAAAACAAAAATACAAGCACATGGCCAGCAAAACAAAATCACTAACCATGTGCAAAACGGGACATGAACACGCAGCTAATAAGGAGACTCATAAGCCGCGTGTTCACACAAAACATGTGAAACATGAAATAACGCAGCCAGTGAAAAACACAAGCTATGCCACAGAATCATAAATATTTATTACTTGCCCAAAATTTGACAATCTCCTTCTTGAGTTTGGATTATCAATGTGTTCTTTTGTTTTAATGTTGTAAGTTGTTCACTGAAAGAGTCTTTGGTTAGGCTTGCTTCAGACTAACCAAAATCAGGCACCAGGGTATCGTGGACAGATTTATGATGTTGCCTTGTTATCCGGGGCCTCTTTGTGGAATTTTCTCTTTTGGTGGTCCTAACACCAATCTGATCGATTCTTAAATTGTCTGATTCACTCTGATATCCTACACATTATAAATGCTTTTTGCGGTCACTTTTGATAAATGTAATGTATATTTGCTGAATCAAAGCATTAATTTTCTATTAAAACACATACACAAATACAAAGCAGCTTTACAATCGTACTTTACAAAGCAGCTTTACAAAATACAAACTGTTTTCAACATTGATAATCTGAAATGTTTCTTGCAAATCAGCATAGTAGTAGTACATTTTACATTATTATGTAAGAAAATGTGCAAAATGTACCATAAAATGCTATGCTCTTGCTGTGTGGTTGCTAAGGTGTTCGTAGTGTTTTTTAGCACAATGCTATTGTTTGCTAGAGTGTTCTTATACAACAGTGGCTGTTTCCATACAATGCTTAGATTAATATTGTACAATTCGTCTGTGTTTCTTCTAAGACTGGTGATAACTTTCTCGGAGTTACATAAAAACACAGATTGGTCTGATATTAATCTGGAAAAAACGTCTGATTAGTTCTTGGTTAACTACTAAATGGTGAGACTAGTTTTTAACAGTCTTTACACAGAGGCTAAGTTTATGAAACTCGCCCTTCCTTGGCGAACGTGCTTCATCAGAAAGATCTTGCTGCTTGAGTGCAATGTTTTGTTCATGAACACCATGGTTAAGTTTGTCCAGCTGCTAAACTGGTGTTTACAACAGGTCAAGTATACAACAATACCAACAAAACAGACTTAAGCTTGATTACAGCTCTATAACTCTACAGTAACAACCTTAACTTTTTCAGTCCACTTATAGATTTACAGACATCATCATGATTGTGCCTTGCAGTTTGGTGGTTTTACAAGTACAAACACAGTCGAAACACAACGATGTGAGTCAGGATTTTATAGAGGTGTAACCGAACTCATACCTAGAGTTTAATTATCAGGTTTACGAATGCATGCTGGCCAACCAACCAGAGACTAATAAACACTCCAACTCTGATTGAATGTGTTAAATATTACCCTGATGGGAGCTGGTTATTGATAGAGAAAAAAGGAGGGGCGAAAGATAAAGCGAGGGCCCGTGTGTGAGAGAGAAAAAGAGAGATGGAGAGAATGAGCAGCCTTGGCGGGTTTCGACACTCACTGCTGAGCTGACAGTGGAAGAGCAGGGTGTAATGACAAATGAGTGAAGAGGCCACAGCATGAGGTCCAAACGAGCAAATGGAGAGAAAGTCAGAGAGAGAGAGAGAGGTTCTTCCTCATGCACTGTAAATAGATAAGATTTGGCTGCTGTCAGTGTCCCTGTGTATTCATCACTATAATGTCTACCTTGGGGTTGGTTAAATGTTCCAAGGAAACATCAAGGTCATTCTCTCGGCTAAATAACGTAATAAACTTTAGCAAACGCCTGATTTGTGTGTTTCTTAATGTGCTGGAAATGACAGAGACACCAAGCTGAGCTCATTGTGGTGAGCAATCTAATAAGCATCTCTATCTAGTAAATAAGGTTAATGTATTTTGTTGGATCATTTACTTCCTGTGCTTAAAATGCCCTCTAATAAATTTCCCCGTGCAACACAGGATTCTGTGTTCTTGTTCTGTTTCCACATTTCTGCACATGGCTCATTAGTCATAGAGGAATGTACGAGGTTAGATTAAGTATTTGAGGAAAAAAACAGCCCTAGTTTGGACTGTGAATGAATTGAATTACCAGGTCCGACGGCAAACTCTGTAAATTTAAGCGCTTCATTTAAGATGCGTCACATGGACTTAATACTCGAACTCTCTGACCTTTGCAATCTGAATGAAGCGAGCCATCATAATGAAATGTAGAAGCGTCGCCTTCCTGTGAGAATGACAGGTGCTGGAAATTACATAATCAAACACTGCCAGCTGTCAGTTGATTGCCTGTCCTGTTTTGATGACTCAAGAACTCAGTTGACCTCTGAAGGTTTTATCGTGTAGGTCTACCACAATGATCGAGCAGGATTTTTGCATCATATTTTGTTCGCCACATCAATTAGCAGGAACTGTGATTAGGATGACATTTAAAAAAGGTAAAAGTCACTGCATACTTAAATGTCTGCTTTTAAAGATCAATAAAAAGGTTTAAGAATATACAATATATATATATATATATATATACACACACTGTAAAGAGTGATGCTGACTTAACTTAAACATTGAGGAGACCCGTTGTCTTAAAATTATTAAGTAAATAATCATTGAATTTTTTTGTATTTATTAAAATTAGTTAAGTGACAATTCAAAAATCACTTAACTTATACTTTTTATTATTAATTAATAATTTTATGGCAAGGGTCTTTTTTTTTAAGTTAAGTCAACTTATCACTTTTTACAGTGATAAGTGAAGTGAAGTGTGAAGTGACATACGACCAAGTATGGTGACCCATACTCAGAATTTGTGCTCTGTATTTAACCCATCCAAAGAACACACACAGCAGTGAACACACACCCGGAGCAGTGGGCAGCCATTTATGCTGCAGCGCCCCTTGGAGCAATTGGGGGTGCGGTGCCTTGTTCAAGAGCACCTCAGTCGTGGTATTGACGGTGGAGAGAGCACTGGATATTCACTCCCCCCCACCAACAAACTCCTGCCGTTCTGAGATTCGAATCCGCAACCTTTCGATTACGAGTCCGACTCTCTAAACATTAGGCCACAACTTCTGCCAGAAGAAGCCTATTTAAGAAATATTGAGTGTCATCAAGTAGCACGCAGACTCAACCAGAGTGAAACAAGGCAAGGCAAGGCAAGGCAAAGTGATTTACTTAAAAGGAAGTGAAATAGACATTAAAATAATAATACAAACAAGGAATAAAAAATAATAATAATAAAAATCACTACAATAAAAGACAAAATGATATAAAAATTAACTGACTTGAGTGGGCAAAAGCTCACAATCGATGTGGTCTGGCACTTTGGAGAGGTGTTATCTTCACGGATGAATCCTGGTTTTCACTGTACAGGGCAGATGGCACACAGTGTGTATGGCGTCGTGTCAGTGAGCGGTTTGCTGATGTCAATGTTGTAGATCGAGTGACCCATGGTGGTTGGGTTATGGTATGGGCAGGTGTATGTTATGGACAACGAACCACAGGTGCATTTTTTTGTTGATGGCATTTTGAATGCACAGAGATACCGTGACGAGATCCTGAGGCCCATTGTTGTGCCATTCATCCACAACCATCTCCTCATGTTGCAGCATGATAATGCACGGCCCCATGTTGCAAGTATCTGTAAACAATTCCTGCAAGCTTAAAACATCCCAGTTCTTGCATGACCAGCATACTCACCGGACATGTCACCCATTGAGCATGTTTGGGATAGCCTTGTGTAGGCTATCTTACTTTTAATTTAAGTAGAAGTAGGCCAACAGTGTCCCCTACAGATTAAAACTGCTTACTTACTGATCCGAATGGAGGAAACTCCAAGTGATGGCGTCGTGTCGGTGAGCGGTTTGCTGATGTCAACGTTGTGGATCGAGTGGCCCATGGTGGTGGTGGGGTTATGGTATGGGTAGGCGTATGTTATGGACAACGAACACAGGTGCATTTTGTTGATGGAATTTTGAATGCACAGAGATACCATGACGAGATCCTGAGGCCCATTGTTGTGCCATTCATTCACGTAATTAGAAGTAGGCCAACAGCGCCCCCTACAGATTAAAACTCCTTACCGAACGGGCATTGATGATCCAAATGGAGGAAACTCCAAATGATGCAGTGATCCAAAACAGTCAGTCAGTCAGTCAGTCAGTCAGTCTAATCATCACTCAGACAAAACTTTGCTTCAAGAATGAGATACTGCTGACGTGATCTAATCACTAGCACACCCTGAGCACATGTGAGTTAAATTATTCCTCTTATCGGCAAGACATACCTGCATAATTTTAGGCCAGTGCCGATATTTACATTTAAAGCCATTATCGGGCCGATTCTGATATTAGTCCGATAATATCGTGCATCCCTAATATATATATAAATAAATACAAAATAATTATAAAGCCAAACCAACAGAAACCGATTCACAATGTAGATACTGACATCTAAAAAGTGGATGTATTATTAACTGGATGGTTAATTGGAATGCGAGAACCCAAAAGAGCCCTATCACTCTCCTCAACATTGAGATAAAACTCTAATTGTGAACATGAAACTGCTCTCAAAACACAGTGCTGAGATTCTCCAATTAAACCATTTTGTGTTCATTTATTTTATTTTAATTTCTTCTCTTCTTGCGTCAGGCTGACAGGGTCTCAGAATGGATTCGGAGGCATTTGCTAAAGATGTATCACTGTATCTCCGCCCTTTGGACTGCATACAAAAACGGATGCTTTAAAAGAAATGTTAAACAGTCAAGGCCTGAATGTCGCAGGGAAACTGCATTAACATCCTGCAAGGCCCTGAAAGCTTCAGTTCAACCTTGACTATCACATTATTGAACTTTAGACTCACACATGCTCTTTCTTAATGGTGGAACATTAAGATTCACACGATTTCGCCCATCAGCATTCTTAATTATAACATAAACATGTTGCCAAGACCAAGGCAATGTTTCAAATGAATGATATACTTGTTTATAGGAAAGACTGGGGCTAGTTGTAACACTTTTTAGTCCAATTAATATTTTTAACGATGGGTTCATCTTTAAAAGTTAATCTTTAGACATGGTCTTGGCTACCAAAAAGCTGTTAAAAATATCCAACAATAATATATATAAAACAATTAATAAATAACAATATATATATATATATATATATATATATAATAAAATTATAAAACAACAATAATATTATTAATAATAATTAAAATATATATTAAATAAATACTATTCTTTTAACTTTTTACTCCGAATAAAAATAACCTCACTGGTTCAATTTATATACAGGTGCATCTCAATAAATTATTATGTCGTGGAAAAGTTCATTTATTTCAGTAATTAAACTCAAATTGTGAAACTCGTGTATTGAATAAATTCAACGCACACAGACTGAAGTAGTTTAAGTCTTCTTTGGTTATTTTAAGTGTGATGATTTTGGCTAACATTTGATTGAGATACACCTGTATATATATATATATATATATATATATATATAAATAAAACATAAATAACATATAAATGTACAGCATTTAGTCAAAACAACTGTTACCCACACTAATAATAAATCAGCATATTACAATGATTTCTGAAAGAACGTGAAGATTGCAGTAATGAATGATGACAATTTAGCTTTGCATCACAGGAATAAATTATATTTTAAAGTATATTAAACCATAAAACCATTATTTTAATTTGCAATAATATGTCAGATTATTATTATTATTATTTACAAAAGCAAATACAGCCTTTAAAACACATTAAACATTTGAATGGCAAAAATAAATACTAAATTCTACAATTTTGTTGAGTATTAGCTTTATTTAGTAAATAATAATGCTTAAAACTGTTTTGGGGAACTTTTATATCCAACTGTCAAAGTTCTGTTTCAGAGATCATCTGGGTAGTTCACGCACAGTTGGGCTGCAGCAAACTCCTGTCAGTTAGCGTGGCAATTAAGGTTAGCTTGTGTTGTGATAACGCCACAGTTCATTTGATTTCACTCCACTCCTTTTCAAAAAGATTAAAGGGCAATGTCTTCTTGGGAACATTTTAATATTTACACCACATAATGTCTAGGTTTAAAAAATAATAATAATAATTAAATACCGGCATAAAAGCTAGAAAAAAAATTCACAATTTTTATGCAAAGCCTTTCATCGTCAAGGTTACAGTATCCCAGCATGCCTTTCCTGTCCCCGTGAGAATTCATTCTAGATTTACAGCTTTCATTCTCTGACAAGGCATTCACCTGAGAGACGAATGACCAAGTTAACCAGATATGGAAATGATTGCTCAACAAACCCTAACCGAAGACAGCTGGCCCTCTAATTCAGCTAGCCTGACCTTTTCATCAGACCCTCTGTGCAGGGTATTAAAAAGATCTGAAGGGGACAAAGCTATTGAAGCTTAAAAGGCAGGCAAGGCTGAGCTGAATGTGAATTATACATCCTACCTTACAACCGATGAACAGCAGTTTAAACATACTGCGTAAACTACGGTTTAAATCAGCTGACCTTGAGACAGAACTAACGAATGTTTGAAATAAAACTGCTCACGATAATGAGCTGTATCTCATACCATGAATTGTTAAATGAATGATATACAACAAAGGGACATCTGTCTGGCAGCAGCCTGGATTTTGGAATCTAAACTCATCTTATTCGAGACCTAGGGTGAATTCTCAAAGTTTTTCTGGAATTATTATATCTTCCCAATAGGTGTGTGTTCAGCATTCACACTACTGTATGGTCCAGGAAATCTCATGCACCATTCAACAAATAAATAACTAAACAAATAAATAATATTTGTGAAAAAGTTTTTGCCCCTTCCTGTTTTTATTTTAATTATTTATTGTGTGTAATTAATATTACACAAAGATAACACAAGTAAATTCAAAATGGAGTTTTGAAATAATGATTTTATTTATTAAGAGAAAAAAGCTGTCCAAACCTGACTGGCCCTACATGAAAAAGTAATTGCCCCCTAAATCTAATAACTGGTTGTGCCACCCTTTCCAGCAACAACTGCAAACATGCGTTTGTGCGATAACTGTCAATGAGTCTTTCACATCGCTGTGGAGGAATTTTGGCCCACTCTTCTGTGCATTTTTTAATTCAGCCACATTGGAGGGCTTTCAAGCATGAAATGACTATTTAAGGTCATGCCACAGCATCTCAATCAGATTTGAGTCTGGACTTTGACTTGACCACTCCAAAACATTTTTTTATTTTTTCATTTTTTTTAGCCATTCAGAGGGTGACTTTCTGGTGTGTTTTGGATCATTGTCTTGCTGCATAACCCAAGTTCCCTTGAGCTCACAAACTGATGGCCGGACGATCTCATTTAGGATTTTCTGAAAGAGTGCAGAATTTATGGTTCCATCAATTATGGCAAGTTGTCCAGGTCCTGAAGGACTATCACACTACCACCACCATGTTTGACTGTTGGTATGATGTTCTTTTTATGAAATGCTGTGTTGGTTTTACACCTGATATAATGGGACACAAACCTTCCAAAAAGTTAAACTTTTGTCTCATCAGTCCACAAAATATTTGCCCACAAAATTAAGATTTTTATTTTGGTTAATGTGAGATGAGTCTTTGTGTTCTTTTTGGTCAGCAGTGGCTTTTACCTTGGAACTCTCCCATGAATGCTGTTTTTGCCCAGTCTCTTTCTTATTGTTGAATCATGAACACTGACCTTAATTAAAGCAAGTGAGGCCAGCAGTTCTTTAGATGTTGTTCTGGGTTTTTTTATGACCTCCTGGATGAGTCGTCATTGCACTCTAGGAGTAATATTATCGGTAATTTTATTCTAGGCCGGCCATTCCTGGGAAAGTTCACCACTGTTCCAAGTTTTCTCCATTTGTGGAAAATGGCTCTGACCACGGTTTGCTGGAGTCCCAAAGCCTTATAAGTGGACTTTATAACCCTTTCCAGAATTATGTATGTCAACTATTTTGCTTCTTATCTGGTCTTGAATTTCTTTAGATCACAGCATGTGTATTGCTCTTTAAGCATGGTTTACTTTGTCTGAGAGGGTTCTATTTAAGGGATTTCTTGATTCAACAGGTCTGGCAGTAATCAGGCCTGGGTGTGGCTAGTCAAATTTAACTCAGCTTTTATAAAATAATGTGGTTAATGACAGTTATTTCATGATTTAAAAAACGAAGGGGGAATTCATTTTCACTTAGTGACCCTAAGTCTTAGGGCAGTCTTTTTTCCCTTTAAAAAGTTAAATTATAATTTAAAAAAAAAATTTTATTTACTTGCATTATCTTTGTGTAATATAAAAATGTATTTGATGATCTGAATCTTTTATGTGACAAATATGCAACAAACAAAACAACAACAACAAAAAAACAGGAAGGGTGCAAAAATATACAGCACTGAATAAAAAAGCCTTCTTTCTCTTTATCTTTCTCTCCTTCCCTTAAGCTCATGTTTATTTGAACAATGTCTAAGACTTGGTGTTATTGGCACTTCCTCTGTCTTTTTGCCTCTTCAAGATGAATCGCTTTATGTATTTCCCAATTGTAAGTCACTTTGGATAAGCATCTGCTAAATGACTAAATGCAAATATATATATATATATATATATATATATATACACACACACACACACACATATATATACATATACCCTTTTTAAGTAACTTGGGATTGAATATATATATATATTCAATATCAAGTTACTTAAAAATGGTGTTTGAACTTCCAAACAATCAAAATATAAATAAATAATAGTTGAAAAATAACAATCCACCAACATTGTTGTATTTTTTCAATTTTATATTAAATTCTTAAACAGCATATTGATTTATAAAGAAATGCAAGGATACATTAAATAATCCTAAAAAATATTCCCCCCCGCAAAAAAACAGCACAACATTGCTAATAATAAGACATATTTATTGAATACTGGAGTGATTTTAAGTTTTAAAATATATTCAAATAAAATGTATATTTATTATATATTTATATACTATAATATTTCACAATATTTATGTTTTAACTTTTTTATCAAATAAATGCAGTCTTGGTGAGCATAAGAGACTTCTTTCAAAAACCTAAAAAAAAAATCTTACAGACTTCAAATGTTTGAACAGTAGTGTACAAATTATTTAATATTTCAGGTAAATTAAGTAAGAAAACCAAAATAAATTATAATCCCAAAAATGTTGCAGCACGGTTTGGACATGTCTGCATAGTAGAAATGCATACTGACAATGTTTAGAATTTTGTTTAGAATAATTTTTCATTAGATAAGGTTGCTAGAACATTTTTATGAAATGTTACCTATCTAAGAACCAAACTGCAGTGTTGTAAAATATAATTGTATATTTTTCAACTGGGAAGCAGTTTCACTTCCTCTACTTTTTTTGTGTTTACGAGCCTGTAAATAATCCAGAACAGACCATTCTCTGGCATAAGTCATGTCTGCTTATCATAAAATAAATAAATAAATACTAAATAAAAACTTGCTGGATCCCAGTCAGACCACTGAGGTCATGCAGGAGGAAAAAGTACGTTTGACGCCCTGCCTGTCGGGAACCCTAGAGACGAATGTGGCTCGATGATAATGCATAAAAATGTCAAGTCCACAAAGCTGTAAGAAACGAGATGCAAAAACAATATTAATATTCCATTGCGGTGCGGGATGAGGAAAGGTAAGGAGAAGAGAAGTGTGGGGACGAGCCGGTGTGAGACAAGCACTAGAGAATGACAGAGAAAAATAAGAGAAAGCCAATATGAGAGTGAATGGGGAATGAAGGCAAAACTAAATATAGAGTACGTGTGTGCGAGGGAGAGAGAAAGCGATTAGGAGAGGAGAGGAGAGAGAAGGTGTCATGTTCACAGCCGCAGCGGGGTGTGACATCCACGGCGCTGTTCTTTGATAATGAAGTCGACGGCCGAATCGAGGAGCCGACTATTTTGCTTTGTTCTTCCGCTCAGCCCTCCTGCCTCGCCTCCAGTTTGCCCACCTTTAACTTATGATACCTTTTTTTTTTACTTCAGTGTATTGTTTATTTCCCTGTGTTTGTTTTTGTTGTTCTCATTTATTGAAATCTCTGTTGCTTTGAGGCCTCTGCAGTGTTGAGCCATAGACGATTTGGCAAATGAATAAAACATGTCACATAGCGTCTGCCTGTTTCTCTGTTATTTGTGAATCCGTGTACGTGTGTGCGTGTTCGCTATATTTACAGTTTGTGCTATGGTTTTGATTTTATGTGAACATGAGCCTGAGGGTGAAGACATTGAGCTGTAGCATTGTCTATTAAGTCAGGAATCTAGCTCGGTCTGTATTAATTCAAAGGAACAAAACTGCGCAATTACTTCAATATCTCACTCGCCTCAATGAGAGAAATCTGACATCTGAAATGCAATGAAAACTGGTCAACCGCTGACAAGACGGTAACATAACACTGTTGAATGCCCTAAACAAAGAGGTCCCTGAGAAGTGTTGTTTACCTAACAGCCGTTCCTGAGAGACGAAAAAACTTAGTTTAGAAGAGGAAGTACAACCGAAATGCTTTAACTTTAACCGTACTTTTTCTTTTTTTAAGAAATTGATACTTTTATTCTGCGAGGATGTGTTAAACTGATCAATGGTGACATTTATACATTTATAATGTTACGATTTATAAGGTCATTACATTATACATGTTTGGACGGATAGGTGACGTCTGTGGATAAAATCATTTGAGAAGTGGAGCATTGATGAAACATTACCTAGACCAAATTTATTTCATTGTTGGCCAAATTCATCAATCTTTGATCACTTGCATGCTCATTAGTGGCAAATTAATTGAATGCCATTTTTCTCCGATGTTCTGACAGTATGGGAAAATTAAGATCGAGTCCTGAGAAAAAGAGGGAAAGAAGTACAGTTTTAAATGTCCATACAAGGTTGATATAGTGCTCAATAATAAATGTTGACATCACATTATGGTTGTTCTCAGTGTTGGGAGTAACATGATACAAAAGTAATATTACAGTAACGGATTACTTTTTGATGTAATGCAGTAGTGTAAGGCATTACTAATCAATTTTCAGTAATATTTCACTCTGTACATGTTCAGTAACACTTGCGTTACAACACACTTTTAGCCCTAAATTTGTGTTTTTAAAGCCGGGCTCCAACTTTTTTATGTCCCTAGTGCTGGGCTTCGGGCTAATATTCACATCATAGTTAAGATGCGGACGGGCCTCTGGCCTGTTTTAGGCTTCTCCTTATTCTTATATTTAGACATACATCAATTAGTGATGATAAAATTGCCATGCTGGTAGAAAAAACACGAGACCGTGCTGACTGGGAAGAGCGATTTGACGGTGTTTAGTTTCCGTCAGCGCAGTGGAAGAGTTCTGCGTTCAAATACAAGCAATAAAGCTTGATGTAAAGCCCCAGCAAAAGTAATTATCATGAATGTGTCCGGGGAAATAGTAATGATTTGCCATCTCCTCATTAAACGTGCCTTTAGAGAGAAGTGCATCTGCATGGATAATTATTATATTAAAGAGTTTTTGTTTTATTTATTTCGTTAAGTATTAATTTAAAGCTTTCTATTATCATGCCTGTGAGCTATGTATTCGCTGTCTTTCATTTTATTTTTCAAATGTAGACCCTTTTATAGTTCCGAATGATATTACTCTTACTTTTATGAGCAAAAATTACGGCATAAGTTGTTTCCATAGAAAACTTGCAATCGATTGTGCTGGTGCCTCCCATGTACTGCACTTTAGCTTCCGCTCTCAGCACAAGCTATTGGATGCAGCGCACATTTATCTAGGTTTAACGTTTAAACATTGTAATATGGAACTGTTTTAGTATAGGCCTATCTATAGATTTTATTTTAAGCAAGTCGTGATGATTTTAGAATGCTAAATTGATCAAACATAAGCTACGATCAGCCCACCGGTCTGCCGCTGGCCGCTTGGTCATTACTTTAAGAAAGAAAAAACATATTTAATGAACAAAAAATGCTCCAAACGTTTTTCTAAATTAACTTAATAAAAATATATATATATAAAAATTTTGGACTATTTTAATAGCTGAAACATTAGTTGTTTTGGGGAAAAAAAGACATTTGAGAAGGGAGGAGGAAATAAATGTAATATATAGCACCGCTATATACAGCACTGCTCGCGTCTGGTGTAGACACAGTGTTACGATAAGGCAAGATGTAGAACCCGTGTAAATATCGGATCAGCTTTCCAGCACTGGAGAGAACTCATGGAGCGGGTAGGCCTGCCGAGGTTGCTTTGTTTCTTCTTGATAGGAGAGTAACAATTGTTGCCTGGGATGCGTACATATGTGTGGGGCAGGGCTATCAAAATAGGGAAGAAACCCTTTTGGGGTAGGGGCGTGTTTGTTTTGGTGATTTCAAATATCAACATTGGCTCAGAAATCATGTACCCCACCTTTAACACTAGAACTGACATGGGGTACATTTTACCTGTGGCTGTTTTTCAAATGGAAAACAGAATTATTTAGATAAAACCAGATCAAAACAATAAAAATAAAACTTAACTGTCCCTTTAAGAAAATAAATGGGGTCAATTTTAAAGCATGATGGGAGTAAGGAGGGCAGGACTTTGATGTTAGCCATCCTCTGGAAACAGCTGATTACTGCTGCTCTTTCAGAAATCATAGCGACAGGAGGTTCAAGAACAGATATTAGCCCTTAAAACTTTCAAAACCAATTAGGAGTGTGAGGCTTCAGACAAATCCGCTCAAAAGCTCGCCTGGATCTACTGAGAGCTCAGGGGGACGTGTGTTTAGCTCACTATAAGCAGCCAAATCACTTCCACTGTCTTTCTGTTTTAATAAATAAACCAGTTGTCTTGTATAATCAGCGAAAGAATTAGCAGAGTGAAGCACAAATCCACGTTATCCAAATTACCTAATCCATTTATTGCTAATGCCCACGTGTTGCTAAGTGGTGTAGTCCAAGTGGTGCCCTGTCAATATGTATTTATAACCAGCTATTTGAGAGAAGTTTGAATGTTTATTAAAACAGAGAGAGAACAAACTTTCCTTTATGCCTGTTTAGAGATACATGTAAATGTAAAATTCATTACTGGATTAACTCCATTCATTTGGCCTTCATTTCGGTCATTACCTTGTTACCTTTTTATTTCTGGCCTGGATCTGGCTCTCGGCTTACATTGTACCTAAAGAGAGTAAAAAATGTCATTGACCAGAAATGTATGTAACATCAGGTTGACATTGGACGGATGTTGCATTTTGGTTAAAAAATGAAAATCAGGTTGACGTCAATATTTGATGTTGCCTTAACGTTGGATTTTGGTTACACAACCTACAAAAAACTAAATCTCAACGACAGCTGACGTCGTTATTGGACATCAATTTAATATTGACATTAGACATTGAATTTACATTGAATTTTGGTCACCCAACGTCGCAACCGAAATTTAACCAAATATCAACATCGTACATTTCACTACTGATTATATCCTGTATAATTAAGTATGTGACGAATAAAAGAAAAAAGAACCTTTGTTTGACGTTGTGTGCCTCCTGGGTACAGACAGACATTGTGTCAACTGTTTTGTCTCCGCCCACACTGAAATCTCATTGGTCAGCGGTACCTGTGATTTAACAGTGATTAAAAACTCAAATATATTTGGTTCTCATTGAGTCACGTCGCACAGCAGTTTCTCGGTCAGTGTGGACAGGCAAATTGTTTGTTGCTGGAAACTTGTCTCATCCTATCTGGTTAGCAAAGGTGTAAAGCTGCAGTCATTCTGATATAAACAAAATATTAATATATATATATATTTGATATGCCTTTTGTACATCATCTCTCGCCTTGTTTCTTTCTCTCTCTCTCTCTCTCTCTCTCTCTCTCTCTCTCTCTTTCTCTGATAATCTGTCTTGTCACCTCTCCCCTGCTTACAGATTCTGCCAGATGAGGTGTGGACCTATTAAAAATGATAACTCTTCGGTGTTCTCAGCGAAACACACGAGCACACACTAGGCCTGACAAGACCATCACCAGGCCAACACTGGCAATATTCCCATTTTAGGCCCAGAACCCTGCAATGGGGACAGATTCATTACAGCTGTTCCTGAGGAGAGAGAGTAGGTAAAAAAATATATAATAATAATAAAATGACCTTGGGCTGTCAGGACAATTTCAGCATATGCAGTGAGTCCCTTAGCAACTCAAAACTAAGCAGTGGGGACAGCAGGACTGAAATTCTGCCTCATTTCTGAGAAGGGAAGGAGCAAAATGAGAGCTAAAAAGAAACTGTACAGGCATACTGTATGAAAATGTATTCAGAGATGCTGTATAAAATAAAAATTAATATACAATTATGATTTAATTAATGTTGTTTAGATGTATTCTTTAAATTGTTTAAATAAATTTATTTAAATGTATTCACAAAATAAGTGTTAGAAAGAGAAAAAACAGTGTGCAGAGTACAGATGAAAATGCACAAACATTATATTATATTATTTAAAATTAAAGCCTGAGAACTTCATTAAAATGTAAATGTAATGAATGGAAATTAAATGTAGCCTAAACGTTTAAATTATTTACATTAATTTATTTAAATATTTATTATAATTTTTTTTTTTTTAAAGCATCTGGGTTTTCACTCGCTCCAAGAGCGCTCCACCAACTCTCACCAAATCACAAGGACAATTCATGCCAACGACCCATAATATAACTGCATATTTAGCAAGAATTCACGTTAAACATATTTAGCTAGCTTGATAGAGAAGGATCACTCAAATCAGAAGTGGCCAAAGTTCCCAGACCTTCACCCGCCAGTCTGAAGCTCTGACTACGCGAGACTACTAGTTGTCTGTCACTCCACACAGGAGAGAGATGCTCTGCCGCACAAAAGAGCATCTACCGTGTGTTACTTGTTTTCATGTGTGTTTTCCGTAACTCACAGCGATGAAGAAATGAGCTGCGTGTCATCTGAAAGTTTTAGATCCCATCAGTTTTCCACTGGAGCCGTTCCTGTCAGTTTTGACTCAAGCGGTGTCTGATTCATGAACAAACTGATTCTTTTCAATGAACCTGTTCAATCGGTTCGCAAATCGCAACAAATGATTCATTCACGAATTGCAATGATCTGATTGCAGCTGTTCTCGAGTCGAAAACTCACTGATTCAAATGATCCGCTTAGAGCGAGTCTTCTTCAGTGAACTGAACTCACAAGTAAAGAACCGAGATCTTGTGAGCGCTGATGCTGTGAAAAGTACGTTACTAATGTCGAATTTTAGGATTAATTATTGTAACTGAAAATAATATTTAGGTCAAAACGGTCAGTTGTTTGTGAACTAAATCTGCTGTAAAGGGTGATCTATTTAAGCCCACTGAAATGCTTGAATGCAGACAGATCAACATCAGTGTCTCTAACGTTATGTTTTAGATCAAAAACAAAACATTAAAATAACACCGATTAAATAAAATAACTCATGCACGTTCATATTCCCGCTGCTGTAACGTTCAGTTTATTAAAATGCTATGCATTTAGACCTATGTGACGTCTGTTTTTATTGTTTATCAACAGTATACATTTTATATTGTTTAGATCAACTAGCCGAGTAGACAGATATGAATGTTTATTCATAACCATACTGAAAATAAGTAAATATTGTTAGCTGATGCTAACTGTCTAGCTAACAAGCTTGCTGGTGCTAAGTTGAGGAAATTTTTAGATATAAAGTCCAAATATCTTTATTCAGCCACCTAGATAGATTCCATCTGAGGGAAAAAGAAAGGATGTGATGTTCAGAACATAGTAACTACAGTAATTATCAGAGTGGGAAGTGATGCCCTCTGGGGGCATTGGGTCAGGGGTGTTTTTACACCACAGACAAGGTTTGAGAAGAAAAAAAAATCATTATGAAAATATAATTAGATTTTCCTTAAAATGTTCTTCCTAATTTCAGGCTTAATTCTCATGTCATATATAACTGACGTTCTGCAAAACAACAAGTTCTAAAACACTTTTTTCTTACTGGTGAAAATGAGATGGTGAAATCTGTTTTCTCTCAGGTACATGGCAGTGTAAGCTTCACAGTGAACATTACTACATAACTCTCATCAACGTAGTCCAACAAAATATATATCTTGACTCTATATAGTGGTTATTTTGGGAAAAACACAGGTATTTTGGGCAGTAGGATTATAAAAATATGTGCTAATATAAAATTACATAAAGTAGTCTATATAAAATTGCTAAATAAATCTCTCTATCAGTACTTTTTTACTTAAGTACATAAAAAATTGAGTACTTTTGTACTTTCACTCGAGTAAAATTGAAAAAGCAGTACTTTTACTTTTACTGGAGTAATATTTTATTATACGTATCTGTACTTTTACTCAAGTACTTGATCTGTGTACTTTGTCCACCACTGCATACAGACAGTATCCGAGACACTACTAAGTTGCTGTGAGAAAGGGACATTTTGAGACACACACCTGTAAGTACAGGTACTTCTCAGTAAATCAGAATGTCGTGGAAAAGTTAATTTATTTCAGAAATACAACTCAAATTGTGAAACTAAATTTAAATAAATTCAATGCACACAGACTGAAGTAGTTTACGTCTTTGGTTCTTTTAATTGTGATGTGATGTGAAGTGATTGGCTCACATTTAACAAAAAAACACTAATTCTCTGCAGAATTTATTTAATACATGAGTTTTACAATTTGAGTTGAATTACTGAAATAAATGAACTTTTCCATGACATTCTAATTTATTGAGATACACCTGTAAATGTGGTTGTCAATCCCAAGAACTGACAGAATGTGGTTGTCACGCCCATAAATAACCGAACTTGGTGTGAACGTAACCGTATTAAGGACTCAAATACAGGATTGACAACCGTATTCTGCTGCTGTGTGAACAGAATGTGCAGAATAAAAGTACTATTATTTTTTTTTTTAAATAAATGTGTTTAACAATTCTCATTATATGTGTATTTAAAATTGTATTCATTATTATTGTTTAAATAATATAAAATATAATTATGAAAAAGTGAAGTCACTCTGGAACCAATTTTCAACCAATTTTGTATCTATAACATGGCATATTTTTGGTATATTCAAATAAGTCCCATATTACCTGAGCTCTAAATGTCATGTGATGAATAATATCATGATAGCTCTGATTGCTTGATGGCATCATACGAATCTAAACAGTCCAAAGGCTGCAGACGTGAAAAACTCAAATATAATGTTACAACATCAACCATCAAAACTGAACACTAACTTTTTAAAACATACCAACTCAATTAAAGGTTTGGGATCATCTCACTTTTCTTACTTTCTAGTAAAATCCGGTTTGCTTGGAGAGCTGAGTGGCATTTGGACTGAAGTCTGATCACTTGTGCTCTATAATGTGGGATTATCTCTACATATGTACCTTGCTGGCCATATGCTGAACATCTGGAAGCTCGTACCATAGCACAGCACTATGCTCTGACAGAAAACCAATCAGAAATGGCAGACAGATGTTTTTCATTTCATCAATGAAAACTCATCCAAGCATACATACAGCTGTTCTATCCAAAGAACAAACTTTTGTACAAACATATGTTTACTTGGGTGAGGAAGACAAACTACTTTTAATACTACTTATTGGAGTTTGTGTATGTATCATCATCATTTAATAGAACAGGTCACATGAAAATGACAATGTGGTCATCATTTACTCACCCTCATGTCATTGCAGACTGGAAAGGCTTTATTTCTACAATGAAAAGGAAGGAAATCTATAGCACATGAGTCATATAAGGACTATTTTTGTGACACTTTAATTGTGCTTTTAAACTCTATTTTAAGCTTGCAAGTGTCAGAAAAAAGCACCCAGTACATTATTGACAAAGGAACAGACGAGTAAATGATGACACGATTTTAATTTTCAATTGTATTGTTTTTTAAGTTATAATTAATTGCCTGAAATCATTAAGAGTGCAATTTGAATGTGCTCATTGTACTGCCTTTGCCATACAATTATTAAAATAGAGTGCAAAAAAGACAAAAAACAATCTAGAGAATGTCAAGATACTCCACAATGTGAAGACATGTCGATCTGAAGGCTACAGCTAAAGTGAGAGAGAAGTTCAGTTTCCGTGTGAAACACAGAGAAAATGTGTTGAACACATGTTAATGGATCCTTGCATATCTTTGAACTTGTGATCTCTCTCCCAAATGCTGAGAATGAAAAAAAAGGAAAGAAAAGTATCTGTCAAAGATCCCCTGACCTTACAGTGGGGCATGTTGTCACATTGGATCCTGTCATTAAATGTCATGAAATCACAACCCAGGCTCATTGGAAATACATGTCTCTAATATATTTCTGCACCACTGTTATTACTTACCTTTCAAGGAAGTTTTAAAGTGAAATGTCAGGAGAGTGGTGTTAAAACACACATTCAATACATGACCGTGGCACGTTTTTAATACGTTGGTACAGGCACGTATTCCTGTAAATATGTATTTATTACACTACTTGAGGTACGTTTTGCAGATGTTAAGAATTCAAAAATCTGAGGAGTGTCACTAAAGGTTAATGCTCTATCATGTTGGAAATATCCCCTACACCAAACCCAACCCTAAACCTACCCGATAGTGTTAACAAATACAAAAGTGATATTTGCTGATGCAACCGTGCTGATTTCACTTCCTTGTGTGGATTTGAGCTGTTTTGTCGATCCATAGTTTCACAGGGTTCATACCAGAGCTCTTCATCTCTCAAGTGCAACACCTTATTGCTACAGAGCAAACCGACTAAATTAGAAAATGTATGCATATGAAGCTGTATATGTGACAAAAACATTCAAAAGTGTACATTTTCAAATTGCGCAGGATGTTATTATTTTTTTGAAGTCGGAAAAACATATTACACAAGCAGTTGTGTGAAATTAGCCTTTATAAATCAAAACTCTGTACCTGTAAATCATACTTTGTGTGAAAAGGAATAAAAGATGTCTTGAGTTTTACTGCCTCTATTGTTCAATTCAGCTGGAAACTGCAGTGAGTTGTACATATAGGTAAGTTTTTTTCAGTTTTGCAGAAATGTATATAGAGGCGCATATTTCCTACATTGCTTGATCGGTCTGTCTATATCCAAAACTACTTTAGCAACTGCCTAGAAATGCCCTCGTAACCCTCCAGAACATCTTAGAAACCATCCAATGGTGATCTTTTCTGTAGTCTTGTATACATTGTTTGATTTCATTTTCTTCAGGATCAGGTTTGCAACACATGTACAGACACCACTCATCATCCAGACTGAATGACCTTGACCTCTGCTCTTGTGTGAGGGTCATGCGTACGTGTCGAAACAAGTAGGGTTATCAATCTTCCAAGGCTATCCCATGGCCAATCAATCTTCATACACATGGTCATCTGTCCATCCATCTATCCTTCCTTTCAATTACCTCTTCCTGGTATTGGATGGCTGAAATCTCCAGACTTATTACTGATTCTAGCTGCATGTCCATCCTGTCATCCACATCCTTTTCTTTGACAGCTGACCTCCACCATCTACCCCAGACCCCTGATTTGTTATATCGGCATGTGCTCATTATAAACCACAACTATGAGGAAAGTCCACGCTATAGGTATGTAAAAAGGTTATTTCTATGTTCCAAGCAAAACGCTGTGAAAACAAGCTGTCCCCTCTGAATGTTTATGCTGTTGTTTTGTTCTGACCCTCACGCCGGATTTGAATTTCTCATCATGTGGTGCGATACAACTGTTGACAGATTATCACTCTCTGCAGCACGGCACATATAGCATTCTGAGTGTCATTTCTTGCACTTTCTCCAGTTTCAAAGCATCTCTCTTATAGGAGGCTGTAGGTTTTGGCAGGTGTATTGCTTCAACACGGGTTCTTTGGAAGAGAAGAGTGAAGGCGATCAAGAGATCACTCTAAGCCTCTCCTGTAGATGTGAAAGGAACAAAGTGTGTACCTCTCAGGAAAAGTAAAGAACATGATCGTAAGTCAGCTACATTTTACCATTGTGAAATCCGCTGTGTTACCACCAACTTGCCTCAATGGAAAATCCTTGTACTGCACTTCCAAACTCTGAAGAATCCAGAGGACAGCAACACAGATAAAGTTGTGTCAGAGATTTGTTTCCTTTTAAATATAGTTTTCTAAGTTTGGTGCAAGTTCATAGGCAGAAACACAGTTCATATTCACACAATTTTTATAAACAAGATTTTTTGGCTATTCTTGGCTAAAATCGCTGCTGTCTGCATACCGTAAGGGGCTGCTCTCTCGGGACATATTCTTGTGTTTAACAAAGGTTAAACAGTGTGCAATGAAATTGAATAAAATGCAGGTATCTTGATGTGTTTTGAGTTGAATTATTCTAACTTGTTTTAGCATATTTAAAAATGCAGAGCTTGTGGTGCCACACACTACAGCATATAAAACATGTGTAACAACATGCCTGACATTTTTCCCACTTCTCTTGGTGACAATGAATGTTTGTCATTTGTCAGTTATTTGTATTTCATTATATATTATTATTCTGATTTAAAATAAAAATAGCATTTGTGCAATTATATAAATTACTTAAAATATTATAGTTACCAATATAAAGAACTTTGGACAACTTTACTGTGTGACAGTTAGCCCTGCACTGAAAATAAATGATACTGAATTCTTAAACGCTTTGAGTTGCTTCACTCTGTACATTATTGTTTGTTATGTTTGGCTACTTTTCAAATTAAAATATCTAAAACACTTAAAAACATTTACTTTAGAAGCAACACAACACAAGATTCAAGATATTTTAATAGACTATCTTGAATATAAATGCATTTTTGTCTTACTGTAAAGGCAGATTTTTTTTCCCACTTGTTTGTAACTCATTTTTACTTGAACAAGTGAAAAACATATTTCACAGCAAGATAACATAAACTTGTATTAAAAACACATTTTCTAAAAAAAAAAAAAAGTCTTAAGCATCTTGTTTCAGTAATTTTAAGAACTGCAAAAGCAGGCCCTAACACTATAAACAGTATGTTTGTTGTTGTCTAAGGCATACACAATGAGACAACTCGCTACATATGGGAGCAGAGCTTACGAATGAGGTCTGCAATAGGATTTAACACTTCACGTCACTGTTTTTGAGCTCATCAATGTGTATTCATTTCTAAAATCATACATCAATGTGTGTGTGTGTGCACTGTTGTAATTTATTGCTTTGTCTCTCCCTCTGTACCTCTTGTCCAAATTGTCTGGTAAATTGTCTCTCATTCACTGGAACAGACCAAATATCACTCTGGCCTCTTGCTCCTTTTCCCGTCTGATTGGCCCGCGGTCCAGACAGACAATAACAGAGGGATTGTCTTCACCTGATGATAGAGAAGCGGTTTAGTCTCTCTCAGAAGTCAGCTTTGTTAAGTTTTGATTTCTAGCAGCACTGCCCTTAAGGAAGGGACTGCTTTTCTTTGCATGGATGCAAGCAATATTGGGTTTGTTGGTATGATTGACTGATATGGTTTGACAGTCTGTGATCCAATTTGTTGTCAGTTTGTTTCCTTTTTTCTTGCACGTGGATCAGAAAGACCAAGAATGAAAGCAGAACCAATCTGTTTTCAACACAAATCTGATTCCTCTACATCTGTTCATCAGAATGACCCCCTGTGGATGCCATTTCAAATCTTCCTCTAACAAAAATCAATCAGGATCTTTGGCAGAGGCGTACGTATGTAACAAGTTTCACAAATATGTGCTATTAGAGAAACGCATTGCGTCTACATCACTATTCCATTCATCTTTCTTCTGAGCACGCAATACCACGACCCGGTTTTGACCGAATGTACCGCGTAACGTCAATTCTTTCGACTGACTCACTCAAACATCACCTCCTCTCAGCATTCACAATACATATTATTCTCTGCCGTACTATAGATCTTTCTCTCGCAGTCAGTTTGCTGTCAGTCCAGATTCAATGGACGGGCATACCAGCTGCTCACCAGGCTGTTGCTCATATCGGTGGGGAGGAGAGAGACGGACGTCAGTTCTCTGTGTTTCACCAGTTTGCTAATTGTTCCAAATGCTTTCTGTCACCTAATTATGCTTCTATCAAAGTAATGAATTCTCTCTTTATTCTTTTAATCCCTTGTCGTGAATAGAAAAGTCAGGAAATGAACAAAGACTCCTATCCAAGAGAGCAAAACCTCTCAAACTGGAAGAGGTGTCTCGTGTAGAGATGAAACGCATTGTTGAGTTATCATGAGGATCAGATGTATGAGAAAAATGTGGACTGCAGGTTTAGCACTTAGTAGGAGACGCTTTAGACATTCTTAAAAAATTTTTTTTATCAAAAGTTACTTACAGTGCATTCAGATTATACAGTTTTTTGTCAGTATGTGTGATCCCTGGGAATTGAACCCACGATCTTTGCACTGCTAACACAATGCTCTACCACTGAGCCACAGGAACATCTATGTACTGTTGCATTAAAAAAAGAAACCAACATTGCATGTCTTTGATGAAAACGTTATAAGCCATGAATCAAACCAGCCATCTCAGAGGTGAATAACAACATTACAAACCTTAATTTGAAATTAAAAAGGATTAGAAAATCAAGACTTTGTGATTTTAATGAGAGAGAGAAAGAACTACAATTTCATGATGCACTATGGTTGCATCTATGGTTACACATGTAACCACACAAGCCCAGGACCTCCACAATCAGCATCTTCACCTCCATGATCGTGACCCGGAAAGCTGCTGCAACAATCGGTTTTGCATAACCAAAGAATTTCTGCACAAACTGTCAGAAACCGTCTCAGGGAAGCTCATCTGCATGCTCGTCGTCTTCATCGGGTTCTCGACCTGACTGCAGTTTGTTGTCGTAACCAACTTGAGCTGGCAAATTCTCACTTTCGTTGGCATCTGGCACTTTGGAGAGGTGTTCTCTTCAAAATGAAATTCTTGAAATTCTTGAGAGCGTGCTCCAGACAGTGCAGAAACAATTTACATATAGACAGTACCTATACTTACAGACTGTACAGAAGACAATGTGCAAAATACACATACATATACTCAGCACACACAGTGTACTATAAAGACATACTTAGTACCAATACACATTATACACCATATGTACACGTCTACATTATGTACACATCTATACATAGTAATATGTGAAGGTGCAACAGATTATAAATTTACAACAGATTAGTTGTGCAACAGATAGTTGTGCAAAGGTGCAACAGATTATACATATGCAATGTCGTGGGTGTGCTTTGTATGGTGTCCAGTGATAGCAGATGTGTTAGTGCAGTGTGTGCGTGTAGTCCGGTAGAACTGTGTTAAAGTGCAGTGCATGGCATGTTGTGTGAGAGGGAGTGTGATGTAGGGTGAATTAGTTCTGACTGTTCATTAGCTTGATAGCCTGAGGGAAAAAGCTATCCCTCAGTCAGCTAGTGCGGGATCGGATGCTGTGGAGACGTCTTCCTGAGGGCAGCAGAGAGAGCAGTCTGTGGGACGGGTGGCTGGAGTCTTTGATAATTTGCCTTTGATAATCTGCCAGATTGTCTGCCTGTTGTTGATTCTCCACAGTGCTTGGGGATGATGTCTTGTAAATGGTGATGTCTTGCTTACCTTTCCACACTGAAGAAGGATCACTGGAAGAAAATTGGATCCTTAGCTTGTCACAATAATTCCTCTTTGCTACTCTGATCTCCCTTTCCAGTGTGTATTTGGCATGTTTATACAAGACTTTATCCCCCTTCCAGAGTTTTGAAGTGAACCATGGTTTGCCATTGTTGTAGGTTAAATTAGTCCGGAAGGAATGCACATGTCCTCACAGAAACTGATATACGAAGTGACTGTGAGCTCACCCAGATCGTCTGAAGCAGCCTCAAAAACACTCCAATCAGTAAGGTCGAGACATACTTTTGATCTTGGGAGAGATTTTCTTTATTAAAGTCCCCAAGAACGATTAAAACATAGTCAGGGTGTTTCTGCAAAGCTGAGCTCATGCGCGTTTGCAGAGGAATGTAGACACTCACGAGAATGAATGAACAGAACTCCCGCAGCAAGTAGAACTCCCTTCAAAACCAAAACGTAATCCTCATCAGCGGATCAGATGACGGTAGCAAATGACGGTAGTAAATGACAACTGCTATGTTCATTATTACATACAACAACAAAACACCTCAATCGCTTAGGAGTCATTCTTGTCTACATCTGCTCTGGCGGTGAAACAACTGATGACAGCTCACTCAGGGTGGGTCTGAGGTAAGACACCAGTGCAGTCTGTGCTAAAACGCTACTGTCAATCAACAATCGTGGGAGGGGCCTCCGTCCGTGTGATGTCACATGGAGAGACGGCTCGATTTGAGAAAGGAGTAAAGATTTCAGTAGATAAAAAAAAAACACTGGGTGGATTTGTATCATTATAGGGTGGTTGTGTACACACACTACCAACATACATTTCAGTTCAAACAACTTGTAAAAGTGCATGTAGCATTATATGACCCCTTTAAACCATTGATGTTCATGTTTTTCATTGCAAAACTCAAACCAACATTGGAGTTTTCTTTTTCAAATGTTTTTCTCTTTTTAGGCCACTGATGAAGATCAGGTGGTGACTGTGATGAATGCTGGTCAATGAGGAGAATGACCTTTCCCCAAACTGATGCAACAGTGGTTTTAAAGGAGGAAGCTGCCCTGAATAATGTAAAAGATGTCACATACCTTTGCTGTGCTGATGGGGCTTCATCATGACTACATCGATTATCCTAAAGAGATCAGGAAAATTGGCAGTGATGCATGTTATGTATGTGTTCATGTACTATGAAACAAACAGTAAGTGTATAATATGTAAACTGTATAAAAAATAAAATAAAAAGTTAAATGCTTTTTTGTGTGTTTGTGTAGTAGAAATGCAGTTCACAGTCATACACATGCTCACATTCCTTTACACATATGCTTGTGTTAAATTGTATAATATCAGTGTTAATGTTGTGGTTTGTGTACTGTCATTCCAGAATAGTTACTTAAATTAATGATCTCCATTTACACTTAAAAAGTATAAATCATTTGTATAAATATTATTAAGTAATTATTTTTTGTAAGCAACTGAGGTGTTGTTTTGGGTGTCTTGTCACAAAGCACAATTACAAGCATACATTGCCACATGTTGCCAGTGTGAATAAGTGTATCTCACCAGCTGTGTGCATGTGGAGGTGAGATCTTGTTCTGAAGTGAATATTATTCATTACAGGAAACACCCACTATATGTCTATCAAAACACCGTTGAGAGAAAATGAATGCAAGTCGAGTGTCAAGAAAGAAAGAAAGAAAGAAAGAAAGTATACTGTAAAAAAAGTTATTATAAACCAATCCTCAACTCTTTATCTAGGTTTCATCTACAGTGTTTTTCTTGCTAATTTTTGCACAGCAATAATAATGCAAATCCAACCATACACATGTCCTTCAGGGGATTCTTTGCAGTATCTAAAAATCCTATACATTTTCTCCACATGGGAATTGATTTTAACGATAACTTATAAACTTTTGAAGAAGGATCTACTGTGAGCTACAACATTGTTAATCATTTGCGTACAGTTTTGTAGAAGCAATGAGCCTGTATTATTTCAAGTTATTTTTAAATGATTACATTCAATGGAATAATTTATAGTGAAAACTATTACCCATTTTTCTGCAAAGAAATCTCCACTGACCAGATAACTGGGAAAAATAAAATAAATAAAACAAAACAAGTAAGGGATAATCAACGGCTAGCCGTGGAGGCAAAGAACCACCCGAGGTGAAGTGGAGGCTTGCTGCTTGCCGCTTATTCCATGGTAATTTGGTAATTTGCCAAGTTAAAACCTGTATTGCAGTTATGGCTCGTTAGCGCTAGCATTCTGCCTGCTTCAAATCAGACACAGGGACAAAATAGTGCGGTAAGACCACATTTATTTGAATGAATTATAGCATGTATTTCAATTAATTATCGATCGAGAGAGATTCTGATTCTGATTCAAATGGTCCTGAAGCTGCAAACACAAAAATGATCTAACCTATTGGAAAGAAACAACAGAAAAACAATGTAAACTTGAATGTTATTTGGCCCTAAAAAGAGATTACACAACTGCAGAATATTTAAGGACAGTGAAAGACTGTAAACTAAGACGACAAGGCACACACACACACACGCACGCACGCATGCACGCACGCACACACGCACACACACACACACTACATTTTCAATTGTTCTTACAATTGATTTGTTCTATTATGTTTAATTATACATGCATGTATTTATTGATGTATTATATTTTTTAATACACACATTATATATATTTATATATTTACTGTAAGCTATGTTTTGGCAATACATTGTAACAAGTGTAATGTCAATAAAGCACATATTGAATTTAGTTGAATTGAATAGAGAGAGAGAGAGAGAGAGAGAGAGAGAGAGAGAGAGAGAGAGAGAGAGAGAGAGAGAGAGAGAGAGAGAGAGAGAGAGAGAGAGAGAGAGAAATAGAGAGAGAGAGAGAGAGAGAGAGAGAGAGAGAGAGAGAGAGAAATAGAGAAATAGAGAGAAGATAGTTGTACTTGCCTGCTACGTCTTCGCGTTTCTCTCTCAAAACTATAAACGTTACTTTTAAACAGATTTTTATCACCTCCTTGCTGGGGAATATAATGTAGTGATCTAGTATCTATCTTTTATTTAAGTCATAAACATGAGTGTGTGTTTATGTGTGTGTGCAGCACAATCTGCAATCTCTGACCTCTATGGAAATGTTTTGCTCAGTGGTGGAAATGGCCAAAATTCACTGGGGACTATTTTAAATGACCATTCAGATGTATTTATTTATAAAAACCTTTATAATATATAGTAACATTTATTAACAACTTATTTCATATTTTCTCCAAACCTTTTTTGATATTAAAACAGGCACCTGCAATTCACAGCGATAAGATATATTTATATTTTGCGACATATTTTGTGTGAATATATTGATATAAGGGATATTGTGTGCGTAGTTACACATGTTAATGTACGCATCATTAATGACCACTTTTGTTTAATAAAAATAATAATAAGAAAACAATTTATTAGTGAAATTAAAAAATTATTTAATAAAAAATGACAATGATTATTGTCTCCAATTGGCCTGTGTTGCTGCTATGCCCTTAAAACAGGTCTTATTTAGAGGTACAGTATTGCATGATTTTAAGATTAGATGTTATACTTTGTAAAAACGTTTGCAATTAGTTTTTAAAAGGTAGCATTACATTCTTAAGGACTCTATACATACATTTCTTTTCAGGAGCAATAATGCTCCTATTAAAAAAAAATAAAAAAAAAAAAAATAAAAAAGGAACACCTGATCAATGACAGAAATTAACCGTCCCATTATAAGGCGATATTTGACCCCTTAAAATGTTTTTCTTTTTTTTTACCTTTGTAATGCCATTTTTTACTTTGTTATATGTATGTTATGTTTTGTGCCAAAAAAAGAGATTTATAATTTTTTATCAAAAAATGTAACTATACAATAAATTCAATTAAAATAATAAAATGCAATCAGGAAGAAAAAGTTACAAGTCAAATGAAATCAGCATCAACAATTCATCTTCACATGGCACAGAAGAGCACAAATGTGAAATATTTACAGACTTTATAACAAGACTCAGAGGTGGCATTAAAACATTTCTTAATAATAATGTTATGAGATTAATGTTTTAAATATAAAGATTTAAATATATATCCTACTGGAAATATATAAAATCGTATTATTAATATACAGTATATTCAATATCTGGAACACTGGCAGCACACAAGGTTTTAGATGACAGTCTAATATAGAAATCCTATTCAAGATGCGCAAATATAATCTGAATATTGCTGCCAAATAATTAAGCTGTGATGTCCAGCTGTTTGTCTTGAGGCAACTTAGTCGGTCATTGTGGAACAGTCAAGGTTTAAGTATCCCATGATGCATTTGAGTCAACCACCATTATCGCAGTGGTAGATTTTTTGGTCTTGAATTAATATTTCAACAGACCAAAAAATGCATTATCTCCCTTTTTAAACGATTTGTTTTATTAATTGTGAGGAATGAAATCGGTCTGTTCCCCAGGGAGGCAGGGTAAAGCCAGGGCAAAAAGCCAGGGCAAGCCTGTTTGGTATGCGGAGAGACGGCACTATCCCAAGGTCAGATATTGTGTGCGGGGTCCAGGCTGCTTTGAGAGAGGTGAGACGAGGTGAAACCGGCCTTTCATTGCTCTTCCGTTGGGTCTGGATGCATAAGAGGGTGAAAGAGAGTGAAAGAGAGAGAGAAAAAAGAAGTACTGGATGACGTGCATTTTTAACTCTTTGTCTTGTGGGACTCGAGTGACCAGCCATGCATTAAAACACACTTACGCTTCCAGTACACGCATCCATTCATGTGCTATCCATCCATCAATCAGTTCCTCTCTTCATCACCTCATCATCCCTCCATTATTCGGCTCCTGCCTCACGGGTCTTTCCCAGCGGACTGCACCGTTCCAGCCTGTGGCGCAAACATCAGCCATTACGGAGTGTGTAATGTTGGGATTACACCGCTGTGCTTGGAGTCGAGTGCTCCCACACGGCAGCTCCTCTCCACAGACGGGACTTCATCACTTCAGTCAGGGCTGCTCCTTTATGAAAGCCAAATCACATTAGCAGAGCTTCAATAATTGACTACATGGGGACATATGATTTGCCTCCTTTTGACATAGTCCTGTAATTGAGGACCTGGCAACCGAACGCAGAGGAGGGGATGTACTAATGTGCCAAGCAGGCAGAGCAGGGAGTGTGTGCTGTTTCTGTCTGTCCCTCTGGCTGTTGCATTAAACAGAGCTTCCTCTGTATCCTTTTATTAGACATGAACAATTCCACTGTTGTTAATGAAGGGAAATATTTCCTCCCTGGGTCCCTGTGGATGCTAATAGCTACGTAAAAGAGAGGGGGAGCTGTCATAGCTGTTTCTTCTTTAATTAGTTCAAGACAAAAGATGTCACAAAGACTGAAGCTCAGTGAGGGAATGCATGGAAATCTGAAATGTACTTGACGTGAGATGAGGCTTAAATAATGAAAGTCACAGCCATTTTCATTAAGGTTTGCTTGTGCAACTTGATGGCATAATGGAGAAGTTATATGGCTTCCTCCCCATGTGCAAATAGCAAACAAACTTTTTATACATCGGCAGTTCCAACCGACTGAGTCTCAACTGGGACTGAGTGGCACAGCTGTTAAAGAGAAGTTTTTTTTTTTTGATGCATATAATACTATGCAACTCAACATTTGTGCCTTTGATAAAATAAAATCGACCTGTATGATATTTAGAAATGTATTTGATCAAATTGGGCAGATGGGTTGGGAAATAGTAATAATAATAATAATAAAATAAATCCAGACTATTCCCCTTCTTTTGAACCGAGCTTTATAGGCAGATTTCTTTTTACTGTTAACCTCAGCCCTGTATGCAACAACTCTGACAGGTCTGCGAGTGTAGCTCAATGAAAATGTTGAATAGTCGCAGAGCACCATTTTTATGAACATAGTGCTGTGTAATGCCATGAGAAGTGCGAGTGTAATTTTGTCCTGAAATATTTATCCATTTTTTTTCCTAGCTAATGGTGCTGAGTAATTTTCATTTCATGCTTGACTGTGGCCTTACCTCCTTTAGAATAAATCATAAACACTTTTAGCGAGTCACGCAGGATGTCGTAGGTGGTTATGAAGGGCCACGCAAACTTGAATTTGACATGATAATGTTATGGCTGCTGTCACCTCTTGACGCTAATGCAAGGGCTCGAGGTCTAGAGTCATAGAGAAGGGTGAAGCACTTTCAGACCATCTCATATCCTCATCTTTAATGTGGCTGATACTCAATATGTTTGCATTCATGAGCCCGTAACTTAAAGGGCAAGTGTCAGACACCTTCAAATGTTAATTTATGTATCCTAAGGCAATGTTTCACGCAAATGCACATCAGATGATCTTTGCTCTGACTTGACAGTCTTTTTTTTGACCAATGATCTTTAGTTTGTCATGAAGTGGCTGCTCTCTTTCTGTCTTTCTCTTTTTCCTCCTCTGCAGTGGTTTGTAGACAGGTAATGCAGAGGAGGACATTGATGGTTTTCTCAGAATGTGAACTTCCGATTGCCTCCTCCGCAGTCAAGCCTTTACCCTCTCTTGGCACGACGGTCCTCCATCTGACAAACTCCATCCTTGAGAGGCAGAACAGTGAACAAACCTGCAGTTTAAGAGAGAGTAAGTCAAACTGCCAATATGGAATGGACATTAATTTCAGCCAACTCACACAAAAGGAACATAAATGGCCTTCTGGTTGCTGCGAGGTGAAATGCTGCTGGCTGACTTACACTTGAGCAAGAATCCAACTTCAGCAATGTGCTTTTTTTTCAAGGGCCTGGAACATATTAAACTTGATTAGAAATGCCAATAAGCCTGCAGGTACACTTCAGGCTCTGCCATGGATTCCTGGAGGAGGAGGATGCTGCAGGAGGGATTTTCTGCCTGGGAGGACTTCCTGTTCTCCCATGTAGCTATAATACTCAAAGCATGAATGCTGATGTTGTTTTCGTCTGTGAGTTTTGCTCGCTCTCGTAATATATTCTACTAGTATCATCTTTTACCTTGGCTGACACTGACAAGCACGGGCATAGCTTAACCTGATCAGCATTGGATTTATTATAGAATACATATTATTGAAGTATTTAAATAATTATTCAGTTATTAGTAATTAGTAAAAGTAACTTCCTATAGGCCATGTAACCGTATAGTTAAGTTACAATAAAAAAAAATAATACAATAAAATAAAAATAATAAAGGTACAATTGGACTTTGTATTGACAATTTGTATTGTTAAAAGTGCTATATAAATAAAAGTGACTTGACTTGATCTATTAAAATGTGTGTGTGTGTGTGTGTGTGTGTGTGTGTGTGTGTGTGTGTGTGTGTGTGTGACACATCACTATAAAATACAGCTATAATTTAACTTGATCTATACATTACAAAATACATTTTAATGAAAATATTATAAAATAAATAAAATATTAAAGTAATTAAAATTGAATTAAAATTAAAGAAATTATAAATCAAAAAATATATTCTATAATATTGTACCAGTATTTCCTGATAATTTTTTAACAATATTTTCTAGAAAATCTTTATGACATAATAGGCAAATTAAAGACTCAGATAAAAAGTCTTGTTTAAATCATTTATATGAGTAACGGCTTATGATTATGCCACTACCGGGTGTGTAGCTCCAGATGTCGTCTAGCGACGCCTCTGCTAACTAGATAAGTGTTTTTAGACAAAAGATTTTGAAGAGGTGGCATATTTACGTCATAACGATCCCTAATACATTTTGTTCTTCTATTAACCGTTTTGCTGAACATTTGTATCCTGTCCCTCTAATTGAAGTCAATCCGTTTTAGCTATCGTGCCTGCTTAATATGACAAAATGAGACACAAATGGAGAATAATATTTTACCTCATGAAATTAAATCTGAAATACATTCTGATTAGGTTCATTCTCTGCATGGATTTCATAATGTCTGCAATTTATCCAGCCCCTTGAGAGGACACTAATGATGAGAAAGATCAGTCAAAACCGCCTTCAATTGGAGAATTGGGTTAACTCAGAAGTTAGCATAGCGCTAACATTGGTTCAGAGGGAGTGGGGAACTCTGGAGATTATTTTATGGTCTAAATCAATATTATTGCCATAAAGATTTAATCTTAGTTAAGGATGGTTTCAGACATGATGGTGGTTGATATTAATCTGGTTTATTGTGAGGATAGCTTATACTGTATGAACAGTCAAGACACTTTAGCATAATATGGTAGACCAGAGGGCTTGCTGTTGCAGATAAACAAACCATGCACAGAGTAGCTACGCTAAAATTAGCATTAAAGTGTCTAAAACATACCATATAATGATAACCACAGGCTTTTTGCTGGTCATTGATAGTAGTCACCATTAAACTGGACTACTATCAATGACCAGCAAAAGCCTGCAGCAGTAGTCTAGAAAGAAAAGGAGAAACAGAACATAAAGCAGTTATATAAATTATGTGATGTATAGTAAGTTTATTTTCACTTTATAACTGTAAGCCACAGAAAAGACATATGTCTGCATAAAGTTATGAATACCATAAAATCTACACTACACTGCTTTATAGCCTGACCTAAAGAGAAAGTTCAAGGCTGTTATTCTATAAGAGTTCAGATCGTAGAGCAAAAGCCTTTAAAGAAACAGAGCTGTAAATAATGAGAGGAAAAGTTAGCCATCACCTTCCCATCACTCATCTCCTGATCTCACTTGCACCCCTCTGGCCCAATCGCAGCAGTCTACCTTCCAAAAAGCATTACAGGCTAAAGTTTTAAGAAGCAGTGCAGTGAAGAGACAAAATTCACTCGAAGGCCTGACATTTTTAGCACCTCTCTGCCATGTTTCTGCCTCTATGCAATTTTAGGAGGCTCATTCAAAAGAATAAATGGTCAGGGAAAGGTCAGTGGATTCCCTGGATGCGTGTTAGCTTTGGCACAACCTTACCGAATATGAGAGAAGTTTCGGTCGACACAGTTCAGAGGGAGTAAAATAGCAGAAAGACTATTGATGAGTGTTATTATTTTGTGAAAAATAATTAAATGTAATATACATGTAATGTTGTCTTCATATTTGAATGGCTAATTCATGGCCATAGATTGAACTGGTATGTGTCAAATTTGTCAAATGAGAGGGACAAGAGATCTCTGGGTTATTGTCATTAGAGACAGTACTAGTAGTTTATGAGAACTGCAAGGACGCAAGAATAATGTGATTTCCAGTCTACTTGAAGCACCGGGTTCCAATGAAATATGTTAAGTCACTGTGTAAAGTGTTCACTGTGCTCAGTCATGGAAGAAATGATGATAGCAGAGAGTCTGTTTGATGTTTTCCATCCTCTAACGTCATTAGCATGACATGGTTTGAGTTGTTAGCCTGTGTAAGGGGCTTTAAGAGTGGTCAGTGGGCTTCTCAGAATAGATTTGCATCCTTTTAGCATTTGCAAGTATATGGGTTTGCATCCACGTCCACATGTGAGAGGTTGTGTGTGCATGGTCCCGCATTATTTAGCCACTGAATCTGCTTCTTAAACCTCCAACATGACAGCAATTAAAATCTTTCTGAATTTAAATTACCAATCTTCTACAAAGTCTCTAATTAGAGAATCGTCTTGACTGTTGGGGACTGGTTGTCCATCAGAGGCGGTGAATAACAGACGCTTGTTTGATTAGAAACTCTCTGAGACCAGCTGGAGCATTTTGAGAGACGTTCTGCCCTCTTGTGGCTGGACTGAATGTCTAATTGTACGCCAGTTCCATTCAGAACATGACAACAAAGCTTTGGCCATGCTGATATACGGAGAGGCTCAGGATGAGAGCGGCAGAGAGTATCTAATCTCCTCTAAGAGTCTGTCCAATATGTCCATGCACTATTGGAAGGGTTCTTTACTTTAAAAGGGATGAAAACTTGGACATGGTTACATTTTTAAGCTACATTTTAAGTCCTACTTCAAGGTTAGTGAGGTCGGTATCAATATTGTTTTTTTTTTTTTTGTTTTTTTAAGCAGTCAGTTGATCTATTTGATCAAAACAGTGATATTGTTATACAATTTAAAATAACTGTTTTCTATTCAAATATATTCTAAAATTACCACAAAAATATAGGCCAAACATTGTTCAAATCAAATTAGACCATATTAGAGTGATTTCTGAAGGATCATGTGACAATATATATATATATATATATATATATATATATATATATATTATTTTAATAAATGAAACCCTGGTGAGCAAAAGAGACACGATTAATATGAGAGGAGATATGTTATTGTTTGGTTGGAAATTAAAAGGAATTCTGTTATTTCTTTAGTTTTTGTCTATAGTTTTTTGGGGGGGTTACCATTGTGCTGAAGAGTGAACCTGTGGTGAAGTTGAGGATGGGTCAAAGCATATTAATAATACTATATACGGCTTTGCTTAAAATTAGCAATGGAAATTATATAGTGACAGACTCTTGTTGTATTGGCACATATGTGCTTTAGCCTGCTTAGTAGCTAGCTAGCTAGCTATCAGTTAACTGTAAATGTTTTTTAATCAATACAGGTAGGTTTCAGCAACCAAGTAAATGAGTGGAGTTTAATTATCTCAAATAAAAGAAAGTTTACAGTACTCATAACTGATTATCATAATTATGGTATTATAGTGCATACTGTTAATTACATTTTAAGGCAAAAACTGTACGTTTCTACCTAAAAAATGACATTTATATTGCCACAGTACAAACGTATGTTTCCTGCATGTAGTTTAACCTTAACCCTTTCCACTTTTTCTTTTAAGTGAGCAACAAGCAAATCAAATCACATTCCCAGCTGAACATCTGCAGCAAATTACATCTAGTTTGGTGTAAAAACTGTATTTCGACGCAGCCAAGGTTAGTGGTTCTTGTGAAGAGACATCTTATGAATAATAAAACAACACTTTGACCTAAAGCAATTATTTGTATTTATAGACATTGCTTAAGATGGACTGACTTTAGTTGAGTGTGAACACAGTCCACGATCAGTCTATACACAGCTACATTTAATTATTAAACAACAAATCAGCTCTGCTATTTATTTCAGCAGTAAATTACATTTTGTTTTTACAAAATAAGTACAGTAAAATGTGGAAACTTTTTTAGATTTTGCTCAGGTATATTTTACTAGATAACTGGAAGTAGCTTTTACACCTCAAAACTCCTTCATATGGTTGTTAAAGTCAAGAGCTACGGAAGCATGCATGAAAGCAGATGTCTGGAAGCAGGCCTTCATTCTATCCATTATTCAATGTGTTTAGTTTTTACTCTTGGGTTTTTGTGAGCTCTCAGGGGCCCAGGTTTCAGACATAATATATGAGCCTTTAACAACATTACCTGGTTATTATCATACTAAATGCACACCTAGAGCGCAGATAGGGGAAAATTATCTCAGGCTATGTGAAGTGTGGCTGTCAAGCCTAGCTTGATGAGGCAAAATGTACATGGGTTTAAGATGGAATGCCTTATCTGTATATAAAACACAAAGACTGTACATTTCCTCACAAAAGAGTACTGCAGAGATACTGTGGTACAGTGATGCTATCAGATAATAATACGATGCCATTTTGACATATATCATTAACAAAGTTCTTGAAAAATGTCATGCTACAGTCTTTCCTCTCCAAATTCAGTTTCATAGTCTTGGCAACACCAATTGCTGCAGGTTCTCATGTGTCTTGCAACCTGTTTGAATCTGTTTGTCAGTGATTAATGACATTAATTTCAGTCCGTTCCCCACACAGAGCCATCATATGGCTTCAGGAGATCCGTGAAAAACATCTGAATTATATTTACATTTACATTAATTCATTTATCAGACATATTTGTCCAAAGCGACTTACTCTTATGATGCTTATTTGTCCTGACAGCCTTTATGTGATTTATTACATGGAAAAGAGCAGCCTGAACATCCATCAAATATTCTTATTTTGTGTTCTACAGAGGATAGTAAGTATTACGGGTTTGGAAGGACATGAGGATATGTAAAAGATCACAGTACATTCATTCTGGGTGAACTATTCTTTACAATTTTCCAAAAATATCAAAGCTTCCACAAATAAGACAACCATGCATTATTTTCCTTATTTGTTTCAGTGCAAACAAGTCCAGTCATGTCACGCTGGGTCAAAAAGGCCTGTTTTGAATTTCACCCTCAATTAGGAGTGAGAAAGGCCATTTATGAATGTCCTGGAGCCATGTTACATGAGTTATTGACATATGCATGGTTGTCTCTGTCTTATTTTTCTCCTCATTCTCTTTGTGAGTTCACAGTAGTTTAGGCACAGACTGCATATTAGGTCAGCATGGAGCAGAGAAAATTACTGGAACAACAAATTAAGGTTGCAGGTGGTTTAGTGACCCAGTTGTGACATGTTAGAGCACCGAGCTTCACAAACACACACATGTACATTAATGTAGCATTGATTATGGTTGTTATGGGCTTCTGAATGCTAAAAATATATACGTCAGAAGATAGAGGGGAACAAGGTGACCTTTTTTGTTCTGATTTTCTGCAGATGCTGGTGTGTTCAAACAGAAAAATCGAAAGGGAGAAAGCAGGCCAGGGATAATTGAAGTGAATCATATAATAGATAGGTTTTCGTAGAATTTCAAACCAATTTAATAGAATTTCCTCTCTGCAGTCTTTTTATACAGTAATACAACTCATATAAAATGAATACATTTGATAGACACTCATATCCCAAGTGTCCAATGCTGCTTATGTATTTTATCATGCATTTCCTGGAAACAAACCCACAACCTTGGCAATGCCTTTTTTTGGTGTGTTTTTTTTTTTTATAAGTTCTGAAACTTATGGGGAAAACAATTAAGTGACATTCATTAACTAAATTTCATGTTTAATTACACTATGAATATAATTCAAATGTTTGGTAATATTGGGGAAATATTATTAGAATTTTAAATAACTCTTAAAAATATATTTTTAATATATGTAAAAAAAGTTATTTATTTCTGCGATTGCAAAGCTGGATCATTACTCCATACTTCTTTACTGTCATGTAATTATTCCGAAATTATTCTTATATGCTGAGTTAGTGCTCAAGAAACATTTCTTATTATTATCAATGTGGAAAACAGTTGTGTTGCTTAATGTTTTGGGAAATCATGATACTTTTTTGCAGGATTCTTTTATAAATACAAATTTAAAAAGAACAGCATTATGAGTGTCTTCACTATCATTTTTGATAAATTGTATGCATTATTGCAGAACAGAAAATTAATTGCTTAAAAAAACAACCCTCCAAGCTTTTGAACAGTAGTTTATTTGGCCATGTAAAAAGTGGGATAACGTATGATCAGTGTACACAGTAATGTGCAATTTGCATACTAAGGTGAATTCTCTGTCCATAGTTTACACTCTATTCTGACTACCTGCTCGCAAAGCTCAAATTTAGTATTCAAAAGATAAAGAGTAAATGAGAGAAGGTGGATTCAAGCCCAACTGTTCTGATGTGTATTCTCCTCACATGAATTTGACCTTGAGGTGAAGCTGTTACTGCCACATGCAGCACACAGCATTACAATGACCACTAGCCCTCATCATTCCTCTGTCCTATTAGCTTTCTCCTGCATGCTCAAAACACACTTTGTGTGTGTGTGTATATAATTATGTGTGTATTTTAGTTTTTGAAACATTGTTATTTAGTTCTTATTTCTGTTTTCATTTTTTTCATTTTTAGTTTAAATATGCAATCTATTATTTATATTGTATTTTATTTCAGGTTTATTTCCATTAATACAATTTTTTTAATAGCATTAGTTTTAGTTAACAATAGTCCTGTCACAGACTGCATCAAATATGGGGACAAAAAAACTCAATTGTCATTACAATAGGTCATGTGATAACCAAGAACCAATGAGATTTAACATTAGTTGAGGTTTGAGGTTCGTGTCGCTGACTGGAAAAAGTTCAGGTGCAAAATGTCATAAATCTTTTGTAATTTTGAGCGTTCCCTCAATTCCATTAGAGGGGTAGTTTGACGAATATTCTCTGACACATCAACGACAGAAAAAGAAAATGAGGGCTGAAAAACCAGACAGGTAATGTGACTTGGCTTGCCCTAATTATGTATGAAGACAGCTAAGACCTAGAGTTAAGTGGAAGAGAGAGAGAAAACGAGATTGGAAAGTGTGTGTGTGTGAGAGAAATGAAGATGAAGCAACAGCTTGTTCCTCTAAAATGCTCATGATTACAATTGCTAATTTATTGTGAAAACCACTCAATCAGCTTGGCAGGCTATGGCTTTGCATAAGAACTCGCGAACATGCGCGCAAATGCTGGCATGTTGAACTTCACATTGAATAAATTCATCATCTGACTGACTAAGATCATTCTGAGAAGGTGGAGATCGAGCGTGTGACTCAGGAAAAGAATGATGCTGAAAGAGTAACGTTAGGGTTTCTGAAGATGCCAGAATGAGGAACATGCACATGCACATGCATGGCTGTAGATATTACAATACAAACATTTCACATTCAGTTATCTTTGAACTGTCAAAAACTGTCAAAATAATATGTAATTTGTTAGTTTACTTCCTAGACACAGTAGTTAATCAGTGTTTGAGCAGTTAAGTGTTGATTTCTGTTTCAAAGAATGGTGTTTTATTATCAAAATATCATAAAATGAATACTGAGTACCTTCTCGTCTAAGACCTGCTCTCAATTGTAGCTCGACTAACAATTTTTTCAAGGCATATAACCTGGTTTGTGAAAGGCTCATTTCCACTGCAGGTTTCAGTATATGAGAAGTACTCATCATAGACAGAAATATCATTCATACTCGTACTGATGCACTCTCTTGAGATCCAGGCAACAGACGGCAGCCAGTCAGTGTGACAAATCGCTGAAATAAAGGTGTGATTTAAACGCTTAAAAAAATATGCTGCATGAACACAGATGTGCTAAAACAATAAAATAAAGGAAGAGTGAGAACTGATGTGTTTCCAAGATGAAGAAATTAATTGAAAAATCACTTTAATACATTTTTGGAGACAAAGATTTCTTTCTAAGCAACTCTAAGGCTAATTCAGTTATCATTCAGTTTTCGGATCAGTGTGGCCCCTTTTATAATATCACCATGTCATTCTGTAATAAAAAGCTAAAACCATAATTTCAGCTAGAATAGACTGACAAGTACATGTTCAAACCACTAAATGCATCTATATCTCAACCAATGTGTTTACAACCAGACTCTAGTCGTATGAAGAGGCACTTTATGTAAATGTACCGCTCCACTTGCCATTAATCACATTAACCAATCTAATTCATTATGGACAGCAAGCCAAAACATTTTACCCTCATTCTGCTGAATAATTATATTTTTATGTGAACTTTTGAAAGTTACTGGGTGAATCTCACAAACAGTTTGCAATTATACCCCAAAGGAAGAGTCTGCATACATAGTCTAATATAAATAAAAAAGTCATAAATATGCATTTTGAAGTATTTACACAACATTTGTTGTAATGCCTTAATTATTGTAAAACAATAAAAAATACTTACAGAAATGATAATCATAGTTAAAAATATAAGACAATGTCAGATGCATTTAAAATAAAATATACTTTACATTATTATGTAAACAATGCACAAATGCAATAATATCCCATTTTCTATATTGCTTTTGATTCACCAAACTAATATTTTATATAGTGAATAAATATTAGACTATATTGTAAAAGTGAGTTTGTAGGTAGTACCTTTTTTTATTTATTTGTTCCACTTGTTGAAGATTCATGGCTTTGGGGTTTTCGTTACATCGTGGCATCAGAGGGATGCTGCTCATAGAGAAATTGAGGTCTACACAGAAGTCCGTAAGAGAGTCAGCATACGCGCTTGACTGACAGATGGAGGGCTGCATAATGCTCCTCCGATTCCTGCAGTCACTTTGTCAAATACAGCGCTACACAGTTGCCATGGAGGCAGATGCAGCCGATGCTGCAAAACAGCACTCCAGGCTAAATAACGAAATGTAAATGAGGGGCATAGGAAGTTGGGTAAAGACAGACGGTATAGCATGGTGCTCAAGAGAAATCGCTGCTGAGATGTAGCCATCTCCTGACTCACTCATTTTTCCTCACCTCCACCTTATCTTTTTAGCCTCAGGTGGAGCTGAATAAACATGCAATCCCAGTGCAACTTGAGGTGTTGTTGTTGGAAACACACCAGACGGAGATGGACCTGTCCTAAACGTTTTACAAAAACAAACTATATTGGTACCATGGTACAGATATTGCTTCAGATGGTAAAATCGGGGGACACTGATATGTATCATATTCTACATTATTTATACATGATACCCCAAGGTGCTTCAAAGAATAACATGGTATGGTGTAATTCAGATTCATAAATATTACAATGATTTTAATGAGATTTTATTTGCCCATTCATTTTCCTAAAGAGTGCCTACAGATGAAAGCATAAGTAATTCAGAAGTAGAAAAAAGTATGATTCATCTCAACAAGATACATTCAATTAATCAGTAACATGCAATAAGTTGGATATTTTGCACAAACACGAAAATTGTAATACTAAAATAAATCATATATAAATATACACAAATAAATATAGTATTATACCATCTTTCGAATGAGACGTTAAAGCGAGGTCCTGACTCTCTGTGGTCATTAAAAAATCTCATGGCACTTATCGTAAAGCGTGTCTTGGCCAAATTCCCACCACTGGCCCTTATCAATCATGGCCTCCTTATAATCCCCATCCACTTTATTTGCTCTATGACTCTCTCTCCTCTCCACCTGTAGCTGGTGTGTGGTGAGCGCACTGACGCCGTTGTCCTGTGGCAGCCATCGTGTCATCCAAGTGGATGCTGCAGACTAGTGGTGGTTGAGGAGAGACCCCCCCCCCCCTCCACATGATTGTAAAGCGCTTTGGGTGTTCAACAATACACAATAACGTATTATATAAATGCATCATTCATTCATTATACATATATGATACGTTGGACACAATTATTGGCATCCCAGAGAAATTCTTATGAGTAAAATTTCTCTGAAGTATATTCCCATTCATATTAAAAATGTTGAACACTCCAGGGTGATTATGAACATGAAATTATCCAGCCATGGCTTTCTGTTTAACATAAATATAAATAGGAGGGAAAACAAAGCCAAAATTCCCTTAATCATCCATCACAATGAGAAAAAACAAAGAATATATTGCTGATGTGCGGCAAAAGATAATTGAGCATCACAAATTAGTGAAGTGGCTTTAAGAAAAGAGCTAGACCAGTGAAAATTCCCATTTCCACCATCAGGGCAATAATTAAGAATTTCCAATCAACATGAATTATTTTACGAAACTGCCTGGAAGAGGACGTATGTCTATATCGTCCTGATGAACGGTGAGGAGGAGAGTTTGAGTGGCTAAAGACTCTCCAAGGACCACTGCTGGAGAATTGCAGATGTTACATGTTGGTTGGGAGGGTTTCAATAAAAAAATTATCCTAGCTCATCCAAAAACAAACTTCAATATATTCAGTTATCAGACACAACTGGAACTTCAAATGGGACTGGCTTCTATGGTCAGCTTTTTAGCAGAAAACACTCAAGATGAGTTTGGTGAACACAGGGATAAAATACACCCCATGTGTACAATGCAATATACTGCTGTATTTTGTTATGTTGTTGGCCTATATTTCTGCTGGAGGTCCTGGACATTTGGTTTAGAGACATGGCATCATAGATTCTATCAAGTACCATCAGATAAAAAAATCAATAAGCGACTGACTCTGTTAGAAATCTTATAATGGGCCATGTTTGGATTTTCGAACCATAAAAGAATCCAAACACAACCCTTAAAAACAACACAAAAATGGGTCACTGAGCACAAAACCAAGCTTTTGCTATGGTCATTCCAGTCCTCTGACCTGACCCTGTAGAAAATGAGTGAGGTGAACTGAAGAGAAGACGCACCCACACAGAGCTGGGAATCTAAAGGGTCTGGGGTGATTTTGGAAGAAGGAATGATCTCATGTCAGGTGTTCTCTAGCCTCATCGGGCATTATAGGATAAACTTTAGTGCTGTTAAACTGGCAAATAGTAGTTTATAAAAATATAGAATAAAACGGTGCCGTTAATTGTGGCCAATGTTTATTATAGAAAACAGTTTAATTCATAATGAGAATTAATTCTCCAATTTTTTATTCATATTATTCAATGAAAGGTTATATGTTTGTGATTTTTTTAAATAAAAGATCAAAAGGATTAACAATGCAGATACATTTTCATAGCCTCCTTTGATCATATTTACCAAGGGTGTCGATATTTTAGGCCATGACTGTATAGCTGTGCATTCCCGGTTTGGGTGGACCAGTTGAATTAGGCAATTATAGCCAAATAAATCAACTGCCTGCACCACTGCAGCTTACAAAGACAGGACAAGGGATCCAAGCTAAACAACCACTACAACTATTATCCAAGGATCTATTATCCAAGATGGCGCCGAGAATGGCCGCCGTGTCTCGGAAAACTTTGCAGTTTTTCGTATATTTTATTGTTTTTGTTGTTTTACGTGTTAGATGTTGTTAGTATAACTGTCTACGATAGAGACACGCTTTTGAACATTGGTTCCTCCGTCGCGCAACGCAAACCGGACTTTGAGTTCTTGAATGCCGGTGGATTGTTCGCAGACACGCAATCTGAGCCCTTTGTCTGGGTCGTGCAATCGAAGAAACGCCGCCGACGCCGAAAAAGAGGAAACAGAGCTGGCGTTCTCGTCAGACTGAGACACCGTGCTTTCCGACCTCCTCTCCCAACAATTTTGCTGGCTAACGTTCAGTCACTGGATAACAAATTCTGTGAACTGCGGGCGCGCATCTCATACCAACGAGAAACAAGGGACTGCTGTGTTATTTGCCTCACAGAAACCTGGATGTCTGCTATGGTTCCAGACTCAGCCATTGAGCTCACGGGCTTCTCCGTGCACCGCTCGAATAGAGCAAAGGAGCTCACAGGGAAAAGCAGAGGTGGAGGTGTTTGTTTCTATATCAACAACTCATGGTGTAATGAAAGGAACATACACTCTATTAAATCCTTCTGCTCCCCTGATCTGGAATTTCATACGCTTCTGTGTCGACCATTCTGGCTACCAAGGGAATTTACAGCAATCATAATCACGGCTGTTTACATTCCTCCTCAAGCCAATACAGACCAGGCACTCAGGGAACTGTACAGGAATATAAGTGAGCAGGAAACCGCGCACCCAGATGCAGCTTTTATTATCACGGGGGACTTTAATAAAGCCAACTTCAGAACAATAGCTCCAAAATACTTTCAACACGTCACCATCAACACGTATACTGGACCATTGTTACACTTCTTTCCGGGGCATACACGTCTCTCCCCGCCCACCTTTCGCAAATCGGATCACTCTTCCGTTCTGCTCCTGCCTGCTTATAGGCAGAAACTGAAATGTGAAGCACCCGCCTCAGGACAGTCCAATGCTGGTCGGACCAATCAGACGCTATACTACAGGACTGTTTTGATCACGTGGACTGGGACATGTTCCGGGCAGCGTCTGATGACGACATAGAGGCGTATTTAGATACGGTCACGTGTTTCATCAGGAAGTGTATAGAGGACGTTGTACCGACAAAAACAATCCGTATCCACCCCAACCAAAAACCGTGGATTAACAGAAATGTTCGATCAGCCTTGTCAGCGCGGACATCTGCCTTTAAATCCGGAAACACTGACGATCGGAAACAAGCCAGTTACGATCTCAGGAGATCCATGGTATCCATCCTGGTATACCATCAGGTCCCACAGCTTTACAGATGTTCACCCGTGGGACCTGATGGTATACCAGGCCGTGTGCTCAAAGCATGCGCTTTCCAGCTAGCCGGGGTTTTTACAGACATTTTCAATCTGTCCCTCTCTCTGTCTGTGGTTCCCTCATGCTTCAAAAAATCCACCATTGTGTCCATTCCAAAGAAAAATAAAATCACATGCTTGAATGACTGGAGGCCCGTGGCTCTGACACCCATCTTCAGCAAGTGTTTTGAGAAGCTCGTCAGAGATACATCTGCTCTGTGCTGCCTGCTTCACTGGACCCACTACAATTTGCATACCGCAGTAACCGTTCCACAGACGATGCTATTGCCTTCACCCTACACACTGCTCTCTCCCACCTGGAAAATAAGAACACCTATGTGAGGATGCTGTTCGTGGATTATAGTTCGGCATTTAACACCATAGTGCCTGCCACACTGGTTGCGAAGCTCCAGACTCTGGGACTGAACAGATCTCTGTGCAGCTGGATCCTGGACTTCCTGACAGGCAGAAGCCAGGTGGTCAGAATGGGCAACAACACCTCATCTCCCCTGATCCTCAACACTGGTGCTCCTCAAGGCTGCGTCCTCAGCCCACTTCTGTACTCCCTGTACACACATGACTGTACAGCAACACACAGCTCCAACGTCATCGTCAAATTTGCAGATGACACAACGGTGATAGGCCTGATCACCGACAACGATGAGACGGCCTACAGAGAGGAGGTGAGTATCCTGACAAAATGGTGTCAGGAGAACCACCTCTCACTCAACATCGACAAGACCAAGGAGCTGGTGGTGGATTACAGGAGACAGAGCAGAGAACACACACCCATCGCCATCGACAAGACACCTGTGCAGCGGGTGAGCAGCTTTAAGTTCCTCGGCGTTCACATCACCGAGGATCTCACATGGTCTGCTCACACAGATGCAGTGCTGAAGAAGGCACATCAGCGTCTCTTCTTCCTGAGGCGGCTGAGGAAGTTTGGAACGAGCCCCAGAATCCTCAGATCCTTCTACACCTGCACTGTGGAGAGCATCCTGACCGGCTGTATCACCGCCTGGTTTGGAAACAGCACCGCTGGCAACCGCAGGGCTCTGCAAAGGGTCGTGCGAACTGCCCTCCACATTGTTGGAGGTGAGCTTCCCTCCCTCCAGGATATCAACACCAGGCGGTGTACAAGGAAAGCCCGGAGGATTATCAAAGACTCCAGCCACCCGTCCCACAGTCTGCTCTCTCTGCTGCCCTCAGGGCGACGTTTCTGTAGCATCCGATCCCGCACTAGCCGACTGAGCTTTTTCCCTCAGGCTATCAGGCTAATGAACAGTCAGAAATAACCCACCCTACAACACACTCCCACTCACACAACATGCCATGCACTGCACTTTAACACAGTTCAAATGGACTACACGCACACACTGCACTAACACATCTGCTATGGCTGGACACCATAAAAGCACACCCACGACATTGCATATGTATAATCTGTTGCACCTTTGCACAACTATCTGTTGCACAACCAATCTACTGTAAATTATAATCTGCTACACCTTCACATATTACTATGCATAGATGTGGACATAATGCAGACGTGTAAATACGGTGTATAATGTGTATTGGTGTATTGGTAACAAAGTATGTCTTTATAGTACACTGTGTGTACTGAGTATATGTATGTGTATTTTGCACATTGTCTTCTGTACAGTCTGTAAATATGTACTGTCCATATGTCAATTTTTGTTTTGTTTGTTTGCACTGTCTGGAGCACGCTCGTAAGAATTTCACTCACCAAGGCACTTGTGCTGTGGTGATGTGACAATAAAAGTGATTTGATTTGATTTGAACTCAGACAAACACACATGCAGCATGGTTTTATGTTATTATTCAAACATCACTCTCAGTAGTTTGTGTATCTTTTTTATGAGAATCTGAACTTTAGAAAAATATATGTGTGGCTATAATGTAATGCATTGACGTATCAGGTGGTTATCTGTACTATGGTACTTTAACCTATTTGTACAACAATATTTACAAGGTACTACAAATAATACCATGGTACATGTCCAAAAATAATATGGTACTTTGTTTGGCAGCAGTGAATTTTTTTTCCGCTCTCACTCTCTTACACACACGTAAAGCCACAAAGACAGACACAAACAAGTCATTGTTTATATCTGTCGCAGCCGTAAGACACCGGTATTCGCTGCCAAACTCTCCTTTGATCTCAGTTGAGAAAGGGGTGAAAAGGGAAGCGTCTGGTTTGAAGTTTTGTGAACTCTTTGGCTCATTATTTTAAAGGGTTCCAAAGAGTGCAGAAAGTGGAGCACCGCAGGTGCAGGCGGTGACCTCGGTGGAGGGGGCTCTGTTGATCTTTTTTTTCCAGACGTTTGTCTCAAGTTCATCTGCTCTGAACTGTAAAACACCCTTTGATCCTGTCTGCACACACCTGGCTGTGCGTGAAACACAAAGAGAGATGTTGGCGTACAAAGTTATATTTTAAAATGATCCGTGGATATAAATATACATATATACAAGACCAAATGTTCCTAATCTGATTGAGAGCATCTTAAAATGTATGTTATTTTATTTTATTTATTTTTACAATTCAGGTATTTTATGCTCACTAAAGCTGCACTTATTTGATCCCAAAAAAAATTTAAGCAATATTGTGAAATATTATTACAGTTTACAATTATTTGTCTTATATTTTAATATATTTTAAACTAATTTATTTATATGGTGGTATATACAACCTGAATTCCCGATATGTTGGGATGTTTTTTAAATTTGAATAAAATGAAGACTAAAAGACTAAAAGATACATGCTACAGGTCTCAAAAAAGTTGGCACAGGGGCAACAAAGGGCTGCAAAAGCAAGACATTTTTAAAATATTCAGCTGGAAGAACATCTAGCAACTGATTAAGTTAATTGACATCAGGTTTGTAGCATGATTTGCTATTAAAGGGATGTCTTATAGAGGCAGAGTCTTTCAGAAGTAAAGATGGCCAGAGGCTCTCCAATCTGTGAAATAGTGCGTAAAACGATTATGAAATACTTTAAAAACAACGTTCCTCAATGTCAAATTGAAAAGGCTTTGCAAATATCATTATATAGAGTGCATAACATAATCAAAAGATTCAGAGAAACTGGATAAATCTCTGTGCGTAAGGGATAAGGCCGAATACCTTTGTTGGATGCCTGTGGTCTTCGGGCCCTCAGACGATACTGCATCATTCATCGGAATGATTCTGTCATTGGCATTACTAAATGGGCCCAGGAATACTTCCAGAAACCAATCTCGGTAAACACAATCTGCCGTGCCATCTGCAGATGCCAACTAATGCTCTATCATGCAAAATGGAAGCCATATGTGAACATGGTCCAGAAGCGCCATCGAGTCCTGTGGGCTAGGGTTAATTTAAAATGGACTGTTTATGGTCAGACGAGTTCAAATATGACATTTTTGTTGGAAATCACGAACACCATGTCCTCCGGGCTAAAGAGGAGAGAGACCTTCCAGCATGTTATCAGCGTTCAGTTCAAAAGCCAGTGTCTCTGATGGTAAGGGGGTGCATACATGAATACGGTAGTAGAAGAGTCCAGGTGCTGAATTGGCCCACCCGCAGTCCAGATCTTTCACCTAAAGAAAACATATGGCGCACCATTAAACAAAAAATACATCAAAGATGACCACAAACTCTTTTGCAGCTGGAAACCTATATCAGGCAAGAATAGGACCAATATCCAACACCAAAACTCCAGAAACACATAACCTTGATGCCCAGATGTCTTTAAATTGTTTTGAAAAGAATAGGAGATGCTACTCCATGGTAAACATGCCACTGTCTCAAATATTTTGAGACCTGTAGCAGGCATCAAATTTGAAATGAGCTCATTTTGTGCATAAAATAAAACAAACTATCCATTTAAAGAGGCGTACAAAGTAAGCAACTTCATTGCTTTAGTGAAAGTACAGACCCTGATGGTCCAATATTACTCCATTACAAGTAAAAGTTGTAAAGACAGATTTTTAATTAAAAGTAAAGTAGAAGTACTTGCTTTTAAATGTACATTTCCTTTTTTATGTCAATGCACTGCTTTATAATTGTTGCATGTAATACTTGCTGTATAACTTTGCATCAGCAACACTGCTTTAACAAAAAAGCAAAACAGCAAGACTTATTTGACATCAAAATTACAATTTCAAAAATGCTCTCTATTCGCTCTTGCAGTACTTTGGTGTCATATATAGAACGATCTGTGCAGTGCTGCTTCAAGTCCAACACCTGTGTTTTATCAGGAGACACACAACAGTTCTGTGGCTTTATATGTAATATTTACACTTACACTATTAGGCAAAATCAGACAATATTGTGTCTAATATAACATTATTAACTTATTATTAAATTGTTGTAAATAAATATCACATTTGCAACTGGTCAGTGTAAAACAAAATATATATATATAAATATTATGCTGGGAATTCACTTCATGTAGCCCTACAAGAGTGATTACTGGTAAACTGTCTGAAAAAAAAGACAATCACATTTTAGAGAAGAAAAAAATCACCCACTGAAGCTGCTACATAGTAACGACTTTCTACTTCGAAGACCTTGATAGAAATGTAGTGGAGTGAGAAGTACAATATTTGTCTTTCACATGTAGTGAAGTTAAATTTATACGTTTCCAGAAAAAATATATTTAAGTAAAGTACAGATACTTAAAAGTGTACTTAATTACAATACTCAAGTAAATGTACTACTGTCCGCCTCTGGTCTTGGGTATTCGGTTGCATGTAATGGAATTAAGTAATTTAAATACAAAATAAATGTAACAGTTTTTTTTTATAATTTTTTTTTTTAATAAAGCAATGTTAGATGCATTTGTTTCCTGTCATAGCTATGTAAAGATTTGATTTCAAAAAACAGTATTAAACTATATCTTGTTATAATTTTAAATCTACATCTGAATGATCTCAAAGTGAAAAAGAGGTGCTAAAGTCTGATTTCGTGGGGGTATTGCCTCAAAATTAAATAATTATAATCTTAATTCAAGTGAAGAAGGATTTTGAGAAGTCTGACAGTAATGAGTGTTGAGTCCTTCTGTAAGGTTAACCCTGAAATGTTTCAAAATGATTAACAGTTGAAAACATTACATTTACATGTATGCATTTAGCAGATGCTTTTATCCAAAGTCATAATATCCAAAGTCCGGTCATAATATTTGAAATGGTCATATTTTTATAAATGGTCAGTCTTGGAGACCAGCTTTCAGACCAGTTTGCTCAGTCTAGTAGACCAAATTAAACCAGATAAGACCAGCAGATCATTAGGGAATAGCTGAAAACACCAGTAGCATCAGTGATTCTGCATTTGTAACACGCAGCATAGAAGATCAAATAAATGTTGTAGAAGTTTAAATGTTTCAGTATGACACTGAATATGTATTTGAGGTGATAGTAGCAGTTTTAACAAAAGTAGTAACGGTCGCCATAGTGACTGTGAGCAGCAGCGTGAGATTTGAAGGGTCTGATTTTCTCCTCAGGGACAGTCAGCGTCAAAGTGGATAGACTAGCAATGTCCGCTGCTTTATTGTGTTTCATAGCCATAAACATCCTGACCTTGGGTTTTCTAAACAGACGGTCCATGGCAGTTTTTAGTATCGCTATAAAACACATCTGAGCAGTCTGCACACCGTGCCCACACACAAAAACACATACAGATATGCATTGTGTCAGTGTTTAAAATAACTAAAACATCAGAAGCAATATAGTGATGTGTTTGCTGTTTGGGAAATACTAGTTTAGTTAATTTGACTTAAACTGTGAATAGTTTACTCTGAAACAACACAGAATGTACTTGCTTGTCACAGTGATACGACATGATGTAAACCTGGTTGATACTAGGCCTGTGTATTTGAGCCTGCAATAAAAAAATAAAATAAAAATAAAATACAATATTTTTACACTAAAGCAGCATTTCCCCCCCTCTAAATTAGAACATGTCAGTTAATTTACAAAGGTAAAAACATATTATTATTAGGGGTGACCCCGAATAGTCGATTTCGATGATTCGATAGAAATAGTCTGATTCTACTCCCAATCTCACAGGCGAATATTTGCGGGGTGTTATGATAATGCCATTTTGACCAAATCGACCGTTCTTCAGCGTGCGCAGCTCAAAACAGAAATGCAGAACATTAATAACTATGGCATATAATCTACGTTACGCTATAATAAGAGTACTGTTTAAAAAAATGTTGTGAATTCTTAGGGATGCTGACATTCAATGTTAACTATCTTTTAATAAAAAAAGAAAATATGATTTACCCCATTTTTAAATAATAAGGCGTCCGTTAATCATTTTCCCTGTGTGTTAAAGTCAGTAATAATTACTGTCTAATGTCGGACTTGACTCTTGGTGATGTATTTTGCCCCGCCCCAAAAATATGATTCGACTATCAATTGAATATTGGCAATATTCGAAAATTACAATTCGACTATGAAAATCCTTAGTCGAAGACACCCCTAATTATTATGTTATATTATTGTCATATTATTAAATCAGTAAAATGTAACATTTTATTCAAAGCAAAATAAAAAATATGTAAAAATGAAAGCTAAATATGTTTTTAGTTAGACCATTAGACATTAGCTCTGCCTTTATAATAATAATAATTGTAGTGGCTAGGCGTCCACTTTGGTGGCTTAACAAAGAAAGGGCTTGACACTCATAGTCTTTACAAATCCATTGTCCACATACTTGACTGGTCCAAACTTGATGAATCATTTATTGCCATTAACAAATAAAAATACAAAATGAAAAACATAATCTCAATAGAGTTAAGGATTGCAACGATATAGCTTAGAGTGGAGCTTGAGTCAATGCATGGCGTCAGACCGTGAGGTCAAAGACTGTCACTTCCTGTTTAGCCACACCTTCAGGTGACATCACAGGTCTTTTATCTCAGAGAACTTGCATCTCCACCTGAGCCACTAGATGGAGTCAACTTAAACAACACATAGAAATACAAAATATCAAACAAATTATCTTTGCATAAACATACAGTATTTTGGCTCCTACAATAATAATAATAATAAAAGAAAAATACTCCTACTTCTAAAACTGCTTTTTATACTGACAATAAGTGCAAATAATAACTGGACAAAATCAGAATGTATTTATTTTACTATTCAATAAAATTAAAATTAAATATAAAATAAAAATCGGCCTCTGTGGACACAGGGAAATACACATTTCTAAAAGTGGAAATGAAGAGAAATATCTCTCAAAGAAAATAAATTTGGCAGTTGTATGAAATGCAAAATAAAAGTGCTTTTGCACAGAAAATAAGTGCAAATAATTAAAAATAATAATAGTAATAACGATGATGATAATAAAGTTGCTCTAGTCAGTAAAATAATCGAATTAAATAATACATTTTGTTATAATGTGGTAGAGGCTGATAATATTGAAAATACATGATTGCTAATTATTACTAATCACGGTATGTGTCACAGCTTTGAATCCCATGAAGAATGTCATAAACAGTAAGAGCAGACGTTGCTGGAAACAGTATGGTGTAAAGGAAAGGAAAGAGAGAGATTGTATATAGTCCTGTACTGTGTCAGTCTCTCCCACACACTCCATTGAGCTCTGTATCTCATTCTATCCTTCCTTTTGTTCTTTTTTTTAATTTCACAGGTGCTTCTCCTGTCTTGTTTTTATTTGTTTCCCCAGCCGCCACATTAGACAGGGATCTCCAGCATATGAAGTGCTAGTCTTATCAGGATGTGAGTGTGCGTGTCCACAGGCAGAGCAGTAAATGGGTTGTGCCTTTCTGTTTTCTTTACAAATAAAGCAGTCAATGCATCGACAAGAAGCATCTTCACTTCCCCTGACCTTGTGACCTCAGCCCTGCCAACTACGTGAAGAGGCAGATGACTATCAACATGCTGTCCCACAATCACCCTCTTCCTTGGCAGTCTCAAATCACCCTGAGTTTGAGTGCAGCCTCCAGCAGGATATTACAACTGTCACTTCAAAAAGCAGCGATCTGACCTCTCTCACTCGTTCAGTACTAAGGGCTGCATTAAATGCACTGAAAAGTAGATTTATGTCTTAGTTCTTTTAAGTTCACAAAAATGTACACATGATTTCTACTCTTACAGTAGCTTTAAGTCAATATAAACAGCTGTTTGCAAATCATTCTGTAGATTGTGTTTTTTGTTTTGTTTTCAAGAATTTATCAAAAGTGACACTAAATTTCACAAAGTTATTTTACAATATTACTGTTTTTACCGTATCAAAGAAATGCAGCCTTGGTGAGCATAAGAGGCTTCAAAACATAAAAGTACACCAACCACAGATTTCTGAACAGTAGTGTATTTATCAGGAATTTATTGGATGGTTAAAAGACTAAAATGCAATAAATGATGCAACAATAAATTACATCATTGTACTGTTTTTTACTTACTCTCTTGTTCCGAAGCTGTATGACTTTTATTTCTTCTGTGGAAGATAAAAGCAGATATTTTGTAAGTCAAAAGACATCTTCATAGATAACAGAATGTGTGGATGAATTATAGCTTTAAAACTGTGAATCCCTTTAAATCTAAGCATTAAAAACACAGAGAAAGTAAATCTGTGCTTCAGTTCAAAATAAGTTACACTGGCGTTCTTAGAATAACTTCACATCTTCAATTTACCCTTTAATGTGAACATGAAATGGCGCTTGCAACCCATTTTACCCACATGCTTCATACTTTTAGTTATCTTAGAACGTTTAAAATAAGTTGAACTGACTCATTTTGTTTCCTCTGCTTCCTATCTTCAACATTTACACTTAAAACAGCACAATACTCCAGGGAGAGCATAATTGTATAATGTTTATAGGAAAATGCTTCCATTTCTTTGCCTTCAGCTATTCATATCCTTCACAAAACAGCAGATCACAAAACATTATTATTTGAAGCTTTATTGCGGGTATTTTCTGCCCCTCTTTAACTCAAAGCGGAGGATTTAGTTTGACATGGTTAAACTGTCTCATTGTAGCAGCTTTCTTCCTATCTACCACACATGCACAAAAGGCACTAATGCGGCTGCAATGTGACACGTCCCCATATCAGGTCACGCTTAACATATGTGCAAAATAGACGGATCTCTCTTTATTTCCCTTTCGTTCCTAGTTATTATCTCTGTGCCACCCAGAGCAGGAGAAGCTCAGAGAGACTGAAGCCACAGGGGATCTGCTTTAGCTCAGACTGAGTGATATGTGTCCAGGCGGGCATGGGATCAAACGGGCGGCCCCCTGTTCGCCTGTCACATGTGTTCAGACTTCGCGTGTGCCTCTGAGCTCCGTTATCAAATATGGTGGCTCATCCCCTGACCTTTTGGGCAGAGCAGTGAAGATTTGAACGGCGAACAAATTACATCAAGTCCCTGCAGCTTTACATGTCATTGTGCAGCTATCCGGGTACATGTGTGTTAGCCATGACAGGAGTGAAGTTCTCTGATGTGATGAGTCTGAACTGATTCCAAACGTTGTCTCATGTTGCCTTTTGGTCTCTGGTCAACTCTTGCCCTTCAGTTTTTGAAAGAAAAAAAGACAAAAAGAAAGAAAGTAAGAAGCTGAGACCAAGTCCAAGTCAAAAGAGCTAACTTCCAAGTAAACAGAATTTTGTCCAAAAATGACGAGTTGACTGCTATCAAACACATAGCATATGTACATAAATAAATACAAAGTAATGCATGTAAATAAATTACTTGAAACAAAATAACTTTACATAAATTAATAAATTAATTTATTAAAATAATACTACTAAACAAATATTACTAATTTTTTTGTAATAAATTACTTAAAAAATATCAAATTCTGAAATAAATTAATAAATAAATATGAATTTAAATAAATAAGTTACTTACTGGTACGAAGAAGAAAAAGTTGTATTTTAATAATTGTACTAAGCACCCATTCACTAGCCACAATATCTAATAACAATTATGAAATTAAATAATATTTGACGTAAGTAATATTCCAAAAACCGTATTGCCTATTGCCCTGCTTACTCAATATTATTTTACCAGTTTGCAGCCAAACTCCCATCAAACCTGACTGAATTTGACTGTATTTGATCTCTTTTCAAGTCTGAAGTCTGGCTTAATGAAGTCCTCCAGTAATTTGAATCAGAAAAAAAATCTAATTCCCTTTAACTTTATTCATTTTGTTATTTTCCAATTTGTCTGTTTATCTTTCACTTCTGCCCTCTCATCACCTTTCCTTCCCGGGATGGACTTCTGCCTAATACAGATGTTTCTCTCTTTTCTCTTTAACAAGGTCCTTCTCTCCTCTACTGCTCCTAAGAAATAATGATCAGAATTTAAATCAGAAATGACTTGATTTACCACGGATAAAAATGTACACTTGCATTTATAAAACTTGTTGTTTGAAATATAGACTAATGAAACAATGTACATGTCTATAGCAATATTATATTTTGACTGTGCACAATGCCAATACCATGATACTTAACATGATACTACAACTTTTTTTAAAGGATTTTTGAAGTACTATGGTAAAAAGTGCCATAGTATTCCAATCCTATACATCACTGTACTATACCACCGCAGTACATTTTGTAACCTGTATCTTTAAAAAGTACTGTATTTTTGGATCTGAACCCAAAAGCTATTATATATATAAAATACCTTTGCATTGTGATTAGTACACAAGCCATTGTCGGCTGACTGGCTTGGTGAAACATTCTCAGATTTCTGAATCTTACATCAGCTGAATTTATGAATTTCAATTGCTCAGTTTGACATTGGCTTTGGTTCACAATGCACAGAATTATGATGGAAGCATAGATTATCTGAGAAAAAGTCTGACAGCAGGTGAAGTTCATTGTTTGAAGTCTCAAGGCTGAAATACGTGGATGAGAATCAGCCATTGTACCTTAAAGTGCAAACATGGTACATATGACTCACTTCTTCAACATCTTTGTGTCTTCTGCACTATTCTCAGCTCGGTCTCCTTCATTTCCAGGTATGTAACCTTCTCTCCCTTTTTTTCCCTCCCTCCTTCTGTCCTCCATAAAAACCCACACAATCTTCATCAGCTTCTTTCTGTTGGTCTTTGTCACATACTTTTTCCATTTTTGCTGTCTTATTTGAAATGTTTTCCTCTCCAGCTATTTTTCTCTGTTTACCTTGTTCTCTTTCTGTCCACCTGTCCCTTGCTCCTTTACGTGCCGTCTCTATTTTTCAAACTCAACGTGTCTTTTCACGGAGTTGCGCCAGAGTCTCGCTGGAGAGTCAGGCTGTTGACGGTTTTGGAGGTGAAGACCCGTCCTCTTTGTGGACTCATCATGGGACAGACCGGGTGAAGGAGGGTCAAAGGCACACATGTACATACACGAATGCAAACACACGTAGTTGCTCTTTTCAAATTAGTTTGAAGGAGATAGAATTTGATAAGGAGAGAGGTGTTGTTGTTGTTCCTTTGTTATCTTTGTCTGGTCCAGATTGCAATTTGTTCTAGCCAAGTACTGACTATGTAACAAGAAGAGACAGCCTGACCAATATAAAAAGCGGCCAAGCACAAACACTTTGTGTTTTTACTTGAGTAGTTTTATTTGAAGCAAATTTATTACAATAAATAAATAAATAAATAAATAATGGGGTGAAAATCACTTTGCAGAAACAAATAATAAAAAAAGTAAAAAAGGGTAAACTTTTATATCTTTCTCAAAAATAATTATTTATTTCACATAAAAAAAAGTGTTTAGCAATATTACATGATTACGAGTGCTTTATATGTGCTATAGAATGGAAAACTGTATTTACCTTGGCATAGTTGAATAATAAGAGTTCTGTACATGGAAATGACATACGTGAGACTCAAACACCATTTTTCCTCCTCCTTATGTAAATCTCGTGCAAAGACCACTGAAAAATAGGCAAATCAGAACATAATACCGACTGTGACGTTACAGTTGGGGTCACTAATAGTAACGCCCCAACATTTGCATATACCCGCCCATGTTCTGTGCCAGCTGCCAGTCGAACCTGAACAGCCGAATGATCAGAAGTTATTCAGTTATTGTGAAGAAACAAGCTAATAATAGCGAAAATGGCAGATAATGGAAATAAATGTTATATTCCAGGCTGTGCAGGGGATGTGAAGTGCAGGGGTGTGTTGGTGTCTGTATTCAGAAAGGCACGGAAAACAAATAACGCGTTCTAATAAAATAATGCGAGCCACTAAAGGGACATGGTTAGCTTCTTGCTAGCGGTATCCTGTTACATTACAGTACATAAGATTTCACTTGCCACATAAACAGAGTAAGGAGAGATGACTGAGGATGATGACGAATGATTTACAGATCCTGAGTACCACTGACAAGCATCTGATCTTGTAAAATGTTTGGTAAGAACTGCTGCTGTAGTTTACACAGAGCACATGCTATCGCAAATCTCGAAAGTGATAGTAAAAGGTGATGGAGTATTTGAATGCATTTCAATGCCCCGCAAATTAATAGCGGCTACCTAATGCCCGCATTTTATATACAGTATAATTACTCAATGATATAACTGCGAGGGAAAGTATTGAGATATATATTGTCCCTGTGTTTCCTTCCTGTTGTGTGAGCTACTGAAATGAGCCGCACTGTGAAACAGCCAATCAGAGCAGAGCTCAACATTATTATTCATGACCCTTCCAAATAAGGTAACAACAGACCATTTCATTCTAGGGACAAATCCTAGGGTTGTAAATGGACATGTAAAACCGTTTCTGGAGAATTGTTGCTTTACCTAATGGCACATACCTTCTATGTAGATTTAAAATATTGTATCAATGCATTCTATGGCACCTTTAAATATTAATAGATTATATTCCGACAACATACTTTTGATTTTGACACAACAGTTAAATAAAACAGGAGTTGAAAGAGTAAACTACAATTTAAACACAATGTTGCACACAGTATTTTCTTCCAGTTTTTAATGAATCCATTCAGTGAATGATTCAATCGTATAGAAAGTCACTTGTTCAAATAAATGAGTGCTTTTTGGTTAAGCAAATGATTCAATGATTCAATTGATTAATTCAATTAATGTATTTGCTCAATCAATGATTCAGTGAATGATTAAATTATATAATTTGATACAGGATCAGGTGAATAGATGATTTAATGGTTTGCTCACCTACTGTTGCAAGGATGTAACCGCAGTGTGTTCACTGGCTTTTAACAGTTATCAGATATAAAAGCTTAGTTGTGGTGTTTAACTAAGCCACATTATGGCCATAATTATATCTGATAGATGGCAATATTTACATCAACCTAAAACACACACTGACAGCAGTGGTAATGTTGAGAGAGAGTAAGGAACATAATTATCACCAATTTAATAAGCTCATTCCAAAAAGCACCCTAATTTACAAGTCCACCATAATTTAATATGCCAGTCCAGTAACACTGTTGTAATAAGCCATCTAAAACAATTTATTGGCTGTTCTTCAACCATAATTCAGCAGTGCCAAGCATGTTTTATGGATAATCAATCATTCTGCACACAGCAACAGTCCTGGATTCCTAGAATTCAGCTCACACAAACCAAGACAACCACAAGAAAACACAACTGAGGTAACTGAACTGAACACTCGGTGTCTGTACAGCTAATATGTTTTAACACTTCTACAAAAGCAGACTAAGTATTTAAATTGCAATTTAATAAACAAAGATTGCTAAAACCCTAATGCTCATTAGTCTTGTGGGTAAACTTGAAATGATTTTGCCATCATCAGATATCATAAACTACATCCTGTAACCTCTCAATCTGGTTTTCTTTGTTTTTAGACAAAGTTGTAAATGAGTTTTGATTGCTCATGTATCATCTATATATGTAGATAAACAGAAGAGTGCTGCTAGTGTGCTAGAGGCTTAACATTAACTGTGTTTATACATGGACACCAATAGCAGGATTAAGCGGATTAAGATGTCTACATTGCATGTGCAAAGCTCTTACATATACATTCACATACTTGCTTTATAAAAGGAATCCTTCCAGCAGACATGGACCTGTTCACCAATTGTCACTTCTCAGTTTAATCCACAGGATTAAAGTAATTGCAATGTTTTATCTCACAATTCAGATGTTTTAAGACCACTCCGAATTCAAAGAAGAAATTATTTTTAAAACAAAAATGTAAATGAAAAAGGTTTGATTGACAGGCGATCTGACCAATCATAATGGCAAAATCTGCCATTTTGTCTGACAAACCGACACTTGAGTAGGTTAATGTTGGTGGACTTGAACTTGAAATGGTGTATACTGACATATTTCTGTGGTTGAAACAAGTTACCTTCTGATGTTCGTTCGTGTTTATTTTGAGCGAACTAGTAAAGAGGAGGAGATGATCGGTTCACGTGCCACTTGAACTGAGACGCTATAGCGATCTGTCATGACACGTTAAAGGGCCACAAAACAGTATTTATCGTTTGAATGCTGAGGCTTTGTATCATACCAAAAGTGACCTGCTCTGTCTTGTCTGTCGGCATGTTGTCAGTTTTCTCTTTGCTCCGCGATGTATTTTTCACTACATCAGAACATGATGTGTTGCATGAAAGCACCATGGCTTGTTGGACGTAGCAACTGTAACGAAGGGGGACAGGTCTTTGCAAAGGGTGAATTGTGAGTGAACATCTCACAGTTCTGAGAACAACAGCAAAAATGTCAGTATTGGATATCTTGCAATTCTGTCTTTTCTGAGTTTATATCTCACAGTTATGAGAAAAAGTTTACTTTTGGCTAATGTTATATTAATTCTTACAATCTCATTTGGATGTTTTCAAATGATGCTGCTTACGTGCCACTGACTGTTAGTTTTAGTGTTGAAACATCATGCTATCATTTTTCATCTAAAAATCATATATTTCAAATAGTACAAATGCATACGAAATCGCCACCTCATAAAATAGTTGCATTTTCTCATGAGATGTGGTTGCAGTGGCCAAACACACCACTGATAATGTTACGTCCAGCGCAGTGCTGTCAATAAAATGTATTCACTTCCATACTTGCATTGCAAATACCCTGCTTTTATTGTCATGAGTTGTCTTTAGGGACTCATTTGTATCCTCTAAGTCAGCACTTGTACAGTAGCGGCCCAGCTTTGTATTCATTTATTGGCAATGGGATTAGAAGTTCAATGTACTTACACTTTCCACAGGCTTATTCTTGCTGTTCAAGGCAACTGTATATGCATTCTCAGCTACCTGTCCTGGTGGCATTACTGTGACTTGTGCACCTTATTAAGTCGCTTCGATGAGAAAGCATGGTGAATGTGCAAATGAATGAAGTAAACTCTGGCCCAAACCCTGGTGAAGGCCGGACTGCTGTTGTCTAGCAGCAGGGATGGGGATCGTAGTGGGGTGGGGGCTTCAGAAAAAGTAGTCACATAATGATGCAATTTCTTTGATAACAGTGTAGAGCGGAGAGGCTAATTATTTCACCTGTGTGTGTGTGTGTGTGTGTGTGTGTGTGTGTGTGTGTGTGTGTGTGTGTGTGTGTGTGTGTGTGTGTGTGTGTGTGTGTGTGTGTGTGTGTGTGTGTGTGTGTGTGTGTGTGTGTGTGTGTGTGTGTGTGTGTGTGCAGTTACTGGCATTTAGTGTGTCGGTGGCTCAGACACACACATCATTGATTTAACCTCAAGTCCAGATCTTCTGTTCAGCCTCATTAGAGCTCTGCTGCACCAGCTCGGTTTGACTATGTGTGTGTGAGACGGTTCACGGTATGTATGTGGGTTTGTGTCTTCCCTTTCTCTGTCTCGCACACACAATCATTGGATTTCAGTCTGTCTCTCTCTCCCTGTCCTTTATTGGCCCATGTCCAGTCTTGCACGGCTCACCATTCCCATTGTCCGGTCGTCCTACTGCTCTGCGTCCTCACACTAGAGACTCGTATAATCCAGCCATATAATGTCCCGTTATTTAATTAAAACTCCTCACTGCTGGCTCTTATCTGCTTGTTCTGCTCCCCGACCTGCCACGGCTGCCGATGGGCTCAGAAAAAACCCACATTACTCTAATCACCGCACATTCTGCGGCCACGGTGAGCTCAGATCTCTGCCCGAGTGGAGCTGTCTTTCTCTCCTCCGGGGGGGTTCGCTGTCTCACAACGGGCGGATGGTAGATTGAGACCTGCGGGTGGAATTCAGACAGGGCAGACTGGGTTTTATTCATCTCTTCATTACATTCAGAATGTGTCCTGGACATTTCAACAGTCATGCTTCTTTAGCTTAAAGGAATAGTTAGATCAAAAGTGAAAGTTTTGTCATTATTTACTAGTAGAATACAAAACGAGAAATCAAATCATTTTTACAAAAAGGAGAGAACAACTGGAAAGGCACAATAAAAGTAACCAAATTTGTGTGCTAAGCTCAGCCCCCATTGGTTACCGTTTCATAGAACATGTCATAAATGACCAAAGCAAATTCTGAACATTCTTACAAGTGAGAAAGATAAATGAATGAAAAGATTTTCAGTAAATAACGACTAATATTTACATCTGTTCATTACATTTTATGGCTTCAGGAGATACCTCTGTGGTATATGTTTTCAACGGTTGCAGCCACTATGAACTGACAAAAAAAAAACTGCATGAAGATTAATGTAATAGCAGAAACTATTCCTTTAAATAAAGCTGCCTTTTCCAAAGCTAATGTTTACTATGTGAATGACTTGGATGTAACAAGTGGTAATTTATTTGTCAGTTTAATTACATTTTATTTTTATGAAGCATAAGAGCAAAACAAAGAAAAAAGGAAAAAACTATATCACAGATTGTTCAAAACACAAAACAGTTTGTATACTTCTGAACCTTGGATATACAGGATGATGAAATGATGACTCTCGCTCTAACACACACACTCACCCCAAAAGACCAGAAATAAAACACTTAGCTCCAAAGCTAATGGGACAATGAACTAATGAGTCCTTCTTGTTTGTAAAGCTCCTTGACCTTTGTGATTTTGGGACCCAGTATTGATACTACAGTTCTGTTGGACAGGGGACTATAATGGCCTGGTTAACTATAATGAGGTCTTAGTGCCTTTTCGCTACTGTGAGAATACAGTGTTATGAACTGCAATGAACAGTGATGCAATACCATAGTGTTTTTTTTTTTTTGGGGGGTTCCTGGCAAACATCATTTTCGAATTAAGGTCTATATTCTGGTTAAGATTTATTTAATAATACTTTCATTTAGATAGGATGCATTAAACTTACCAAATGACAGCAAAGATTTGTATATTGTTTGTTATAGATTATTTAATCAAAGAATTATGGGGGAAAAAAGCAGCAAATCAACAAATCAGTATGATTTCTAAGGATCAAGGGACACTGAAGTAATGCAGAAAGCCTTCTGAAAATTCAGCTTTGCATCAAAGGAATAAAACATTAAATTAGAAGTAGGAAAGTATAAAAATAGTTGATTTAAATTGTAATAGGTCCCACTTTATATGAAGTGGCCTTAACATTCCATAATATTACAATATTATTTTTAATATTACTAGAAAGAAAGAAAGAAAGAAAGAAAGAAAGAAAGAAAGAAAGAAAGAAAGAAAGAAAGAAAAGAAAGAAAGAAAATAGAAACAAACAAACAAAAAACAAAGAAGTTGGCAGGTAAAATTGGCAGTTGATGGTCAGGGGATTATGAGTAACATTTTCTTTAATAAATTTACAGCAATTATGGAAATCGCTAATTAAAACACAGCATGATTCCAGCACTTAATTTGAGTGTTTTATTCTGGGAAACAGAAGCGTGAGGACACCCAGAAATGGTGATCTGTGTTCAGCATAATAGCACACATCCTGAATGCATTGTTTAGCCAGATGAACCATAATGAACACAAATGGCACTCTTAATGATTATTCCAGCATGTTAAAATTGTCAAAAATGATCCAAATAAGACCAAGCAAACAGAAAGCAGACTGATTCATTCAATTTCTTCCTCAGTTTGATAGGCTTGTTCTTTATCTTCAGAGGAATTGCTTACCAATGCTGCCTTCACGTGCTATTGGCATTATCATAAATACGAGTTTTCTAATCGGAAATTGGATGTGAACGGCCTCAAAGTCGTATTTACTATTTGGAAATTCTGAAATAATTTTGATACCAGAGTTTCCAAGTTGGGAGGGTCATAAACTTTAAACATGGTGGAGGGGAAAACCATTGCTGCTGTCAATACTGTTCTCACAACAACTAAATCAGTTTGTCTTAAGTAAAGGCAAGATATGAACAATCATTTGAAGCATATTGTTTTCTAAGCAGTGAAATAAGCATGTATTTGACCGAAATTCCAGAATTGTCAGCAAACTGCATGTATAGCGCGGTGAATGTTTATATGATCCAATGGGATGCTACATTTTATTCTTTCCGACATTAAAGGACTTGAATATGACAAGCTTGTAATCATGACTTCACAAGTGGGAAATAGGACATTTCCGATAGCACGTGAAGGGAGCACAAAGCCTAACATATTACCCTAACATCAGAGGAAAATGACAAACCATACAGTCTGATTGGCTGGTTGGAATGCAGTTCCAGGACCAACAAGTATATTGATCTAGAAGCATGTCCTACTTGGGTAAATCATGTGTCAAAGGGTTAAGTCTTAATAATGTCTGTCACATGATCTCATCACAATGCATGCTTAGTTCAGTGACTGGCACCTATACTGGAAAACAAATAGTGTAGGACTTTGTAATTATTTGTGACATATACTAGCAATTTATAAGTGAAAATAACAAGAATTTGAAGTAGAAAGACTGAAATAGTATTTTTTTAGTGTGCTTGCCATTTCATATTTTTTTTATTTTTTATTTGCTTGCTTGCTTGCTATTTTCATTCGATTTTGGATAAAATGTTTTATGATGATGATATTATTTCCAGTTCCTGACACTGGAAATGGAAAGTCAAGAGTGAACTGCATTATGGGATGCCATATTCCACATTCCTGCACTTTTGCGTAATTGTCAGCGTATGCCATTTGGAACGCAGCCCTATCTTCAAAGCCTGCCTTGAGACATTGATTGCTCTACGCCTAGATGTCCGATTGCATAAACAAACATATGCAGATATCATTTTAGACGTCAGTACGCAATGAGTATTCTCAGCCATGCCTGATCTTCCCTTAACAACTTATTGATCTGGTCCTCACAATTCACAGCAGTCTTCTCCCCTCGCCTCCCTCTCTTCTATTCTCTGTACAACAGGTTACGGTACTCCATTCTGAACAAGACTATCCCAGAAAATGAGGGAATTATGCAAATTAATCCCACCTATGACAATGCATTATGAAGAATTGCTCCCTCACATTTTCTCCGGCTTTCTGTCTTTCCTGATAGGGAACATTTTACATCCCCGAATAATGAGTCATCCAACATAATTCACTCACACTCTCCCACTTTTCTATCCCGCAGCGCTTCATCAACCTTCTCTTCATCTCCACATTTCCCAAATTAATATTTTTACATTATGCAACTGCTGTGGAAACAAATCTTTACACACGACCCCAATGAGAAAATAAAAACAACGCAGGAGATAGAGATATTAGATTCAATCCGTTTACCCTCAGAGGAGCTCAAACAAGACTGTTTTCTGGCCTCTAGTGGTCATGGAGGTGAAGTGTTGCATACGTTTACGATGCCACAAGACACAATTTCCTGACATTGATGCCTGTTAACTTACTCTTGCTCTCAGATATGAACTGACCTTCACCCAACGAATACAAAAACACATAGCAGCGGCTTTGAAGTAATCTCCAAGGTTTTCTGTACAAGCTTTGTGGTTCATAATCCCTGTCTTTCTCTCTTTGTTAGTTTTATCTTTTTTGTACTTTCAAGCAACATATAGTGGTCTTGAGATTATCCCTCAGTGGACATTATCATTTATAGCCTTAAAGTTTATATGCAAACATAAATTGTGTTGCTGTTTTGTTTACTGCACTCTTGACATATGCACTTAAAAGAAAAACTCACTGCCCAGACCATATGAAAGACTATTTTAATTTCAGTTAGTAAATTAAAAGGACAGTTCACCTGGAAATTAAGTAATTTACTCACTCCCATGTCCTTCCAAATCTATACGACACCAAAGAGGATATTTTGACTGTCAGTCTGGTTCAAATAACATTGGACCCCATTCATTTTTGTTGAACGACAAGAGGGTGAGTAAATGATGCCAGGATTTTCTTTGGTGGAAAACTTTGGTGGAACTGTGTTGTAAACTAAATGTCTTTACTATTTACAGTAACTAAATTAAAGGTTTTTAGTGAAGACTCATTTACATTATTATATGTGGACTAGAGTAAAAAAGTACTGTAAACTACTGCAAAAGTGTAGCATGTGGCACCTTTAAAGTTAAAGTATAGAATTAATTATCTACGATTTGCACCAGAATTGAAAACATAGCTAGTGTTTTTAAACACTCTTGCTGTTGTCCCATTGGTCAAACAAAAACAGGCCCCACCCCCACACTGACATTACTGGTTGAGCCTGTGTTGCGGTTGTTGTTGGGCTGGTGGAGATGCTCAAAGTACAGAATGTTTTTAAAGTGCCTCAAAAGTATATGATGTGCCCAAATATGCTTAGTTTCATACTAAATAGTAGGTAAAAACAGTAGTATGAATGCATAGCATTAAAAAAAGTAGCAGGATGACCTTACTGGTGACAACGGGAGATAATTTGAGAATAGCAGTTAACTGACGCTGGTAAGTTACATGACACTAACAACATGGCGGGTTTAGTAAATCCAGATTACATTTATACTCTAACATATTTTATTTGCAGTTGTGAAATCAACTACAAATGATCTACTTTAAGTCTCTGAAAATGGTCTTGTACATCATCTTCAAGTATATTAGCAAAAGTAGGGATGCAAAAACCCTTTTACATGCAGAGAACAAGCTTGCTATTGATGTAAACTGAAAGCTTAATTCTTTTGAGTGACCTGCAAAAAAAAGGTAACCATTAAAAAAAAAAAAAAGATACATTTTCTCATCAGACATCATGGCAGAGGGGGGACATTCCTGTTCATGATATCACACCTAAATTAGATTTCTTCCCTTTCTGATTTAATAAAGGTATTCCTGGTTGTGGAGGAGCATGGAGAGCGGGAGATGCGTGTGGACTTTCAAGTAGGTGCCGCAGTCTGTAATGAGGGAGTGGAGGATGGGGTGGAGGAGGAAACTGGATTCTACCACATACCTGTTCCCTTTATCCAGCTTTATCCAGGCTGGGGAGATTGCACCGGTGTTTAATAATCTCCTCGCATCCTGCTTGTTGAGCCACACAGCTCAAATTGAGTTGAAATATGTTCATCCTTTAGACCGGTGAGGAGAGGCTGGATGATATAACTGGGTAGAAGTTCAAACACACACACACACACACACACACACACACACACACACACACACACACACACACACACACAAATGTTGTTTTTTATGGTTAACGCGGACTCTCCAAAGGCGTAATGGTTTTTATACAGTACAAACCATATTTTCTATCTCTCTACAACATCCCTACACCTAAACCTACCCCTTACAGGAAACTTTGTGCATTTTTACTTTCTCAAAAAAACCTCACTCTGTATGATTTATAAGCCTTTTGAATTATGGGGACACTGAAAATGTCCTCATAAATCACCTTCTCCTTGTAATACCTATGTCATAACCATGTCATTATACAAATTTGTATCCTCATAAACCACCTAAACATGCACACACACCTCCCTAGGACTGTGATTAGAAAACACATCCAATTTGCAAGACAGACAAGGTAATCATATCAACCTGCTGTAGGCCTTTATTAGAGGCATAGATCTGCATCTTTAGAGTGGATGAAATCCTTCACGTCAGGTTAGTGAGGTGGAGGACATTAAAAACAGAGAGAGAAACCACACTGTACACCAATTAAAAACTTAAACTTATCTAAAAGAGCGAGTAAAATCAAAATGAAACAAAAGGATCTACAAAACCTGAATAAATCTGTTAGCATTCCCATTCATCTACAACTCTGATGTCAAAAATTGGACCACCAGCTCTGCTCCTGATGTTGCCAGTCCTGGTTATTGTTTTATTATTGAAATCTCAGCTCACAAGCCTCTGAAATGCTTGAATGAACAAATCTGATTAAGTCTTTTGATTCAACTCATTCAGCCACTGAGAACAAAATAAAATTGGATGTTATTTCATTGTAACATTCCATCAGACACATCACATTTCACATGAAATTGAAACTAAGATGTGTGAATCTTTGACCGTTTGAAAGCTTTACATAACAAGAATCAGAATGCGACTCCTCCTTAGAACAGAGCTGCAGGGCTGCACTTCCATCTACAGGCCAAAACCATCACTGCAGGAAAATTGATAGAACAACAACAAATTACTCTTTGGTACATCCAAGATCTCCGCTACAACTCCAGAAGTCTTTCTTCATCTTACTTTTTGGAGGTAGAAATAAAACCTGCAAAAATAAATAAATGTTTTCTCTCTCCTTGAGCTCCATATTCTCCTATATCGCACTATATGAGCCATACAATCCTGATGAATCAAATATGGTAGATAAAATAAACACATATGAAAACTTAAAAACTTATTTTTTTTTTTATTATTTTTTCTGAAGGTTTATTATTATTATGTATTATTATTATTATGGAACTGTTATTTCATATATCAAGGTTTACAGGGTTATAATAGCTTCAATTTGTGTGACCCTGGACCACAAAACCAGTCAAAAGGGTATGTTTTTATTTATTTAAATATAAATAAACTGAATAAATAAGCTTTCCATTGATGCATGGTTTGTTAAGACAGGGTAGTATTTATAGTTACAACTATTTGACAATCTGGAATCAGAAAAAAAAAAAAAATCATATTAAGAAAATCGTCTTTAAAGTTGTCCAAATGAAGTCCTTAGCAATGCATATTATGAAAAAATAAGCTTTGATATATTTATGTTAGGACATTTACAAAATACCTTAATGGAGCACGATCTTTAATTCTAATTATTTTTGGCTTTAAAAATTGATAATTTTGACCTATACAATGTATTGTTGGCTATTGCTACAAATAACCCGGTGCAACTTATGTCCTCTTTTGTGGTCCAGGGACATATATATATATATATATATATAATATATATATATATATATATATATATATATATATATATATATATATATATATATATATATAATATATATTTAAATATCACATGCACTAGTAGATGAGATTTATATAATGGGCTGTGATTCACTGTCCCCAAAACTAAATACCACTATGTATATGAAATATTTTATATTTAATAATAATGTTTAATAAACAACAGCAACAGCCATCATAAAAGTTGCTAGGTAGCTCAGTCAAAAGTACAAAGGCAGCACTATATACAGCATTGAAGTTACATAAAATATAAACTGATGAAATTTAATATATAGATATAAACCATCAGCCAAAACGATTTGCTCTGGAGCAAATAATAGATTAATAAGACCAAACACTACCCATGAGATTGACCCAAAACTAATTATATCTCCACTATGACATCAGAGCCAGCACCAAAATCCAGAAGATCTAGCCGAGGTGAAGCTGCTCTCAGCGGGTTATGGCCACTGATGCCCTGGAGCTCACATTGAAGCAGATTTTCAAAGAGACCATTAGCTTTATTGACTAATCGCATACTTGAAGTCTAAATAAGTGCATTCTCACCTTTAAAAAGAACTCTTAAAACTACGCACACACACACACACACACACACACACACACACACACACACACACACACATGTTGGTTTTTATGGTTTACGGGGACTCTCCATAGGCGTAATGGTTTTTATACTGTACAAACTGTATGTGCTATTTCCCTACACCTAAACTTAGCCCTCACAGGAGACTGCATTTCTACTTTCCCCCAAAAAAACTTACTCTGTATGATTTATAAGCGTTTTGAATTATGAGGACACTGAAAATGTCCTCATAAATCACCTTCTCCTTGTAATACCTATGTCATAACCATGTCATTATACAAATTTGTGTCCTCATAAACCACATAAACATGCACACACACACACACACACACACACACATATATACATATATATATATATACAGTATATTACCTATGAATTCACAACATTTGTTGAGCTAATGTTGCTATGCTTGGTTCAGACAGAATTTTATATTTCAGGGAAATTAATAGTTGTCTACGCATATTAAGCTGTGATATTAAACTACATTGCTTTAAAGTTACTGTATTTAAAAATATATATATATAAAAAAAACTCTTCACCTTTAAGGACAAGATGCAGATTTTACTGTTAGTCTTTTTAGCAATAAATTAAGTATAATCATCTGCACAGCATTAAGCCCGGAAAATATATATATATATATATTTGTTAATCTCCCTCTACTTTCCCAAATCATCTCTTTGATCTGTGTTAATTAAAGTGATAAAATCCTCAAATAAACGAACTAATGACAGTGCTGACTGCATATTAATTTTATCATAACTGAATGAATTAAACTTTAACCCCGTGGCAAACCTAACGCAAATGTTTACTTTCCCCAGTAATTAACATGATCAACTATAGATAACTGCCTCCTAGTCTTTCTCAGAATAGACTTCTAAACGATAAAAATAAACACTGTGGTGGATTTCACTCAAAGCTGTTGAACCTTGCTGATGTTGTTAACTAATTACTTTGCCAGTGATATACAAGACACCTACAGAGATCATAGAGTGTGTGGATAAATTATAGAAATGTGCTTATTTTATGTAAGACCACATCTGTCTCTAAGTTCTGCTGCATTTCTATTCAGCAGCACTGTGTTTTAGTTAGTGGTTTTTAGCTGATCATCTTTTATCTGTTCCATTTTTCTTGGTACAGTGAGCTATTTCATTCATAGTGCAGTGTTTTTGCTTTGAGTGACACCTGTCACTTAATGCATCCATTCAGTGTAGTCGGGTAGCGATACAGTATTTATAGTCTATAAGCGGTCTAGGCCCTAAACTTAAGTCCTATAGTTTGAGTGTGCTATAGGAAGTCCACAGCTTTTAACTACCAGAGCTCTCAAAGAAGAATCAAACACAGTAATGTAAGGAATGACAATAAAAGGACCGATTAATTCAATTACATTCAAGATTATTTGTATAGTGCTTTTTACGATACAATCATTGCAAAGCAGCTTTACAGGAAATTACGTTTCTACAATATATTTATATATTGCGGAAACTTAATATGTTTAATTTATGGTCAAATTTGGTTAATTCTGTATATTGTTTGAGGGTTAGGTGACATAACAAACTAGTCTGAACTCACGATAATTTAGGGTGAAAATACTAATTGATATTGTAATATAATGCAAATCATTATAATATAAATTACCTTTCAAAATCTGGGGTCAGTAAGACTTTATTTATTTGTTACAATTGTATTTTACACAAATAAACACTTATATAGCACGGAAACCTTACATTTATCAGAAGTTATAGTAAAATATACTACAGATAAATTCTACTTCAACACTGATAATAAGTATAAGACATATTTATTGAACAGCAAGCAAATTCGTATACAAGTATGGATCGCATGACATGGATAACTGGAGTAATGATGCTGGAAATTCAGCTTTGCCGTCACAGAAATCATTACATTTTTAAATATATTAAAATACAAAAGTTGATTTATATTATTAATTTTCTTATTCTACCCCTTCTTTGAAGAATAACTAGTTGAGTTCATATTTATTGAATTCCACATACTCATTGCAGCATGAACTCAGCAGTGAATTGTAAGTTAATTGCTTTAATCACATTTTACACTAAGTTGGAAATAAATTGACCAAATGTAAATGTAGTTTAATAGCAGCAGTGAATAAGGCTGTGCAGCCAGTGGTTAAATTGCACTAATGCTGTCTTTACTCCATGCTGCCCTTGTATTTCTTGTGAATTAAACAGCCAGAACTGCCTGTAGCAAACATGGGATCATTACATTGTGCAGAGCCAATTTGAGGATGAAGGGACGTGCATCCTAATGTGCACACGCTTTTGATTTGCTTTTTAAGGGAAGTTGAGTAAAGCATAAAAAAAAAAAAAATTATATATAAAATTAGTTTTATATTTAAGTGGTTTGTTCCTCATTCTGGGGCGCGGGGTTACCTTTTCTTCATAGTAGGAATTTTACCTGAATGTTGGTGGAGAACCTCAACTTCAAGTCAGTCTGCAGCTGGAACTAATGATGAGACTGCTGTGCTGTTCCTTTCACTTCATGGAGATCTTGGAGAGAAAGAAGGACATGATTTTGAGATCATAAACTTGGACTTGCTTAGTGGCTTTCAAGCTTGTGCAGGATATCCCTCAAAACAAAGAATGATGAAACATGAAAGCATAAACTGAATAATAGTAATATAAAATAATAAACAGGAATAAATAAATGCAATTTAACAGTATAATATTCATGCCACCCTTGCAGATTTAAAGGAATAGTTCACCAAAAATAAAAATTCTGAAAATGTTATGATGTATATGAGTTTGTATTATCATCTCAAGGCCAATTCACACTGCACAGACACATGCCAACAAACTCCTACAACCAAGTGGGCTCAAGTTGGCCATTGGATTTAGAATCTTATGAAAAATAACTGTCATGTTCACACTGCACCAACAGACAACGACCAACTCTCACTGACTGGGGAAAAAATGCATGATCCCATAAGCATGTTCAGTTGGGTGAAAACAAACTCCAACCAATGCCAACAGGGGTAACACACTGATCCAACAAACTCCAACAGACTAGTTTGTCTGTGCAGTGTGAACTGGCCTTTAAAGGCACAATATGTACGTTTTGGCCTCTAGAGGGCGCGCATTCAAAACAAGCAAAGAAACAAAGATGTAGTTTGATGATGCCGTGACTGAGTGTGGAATCATGGGAGTTGTCGTCTTCATCCCCAGCCGATGCAATCCGACTCATCATGTTCATGGATGAGCTAATGTATTGAAGATTTATTAAAACCGTAGTATGAGGGTGAGGCTGAAAGCCATCGAAGCGAAATTAGGCTGCTGAAGTAATTGTGTGACACACGGCTCGAAAGCAGCGGTGCTTTTATTATGCTTCCACTCCTTCCGGTCGTATATGGTGTAGGATATCAGAGCGAATCAGACAATTTAAGATTCGATCAGAACATCGAAACATGAGGAGCTGAATTTCCACAAAGAGACCCAGGATAACAAGACAAGAGTATGTCATAAATCAGATCCCCAGCCATGAGTCTGAAACGAGCCACCTCTTTCACAGAACAGCTAACGACATTAACACAAAAATAACGATTATTAAGAATCCCAACTCAGGAAGGAGATTTTAAAATGTGGGGCAAGTAACCAAGATCGATGGTCAAGGACACAGCACATCATGACCAAAATCATTAGTAGAGACTTTGTTGGTTGGGTTCCCCCACCAGGTACAGGAACCAGACTGAAATCTCTTATGAGACCTTTTAACCTTTGGTCTTCACAGAACAAATTTCTCACGTCCACAGAATGTCACAGAAACTGTGTAGATGCACGTAAAATCATCTTAAAAGGACTTATGAGAAACTAATCATTTCTATGCATAACTCCATATAATGTATGTAACCCACACTTTTGACTTCCATGTCCTAATCACTCATTGTGTATGTATTTTTAATAACTATTGAATAAATATTGAAATAGGGTTTATATTCATGTTTGGTATGTATGTATGAGTGTGACAATTCTAGCTTGATTTATTCCAATCAATACTTTGTCAAATGTATCATATTCTTGTTCTATAAATCATGTCCAAAATTATACTCTGCATGAGCGGGAAAGTTCAGACCATGTGAGTGAACAGATAACATCATGATTTATTTATTGGGAGGAGAAACAGAGCAACACCCCGAGCTAAGACAGTGTCTAATAATTGGTCAACACACAATTTTGGTATGTGTCCAAAAGCCCAGTTAAAAACTCAGGAGACCATCAAACCATGCTTTTTAGTCATGGCATTTAGCTTCTAGCTTTTCAGCTTCTAGCTTTTTGCCTTGTCGGCTTTTTGCCACTGCTTTTTAGTGCTCTTTGAGCATGCTTTGTCTTACATGCCAGCTGCTACTTAACACCACGATGAGAAGAAAAACACCTAGTCTCGTTACATCTTTTTATTATTTTACTTAGTTTCTTTTCTTTCCGTTGAATTTCATGTTCTAAGTTTGCCACAAGGTCCAGCTCCGACTTCACCCGCTTCAAACTTTAACCAGCTACTGACTCCGAGACCATTCGTCTGCCAACGCCCAAGACGTCACTTCAACGACTACTGAACTTCCAGCCAATCAGCTACCTCGGGAAACCCTATCTGCATCAACTTCAACAAGATTCTAGCAGAATGGTGCTGTTAATATAAATTTTAGCATCATTGAGAAACCCAATGCGAGGGTTAATTAAGTGATTGATGGTTGTTCAGGTCTATGCAATTGCACATATTGCTATAAACTTTAGATTTTACATTTTCATTCTCTTAAACTCATTCTTTCCTCACTTTCTCTCTTCATGCAACTTGTGTGAGTGCGTGTGTTCATGTGTTAGATTAGTTTACATGTCTTAGATTTATCAAATAAATGTCTCAATCTTGTTACTGTGCTATTAAATAGTGTTTTCATTATATTTTGGATATTTATATCCATGCAGAGTTGTGTAGAGTGAATCGCTGGCCGACTCCGTGAAAAGCCCTAAAACAGTGATTCTGTCCAAATTCCCTATAAAATCATAAATGATTCCCTTTGAGCTAAATCCACCTGTTTACCTTACAGTGGGATATTTTCATTTTGGGTAAACTTTTGGAACATAACATAATTATAATCATAGTGGAGTGGAGAGACTTTGAATACTTGCTGATAAGTATTGCTGCATGCTGGAAATACTTCATATTCTCTGTATGAAAAGTGGAAACAGTAAGGCATTACCACTAGTCATTACAACTTGACTTACAACTAGTCTAAGTCAACTTAAGCCTGGAATACACTAAGTGATTTTTGCCCTGATTTCCCCCCGATTTTACAGTCTGAACAAGTTGACGCTAGTCGAGGAAAGTCAGTGGCAGTCTGCAGATTACAGCTGACAGATTCCACAGAAAATCACGTGGCGTATTATGGTCACAGACTCTGATTTTTTAGCTTCAGACTTTGATTCTATCCAGTCGGAGGATATCAAACATGTTTGATATTTTCAGCCGATTTTAGAACACATATGTTTTCATTTGTTATGCGTCTCCTAGCAACAAGGCGCACATACTGTATCTGCATGAGTTTGTGATCGGAACAACTTTAAAGTCTGGTAGTGTATGATCTTCAGACACATAGTGTATGATGCCCAGTTTTCCTTTGTCACCATCTATAAAGTCGGTTAATGTATGATGCCTAGTGTTTTAAAAATCTGTTCAGATTGTAAAAGCTGTGTAGTGTATTCAAGCCTTTAGACTACTCAAAAAAAAAATCTATTAAAAAAAAACTCCTGGATAGCCTGTGAGAGAACTGGCAACTGCTGTGACCATGAAAAATGCATATGTTTCACATATATATATATATATATTTTTTGTTTTGTTTTGTTTTGTTTTGTCTCGAATAGGCTTCCTGGAGGAATATGCCAAAACAGCGAAGGCAAATGTAACAGTCCTTCAAATGACTCTTGGATGACTTTTACAATTCATATCTTGCCTCACAGCTGACCAGGTCCAGCAGCATTGGTTCCAAAAGCCGCATGCCCTGGAGTGGTCATATGCTCGCCTGGCCGCAGTTCGTAAACAACTTAACTGACCTGCGGTGTATTTTTCTCCAGGCAGTGTTCCAGAGAACAACGCTGCATCCATACAAAGCTGCATTTGTTGTAGCGAGGCATTGCATTACACTAAAACCAAAGCAATTAGCTTCAGGTTCAGGTTTAATTACACGAATGCAATTAAAATGGCATTCGATACATCACAATAATACTAAAATTGTAAACACTGTAATAAATTAAACAGTAAAATACTGTTCAAAAGTTTGAAGATGGATGATTTAATGTTTTTAAAAGAACACGCATGCTCATCAAGGCTGAAAATACAATAAAATATTGAATACAGTAAACATTTTTGAAATATTAAAATTGTAATTAATGTTAAATATTAACACAATTAAAAAAATAGGTTTTCTATTTAAACGTATTTTAAAATGAAATGTATTCGTTGCAAAGCAAAATTTTCAGGGCTTTTTTTACCAATTTTGATGGTAGTCTACTGTTTTTAGCATTGAAATGCAAATATTTTGCAACAGTCCAAATGCAAGCCCTATTTACTGACACTTTTAATTAATTGAATACTTCCTTGCTGAATAAATATAAAAATAAAAAGTTATTGAGCACCAAAATGTTTATGACACTTCAGCGTTTGCCCCCCTTCGATGTTCATTGAGCATTAAACTTTAATTAAGGCTTCCTTCATGAAAGTGCTATCAGTCACACGCATGCCGCCAGGAAGTCGACCAGCATCAGAACGGACATCACTTGAACGTTCAGGCTCAAGGGAGCGTAATTCCCTCAACACATCCAGTTCCCACTGCTCTCGACGTCACGAGCTGCTTGAAACTGCACGGGCTAAACATTAGCTGTCAACATGAACTCAGCGATGCTCGTTGAATTAATATTCAAAATTAGTCGGCCTAAGCGAAAATCTCATCAACGTGTCACGAGCATGATTATAAACTACTCACTGATTGACAGTTCCAGCTTTTAATTATGCAAATCAAATTTTACACACGGTTTTCAGTGAATTAAGCAGATGTTAAGTATAGCATTTATTCACACTGTATACACGATGGGGACATTCTTAACAACATTCTTTTTTTTTTTTTTTTTGAAAAGTAGAGAACCAGGATTTGTATATGGTGCATATTCTTTAGGCTACTGGATTATAATTCCAATCAACGACTTTTATTTTCTGAACACAAATTAAGATTCCGACTTTGGGGACCATTTAAAAGTGTGATGGTCTATATATAAATGGAATATAAATGTCCTCAGTAATCTGATTACACGGTGCATACAGATGAGGGCAGTATTGCGTAGAGGATGTTTTGTTCAAGAGAAAGTTCAGGTTTTAAATCACTAATACAGTCTTCATAACAGGGTCAGCATGACATTAACAAAAGGTTTTTATTTTCTTCAGTCCAGAGGTATTACTTTTTTCTCTCAGATGCCTTCAAAGATGGTGCCTTCAGCTATAGAATTCCACGGATTTGCCTCCAAAATGAGTGCAGAAAATCCAGAAACCTACCATCACACAAAACTGAAGCAGAAACATTGTATTTCTTGCATGCTGAAAATCAGATCATTACTGTGAAATCCGTTTTCTCTCCGGTACACTACCACTGAAATTAAGCTTCATGGTGAAAACTTCTACATCATACACACACATATATATATATATATATATATATATATATATATATATGAATGTGTGTGTGTGTGTGTGTGTGTGTGTGTGTGTGTGTGTGTGTGTGTGTGTGTGTGTGTATATATATAAATATATATATTTATACATATATATATATGCATGTGTATGTGTGTGTGTGTGTGTGTGTGGCATGTTTATGTGGTTTATGAGGACACAAATTTGAATAATGACATGGGTATGACATAGGTATTACAAGGAGAAGGTGATTTATGAGGACATTTTCAGTGTCCCCATAATTTAAAACGCTTATAAATCATACAGAGTGAGTTTTTGAGGGAAAATAGAAATGCACCGTCTCCTGTGAGGGCTAAGTTTAGGTGTAGGTAGTGTAGGCAATAGCAGATAAAACATGTTAAAAGCAAATACAAAAAATATCTGTAGCCATTTGAAATTAGAGGCAACTGCTGTATTTCAATCATGATCCAAACAGAGATGATACACAACCAGCACGAGCAGTTGGTTTTGATATAAATTAGACTGTATAATTTCATGAATTAAGATAAAAACAGAATGATATGGCTTTAGATATGAAATTATGCTACTCAAGACACCTGCACAAAACAAAAACAGCAGACCGACTTAAAGAAAAAAATAAATTCACTCTCTGAAAGCAGGTGGCGCTTATGAGCAGCCACAGTAGCGTTTCCTTGGTTACCACAGTAAACAAAGCAGCTCTGCTTCCTTTATAAATACAGAGGTAAGAGAAAAAGAAAATACCATCTAAACTTTTCTGAAGACCTTTCTTCCTATATTTTGTGCATCCTGGACAGCGGTCTTGCTCTGCCTGCTACAGTATTTTATTATCTTTATGTTCATCTTCAGCGTCTTTGGTATATGTTAACAGCCATTTACATGCTTAGTTATATTTACACTCAAATTAGGCTATATTTTGGGAAATTATTGCAATACAGTTTATGTGCAGTTCCGGAAGAGAAATAAGCTAAAAATAATTTAAAAATGATTGTACGTTTGTAGCAAAAACCATTCGGTTACGATTTATGTCCGGTCGAGCATAATGATACAGTAGGCTTAAATCTTAAATGTGTCCAATGATTGTAAATTCTGTGGTAATATAATCAAAAACATTTAAGACCCACCGAATCTGAATTGAAGACAATGTTTGCTCCAGTGCAATGAAGAAAAAGATGCAAATTAAAGGTTGATCACTGGAAGCAGTAGCACTTGTCCATGCATCACATCCATCCAGACAGCTTTCTGTTCTGAACGCATTTATCCCACTTTGGCGTGCAACATTTTGCAATGCTCAAAGTGTACCACCCTAAAAGTGTGGAAACCAGGAGAAGAATCATTCAAGAAAAGAATAAAAACATTATTAAAGTTATAATATCTCATTTCAGGCTATAATTGAGAGTCACGAGGCAGAACGAAACAGAATAAAGCCTTAATTTTGTAATATTGTGGCAATTACGGAGGAAAGCTATGATGGAAACAGCAATCTGATTGTCTCAGATGATGGATGGGCTTATTTCAGAGTGATCTAAATAATGGTAAACCTATGATTAAAACCTAAAGCGTATAAAGAGACCTTAAAAAAACAAAAAAAGTCCCAAATGAACAGCACCTCTCTGGTATGACTTTGTTTGATGAATAATAACTGCTCCTGATTTTGGTCTCAAGCAGCTTTTTCTTGAATCATTCATTCATGTGATTCTTTATTCATACAGTTTTTTTAAAGAACCATGTAAACAAGTCTGTGGTTTGCATGCACAGAAGACCACTGCTCCTGTAATGTGTACGAGAAAACACAATGACCCATTCAGGGAATATCCTCCGTATCTTACACAGCAGAAAGCAAGATAGATTGTCCCTGCAGTTGTAATTAATCCTAAGGGAAACATTTGGGAGAGCTGTACTTCCAATTATCACACTTAATTTAGCCCAGGGAATCTAATTTGGGAAATCTATTTACAGACTCCTACACTCTCCACAAAGGGAAATCCAGTACCTCCAATAAAAAAAAAGAAGAGGCAAAAATTACTTTGAAAGAGTCATGAAAGCACAGCCAACTGTTATTAGCTCCTGACAAAGTACCAGTCATTCATGCATTTTCAATATAAAGTTCATGCTGAATAGAGCTGCGGTGAATTAGCTTGAGGCATTTTTAAACAGGGTCTTCCAACAAAATGCAACTAGGGCAATCAAAATGGAAATATCTTAACATATCCCCATGATTTTGGCTCAACCAGCAAGGTGGTATTGTGATTTGAGAATGTATTGCCAGTCATGTAATACGATGTATTAGTGTGTTATTTATTTAAAAATGGCACAGAGCTGAACATCGAACACTTTTTTTCCTTTATGTTGTGCTATTTTGCTATAACATGTTTAGTTTGTGCTGAGCTTTATTTTTCGGATCTGTTTGTATCCCAGACAACTATGACAGATGCTCCTTGAAGGAAAAATAAATACATAAAAATGTTCCTTCGTAGAAACACAGCATATTGTTGTATTATATTCTATGCTGCTCTATTGCATCATGCTGTGGGAAATACAATACACAGAAGCAAATGCAATTGTAAACTTATAACAAAATAACATTGAAATTGTTGAAATCATACAGTGATTAACATACATCAAACTGTAATCATAATACAATACTCATACTATTTGTATGGGAGAGCTCCCAGACAGCATGTGGTAATGGCTCTGAAATCTCACACTGGGACTCCACACTGGCGTGCTTTATCAGAGCCGAGTGCAGATCACAATCGTCTTTTAGTTTTTAGGTATTGCCAGGTTCAGGTTTATCATATCTAGGCCAGATCAGACCACTTAATTCAAGATGTAAGTTGCATCAAACCAAAAAAAGACAAGCCCTGTCAACCATATCAATGGTCTCAACACCTGTCAAGTTCCCTTTACCAAGTTATGGTGTAATAGATGGAAATCATACAGATTTCTAGCTATTATGGATAACAATTAATGTGTATATTTGTAATATTTATACTATAGCACATGACTGTATCACATCAATTTCATACATAATATTTATATGTGAGCAAGCGTGAATCTTCTGAACTGTAAGATCAGGGGTGATTTTTATGCTCTTTTGACTATTAAAATCATTAAAAGTATAGAATCCATGTTCGAGCAAGTAGCATTTAAGAATATTTCAAATTTCAATAAATAAAATAAACAAACAAGCAAGAAAGGCAGACAGACAGGGAAACAGGAACTGAAAAAAACTTTAGGAACATAATCAGAAACATAAAACAGGGGAACAAAGACTGGGATCGTGACAGCCACAATAGTGATCCACTTAATGTTTTTAATTTACTTAATAAGTAAACTTGCATGACTGGATAAATAATAAATGTAGCAATAAATACATAAACATCAGTTATAAAGCACCAAATTTAAGCTCTAGCTCAAAGTTCACCTACAACTCCTAAGTTAATGTTTACACACCAGCGAACTCTCTCTTCCTCTGTCTCTCTCTTTTATACTGCATCTGGTAAAGCAAAAGCAGTTTTCTTCTGTCTACATGAAATATCTCTGAAAATGGAGAATGGACATTAGCGTACAATACATTTTGCTATAAACCGTGCCTGAAGGATTGCTTACTAATTCTGCTTGGAGAAGGTGAGACATTCTCCTCATTATCATATTTGTTTTTCATAGTGAGGGATACAAAGAGCTTTGTGTGGTGGATTCATTTCAAAAGTGCAACACAAAGAGGTATGTTTTGTGTCCATTCTAATTTAATATGTTGCTGTCAGTATGTGCATTGGTACATTTGCCATATTTTTTGGTATGCTTTTCATTTTTGGTAATCACATACACACATAAATTGACATTGCATGCCTATAGCTTAATTGGATGAATAAATGTATTGCTTCATAGTATTTGTTTCATAATTTCAGCTATAATAAATTAGTGTTCTTGCATATCAACATATATGTGCTGGACAATATTTTTGAAATGTAATTGCTTGTATTTTGGTTTCATTTTCAGGAAGAGTGGTGGATGTTTTGTGTTTTTAAATAGAAGACTGATGGCAATCGAAAAGGGTATAGTACACATAATACAAAAGGAACTACAAACTCAAAACACAAGTATACATTAAAATTATTTAAAAAAAGAGAGAGAAACTAAGAAAAATATGCTAGTGGCAAATAATGACTGAATTCTTTACATTCAGTTTTACAGCCCTATCTGGGAGTCCTCCACCTATTATTAACGTTGAATCCAATATCCATTGTTTCTTTGAATGAAACAGGGACTTTGCCCTTTCAGATAAACCCATGAAAAATGGTCTTCTGCACATTTATTGCACTGTATTTAGTAATTTGTCTTATCTACATTTATGCGACCTGTTTCACCCAACGTCAACATCATCGTGTTGCTCATGATTGAAAAAATAATAATAAATAGGTAGACTTCACCCTGAAAACAAATACTGGTCAAAAATAGGTTGGGCATAACTATTCCTTGTGGTAGTAAAGGCATGAATCATTTGGTTTCAGTGAAGATAACATGAATATGTGTTATGAAACCTCAAATGGAGGTTTACAGAAAAATCCACATTTTAACTGTGTTTCATTTCCAGTGACAGATATCCCTTCGGATAATGTGTATGCTTATGCATTATCAAAAACCCTCACAAAGGTCTCTTCTCCTGTGACAGTGGGTTTGTATTCAGAATGTCACAACAGGATCAACATGGTCCTCAAGAACATTGAGGGTAAGTGTGCACACTTGTCAAACAATTTTAAATTATTGCATATGTCTCCCAGATGTCCTCCAAAAGTCCTGGATATATTGACGTTTCTTACACTTTATCTCCTGTTTTTTTAAGTTCATATGAATAAAGAGACCAAAAGAAGAGAAGAGAAGTACATCAAGGAACCAAAGCCTCGCTCAATTACTCCCTCTATTTCTGACATGCTTTCTCTGATCTTGCGGCTCCTCTTCTTTCGGCCTGTGTGGACGGAGCAGAACCAGAGCATGAAGAACATTCGTTATATGTTTGTGAGGTTCAGCGCATGGCATTTTGCAGGCAGCGACCTTCTCTGGGCGGGACTGGTAATGCAGTTGAGCAAGGCTATTCAGAACAGCTTTGGTAAACTCCAGCTGGGCCTCTTCCGAGTCGTCCAACATGACAAAGTGGAAGATGCAGGGAAGAAGAAGATTGAGGATGTTCCAAAGAACTGGAGGTCCAAAAAGTTGGTCTGCATCCCCATTTGGGCGCTAATACTTATAGGATTCATTGGCTCAATCCTTATTCTGGTTCCTCTCATCATGTTTGGATTTCCTCTTCCGAAGGAACACTTAGAAGGAGAAGAGGTTGAGGAGTCCAGTGGTTCTGGTGCATTGGAAGGTTTCGCCATCGCTATAGTTGGGGTCCCTGCGGTCGGAGCTCTACGATTCATATTATTGTTGTTGAAGAACCTTATCTTCAACCAAGACCTCAAAATTAGACAAGGGCTGGACAACAATAAGGTAAGTCAACAGCTGGGACTAATGCATGAAGTTCGGTTGGAGATGAGACTGATGTGCTGCTTCATTCACTTCATGGAGATCTTTGAAAAGAGGAGGATCAGGGTGGTGTTGGAGATCACCAATTTGGATCGTTGCACACCAAAGAAAATCGTCGGTGTTTTGGATGCTATCAACATTCTCCTATCTGATGAAGAGAGTCCCTTCATTTCTGTTCTTGCTGTAGATCCAGAAGTCCTGGTTAGACAGGTCCAACAGGCAGAAGACTGTCTAAGCAAACGAGATTCTGCGTATGACTTTCTAGATCGCATAATCACACTGCCCTTCACCGTGCCTCCACTATCTAATGCCTCAAAGTCCAGTGTTTTTGAAAACATTGTCCATGGTCAGTCAGAGATCTCTGAAAATATTCCTCTTGAAGAGACTGGAACACCTGCTTTAGGAGATCCCGGGACATCATTCTCTGTGGAAGATGAGTATTCTGTAAAGTACAGCGAGGCTGAAGAAGAACAAGCCATCCCTTTGATTGCAAAAAAAGAAAATGTTGAAACCTTTGCTGCAACAGAACTTAATCTTCAAGAAGTGGATAAGTTAACTGAGTCTGCATTTTCCTACATCACCTCAAGAGATAAAAGCAAACTTCCATCTTACATATCTGGAGACACCATGTCAATGAGACGAGTAATTAACTCCATTCGAGTAACTGTTATGATTATGGAGACCCGAAAATTGGAGCCTCCACCTGCAGAGAAAATTGCTGCATGGGTGGTTTTGGTGGACCGCTGGCCTTGCAGATTAAGTTGGATTCTTCAATGTGTTGAAGACGACCAACAGAGTGACGAGATAGATCAATCAATCTGTGCTGTTGATAATACCAAGAAATTATGGGATGTGTTTAATTATAACAGTCTGGAGCTCTGCATCATTGGACATGCAGTGAAGAACTTTCTAGAGAGAGACGGTGACCCTGAGCTGTTCGAGATTTTCCTAAAGAACCACTTCGAATTCACTATAGAGGATTTGGAGAAGTTTAAGCTTTGTACAGTGAACTTAAACTACTCCATCAAGAATCAGCTAGCCAGGATCCGTGGGAGCCGCAGACTCAAGAGAGCAGGGAGGAATGCTTTCCAGTCGCTCTCATCACGAACTGTAATGAACATGAAAACAGAAGACATTTGTCAAGAGGTTTGTCATTTTTTTAAGAAACAATTTCAAAGCTGCAGTTCCTTTAAACATAGCAATATGTACACGGAAATGTGTGTGTGTGCTTTTTTTCTTTGTTTATTTACTTATACAACCACCATTCAAAAGTTTTGGGTCGGTAAAATATTTTTAAAGTCTCTTAGTATCACAATAAAGCATTTATTTGATCAAAAATACAGTAAAAAAGCAGTAATATTGTGCCATTTTATTACAGTTTAAAACATTTTGTATAATATAAATAATTTATTATTGTACATTTTGAAAAGTGAGTGTGCTGCTTAATAATGCTTAAATTATGATTTGCTGAAAATATGAGAATTTTCCAGGATGAATTAAAGTTAATCTATTTAAAATAGAAATATTTTGTAACATTATAAATGTCTTTATGGTCTCTTTTGATATATTTATTGAATTCTTGAATTAAAATATCAAAATATGAATTTCATTTTGAATTTACTGAACACATACGTATCCACGTTTGTTGGATATTTATTTTAAAGTTTTACAAATTGTATGTACTTATATGCATTTCTTTCTTTTTAGCTGTCAAACCTGAGATTCCCAGATAAATATCTCGAAACGGTAAGGGACAATTTCATAGATGGCAGAACGATTCTCTTCAGTGATCCCAAAGACCTCAGGCAAGTCCTGCAAATGACTCTGGGTGAATGGATGTCTTTTCAAATTCATTTCCTCGGGGTCATACCTTCTAGTCAGCCAGCTCAGGCAAAAACTCTTCCAAACGCCACAAACCCAGGAGTGGTCATATGCCTATCTGCAAATGGCCTGTAAGAAGTATAACTGACCTTGAGGTTTGCGTCAGTATATTTTCTTCCTGTGCATGCTTTCAATGGACTAAGAATGATTCAGGAAACAATGCTGCATTCCTAAATATTATTCCTTCATGGCAAAGCTGTAAATGTATACCAACAAATCAAACTACTCAACAAATGATGACAGTTTCAATCTTCAAACAGATCAAATGTGTAACATGCATTATTTATAATGGGAATAAGAAGGGTTGTTTCTTTTAACCATTAAGATGCTTTTCCAATTATTCTAAATAAAATAATCTACTACTGAGTGTCATTTCTGCATGAATCAAAATAATAAAGGATGCGGCATTTTCTGCAATGTGGAGCATAAAGTGTAATGCAAAATTCACCTACGCTCAAACTCATGTATATGTTAGCTTTATTAATCTTGATTAATGTATTTATTCTATCTATTGACTGATAATACAAAAATGATAGGTGCTGTGCAACCATCTTCTCTAAAAACATGAAAAAACTCTTCAACTAGTCTACACTTGTTCCCCACACATCCACACCTGAGACACAGCAGGTGCAATTATATCACCATTCATCTGGAAAATACTGTCAGACCTCTGATCTGTGAAGGAAAAATAAATAAAATCACAAAAGGCATTGGACTTTACAAAGCCAAATTTAGTGTTTGCAAATTAAAAGGTTTATGTGCATCAAAACTGGTTATATAAACAACCTGCCCATCAAACAAAGAGATGGATTATTATTTATTAGTATTGTTGTTCAGAATAAAAAATATGAAGGGAGACATTAAGCCTAAAATGAAACAGCGTGGTATATTTAGAAAAATATCTCAGAGGTAATTTGTACACGGTTCATATCTATACACATAAAATGTTTATGGCCACCAAAGGTTCATCTCATACAAAGTTCAAACATATAACACAAAACATAAAAAATTAAATTCTACAAAAATCCACATGAACATTTGCAACAGTCAAACAACCTCATACTCCTTTAATCTAAACTAAGGAAATACAGTATGTGTTACTACAGTATGTCATGTTGTACGTGAACCATTTTTCATGAAATTCCCATGGCAGCTCCAAAGTTTCCGGTTTCATTATATCACTCTTTTTTTTCCATACAAAAAGTTTGGCAGTGTTCAGAATCTGTACTTTGACATTTTAGTTTTACTTTCTATAAAACTTGAATATAGGACTGAATGACAGCGTGCAGATTTTTTTTTAATCGCACTGCCTGTCACTGAGTTTTACTTTATGCTCTGTGGGAATGGGGCTTCTGAGAAAGCGGAGAACATATATATCTCCCATGCAGCTCAGCGAAGACCTCCCACGGATCTATGGCGGAACATAACACTAATGTAAAAGTTTGAATTATAAGTTATAATAGTCAAATATGCACCACTGTGAAAGCAACGTGAAACAACATCCTAGAAAATATGACAAAAATAGCATGCATAATGGTACTTTTGGAGAGATATAGGCTATATATTTTTAGTTATGACAGTCAAACATGTGCCACTATATATATATATATATATATATATATATATATATATGCTAATTTGAAGGAATATAATTATGCAACTTTTTGTAGGAATCACACTAAATCCTAGAAACATACACTATAAAACTGCTTGAAATTATACCTAAATGCATCTAACAAGACATGATGCTGAAACTGCAAACATGCAGTTATTACGGTTGCTTTTATTGAATCTTCTCCTCAAGTACATTCAAGACAAACCAATCGACAAAGAGAGATTGGCCGGTGTATGCCGGACAGAAATATGACTCTGAAATTGTGAACATCAAAGTGGGGGTTCATATGAAATCGATATCATGCAGACATATTAAGGGAATTTAATGGGCCAGGAAGGCAAGGGGGGGGGGAGTATTCTTACCCCTCTCGTTCAGAATCAATGCAGGAAAGCGTCCGTGGTGTAAGCAGATGAAATAGCTACACAGTACATGGCGATGTGATTTTAAAATAAAATTGTATCGATGGATTCTTTACATGCAAAATGAAAACGAGTTCTGCTGAGAGTGCATAGGATAACGTTTAGATGAAGACAAAGAAACGCCTTAAAATACAATACTGCACCATGCAGCATTTTTCCTTCCAGGCGGCTGTTCTGGTCTGCAGGGCCATTAGCACATAATGTGCATTTGCGTTGAAAATCCTTGGGGAAAATGCTCATGTAACATGTAGCTGAGTGGTAATTTCTGTAATTAACAATAACATCAACAATATTTGATATCAGGACGAATGAGATGCACATTGTGCCTGTGCCGGCAGGACAAACAACAAGCTGTGGCATTGATTACAGAGTTTGACACATAGAGATGGATAGTAAACCGCATTCTCATGCCACAAGTGTAGGGAGTTACAGCCGGACACATAGAATATGGCTTTATGGCTTTTGATTCAACAAGAGCCTCCATTTACATGTGTTTTTAGAGCCATAAAGATTGTTTTACTGAAATTAGTTGGGATTCCCTAATGTCAACCAATTTAATAGGGATTCTCCAATCTCGATTCTGTGTGGACCACTTGGTGAAAACCCCATAAATAAGGGGGAATTGCTTTTGATGGTGAACTTTGGCTATATAGAGAAAGGCTAGACAGCCGAGCCGAGCGCAAGCTCTGATTATATCATGTCTCCCGCCGTGAAGGCTGTAGGCTAAGGGTAAAACTAATGAGGAAGTATTTTCTTGGCATTTGCAATTTCTCTCCGAAGGCCAAGGTCGACAAACGCAGCAGCTCATCTAACAGAGACATCGCTCTCAGAGCAAACCAAGCTAAACCGGTAGATGAACATTAAACTCCATGAACAGACCGACTGGTGGAGAAACAGAGGAGAGGCAGCCATTCAACATAATCATAGCTGTAGCTCAAACAAGGTTTTTAAAGCTAAATGGATTTTGCAATGCAGGAAATCCCAACACGAAACATACCGTGGCGCATTGACCGTGGATGAACGGCTTAATTTGTGCTAGTGTGAAATTATAGATCACATTTCTCTCTGGCGTAAATGTAATTAAACATTCACAGCTGTATTGACTTTACTGATGTATATTCGCAGTTAATAAGCCACTTGGGGCTGACACAAATTCAATATGTGTAATATCTCTATTCTGAAATAGATGGCGTAAGGGTCGTCTGTCACATCTCTAAACAGAAACAGCCGTAAACAACCATTCGTTCACACTCTTGATCGATCTGATTGTACGGAACATTTCAAGAGGAATATTAAAGGAATAGAAGAAAAAAAAGTATTATTTATTCACCCTCATGCTGTTTCAAAGCCATATTCTGTTATTTTTCTCATGCAATATTTTGTAAAAATCATATAGCTCTTTTCCAGACAACATTGTGACCACATAAGCTATAACATTTTTAAAAAGCACTGCAAGTAATATAACCTAAATTTAATTATTCTAAAGAAAACAAAACCTTTGTGTGAGGAACAAACTGAAATTGAAGGCATGTAAATATTCTCATGTGTTGCATTCTGTGGTGCTTTTATATAATTTTTTTAAGTTAATATGCAGTACATTGCCACTATGAACTGATTATTCAAAATATTATTCATAATGTCTTCTTTGTGTTACAGAAAGAAAGCATATTCATATGCAGTATGCAGTGAACATTCTATACAAGAAATAATAAATAAATAAATACAAATTAAGCAGCACAAATGTTTTCAAAATTGATAATGATTAGAAATGTTTCTTAAGAACCAAATCATCATATCAGAATGATTTCTTAAGGATCATGTGACACAAAAATCAGCTTTGTCATCATAAAAAAATATATCATATTTTAGAATATATTTAAATAGAAAACAGTTATTTAAAATGTTAACAATATTTCACAATATTACTATTTTACTGTAATTTTTGATCAAACAAATGCAGCCTTGGTCTAAAATATTTTCAACCATTTAAATGGTTGTGTGGATGTTGCACTACCTAGCTGTGAGAAAATAACTGTAGTTTAACTTTTTTTATTTCTTCTGAATACAAACCTTGATTTATTCTGCTTTTATCCACATGTCATAAGGCGTTACCAGGAGCAGGCGTTTTTATGCTTAGAAAAGGAAAAATAAACTACAGAGATGCTAATGTCTCAAAAGCCACAGCTAGTGATTAAAGGTTAAATTATGGTTTCTGATAAAATAACACTTTGAAGAAGCCACACACTGGAATAATTTATCAGATTAGCTCTTATACAATCTACTGGAGAAGCATGAGCATAGCTTCCATTGTGTAACCCTGAAATGCACAGTCTTCAAGACTGTGATGGCCTGATAATTCAATCAACAGCCTATTACTAAAGTAGTCAAACCTTTCATTAGAAGGGTTGACCCAATGCTTTTGGCAATAAAGTGTATGTCTGATAAATGGGAGGTATTCGGAGCAGTTTGTAATTGGAATGTTGATTGACACGTGGAGGTGGTGGACCTCAAGATAAGTCTCAAAATAATGGAGGTGCTGTTTGCAACCTAGCATCTGCAGCCACATATCACGGAGGGACTGATAGAAGCATGATCGTCTGTTTAGATATGATTGACTAAAACAATCCCTGTTTGCCTGTAGCTCACATCAATGACTGGAAACAATGGCTTCTTGATTGGCACATTGTGTACTGTGAAATTAATGTCAGCCCGTGCACAGGTGGATATTTGTGTTTGTGGAAATGGCGTGTGTGGGCAGATGTTTGTCTATGTTTGCCTGCACGCTGTGCATCTCATACACAAGAGATCCATGATGCCATTACACAGAACTGTTTAGTGTCTCACTACAGAAACCTGAATCAGAATCACTTCATTTGATGCTATAAAGGTTCAACAGAATTTGCCTTGTGTGTCAGAACAGAAAAAATCAATGAGCAAATGACAATGAAATCAACACATAAAATAGAATTATAAAAAGGAGAATATAAGGGAAAAATTATTAGATTTTAAAACTAGAGAACATAAATTGAGATTATTATATCATATTATATTATACATTAGCATAAAACAAGTTTACAAAGACTATACATATTTTTAGAATAAAAATAAAGAAGGAAATATAATATAATATAATTTTCAGACTTGTGTTCATGTCTTGTGTTTTGTTTTGCTCCCCATGTGCCTTCCCTGACCTAGTTTCTCCCTCCATGTCCATATTTGGTGTTCCTGTTCTCGTTTGGTCCCCATTTAGTTCCATTTGCTTCAACTGTGTCCCTTAATCTCCTCGTTAAGTTCTGAGTTACTGAAGTCCTGTATTTCCTTGTCTCCAGCGTCTGGTGTTATATGTCATCCCTGAGTTCCAGTGGTTGTAGCCCTTCGTTCTGGTTGATTGAAGTCTATGTTGAAGTATTCTCCTCGTTCCACGGTCCTCCCAGAGATATTGTGACTATAATATAATATAACGTTACTATATTAGGAACCAGAAACACTTTTGAAAACGTCTGGAATCAATGCAACATTTTAGAAAATATATAATATAATATAATTAAAAACTAAACACAACTTAACATTTTAAATAAGTGGAAATTAAATAAAAAATCATTATTAATAATAGTTGTTTCTTAGAGGTTTTGCTTCTCGTCTGACTTGAACACTTTATTTTATTTTAATTGTTTTGCTAAAGTTGAAGAGAACCTTCTAAAGACACACCTTAACCTTTCATTTATTATTCATAATTTATTTGTAAATTATAGATTTTTTTCTATTCTGCTCAATTGAACTGTAATTAACGAGAATGACCTCATCACTGTAAGTCATTGGCACGTTAGCTGCAGGTTATGATTTTATTATATCAAGTTAACGAGCCTGTTATCCCATCAAACTCAAATGTAGCTCTGGTCTCGTGATGCTTGTCTGTACTTCAGCAAGAGTAGTATCTCACTTCCACTTAAGTCAAGAAAAGCCTCTCCTGCAGGACACAGACCACATCTTAGCAGATATTATAAATGTTGAAGAAAATATCCGTTAGAAAGATCCACTCCTTCAGTCCTGTAATGCTGTATGATTCATTTAGTGACAGATGCTTTTAAAAAAGTGGGCAGATGCCAGTTATCAGTGCCAAAATGTGTTATTTTATGTGTTTGCAATGTTGCTCCCAAAAGCTGCTTCCAGGCTACCACTAAACAGCGAAATGACTTAATTTAATATACAAAATAAGGCTTGGTGATTTATTTCTGCTACACAAGATTTCAAATATTAAACCAAATAAACTAACTTCAAATGACAAGATCGTGAAAACAAAACATGGCATGTCTAACTCTATCTGTAACTCAAAGCACTGATTTTGTATGACTGAATTGAAGTAGTGTTTTATTTTTAACATGTCAGTCATGTGCAATAGCTGGTTGGGTATAAATATAACAACCTAAAATTATTTCCAGTGCAAATTATAAATTGCTTTTATAAGCAATGTGCAAAAATTTAGTTCTCAAGGCAGTATACAGAGATGGCAACAAAGCAAGACTGAATGCAATGTTTACGTCACATGCTGTCAACTAACATACCTTCATCTGGTTGAGTTTTAAAGGGAGCACAGGTGCATCCTTCACTGCCTCTTGTATTCCACAATCACGCGTGTGCGATTGGGCAGTTGATTGAAAGAATAAAAATATAATCCGAAGGAACAGTTGAAAAGGAGTGAATTAATGTATAAATATCAATAGTTTACTTTTTTAACATATAATTTACCCCCTCTTTAAACTAATATCTAAGGCTAAATAACAAGTTTGATTTATCCCATACCATTGTTACAGTAAAAAATATAGTTTCTGTGCAAGTTTCTTTCAGTTATACCAGCTCAGACATGCATTTTAGTCTGGGACTAGATTTAATCTTTGTCTGAGAAACCAGGGGTAAGTGTTATTTGCTTATTGTTAACACTTTAGAATAACTTTCAATTTGTTAAGACAAGTTAATGCCTTAGATATGAGGAATCATTTTTATTAAATAAAAGTATAAATCTGGGTTAATATTCATTTTTAAATGTAATGCTGTTCATATTTAATTCATGTTTGTCCATAATTCATTCACACTATGGACATTTTTATAACTTAATATTTTTTTGAAAAAGAAAGAAAGAAACTTGACTTTTTCAAGGATTTAATAAAAGTATCAGTTGATATCTATTATGTTGCAGAACATTTCTATTTCAAATACATTTAGTGATTTTGAACTTTCCATCTATCAAACAATCTTAAAATATTTTAAAGTTGCTTTAAATAGAAATAGTATTTCACAATCAATATATCTGATCAAGTATGTGTAGCCTTGGAATACCATACCAGTGTGATATGGTAATTCCTCAAACCAGGACTGCAAAGCGCTACAGAGAGTCGTGCGCTTAGCTGAGCGCATCTCAGGGTCGGCTCTCCCCTCTCTGCAGGACATCTATCTCAAACGCTGCAAAAGCAGACCTGCAAAAATCATCTGTTTACTGCCACCTGGCAAGCGCTTCAGGAGCATGATGGCAAAAACCGAGAGACTGAGGAGAAGCTTCTTCCCTCAGGCCATCAGGCTCCTAAACACGAACCCAGTCTCATAAACATTTACAAGACTCATTGTTAACTGTAAATATTCTCATATTCTCAAATATTGCTGCTTTATGTACAATACCCTGAACAACCCGTCTGCACATCCTTCTTATTCACATTACTATTTATTAAGTCCCAGTACACTGTTTTATTTTGCACATCTTATTGTTTTGCACATCTTATTGTTTTGCACTTTTTTATTTCATTGCACATTTTACTCTTATTTCTCTTTTTTTACCATATATATGCTCTTGTGTTGTGTTACTTTATATAATTTTGATTTTTATTATTTTGCACTGTCCACTGAGCGGACCTGATTAGATTACATTTCACTTCTAATTATACCCTGTATAATTTATTATGTGACAAATAAAGAAACCTTGAACCTTGAACCTTGAACCATAAGGATGCTATTTAAACAATAATAATAATAATAAAATAAATAAATAAAACAACCTTCATTTAACTAACATTAATTAACCTTGATTAAATTGAATCTTACAGAAAAGTCTTACCACTGTATCCAACTCAAATAAGTTACAACATTTCACACAATATTTTCACACAGATAATGACTACTAACATGTTAAAGATGTTTGAGGCAAAATGTCAAAGGTTTAGACTAATCTTTTTTTTTTCAGAAAATACCAAACAAGTGCTGCTCTTTTATATAATTTGTACATTCATGGGATGAGTTTGTAGGGTATCAGAGTGAATCAGACAATTTAAGATTTGATCAAGAACATGGTTGAAACACGAGGAGCTGGATTCCACAAAGAGGCCCAACACAACATGGATGACCGTGAATCAGATCCTATCACCGGCCAGCCTGAAGCACGTCTAACTAACTAGCAGCTTTGAAAAACTTGCAACATTAACCCAAAATAAAACTTATTGATAATCCCAACTCAGGAAGGAGACTGTCAAATTTGGGGCAAGTAACCAAGATTAACGGTCAAAGACACAGCACACCATGACCATCACATGAGGAAAATCATTAGAAGAGACTAGAAGAGGTTCCCGCACTCAGGACAAGAAGCAGACTGAAATTCATTCTAAACCCTTTTGACCCTTGTTCCTCAGAACACATCTTCACATTCACAGAACTACACATGTCTTTTACATATGTAGATGCACCAAAATCATCTTAAAAGCAATTATAAGCAACTAATCAGTTCTATGCATAACTCCATATTATGTTTGTAACCCACACATTTGACTATCATGTTCTAATCACTCATTGTGTATGTATTTTGAATAACTATTGAATAGTTTATAGGATTTAATTAATGTATGAGTTTGAAAATGCATGCTTTAAACGTTTCTTTCAATCAATACTTTGTTAAATGTATTATATTCTGGTTATATAAATCATGTCCAAAATTATACTTTGTAAGAGCAGGAAAATTCGGACCATTTGACTGATAAGATAAGATGTTGATTTATGTATTGGGAGGAGAAACATAGCAACATCATGAGCTAAGACAATGTCTAATTGGTCAAGAGACCATTTGGGATGTGTCCAACAGCCCAGTTTATAAACTCCGAACACCATCAAATTATGTTTTTTAGTCATTGCTTTTTGCATTAGGGCTCTCAGCCATGCTTTTTGCCATCATTTTTGCGTTCTTCCAGTGCAACAGAGCTTTATGAGATCACGATGAACTGAGATGTCAGCTGATAATAAAGGAAGTGCTGCTTGCATTTTGCCATTCTTAACCATGCTGACAGCAGCCCATGCTTTCTTTTCTGTTAAAAATAACAGTGGTTTGTGAATGTTGATGCTTAGCCTAAATAAATATTTTATCGGGAGCGTTTATGCTGAGATGTTGTGGAGCTTAGGAGATGTTACAAAACCATTTCATGTAAATTTCTTCGATGTACAGAAAATAAAATCTATATAGATAACTTTTATGCTGGCTTTTTGTGGGCGGTAGCGGGACCAGAAAATATATATTTCTGCGGGAGGGAATGGGACAAAATCTTGCGGGAGTAGGACTGAAAAATCCATCAGTGTCAGTGTTGCCAGATCTTCATAGAAACAAAAACAACAAACAAGGACAAGCACAAAAAAACACCCAAATGCTTTATTTTATAACACAAAAAATATATATACAATATCACATATCCACAACAGACCACTTTATTAACTTCATAAAGTGCCTATCTTTATGAGATAAGACTTTATGAGATCGTGTTCCTGTGGCTCAGTGGTAGAGCATTGCATTAGCAGCGCAAAAGGTTGTGGGTTCAATTCCCAGGGAACACACATACTGATAAAACATGTATATCCTGTAAGTCGCTTTGGATAAACAAGCACTTGTAAATATGAAGACATGGCAACAATGCAAGACAGCACTCTCTAAAGCAGCCTCCCGAGAACACAACGCTGCACATCTATCAGCGGTAGTTTAGTTAAAATCAACGGACAAACAGAGTCTGTGACGAGTGGGGCAGGTGACAAGTGGTTCATTATCATCAACTCCTTTGGAGTTAATGATAATGAACGACACCTGCGCCACTCGCCGGTCTCGAGTCCCACAGAGGAGCTGCGACAGAGGAAGACGAGAGAGGACCAGGCCTGGACCTTAGTTTGTGTTAGGTAGTCGTCCGTGAGGGGCTGCCACTTTTATTTTGTGTTTGTTTATTTTGTTATTAAAGTTTTTATATGTTTGCCCGTTCCCGCCTCCTCCTTCCGATCTACAAAATGTTGTCAAAAAAAAAATAAAAAATTGCACATAACAAACGGCTAAACTTTTATTCACTCCTGCAAGACGACAGAATGTTGCTGTGGTAACAAATGCTGGAGTGAGTGCTGTTCCGCACACACATGGAACAATAATTTACGGGACTCACTCCCGCATTTAAATGCAGTTGTCACTCCTGAAACTTGCAGTGTGTACGTGGCCAAAGAGCTTAAGGTGGGGAATGAAAGATGTTTTTTCTCTTACCAGGAAAACCTTTTTGCACTGACATTTTACTTGGCAGATGTTCCTCGGCTATAAAGACATTCAGGCAAGGCAAGGCAAGTTTATTTCATAAATACAGTGGTAATTCAAAGTACTTTGCATACAAGGAAGTGAAAGAGACATTAATAATAATAATAAAAACAAGAAATAATAAAATAAAATAAACAATCACAACAATAATAGATTTTAAATGAATTTAAAACAGTTAAGAATACAAATAATGATTATACATAGTGCCATCAGTTCGGACATAGCTCAGTGCTCATTCAACAAATGCACAGCTAAACAGATGAGTTTTGAGTCTGGATTTAAATGTGGCTAATGTTTTAGCAATTCTGATCTCTTCTGGAAGCTGATTACAAATGCAGGTGGCAAAATAGCTAAAAGTGGACTTCCTTGTTTTGTGTGAACCCTTGGTATTTCTAACGGACTCGATCCTACTGATCTGAGTGGTCTGTTATATTCAGTGAGCATATCTGCAATGTATTTAAGTCCTAGGCCATTGAGTGATTTTATAAACTATTAAAAGTACTTTATAATAAATCCTAAATGTAACTGGAAGCCAGTGTAAGGACCTGACGACTGGTGTGATATGCTCAGATTTTCTGGTTCTAGTCAGAATCCTGGCAGCAGCGTTCTGGATGAGCTTCAGCTGTCTAATGGTCTTCTTTGGCAGGCTGGTGAGGAGACCATTATAATAATCCACCCTGCTGGTAATAAAGGCGTGAACAAGTTTCTCCAAATCTTGACTGGAAACAAAACTAATTATTGCAATGTTTTTAAGATGATAGTATGCTGATTTAGTTACTGCTTTGACATGACTACTAAAACTAAGGTCTGTCTCCAGAATCAACCCAAGATTTTTGACTTGATTTTTAGTTGTTTGACCCCTAGAGTCAAGGTATGCAGAGTCAATGTATGCATTCGCCTTGAGAACTTCATCACTAGGACATTAGTATTCCTGGCATTGATGCGGTGAGACTTGAACAACATGAGGACAGAGTGGGGTGTCTTTCTGGTGTCAGCCAGAGCTGCATTGCTCAAGGGTGCTTACTTGGGACGGAGAGGGAAAAACAAGAAAACAGCAAGGCCAGGAACCAGTTACGCATATCTGCTTTCTCATTTTCTCAAGGGCTCAAATACCTCTGTGAATTAATCTGAGAGATTAGGCGAAAGACTCCGACCTCCAGAAAACACGACGCGAATCCCTGTTTCAGGAGGTGGAATGAAAAGCAATCCTCCGTTCCTCTCATTCCCCTGTCTAAATTGCTAATTAAGCCCCTGTGATAATGATGAAGGAGATTCATTTGGCCAAAATGTCACCACACTTCATCCCTCGCTCTCCTTTGCTAATTTGAGATTTATTTATTTTCGGTTTCGGTTAAAGCTACTTAAACACAACTGTTAATATACTCGCCATCATCGCACCCATGATCCCGTTCCTCGCCATCTGAGTGAGTGTGGGACTCATTTACGTATATTTCATCTGAAATGGTGTAGAGTCCATTTAAATAGCTCTGAGAGAAATAAGAAGTCTTGTTGAGACAGGCATTAGCATTTGAAAGCTGATCTCAAGGTCTTCTGGAACGGAGCCTAATTGGTGGCTCTTGGTGACACAGGTGTCTTAATGATCAGTGATGACCATGTGCTGGGCTGTAATGGAGCTAGCTGGCCAGGATCCTAATTGACCATTTCACTTTCGCGAGGTCTGATGAGGCCAGAGTACCCGGGTGTGTGTTTGAGAGTGTGTGAGAAGTTTGTGGCCTCACAGTCATTAAGAGCACTGATGATTTTACTCGAAGATGCACTTTTTTGCCATGGAGACATTGAGTGGGAGGCGGATGAAAGGCTGTTGTGGTATCTGTGGTGGTGCTTTTCCCTTAATGAACATGGCCAACCATTAGCTGTAGGCAATACGTGAAGAGCTTGTTTGGAGAGACTCTAATGCAAAAGTAAGACCTCCATCACCAAAGGATGAGGAAAAATGAATCTGTCCATCTTCCCAGAATCTATTTCATCAGGGCAGGGTTACACCAGCCGTCGAGAGGTCTTGCTTAAATTGGACGAAAAGTTCATACTAGTTAGTAAATAGAACTCTGTACTTTGTTTTGGTTGCAGTATTTGATAGCTTGAAGGTCATAAGTTGTCCATAAACTGCGATTTTATTTTCGTGGAAATGTCAATGGTAACAAATGATCATTTCATTAACATAAATATATAAATAATGCTGAAATATAGTAAACCACACATACATAAGAAATTATGAAAATAGTTTAAGCATACAAATAACAAATAGTCAAAGACTGTTTCTAAAATGAATAAGGTACAATTAAAAATACATTCAACAAAATTAAAAAATATATAAATAAATACTGAACAAACTGGAAAATGTGCACTAAAATTGAAAAGTTCTGAAGTTCTGAAAATGTTCTATTTTAATGTTCTATTTTAATATATTTTGAAATGTAATTTCTTCCTGTGATGGCAAAGCCTAATTTTCAGCATCATTACTCCAGTCTTCAGTGTCAAATGATGGTTCAGAAATCATTCTAATGTGCTGATTTGGTGCTCAGGAAACATTTCTTATTATCAAAGTTAAAACAGTTGAACTGCTTTATTGTTTTTTGTGAAAACCATGATGCATTATTTTAATTATATAAGAGTATCTTTAATTTGAAACAAAAATCCCAAAAATTGTATAAATGTTTTACTCTCACTTTTGATCCATGCAACGCATCCTGAATAAATAAATTAATTAAAAAAAAATAAAATAAAAAAAAAGTACCATCACTAAACCCATACTGCTGAACATTTGCGTGCATTTATTATTATTATTATTTGTTTTATACTAAACAAAAAGTTTTTTACTAAAGAAGTAAAAGAGGTTGTTGCACACATTCATGTTGGACAGCCATTCAGTTGTTTCATAATGTAAATATCAATTAATATGTTTAAAGGATTAAAGTCTATGACACAAAACATGAGCTCACTGATGTAATCCAATCAGCTTGTAAATGTATTCCAATCGATCAAACGTTTCTGTAAATATTTAGTTTATACATGAGGTTGAGTTTCAAGTGAATTTAATAGTTAATATCTACAAATATTTACAAGCATGTAAGTTTTCACTTTGTACCCACTAATGCCACAACTAAGCTAATCTTTAAATGATCAAGCCCTGGTTTTCTTGTTTGCTTCAGAGACTTACTCCCTCCATGAGAAGACAATATACTGAAGGAGCTTTAAAGATGTCAAGAAGGAACAAGCAAAGAATAAAACATCATAAAAACACATAAAGGATAAAAATACAACACCTTGAGGGACACCTGTGCTTCAGATTCATGTCTGTAGCTGCAGGGTCCCACTGGTTTCGTCTGTCTTCAGAAGATGAGGTACATAAGAGATTCAGAGAGCTCTCAGCTGCTATTCACAGATCTGAATATCCTCATTCTCTCATACACAACCACTGCCCAGTGTGTACAGCACTGGGTTTGTATCAAACACAAGCTGCCCTGCTGGCCAGTTAGTCAGAGTGGCTTTCAAGGCTCCATTGTATATATATATATATATATATATATATATAAATATACACACTCACCGGCCACTTTATTATATTGCTTGGTAACACAAATAGCTAATCAGCCAATCACATGGCAGCACGAGGGTACAAACGGAGGGTACAATTCACACAGGCTCACCAAAATTGGACAATAGAAAATTGTAAAAACGTTGCCTGGTCTGATCAGTCTTGATTTCTGCTGCGACATTCAAATGGTAGGGTCAGAACTTGGTGTAAAGAACATGAAAGTATGGATCCAATAGCCAATAGTGAATTGGTGGGTTTTTGTTAAATGTGAGCCAAAATCATCACAATTAAGGTGGACAGACAGGATGCACCAGTAACATTTGATTCGGGTGTAATTTTAAAGAATACACCCATTTTTTAGAATGGGCCTGTCGTGATGTGGGCTGTGAGGATGGGTTAGTAGTATGTGATGTGCTGAAGTCTAGCGGTCTGATGGATTTCAGTGGCAGTATTTCTTTACACTGAGGGACAGACTCCAGTTCTGGGAACTGTTTTGTTGGCAACACTGAGCTATTGAGGCTGAGGGAAAGCCGATGAAGAAACCGACCTGACATGACAGATAAGCGAGCGAGAGAGAGATTGTGAGAGAGGAGGAGGAAGGGTTGAGGTGAGAGGAGGCTGTGGTGTTTGGGTTGCCACTGTGATGGGAGATATTCAGCCTGCAGCCAGAGTTATCTGCAGGCAGGTTGGCTGTAGGCAAGACAGCTCTGCCAGGTTCCTTCATCTACTCACAGACACACACACATACGCACACACACAATGTGTTTCTATCTACCCTTATTTTCGAAAATTCCCTTGAGTGACTCAGTCTGACAAACCAATGCACATAGAAAAACAAGAGAAACAAAGAAAAGTAGAAGAAAAAAAACATAGCAGCGTTAAGCACCAGGCTACAATTCTTTGCCAATAAATTGTAATTACTGCAAAGAAGTTGGCAATATGTATAACAGATATGTTGTTTAACAGGCTTTCTTCAAGTTAAAACTCAAATTCAGTGTAGCATTACTATGACGATATTACTAATACTAATACTACTCTATACTAAATGTTAATATACCGTATTTTTGTAACATAAAATAATAAACATATATGTAGTTGAATCGTGGAAATAAATGTGTAACAGTGTGCATTTAACTTTACTGAAAGACCGACTGGTTGAAATATGTTTTCAGGAATTTTTATTTCATTTTATTATTGTCAGATTGGGAGAAGTTTGACAATTTTGATCACATGTTATGTCTATCTATCTATCTATCTATCTATCCATCCATCCATCCATCCATCCATCCATCCATCCATCCATCCATCTATCTATCTATCGTATATTATTGTTTATTTATTTTTGTTATTCTTTGTGGTCCATAATATAATAATATGTAAACCATTGTGACAACTCACTCCAGTCTTGAATGGTCTTTCATTTTTTTTTGACAATAATATATAACAATAACATTTCTGTTACTTCAAATAAAATAAAATACATAAAATAAAATGCATAAAAAATTCAGCTAGTTGCTGTGTCAAAATTTCTCCTTTGTATGTAGTTTAACCATAAAAAACAAGATTACTACAATTTCAGCTAAAATGACATTAAATGTAAAAAATAAATGCTAACTATTTTTTTATAAAAACTATAACAGTATAACAGAAACTAAAACAATGATGATAACTATAGCTTCTTTCTCCCCTCCATCAGAATAAATATTACATCTCTGCTATCAATACTGCACTTCTCACCCGAATGACCCTGGCGCCATCCCACCGACCTTAAAATCTTATGTTTGAACATGGCGTGTCACCACCAAAGAGATTTCCTCTGTCTGACACTGCATCCTTGCAGGTCAATTAATCAAAGCAGCAGGACACCACTGAATATTTTAAGTGCTGTGTGGGACCCATCTCTCCTTTGTTTTATTAATTAATTTAAGAGGAAATGGGAGTGTCAATGTACTTCCTCTTTGCCTTATCATTGTTAAATCTGCAGATTGATGGCTCAATTTGCCAAGAGATAGCAGAGGAGGTCATTTCACTTGATTCAAGACTTAAATCATTGTGCTTTCGCATGCCTTTGAAATTGTCATCATTCTGCAGAATTATAGTGGAATGCTCTTTCTACGTTTAGCATACACGGAGGGTTCAGCAAAATTATACACATAGAAAAATGCTATACTGCTTGTTTGTTTGGTCTTATAACTAGTGACACATTTGTGCATATGAGCATATAAACACTGGTCCAACAGCTAAAGAGCTGTCAACCTAGACAGCTTTTAAATGCATGTAATGGCACATGTAAATATACACATTTAAGTGGCACAGATGTTGTCTTTGAGATACTTACAAAAACTCAAAGTTCTAAGGTGGAATCACATGTTTACTTAATGCACTGCAGTAAGTTTAAAAAAAAGTATCCAAGATCAGATAAATCGAGATAAATATATTTAAAAATGTAAAAAAAAATGCATGAATGAATGAATAAATAAATAATCAATACAGATACATTTGTATCGGTGCAGCAATTCCCATAGCTCATTGAGATCTTAAATAGCTGCTTGTCTATATATAAATGTACTTATTGCCCCCTCGATCAATCTCCTGAGCTGCAATACACACATCTTAAAAATGCAGTGCTCATGGTGTGAGACACTGAAAAGCCATTGAAACCCTGTAATTATCAAATGCACCCATTACGCCCCAGGCTCGGAAATAATACAAAACTCTAAACAGGGCATAACCAAACTGGGTTGTGGTAATGGAATCCCAAATGTTCAAACCACTCCGGTCGATAATCAAACAAATGCACAGTATTAGTCGTTTAAGGTGATTAGGTTTAATTAAAGATAAACATCAAGTAAAAACAGAGAGCATCTCTTCGGGGTGTCCAAAGGCCAAACTAACAAACAAAACCAATCTAGAAAGAAAAGAGAGGAAGTGTTAAATAACCTAATTGATGTAAAGAAAAGTACACTTTACTTCCCTAACTACCTATTGAAAAACAAAGCCCAAACAAGTCAGTCAAAATAAACAAGCAGGACACCCCTACGCTCCACGTTCTTAAAACACAATGATTTTAGAACAGATGGTAGTGATCAAGAGTCTTCACAATTCACTTAAGTTAAGCAAGTTTGATCATCGGCCGGAGGAGGGATCCAGGAGCTCTCAAACCAGACGCGACCGAACCAACAATGAGCTCCGCATTGAATGCCGGCAGCGTCGTTATAAAGGTCCCGCCTCATCTGAACCACCAATGACGAACATGCATCACATCATTGGACAAGCTATCAAAGACCAGAAAGAACGAGAGGGAGGAGATAACAAAACACATGACACAATACAGTAAATACCAAAGACACAAACCATAACAACACATTTAGCGCACGTTTACATGCTACAACAATTACCAGCAATAGCAAATCAACCTAAAATTGTTCATTTTAAATGAAAGTTCTGATTTCTATCGATGCAACAAAGACAAAGAGAACTAAACTTAACACAATGTGATGTGGCAATTACCACTATGTGTGCAGACTGTGATCTGCTGCCTAATATAGCTGGATACAGAGCTCAAGTATAAACAACTACTAAAAACCAACTGCACGGACACTTGGCCACCTCCAGCAATTTAATCACTCTCAGTATAAACACCCCTTTAGAAGCCAGGGCCTGTACCATGAAGCCGGATTTTCCAGCTAGCCAGGTAAGTTTCAGTTTAGTTTGCACCAATCCCGGGTTTTAGGTACCATGAAAGTGGCTTGGCTTTTAGCTGCGTTCATTGCCATAGTAACTTACACTGGACGGCTAACCTGCTCCAGGGCAGGTTATGTTCTGGGTTAGATTCTCAAACTGAAATCGGACCAATCAGATGTGAGCAAAGTGACACATGTCAGACACAAAAAAAGTCAGGTTTCCCTTCCTACAAATTAAAGGTCACTAATACTAAAATAAATGGTCTGGCTTTAATGATAATTACTTAGTTATTTGATATAACTTATATAATTATATGATTTATATTTTTATTAATCCATTACACACAAGCAATTTTTATTTAACAGTTATTAGAAATCATTTATTTTAAATGAATGTGATATAAATGTAATATAAATAAGTTGTAGAATCAATAGATAATGTTTTAACAATTGTTTCACTCTTATTCTTGTCCAGAGCGAACAAATAAATAACTCTCAGACAAATACTTTGTATCTGTGACTCTGTATTTACTGAACAGCTAAACTCAGTCACATTGCTCAGTGTTACACTTAAAAGGGTCCGTGATACAACATGAGGCAAATAACAATCACATTGTTACAACAATGACTACATGTGACCTTAAATGTTCGAGTCTCTATCGCTGTTTATTTCCAACTATATAAACTAACTTAACAAGTTTCACGTGTGACTGCACAGCAAATTGTATTTGTCCTCTTTCATGAACAAGAACTTTTTTAATTTCACCATATTCTTCAATCTCTTAACCTTTAGCAAAACATTTAACCTTTAACCAAGACTTGTGATTGGCTGTTCGCCAGTGATGTCACACATACATGTGCACATGCTCCACAAACTCAGGATCAAAGCCTGAGTTGACAAAGAAAGTTGATGATCAGCATCATGGTACCAATAAAGCCGGATTTAAGTTGTTTGGTTTTGTCAACTCAAAACTAATCCTGTAACTCTGAATTAGTCCATCTACCATCAGGACACAGGCCCCAGCTGTCTATGCAGGCATAGATATAACTGCTGACCTTTCTGTACTGATGATAATATTTATGTAACCATATTTACTTGCAGACATTTGAAAATGCTGTTACAGAGATTTAAGCATAAATTAATTGAATCAGACCATGTACAATCAAGTTACTGTTATCATTATGAGGAAAGACATGAATCCAGGCATGTCTGTCTCCTCCCCTAATGAAACAACCCATTGATCGCATTCCAGGATTTTACTGTAAGCTATTGTTTAGCTACAGTTATATTACTGCTGAGCCGAGGTGCCAGGAAGTGCTTGGAACACATGCTGATAGATTGAAAGATAAGGAAAGAGAGAGGAGAGAGACAGGGAGAGAGAGAGAGAGAGAGAGAGAGAGAGAGAGAGAGAGAGAGAGAGAGAGAGTGCAAGAAAGGTACTGTAAGAGAGCAAAGAATAAAGGAGAGGCAATCAAGATGGAGAAAAATGACATTGAACATGAATGTTTTGACTTTTAATCAGCATTAGAACTGATAATGACACAACAATGCATTCATTAAATACTACTGAATTATACGCTTGCTCATGAAAGCACTGTATTAATGCTGCAGGTCCAATTAATATTGAGTGGTGTTTCATAAAGGAACATTCACCAACGTAGTCAGTTTGGACCAGGGTTGTGCACCAGTTAGAACTGAATTGAAAATGCATTTTAAATTCCAATTTGAATTTTGTTTGAGTTTAGGTAGCAAAAGAATGAAAATAATGTTTATTTCAATAGCTGTATTTCATGATTTTGTATTTACATACACAATTATACAGAATATAATCAGCAGTGAAATGTAAGAAAATGTGTGCATTGAATGAGACCGATGCTGTTGACATCAAACATGTGGCAAAATCCAACTGATGATATCATTGAATCCTAAAATTGCATGAAAAAATCTAATAAAGAAATTAAATGGAATTGACTAAGACAATTTTCTAAATATCTCAATATATTTTATTCACACTTATTGCTCCAAAGAATGCACCAAATATAGTGTATCCAAAGGACAACACAACCTACTGTAGCTATAATGTTTCCTTAAATCCGTTTACTGGCAACCTACTGTATTCTGTTCCCACGCTTTATGTGTGTTAGCATTCTCTGCTGCTGTATCTGTGGGTAGTAAGTCAGCCTCGGCCTGTCTTCTGTATATGTGTGATGTATGTTACATGGTTTGAGGTTGGGATTTCACTTCATCCAGGCATTCATAGTTGTTTTTGTGTGTGTGGGCAGGGAATACAGGTTGTGTAAGAAGCATTGATCATATCTGTGCTACAGGATGTAATTCCACTATAGTTTCACTACCCAGAAGGTTTGGATCCCAAGGGACTCTGGATTAACAGTGCTTCATGAGTTTGGGGAATACTAATGACTAAATGAGGTGTGGATTATAGTGGCTTCCAACTGCTTGAAGCCTTTGACCAGATGTTAATGTATATTGAAAATTTCGGAAAGCTGTTATGCTACTTTAAGCCATATGTCAGATCTACACCACTGGTTTGGACATACTTGGCTGAATTATTTTTGTCTTTTTTTAAGATCTTAAATATCTATATCTATCCATCCATCCATCCATCCACCCATGTGTTCTTATAACTTCAAGCCAACATTCTTTGTTTTCTTGACAAGCTTTGCATTTCAGTTTGCAGTACGAAGTAATTCTATGCATTTCTTTGAAGGTCAGTTTATAGATGGATGGACCTATGGTGGCCCAGTAGTGCACAACACAACGAAATCACCAAAACGCAATGCAAAGAAATAGTTTTGTTGTGTTGTGCTAATGTCAGTGTGTTGTGACTTTTTGCCATTGTGTTGTGCTCATTTAGTTTTTGTGGCTTCTTTCAGTTGTGTCATGCTAATTTAATTGTGTTGAGGCTTGTTTTCGTTGTATTGCGGCTTGTTTCTGTTCTGTTGTGCTATTTTATTTGTGTTGCAGCTTGTTTTATTTATATTTTATTATAATTTGATAACCATATCACTCTCATTCAATGAAAGTATTGAAATATCTTTTCCACAGTCAGAACCAAATGGACACTCGGGTCTGAATCACGGTTAACGTTTGTTGAATCTCACCTCCTTTTGAAGTTTGACTCGCTTCAGAGAGCCAGACTAAAGATTGTGCATCAAGGTTAAATGCGGCTGTAGGATGATGAAAAGCAGGAAATGGGCCATGTCTGCCTTTAGTTATTACTGAGGTAATGTATGTCGCCCTGGCAACAACAGCTTTTAAGAGAGGCTCCTTTAAAGAGAAATGCTTCAGTGAATTCTGGAAAGGTGGACAGCATTTTTAAAGCTATTTAAAAAAAAGTTACAGTCAATAAAGTCTAGAGTTCTTTGAGTTTCTGTGAAGGTTGTCCTGGCCTAAGATGCTGGCATCCAGCGATCATGGTGAAATGAAGCTTCCAGAAACACCCGTTGCTTGCAAGAGAATTGTTGTTATCCTTAGCACTTAGCTCTTTGACTTAAGGCTATACCCAAGGCAGACAGGACCTAGCAAAGAACACAAGGCAGTCACACGTCAAAAATATAACGAAAATGAGAGGCTGAAGTCACACAAATAAATGCACCGAAAGCCTGAGTTTGCTCGCACTTGTGACTGAAATAGTATGTGTCAGCCATGAATTGCGTGGTGACAACTCAGCTTAGATTTGGAGCAGCTTTTCAAGATAAATTCTGAGTATAGCTAAGACTAGTACGATCACGAAATGCTTTTTTTGTAGCTCAGAGGTCAAAAGTTCACACTTCAGCTTATATATTTTTTTCCTTCTAAAGAATATGTTGATGAGAGCGAGGGGAAAAAGGTGAGCAACGACTGAAAGATGAGGAATGGAAAAAGCACAGAAAAAAATGGATGAGGGTGGCAAGCGAAGAAGATAAATTTGTCTGACACATTTCTGCTAATCTTGTAATGCCCGTGGCTGACGGGCCGCCCGTCATATCCCTCCATGCAATGCTGTGGGGTCAGATAAGTGGTACACGTGAGGGCGATGACTGACAGCTCTGCCGGTGCTGCGGGGCACTTAAACAGGCTCCATTAACATATGCAGGCTTTGTTATCGCACCAATTCTCCTCTCAACTTGGAGAGCTCAGGGAGTGTGTGTGGACAGCTGATACCTGCTCTGGGGGTTGAATTATTCTCAGCGCAATTACTGTTTTTAGTGGTGACAATGCAAAAGAAGACTGTGTAGGGTCATAGTGAGGTATAAACAGAAATGTTTTTGCTTAATTTTGGATATTTATGCATGGAAAATGTTCTGGGGTAATGTCCTCACACAAATACTGTAGACATGTCATGGTACAAACAAATTCTCCTACACCACCATAATGTTACTTTTTTGCAATACTCAGATACTTTTTAAGGGTCACTCTACACTACTGTACTCTGAAGTTTATGGTTTAATGCCAAAACTAAAATAATTTACTGACTCACATGCTGTTCAGAAAACTTGTGTTGGCAACAGATATTAAAACTATCTTTAACCCCTATAGTTATTTTCATAATATGGTCAAAAATACAAGATTTTATACTACTTTGCCTAAATAAATAAATAGTTTTTATCGCTAAAAAATAATTTAAACATCACAACATACACTATTGTTCTAAAGATTGGTAACTAGCTAACAATTTTTAAAACACTACTATTTTATATAACTTAAATGACATTTTATTCCTGTAATGACATTTCAGTCTTCAATATCTGATGATCCTTCAGATCCTTCTAGTATGCTGATTTGCTGATCAAGAACATTTCTTATTATTATCAAAGTTGAAAACACAAATATTTTTGTGGAAACTGTGACATTTTTCCAGTATGCTTTGATGAATAGAAAAGTCAAAATGACACTAGGTATTTACAAAAAAATATATAAATATTTTGTAAGGTTATAAAGGTCTTTACTGTTGTTTTTGATCAATCACATGCATCTTAACTTTATTAAAAGGATTTTTTATCATGAAAATATCCAATCAATCAATCACTCTTGCTGACCCAAAACTGTTGAATGGTACAGTTTACCTATTGTACATTAGAAACAAAAATACTATATATTCATCAATGTTATTAAATTAGTAATAACTTCATATTAATATTACATTATCGTGTTTTTAAAGATGAACAAGTGAGTGTTGATGCCAGAGGTATTATAAATGTAAAAATAGCTAGGGGACATGAGCATGTGCAATTACTTACAACTGGGCACGAATAAAAAAAACGACTCAAATAGACAGGCGATAAACAAATTGGTAGCCTACAGATATCCTGTGCAACTAGTGTGGTATAATATTTGCAGACACTTTGAAAATGAGGTAATTATGTTAGAAAAACAGCCCAAAATTTCCACAACAATTATATTCATATATAGTACCATGTCATTAACATGGCACCTCCAAGGCAAAAAACCATGACGTTTCACCATTATAATTATATTACATCAAATGTGTCTGTTTTTCTCAAATGTCTTCTCTCCTTTCCTTTTCTCTACTTCTCTCCCACTCTTCCCTTTCTCTTCCTCCTCCCTCTGTCCCTGATGAATTATCGATCACCCTTTGTGGTTTTATCCGAAGTCTCTCAAAACTCCCGGCTCTGTCTGTCATGCAGCCTGCTGAGGGATTGTTTTGGAGGCCACCGCTCTGTAATTGAAAGCGTGGCCAGAAAGACGAATGGTCCCACCGGCAACTTCACTCCAGAGGAAAGCCGTGACCAGTTGTGTAAAAACAGTAACACAAACCATGTACCCGCCCTGGGGTTTCACAACACAAAGCTTATGCTAGCTCGCTACATCACATGTCAATGGGGGGCACAGAGTGTCATGGGACAGCCTGACAGAAAACACTGTCAAGTACCTTTTTTAAATCCCTCATTGGAGCTTGATGGAAAAGGTTTTCATGTGTCTCAAAGTAGATATCGCATCTGCTGGGTAAATCGGAGCAGAGCCCTGTTGAAAAATCCAGCATATGTTAAAATAAAAGTGCTTGTCTGTAATGGAGTAATAATAATATAAATCATATTATAATTATTTACTTAAATTATTACTTTGTTAAGGTACTTCATAGTGACCTTTAATTTGTAGGAAGAGAAACTGGGCAAGTTACTTTTTTTGTGTCAGACATGTGTCACATTGCTCACATCTGATGGGTCCAATTTCAGTTTGAGATCTCTAACTCAGAACATAACCTGCCCCGGAGCAGGTTAGCCATGGAGTGTAAGTTACTATGGCAATAAACACAGCTAAAAAAAGCCAAGCCACTTTCATAGTACCTAAAACCCAGGATTGTTGCAAACTAAACTGAAACTCACCTGGCTAGCCAGCAAATCCAGCTTTATGGAATAGGCCCCAGCTCAAACCAGCAGCAATGCTTTAAAACACATAACCAGCATATGCTGTTTTTTAACAGGGAGGGAACACCAGTGGTGGGTTAGATTAGCAGTTAGCACATTATGTAGTAAAAACAATTGTCTTTCTGTCCTCCACTGCTCTTTTTGAAAGAAATTATCTACTTTTCTACTTTTTCTCTTATCTAAGATGCTGTCTTGTTCACAGTATATGTGAGGTATTAAAGCATGGTCTTGATGCATTCTTGATGACGTGCTAACTTCCATCTTCACAGGACTGTGTTGTTCACAGACTCTAGCAGAAGCTTTTTCGCCACTCACGTGGAACTAATTTTTGAGAGCAGAAAGTTGTCATGTTCTTTTTCTGCTGCTCTTTACTTCTGTTGTGCTTCAGTATTCTGTCAGGCATCTAGAGACGTCATGCCAGTTTGTTTAGTATGTTTGAAATCCTGACAGACTTGATCTGACATGAACTTCACATTCAGACAGCATCTGAATAAAGGCCATTTACCTTAGTAACCAATGTTGTCCTCAGTCACAGTACACACAAGGTGATATATAAACAAGTAGATCTGTATCAACAACCTTTGCAAAGCGAAAACATGCTAAACCATTACCAACAATAACATCAACAAAAGTTCAAACAAAAAGTAATTTTTCCATCAACAAAAAAAAAAAAAAACTTTTACGTTATGCACAATTATGCTGCATTCACGCCATGTCGTAATTACCATAATTCTGAGATAACAACACATGACATTTTACTCATAACTTTCCATGTTCTTGGAGGTTGCGCCTAAGTAGCACCAAAATGAACCTGGCGGCAGTCACATGGTACAGCTGTCACTGGTCCAAGTTGTAACTCTCAGAACATTCCGAGTTTACAAGTTGTAATTACGAGTTCAGGAACACGTGAGGTTTTGGCATTGATAGTGTTGCCAGAGAAATTCAGCTCAAGTAGAATGTCACGTGTTGTCATCTTGGAATTATGACATGGCGTGAACGCAGCTTTACATTAAAGTTCAGATGTGTACCAATGATATTTCACCAGTAGTGGGGCTACCAAGCAAACCAAATGAAAACCAATCAGAAAATAAAAGATGGTTGGCTAAAAGAAAACGAAACTAAAGAGACGGACAACGACAACAAAACAGCGGAGACTGCATCAGCAGACATATTGATAAGCGCTTGTGAGTGAGAGGCTATGAGACAGCTCGGCTTTGGTTTAAAAGAGTTCAAAAATATTTGTTATCAGTCATGACTAAACGGGGAAAAATAGAGCAGACACTGAACATGGATGAAGCTTCCTAGAGCGCATATGTCGACCGCCCATGTTAGCACACACCTTCAAATGGAGTATACTTTAAAAAGGCTACGCATTCGACTGTACACATAAGCTAACGTAAGCGTACAAAAAAGAAGTAGCCTATACTTAGGCCTTAACGCTGTACACAAAGCAGCACTGCCCTCACAAACCGCTGCTTTAATTATCAGACATTACAGGCAAGATGAAATGAAAATTAGATCGGACCAATCACCGCGGATTAGCTTCACGCAAAGGAGGGGTTTGAAAAAATGTATCATTGAGCGAATCGTTTTGGGAGTCGTTGAGCAAGTAAAGTAAAGAATAGATGCATATTATAAGACAATGGAAGTGTTTTTTGATCTTGTATGCATGTCAAGCTGTTATTGGGGACTCCCAAAATCAAAATATGAACCTTTCATAACCCATAATAGGGGCACTTTAAGCATCAAGAAAATAACATTATCTATTTTATTTATTAGTTATTTTGAGTCCAGGGTGCATGATTGACAGAGAACAGACAAGAGCACACAGTGTGTGCGTGCCTGTGTAAAAGCGAGCGAGAGAGAAAGAACCGGAGATTCTTGACAAGATAAATCATCAACAACCACATAAGCCATCTCTGCTCTAGCCCAGCCCTGCTGACGCTGAAGAAAAGATAAGGTTGAGCTGTTTGCTGCAGCTCCTTCACCACAGAGTCATTTTACAGGAGCCTCTGAGGTGCACCCATCTGTATTCATCTGTCTCCATTTTCATTGTGTTTCCCCATGTTGCGGTAGAGACGCTGATGCAAACTGTACCAAATGCCAGCCATATCTCTGAGACTGCTGATGCTACACAAACCAACTTTACCCAGAAGTCCAGTGCTTTGTCATGAGTGTCATACTGACAAAGAGAGGCCTGTAGATAGCAAAAAAGGTTATGTCACTGCCTCTACTATGAACTCCAGGGTAGACAAGACAACATCGCAGTGGATGCAAGGTTTGCCAGGTAAGACATTTATGGATGAAATTACTGCAGTGTTCATCTATCACAAACAGAGCTTTGTGTCACTTCACAGCACAGACTTTGGCTAAGAATTATTACACAGAATATGTCCAAAACAGTGAATGATTAGGTAAAAACGGCCAGGTGTATGTGTATTCTGTTGTTATTTCTCTATTTCTAATACTATCTCTCTTTCTCTTTTACTCAGAAAAAAAGGCTTTTCCCACTAGACTTTTCTCACGCCAGTTCATACCTCTGTAAAAGGTAGTGAAAGCGTAGTCTAATTGAATTCTGTGTCAAGCATCTGGGGTTCGGCCATCTCATTAGCCTGCAGTTACTCGATGTCCCAGGACATTAAGCCACCGCCTGGCATACTGAAAATAAAAAAAGACAAAAAAGTCACCTTGTGACTCCTCGAGACAGAAATATCCCTCACATAATGCTCTCTCTTCTAAATAAGAGTCCCAAAGGGCTTACATACATACTTTGGTAATTAGATATTGGTGAACTTCGATAAAATTATCTCATGGTCACGATATAATACTAATATCATTCCCACAAGTTAATACAAGATAATATGTCATGACCACAACATAACGAAGTGAACCGAACATTTCCCTTCCCTGTATAATTTAAAAGCAATCGTTTTAATACTTTTTCTTTGTAGGCTATACCTTTTAATTCCTTTGTTTAATAGTTATATCTGATTATTAAACAGACTTCTATCCATATTAGACAATGAAAGGGAGTCTATAAAAGAGCACATCGGCCAAACAGAAAAACATATCGGCCAATGCCGATATGAAAAATTGAAAGATTGAAAAATGCCAAGTATCATCCTATATATTGGTCTTGATGATAATGGTAATATGTTATAAATACGAATATATGAATATTTACTATTAATAATAATAATTGTGATAATAATCGCACAGTGTGGTGTAAATTGTATAACAGAATACCAGTTGCACAGTGTATGCCGTCATACCATCCGGTCTTATGTTTGAGGTTATTGACCGACTTTCTTGTGTTAGATCTTGGATACTCTGCTTGCAGTAAAATTCAAATTGAGGATTTGCATTGTCATGTAAGAGGACTTCAGTATATGTTTACAGCCCATATGATTGCCTTTTAAGTGGCCCCAGTGCTCTACACACAGTCTGCTGTTTGTGTTAATAGGCGCCATTGCCCACCAGGAGTCATCGCTGAAAGGCTCTGAATAAGTTATAATGCACATATGAATAAATAAAGAACAGTGTCAGTTTGAGATTGGTCATCAGAGACAATCCATTCCAGGTAAGCGCTGCAGTCAAAAGAGTTTTGATTATTTATTTAATTACCTGCATGATCCCATATCCTCAGAGCACGTCCCGTTGCCCGCAGCAGAGGGCCCATGAGAAGCCACTTCCTGCTTTTCAACCCAGCAGGAAGAGTTGCACTGTGGGTCAGTTCCCATCGCGAGGGCTCTGGGGAACATGAAAAATGCATCAGCGGTAAGAAAAAAAGAAATCTGAGTGGAGGGTGAGATGAGGAAATGAAAAGATGTTAGAAATTATCCCTTGATCCTGTTTGTAAACATGGTTTTGCCATTTAGCTTGTGCACAGCTTGCAGAGAGGAACTCTTGGAAAAACTGTTGAGCTGGACTGAAAGGGTGTGTATAGCACAAACCGCAATCACTTCATTCTGTGCTAATAAGCATAAAGGCTGTGAAGAGACTGTGGCAATGTGCCAAAAGTCGACAGGCAGTTAATAATTCAGTAGAGCTCAATAAAGTTTTTTTTTATGATTTTGAATGAATTATTGAGGGAGCCATGCGCTAGACTGCCCAGCAAGCAGACTTGCCTAACATTGGTGCAGTTTTGGCCCCTTTTGCTGCAGGACCCAGCGAGGGTCAGACCTCCCAGCAAGACCACTAGCATCAAGGTGCTTGATTGGCAGTTTCAATGAATAACAGTTGTGTGACTTACAAGGCAGATTCGGTTTAATTTATCCCTAAAATCATCACCGCAGTAATTTCTCTTACCTTCATTTTGACGTCCGTCAGACTCGCACAGAGCTTCTTTTCAGTCTTGTTTTCTGTTCTGCTCCAGATTGCAACTTGAATTTACTGTGGCTCCTTCGGTCCTGGCAGTAATGTGGAGCACAGCTCCAGAATGAACCGCATGAAGCCAAATCATTTCAATTCAATCTACTGTTAGGCATTGCGCTTGTTCTACCTTAGACAGTAGGATCTATTTACTCCATCAGTGGGATATGATCTGAAAACACACATGCGCACACACACACATGCGATTCTACAACAACCTGTCACATTTCTCACGACAAGCTCGCTCTCTAGGGCAGTGAATGCATATTGATCTGACGGCAAACTATTTACACCAATGGGCCATTAGGGCGACACATTACTTCCTGTATGTCTCACTCTCCTTTTTCCCTCCTTTACTTACAGCTGAGCCCTGAGTAAGAGATCCATTGTGTGAATGACACACTCGTGCTGTTTTGACTGGAGCTGTCATTCATATTGCTGTCTGTCTTCAGCACTGCTGCTGTATGAGGTTGCACATAGCTCAGGTTACCAAGGACGGTGGGCTGAGACAGAGATAGAGATGCACCGCGATCCTCAAGGCTGAATGAAATGAATGACTGGCACTGGGCAGGAATGGACTGAATGCAGGAAAGAAACTAATTGTGCAGAAAGCATTCACAGTTATGAAAAAAACATGTCTTCTAAAAATATAAATAGGAGACTGGGGATAGTTGTCACCACAGAGAATATTCCTCCGGTGGGTTTTTGTAAACCACTTTTTGTAAAGGCACAAAACAAAATTAATAGACATAAAAAAAGTATTGCTTGCAAAAGGCAATTACATTTTTCCAGATCATTGAGCATGAGGTGGATGTAAAATTAGGGACTAAAGCCTGTAGTAACTTTTTAACAGTAAAATTGAAACTGTTTTGAGTTTGGGTCACTTAAAACTCCCTTTTAGGAAAGCAACATGCACCAACAGTCTTCCCAAACTTGTAATGAGAAGTGCTTATAAACTTATAAAATCTTTTCCAGGGTTTCCTGCAGTTTCTGCCAAAATAAAGGCTTGATAGTTTAACTTTTGAAATCGAAGAAATTAAGTCAAGGCATAAAATGTTAGAACTACAATTGTACAACTGTACTATATATTTTTCTTTAATTCTATGTTTATTTAGCAGCGATAATAATAATAATATATTGTTATAGACTATAATCCCAAGCTTGGAAAATAAATCACAATCAGATTTTATTTTATTCTATTAATGCACGATATTTAACACATGTAATAATTTATATGAATTTAAAACACATGCAACCACTGTCCTTAACTTCACACGTTTGAGCTACAATTTTGCATTAAACACCTAAAGCTAAGTGTACAACTTTGTTCTAGAGAACTGAACGATATCTGAAACTGTGCAGCTTATTGCATGAATGCGACGTGCAATTTTTTAAATGACTTACTTGGTTGCTGTGGTGTTCCTGGTGGCACAAATCAGGGTCCACTTCCAAGTTTCCATGATGTTCCGACCCTATGGCTTGGGCTTTTAATGTGAACACCACACATTTTCCTCAGAAAAAATAAAATAAAAAATCTTGGCTCTCATTCATGAAACGCAGTAGAACTAATTTATGTATAAATATTTCATAAATCCATCAATCAATTATTATGTAAATTAACTGAATGTTACAATTTATGCAAGAAAGGTTTTACAAATGATTCTCACATAAATTTGTTCTGCTCGTGTTTCATGAACGAAACCCAAGGCTTCTGTATAGAAATGCATTGGTTTAAAAGTAATTAATTTGTTTTAATAACAAGCCCAATGAACATGCATAGTTCTCTATTTCAATTCTCAACTGCATCTGTTGGAAGAAGCTCAGATTATCTACAGAGATCTCGAGTGACATGAAAAGGTCTTTAGATACACTGGCAGCTGAAACACGCATATGTGTGATTACGACATTTTTATACATTTTTTTTTCTCTTTCCTGATTACAGATGTAGGGTTGGCTATGTTTAGACTGCTTGGAAAATAAATATCTATTTCCCCCACAGTTGGTTTCTTGGGCAGATGGCTTCATTTGCTGCACTGAAATAAGGGATATATTTAAATAAGGTAGCATGATTGTACTATAATCAGTGCTAACATTGTCAAGGCAAATTGCTGGCCCGTAAAGAAACTTGCTTTCATCTTTTCAGACAACAGATTTTCCTTGATGTCCTTTGCAAGAACCAAACAGGGCAAGCATAGCTTTTGACTTAAGTATCAAAGTAGCTCAAATTACAACTATCGCAGCATGCAAAGAAGAAAGTGAAGAAGAAAAAGGAAGAAACACAACTGTGCTTCATCTCAGACTGAAATGTTTCCCTGCCAGCTAGTGCGTCAGTCTCTTTAGGAGAGTAGCTGGAGTGCAGCAACATACAATGCCAAACAGATCTACACCAAACACAGACCCTCTTTCCTCTTAAAGAAATATAGCCTCCTTCATCTCAGACACAAGCTCTCAAATCTACAACCAAATGTGCCATTAATCAGACTCTGTGAGTATGTTTCAGCACTGACTAAATGAAAAGAAAAACAGGTGAACGTGCATGGCTAACTATGATTCTTTATATAAAGCCAAACAAGTTGACTCTAAAAAGGATCCAGGTAAAAGGTTAATGGCCAGGTTTATTAAATATGGCAAAATAGTGTGAGAGCACAATCCCATAAAAGTGAGAATGGGAGTAGAAAGTTCTGCAGGTGATCTACTGACAAAAAGCTAATTAAAGAACACAGATGCAACATCTCCTTCCATAATGATCAATGTAATCCAACAAAGGCAACACAAATTAGCAAATATCACAAACGTGTCAAGTACAAAAGACATGCTTTTTTTGGGTGCAAAACCAGTAAATAGATGTAGATATACAACAACAGCATATTAAGTTGGAACAACACAGGCGTGTGTAAATAATGACATTTTATTTATAAGAAACAGCTCTTTTTATAGTTGATTTTACTAGATGTGAGTAGAGGACATACTATATAAAAAGTCTGGGTTTAAAGTCACAAGTTCACACAATGAATGTTAGAGAGACAAGAAAATAGGCTTTTCTTTTGACAGAAAGCTTTGAAGTCCATCTGCATCTTTGAAATTGCACATCACAAATGTCAATCCACTGGACCAAGTGAAAAAAAAACATGAAAAACACTAATGGAGCCCAGAGAGCATCTCTGACAGATTTTGTAGAGAACCTGAGTCAAGGTCTGTTGCTATGATAATGCCTACAACCGCCCTCATGGGCAAACACCTGTTTGCTTTTACTTCTGGGGATTGAGGGTAAATAATGAGATGCTGAGTAGTGGTTTGGGTTTCAACGGAATATAATACTAATTTCTAGAAGTGAATATGAATTCCTATTACAATTATAAAAAATAAAAAAACTTAACAAAAAATTAAATTGCTGTAGTGTGTCAGTAGGAAATATCAGTTTACATTTGCAAACATTCATTTTGCCATTAATTGTAATAATCTAGTGAGATGTTTGTTTGCACAAGGAGTCTGACAACAGAGAACTGATCTCATCATCATCCAGTCCAGTGCCGATCCTAGACTATCGTATGGCTTAACCACAAAGTCCCAAGCTCAAGAGTCATCAGTTAAGACCATAACCGAGCCTGGAAAGTCCTGGACAAGAAGAGAATAAGGTACCATCACTGCCAAATTCTAAGCAAATATACAATTTTAAATTTTGCAATCCCTTAATTTCCTAAATTTAATTTTACCTCCCTGCATTTTGTTAAATTGGTCTTCAAATGCCTAAATAACGCTGCTCCCACATCCCTTTGCAAAATAATAACAAGACAGCAAAGTGGTAGTGGCCAGATCCACAACCCGATCAGCGTTAAAAGGCTATTGTAGTATCCCTTTCTGTAGAACATAATTTGCCCAAACTGCCTTTTCAATAAAAGGGGCAAAATTATGGAACTCTCTGCCAGACCACTTGAAATGTATCCCAGCATTAGCCATAAAAAAAAAAAAGAAATTGTGGCTAAATCAGGAACAATATTGCTCTCATATTTAGTTTTTACATTGTGTTCTCTCTGTATACTTTTTTTTATTAGTTTATTTTATCTTTCGTATTTTTAATAATTGTAATGTGTACTGTTAATTTTAACCAAAAGCCTTACTAGGGACAAGTGTTGTAAATTAGCTTCAGCTGAAAACACTATGATGCATACATCAGATGACTGTTTAAGTGCATCTATGTTTTTTGTATCTGTCCCTATCTAAATAGACTATAAATATTAAAAATAAACGCAGAGCGGGGAGGGGGGGTTGGGATGAGATGCATTTTTCTGTGTTTCACTCCGTCTCCCCTGGTGTTTCGGGGCCCTACGCAGAAGATAGGAATAGGAATAACTGAGTTAAAGGGTTACTCCACCCCAAAATGAAAATGTTGTCATTAATATCTTACCCCCATGCCATTCCAAACCCGAAAAAGCTTCGTTCTTCTTCAGAACACAATTTAAGATATTTTGGATGAAAACCGGGAGGTTTGTGACTTGACTGCCAAACAATTTGCTCTGTCAAGGCCAAGAAAAGTATGAAAGACATCATCGGAATAGTCCATCTGCCATCAGTGGTTCAATCATAACGTTATGAAGCTACGAGTATACTTTATATATATTATAATAATTTTTGTACCCAAAAAATATTCAACATTTAGTCTCAGCCTCAACGTACTGCCAACGTACACAGAGATAAATTCATACATCAGCCACATAACAGTGTGTGTGTGTGTGTGTGTGTGTGTGTGTGTGATAATGTATTGCACACATGAAATACCACTTTGCTTTTTTTCCTGCTTGGGCAGGACAATGTAATTGAAACCTTTATGAGAATGGAGGGACAGGCAGAGGAAAAGCCAGGGAATGGGGAGGGTTGGGTCACTGAATCCATAACTCAATTTAATGGAACTATGGACTTGTGGTTGCGGAAAGTAAAACCAGAACACACGTCTTTATTTTCATTTTCAATAATGGGCCGATGACGCAGCAAAACTGCAATCGATTTCATGGTCAGAGCTCTCGCTCTCTCTCCATCTGTCTCCCTTCCCTGTCTCACAATCAAGGTACTGTATCAAAAGCACCGGTTCAGAACTACAATGAGCGCCTCTCTTATATATAAGAGAGTACTTCAGTCCTTTAAACGTAATCCCTTTTCTGCCATGAGCCTCATGCTGTGTCATGTACTGCAGTGGACTGTACTAATGAAAGCAGGAAATGAAGTTCTGGGACTGAATCAGTCTTTGAATGTCGTCTGCAGAAGAGGCATGACCTCTGTTAAGTGCAACATTGTGGAGTGACCATTTAGTTATTCAAAGCCAAAGTAAATGAAATATCACAAACATTCCCAAAGAACTAACGCAAGCACCAATTACGTATGTGGAAATAATTGAGGCAGGGGGTACTTTTATTCTGTCTGCAGACTTTGATCCAAAAAATCCTCTGAATTGTCTGTCATATTATTAATTATGCTTGTTTTTGCCCTTCATTAGATAAATAATTGTTTTAATTTTCCTTTTAACACAGGGTGCTATGTCATTCATCAACCACAGGCTGCATTCATGGTTTAAGTACAAATATATAATATGAAATATTTATTTTGCCGCTTCAGTTTCTTATAATTCTTTGTTAACACTAGACCAATTTGGGTGATTATACTGAAAGTACTGTATAAAGCTTATTAGTTTAGTTGACAACATTATAGTAATAATATTGATTACTACAGAAAATAATTGTCTCGTCCCTCAGGTGTGTAGTTTCAGGCATATGATGGAAATGAACCAGATAGCATTCTGAGAAGTTTAGCTAATATTCTTGCACATTAAGGACTTACATTTTTCAGTAAAAAATTTTTTTCTATAACTCATAGCTTTTATTTTTTAGGTGGGAATCCTTATAGAACTTTTGATATTGCGTTATAAAAATGGTCTGTTTCTGAAATCATTGTGCAGTTTAAATATAAAAAATGCAAACATGCTACAGTGATTACAATGATATTTAAGTTGAAAGATAAATCATGAAACATAAGACAAGCAATTCATACCAGTGTTGTGGCTATACAAAATTGTGTGGTTTAGAATTTGTTTATTGTTTACTATTCACTATTTGCATATCTCTATAGCTGCAATTTAAAAAAGGGAACCAAGAAACAAGTCTTTGTTGTTGTTGTTGTTGCAATTGACATGATGTCATAAATGCAAATAATAATCTTGACTAGTGTTCAAACCACAACATTCCTTCTTAAGCATATCATTCTTGTCCTTTATCTAGTTCATCACATGTGCACACTGACAGCTTCTCTTTGGAATAATGCAACGTCCTTTCTCAGCATGAGTAATGAAAAAAATGCCAGAATTTGTCTCATTAAAGATTAATTTGTGTCCCATTAGAACTGCATTTCCATTTCTGTTTACAGTTCATGTTAATCACTGTTCCTCTAGTTTTTGTGCTGCTTTTATTGTTAAGAAAGTTAAAGTCATGGTTAATGGGGTAATTTGTTTTTAATGACAGCTTTCAAGGTTTCAGGTAAATTAATTTAATATTTTCAGATGTATATATTATCATTTGGAGGTTAGCGTATAAACTCTCCTATAAAAGTTAACCTCCAAAAAAACAAAAATAATACCTGTTCCATGTGCCTTGTGGCAGTACAGAGTTCTGGCATGAAAAACTGATTAAAGTTATTTAATTGTGGAGTAAATACTACATAAAAACAATTGTAATTTCTATATTAAATAATTTAGTTCAGGCAATAATTAAAACATCAAACTAAATTATAATTGTTTGTTTTGTTTACAAGGATTCTTTAAGTAAATATCAAAGTTATGATCCCATTTTTTCACAGTTTTCTTGTTGTATTTACACTGTTTTATGATTGCTTTTGTTGTTGGGTTTAGTAACTTATGTTTTGTGACATCTGGAGTTCATTTCCTACTCAAACTGACCTATTCATACTCAAACACTATCCACTGATTGTTACCGTCATTGCGTATCGTGTACCAAGTATTGAGGTCTCTGTGTTCAATTGGTAATAATTATATTGAGTGGACATGTTAACTTAAAAGGACAACAAGCTGTATATTCACTTACTTACATGTTTGTAAGTGAACCTCATGCATGCATGTTTTTTTGTAAAATGTACTTAAGTATACTTATTGTTTAGTTTTTTTACTGAATCAGAGTTTATTTCCATGGTAAGCATTTCTTTAATAACACTTACTGGGAATTACCAAGTAAACTTAACTTTAAAATGACATTTAAAGCTACTAATAAGCATGTCTAGGCTTTTACTTGGCATTGTTTGTTTTTTTTACTGGCCTTTTCTGAGTGAAAATAGTTTTCAAGCTTTTTTCAAGTAAATCCTACTCCAATGTTTTTTTCAGTGAGTTGGCGTAGTCCGATAGGTCTAACTCAATCTGACCTAATGACATCATAATCACATGGCTCAGCTGATTGGTTTTCTCCTGTATCAGTGGCCAATGAGCTCATTGCTCAATATTCAAATACCTGGCTTTTGTTCGCAGTAGCATTTTGGCAGCGCACTTCAGAAACCCTCCACCTTCCCCAGCTCCACCTGTATAGATCTGCTGAGAGGTGATTCATGTGTGCTATATGGGGTTATTCATGTGTGTTATATGTGCAGCAGCAGTATTTTCTACATGCTCACAGCAGTATGTTGTGGATGTTTTGGCAGTAGCAAGTCTCGGTACTTGCTCTGCTGCAGCAGCGTAGCAGATCTATTCCACCAAGACCAAATACATGAACATTGTCATGTACATTACCATGCCAATCCCTCAGAGAGTTATCATGACAGAAATACAGTTAGGTCCAGATATATTTGGACACTGACTATTCCTTTCAAAATCATAATTTCGGCTCTGTATGCCACCAGAACAGAATTAAAAATAAAATAATACAAATTGTGCCTGTGTCCAAGTGTATATAGGCTTAACTGTACTGTATACACTTAACTATATAGAGTTTATACTACCAAAAAAGTCAGTAATATTACAAATCTCTCTAATTTACATAATTTAAATCTGTAATGCAAATATATATTTTTGCGTCATTACTCCAGTCTTCAGTGTCACATGATCTTTCATGTGCTCACATTTCTTATTTTTATCAACGGTGCAAATGCTGTTTAACATTTTTGTGGAAACTGTGATACATTTTTTTCAGGATTCATTGATAAATACAAAGTGTAAAGAACAGGGTTTAATTGAAATAAAAATGTCTTTACTGTCACTTTTGATACATTTGATATATCCTTTTTGTTTTTAAGAAAAATATCTCAATGTTTGTGGGGAGAAACACAGACAGATGGTCATCACTTACATATCTCTCATATCTCTCATCTTCACCACTATCTCATTACTATTCTTATACATTTTGGTAAACTAATATTTTGCACACAAAAGTACATATGAGCACAGGCCATGCAGCTGAATAAAACCAAACAGCCATTCATTCTGTAAGGACATTTTCGCTTTAAAACAGCCTGTGGTCTAAAGCAAAGTAAAGGAGAACAACAGCTTTTCTTAAATGTCCTTGGAGCCATTTAAAGATAATGGAAATTGTGTGCTGTGAAGTACGCCAGGTTTCTCTGTGGTAATTCCTCTTTGCATTATGGGTTGAGGACTCGACACTTACCCGCCCTACTGCTCTGATCATTATTCATGGCCGTTGAAAGCACACTCACACACAAACACCCTGAACACAGCTCCTCTCTGGAAGTGGGGAGATGCAACAGAAGAGAGTCTGGCAGAGATCCATAGAATACCACTATCAAAAGAGAGAAAGACAAATAGACGGGCTGTGTGTGTGTGTGTGTGTGTGGGGGGTTATCTGTGGGCATGCATGTGTTGTTGGTTGTTAAGAAAACATGGTTGTTGTGCTTCAGTGACCACTAGCTGCTTTCTTGTGTTTTGTTAAAGGAATAGTTAAGCTAAAACAGAAAAATCTTATTTACGTCCACAAACCAGTGTTCTGTTTTTTTCCAGAAATTTAGAATTTTTGAAAAAAGAATCTTCATGCATTTCTTGTCTATATTACATCAGCTAACTGCTCCTAAAAGGGCCACAAAAACACCATAAAAACTATAAAAGTAGATCACAAGACTGCTACGATTCTTCTAAAGCCAAATGGTAAGACTGTAAGGACGTTGGGAGGCTAGTAAATACAGAATTGTCTACTAAATGTATGCACTCTAATTTGCTCCACAAAAAAAGTGATTAAGTAAAAAAAATAAGAGCTTTTCTAATGTTTTTGTATTCTATCTGTTTGTTTTCTTTTTATTTATTATACAATTAACAAAAGCAAAAAAGGCCTCTGACACTAGCTTGCTCTTCGTTTCTATTCTATCTGTTTAATTTTGATTTATTATATAATAAAAAACCTTGCTACATTTACTGCATTAAGCTAACTGAGACTTGTTATACAATGTACATGTTACAGTTTTTAGAAGTAAAAATAACAAATAGATGTATAATTTACAGTCAAAAACTGTAAACTGTTGTTCCCAGAATTCCCTGCGTGACACTCCACATTTGAAATTAAGTTTTTTATCGTTTTTGTTATCAGTTATGTGCATTTGGGCTTTGTTACATCTTCTGTTGTTTAATGAAGGTTTATTGCATTATTTAAGTATCATATATGTTACCATGGTGGTGTTTTGTGTTTGTATTCAGAATGATTGCGCTATTATTCTATTCTGCGTCATCTGTGTACAGAGCGCATGCGCGGAATGCGCGTAGTAACGCTCGCTCACACACGTTAGCCTTGTCCACTCCTGACAGCTAAATGGATTTACATTTACAGATGAAAAATATACCTGTGACGTGTCAGTTATGCACTGAGGAAAACACGTCTCAAATGCATTAAACAACTCATATATTCACTGTTTGCCATGTTGGATTGATTTGAGCCATGATCGATATTAAGTGCTGCTTAAGCGTGCACATCAAACTATCCCAACTCATTAAACCTGGATCGAATTAGTGAGGTTGCGTGAACTTAAGTTTGTGAAACTGCTTTAGACCTGATTGATTTGTTAGGATATTTCAAGTCAGGTTTTGGACTTTAATCCCCACTTTTCTTAGCGTCTTTTATGAAACAGCCCCCTGGAATATAGGAATATTCATTAAGACTTTGTTCACACTGCAGGCTAAAGTGGCCCAAACCCGGCTTTTTTTGCCCAAATGTGACCCATATCTGATTTTCTTATGAAAGTCTGAACAGCACAAATCCATTTTTTTCAAATTCCACCTTCATATGTGGTGCTAAATCCAGGGGCGTAGATCACGCAGGAGACGCTGGTGTGTGTGTGTGTGTGTGTGTGTGTGTGTGTGTGTGTGTGTGTGTGTGTGTGTGTGTGTGTGTGATATATAGACAATAATATCACTTCGTTATTTAGGCTTCGATTGCACATTGACTTAAAAATTGCTAAACACGCGCTAACACGAGCAGCATCCATTTTTATTTCCACAAACACAGTGCGCTGCAGTGCTCCTCGCAGTAGCAGACCCTGACAATCACTATATTTTCTTATTTTTTCTGAGCTTGAACTATGATTGAACTGTCAATAAATGGGAAAAATAGAATCAAAATAATGAAAAGTAAGTAAACGCATTACATTTTTACAACAGAAAGGTAGAAAATGTATGGGGTATGTTGGTATGTTCTTGTGAGCCAAAAAGCTGCACACCTGCTTCTTCGGGTTTGACTCACTATATTGTCGTAGCTGAGAACATACTGTATCACGGCAATGTTCACATGCTATAATGGATATCAATACAGTAAATGCGCAGAAAAAATAGTAGCTCATGTGGGAGATCTCTGTACATTTGGCATCTCTAGAAAAAGACGTCACAATGTCTTTTCAGCATGGGCTTTTAGAGTTCGCCTCTAATTGGTCTCACAGTGTTATAGATCACTATGTAAGTGGGTGTTCTGTAAAAAGTGTCTACCCATAATTCAAACGTCTCCCCCCAAAACCCTTGTTCTTTAATTTTCATTTCCTTGGCACACTGCTCTCTCCATATGGCCGATCCCTATCAAAAGCATGAAAGCATCAGAGAATTCTTAATTGGGCTTTAATGTCTGCTAGTAATTAAAAATGAGAGGAACAAAATATAATGGACACTCGCAGAGTGGTTGTCATCCTCATCAGAGAGCTTTATTAAAATCTGATATGTCTTAAACATATTAAGTCTAATGAAAGAAAACAGTGGATTGTATTTTCCCCTACTGTCCGCACTTTAAGATGCATTAATCAGTAATTCAGCCACAATGACTTGATTCTTATGAGCCTCATAAAAGTTTTAAAGAGATTGCATGGGATGACACTGTCACACATCTGTTGAAATTGGACAATGGATTCATTTCAAACTCGACCGTGTCCGAGTGGAAGGCAAACCTTACATTTCTGTAATACATTTCTGCAAAAAAAAGATCTATACTTACAAATCGCTGCAGTTTCCAGTTGAAATAAACACTGGGCAGCAAAACTCCAACAACTTTTATTCCTTTTCACACAAAGTATGATTTTCAGGGCCATGTAGGTTCGATTAATAAAGCCTAGTTTTCACATCATTGAGGAAAATCATGTTATGAATCCAAAAAAAATGTAACACGCTGCAACATTTGGAAAATTATACTTTTGAATGTTAGCATCACATATCCAGCTTCATACGTATGGGTTTTTATAGTTCAACTTAAGAGGTAAAAAGCTCAGGTACGAATCCCGTGAAACTACCATTCCACAAAACCGTTTAAACCTGTATATAAGGAAGTTAGTGCCTACATCAATGCAGTGGTGTATAAAGTACCTGAAAGCCATACTCAATTAAAAGTGCAGATACCTTACCAGAAAACGTACTTAAGTATTGAAAGTAAAAGTACAAGTAAATGCAAAATGGAAAATAAGCAACTAAATATATATAAAATAATGTTCATACAAACAGCTTGAGTAGCAATATTGTGTTAGTTTTTAACTCTTTCTTCCATTTTATATTTTTGGGTATGAATAAGAAGCACTTCATCTGGTACTTAGTGTATTTCATTCCAAAAAAAAAACAAATTCTGGAATCTCCATCTGAAATAGCATTAAGATGTATTTACAGTTTATGTATATCAGAGGGGACAGCGATTACAGATGCATAAATAGGCCTAATGTTTTGTTTTTAACATAAAATGTTGAATACTGATATTTGACATATTTAAACATGAAAAATTGTCTAAATGTGAAATTAAAACCGCCAGTAGGTGACAGCAAGTGACTGTTGATGAGTGAGTCATTGAGATTCAACTGATTCATTCTAACGGCTGATTCATTCAGAAACAAAGCATTTGACTGTGTTAATGAATGAATCACTGAATCAGTTCTTCAACCGATTCGTTCAAAAAGCTGATTCATTCAATGATTAAACACCGTCTATGGCTCAGATACTCAAAACAGTGCTGTGATCTTTGTTTGGAACTATTTTCGTTGGCAAAATTGAGCAAAAACAAGCAATATAAAGTCTAAAATAGAAGTCACTCATTGCTCTACTGAACTTGTATAAAATGATTATTATATGTTTTATCATGCTTATATCTGCAGAAAAACGGTACTCTTTGTGTGATATAGATTAACAACATTAAATTATATAAATATAAAAAGGATACAGAAGCATTTTTGCCGTCTACAATTTAGAATACCTGGAATATTGAGTTTTAATACTCTAATAAATTAAAACGTGCCTGCACTCTGTGTGATTTTGGTGATATAACCTATTTGATAATGTCATATTGCACATCATTATAACCATATGTGCAATTTTTCCCGGATGTGTCCTGGGCAAGATTTCTATATTGCTTTGATTCAAAGTAGCTTACCTCGAAAGCGCTTCGAAAACATAAGGAACTGATGTCATACACAGATCGGTCTGCACACGCAAACAAAGCCAAATCCTGTAGATATTTTAGGCAATATAGAAATCCTGACCAGGATGCGTCCGGGAAAAATGGCATGTATGGTCACCCTATTACAACAACACTTACCATATTATTGCAGAAGATATACTGTATATCGCACACCACTGACTCGACTTGAGTGGAAAATGAAATCATCTGCGGTTGTGCGCACTTGTTTGCGCATGAGCAAAGGTGTTTTTAGGAGTCTAGCTTGCAAGCACCAGACCACTGATTCGTCAAGCCTGCTTTCCTGCTGTCCGTGTTCTTCTGAATTCTGACTGTTTTGTTGTAAGTCACGAATATGCTTCGGGGAAATGTATTGGAGTGAAAGTATACATTTTAATTAGGAAATGTAGTGGAGTAAAAGTAAAAGTTGGCTGAAATATCAAAACTCATTTAAAGTACAGATACTCCCAAAAAAGACTTAAGTACTGTAACAAAGTGTTATTACTTCGTTACAATACACCACTGAATCTATGTAACAAAAACATGCCAGGGTCATGTATTGAACCAGTGCTTTAGCACCACTTATATAGCACCACCATCATGTACCGCAGGTATATAATAACGGTGTTACAGAATCAGCTTGGGTTGTTTTTTGGCCAGTTAAATGCAAGTTGCAATGAATTCTCTGCAAAATGGCCAGTCAAAATAGCAAATTTCAGATGACAGATGCCAAAAACAACTTCTTGGATCACATCCACAAGCAATAAAACGCATAAGCGTAAAATAACCACAATAGCACACCTCAGAGACAGCTGCGAAACTCAAGAATGTAAGTAATGGATGGGCTATCAGATGATTAGGGAATTTGGGAGTGCTATGAAAAGATGCAAATGGTCACACTTTGTCGCTCTCATCCCATCATCACCATCTATTCTGTAGCGAAGCAATCGTAGTCCGCCCACAGACACCTGTCGCCATTGTTTAAAAGGAGGAGAGTTTTGGCTCTCAAACATGCATGGGAGGAATATTATGATAAAGTACAAGAGAGAGTTGAGTCATGCTTTTGAAAGCCGACTGACAATCTGCTGCGTGCAACTGTTAAAACAGAGAAGAAATGTGGCTTTGCAATTAACTAGAGGCTTTTCTATGTGTGAGAGGTTAGGTCATGTTTCTGAGTGAGGGAAGGGAGTCATGAGACAGACAAAGCAGTTAAAGAGCGCTTTGAGCTTGGAGACAAATTGGCCGTTAACTTGATACGGGCTGTAAAATTTGGTTTCCGAGCAGCCGGACCTTGTAGCCTGAGAGTCGCCGTAGCGACAGAGGAATTGTGCTAATGACTCGGAGTGTTCCAGTAAATGTTATTGGTTAGACGCCCGAGCCATCGGTCTCTTCCCAGTCCAGCTAGCACACATTGTTATTAATCTCTCTCTCACTATCTTGCACGCACACACAAATGGATGACAGTCGATAGAATGGAAAGTTTAAAAGACCAAAGGCTTCAAGTCTCGCATTCATCACTCAGGCCTGCAAACACACACACACACACACACACACACACACACACACACACACACACACACACACACACACACACACACACACACACACACACACACACACACTCACACCCTCACTTATCTCAACTTTTCCGAAGCTTGCTAACACTGGAATTATCCATGCTGCAACAGTGATAATGCATCACTATAGGTTTGTTCTGAAACCTAGAGCTGTCTTGCAGCCACATGTTGTGTGTTGAACTCAAATGGCACATGATGTTGGAACACTCTCCATGTACAATAAAATGTCAATTAATCAAATATTTTGTCTTTGATTTTAAATAAACTAGAGCAAAGATTTTACCATTTGCTTTTTTGTGTCATCAGCTGTGCACCTTTGACTTAAAATAAGTACCCCCTCAGATTTTTAAATGCCCGTATTGTGCAATTTGTATGGTTCCTAATAGGTTTACATGCATGCAAGTTCAAACAACACTTTAGTTTGCTCAAAATATGCATTTAATATCACCTCATTTTCCAATAATTCTCAAACAATTTGTTCAAAGCAGTTCTAAGGTTCAATCTCTCTATACCCCACTTTTTTTGTGAGCGTACTTTGCTCTGATTGGTCAGATGGCCCAGTCTGTTTGGTTTGGTCTACCATGTACAGCACGTGTCGGAAATTATATGGCCATTGTCATAGTTCTGTATTTTGAATGCTTTATAGCAAATATGAACATCTTATATTTATTATACAGGTTGAGATTTAGTGGAGCCAGCTGGTCCAATAAACAGGTTACTGAGCCATTTTTTTAAGAGCAAGTATATTGTGAATCCCAAGATTAACTCCTAGAGGAGCAATTGTCAGTAAAATGAGATGTTTGCATTCACATTCAGCTACATTACACACTGAAATAAATACGATATTCAAAATGGCATAAAAGGGGCATTTTAAGTTAATATTTAAATTATTTAACAATAAATTTTCTTATTCACAGTTTTTCACTTTTCCCCCACAAACCCTAGTTTACACAAATATACAGATTTTAAAGTCTCTAAATGTGTCTTATAGGTCTTACCTTCAGTGCAACTGCCACATCTTAAAATGTTATCAACAACCGATGCATAGAATCAAATCCCATCCTATTCTTCATTTTTCTCAATAATCATTTACAGCTGGATATATGTCACAGCAGAAGACCTGTCTCTACATCTGTTTCTTTGCATCTTTAATCAGTATTTTTATCAATTTCATTAGTCTTTCCCAAAAATATATTTTCCAAGACATCAACAAATAAGAAATCACAACAAATACATTTCATTCTTTTTTATCATGAATATCATCGATTTCTTAGGATTAATCCATTTGGCTTAACAGACCTTGACAAAAAATAAAGATATGAAATATTGGGGGGGGTTGACACTATGTAAACATGGTCTAGATGATCTGCTGATGTTCAAACCAAGCATCATAAAAGGGTGATTTAAGTGACTTTGGACAAGGCATGGTTGTTGGTGCCAGACGGGCTGGCCTGAGTATTTCAGAAACTGCTGATCTAATAGGATTTTCACCCATGACCATCTCTAGGGTTTACAGAAAATGGTGAGAAGCAGCTCTGTGTGTGAAAAATGCCTTGTTGATACCAGAGGTCAGAGAAGAATGGCCAAACTTGTCCAAGCTTATAGAGGCAACAGTAACTCAAATGGCCACTCATTATAACTGAGGTATACAGAAGAGCATCTCTGAAGACACAACACATTAAACTTTTAAGCAGATGGGCTATAGCACCAGAAGACCACACTGCATTCTACTTCTGTCAGCCAAGAACAGGAAACAGAGGCTACATTTCACACAGGCTCACCAACATTCTGACGAGTCTGGATTTCTGCTGCAACATTCTGATGGTAGGTTCAGAGTTTGGCATAAACAAAATGAAAGCATGGATCCATACTGCACTGTATCAATGTGTGTGTGGGATATTATCTTGGCACACTTTGGGCCCCTTACTACCAACTGAGCATTGATTAAACACTAAATGCTACATGAGTATTTCTGCTGGCCACAGTGTACCCATCTTGTGATGGCTACGTCCAGCAAGATAACTTACAATTTTACCAAGCTCAAATCATCTCAAACTGGTTTCTTCACCATACTCAAATAACCTCCACAGTCACCAGATTTCAATCCAGTAGAACACCTTTGAGTTGTGGTGGAACAAGAGATTCACATCATGGCTGTCTTGTCAATATGGACCAAAATCTCAGAGCAAAGTTTCTAGCACCTTATTGAATCTATGCAATCTAGAATTAAAACAGTTCTGAATGCAAAGGGGATACAACTCGGCACTAGCTAGGTGCACCTAATAATAAAGTGGTCAATGAGTGTATTAAAATGTTAAAATGTATTAAAATGTTAAAAGCACATGCAGATATTGACTCAGTTTTGGAAGGTACAGTAAGGTAGAGCAGCTCGCTATGTTTTGAAACAGAGATTACCATTAGTATAACAAAGGAAATTATATAATAATCTTTAACAATAATAAATCACCATAACGGCTATAAAATATATATTTATGTCAACACTGATTAAACGGTCTGATATTATTTGACCTCTAAATGGAGTTGTTGCACATGATCCATGTGTGCAGTCTGAATAAAATTGCAAAAATCATGACCCTTGTTACGAATTCTCCCATTCCACCCACCTTTCTGCAGACAAAATATGATGCAGCTAAGTGTGTGTGTGTGTGTGTGGCCGCTATTCAGGTAAAGCAGTTTGTCATATGTAAAGTAAGTCATATGTTTAATACATGAAATGCACAGTTAGACACCTACTTGTCCAAATGAATACTTCAAATTATACAATATAATCCTCCTCTCACAATTTCAATTTCTCTTTCCCTCCACTCCATCACGCCCACACGTAAACTTGAGCATACATAATGTGTTGTAGTTTTATACGTGTACACGTTGTTGCATCATTTTCACCACAAAATTCCCAAATGGGATTACTCAGACTGGAATTACCTGATCTTAAGAGCAGGAGCTGGCCTTTTTCCAATTACATCTTGAGAGCATACCTGTGTGTAATAAAAAGTAAAAAAAAAAAAAAAAATCCCTTCAGTAATACCCTGCTGGCAGTCTCCATTTGTGTAAAAAAATGTGGAAAAAGGGGAGGGAAAATTCGCCATCTAAATTCTGAGGGCTGGAGTCCTTCAGGGTAAGTGCCTCTTGCCAGTGTCACATAAAACATGCTGGAAAGAGAGAAATGCTTTGATTAGAATCTCCTCCAAACAGATGGACTGTGAAGAAGAGATATAAGAAAGTAAGAAATATGTAAAATTAAAAAAAAATCCAAAATATGTAAATCCTTTGTTCCATGGGAAGATAGGAAGACACATGTATTTATTTAATATGCCAGAATAAAACAGCAAAAACAAACATTTCCCAAACAAAATTCCTAAATTGTAAATAAACAAATAAATAAAATGGCAACAGTGAATAAACAAAAAATTCCACTGGTAACACTTTTTTCACATTTTTGAACAAAAGGTATTTTATGCTCACCACATGTGCATTTATGGATGTATAAAACATAAATACATATGGATTGGTGGATGAGGAGATATCCCCTTGCTATGTAAAGTGCTTTGAGTGCCTACAAAATCGCTATATAAATGTAAAAAAATATGATTATTATTTATGTAATCAAAAAAAAGAAAGGAAATAAAGAAATAGCATTACAATTTAAAATAATTGGTTAATATTGTTAAAATTAAAAGTATTCTTATGCCAAAGCTGATAGTCATTACCCCACTCTTCAGTGTCACATGATCCTTCAGGCATCTAATATGCTGATTTTCTGCTCAAGAAACATTTATTAATATTATCAATGCTGAAAATAGCTGGGCTGCTAAATATTTTGACCATGATACATATTGCTCAGGATTCTTTGATGAAAGTTCAAAAGAACAACATTCATTATGCATTTATTATACATTATAATCATCTTTACTGTCACTTTTGATACATTTAATGCATCTTTACTGAATAAAATTATTTCTGAATAATTCCTGAACAACATATATATATCTTCTGTCTCTTACTGACCTCAAACAGTTGCACAGTAGTGCATCATCGGCCATAAATAAACACAATCAATCAAAAGCTAGAGAATTGCCTCCATTTTAAGGTAACATACACACCCCCCATTACTACCTGTGGAGAGTGTTTCAAACCAATTCCATTTTAGTTAGAATGGCGTTTTAGACAGTTGTAGCCTATGCAAGCAGTGGGCAGGAGTGCAACCCACTAGATTTTGGAACTGTTAAAACATGTACGCAGCTTCTCAAAGCTGTCATCACTGCCATCACTCTCCGTTAATACAGACTGACAGAAAAAATATTTTTATCAAAAGATGCAGATGTTGTCAAACTAGTCTTTGATAGTTAAACCACATGCCTGCCCAGTGGTTTTTATTTACTTTTATTTCGGATCAAAATCTCTCACATCATTTCGCATGATTCCTCGCTCTCGCACATGCCCGGCAGGAAATAAATCACATGCCTCTCATGTCTGTCAAGATCACACGCAGGCCTAAGGCACTGATTAAAGCTCGACACCAAGGCTCTGGATCTGACTGCCTGGTGTTGTGGGTTCTGGATGGTGGTGGTGGTGGAGGGGGTGGGGGGTTGGGGGTATGTCATGCTGCCCTGACAGGTTAGGCTGTTTATAGGAGCCTCATTTAGATTCCCCCTCTAGAGGCAATGCAGCTCTGCCTGTCTGGTCCTGACTGACAGGTAAGTCCTTGTGGTGGCTGCTTGCCCGTGGAGCAAAGGGCAGAGTGATAGAAACAAAACAGTCTGCTAAGGTGGAAATTTCCTCTAATGAGTGCTTAACTTTGATGACACGAGGTCATATAAATATAGCCTTAGGCCTACATACATGAGGTTGACAGTAAGACTGCTCCACATTATCATGCACCAGTATATTGGCATTGAAGATTCTATTCTTGCTAATTTTTTTTTACAAAATACGTTGAACTATTTGTGCTCCAAAATTGCTAGATTTCGCAAATAATTTACAAAGAAAATGCAAGTAACAAATTTAAAATGAAAATGCTAAAATCGTTTTTTTCTTTCAAGACACACTCCAATCATTTTTGTTTTATTTACTTCATTTTTTAAAAACAGTGTATTCTATTCTATAAAAAACACATGATATTCAATCTCCAGTAAAATCTGATTGAACAGCCTAGGTGCAAAAATTATTTGTTCAATAAACTATACATTTAAGGTAAATCTTTCCCACACAATTCTAATAGTGCAAATTCTGTCTTCATTCACTGACTCCAATGTTGAACCCAAACTGAATGACTTACTTTCTTCTTTGAAAGTTGAGGAAATTGATGTTAGCATGCTAAATATAACATATTTTACCAAATATAATACATGGGATGAGGGAGAAAGAAGTGACTTGTCAATACAACGACATGTATGTAACCACCCACAACCTAGGCTCTACTATTCACAATGGTAACCACACAAATGAAAACATAAGAAAGTCTTATAAATAAATATACATTAAACCTTAAGAAGTCTTTCATTTAGTCAGAAAAAACATTACAATTTCATTACAAACACGTACTCTCCTGATCTGGCACCATGCAAACCATGCTGGGAACTAGAAATCCACCAGTCTAGTTTCAGTTTTCAACTAAATGGACTCATGTAGTGCCAACACAAAATTGTCATGTTATTTTTTACACATTAGCAAGCAAACAAAAAAACAAAAACAAAAATGTTCTGACAAAAAAAAAGTGCTTTTAGCTCATTTTAAATAAGTAAACTGTACAAGCAGTTAATTTCTTTTTAAAAAACATGTATTGAACCTTGAACAGGCCACAAAACATGTTTTAGTAGAGAAAAGTTGGTTGTGCATAAAGTGAAGTATTGTCAGAGGAAATGAGCAATGAGCAGGAAATGTTCTTGAAAAAGAACAAATAGAAGAATAAACACTATACTGCAAATTGCAAAGTCTTCGCAAATCTCCAAAAGGCAATATATATATATCTATATAACTCATAGCATAACTCATAACTCATCTATATATATATATATATATATATAACTTTTTCTCCCTACTAATTCTGTCTTATCATCATCCAAAATGTTAGCAGTGCAGCAAGAGCCATATGGAAGATTTCACTAAACAGGCGAAGATGCTTAAAGATGCTTAAAGATGGTCATGGTCTAAACACTTTGATCAAATGTTCTGTGTTTGGCTCTGGCATCCCAGAATGACCCTCATTATTGGTTTTGGTTCTGCTTTTACAGTTAAAAGCTGATATTGTGTATCAAATGGTTTTATAAAATGACAAACATAATGAGGACTTCCCAGAAGTTCAGTCTATTTTCAAATGATGAGCCAGCAAAATGCATGCCGCACTGACTCCAGGTGCCTTGCAATCCAAGCTTAATTAAAGTAAATAATGAAGCTAAAGACTCATTCTTAATGAAACTGAAGAAATTGAGGATGTCTGGAAAAGTAATTGATTAAAATATCAAGTAAAACAGTGATCGATCAAGCTATTGATGAATCACTTGTTAGGAAGCCTTGTCAAAGATGCAGAAACTCATAAGGTTTTTTCGAAAAGCCCAGGCTCCATTGATTAAGCATTATTAAAGGAATGCATGCTCTTGTATTGACTGCCTATTAAATACATATCAGTAAGCAGAGAGTATGACAAATGATCAGGTTTAGAGACTTCATTATTCATAAGCCATTCCAGGAAGATGCTGTAACAATGTAAATAATGATCCCCTTTCCCTCACCGAACCCCTTGGGATGTGATCTAACAGAGGGAAGTGTAGTGGAAATGATGAGGAACTCTGTGTTTCAGTAGGAAGTATGTGTTTAAATCCCTTCTATCAATCGCTGAGGCTTAAAGAGACAATATGGAAATGCTGATCCCAGCAATTAGTGCTGTTTAATCACATGTGGGAGGAATCACATTAAACATTCACATTATGAGAGTGCTGATATTTTGATGTACCACCAGCTGCCGAATGGAAATAAAAATGTGTCACACATGGTGCAAAAATGATCATGCTGGACCATCTTTTCAAACTGACATGACAGCTGCACTACAAATTCTTCAAGTAAAACTTCACCTAAAAATTAAAAATGTTGTCTTGAAAAAGATATTTACAACCAGATCCAAGTAAATGTGGCTGTTGATGTACAAAATGACCTCAAATGAATCATGAAAGACAAATCAAATGGCATTGGTTAAGTCTAATAATGAATAACTATTAATGTTAATAAAAGTTAAGTAAAACGTATCTTAATGCAGCATATCTGAATGTATGTATGGTTTTCTGCAAATAACTATAAGAGTTTCAGTCTGTTCCTCACTTAAAGCTTTAGTATGGCTTCAGATGACTTGAATGTGTAGGGGACAAACAGTGTGTATTACAAACTGTTTTATATTTTTTACAGGCAAAGCATGAGTTGGCCAAACAGGGAATATATAAATGGGAATTTTAGGGCACTGCTCGTGCCCTTCTGTTCTCACAGGTATGTGTTGTTTGGCTAACTAGTTAGTACTAGTACTGGCCTCATGTAACGTATTCAGTTCATACTTTCACTACAGATAATAATGATTGTGGTTGATTGGCAGCTGCCTTTCTCTTTGTCAATGTTCTCCTTCTGTAATCCAGTGCTTGATTGGCTGTAGATGTCCTTTTGTGTTTGCGAGTGCGTGTGACTTGAACTTACAACTTGAAGGTACTGTATGTAGAATTACCACCGTTGATGCATATTATTTTATGTGGTAAATTATTGTATGGTATTTTTTTAGGAAGAATAATCTGATTTGGGACCCATTAAAAAAAAAAAACGTTTATTCACTAACCACGCATGCATAAACCTTATGTTCTCAGAAATACAAATGTGTACACACATACTGATTACCATTTATTGTAGCCCAATTTGTGCTGAATACAGTGTATACAGGGTAAGGACTTTAGCCATAAATATGTTTATAAGAAACTGAAAAAAGCACAAATATCAGGGAATGTCAGAATTTCTCAGGGCCCTAAAACCCCTTCAGACCCCAAAGGATTAATGAAGCATGTGGGGCAACATTGACACTGCTGCTTTGTCGTCATTTGTTTTTCCTGCATTCGCATTGCTTATCTGGTTTCTGTGTTGAAACTGGGGTGTATTCCAGAAAGCATGGTTAATTTACCATCAGCTAAACCCAAAACTTTCCGTTGGTTAGCCTCAAACATTGCTTACTCTAGGTATATGGTTCCAAAAATGCATCCGGGAGTAAGTTCATTCTCAACAGAGCAACAAATTGACTAGTCACTATGAAAAAAAATAATAATTAAGCTCAGACTTGGAGCAGTGGGCAGCCGACACTACGGCGCCCGGGGAGCAGTTGGGGGGTTCGGTGCCTTGCTCAAGGGTCTCACCTCAGTCGTGGACAATTCCAGCCGGAGCCGAGATTCGAACTCACAACCTTGGGTTACAAGTCCAATGCAATGTCACATAACCTGCTTTTTGGAATACCCCCAGCTCTCCAGCGTGAAATTGTTTAGTTGATCTTGTATTGTTAAATGTGTTCAAATTGTTTTCATTTTGTATTGTGTATGTTTTCTTGTATAGGCCTACTTGTTTTGCTTAAGCTCACTAGTGTATTAGCTTGTCATAATTGTTTTACTTTGTGCAATTTTTGTTGTTGTTTCTGTTTACTTTGTATTTGCTTGCTCTGTGCGCCTTTGCTTTATATATATTTTGCTTTGTTTAAATTTGTTTTGTTTGTATTTGTTTTGTTTACATTGCTTGTTTTTTTTTACTTGCTTCTAGATGTATTTGCTTTTATTGTTTTGTTTGTATTTGCTTTGCTCATATGAAGATGTTTGAGTATCTACCTTCATTTGATGCTAGATTCTTAGCTTCACAGTAGGTGTTTTGGGTTTACAATCATTCCTGGTTTCATAACTAAATATATTTTGGTTCATAGTATTTCATTGTTTAGTTGTAAGGACTAGTATTATTATTGCCAACCTGAGAAGAGATGATGCCAACCCCTCAGAGGAAATCAGAGGAAGCCAACCCTCAGACAATATACAGAATCAAATGTTGCCATAAGTTAAATGTATTACGTTTCTGCAATATATACATTTATTGTAGAAACTTAATTTCCCGTAAAGCTGCTTTGCAACGATTGTATCGTAAAAAGCGCTATACAAATAATATTGAATTGAATTGAATATTTGTATTATTATTTAGTTCTTCTTACTTGTAAACTATTTTGGTTAACTTTTTTGGCCAGAAGCTTTGCAAAAATCCTTTTATAAATCCCAGTCAGGGGAAGATTGTGTATACGTGCATCTCCACCCCGACTCCGCCCAGAAATCACCATATATGGAGCTTACAAAGCCTAGTTATGCATAACCTCATCTGCATATCATTTCCATGCATATTCCCATCCACGTGACACCATGTTTAACACCGTCAAAGGTACAAGACATTAAGGAAATATGAGATACTATAAATGCCATTTGTGCCAAAAAAATTTTTTTTTTTGCTCAAAGTCATCCAATATCCCTGTTATGTTTTAGAAAAAAATATATCAAAATAGTCATTCAAAACAAAACTGTTTAAATAGTTATCAAATTTACATTTATCGGGCGCTTTTAGCCGAAGTGACTTACAGTGCATCCAGGCTATACATTTTTTAACATTTGCTGGCTATTTTTACTGGAAACAGATAGGCCTATATGTATTGCAGTGTAAATACAATTGCCTTACTCGGCCAGTGTTGCCAGATTGGGCGGGTTTCCACCCAAATGGGCTTCTTTTGATCGGCTTGGACCGGAGAATAGAACCGTTGGGTGAGCAGACAAAATTTGGACTGCTTTTAAAAAATTTAAAGCTGCCCAATCAGCTGCTTTTTTTTCTTCTCAATTTTATTAAAGTGATTGTGATGGCAAAGTGGCCTAAATATAAGTTACACGATAAAGAGTCTAAGATACGATGCTGCTCGGCATCAGACTCTACTTTGGTATACTTGGCATTGACAGCTGCTGGACTTGAATAGTTTTGTGAAATACGTGCTGCAGTTCTGTCTGAAGATAAAGCACAAAACGAAGGTAAGTGCATTATTGTTGTTAATTGTTATTATTATTTTATTTTTGCTGTCAGATAATCATACAGTATGTATCGATGAATAAAACATTGTATTGTGTCCATGAACGAGAGTAAATGCCAGCTAATTGCTTTCTGATAACTTTGTGCACTTTTTTGCACAAAAATTTGCTTATTCTTACTGTGGACATTAAAAATGTGTTTTTCCGAGGGTTAAAGTCATCGGTTAATTTCACATTTGCCCTGTTTTGATCCATGTTCCCGTGACATTGATTTGTCTTTATTTTAGTTTGTCATCATTATTTTATTTTAAGGAGACCAAAATAGTCCTTATCAACTTTAATTGAAATGGCAATAAAATTGTATCACAGCCTTTTGGCAGTTACAATTTTGGGCTGTTTTTTGTAGAAGTGGGTGGGTTTTGGTGAGCTTTTGGGCTGGAAAATGTCAACCCAATCTGGCAACACTGGACTCGGTGCATCACTGACGTATTTAAAAAACGAAACGTGCAAATCTTACCCTTTACTTGTCTCCTTCAAATACAGTGGTATTTTTCATAATGTTGTGGAGATGTCTTCACACAACATTAACACCGCCGTGCAGCTGCGGTTGTACAGTAAGTTATTGTCATTGGACCTAATCAAACCAGACAATGGGCCGTTCGACCACCGAGTATCCAGCAGTGTCCGCCATAATATCGAAGTAAGTGAGCATCATTAATCATTGTTCTCGCTAAAATATTTTCTCATAGCATGAGATCTGCAGTTTAAAGGTGAATTATTGTGCAGTGCACCTATAGCACTCCTCGCTGTCATTGAAATATAGCATGACACAGGAAAAGTGATGAAGCGCATCCACTACAAATATGATTACATTCATATAGCCTATTTATTCTTTAACTTCTGCATAATGACTTTATTTAATTTCAGTGCTTATTTAATTATGAGAGTGGAATTTTTTATGTAAATGTGTATATCGACATAAAAACAGAGTTTAAATCGTTGTTTACTTCATACATTTTCTCACTCCTGGAAAAAGAGTTAATATGCATGGGTCAGAGTTTGCATGCATGTGCGCAAATTTTTCCATCAAGTTTGTTTTTATAAATCCCACCTTTTGCGTAGGAAGTAGCATACGCCTCTTTCAGGGCAGGTTTTGTGAGTACGCAATGGTTATAAATGAGGCCCCAGTACACTGGGTGTTAATTTTTTGTGATATAGGAGCCTTGTGGCCATTAACTAGCTTACCTGCCATTGGTTCTTAGTGTTCTTCATGCTTGTTCTAGCCCTTGTCCCACTGTCCGTTCATTAATTTTAAATTGGTGCTTGATTGTTAAAATAAAAGTGTTGTAATTTGCTATCCATGTCAAAGGACCTCCTTTTTCAAACCATGCTTCTGAGTGTCCTTTGTTGGTGATCAGTTTACATTTACATTTATGCATTTAGCAGACGCTTTTATCCAAAGTGACTTACAGTGCATTCAGGCTATACATTTGTATTGTCAGTATGTTTGTTCCTTGGGAATCGAACCCACAACCTTTGCGCTGCTAACGCAATGCTCTAACCACTGAGCCACAGGAACACAGTTGCTAAGTATTAATATTTGCCTATTGACAGGATGGCCTAGTCAGTTGTTTCTCATTTCCAACCATACCCCTCGCGACAAATGCATGGCATACTGTGATATCGTGAGGCTCTCTGATCATTCTGGGAGACTCATCCCTGATGGTGTGAATTACAAATTGCAAACTGGAACAGAACTACCTGAGTAGAGATGAAAGAACGCCATTGTAAGTGGCTGCCAAGTGCCAAGTAATGTCAAAATACCATTCAGGGATGACTTCAATTATTTTTCCTGTCCTCCATCACACCTACAACAGATGCAGCCATGTGAATAAATGCTACAACAGATCTTATAAATATCTGATTATTTAACTCCTGGATTTCCTGGAGACATAAAAGTGGCATAAAAGTGACTTCCTCAAGGCCAATTAAGGATAGAAACATGGCATGGGATGGGATTTTTAAAAGTGATTCTCCAGGGGATTTAATTCCCAAGTACATTTTATGACCTGCAGAACACCATGAGAGCTGCACAGCATTGACAGCTAAAGGCATTTCATTATTGAATTCAGTGATGTCATCTTCCAGCTCAGTTCAGTTTAAATAGTATCTGTGCAATCAAGTCGGTGATATAGCTGGAAATGAAGTATCCTCAACTAAGCAAGCCAGAGGCGACAACGGTAAGGAACCAAAACTCCATCGGTGACAGAACGGAGAAAAAAAACCTTGGGAGAAACCAGGCTCAGTCGGGGGGTCAGTTCCCCTCTGGCCAGACGAACCAGTAGTTTGTTCCAACTGCAGCAAAGTCAGATTGTAACATAGTGTATCATACAAGAGACAGCAGTGGTATGTGAAAGGTCTTGAGCCTTTAGCATAACTTCTATGACATGAATGATTGCACAAAAGCCGCCTTTTTTTCCTCGCTTCACTTTGATGTCAAAAGCGCAGCTTTTCTCTCTCAACCTTATGTCCTTGTTTGCTTTAGGTATGTTTATCTGTCTCAGTTTTTAAGTCTCTTTCTCACTTTCTCCCTCTAGTCTCCACCCAGCTCATCTCTCTAGACAGCTTGTGCTGATGAGCCCAGCTGTGTCTGGGAACATCAGGGAACCATTTATGAGCTTAAGAGGCTTTTGCAGGAAAAGGTGTGTTCGGCTATAATTCAAATTATTCAAACCATCTCTCAAAAGCACTCAGCACTCAATCCCACATTTCATCACATCTCCCACCCCCTCTATCACTTCATCTTGCTATCACCGGCTGTCGATCATTGTTTTTGATTTCCTCCTCTCTGATGGAGCTTCTACTCCACGTCATCCTAATCTGTAAATCTCATCGGAGATATTTGAAACTGTTGGTAGACTTTGAAAACCCCATTTACGAGAACTTCAAACCATCATGAGCAGATGAAAATCTAATAAGAGTCACAGAAGAAAAATTTATATCAAGACGGGAACTACTAATCATTTCATCAGCATGTTCCAGACTCCGTATGTTCAAAGAAAATGGTAGTTCTATCTATCCATCTTTCGTTTGATGCAGAGTCTGAAAGTCTCCATTTAGCTGAAGCAAATTGAATATTCTTTTCTATACATTTGACAATATCCTTCAAAAATTATAATTGTAAGGTCAAAGTAACTAAAACGGATCTCGAATAGATGCAAATGTTTCGTATCTCAGAATGAATAAGTTCCCATCCCTTTAAAAAGCATTTAACATGACAGGTGTTTTCATTATGCTTGCTACATTTCATTATGTTACGGCTGGAGATTGCATGGGGTAATGGAAATTGTGGGCGATATTCACAGTTGTTCTTGAAGACAACTTTCTTTTCAAGCTGTTTTCACCTGTTTGAAGAGCAAACAGGTGCTTCCTGACAAACAAAGGGAGAAGGATGTCTGTATAAAGACAAGGTTCACGCCTGTGCTGAAAGCTCAGACAGGCAGATGGGTAATTTGTGTCTTGCAAGAGCATAGATGTGAAGTTATTCTCTTTGATTCTCTCTCGCACCGGTCGGTGCATCAGAAGAAATGTGGTGAATCCGTGCAACCTTAATGAATAAACTTTTACAGGAGATCAAATGCTGAACAAAATAAACATGTTTTACAGCTGCTGGTATACTTACATGCTTAATTTACAAAAGAGGGATAAAGGAAGGCTTGAGTCAGTAAGAAAACAAGTTTATCAGTAACTTTTAGACTGAATGTGATTAATTCATAGACATAAAGGCCAGTCTGGAATGGAGGTCAGTCTGAAAATCAAGGATGCACATGTGTTTCTCTTGCCAGATTGGGGTTTGTGTGAAAGCTGATCCCCAGTCAGTTGTGGTCGACCACCGCAGTATTGGCTTCTCGTCTGACATTTGTTCTCAGATCAGATTAGTGAGGAAAAGCGTCCTCCCTTAGGAGCTAATGGGGTTTTTATCTCTGCTGTAAGGTATGTGAAGCTCTCTCCACTGTCAAAGGCACCGCTAACTTGTTATATGACCTATTGTTACCTAATACTTTCAGATATGAGAAGTAGTACCCTGAAAAGTGCTCTTTTCATGGACACACTCGCATAAATGTCTCACTACGGTCTGATTAGGCTCAAAGATAATCATCCATTGTCCTCACTGTTGTAACCATGGTTACATTTTCTGAAAGTGTTGATTGTTCTGTTTCGCTCCCTGAATCAAACAAACTACTAGAACTACAGTACTAGATCCTGTATGCTCATTTTCTTGAGGGTCACTCAAAAAAAAAATGTCATGCTTTAGTCGCTCCAAACCATTAACCTTCTTCCTTCTATAGAGTGAAATAGAAAAAAATATATATGAAAAACATAGTTTTCCCCCATACAACCAAATTTACTGATCAGAGAATCTAATGTTTTCAATGATTCTGAATAATTAATATTTTTTGTCTGTTTCTCAGAAATTGCGCTCATTTGTTTCCCATGGATGAAAGTAATGGCTCATACAGGTTTGGAACTTAAAATAACGTACGTATTGAGCAGCTGATCTACACCTGAATATTGCCAAATAATGTCCTGCTATTAACATTCAAAAGGAACAATATGCAATTAAAAGCACATGTATTCTTATCTACTTTCAAATGTGAGAAATTATTCAGTGTGAGATTTGAACTCTTTCCCTTATGGTTTCAGGATCCATATCTTACCGTCAGAAAGCATTAAATTATGTTTTATTAACAAAGATCGGGAGGAGTGTGTCAGCTACTTAGCCTAATTAACACAAGAGGAGCGCACTCAAGTTAATCAACACCATAGGTAAAAATACAGCTGACATACCTCTATCCTTTAACGGTTTAATCAGCATTTGGTTCGCCCGTCTAACATTACTACCATGTCGCAAAGACAAACCTCCTCGTCTGGAAACAATTCCAGCTCTCCTCCGGTCCCATCGCCGCAGCCAGCCTGCCTCAGGACCACTCCATCCCCGCGTAGCAACGCAATCGAGTAAAGGCTTCGTCTCGCGAGTGATCTTCGATTTGAGTAGCCACTTGCCTCCGAAGACGTCTAGGCCTACACCTGCCACCTCCGGCGAGAACCCCAGCCGATTCCCCAGAATCCTCCTACCGTTCAATCGGCCAACGATTCCGCCCATAGGGAAGTGGACTGTATCGAGTCTGAGGCAAGCGCTGACCAACTCCGATGTCCAGTCTTCACGCAAGTTAAATACAGCAGAGTTATATGACATGTATATGACTTGTACAAAAATCTGCAACCAACTAACCTTTCTCCCAAGGGCACCCCAACCGCAAAGGCCCTACGTGGCTCCGGCCGCAGCCCAGCTTTCCAACGCGGCTCCTCTTCAGCGACACCGGGGTTTCTCCACCGTCCATCTCAGCCCTGCTGCCCGTCCTTTTCAACTAGGAGCTCTCAGCCCAACCAGGTGCTTGGCCGCAATGGCCGGCTCACACAGACCCGTGGCCTGCCCCTTACAGCTCAGGGCTCGAAACCCAAGAAATCTCTTTTCCTCACCAGCTGCAAAACACAGCCCTGCCACCCGCTTATTTCAGTTTGGGGCCCGCAGCCCAAGCAAGCCCTTGGCCAGCACTGGCTACCTCACACAGCCCCACCCCATTCCCCAACAGCTCGCCGCAACACCAATGCCCGTCCCACCAAACGTCATCGCCTCGGAACCTCCCCAAATGGCTCACAACATCCGAGAGCAGATATTAGCAGGTGCGGACGTTGATCTCTCCTCACTACTTTCTCTCCTGTCCACTTCCGACTCAAACCGACAGATAGACTGTGGGGATTTCTCAGTCATGTTAAAAAAACCAAACCCCCTTTCATCTCAACTACTCTATTGCTTTCAGCCAGCAAACCTGCGCCGTGCTCCAAATCCAGCCGCTGCAAGGGCCTATGCGGCTCTGGCCCCAGCCCAGCCTTCCGCAGCAGTTCTTCGTTCAGCAACACCGGGGCCCACAGCTCAAGTGTGCACTTGGCTGCCTCCACCGCCAATCTCACCCCTGCTTCCCGCCCCTTTCAACTCGGAGCTGTCAGCCCAAGCAAGTGCTTGGCAGCCCGCAATGGCCGGCTCACACAGCCCCGTGGCCCGCTCCTTTCAGCTCGGGGCTCGCAACCCAAGATGGTGCTTTGCCTCACCAGCTGCCAAACACAGCCCCGCCGCCACCCTCTTTCAGTTCGGGGCACGCTGCTCAAGCAGGCTCTTGGCCGCACTGACTGCCTCACACAGCCCCGCCCCCAGTCCCCTACAGATCGCTCCTCCAAGCAAAACCACAATACTCTCTCTTACCACAACACAAGTGCCCATCCCACCAAATGCCATTGGCTCGGAACCTCCCCAAGTGGCTCACAACATCCGAGCACAGACATTAGCAGTTGTGGACGTTGATCTCTCCTCACTACTTTCTCTACTGCCCACTTCCATCTCAAACCGACAGATAGACTGGAGGGATTTCTCAGTCATGTTAAAGAACCTAAACCCCCTTTCATCTCAACTACTTTCTTTTTCTGAGTTCTCTATTGCTTTCAGCCGATTCACGGAGATCATTTGTTTAGACTTCCTTCACAGGCGACGCAAACTCAATGACTACTTGGCAATCATAACTTAGCTCGTGTTAATATGGAGGGGGGCATATTTCACGTGCCACAAACTTTTTTCTGCAAAATGCGCAGTTCGAGTCACGCAATGGAATAAATGCCCTTTCTGGGGCGCAGTCGATCCAGATCTTCACAGCAGGGTGTTCCTAGGGTGCAGGAACAGTTTGTGTGTGGTTTGCAGGTCGGTCGCTCACTTCACCATTACTTGCCCTTGAATTAATCCTTCCATAACGCCATGCCCAGAGCCCATCTCAGAGAAATCCCCATGTCCCAAGATCCGCAACTGCCACAAACTCAGACCCGGAGCGAACAGCAACATCTGCAGCGGATAACAGGCAGCCATGCATCATGTTTGATTCCGGGAGATGCATCAAACAGCGCTGCCACTATCTTCACATCTGTAGCTTTTGCGGCGGAGCTCACGCCCGCATTGTTTGTCCGGTGTACAAAGCTGTGAATATTTTTTTTTTAAATTACCTATCGACTCCGTGAACATTTCTCGTCTGGCCACCGAACTCGCCCACATCCAGAAAAATAGTTGTCTAATTATCTTCTGTCCGGCCTCAGTCACCGTTTTAACCTCGGCATCGACTGCACGCTTTCCCAAAATGTAATCTGTAATAACCTCCAATCCACTCATGCTGAGCCCGATGTCGTAGACGACCTAATCAAATCAGGCTTCATGACAAACCCTGACAACTTCCGACAAACCCCCCCCTTACAAGTGTTTCGTGTCAGCCCCATTGGAGTGGCTACAAGAAAATTTTCGGGTAAAAAAATGTAAAATTATAGATCTGTCATCACCTCATAATTCCACGGTCCCAAGCATCAATAGCTTGAGTATTGACCTCTGTCGGATGTTGGCGAGATCCTCCCAACCACACAACTTTACCCTTTCATCTTACCTTTGGCGAGGCTTACCCGTCCGACGCCATGAGTCTTTATCTCCCGTCGGATGCCGACGAGTGCCTCCCGGTCAGACAACCTTACCTTTTCTAACCTATATTTGGCGAGGCTTACCCATCCGATGCCGCGAGTATTGACATCCCGTCCGATGCCGGTGAGAGCCTTCCAGCCAGACAACCTTACCTTTTCCATCCTACGGTCGGTGAGACTTTAACTTTTTCACCATATTCTAATTTTATTAGATGCACCTGTACTGTACTAAGTTATGATTGCTGCAGAACTGCATCACTGGAAATGGAAAGAACAGGACTGATACTCATGTTTAAAGAGAACATAGACTCTCTTGTTCTGCTTTGGTTCTCTAAATCAGGGCCAAATCCCTTGAGGATAAAGGGCAGCATGTCCTTTTGCCCCTGTGGATAAAGTATATAAAGTTTTATCTCTTACCTGTCTCTCAAAAACTCCAAACTGCCTGGCAGAAATCCAATTAGCACTCTTAAGGCATAAGAGGCAGAAGGGGCTGACCTAATCACAGTGGAGATGCTGTCTAACAGATGGCATTATGGGATGTTGGGAGAACTGGGGGGATTTGTCAGTGTGCTGCTTGTTTTGCTCCTGGCTGATTCCAAAGGTGTTACTTTCAGGAAGCTGATGTAGTGTGAGTGGTGGAAAGGAAGAGAGGAGGAGGAGAGAAAGAGAAGAACTATTAATGCTGAAGTATAAAGCATAAAACCCCCTAAATCTAATGAATTTAATATTTGATTGTCATCAATGAGTATGAACTTATGAATTAAATTCAACTGGTGTATTGCACTATAACAATGGTTTAAAATTGTATCTCTGGGTTTAGATTTTCTGGGTTGTTTCACCCTGTTTTAAAGATCAACCTAGGCCACATTTATACTGTAAAGCCTAATTCCTAGATTAATATTGTATATGTATATAAAAGTTTTAGGGTGTTTTCACATATAGTGCGATTTAAAGTCTGCATCTATTGTTCCCTACTGTGATGTAGATCCAAGTGAAGTGGAGAAAAAAAAGTAGAGCAGGACTGTATGTGTCCTTTTACTGCCATGGACAGAAGAAAGAAGTGCAACGGGTCATATATATATATGGTACTGTAAATAATAAGAGTAATTGATGCGAGGTTTGATAGATCAAATTTTTTTTTGGCATCTACGAGTTCCAATTGTAATTTTCTGAATATGCATCTACTAAAGGTCTTCGAAGGACGCCAACATTTTCTTTTTTTTTTACAAATATAAACACATTTTGATTTTGATGGCTACAACACACAGCAAAAAAGTTGGGACAGAGCCAAAATTCTTGCCACGTCTTGCTTGATACAAGATTTCAGCTGCTTAACCACGCTAGTGAAATGGTGGGTTTTTGTTAAATGTGAGCCAAAATTATCACAATTAAAAGAACCAAAGACTTAAACTACTTCAGTCTGAATTTATTAAATGCACAAGTTTCACAATTTGAGTTGAATTACTGAAATAAATTAACTTTTACACGACATTCTAACTTATTGAGATGCACCTGTATATGTCTCTGTACAATCCCCATCTATGCCTCCATGTAAATGGTACCTTCGCGTATATCGCAGTCACCCATACCATGACAGACGTTTGCTTTTGCATCTGATGAAAGTTTGGAAGGTCCCTTTGGTCTTTTGGACTGAAAACTCAACATCCTTTTTACACAGAAATAGGTTGGAATGTGGACTCATCTGACCACAACACATTTCCACTGTGGCCCAGAGAACCCCAAGGCATCACTGCATAGAATTTGTGTATAGCTTTCTCCTAAAATAACTGAGATTCAAGTTGCATTTATTGATGCAGCGGTAGACTGTGTTAAGTACTCCTGAGCCCATGTTGTTATATTTAACACCACAGCATGAGAGTTCTTTCTGCAATGCCATCTGAAGGCTCAAAGTTCATGCACATTCAACTGAGGTTTCCTGCCTTGCCCTACACAGACTGAGGTCTCTCTCGATTCCCTGAATCTTTTCAAAATATTATGTATGGTAGGCGGTGAAAGACCTCAATTCTTTGCAATTTTTTTATAAATTAGATTTTTGACTTGTTTGATGCTTCTCTCATGAAATTTGGCACAAAGTGATAAGCAATGATCCAGATTTGCTTGCAAAGACAGAGATGCTCCTTTTATTAACAGCGGCAATTTCCAAAACAGCAAGATTTACTAAAATCAGGCAAATTAAAGAACACAGACGAAAATCTTATTTACATATCGTCCGACACAATATATCAAGCAGAGTGAAAATTAGCATAGTTGCAAATAAAGAAATAAATAAGACACGAAATGAAAAGGACCGGAGGCCAAAAAATATAGGGTTGCAAGAAGTTTTGATAGATCTGGTATTGCGTGACTCCTAGTTTAGGACTCCAAGTCGTCTTTTATTTCCTGAAGCTAATTAAAAATAACATGGCTTGCCAAACGATATGTCTGCATCATGTGTTCTTCTGGAATTCCAAATAAATAAATACGTGTGGAAAAAAATCCTCTGCATTCTACCACGGGCTCTCTGTTCTCTGTGCTTTCTCCTAGCAACAGTAATTGCAGCCATTTCAGGTGCAAAACAGTTTAAGATATGCTTTTTTGGGGCGTTAATGGTGAAAATATCAGTAATTTGACGAGCGCAAACATTAGAAAATCTCATTGCATGATTAAGTTTAATACTCTCCTCCCATAATTTTCGCGTCTCAAAGGGAAACTCCTAGAAATACATATTTTATAAGGTCAGGCACAAAAATAACTGTGTAATAAATCCACGCCTTTTCAGCACTAATTAATCACTGCACGTCTTCAGTAAAACCTGACTGTACAATTTTAATGCCAAAAGATGGTTTGCGCCAGCTTATAGTAAAACTGGCCCTTAGTCTTATTAATTCAAATATGAATCTATTTATTTCTACAAAGGTGCGTTTGAACTGAGAGACTAATGTTGCATCAGCACCGATAGCCTCGTGGGCAGCACTTCGACATACAGCACTGTTGCGCTTTGGGCGTCCCGAGTTCGATTTCTGGCTTGTGGACCTTTCCTGATCCTGTCTTCTACCTCTCTCTCCCACTTTGCTTCCTGTCCTATCAAATTAAAGGCAAAAAACGCCAAAAATAAATAAAACAAATAAACTAATGTTTCCTTCATCCTGAGGATTTGCTGCATATCAAATATTCCCATAACTTTGTGTTTTATACTTTAGCCCTCGTCCTATATACCAAACTGTTTGCGTGTGTTAGAATAGTTTAAGTGTTTTCTTCTTTGTATCTATTCGACGGACCATGTCCTCATGTCCTTCCTGTCTCTTAGAAACATTCAATGAAACATCAGTGAGTTGTTTCTCCTTTTAAAGATAAACACAAAAACGAGTAGTCATGTAACAATGATAAAAAATATAATGAATAAGAGAAGAATCAGATATGAATGTTTAGACATAGCAGGTCAAATGCCAAGATATCAGATACATATCAGATTTAGAAGCATTTCTGAAACCGGTCCAAATCGGATGCAGAAAAATATAATATCATATGTATCAACATTCAAGAATGAAAAAAATTGTAATTGATTTACTATGTAAGATGCTGATCAATACACTAAAAATAAATTAATAAAGGAAGAAAGAAAGAAATTCAGTATTTCACTTCTTTAGCTTGTGTACTACTTCAGATGGTGCTAGATAAAAATATTGTTTTACGATAAATAGCTTTGTGATATTCCTTACTTCTAAATAACTATAAGTTGCTGCTGCAAAATCAATTAATGTACATGTTTAAGCTAGTTAGTGCTGATCTAGATCATCAATAATCATAACAATGCTGTTGACCAAATGTCAACCGTTTTTGTGGGAAAGTTTACTGGTTAAGCTAGTTAAAAACCTCTGAAGTGGTACTTAGACCATACATCATTCAAAATTCATATCCAAGTCTTTTCAACAGAGCAGTGTTCACTCTCGATCATCTGCCACATTAGCATCCGTGTATATATCTGCCATGTTCTTTGCCTGACTCCATTAGCGATGGCATTATATCTTTGACTCTATATCGACTTTCTTTCATCTTCTGGAGGAAACTCTATAGCTGTAGATTACAGACTAACCCTAAGGCTCCTTGATCAAGAAGAGAGAGAGAAACATACGCCAACTAAAGGTATAAGACACACATAGAAAAGCCTATGACAGGACGGGAAAATGCTGTCATGTTTCTTATAGTCTGAAAGTGTCTAAAGCATTCAGCCAAGCACATGTTCCCTCATCCACTCAACACCGCCTCTTTCTCGCTCACACACACAAACACACACATACACACACACATACACTCAATTATACACATGTGTATGATCTCCCAAGAATGAGTTGGTCTGTGCTCTTTGAAGACGAGCGTTTTATTGGCTTATCACTGCTGACTGACGCCGTTTTCATTCCTTCTTTCTATCTCCTTATATTCCAGCACATTCAAACTGGCTTATTGCCCTTCCTTTGAAAGACAAGCCTCCTCTAAACACCTGTTTCACAGCGAGCATTGCAGGTGAGCTAAATCCCGTCTCCACCATCATTAAGAAAACACACACCCTGAAGAGACTAACTGGAGGGAGGATTTACACCATATGATCATTTTCTGTGTCTGAATGTGAAATCATGATGTGTGTGTGTGTGTGTGTGTGTGTGTGTGTGTGAGATTTTACTGTCTAATTTGGTGCAAGCTGGGCTCCATGTCCAGACACCCGATACCACACGCAGCTCAGCCAGGCAGGTAGAAGAGGAAGTGGAAGGGATCGATACACTTGTTAAAGATTGCAGATAATGAAAATATGGAAAAAATATATTCTCTGCCATACATTTTTTATGAGAAGTAAGCCCATGGATGCAAAAAGACGCAAATGTAGAAATAGTATACTGGATAAATAATTGAATGAGAATCCTCATTGATTTGACAGTCTTATTTATTTTTCATCGTCTTCAACCCTTTTTTAAAGGCTAAAATCTAAAACAATGGATCTGAAGGTCACAGCTGTGCATCATACATTTACATTCAATTATGTTTTATCTTTGTAAAGCAAGCTTTCAACAACATTAAAAGGATAGCTCACACTAAAATGAAAATTATGTAATTTACTAACTCCTATGCGGAACACAAATGAAGATGATTGAAAAGTGTTTTTTATCCATATAGTGAAAGTCAGTGGGGTTCAGAACAACACTGAAATGCACTGACTATCATCATTCTTCAGAATATGTTTTTCTGTGTTTTGAAGCCTGAATACAAATTGGCAGAAGCAAAAATCTACAGTTCTAAACAAACTACACTACAGTCATACAACTTCAGTTCACCCCTATTAATTACCGATAACTCTTTTAATAATTATTTATAATCTACAAGTTCAGAATAGGAAACAAAACGAAGCTGTACAAGTGGACTTAAAGGGATAGTTCAGCCAAAAATGAAAAATATGTCATCACTCACCCTCAAGTAGTTCCAAACTTGTCTGAATTTCTTCGTTCTGCTGAACACAAAGGAAGATATTCTGAAGAATGTGGAAAACAGAGCATTTCTGGGGCACCATTGACTTCCATAGTATTTTTTTTCCTACTATGGAAGTCAATGGTGCCCCAAAACAGCCTGGTTACAAACGTTCTTCAAAATATCTTCCTCTGTGTTCGGCAGAACAAAGAAATTCATACAGGTTTGGAACTAATTGAGGTTGAGTAAATTATGACAGAATTTTCAATTTTGGGTGAACTATCCCTTTAAGTTTACTTGCTCACATAATGAACAACCTCTGTATTCTTATTAAGCCACTTGTTAAAAATGTTTTTAGTTTTTTCAAGACAAAAAATAATAATTATAATTGGGGAAATACTGATGTATTTTCTGTTGTTGGATGAAACATGAAAATATATTTAGTTTCCTTTAATCGTAGTCCTTTTTTTCAGGCATTGAACCAAAATCCAGTAAAAAAAGAAACATTGACTTTGGGAAGTTTAAAAATGATAACTTGTTTCCAGGTTTTAGGAATCAACATTATAAATAAACACTATAAAAAATATGTTGTTTTGCCATATGATCTGTTTTTGGTTTCCCATGAACCTCTCAATGAACATTACTTTGAGAAAAAAAAATTGTGCTTTTTGTAAAATAGCATATTTGTTTAGTGATAAATGGTACACTAAGTGCAAATAGCTATAGATTATGTTTACACTATGTTAAAATAGCAGAATATTCTGCTATTTATATTACTTATAGAAGATAGTGGCAATTATCTGCACCTCAGTATTGTAGTACATTATATTTTTTTAAAGTATGCAATAATAATGTATTAAATGTAAATTATAATTTTAATTTTAGTTATTAAAAGCCTTCCCTACCCCTACCCTACCTGATACTTTATTTTCAACTTTTTTATTATTTCCTTCATTTTTAGATTTTCATTGAGATTTAAAAGGGTCAATAAAGCAGAAAAATGTATCTTGCATTTCATATTTCAGTGCATTGTTTGGCAATTATAAGTGCATTTCTAAGCTAGGACGCATTCTGAATTGTCTAGTTATGCCTGAGACATTTTGCAGAGGTAGTTTAATGGTTTGTGCAAGACTGGCTAAGTTACTTGAGTCTAGTTCTACAGATGATAGAATAAGATACAAACAAAACACTTCAGAAATCAGATCTCATCATTGTAATATAAATGTTTGCTTTTAGATCTCCATGGGAACAGCATAGCAAATATGTCATTAGAATGCACCTGTTCCGCAGGCTTTCATTAGCTCAAGCTTAGTTTCAAACGCTAAGGGGTTTAATAATATGCAGACCAGACGATGCTCTGCATGAAGGCACGAAGGAGACACGTTGAGACTTGCATGGAGGCGTTGAAAATATCTGCTGCTCCGTCAAGATAACCTTTACATCAAACAGAGTAACAGCTGAAACTCCCAGAGAGAGAGAATTTAGTATTCTACAGAATTTAAATATATGCAGAAACATCCTACACATTGCAGGGATAAAATATATAATGTGGAATAAAGCAGATGGAATAAAGCAGATAGCCACTAATAATTAATGAATATCTTAAAGACAGTACTAATTTCCCACTTTGAAGTTAAGCTCACACAATACACTTCATAACACTGCAGCATCCCTTCAAATACAATATATGCTCATAATCAATTACACCGTTCCTCAAGCTGACTAAAGGTGAATGAATCAAGCTGAATTTGGAAGAGCTTCCCACTGCTTCTATAAAACAAAGTCTATAATATCTGGGGAACGCTATACTTAAATGGAAGTTCATGATCTTAAATGTGCCATCTTTTCCTCATCATGAGCTGCCATGTGACTCTCTCTGGAGCAGAGGAACATTTACTAACACTACAAGAGCATACAAAGTCCCAAGCCTTTTACTAGCCACTATGCTGAGCTGTGAGGTCAAAGACAGCAGAACATTTCAAAAATGTCCAAGTAAGTTTCACCCAAGGAAACAACTTCATCTTAAATTATGTATGAGATCTTGTCAGAATATTACAAAAGTACATTAACTTGCATCATTGAGCATTGCCACAAAAAGCACAATGATGCAGAGTACAAGTTACAGATGTTCAAAATCAGGATGTGGTATAACGTATGCTATAATATAAAGGAAGTTTTAAAAAAAGCTATCAATTCACAAAAATCCTATTTATAACTATATAGTATAGTTTCAATATATACTAGAAGGCACTCAACTGTATTAGGTTAATCAGCCAAACCTCAACCTTTTGCTTTTAAAGCAGCCAGCAATATATCAAGACCATAGTTTAAGAGGCAGTGTGTAACAATCTATTGCTTGCTATCACACACTATCAGTAATAAATGTATGTTTTCATATGAGTATATATAGATATTATATTTTCTGCCCTACTTTCATCACCCCACCATATCTAAAAATATATTTTTGCACTTTATTCAATATACTATACTTTCTCCTTAACTTCTAACCATATTATGTAAGTACTTAAATGCTGTAGGAATATTACAGTCCTCTACACGTATTGTGTGTCTCAGTATTTTAAAGGTCTGGTTGGAGTAAACGATTAACTAAAACATCACAATTCCTCTTAAATTTGGTTGATGTATTCGATTAATTAAACTCCAACCTTGACTGTAAAGTGTTTATTTCTACATTACAAGCCTACTGAAATATAACGCATAGATATAGAGTTCAGAAGTTTTTAATTTAAAAGAGCTGTTTTCTATGTTAATATTTTAAAATATAAATTATTCCTATGAATGCAAAGATGAGTTTTCAGCATAATTACATAAGTATTTAATGGCAATGGCAATGGCAATTTTATTTATATAGCACTATTTACTACAACCAGAGTTGACCAATGTGCTTTACAATAAAATAACTAAAAACAGCAGTAACACAAAAGAATAAAAATAAAACAGAAATACATTTTAACATGCACCAAAATCATCATGATTTAATGTCATGTAATCCATCAGAAATCATTCTATTATGCTGATTTTGTGCTTAAGAAACATTTATTATTAATGATGAACATTGTGCTGCTTATTATTTCTCTAATATTTATATATATATTCAGGATTCTTTTAAAGTAAAAAATACATGCATTTATTTGAAATACTCAAATAAAAGTAATAGAAAACATGAATAAGATGATAGAACAGAGATTGTGTAAATCATCACTTGCCTTATCACATCAAGCCTTCTGAAAATGAACCGAAAAAGGTGGTGGGTGGTAGAGTTCTTGCTTTTCCTCATCAGTGAAAACGATTCCCTTGTCCGCCATTGAGTGAAGGGCAGTGGAGATGAGAAGGCAGATTATGCTAAAAAATAAAGGAGAGGAGAGATTGTTTGCTGCTTAAAGGGTACGCTTCATTTCTCTTCATTTACTCTGAATTACCCCAGAGTCCCTCGGGAGACTTGTCTTGCCCGGTGCCCTTCGGTTCATTCTACAGAGCCTTGAGAACTTCACACTTACTTTAACTAATAGGAATCTGAAGACCCGCTGCGGATAGAGGTTATGTAAAGTTAAACGAATTCCATATCCACACCAGCTGTTAACCAGTGGTAGATAATAGAGGGATCGTGAAGGTGAATGTGGTGAATGTGGTGGTTCAAATACACATTATTTGAATTAGCAATCATTGTAAACACCACAATTTTGCTTCATAAAATTACTCATATATATATTTGTTTCATAACAAGAGATATAATTGCACTTTTTTAGCTAAATTAGTCTCGAATATTGTTCCACCCAGTTTTAATATTTGTATAAAATGTATAACTTCCTTGTGGCTTATTTACAGAATATGTATCTTATTTTTTCCTCCAGTCAAGTCAGAAGTGCTGCCATCAAATTTGTGACATCTTAAATACATCTCTTTGATCTGATGTGCCTTTGATCTCCTCTCTGCTGTCTTCTTTGAATTGTAGGATATTCACTTTTGATTAGACGCTATGCACAAGTTTTATCAAGAGTGAATATGGATTGAAAGGTCAGACAGTGGCATATTTATAAACTCAATCATTGTAATTCAATGCTTACTTATTCATACTCTCTTCTAAAGATACTGTCACCGCAAGCTGTCAGCCAAACCAAACGTCTTCATTAGCAGATCCTACGGTGTTCTTCATCTGTACATCTAATATTGAATCTTCAGTTCACGCTCAAAAATCAGCACTGATGTAGTCAGGCTATGAGCAGTTGTTGTCAGATGGTTAGTGAAAATGAGTGGTCTGTGGGTGTAACTATATCCAACTGGTGGACAAAAGATTGACATGTAATAAAGACATAAAATGGGCCTTTCGTCTGTCATCCGATTGTATCTACTTCATTTCCTCACTTCTGTTTCTGCAATATTGAAGTGAATTGAACTCCAGCGTGGAGTGGATGTCTCGTGGCATTTCTACCACACAGCCAAATCACCCTCTACTCAAGCTCCACAGCGGGAGTTCAGTAGGTCTGACCTGTTTTAATGAGACACACAGACAGCATGCATGAGAAAAAGAAAGACATAGACAGTGTATTAGAAAGTTGTGCTCACATCCTTGCTGCTCTTTACTCTGGAAAGGATCAAACAAACATGTCCTTCAGATATTTACTCAGTCTGAAGCTCATGTTTTCTCATCACACACACACAGAGTACTCCCTTGGCATACCAATATGTCATGGTGATATCAATTCACTCTCTGACATGAAGGAACTCTCAATATCACCCCAACGATCTGTTATCACCTGCTCAACATCAGCCAAACAAAGTAGAATATCATGATCGGAACCATAAAAATAACTTGTATTATAGCTATATGAACATTGGATTACAAGTCAAACATTTATAATGACATGTGTTAATGTTTTTGGGTAAAAATAACTTATGCTCACCAAGGTTACATTTATTTGATCAAAAATACAGTAAAATATTGTGAGATATTATTACAATTCAAAAACATTGATTTCAAGTGTAATATATTTTCAAACATTTATAATTGTGATGGCATATAGATGATTTAAACCAGTTCATTTATGGTGAGTTCAATACAATTGTCTGACATTCTTGTGGATGCAATCCAGCTTTAGTCTGATCTCAGCAAACACAAGGAAAACCCAACAATAAATGAGAATGCTCTTCTCAGACATAGGCCATACATAATATAAACTGCTTACACAGTTGAATTAATCATGGCCTAACTGAATTTTAATGGTTTTGCTTTAAAAAAATGAAGCCAAGAGATTAGGCTTGGGTCCACAACATAAGATTGCCGTTATCTAAACAAAATGTTGTCGTGGCTTCAAATTACCACGACGTATCACTCACATTCAGTAAAACTAACTGAACAGAACCTGTTCTTTACTATAGTTCTATGCCATTGGACACTGTAGTTCTCTGCCATTGAAATCTGCAGGACTGTAGCTCTCCAGGAGCAGGGAGGGAGGCCCTTGCATTACAGCATGTCATACAGGTATCGCGATTTTATCAATTTTTCATTTTTGGACATTCTTGTATTTTGAAGTTGTTCTTTTTGCTATGTTTATAGTGGGGAAATGCGGACACAGTGAAAGAAGATAACGCATTTATAAAATCCACCCAAATAGCTACCCAAATCCACATTAGGCATGCTTTTTTATAATGGATGTTTTCAAAATGTGATGGCCCAAATTATAATGATTTTGTGAGGGTTCACCTTCCTAAAATATAAAAGCCACATGCTATCATATATGCTATCAGGTCTATTTATGTATAAAGGTGTTTTTCGTTTAAGAAAGAAAGAAAGAAAGAAAGAAAAAAGAAAGAAAGAAAGAAAGAAAGAAAGAAAGACATGCTCAGCTAGATGGCATATTTCCTTTGTGGAGCTCTCCGTGGTCCTGAAACCGAGAGCACGCCACTTGTATCCTCAAGCACATGGTATTCAAAAACGAGTGACTGAGATCAGCACTGACCCAGAGAGAGAGAGAGAGAGAGAGAGAGAGAGAGAGAGAGAGAGCGAGCGAGAGCGAGTTGGATCAGTCCTTCAGAGGGATCTGAGGAAACGGCGGGAGGCGCGCGCACATTCGTGGTCGCATCTCATTGTGGCGGGAGTCCAGGTGCTACCTTGACGAGACTTGAGGCTTTTCCCCTAACGGTTTTAACGGTCGGAGGTACCTCGGAAGTGTGGAGCAGAGTACTTTTCCCAATATGAGATTCCACAACGGCATTGGAATTCTTCTCCTCATGACGTTAAGCGCGTTAACTTCAGTTTTATCGGCGAGTAACTGTAAGTTCATTTATTTATTCTGTCAAATACAACTGTGAAACAAAGTGTCGTTGTATTAAAACATCTAAACGCGTACAAACATGAGGGACCTGAAGAAATCCAGTCAGGCTGCTTATACTGAATTGAAAAGCATGCTTGTAAGCAGCCTATACGCAAATCGCAGTGTTGTTTGTTTATTAAGTATCAATTAATTAACATTCATTATGTCTGTTACGTATTATGATTATGAGTTGTTTATAGCATTAGATAACTTCTCTAAGACCATTGTGGCTTTTTTTAAGTGATCGACATTGAATCAAGCTTTACATGCCTTCACTGAAATTTGCAGTTAAAAGTTCCATCTTCGCTAAAACTATGTATAATTTTATACGCAAAAATAAATATGTTAACTTTAAATGTGGGCTGTGTTTGAGGCCATATATGTTATCACAACTGTTCTATAACGTTACTCACACAGAAATGTCGTGAACCCTCTGGAGAATTAAGAGTCGGTTAACGTTATTCATTTAAGATACAGAAATAAGCGCGTCAAAAGAGAAAATAAAGAAAACTACTCGTTTGACATCAAAAACAGATTGTGAAATATATTCGTCTATCATCTTTGATGTCTCTCTCTCTCACGCGCGCGCGCACATATACAGTAAGGCGTGCGTGAGCAGAAAGACACTTCTTGAAAAGTCACGAGCTTATTTACCATTTCATTTCATCTGTTTGGATGCAAATACGAGAGATGGGAGGATTGCTACAGGGAAAAAAAAAGAAATGCTGGCGATGCCTGTGAAGATCTGCCGCGATCGAACAGCCTCAGATACTCGCATGAAAGGATGCTGTGAGCGGGTCAGGTGTTGACTACGTCCTCTCGAGAATAGTTAAACCTGAAATCACCTATAGCGAAACATAGCAAATTGCGCATTCTAGGAAATGTGTTTATAAACGTGCAATTCCTTTATTAAGATGTAAAAATGTAGAAAAGTGTGTATTTGAGAATAAGGACAAAACAATATATTATTAGCTCAGTAAACAATAAAATAGCAGGCAGAAGGCTTGGAAAATCCCCATTATATTAGGGGTCAAACTGGTAAAACTATATTATAAGATATGTGTGCAGAGGTTTTGCTATACCTTTGTTTGTTTTATTTATTTGTTATGGAAACCTGTCAAAACTAACTGGGTATTTTAGATTTTCCTGACTTGGAAGGGCAAACATCTTTTGATTTAAACCTACTAATATCCATATATGTTTGATTGAGGCTTGGGCTTGGGTTAGTGTTTAGGTACAGCACACTTCACCATATGAACACCACTATAAGGAGTCCATGAGACTCATAGTCTATGAGTGCTCACTAACAGGGAAAGCATTAAGTGTGTTTCATTCGTGTGTGAGTGTTTTGAAGGTTGCAGTAGCCTGGGAATTTGAGAGAGATTTGTAGAGTGCTCATGCAGAGATTTTCAAACCTTCCTCATTCCAAGTACCACCAGTTATTTTGATTTCATGGGACTGCTCTCTTAAGCTTCTGAAAATATTTTAATGAACAGGCCCATTTATAGTGTGTAAGTAAGGCAAGATATTTTTATAAATTGTCATTGTACCGTGTGTGCGTGTGTGTGTGCATGTTTATGTGGTTTATGAGGACACAAATTTGTATAATAACATGGGTATGACATAGGTATTACAAGGAGAAGGTGATTTATGAGGACATTTTCAGTGTCCCCATAATTTAAAATGCTTATAAATCATACAGTGTGCGTTTTTTGGGGGGAAAGTAGAAATGCACCATCTCCTGTGAGGGCTAAGTTTAGGTGTAGGGTAGGTGTAGGGCAATAGCACATACAGCTTGTACAGTATAAAAACCATTACGCCTATGGAGAGTCCCAGTAAACCATAAAAACCAACATGTGTGTGTGCGTGTGTGTGTGTGTGTGTGCGTGTGTGTGTGTGTGTGTGTATATATATATATATCAAAGATACTGTAGTGTACTGTTAGATGTATGCGGTTGGATAAAATAATGTTAACAATGTGAACCCCATTATTAGGGTTGGTATTATTGGTTACACTTTATATTAAGTGGCCTTAACTACTATGTACTTACATCAAAAAATGGGATATGGGTATGGGTAGGGGCAGGTTTGGTGGTATGGGTAGTTTAAGGGTGGGTTAAGGTGTGAGGAATTGATCAATGGTGTAATTATCAATGTAATTACAGAAATTAATTACAGATGTATACATATAGGTATTTTTACAAATATAAGTACAATGTAAAAACATGTATGTACACAATAAGTGCATTGTATCAAATAATTAATTTAAGTGTAAGTACATCGTACTTAAGGCTACTTAAAATATAAAGTGGGACCGTATTATTTGTTTAGGTAACAGTTCAAATATATATGGTTCAAAGTGTTGCCCTGACAACATTTTCACTGGCTCTGCCACAAAATATTAGATAGTTGTTTTCATTGTTTTTGAGCCATGTTATCCTGTATTCTCTGCATGCTGTGCATACTTTAAAAGGTGCTGAATTTAGTTGTTTAATATTTAAATTGGCAAAGCAAAAAAAAAAAGATCAACTTTAATGAGGAGTCAGTCCTTATTGCTGAGCCCTGATATAAGTGTTGCACAAGTTGTGTTTAGCAGGGTTGAAGTAAGACTTAGAGTGTAAAAAGTACCAAAAACTGTAAATAATGGGAGGCAATTTAGCAGGAGCATCTGTAATCTTAGCAGCCCAATTGTTTGGTGTTTTAAGAACAACAGTCTTTACGATTGTGTGTACACAAAGCTTGGCAAGGCTTCATTAGTGAAGAGGAATGGTGGGCGAAAACCAAAAGTGAATGATAGGATCCGAGAAGGAATCTGTGCAAACAAAATAATCGCTGCTACAAAGTGACAGCAAACCTCAGTATCTACCACGAAAATTACCACAGAGAACTTCAGAAAGCTACAATCTATGAAAGAGCAGCAAGTGCTAAAACGGACAACAATGCTAAAACTGAGAAAATATGTCATGATCATAAAACCTGGACAGTTGGAGCACCAAAATGAGCTTTGTTCATCTGACTTGAATATTATCAAACCACTGTGAGCAGTTTTAGAGAGAGGAGTGATTCCCTTCTTCAACAACTGGCAGATGTTCTGACAGACGACACTGGAGAATATTTAGAAGTTGTATGAATCTATTATAAGAAGGTTGGAAGCTGTATCAAAGGCAAATGCTGGTAGAATACCTTAATAAAGAAGTATTGCCTATTTTGCAGTTGCATGCTTACATTATTCTGTCCAGCCCCTGTTTTTCAAATGTATTTGTGTTGTGCTTTCACAATAAATTTGGTTCCAAAGCAGTTTTTAATAGAATATTGCCATAGAAGACGGCAAAACTGCTAAGTGATCAAGCTAAAGGCAACACAAATAAAACCCACAGTCGATTGTACAAGTGTGATTGGTGTGGTGTTTAGTGTGCAGTAAGAGTAGTGCGTGAGAGTGATGAAGTTGTGAGTGTTTTGATGGAGGAATGTGGAAGGCTGCTGTCTAAGAGCAATCAGTACCGCCCATGTCAGGCAGAGGTGCTGCAGCTTCTGTAAGACAGAGAAGTGGCGTTTAACTCGCTCCCCGCTGAGAACAAAAGCCCTCTGCGGTTTTCAATCTGTCTCTCACAGACTTCAGCGCCAACGAACAGGTGTGTGAGTGATTGAACTCATGGACCCTTGCCAGGAGAAAATAACTTTCCTTTAAATAAGTTACGCTTTGGAAAAAGTGCTCTGAAATAGATAGTAACTGTGAGATCAGGGCTATATGAAGAACCAGACAAACCCCTAGAGAAAATGTAGCTGATTATACTGAGAGAATGCTTTTAACAAAACTTAAGACTCAAAATGGTAGGCAGAAATAGTTTTGTATTAATTTTTACACCCTTTCAGCTTTCAGTAAATGAAGCAGCAATTATTTATAAGCACTTTCACTTTGAAGTGTGACAGCGTCGTTCTGGGATCATACCACAGAAAAGCAAATTGCAGTCAGTTGTATGGCAGTGCGGTTTCTTAGGCATTTGCTAGGGGCTAACATGTATTTCAGGCACATGCGTGTTATCATTACACTGGTAGAGCAGCAGAATTGTTTATTTGCCTGCACAGAATGTTCTTCCGTATTGTATACACACACACACACTTCTTTAAGAAACAGAAAACATGCTTACATAGGCTTCCAACTGTTGATGTAGATTAAGGAGTTTAGCCTGAATCATGCTCTGTCTGCGTGCTTCTGAGTCATGTGTTTACAGTCTTTTCTGCTGAGTGTTACGGGTGTCTTGTGGGTGTTTGTTTATGGAGCCGTTTTCAGTTGGTTTGCACTACATTCATGAAATGCTGGAGGGACGTCTTGCCATATTTATAATCCGTTTTGGGCGTCACTCCAAATACTGAAGCTAGATTTTAAATCATGTAGTTTTTCAGCAGTGAAGCTATTTTATTGATTAGTAGCGGGGCAGAGCTGACAAAATCTACAGCATAAAATTTTTCTGACAGTATTCAAGCGATCAAGTCGTGTTTTTCTCTCTGTTTAGAATTGGGCCATACTTTTTTATTAAGTGAGAAAACAAGATAAACTTCTCAGTTTATTAGAATTGTATTCATAAGATGAATTATGAATACAACCACAGTGATGCTTGATTCATGAATCTTTTTTTTGAGTCAGGTCTTTTCAGGAAAACGTCATTTGGACAGTTCACTCAGGCACTGAATCGTTTGAAGTGGTTTCTCACTCAGTAAAACTTGAACGTAATATATATGAGCATATGTTATAAAGTGTTGAACATGCACACAGACACAAGCAGCTGTGAATCCTCCGGGACAGAACAGAGCTTATACTCACCTAATCCTCCATAAGGTATTCAATTAAAAATGTCTCTCACCCTTAATTCTAGGGCCTTTATTTTATCCTCCAGCAGATCCAGCTCTATATGTTGGTGTGCAGGAGTGCCTATCTCTGAAAAGCTCAAGAACGTTCAAGTCAGAGCAGAGCTGACGAATTAAGAAAGGCGCAATCTCTATGTACTTTACGTTAAGCATGAATGTTAAATATGAATTAAACGAACCACACAAATCCAAAGCAGGTTTGAAATGTCAGCAGCAGACGGGTATATATAATCACAAAATGCCCTGTGTAAGAATTCATTTGTTTGTGAGTAGCACTGATGTCTGAGATAATCAAAATTCAGCTTGCCAAGAGATCAGTGTGATTGTTTTCTGCTGACCCCAAAGCGGCGGGTTCAGTCCGTGTCGTCTGCAGGACAGCCCAGACGTTGCTCAAATCCAGAAGGAATTACTTTAAAACTCAGGATGTGTTTCATGTCAGGAAAATTGAATGCAATGACTTGAATTTGACTGTATCCTCACTGACCTCATCTTTATGTTGTTTATTTATTGTGAAAAGTATTAGTATTATTAATGTTTTAGCCTAATTGGGAGGTGTTACAAATGCACTGAGACATGACAAGTAACGTATTGAATTAAACATAAACATTTAAAAGTAGAAAGACTGAAATAGCTTTTTCTTGTAAGATATACTCTAATAATTATATAAATAGTTATTTACAACTTTACAGTTTAATAAGTCTGACTAATCTTGAGATCGCATACTCCTGAACAATGTCTGCACTAGTTATCATCACTAGTACAAACTCATCTCGTCAGGACAGTATGCATCATTAAAAATGCATAAGCTCAGCCTACAGATATTAAGATGTAAGCATACATCACACAGTCTGTAAGGCAGGCATGCTAAGTAGGGCTCCCTCCCGCTTGATGGCTGGATTACCTCTTGATTTCAGAGGAAGTTGTTGCTCAGCCCAGAAACCACAGCTGACAGGCTTGCCTTGTTCTGTTAAAATGTCAGGATTACTCAAATTTATGTCTATGAATTGAATTTTCTGAAACTTGTATGCCCAATAATGCACTAATGGAGAGGGCGGCTGAAAATTAAATTTGTATAATTAGATCATCAGGTAAACACGCATCTGAAGGTGAAAACTATTTTGTCTTTGCATGCATTTCAAGACCTACATTTTGTGAATAGAGTCCGCATAAACAGCTCGCTATTTGCTCATTATAAGTTGATCTTATGGATTCTCTCTCTTTTTTTTACATGCTTTCTAATTTACAAGACTCGAAATTGCGACCATTTTGGTCGCATATGTCCCCATAATTGTATATGTGTGACTTCAAAACATATTTAGGAGCATTTGTATTAATTATAAAATAATTACAAAAATAATTATTTTTCAAAGTTTTAAATAAATCAAAGATTTATGGAGAATGTTTTACAAGAAAATCCTATTTGAATTTTTCTTCTAAACTGCATGTTTAATTTAGTGTGTTCCTTGCCATTTGTTTACAATTGTCTGTGACATTTACTAGCAATTTATAAATAAAAAATGTCTTCACAAAATGTGCACAAAATGCCAGATAAAGTTACCAAAATACCAATAATAACAAACCCGGTGTCAGACTTTGTCTTCCTCTTCCTTGTGTTTCCACACCCATATATGGTCCTTCCTGTTTCCTGTCATTAGTTCATTAATCCCATCTGTGTTTGATTACTCCTCACCTGTTGCTGTTTCCCCTGATTACGTTATGTGTTTATAAGCCCTGAGTTTCCCCTGAGTCTTGGTCCGTTAACTCGTCTATGTACGTCGATGTAGTGTGTATTAGGGCTGTGTGATTAATCGAAATCGAAATAAAATCGCGATTTGAACTTGCGCGATTTCTAAATCGCTTTATAGCACGATTTTTTTCTGCGTAGTATGCTATCCGAACCAAACAGAATGCAGCAGAACAGAACAGACCGGGCATACAGACAGATAGTATGCTAAAGAAACAGGGAAGATGAGTTCAGAACAGGATAAGGACTTGGTGGCCAAAAAAATGCATGTTGCATGCAGAGCACACAGCGGGGAGTAGCGATCATATTTCCTTCAGAGCAGAGAGCGTCTTTCTGAAGATTGCACTCCGCTTGCTCAATATGCTACGCTCAGCTCCGCTCGCTCAGCCCAAAATGCCCCTTTGGTAATTTGTTAATTCCAGAATCTGTGGAATAGGCTAAGCAATGTTTGTCTAAGCTAATGTTTCTAAAAGCAAATTCTAAAATCCTGTGAAGATTGACACGTTTTAATGGACCGCATTTCCCCGCAGTTTTGGTCTATTTTAATTTTAGAAAGTGTTTATTTTATTTACGCCACAAAATAATTATTTGTCAAATGCATTTCATCTTGTGTGTGCTTTCATGGGCCTGATAAGTATTTTGTGAAATTCTATATCTGCTTTTCATCTTGTGTGCATGTTTTGAATATGAAGCGTTGTTATAATGGAAACATATACTTTTTCAGTTATTTAATTTTTTTACGCAAATGTTCCAAGTGGCTTCAAAACAAGACACGTTTTTAAATTAAGATTTTAAATGTTATACATTTAAATTAGGGATGTTCATTTTGGTTATTTTTCCTAACCGTTAACCGGCAAATATTTTAAATTAGAACTGAATTAAATTAAAAAGAATAAGTGTCTGTGACCTGTAAAAAATACTAACATCTGTTTTTCGGGGATTAATTTCACATGCGCAAAAAGCAGCAGACAACAGAACATGAGGATTCACCTGATCATATCATATTATATCACGCACCTGCAGCACTTCTGCAAGCAGAGAAAAACTGAATTCACCTAGATGCTGGGTTGAGCCTTTTGGGTCATTTTTTGGGGTTATTTTTCCAGTGTTTGGGTAGTTTGTATACATTTTATTTTATTTATAAAAAAATTTCTGTGCAGTATATTGTTTAAATCTATGCAGAGCAACATTCGTGGTGTGAATCACTAAACGAACGTCACTCGCGTCGGTCTTATTGAATGATGAAGAGTCTGATGCTTTGCATAAAATAAACGATTATATTTATAAAGATACAGAACACAAATACTTTGGATGTTAAAACATGTCCTCAGAGCTGTTGACTGTTTGTTGTTGAGCAGGTAATGAAGGCAATCGCAGTACGTTTCGTCCATGAGTGAAGCGCAGGGCGGCGGTCTGATCCGTGATCAGTTCCCCCTGAACATGACTCCAGCTCGGCGTGAGAGCCAGCGCCGTTACGGTGGAAACACAGTTACAGAGCGGTCCATTTACTCGTGAATTACATCGGTTTAATGTTTAATCTTTACTTCTAATGTTTGTTAAACGAGATTAAATAGGCAATGTGTAGGCTTATAGCTTATAAAAACAAGCAAATGAGAATTAAAGGAAGTTATCACGTCTGGAGTATTTTACAGAAGTTTAGAGGATTTAAGTTCATCTGTAAATATTATTTCATGCATAAAGTAAAAAAAAGAAAAAAAAGCGAATATTATAATAGAAACGAATAAAGCCATTAGCTGAGTTAAATCATCCATTAATGATGGGTTAAATAAACAATCAAATTTACTGGGTAAAATTAACCCCAAATGTACTCTTTACCAGCCCAAATTGGTTTGTTTTGAACCCAGTGTTTTTAGAGTATGCAGAGTTTGTTCATTATTGTGCTGCGAAATTAAAGCAGGCAGAAAGCTCAATTCTATTTTTGTCTTATTTTACAAAAAGCAAAGATTCTTTTGTATTGAATGTACACAAATAAAAGCAGACCTTTACAATTCCGATTATCTTCATGACCAAGAGGAGTTGCTTCCACTGTTGGAAGAGGAATAAATCCAGTGATTGCTTCCAGCCGCATGCGCTCACATTTAAGCATTCTACCTTCACAATGCAGCCTGTTCATTATCATTATAAAAACAACCGGTCAAACATATGGAAAACACACTGCTCTGTTTAAATATGTAGTCAAATCTGTGCTGTTTAGCGTTATCACCGTACTGCCCTGAAGTTATGCAAAACATTTAGTTTTATGTGGATTTTGTAAGGGTAAATAAATAAAAGGTAAATTATATTTTGGCATTTAAATACCTCGAATACGGGAACATTTGATTTTGTGTTGAAGGAGAGAGCCAACATGGGTTTGAGTTTTGTTTTAGCCTAAATTAGTTTTGGTTTGTCGTTATAGCTTCTTATTTTTAATTCTTGTTATTTTCTAGCCTATACTGTTAATTGAAAGGTTTTGTTATGGAGTGAGGGGAACTAAAATTGCCTAGCTATGTTTACAGTGTTTATTATAATGTTTGTAATTCGCGTCAGCCTATTTCTGAATGAAATAATAAAATGCAATTTATAGGCGACTTGGTTTTTTCTCTCTCTTTCTCTCTGGTTGCATGTTGTTTTGTTGGATTTGATTACTCACATATACATATAATATATATATATACATGTATATATGTATTTTGCCATATGTCTGTTCTAGAGACATGTTACAACTTTTTGGGAAAGGTCTAATTGGTTTCCTTTGGAAATATGTTTCAAATTCACACAGAATGCATTTATAACTGTAAAGCATGTCTGTTTGTGTCAAAATCGTGATTAAAATCGTAATCGAAAAAAAATAAAAATATCGTGATATATTATTTTTGTTCATATCGCACAGCCCTAGTGTGTATCCTGTGTTCTTTCATTAAAATCCCATTATTCCTCTTACCTCTCGTCTCCCGTGTCCTTCCCGCTACACGACCGTGATACCCGGAAATCACAAGGACTCGTTTTTTGAAATTTCGAAGCTTTACTATTTCTGGCTGCTCATTGATAAAGATAAGGGATATGAAATAAGCACTCTTACAACCATCTACATCATACTGTATAACAATGTAAATACTATGAAGTAAACCTTGTCATAATTCATCAACTGTAGATCATGAGAAATCTATTTGCATACATATTAATTGATTGTGAACTGCTCTGAAACTGAGAGCTCATAGAACAAACAACAGCAGTCGCCGTACTCATGCATTCCCTGCCATACCCTGGTTGTTTGTTGCCATAGCCAATTGATTTCTTAGACTTTGTATGCACCTGCATGGACTTTTTTATCCTCGAATGTTCTCCTAAATGCCTTTTAAAGTTCACACACATCTATTTTTGGTCCCAAATGCTAGTGAAAAACTTGCACTGTTGAGCCCTGCTGAGCTGCATGAGGTTTAGATATGAGGATATCCTATAGTCTCTTTCTGCTTTCAGTCTATCTTTGTAATCTGAAACATGATAGATGAGTTATTCTAAGGATTCGGTCGGGTGGGGGAGTTTGGCGAAAGGGCCCTCCCAGTCACACACATATATCGAGAGGACCCTCCTACTCACACACAAATGAAGATCAAAGAAGGCAGGCTGGGATTTACAGAGATTAAAGCAAAGTGAAGGACAAACAAAATCCTCCCGAGTTTTGATGAGGGGAAATTAAAGCCACGGCTCAGCATCAGATGAATGCAAACAAATAGAGCGCCTGCCAAATGACACATCTCAAGAAAAAAAAAACTGCACATGCAAATAATGTTTTTAACAATGATGTCATTAAATATATAATTAACTATTATGTTAAAATCAAATAAAAAAACTGCCATTATATCGTTAGGGTCTGTTGTCTTAAGGCTGTTTGAACTGTCATGTGGTGCAACATGCTTAATTCCATGTAAAACTTATTTGAACAGAATTTTTCAAATTGGATTATAATTCTTATGTATTTTTATTGACATTAATTGAGAGACCACATGAAATATTTGTCCTTTCAAAAATCCACTTGCCGGACCATTAGATTGAACTAGTGAGACATTAAAAGTGTTAAAATCTTGAAATCTTTCATGGACCTTTGCCCAAAACCCTCTAGCCATTTTTGGAAAGAGATTTCATATTCCTTTCCTGTGGTTCGAATCTCAAAAAATGATATCTTAAATCAGATATCTAAAGCTCAAGGGCCAAACTGAGTTATTTGTCAGGCAATCTTATCAAAGCTCCTATTTACACTGCAAGTACTGCTGTCATTCTGCTGGGAGATGATTTAAACTATGCCTGGCGGAAAGACTGAGGAAACCCGTTAATCTGCCATTAATCTCCCACCTTAATCAGCGCTATCGTGGCAGCCCATCAGATGGGTGATCGATCCCGCTAGCTATAAATAGCTTAGAGCAGTGCGGGCTAAACAACTCTCTGATGTGATGTACGTTCATTAGACCTGGATGCTCGGGGTGTTTAGCACATCCTGTCCTCTCAGAGGTGATCATAATCATTTCTTCTCTTTTTTTAATCTTTCACTCTATCCAGCCTTGTTTACAGTTGTTAAAAGCTGTCCCATGATTCCTCTACACAGGGGTCGGCAGCCTTTTTAACATGAAGTGCCATGTCAACCTCTGAATTAATTGTATTTTATAATATAGATTGTAATACAATATGCAGTTGACCCAAAGATTATAGGTACACTTTTGCACACCATTGCACAAAATTACAAAATATTATTAAAGTTTTTCACAAAACTTCTGAGCCATTATTTTGACTGACTGGTTCCAAAGAGTTTTTCAATGAATGCAACTATGAATATGTTCGACTCTTTTTGTGACAACCAAAAATTAAGCAATTCAAGCAATTTGTATAATTTGAAACGTAACTCCTTGGTGGGAAATGTTTTGCTTAAAACGTGGGACCACTGTAATAATACAATACTATATAGAAGTATTATTGTTTTGTATTTACATTTGTGCAAAAAAAAACGTGCATCATTGTGGGAAGGACTGCACAGTTACTGTAGAGCGTTCCAGCTGTAGTACAGTGCAGATCATTTTCTGGTTTGCGCTGTCTGTAGGTTGCGCAAGTCTATGGAATGGATCTCTGCGCTGTTCAGTGGGCCGTGCAAGTAAACAGATCCGCTCTCTAGTGATTCGCGCTGCACGATTCAACTGAGTAGTGCAATTTTGTCCCACTTTTGGAGTATTTGGATTCCTAAACAGCTTTATAACTCAATAAAACAGTCTGTGTGATTACAAAGAAGAGTTGCTGAAAGATTCATGCAGATATGATTGAATTCAGCATTTCTAAAATAAACAACAAAATAAAATTATATGCGTAATATTCTTCTCGCTCCTCTCTTATTGCCAGCATGCCAGTGATTACACCTACGTGTTCCAATGGCATCAACCAAGCTTTCCCAAGTTCCTTTGCCTATCCTTTCTTTGTACTCGTTTCTTCACAGCCTTATTACCAGCATTCCCTTAAATTTCTCCTCTCATTTCTCTCTGCCATTCCCGCTCTCTTTCTCTCTTTTCTATGTCCCTGTGACTACATGATTAAAGCACTCCTGCCCATGTCACAGTGAGGCAGCACAGTAATAATGTCTGACCTTTTGAACAATGACCATGTGAATGCACTCTCAGGCTGGTCAGATTGAAGAGTCCTTCAGGGACACGGACCTGCCTGAAACGTCACTGACTCAGGCCCACCTTTCTTAGGAAAAAAAACACATAATGTCTATCATTCAGATACTACAAAATGCTGCTGCTCATGGGTTATTTCATGTTGGAAAAATATAATTATATCCCTGTTGCTAGGCAAACACTTTACTGGCTCTGTGGTCTCTGTCATCGTTATGTTCGGATTTGAGTGTGTCTGCGTGTGTGTATGGCCAAAAGGTAGTGAGAACGATTTGAAATTGTGATTTTGTTTTATTCTGAAAGGTCAATGAGATGCTCCTGCTGTAGATGAAGAGGCTTGAAGAGAGGTGCTTTTGTTGTTTTAACTATGGAGGGCCATAAACCATTTTTTTATCAAAGATAAATGCACACATTTTGATAGGCCAGGGGTCCAGCTGAGGGTACTTATGAAATCACCATCAAATTTGTATTATTTTGAAGAATAATATGTCATTGTTATTTTCAGTATAAGTAGTTAATTGCATGAATTGACATCACATAGATCAAATCCATTGAATGCTTAGTTATTAAATAGTCTGTAACCGTTAAGGATATTTATAAGTAAGATGGGTTATCATTATTTGACCTGTTCCTGGACATCTGCCGTCCTGTAAAGTCCGGCTCCAACCCCAGTCAAAAACACTTGAATCAGCTAAATAAGATCTTCAAAAACACATGAATAATTACAGCCATTTGTGTTGGAGAAAGGCTGGAACTGAACTCTACATGATATTAGATCTCCAGAATCGAGACTGGGCACCTCTGAGCTAAACTTTGAGAGAATTCAGTTCTTAAATGTAATGATGAAACTGAAGTAGCAACAGATCTTTTCTTCTGTATTCACCAACGAGAAGTTTGTTGTTTCACTGAAAGATCAAGTTATGATGTTTTTGATTAAGAGTTACAGTGTCACATTTTTTTAAATGAAACATTTGCTTAGAGTTGTTTTGAATAAGATCAAGCATCTAGAAAATAGATTTTACACCAGCCAACGGCAAATCCTGCCCACGTTTGCTCTGAAGATATTTGTCAATACAGTGCCTATGAATAGGTTCGTGTTGATAAATGGTAAAAAAATTGAAGAAATAAATTTCCTGCTGGGTTTATGCGTGCTCTAATATGCGTGCTCTAATATTTAATAGCTTTCTTGGAAGAGAAGTATTGACAGGAATAGTCATAGTGATTAGTCGATTCTAAAAACTAAACAAAAACAGTACTCATTAATACCTCTGTAGAGATATCAGTCATGTTTTGAAATCTAAAGCCAATCATTTAATTATGAGTTGCTTAAATGAGGTTAATGTAAAATTAAAATGATATATGGCAGTATCTGTAAAATATGTATTGAATTTCAACACAAATTCACACTCTCAGCTTTTGTAGTGATTGTCAGTTTCTCTCAAAATGGGTCATCAAGCAACGGAAGAAAGCTAGCAGGGTCAGTTTCACAGTGCATCATGTCCTAGTCTTAGCCAGTGTTTGTTTGTTGCTTCCACATGTAATGTTTCTAAATCTTGAGTGGGATTATTAGTGTGAATATGTCCATCCCCAGTCTGTGCTTATGGTAATTAAATATTAGGCCAATTTTGTGTGCCCTTATCATCCGTAACATCTTTGGGTCTAGACACTCCATTGGGAAATTAACTTTATGTAATGAAAAAATCCTGTTAGAAATATCGCTGGAGTCAACAAGACCTCCAGTGTGTTTATAATCCTGACAGTGCCTGTTTATTAATTTTCCCATGCAGAAAGGGCTTGATTACTTTCAAGGCATGCAGAAGTTCAGAAATATGCACTTCAGTGAAATTTATAAGGTCCTTCTTGTGAATTCAGACATGAAATATTTAGTTGTACCCATCAAATGATGTCATACCCTTGAGGGTGTCACATAAACGTCAGCTAAATCATTTGTAATCCCTGAAGTTGTATTTTCAGTGCAAACAAATCAACCTCAGATGAACTTTGCAGAACATTAAGTAGGACATTTCATCACTTTCTTCCGTGAACTTTCTTAAAATGCTACTTATTACAGTAGGAGTAAATCTGAGGGGGCTGCTGTGTCATTTGCTTAGCTGAGAGTGAAAGGACGATGCTGCAGCTGTTCTCTCTGATGCAGCGGAGAACACTGCTGACTCAGATTATAGCTCCCTTATGGTGACAATAACGCATGTGAGCCCCTTCACAATGGTGAGACTTCTTGCTTTTCTCATTAAGTTGAAGAGAAAGTGGGAGTGAGTATGTGTGCGATGGAGAGCGAGGAGGAGGGAAAACAGAAATTGAAGAGTGGGTGAACAGAAAGATGGGCAATATTGAGGATGAGAGAACAAAAGAGATGGAGAAATGGCCACAGGGAGTGTCAAAACGGGGAGTAGACAATTCAATGTCAAATGAGTGATTGTCAGGCAAAATGTTGCCACAAACGCAAAGGCCCGCTAAATAAGGACATGTTTTTTTTCCCTGGTCCATGGAGAGTGCTGCAAAGTGCTTACGCTGCGGAAACAGGAGAGAGCTTTAAAATGCTCCCTGGACACAACTAATGGCTCCCTAACCTGCTGTTCATTGTTTTGTTATTCTGACGATACATGCATATTTTGGAGGCTCGAGACTAATGTGTTTGGGCTGTCGAGCTGAGGTTCATTAGAGTTCTTTTGATCTGTGAGTTTCCATGGAAAAGGCCATTGAAGGATGCAAGAAAAGCAAATTACGGCATGTTATTTACCTTTAAGGTACAATAGTCTTACATCTGGTGCGGTCTCACATGGCCTTCATGGCATTTAGTTTTTTTCCGTATAAAAAAAAAGTTGTATGCTCGATGGTTGGTTGCATGGTTATCTGTATAATGTCTTTACATGGGTGATATATGAAAAACAGTTTGTAATTTGGTTGTACATTCCTCGCTTTAGAACTGACGCCATAGAAATGCATTTTCAGTCGCTTTCATCCAAACCGAAAAGGGCCTTGATCTTTAGCAAATTGGTATTCTTGCCAACCACACTTAATACAATTTTTTTAATAAAAAGACTAAAAGTACCACTGCTGTAAAAAACTGACAAGATTGAAATGAACTGTCTGATTCAGCTGGTACTGTCACATAATGTACCGATTTCATAAATTATCATATTTGAACCTTCCTTTTCCCAGCTTTGGTTTTGAATCCTATTATGAAACTCAAGATCTTGAAGAAGGATACAGTTCCTGACAATCCAGACATTTTCAAACATGAAACATTGAAATGAATTCTTTAAAAACAGACTGAGGTCAGTGACAGACTGGCACTAACAATGCAGGCGGATGAAAGGCAGGCTACATGTGACAGCTTGTAAGACTCAAGGCTTTAATTAACTCTCACAAACTCTACGTCTTTGCAGAGAGCAGATGTCTTTACATTACACTCTGCAATATGAGACTCCACCACTGCAATCAAAGTTGTTTTGCTTCAGATTTGAACCCCATTAATGAGCTGAAATTATCTTTTTAGTAAACTGTATCTGGCAAAACAAACAAACAAAAAAATATATAGTTTTATTGCATGCAATAAGATCATTTAATATAATCATATTGTAAAATAACATGTAATAATAATTATAATATTGAATAAACACTGCAATGGTTGCATTTTGTGATCATTTTTCTTGCCAAAAACTGGGGTGATCACCACATTGTCCATCTGATAATATCTGCCATTTCTGTTGCATCTGAGAAACATTAATCGAATTTAAAGTGGAACAATACCACAATATTTTGAGCTGTCCTGCATGGACCATTTATCAGCTCGAAGCAATATGCGCTGTTTGAGCTCAAAATCATATACTCGCGGCCAAGTGTCAAATCTTGACACTTTTTGTACTTCAGTATAGAAAGTTAGGAAAAGTCACAAAATCTCAAGAAAATCAAACAGGTTCTTCAAATTGTGATTGAATTACATAATAGGCACGTACAGAGCACTCCTTTTAGAACCACTGAAGCTGTCTATCAGTTCAGTATGATATAGTATAGAGTAAAATAGACCATTTATAATTTTCCCTATAAAAATAGGTCTTTGATTAATACTTTTAAAAGTTCATCTTATTAGCTCTTTTTGATTTCAAATGAACAGCTAAAGGTTTTTTGTTGTAATGCAAGTTTTCATTATATTGTTATCCAGATTACTGTGAAGAGCCACTGGTGAGGACGCTACCCCCATCTTCCTTCCAGAACTCATCAAAATTATCTGACAGAAGGTCACCACACTATGCTAAACTCAACAGAAGAGAAGGTATGTGCTCCTGTCTCGTTGTTCTCCCACATCCATAGTTGTCTGTGTTTATGTGACTAGAGAATTAAGCAGAAGGGAAATTTGTCCTTGTCAGAAGAAAGTGTTGATGTAAAGCTTTTTTATGAATACCTCACATAATGCGATTTAACTTCCACAAACACAAAAAGTATTAAAAGACTTTATACTTTCGTTGAAGGGAATGTAACAGTCTGCTGGTGTCCATGAGCAGCACTGATGTGAAAAGCTCTGGTGATTAGCTGTGCCTGAAGCAACATTTTAAGATTTTAAAAGTCATTTCTCAAGTGTGACAAGACATAGACAAACATAAATGTCTAATGACAATATCAACAACCATTCAAAATGTAAATTCGGACTCGAAGGAAGGTAAAGGAGTTTTAAAACGTTTTGAAGTTTTAGTAATCTGATGTTATTTGTCAAGGGATTTTTTCTCCCTTAATGCTTGGTGTCAGTTAATATTCAAATCCTTATTTACAAATTCCCATTCAGTGTTTGCAAATGTTCATCCAATAGCTTTTCCGGGGCTGCCAAAAGCATTGTAATTCTAAGCAGATGGTAAAAATCACTGGCACCAATAAACACAGCCATGGTCATAGTTTTTTGAATGAGAAGTTTTACATTAAGATATTGTCCTAACATGAACTAAAAGGTAAATGTACTCAAAATTAATATTTTGTCACTATTTGCTCACCCTTGTGTCGTTCCAAAACTGTATAACATTTTCTTTCCACTGTGGGTCATAACATATGATATTTTGAAAGATGTCTGTTATTTTGTATTCATTTAGTATTATTATTATATAATTTTTTAATCCATGAATACAAGTCAATTGTGTCCTAAACCTTTTTGTTACAATACCAACATTCTTCAAACTGTATTTTGCATTTCACAGAAGAAAGAATGTGAGTAAATGATGACATTATTATTATTATTATTAGTATTTTTGGTTGAATCTGAAATCAGAAATGCCAGTGGATGCATGTTTCCTGAACAACAGCTGCCCAAAAAGCCATCAGGAATCAAATCCAGAAGGAGTATAATGGCTTCTCTTGATTTGCTTAATGATCCTGAAACACTCACTGTCGAACTATTTTTGCCAGACTGAGCTTTGGCAAAGCACGGGGTATAACAAGAGGACCGTATAAATTATGACTAAGCAAACGTGTTGTGTTTTTTACTTCAGGGAGGTAGAGAGCAGTTTGATTAATGCAACCTTACAATCAGCAGCTGATTACAGTCCGTAAAAGCACTTGAGAAAACTCCCCAGCCAATTAAGCATTTAAGCATAGACATGTCATAAATACCAGCTTACGCCGTGGCCCTCTGAGAGCTTTGTTTTGTGCACTGTAAGATGCTTGACCTCATGGCCCAAACACACTCCAAAAATGTCCTTGTGATGCTTGGTGGCACTCAGAAATGATCACACCACCAAACTCTGAGGTGGATTCGTAACTTTTGGATCAAAGGTGTCTTCCAGCTGTAATAATTGGGGCTACGATATGTCGGCTTGTCCCTGTTGCCCCCAAGGCATTTCTTTTTCTTGCTTCGTAACAGCAGGAGGTTTTCTTTTGCTCTGAGACACAGACAGGCAGTTCGTTCCCAGTCACTGCCAGCCTGATCCAAACGTGTACAGACACTAAACGTTGTTATCGTTTGATCTACCCATCTACTCATTATCTGTCTCTGATGGTCATTGGAATATAGGATCTGTAAGTTGTAATTTATGTCCACGTTTATTATTTGTGTCAGTTTTTAAATCATTTAATAAATTAAATAAATTGGTTTTCTGGATGCACATGCTGTATAAGAATGTTTTAACTTCCTCCTCATGAAGGCTGCACTGGAATGTAATGAGCTCAGAGTGTTCAACCAGACCTTTTGCGAAAATCTTCACAGATATGTACCCAGTCACTGAACCGCACTGATGAAGCATTTATTATCTGACCATCTTGTTCAGACTTGCCCCGAGGCAACCCTGTCACACCTGACCTTGAGGGTTTCCTGTTTCCACCCCAGCTTGATGTCCTCTCGAAAAACAGCTTTAACTTGAGCTAGGAGTGTGTGTGGTATTGACTAACATTTTTTAAATAAAAATCTCTATATATTTTCTGGGATTTTGTCGATAGCTATATGATGTTTCAATAACTTTTACACTATTAGGCAATATTTGTACCTTTATAATGCCAATTGTTTGAAACTTACAGATATATGCATTAGATGTCAATAGCTTAATCCTTCCAAGACACTATTACCAGTTAAATGAAATCAGTATCAACCTAAATCCATCTTTGCATTGCACAAGTGGCATAAAAACTGTAGTAGGTTTTAGAACAGACAGTTTAATGTAGTTCGGAGTTGCTTACAAGCATTTACACTGCTTTTACAATTGCATAAGTAATGCTATGAAGTAATTTTTTGATACACTTTTGAATGAAACAATTATTATGAAATGATTTTTAAAATTATTTTATATTTTCTAAGGTGCATTTATAATCCTAGTATGGGTTTTTCACTGGGAGACGGTCATAATGTAGATATAAATCATTTTACCCTCAGTTTACCCTTGCACCATGTGTTGCTCAGAGGCACTACGGTTCCAGTTGGAAATATTTGTTTGGCAATGTAAAGCGAAAACAGACAATTCTGAAATTATTGTGTCTAAATTGTAAATAAAAATCTTACCTTTTGCTGATTGTATGAAATAGTTTAATAAACAATGACAAATGACATTTCACAGTCGTGCTGATATTTGTGAAAAACAGCACTTTTGCTCGTGTGATTATTACTTAACTATATCATTTGATATAAACATGAGACAAAACTGAAAATGGCCCTCTATATCTTAAATTCCATTGGAATTCTAACAGTACTAAAATAGGTTACATCACGCAGTGGAAGCTTGCATGTCGTTAAAACAATAATTATGAAATTATTGTAGAAAAAACATACTGCACAAATAACTTGAACCTATTTCTTCGGGCTGCAGTTTCTGAAGATGTTCTGCATTCATCCCAGAAATTATTTTAGAAACCAAAAGCTAATTTTGCATTAGAAAACATGGGCAGTGTTCTTTATCATTGTTCCAAGGTACATGTCATTTCTTTGCTATCGTGCGACCTGCAGAAATCAAACACAGCTCCTTTAATATACCGCTTGCTCGGTTTATAGATTGTCCTGTCTGCCAGCATAATCCTTCCTGCAGGTACCATTCACTGATTTCTGCCAAAAAAAAAAAAAGGAGAGGTTGGTACTCAGTGCATCTGCTTGGTTGGACAAATATTTCCAAGAATTCTGTGAAGTTGTTGTGTGTATGTGTGAGTGTCTCTTTTCTGAACAATCGATGCAGAAAAAACTACAATAAGACATACAAGTTTAGAAATATGCTGTGTAATTTTCAAATTGCCTTTTTTAATCTCTGTAATATTATACTGCGCTGAGGTCTGTCTGCTGTCCTCCAGGGATGGACTGACGATTTATATCTCAAAAAGAGAGAGGCTGAGCCACAAAACTGCTGGAACAAATTTAATTCATTTTTTCCTCTGACCACTAAGCTTCAGTCCTGTCATCATGATGAACAAGAGTATGAAATCTTAGTGAGTGCTTGAATCATGGGGAGTTACTCCCCAATTCTGTTTCATTCCTCAGTATTTGTAAGGCACTGGCTCTTAATCTGTGCCTTTAGGTGGTGGGGGATGGTCTCCAAATGGAGAAGACCAACAACCTTGGCTACAGCTGGACCTACGGGACAGGTTGAAGGTCACATCCATTGCGACCCAGGGTCGGTGGGGCAGCTCTGACTGGGTCACTCGCTACCAGCTGCAATACAGTGACTCTGGACGAACCTGGAGACCATATAGACAAGAGGACGTGATATGGGTGAGTGTAGCTAATTTGCATATTGAGTATGCCTAGATATTATTAGGCATTGTTTGAATTATAATGATAAAGAGTGAGAACTAAAATCATCACTACCATGACTGACAGATAAATCCTCATACACACACATAAACACTGCTGTAACAGGGCCTGTAATAATTCTTAAATGTCCAAATGGCACTACAGAGAATGCTATTAATGGTTTCATTTTATATATGAAAACTTAAAATGGTTTTAGCGCCATCAATGCCAACCTGAAGGGCATCAAAAGTCACTGCTGAGACTGGGTCAGGTCCCTTTTATGTTTGTACAGTGATGTTACAGATTAGGAAGAAACAAAAAATGTTGGACTCTGAGAGAAGACCATATGTAGGATATTATTTGTATTCAAAGCTACAGAAAGTGAATTCTCTGATTTTGTATTATTTATAGTGCTGGTTGTTATATATTCTTTTTTTTAATATCGCTATACCAGTGTATGTCGCTTAAACAATCTTCGTAACGTGACACTGTTCCCTTTTCACTGTTGCACTGTGGCGAGGACACAGCTGCATGTGTTACTAAGTGTGACGGTGAAGCTTGATAGACATTGTTATGAATTATTCCGAAGTTCCAAAACTGAAGCTGTAGAGCTGTAAAAAATATTAATAGAAGAACTTATCGAGCAATATCATAAATATTTAATCAATTGAGCTGAAACAATAGCTCCATATTAAACTAGTATTTTACTAACTGCACAAATAACTTGAACCTATCATTCTTGGCTGCAGTTTCTGAAGATGTTCTGCATTACGTCCCAGAATATTTTAGAAACCAGCTAATTTGCATTAGAAAACATGGGCAGTGTTTGTAATTATACATTTGAACATAGTTTGTCTGTTAGTATGCACATTGCTTGTTACTCAGACAAAGGCAGTGCGCTGCATGAGACAAAAAATAATGTAGCCAAAACCACACAGCCGCTCTTTAGTGTAGATTCATGTTGATTTTATCAGACAATTAGATTTTTGGTCATACCGCCCAGCACTAATTATACACTCACCGGCCACTTTATTAGGTACACCTATTCAATTGCTTGGTAACACAATTTGCTAATCAGCCAATCACACGGCAGCAGCTAAATGCATTTAGGCATCTAGATGTGGTGAAGATGACTTGCTGAAGTTCAAACCGAGCATCAGAATAGGGAAGAAAGGGGATTTAAGTGACTTTGAACGTGGAATGGTTGTTGGTGCCAGACGGGCTGGTCTGAGTATTTCAGAAACTGCTGATCCACTGGGATTTACATGCACAACCATCTCGGAGAATGGTCCGAAAAAGAGAAAATATCGCGTGAGTGGTAGTTGTGTGGATGAAAATGCCTTGTTGAAGTCAGAGGTCAGAGGAGAATGGGCAGACTGGTTAGAGATGATAGAAAGGCAAAAGTAACTAAAATAATCACTCGTTACAACCAAGGTATGCAGAATACCATCTCTGAACACAACACGTCGAACCCTGAAGCAGATGGGCTACAGCAGCAGAAGACCACCCCGGGTGCTGCTCCTGTCAGCTAAGAACAGGAAACAGAGGCTACAATTCGCACAAGCTCACCAAAATTGGACAAGCATGGATCCATCCTGCCTTGTCTCAACGGTTCAGACTGCTAGTGGTGGTTTAATGGTGTGGGGGATATTTTCTTGGCACACTTTGGGCCCCTTAGTACCAATTGAGCATCATTTAAACGCAACAGCCTACCTGAGTATTGTTTCTGACCATGTCCATCCCTTCATGACTACAGTGTACTCATCTTCTGATGGCTACTTCCAGCAGGATAATGCACCTTGTCACAAAGCTCAAATCATCTCAGACTGGTTTCTTGAACATGACAATGAGTTCACTTTACTCAAATGGCCTCCACAATCACCAGATCTCAGTCTAATAGAGCACCTTTGTGATGTGGTGGAACGGGAGATTCGCATCATGGATGTGCAGCCAACAAATCTGCAGCAACTGCGTGATGCTATCATGTTAATATGGACCAATATCTCTGAGGAATGTTTCCAACACCTTGTTGAATCTATGCCACGAAGAATTAAGGCAGTTCTGAAGGCAAAAGCGGGTCCAACCCGGTACTAGCAAGGTGTACCTAATAAAGTGTCCAGTGAGTGTATATATAAATACCATTATAGTATTTACTAATATGAATGAATGAATGAATGAATGAATGAATGAATGATTTATATAGTGCTTTATTGTGTATTGTTGTACACCCAAAGCACTTTACCGTCATGTGGGGGGGGGGGTCTCTCCTTAACCATCACCAGTGTGCAACATCCACTTGGATGATGCGACGGCTGCTACGGGACAACGGCGTCAGTGCGCTCACCACACACCAGCTACAGGTGGTGGTGGTTTGATGTTTGTTTTGGACCATTGTCCTGACGGAAGATCTAAACATGGTCATTATAAGATGTCTTACAGAGGAAGTCAGGTTTAGATTTGTTTATCTGTTGGTATTAGATAGAATCCATGATGCCATGTTTCTGAACAAGACATCCAGGACCTTTGGCAGAAAAACAGGCACACGACATTATAGATTCAACAGTATATTTAACCATGGGCATGGGGTGCTTTTTATCCCTGTTTGGTGGGTTTGCTGCAAAAGCAGTGTAAATATAATCTGATCATAGAAGCCAGTCCCATTTGTCGTATCTGACAACTGAATATGCTGTAGTTTGTTTTTGGATGTGCCAGGTGTTTGTATTTTCGTGAAACCCATTTGAATAACATGTAGGGGCTGTTTTGGTTTTAGTATTTTTTTTTTCCCCAAGCTTCAACAACTCTCTACAATTATCTAAGAGTCACTTTAATTTTAGTCACTGATTACAACACTGACTCTCTGTAGAGACACTGTGGGCTTTTCTCACGGGCATAATAATGCAACACTGTGGTCTTTGCTAATAAGCAGTTCATGGATCCCCTTGGATTAATTTACTCCGTTTGACTGTCAAACATTCCAGCTTGTGTTTTGATTCAAATAACAATGATTGAAATGCTGCATATGGCATTGATGCAAGATGCAATGAAGCACAAGGCATTATGAACTGCGTTTGGTGATGGAATTTAGTTTGGAATATGCTGATAAATTATTCTCCATGTCTAAGATCAATAAAACACACTTCGGATCACTTAAGACCTGTCAGTGCATGCGGCACATACAAATGATTCATTAGACTATGTTAATTAATCCTGCAGTTCTCTAGTGGCTTGTTTTGGTGAAATTATATTCCTCTCTTCAACTCGGAGAAGACATTTAAATGGACTTGTTCTCTTATTTGAAGTACATTTAAGTGTCATTCAGACCCAAAATGTGGAGTGCAGTGTTAAATTTCCCAGAAATGTAAATCAATCTTGTGTTTTTTATTTCCATGAGGATAAAGTTGCATAAAAACCACCAAATCAAATAAACTGATGAGAGGGAGTATTAATTATGAATGTATTCTTAAATATCCAGAGTCCACACAGTGACAGTTATTGTGACACATTGACTTGAGCATTAATTATCTTGAAGGACATCTTGCTAATTTGCTTAATTGTTTTAGATTATTAATTAATAAGATGAATATTTCCCACTGGGATGACAGTAATTTGAGCAGGAATAAACCCTATTTTGCAGCAAGTAACCCCTGTAGAGATGCATGTGCATGTGGAACTTATGCCAGTGACTTCTAAGATAGATAAAAGAGTTGGCTGACAGAAATAAATCATAGAAATATAAAAAGAATCGATATATTCAGCATCCTAATGATCAGGTTTCTTTTCACCTTGAAATATCAAATCTGTCTCCAATAAAGATGGTGTGAGCTTTGGTGTGGCCAAAAGGATACACGTGAAAGGAGAAGCTGAGCTTCTCTTTGCTGTCGGGCACACACTGGCAGTAGAACCTTGAATTTTGCTTGTTTACAGAGGAGCAAACCATCTCACAGAGGTGCCAGTCTGTGCCAAGGTGAGTTGCCATGCCAGCTGGAGCAGATGCCAATGAATCAGACAGCCAGACAAACAGAATCTGATGCCATCTGTTTAACGCCAGAATACAGTCACACACTTTGCCTAAACTGAAACACGCTGCCCATTAGATAAGGGTCTCCTCCTCACTACTGCACACTAGACTCATTAATGTAGCATTAATCACGGTAAACATGAGTTTCCATCAGTTTAAATCCAAATGGTACGATTGTGCTGCTTACGTGATATATATGAAGCCATTCTCGCTGTTCATTTGTGTATTAACATTTTTGGATTGGTAAAATGTCTGTATGTACAGTATATGTAGACAGGACGTATAAAATGCAAAACAATTCTATAGGCACTGTAGGATTGAGGCTAATGGATGGAAGAGAACAGGAAAATACAGTGTTGAGCCTGCAAAGAGATGAATTTGTCATGATTCAGGCAGCTTTTTCGAAGGGCTGCAGAACTCTTCCATTTCCATCCTCTCTGTCTCTTTCCCACCATCTGTGTGAGAGCTTTCTGGGGCCTGGAGTACAGCTGAAGTGTTATTCCTGCTGTTTTATTCTCACCACAGCATGAAGGTGGTGCGCTTTGACAATTAAATCCTACATTAGCCACCATCCCCTCCATCTGCCTCCCCCCTTTTTTCCCCATCTGTACTGTACCTTTTTCACCTTTCCTTTGTTTTAATCTATGTCTGCACCTGATGTTTGCCTCCTGTGCGCATGTGAGAGAAAAGATAGAAATTGAGAACCATTATCCAAGTAAAGAACTAAAGACACTGGGTTTTATTCACTAGTCATTTTAATATTTTTATTTTCACGTACAGAAAAGATGCTCAAGCTGATTTTCTGCCAAAACAGGTGTGTTCCTGTGGCTCAGTGGTTAGAGCATTGCGTTAGCAGCGCAAAGGTTGTGGGTTCGATTCCCAGGGAACACACATACTGACAAAAAAATGTATAGCCTGAATATAAGCCTAAGTAAGTCGCTTTGGATAAAAGCGACTGCTAAATGTACACAAAGTTTTTTTATTATTACCCTCATTCTAATGTTAATTAATCTAGCATATTATGAGGGAAGAAGTGCATCTTTGATTAGTAATTAGCATAATACAAGCCAAACCATGTAAGGGCTTTCTACACATACCCTTAGAAAGTTTGAAGTCAGAATTAAATACAAAATTCTGAATTAAAAAGATGCATTAAACTCATAAAAGATGATAAGTACACAGTGGTGGACAAAGTACACAGATCAAGTACTTGAGTAAAAGTACAGATACGTATAATAAAATATTACTCCAGTAAAAGTACTGCTTTTTCAATTTTACTCGAGTGAAAGTACAAAAGTACTCAATTTTTTATGTACTTAAGTAAAAAAGTACTGATAGACAGATTTATTTTGCAATTTTATATAGACTACTTTATTTAATTTTATATTAGCACATATTTTTATAATCCTACTGCCCAAAATACCTGGGTATTTCCCAAAATAACCACTATATAGAGTCAAGATATATATTTTGTTGATATGGACTACGTTGATGAGAGTGATGTAGTAATGTTCACTGTGAAGCTTACACTGCCATGTACCTGAGAGAAAATAGATTCCCTTTCAGTCGGTCACTCCGAGTCACGTCGGATGACCGGCAATTGGGATCTCGCCAGAGAGACCTATCCACTTCGAGTGTAACTAAGCGAGCCAATGGACATTGGCATGCGATCATTGCATCCAGCTGCCGCTGATCACAGCGTGAGTATAAGAGGCAGCCGTGCACCGCATTAATCATCCTTTCGCCGGAGCCGGCGGTGGTATTCACTACTGCTCTTCCTGTGTGCGGTGAGAAACTGAGCGAGTGCGGGCGTTACAGCACAGCAGCGGTGGTCGCGGTCTCACGGGAGAGAGAAAGCGGTTCCCGTGAAGACAGTCACACTAGGAGTGTGCGGTGGCCAGCCCCTGCGTGCTTCAGCACTAAGAGAGCAGATTTCTCTAAAGAGTACACGGGTGATCGCGTCTTTTTAAAGATGTCTTATCACCCGTGCGTTTCTGGTGCGGTCGATCTCTGGCGCCTCAGGCGGTCACGATCACTGCCTCACGTGTCTGGGCATTCAGCACGCTGAGGAAGCTTTCGTGGATGGTTCATGTTCTTCATGTGGGGACATGACCATCTCGGAGTTCGCAATAGACTCCGCTGTGTCAAACATGGCGGAGTCCTCTGCCTCTGCCGCGATCTGGCGTCGTCCTGGCACAAAACGGGCGGCACAGCATCCGGTGGAGTCAGAGGTGATCTGAGGATTACGGTGAGGGCTTCCCCAAGTGGAGGTTCTCACCCTCAGGCACTCCGCGGCAGGGGGTACCGTTGGTTCGGACTGGGGCCTCTGCTGAGTGGGGTACCCCACCCGTTTCCTTCGGTGCCTCCCCTGATGACCAGATGTCGGTCGCTGCATCGGAGGGCGAGCCCTCTCTCTCCGGGGATGACGACTCGGCTGCGTTGCCCCCTTCGGGTGTGGTAGCGTTGTCCGAGCCAGACCCAGAGATGACGGCTATGCTTTCCCGGGCCGCCGAGAACGTCGGGCTCGTGTGGAATCCTCCACCGCGTCCCGACCCTTCTAGGTTGGACGAGTGGTTTCTCGGGGGGGGTCGCGCTGGTTTTCAGCGCCCCCCTCCGGTGCCATTCTTTCCGGAAGTGCATGAGGAGCTTACAAGGTCATGGAAGGCACCTTTTACTGCCCGAAATAAACCTTGTGGCTCCTCCCCCCTCACCACCCTCGATGGTGGAGCCGCTTTGGGGTACACGGGCATCCCCTCTGTGGAGCGGTCTGTGGCCATGCAGTTGTGTCCAACAGTCGCTTCCACTCTGCGGGGTGAACCGTGTCTCCCCTCACGGGCCTGTAAGTACTCGTCAGGCCTCACTGGCAGTGCTTATAGAGCCTGTGGGGAGGCGGCTTCTGCCCTACACGCCATGGCGTTACTGCAGGTCCATCAGGCCAAAGCACTGAGAGACCTGCACGAGGGTGGCACGACCTGGCGGTTCTACATGAGCTGCGTGCTGCGCGGACCTCGCGCTCCGGCGGCGAAGGTGACCGCACAGTCTCTGGGTGCGTCACGATGTCACGCTTGTGGTCCAGGAGCGCCATCTCTGGCTGTGTCTCACTGACATGAAGGAGCAGGAGAAGGTACAGTTCCTGAATGCTCCCGTGTCACAGACCGGCCTTTCGGCGACGCTGTCGAGAGCTGTGCCCAGCAGTTTTCGGCAGCACAGAAGCAGACTGAGGCGATCAAGCACATCATGCGCGGAGGAAACCCGCTGCTGCTTCCACTCCGGCTGCAGCCCTCAGCCTGCTGCGCCGCCGTGGGCGCCCTGTGGCCGCCCGCTCCCACGCCGCGCGGCAGCAGCCTTCCACCGTGCGGCGTCGTGGAGCCGGTCACAGACAGGGACGCCCAGCCCGTCCAGGCCCCCGCCAGACCAGGCGGCAAGCGCAAGTGCAAGAGGCCCTGAGGCAGGCGGGCCAGATGGAACTGCTCGTCGGAGATGGTGACCGCACCACTCCTCTCCCGGAGGAGGGCCGGGTGGAGAATCCTTTGTTTCGTTTTGTTTTTGTTCCGCCTGGCCCAGCAGCCAGCGGTACCCAAAACTTCAATAAAAGAGCAGTTTCCTCAGTCTCTGGGTCTCAAGAGGAGGAGAGTGGTGTGCACGGGATCACTTCCTCCTCCTCTCTCGCCAGGCAGGGGTTGCCCAAGAGCACCCCTCCTGCCCATTTGTGGAACCGGTAAGGGCAGTAGCACTCAAGCCCCCGCTACAAGTCGTCACGCAAGCCGGGCTCCTGCGTTTCCTCCCACACGAGGAGGAATCAGGTGAGTGTTACACACACACCCAGACCCCGCCCCGCCATCACAGGCCAGGCCTTCACAGGCCCCGGGCCGGGTCCCTGTGTTCCACATCGCTGCCCCACCACGGGCACGTCGGTGGCTCCGTTGGTGCCGCTGGCACGGTCTCTCGGAGCCTGGCTAGCGCTCCCCAGTCCGTCTCGGTGGCTCCTACAGACCATCAGACTCGGCTATGCGATTCAGTTCGCCCGCGTCCCCAAGTTCAGGGGTATCCGGTTCACTTCAGTCAAACCCGCCGATGCTCCTGTCTTGCGTCTTGGAAATCGCAGTCCTACTGGCGAAGGATGCGATAGAGCTGGTCCCTCCAGCCGATATGAGGTCGGGGTTGTTCAGCCCCTACTTCATTGTGCCCAAGAAAGGTGGTGGGTTACGACCGATCTTGGATCTGCGAGTTTTGAACCGTGCACTTCACAAGCTGCCGTTCAAGATGTTGGACGCAGAAACGCATTTTGGATGCGTCCGTCCCTAGATTGGTTTGCAGCGATCGACTGAAGGACGCGTACTTTCATGTCTCGATCCTCCCGCGACACAGGCCATTCCTGCGTTTGCGTTCGAGGGACAGGCGTATCAGTACAAGGTCCTGCCCTTCGGCTGTCCCTGTCGCCCGCCTTCACCAAAGTCGTGGAGGCGGCCCTTGTCCCCTGAGAGAACAAGGTGTGCGCATTCTCAACTACCTCGACAACTGGCTCATACTGCACAGTCTCGCAGGCAGTTGTCTGCACAGGGACCTGGTGCTCAAGCACCTCAGCCTGCTGGGCCTTCAGGTCAACTGGGAAAAGAGCAAACTCGTGCCAACGCAGAGGATCTCTTTTCTCGGCATGGAGTTCGATTCGGTCAACCAAACAGCACGCCTCACCCAGGAACGTGCTCAGTCAGTGCTGAACTGCTTCAAGACCTTATCAGGCAGGACGGCGGTTCCACTGAAACTCTTTCAGAGGCTCCTGGGGCATATGGCTGCAGCGGTGACAGTTCCGCTCGGTCTGCTCCATATGAGACCGCTTCAGCACTGGCTCTATGGCCGAATCGAGGTGGGCGTGGAAGCGGCACTTACCGGGTTCAGATTACACCGGCCTGCCGCAAGACCTTCAGGCCGTGGTCAGATCCCTCGTTCCTTCGGGCAGGAGTGCCCCTGGAGCAGGTATCCAGGCATGCTGTGGTATTCACAGATGCCTCATCCACAGGCTGGGGAGCCACGTACAGCAGGCACGCAGTATCAGGGTTTGGACGGGTCCCCAACTGCATTGGCATATCAATTGCCTCGAGTTGCTAGCAGTGCGCCTTGCCCTGAGCCGTCTCAGAGGGCGCCTTCAGCGCAAGGACACTGCAAGGACCGTTGCGTATATCAACCGGCAAGGCGGTTTGCGCTCCCGTCGCGTATGTCGCCGCCCGCCACCTCCTCCTCTGGAGTCAGAAGCATCTGAGGTCCCTTCGTGCCATCCACATCCCAGGAGTGTTCAATCGGGCAGCCGACGAGCTGTCCCGAGCAGCACTTCCAGGCGAGTGGAGACTCCATCCCCAGGCGGTTCAGCTGATTTGGGGACGGTTCGGAGCTGCCCAGGTCGACCTGTTTGCATCTCCAGAAACCACCCACTGCCAAGAGTTCTACTCCCTAACCGAGGCAACGCTCGGCACGGATGCACTGGCACACAGCTGGCCCCGGGGCCTGCGCAAATATGCGTTCCCCCCAGTGAGCCTACTAGCACAGACACTGTGCAAGATCAGGGAGGACGAGGAGCAGGTCTTGTTAGTGGCTCCATATTGGCCCAACAGGACCTGGTTCCCGGAACTCATGCTCCTCGCGACAGCCCCTCCTGGCCAATTCCTCTGAGGAAGGATCTGCTTTCTCAGAGGCAGGGCACCTATGGCACCCGCGCCCGGACCTGTGGAAACTCCACGTATGGTCCCTGGATGGGACGCGGAGGTTCTAGCTGACCTACCCCAGGAGGTAGCACTCACTATCACTTCAACGGGCACCGTCCACGAGACGGGCCTATACTTCTGAAGTGGAACCTGTTCGTCGAATGGTGTTCCTCCCACCAGGAGGACCCCGGAGATGCTCGATCAGAGCTGTGCTTTCCTTCTTACAGCAAGGGTTGGAGCGTAGGCTGTCCCCTTCCACCCTTAAGGTTTATGTGGCCGCTATTTCTGCTTACCACGACCCCGTAGAGGGGAAGTCGGTGGGGAAGCACAATCTGGTTGTCAGGTTTCTTAGAGGGGCCAGGAGGTTGAACCCTCCTAGGCCCCCCTCTCTACCCTCTTGGGATTTGGCTTTGGTGCTAAGAGCCCTAATAACTGCCCCCTTTGAGCCTTTGCAGTCAGTCGAGTTGAAGTTTCTATCTATGAAAACCCTACTCCTGACTGCATTGGCCTCGATCAAGAGGGTGGGGACCTGCAGGCATTTTCGGTCGATTTGCCTTCAGTTTGGGCGGCTGACTCCAGTGCAACACTGAGGCCCCGGCTCGGCTATGTGCCCAAGGTTCCTACCACTCCCTTCAGGGACCAGGTAGTGAATCTGCAAGTGCTGCCCCGGAGGAGGCAGACCCAGCCCTAGCTTTGCTCTGTCCGTGCACGCCACTGCGACAGTACACGGATAGAACTCAGAGCTTTAGGACCTCAGAGCAGCTCTTTGTCTGCTACGGTGGACAGCAGAAGGGAGAGCTGTTTCCAAGCAGAGGATGGCCCACTGGATAGTGGATGCTATCACCTTGGCCTATGAAGCACAAGGTGTGCCCTGCCCGCTCAGGTTGCGTGCTCACTCCACTAGGGTGTTGCATCGTCCTGGGCGCTGGCTCGTGGCGCCTCGCTAGCAGACATCTGTAGAGCTGCGGGTTGGGCGACTCCCAACACGTTCGCTAGGTTCTATAGCCTGCGTGTCGAACCGGTTTCCTCCTGTGTTCTCACCTCAAACGGGTAGTGGCACTGAGAGGCCCTGTTCAGAGTCGGCTTGCGGCGTCTCTAAACGCCTTATTCTCCAGAAAGTTCCCTAACCGGGCAAACCCTGTCGAGTCCTCCAGCACTCCGGTGCCCAGACGTGGCGGAACGTACGGTGCCAGGCCTTTCAGCCAATGAATTCTTGAAATCTGGTGTGAGGCTAGTGCCCATATGAGTGACCCTGTTGGGATCCCATATGTGTTTTCCACGGTATGCTTATTAGAACCGTGTTCCCCAGGTAGACCATGTTCTGCCGTCTCTAATGATGCAGCCTGAGCCATCACAGAGACTTCCATGTGCATTGGGCCCTACGGGGTTACTTCACATGAGTAATGTCACTTAACCCCCTCTGGGAGGAGGTGACTCGCAGTGTGCCTCTTCCAAGTGAAGGGCACACTTTCCCAGTGTTATTCAAGTCCTACTGTTTGGGTTGCTCTAGGGACAGCAGTAGTCGACCTTCTCTGTGTAGCCCGGTCCTATCGTCTGCCTTATAGGAAGGATCAGGAGGTCTACACAGGGCGCTGGAAGGGGCAGCTCCTGTGGCGCTTTGGTAGGGATCCCAATTCGTCGGTCATCCGGCGTGACTCGAGTGACCGACTGAAAGGGAACGTCTCGGTTACGTATGTAACCCTCATTCCCTGAGGGAGGGAACGGAGACGTCACGTCCCGCCGCCACAGTTGCTGTACCACCGCTGGGCGGCTGGGTCTCCGCTCGGCTCCTCAGCGAAAACATGATTAATGCGGTGCACCGCCTGCCTCTTATACTCACGCTGTGATCAGCGGCAGCTGGATGCAATCGCATGCCAATGTCCATTGGCTCGTTTAGTTACACTCGAAGTGGATAGGTCTCTCTGGCGAGATCCCAATTCGTCGGTCATCCGGCGTGGCGTCTCCGTTCCTCCCTCAGGGAACGAGGGTTTCCTACGGAACCGAGAGCCGTTTCACCATCTAATTTCACCAGTAAGGAAAAAGTGTTTTAGAACTTGTTGTTTTGCAGAACGTCAGTTATATATGACATGAGAATTAGGCCTGAAATTAGGAAGAACATTTTAAGGAAAATCTAATTATATTTTCAGAATTTTTTTTTTTCTTCTCAAACCTTGTCTGTGGTGTAAAAACACCCCTGACCCAAATGCCCCCAGAGGGCATCACTTCCCACTCTGATAATTACTGTAGTTACTATGTTCTGAACATCACATCCTTTCTTTTTCCCTCAGATGGAATCTATCTAGGTGGATGAATAAAGATATTTGGACTTTATATCTAAACATTTCCTCAACTTAGCACCAGCAAGCTTGTTAGCTAGACAGTTAGCATCAGCTAACAATATTGACTTATTTTCAGTATGGTTATGAATAAACATTCATATCTGTCTACTCGGCTAGTTGATCTAAACAATATAAAAATGTATACTGTTGATAAACAATATAAAAACAGACGTCACATAGGTCTAAATGCATAGCATTTTAATAAAACTGCTAACGTTACAGCAGCGGGAATATGAACGTGCATGAGTTATTTTATTTAATCGGTGTTATTTTAATGTTTTGTTTTTTGACCTAAAACATAACGTTAGAGACACTGATGTTGATCTGTCTGCATTCAAGTATTTCAGTGGGCTTAAATAGATCACCCTTTACAGCAGATTTAGTTCACAAACAACTGACAGTTTTGACCTAAATATTATTTTCAGTTACAATAATTAATCCTAAAATTCGACATTAGTAACGCACTTTTCACAGCATCAGTAGCGCGCTCACAAGATCTCCGGTTCTTTACTTGTGAGTTCAGTTCACTAAAGACTCGCTCTAAACGGATCATTTGAATCAGTGAGTTTTCGACTCGAGAACAGCTGAAATCCGATCATTGCATCAGTGAATGAATCATTTGTTGAGATTTGCGAACCGGTTTAACAGGTTCATTGAAAAGAATCAGTTTGTTCATGAATCATACACCGCTTCTGCGTCTCGGAGCACGTGATGTATTATAAGGAGTAACGATATGTTTTATGAAATGTAGTGAAGTAAAAATGCGATCTTATGCTTTGGAATGTAGTGAAGTAAAAGTAAAAGTTCCTCAAAATAAAACTACTCCAGTAAAGTACAGATACTTGAAAATGTATTTTAAGTACAGTAACGAAGAAGTTTTACTTCGTTACTGACCACCACTTTGTAAGTACATTATATATATATATATATATATATATATATATATCATATATATATATATATATATATATATATATATATTCCAAGATATTTATATCTTTACAAAAAACAAGCTAGGCCTATTTATCTATCAATAGCATGATTCGGACAGTAATTGTTTCTCATATGGACGTCTATAAAAATAAATTGACATATCACCTCAGTGATAAAACTCATGGATTCGGACGGCGATTTATTCACAGTGGAGGAGCGAGTTCTGTGATCCTGCGCACCCGGGATCGGGCTGCTCACGTGGCCAGTCACATGATTGTCTGCTGTAAATAAAATAGATTTTATTTACAAATTTAGTCTTATTATTGTGTAAAATGTATGTAAAAAATACGTATTATTATGTAAAATGTATTCTTATTATTACAATATTTTGTATAATATTTATTATTTTGTTATTTAAATCTCCTGTTTAAAAATAAGAAAATAGGTGCGCTATAGTTGTATATAAATATACGCAATGATAATAAATTTTTTTTTATTGTATTGCATAACAGCTGCTGCCATAATAATGCCCCATTTCGAATGTTTACGTGCTTTTCTTCTTTTTATGCTCCGAGTCGCTGTGGTTGAGCAGTCATGAAGTATAGTTCTTTTAAATACTTAACATTATTTCAGAAATAATATGTATGCAAATTACACTGTAGTATAACGTTACCTCACGGTGTATGAGAGTGCTCAAAAAGGGTTTAAACAATGAATTTTGAATCGATTTCTTCTTGTAAACTCAGAGATGTGGATTCGGACGGCAATTAAATCACCAAACAACCTTGGTGCTTGTCAAAAAAACAGTAGGTAGTTCGGCCGGGGATTTTTACGAGGGTGGTGAGAGAAAAACACTGACATCCTGGATTCGGACGGCATTAAAATCACCAAATATACCCCCTGTAAATGGTGAAAATCACTTGCGTCCCCCTGAGACAATTACCGTCCGAATAGGGCTAATGTCACACAATCATTTTACCTCACAGAAGAAGCCAAATGACTTGTGTAGTCATTGTCAGGTGTGATTGTGGATAAATTGATGGTGATGCAAGAGACCTAGGACACAGCTGTGATTCTTTTGAATGTACAAGGTCTATCCTGCTCATTAAGTGATTGGTAACGTCAGGATCACAAAATCTGGATCTCCATGTCTGCCATGCAAATAAACTGTTCCTGCTCATCTCCAGACTAGATGTCTTCTCTTTCCCTAATTGCAGATTCAATAATAAGATTTGTCAGCCTTAATATCTTTATACTTAGATTTTTGTGGGGAGATCAAACTGTAACAACATGTCCCACTCCCAACCAGACATGATGCAATAAAAAATATCTTTTGCATGTCGTTTTTGTCCTAACCACCCAAAACAGCAACATGTGAAAATAAGCAACACGGAATTCTATTTTAGAAATGTTTTTTATTTTCTACAACGTCGCAGCAGGAACAACATACCAAATACGACAGTGCTAATCTCAGGTAATGATTATAAGCTTTATTCAATATTAAATGTGAGTTTGAATGTTATTTTGCGTGCTCTTTATAGCCATAGTGAAAGCAACAATAGATATTTTACCTTAGATCTTGAAAATAAACTGAAGCAAACTTGTACATTAAAACTGTGAACTCAATGTTAATCAGCACGTGTATTCCATAACAAAGAAGATATCAGTCACTCACTCACTCAAACTGTTCAGTCCATTCACATTTGAATCATCCAGATATGTTCATGTTTTGTTTCTCGAGTCTTTTGTCATGAGTCCGAGTCAAGTCCCAAGTAATTTAATGGCTCACAAAAAAAAATCCCATTCATAATCCTCATGTATTAAAAATTCTAATGTACGAAGCTGTTTTACAGGCTATAGACAAAATATATGACTCAAGTGCCTATTTCTGGAATAATTTATTTTCCGTGTACACTTTTCTACCCAGTCAACAATTTGATCTCACAATGATGTCACCATGAGCTCACATGATTCTCAAGATGTGGTCACAATGTGTGGGTCATAGTGAGCTAAAAGTGCAATCACACAGAACACTCACCGTGTGCTCATACTATGGTCAAAATATGAGGTTTTAACCATACTTTGGTCAAAATATCTGACTTCGTCCGTAATGATTACTGATATGGCACATTCGGACGGGACTAAAAGCACTGAGAAGCTCTGATGAAAATTTGACCACACCTCTCCATGTAAAACTAATCCCATCTGAATAGGGTTTATGAGACATTAGTGTACTTTCCTGTACATCCATTTAAAAAGCAATTGATACACAATAAACACAAATTAATTGTTATGCAGAATGTATTATAGTCCATGTTATAATTTACATGTCTTTAGTTACTCTGAAATAAGTATGACTTATTGTAGAGTAATTTAGTTATTTAAATTCTAATCAAAGAATATTTAAATAACAAATCCATGTTTCCAAGGCTACTGGGAGCCTTTCACACCTGCCTTTAAATTCTGTTCTAAATTTAGAATAAATGTAAGGCATGCTTATTTATGAATCATTATTTCAGCATGAAAATATGCACACACGGTTAGTGATTGAGACCCATTGTGTATGTTCTTAATGACAGACTGTCAAACAACTCTCAAAGACGTGTGTGTGTGTGTGTGTGTGCGTGCGTGTGTGTGTGTGTGTGTGTGTTTTAGAGCACACTGCTGATACCTTTGCCACTGTTGTAGTGTCAGTGTAATGAGGCATGGCATGAAGCAGCATGACAATACAGGAAGCCACATCCACTCTATATTTATATTCAGTATCCTCCTCAGTCCTTAAGTGCACACACAAAGACATACGCACTATATGAGACAACGGCCGAGATATTACACTCCAGCTTCTCCCTGCTCTAATGGTCATGTTCAGGCAAGAGAGACTGAAGTGACTGTTTGATGGCCATATCCTGTGCACAGCAGCATCCAGGAGAAGTAAACACCACTCTTCCTGATGCTCTGTATGTTTGGGCACGCAAGATAAAATGTTTCAATCCGATGTGGAGGCAATACCTGATATGTTCCAGTCCAATACTGTTGAACACAATTTACTGCCTCATTGTCCCGGTGCATGCAGACCTAGTTTGGTTGTTTTTTTTCTGGCAAGGTGACACTACATATGTTTGCAGGCTGATATGAACAGCTTCAGATACAACTGCAGCCCTTTGTCTCATAAATGCTATCAAACACATGCATTTTGGCTTACATTCTGTTTTCTCTCAAATATATGGGTAGATCAGGAATGGGCAATTCCAGTCCTGGAGCATCAATGTCCTGTAGAGTTTAGCTCTGTACCTAATCAAACACAGCTGTCTTCAAGTCTTCAGAATTATTTAAAAACTGCAGACAGGTTTGTTTGATTAGTAATGGAGATAGTGCTCCCTAATATGTAATTATTTATAATAATGGGTGTTCCTCATCTTAGACCCCAAGCTGATTTCCGTGTTATGTTTCCCACTTGTCGTAATGATGTTGTAATGATGAATGCCCAGCTCAGTGGTACAAGTTTCCAAGGTGCACTGCAAGGCATCATAAACTCTGCAGGACAGTGGCCCTCAAGAACCAGAATTGGCCATTCCTGGAATAGATGTGCAACCTTTGTTAGTTGAACAAGATGCAAACAATGAGGAACTTATCAGATTTATGCCAGATATGTTTTATGTGATTATTTTTGTTTGTTTTAAGCCTGTTAATAGCAGACACTTATCCAAATGAGAAAATACAAGCATATGCTATTAATCTAGAACAAATGAACCGCTATCTGATTTTTAGCTATAGAGGAACAACAAGAGAAAAGGAACAAGACAAATGAAGATTCATGCCAGCAGACAGCAACTTTAATCACAGACAATACAATGAATGGGGATACGGTAGTACTAACGGATTTTCACTAAAGGTAGATCTCTATATGTAATTACAAGAACATGCATTTGTGTCTTCCTTTATGAAAACAAGAACAATATTATTTTTTGTACATAGATTTGAATTGCTTTGTATTTCACATCTATGTCCCTTTAAAAAGTGCAGTTCTGAGAGAGATTACCGGTGGCTGAATTTTCACTCGTCTAAATGGCAAATGTTAGTTTGAATCAGCTTCTCTGTGAGGTACAGAGATGGAATGTTTAAAATGGATTGGCTGTTCAATAAGGGATAGCAGTACAGTGTTAGCATTGGATTGCCTGCTGATGGAAGTATACAGGTAGATGTTAAAGCAGACTCTCCAGAAATGAACAAAGCAGCAGTGAAGGGGTCTAGTTTTAAGGAAGCTTCTTTGAAGCATTGCTTGAAGCTCAGGCTTACTTTCATTGTTGATGTATGACCAGTTGATGTGGCTCCTGCTCCTTGGGGCTGTGCATTATGTAGAAATACATCAAATGAAAAAGATTTGCTGGTTCATTATTAGAGGAAATGCTCTGTATAAAACTGATCCCTGTACTCCCAAGAGGAATACAGAGGTCACCTTGTTGTCTTTTTGTATAAAATGCAAAACTTGTAATTTTGAAAATGTCAAATGATTAGTAAATTACAACTGATAATTGCTGAAACACCAATGATCTCTATAATTTCACAGTCTTTAATTATTTTAATGTCACGTTTTGGAGTCAGTGGTTTCAGAGACTAAAGACCTGATGTTGGCAGATCTAGTTATCAAGATGTACAGAAGGCACTCTTCAGAGTTATTGTTTGGATTACTGTAGTGCCTCCCATTGACTCTAGTTGTCTTTTCTTTAGTTTGGGCTTATTGTGACATCTCTGAAATCAATTTCCTCAGCTCCTTTCCTCTGCTGCTTTGAGTTCACGTGATCCACCAGGTGTAAAGCCCCAGACTTGCACAAACCCATACATGTGTACACATTCACACAAAATCAATATATTTAATTTCAGAACTCTCTCTTATCTGTTCCTCTGTGCTTGGATTGGTAAAGAAGATTAACCTACACCTTTTCACTAAAATAATACTATTGCAAAATGGTGCGGCAAATATGAAAGTCTCTTATCTTGTACCATGAAGATCGGCTTTCAGTTTTCTGTTAAAGCAATATTTGACATCCAGGATGAGCTTCTGAGTAATAGTTTACTTGAATAATGCACATTTTCTCAGAGAATAAATATGAGTGCAGTGTTAAAATAAATACATAAATTGTCATCAAGTGTCTTCAATCTCTAAATCCATAATTTAAGTAGAATCTGTGGTGATATTAAAATAGTGAGTGATGTAATTGTTTACATTTTCAAATTTTGAATTGATAATGTATTTTTTTCACAATTAAAACAAGCATTTGAGGTTGGATTGCAAATTTTATCTGCAGCAGCATGAAAAGGTCAGAGCAGCTATGTTGTGTTTTGTGCTTTAACAGTGATCTCCAAACCTTTTCATAATGTTTCTTTTTCATTCAGGGCTTTGATACCTTTGCTCTGCAAACCTCCCACTTTTTATCCCACATAATAAGATTTTGTTATCCATTTAAAATCAATGGCAATGACTGGGAGGAGCTTTAGCGTAAGCCGCTAACAGCAACAATTGTGGCAAGGAGGATTCATCACGTTGTGACAGATTCTATTAAACCACTCTAAAAAGGTCAATCAGTTCAGAAACGTGTTTATAGATATTTTCTCCCGGCCATTCTGATATGCTGATCTGTCTCTGTCTGGCTCCAAAGTTGTTTTAGGTGTGGTCCAACATGTCTTTGTTTTTCCACAGAGCTGGAGGTGACCATTGAAAATATTGATTATGTTGAGCTCAAGCCACTAAAGGCTTTATCGGATCATTTTACTGTTGTGAAGAATCTTTCAGCTGAAAGGGCTTTGGCTGCAACATGTTTCTTTTATCTCTTCCTCTCTTTTTATATTTAAAGGACTAAAAAATTGAATTATTCAAATGCTAAATAAAGAAGTATGGCTCGACTAGGATCATGCACAAAAACAATATTAACTCAGAATAAGCCAAATGGGAATGTTTAGCTCGAAAATGCACAGTCTTCTCAAATTGTATACCTCTGCTTTCAAACAAGGGTCGATAGCTCGAAGTCAATTGACCTTCTTCTTGAACTTTAGAAATGACACAAAATGTCAGATGTACCTTTTAAATGCAGAATAATTAAGATTATAATTAAAAATCGATACCTGCCGTCTGTGTATTGACTCTGTATCAGAATGAAAGAGTGTCACAGTATTATACTTTATTGATTATATTCCCCCCACTTTAGTTCAGAGTATTCAAATAGCACCACATTGGTCAAATAAAAAATGAGGAATTTGCTAGAGAACAATTCAGTTATAATCCATATAAAAATACATAGTAAACAATATTTTGCAATTTAAGCCTGACTTGGAGATTCTTTGGTTGCTAGATTCTTTGCATACCTTGGATTTTTAGGTGAATATAAAACACTCTGGGAGATACTGATATGCAGAAGACCTGGAATGTCTATGGCTGGCCTATATTTTTTAATTTTATGATAGATTGAGAACAATTTGCGGAGCAGCTTATGCAATAATGTAATACAAATTTAACACATAAGGCTTGATTAATTTAAAGTTAAACTTATTTTATAAAAAGGAACTTCACTTTGTTTGCATGTTAAACAAAGGACCATCTTCTTTTTAATAGCTTTGTTCAAAGCTTAAGAATTTAATTTGTTTCAATAAGTGATATTTACAGTTGCTTAGTCGGCTCTGCTTTGTGTATCTCACTAATGAACGTCTTTGAGAAGCTATTGTACCTGTCTTCGTCTCTTTCTTTCTTCCTCTCACTTTACCTACGCTAAATGAACACATAAAACTAAGCCTATTGTTCAGTATGAGGATTAAACACCCAGCCCTTCATCCTTGAGTTGAGAAGGTGAATCACTTGAAAATTAAGTTTTCCTGTCATCGCCCACTGGGATGTTGGGGGGAGTTAAAAAAACATTGTATTATCCCCTTCTTCTCTGAATAAAACATACATAGAGCATTGTTGAAATATAGATAGCATTTTTTGTGTTGCACTATTTTTTATGGTTTGTCTCCTAAGTACATTTATGAGCACAAAAAAATTATACTATGGAAGTTGTTGCGGAAATATCTGACGATATGTCAAAATTGGATAGCCTCATTAAACCAATATGTGGGCCATTCAGACATGATTTTCCAGCATCCAAAATGATATTAAAGTAAGTAAGAGAGTATAGCTTTTTCCAGAGATTTCTGAGAGTTTCTGAAATTTTAAAGCATTTTCTTTGAAGAATAACCAAGGCTAGAAATTCACTGTAAGGTTTAACGAAACGAACCATAAGTCTAATGATCAACATTTGATTATCAGCTGACTCCCTTCACCTTTCTGGCAGAACTGTGGTATTATTTTTATTTATTTTAATAATTAAAAGTAGACCATTGGATATGCCAGTTCATATGTTCATGATGGAAACTTGTCATCCATTAGTCAGAGGTTTAATCATCCCCACAGTCTGTGAGCAAGGGCTTAAAATTCACTTGGCAAACATTCCAGTCACTCTCTCCCACAGAAAAAACGAGAGATCTTTCACTCTATATAAGTTTTCTCATACTTTCCCATTGTTTCATCACACCCTTGATCTTTCATTAACTTTAATGATGCAGACAAGATGAAGGAAATGAGTTTATTCTGGTTTGTATGCTGTCGGCATGCGTTAGCTCGGTGAAAGACAAACAGACTGGCCACCATCTTCCAAAAATCATTTGGCAACTTCCCCCTTACAAGCTCGGAGAGTGATTTATTTTCAAGGATCCTTTAATAAAAATGACAAAACAAACCAGCACAGCAGAGATGAATCAGCACACAGATGAAAGACAGAGAAGGTCAGAACTCATCTGAAAAACATTTAGTCTCATTTCATCAACGCTGGGGAGCAAAGAACCAAACTCCGAGTGGATAATTTGTGCTAATATGATGTTTGCATCGTACAAAGCATTGTATGCTAAATGGTGTCTGCAGGCCCTGGTTAGCATGGCAGCTGTTTTGTTGAAGAGCCTTTAATAAACTGTCGCTGAACTACTGTATGTTGAAAACACCCATTTGTTTCACTTTACTCTTTGACAAGCATTTTGGTTAACAGCTTTGTTTGTTTGTTTGGATGGAATGTAATGGAAATGTATTCTAGTCTTTTATGCAGAAGTAAATTAATACTTTTATTAATCAAGAATGCATTAAAATGATCAAAATTGACAGTAAAAGTCATTTATAATGTTACAACTTTCTATTCATAAAAGAATCCTGAAAACAAATGTATCACTTTTTCCACAAAAATATGAAGCAGTTCAACTGTTTTCGACATTGATGATATTAATAGATGTTTCTTGAGCAGCATATTAGAATGATTTCTGAAGGACTGTGTGATGCTGAAGACTGTAGTAATGGTAGCTTTTAAAAAAGATGTAAAAGTATCCCCAAACTCAAACTATTAAGAACTGCCTTACAAATATCACTGTATATGTGTGTTTTGGTGTGTCTGTGCATATATTTACAGACATTTACAGGAAACAGTGACACAGACACAGTGGTCCAACACAAACTCCCTCACTCAATCAGAACTCGATATATGCGTCTTCTGCCCCTTGAGGGAAGCCCCAAAGGAGGAATGGGTCTACGGCTAGAAGTCTATGGCTGCACATACAGTGAGTGATATCTTACATGAACTGGGATGAGAGATGAGATGATATATTTGTATATCCCATACCCCTAAACCTCACCATTATATAAAACTTTATTCATATAGCCCTTTCCATATTAAGTTTTTTTTTTTTATAAAATAATTTACTATCCTTTCCACAATGCAGGTAAAACCTGGTGCACACACACCCAGAAGAAGCATAAAACCATATTAAAAATGTTATTTTGTTGTCCATCAGCATATTGTATACCATATTTAAGATCTGAAGAAGTGAGCTGCATTCAGGCATTCAGTGCAGCTTCATTTTTGAATCAACAGGAAGTATCAGAGCACACAGATCTTGGAAGGTCAGAGAAAGTGCAGAGAGTCTTCTCACATTCTCTTTGATCTCCTTTTGCTGTCCTCCTCAGAGTCCGACGTGGCTGACTTCGATGGCCGCAGTGCCATACTCTACCGGTTCAACCAGAAGTCCACCAGCACAGTGAAAGATGTGATTTCCCTGAGATTCCGGAGCCATCAGGCAGAAGGGGTTCTGGTTCACGGAGAGGGACAGAGAGGAGATTTCCTCACTCTGGAGCTTCAGAAAGGAAGACTTATTTTGCATCTTAATTTGGGTGAGAGAAAAAGAAGGGGTGGACACAATTCAGATTGACCTTATATCATTTTATTCACACTCATGCACACGTGTCTCGATGGATCAGAAAGTGAAATTAGAGATTAAAGAAAAGAACCTGAGATGTAGTGAGTTTAGATGCATGCCTGAATTCTTTGCTTTTAAAGGGATAGTTCACCCAAAAATCTAAATTATCTCATTAATTACTCACCCTCATGTCATTCCAGATCCTTAAGACCTTTATTCATCTTCAGAACACAAATTAAGATATTTTTGATGAAATATGAGAGCTTTCTGTTGAACATCAATCTCTCCTATTTCATTGTCTGTATATTCTGGTTCAAATATGTAAGGCTGGGCAAAAAATTAATCCTCTCTGTCAAAATCTCCAGACATGTTTACGAAGACTGTTTTATGTACAGCATGCATCTTCCTCTGCTTGTAAACAAGGTGCAGTGCATCCGGGTTCTAGTTCAGAACGCCAGCTCTTGTGTCAGCAGCTCTACACGAATGCATCGTGATACTCTCGTGAATGCACGACGAAGACTAACAGGAAAGAAGATATTGTTGAATGAAGTCGTTGTTTTTGTTTTCTTTGCACACAAAAAGTATTCTTGTAGTTTCATAAAATTACAGTTGACTGATGTCACATGGACTATTTTAACGATGTCCTTACTGCCTTTCTGGGCTTTGAACGTGTCCGTTGCATTGATGTTTATGTAGGGTCAGAAAGCTCTCGGATTTCATCTAAAATATCTTAATTTGTGTTTCGAAGATGAACAAAGGTCGTACAGGTATTGAATGACATGAGGGTGAGTAATTAATGACAGAAAATAAAATGTTAAGTTCCTAAGTCTATATTCCTATTCTGTCTTTTGCTGTAAATGTACAGATGATGCCAAGCCTCAGTCTACTGGTCGCTCATCTTCTGTGATGTTAGGAAGTCTGCTGGACGACCACCACTGGCACTCTGTTCAAATTGAGCGCTTTAACAAACATGTCAACTTCACTGTGGATGGACACACGCAACACTTCCGCAGTCCTGGACAGGCGGAAACACTGGAGATAGACTATGAGGTGAGAGCTGAGTGTAAATTATAATAAATCTGAATACATTTTTTTTATTCTATAATTTGTTATTTTTTCATACAATAGTGAAAATATGATGACAGGCTATCCCTGATAAACAAAAGTCACTAACACAGCAAAACATTTACAAATAACTTCTTGTCATAAGAGATCTATTACTGTGACATGCATAAAGATATCCCATTCCCTTGTTATCTGAAACCATATTTCAAAACATTGTATTCAGTCACTCTCACTGCAAACTTATGAAAGCCTGAAACAAAGTACCAAGAGAACAAAGTCAGTGATTCCAGGAACTTCAGCACAACCAAACAAGCACACGCAGACCCTTTGAAACACTACCATTCAAAAGTTTGGGTTTAGTCTCCCATACTTCAAAATACAGTAATATTGAGAAATATTATTACAATTTAAAATGACCGTTTCTGTTTTAATATATTAAAAAGTAACTTATTCCAGTGATGGGAAAGCTGAATTTTCTAGCATCATTATTCCAGTCCTCAGTGTCACATGATTCTTCAGAAATCATTCTGATTCATTGCTTAAGAAACATTTCTTATTATTATAAATTCTGAAAACAGCTGTGCTAATTAATATTTTTGTGGAAGCCATAATGCATATTTTTAGGATTATTTGATATATAGAAAGTTGAATGGAACAGCATTCAGTTGAAATAGAAAATTGAATTTTGTAGCATTATATTTTTACTGTTACTTTTGATTAGTTTAAATCAGTATTATTTCTTTCAAAAATGAATTGCTATCAGCCCAAGGGCTTAAGTGTTTGTTTGTTTTTCTAATTTTCTTCCTCATTTAGTTTTGGTTATTCATTTTTCTGTCCTTTTCACCTTCAGTTCTTCATTTCCTTAAGCTCCGTCATATCTTCTATCCCTCCATTTTTTCTTTTGTGTGTATAAGTGAGTATTTCAAACATGAGAGCACACATCCCCTGTTTTTTTTTGTTTTTTTTACTCATTCCCGCTTAAATGATTAATGGGTTCAATACTGAATGAAAATTGATACCATTTATTATAGATTAACCTCGTTACAAACAGCTGAAATATTTAGCACTTCCCTCATTCTCTGTTTTTTTTTTCTTTTCTTTCTCTCTTTTGTTTTTTAAAGAGCTTCCGATCTTGACAAGGGCAGCAGAGTATATAATTTTCTCAGGGAGATTGTGAGTGCCTGCTTGGTACGTTGTAGCATTACTATGAGGTTGCAGCACTCAAAATAACAAGCAAAAGTGCACCTGCACCTCAGTCAAAGCCCAACTAGATATATGCTCTGAAAATACAGCAATCAATGTATTGATTGCATTAATACCTGAGTAAAACAGGCCCCACAAAATAGCCTTTGAGCTGTTCTTTGCTATTTTGTATTTTTTTATTCTTTGTTACTGATCTCTGGGATATGTGGTTGTTTTGTGTGTGTGTGTGTGTGTGTGTGTGTGTGTGTGTGTGTGTGTGTGTGTGTGTGTTTCTGTGTTTCTGTGTCCTTATTCAAGCTCAGTTTCGGAGGAATCCCTTTGCCTGGTAAGCCTGGGACGTTTCTCAATGAAAATTTCCACGGCTGCATAGAAAACCTCAACTACAATGGTGTCAGTGTTATAGACATGGCAAAAAGACGGAAGCCACAGATATATACAGTGGTAAGTATGAACTTTTACAAGTACTTTTGTAACTGTAAATATTGCTTTTCAACATGCCCATCAATTGTAAGGCTCAAAGGGCACCTGGTCAGTTTAAAGGCCATCAAATCTCACTCTATGTCAAGGTTGTGAGTTGAAATCTCTCTTCACAAAGTAATTTGAGATCACAAAAGCATTTTTTACTTTAAAACATGAAGCATAACTTTCTTCACACAACAAGCCTTTATATCTAAACCAATTTACAACAGTGTCACATGGCAAATTACAGTAGATCTGTGTGTATCTGAAGTGTGTTTCTGCAGTTGTGTGCATCGCACCATAAAAGAGCTCTCTTTTCCTTATTAACAAGCTGGGAAGTCTCTTCTCTTGTCCATTTCTCTCTCGCTCACTCCGGGTGGTCTAATACACTTATCACAAAAGGAAAAGAAGAGCAGTGCCACATTGTGATCTTCATTTTGTCTTTCCGTCCCTCTTGCCAGAGGCATTTTAAGATAAAGATCTTTCCAGTTTATTACACTACAGTACATGTTCCATACCTATTTATTATTTAAATTGTTGTAGTATAATATAATTTAGGGCTGTAGGATTTTATAATTATGATTATTAATTCTGAATAACAGGCTGTAGATTGTAGTTTACACTTTCAAAACAAACTAAGAACTTCAACTTCACAAAGGTCCTCAAAACAATAGTTAAATTAAACACAGCGCTACCACATTCATGCACACATGTTGTAAATAGGAAACTTTCATGGGAAATTTTATGATTTTGAAAAATGTTGTATTCCTGAAACTCTCAAATTCAGTTTGATAAAATGTAAGGTCATAAAAAAGTACTACATATCTTAAATGGTGCAACAAAAGTCTTAATTATAATTGAAAGAGTTCTTACATTTGGAGGAAATCCTTATATGGCCTAATGTGATTATTAAACTTCACAATATACAGTGTAAATATATATATATATATATATATAATATCAGCACATAATCTGTTTATTGTCTTTCTTTAAATGCATTGTTGTTATATATGAGAAAAATAAAGTAGGCTGCAATATGTGAAAAATACAATAGGCTACAATACATCGATGCAGCGTCGCATTCCTCGGGGAACCATGGTTACATACGTAACCTGGGACGTTATTTGTGCAGGTCTTAAAAAGTCTTAAATTTGATTTTAAAAACCAATTTGTTTGGCTTTAAACTCTTTACTGAAGAATTGTTTTGAATGTCTATGATTCATTTTCTTAGAGAGCCTCCGGAAGAACACTTGCACTCTATCATGTGGTTTTGCAATGAGATTTTTATTCACTAGATTTCCACAACAGCCCCCCCTCCATAGACCCCAGTTTGAAAAATGCTGATCTATCGAGTGTTAAACTGTTTGCTGAGGTAAAAGATAAATGTTTTTTACGTGTGCTTTTAACTCTTTAACCAGCACACATCTATTGCTTCAGTAATTCACTTAGGCTGCATTTACACTGCAGGTCTTGATGACCAATTCCAATTTTGTGACTATATCCAATTTTTTTGGACAACGTGCTTACATTTCTTTTAAAAGTGACCTGTATCCGATGTGTGCATTTTACACTGCACTTGATGAAACAAGCCAAAAATAGCATATATGAATCAATTTTAATAGTACATTGAGTTTAATTTATCGACATGGAATTAATATAGAAACATTTTTAATGCAATAGTTGCATCTATACATCAAAATAATTATATAGCCTAGAACTTCTTCAGGACAGTGATGATCTTCAGCTCCGCTGAAAGCTTGCAAGTGGAATAATAATCAGGTGGTAGATATTGTTACGCATGTCACATCTTCTGTGTGTTTTTTTTGTAATTAAAACCAAATGTGTTCATCAGTGATTGTATATCAAAGGCAGGGGTGTGTTTGTGTGCATTTTATTTTGTGGTTTCAACTAAACGAACGGAACTGAAGCGCTCGTCTGTACACGACCCGTCATCACTGACAACAGCAGCAACAAGCACTCAGCGTGATTTCAATAGCAACACATCAGCGTCAGATCGCCTTTTATTTAACACAAACGAACAAAATGAATACTCTGCTACTCAACTAGAGATGTTTCATTTGTTACAGGTATGTTTGTACCGCGAAATGTTTAAAAAAACAAAATTTTCTATGACGAAGGAGTCGCATTTACAGGGGAATATCCGATGTTTCCACTTACACAGCAGGTGCAAATGCACATATCCAATTCATATCTGATTTATTTCCACATATGAATTGGCCTGAAATCCATGTGAATTTTTACTGTTTACACGGTCGTGGCTATATCCGATCTGTGCCACATGGGAGGAAAAATTCGGAATTGGGTCACTTGAACTATGCAGTGTAAATGTAGCCTTACTATGCACCATGTGCCAATGCCCACGTGCATTAATATTATTTAATCCTCACTTTTCCCTTTCTTCCACTACCGTTTCAATTCTCCTATCCACATTCTCATACTTTTGTTTCATTATCTTCTTCCCATCTATCTTCCTTACTAAGGGCAATGTGACGTTCTCATGCTCGGAGTCTTCCTCAGTCGCTGTGACATTCCTCAGTTCCACGGGCAGCTTCCTGATGCTCCCTGCAGATTACAGTATGGAGAGTCTCTCTGTACGACTGCAGTTCCGGACTTGGAATCAGGAAGGGCTGCTGTTCTCAGTCCCGCTCTCTCGTGATCCGGACACCATTAACCTGCTTCTGCAGCTCAGCCAGGCTAGGCTGCACCTCTTGCTCTCTGGAGGGCCACAAAACTCTGATCAGGTTTTCAGCGGTAAATTGTATATAGGTCTTAATGATTTCCATGCTGTGGAATCCATAAAACTGGAATTTACTGTATAATGTGGAATGTCATGGAATTTGGCTAAATTTGGATGAATAAAGCAAAGGTAGGGCTGTATAGTGAATCAAAACACAATTTGGACTAGTTTTTTAATGGAATTTGGGAAAAAATAAAACAGAATTAAGTGTGGTATTTGTGTAGGAGCAATAATTAATTTGTGGATACATTTTTTATACTAATCCACTAAAACAATACATTTTGTGGATACATTTAATTGTATACTAAATAATTGTAGATGCACATGATTAAGTGATTCGTTCGCCCGAGCATTCATTCTGAGAACTACATTGTTATTCTTCCACTGTGTTTCAGGTCAGAATTTGAGTGATGGACAGTGGCACTCCGTAGCCGTGGAGGTCAAGGGTCAGAAGGTGTCATTAACAGTCAACAACCAGAAGCCTGTCTCAATGGAAATCAGTGGGCTAATTCAGAACATGCAAAGAACAGCCATCTTCATTGGAGGTATAGCATCAGAAATTGAATTAGCTAGTTTATCCTGATTCTTAGAAAGGGTTGTTGGCTATATTTAAATGCAGAGAGAGTAACATTTTGATCTATTATCCACAAAGCTCAGTTCTGAACTAGCCTGATGGCTGCAGACAAAAAGTGTCTATTACCGAAAACATTTTCCTGAATGCAAGGGACAATTTTCGTCTACCTTATTAACTCTAACCTCCATCAACTGAAGGTTCCTCGTATTCCTGAATAAATTACAGGCTTGGCAAGCTGAGCGCATTCTTATGGTCCAATCATTTCACATGCATAGCTATTATTCCCAAATCTCCTGCTTTTTTCTTGAAGGTTTTTTTTCTATGTAGTTCATTCAGGCAGCTCAAACCACATTCAATTACTGTAGAGGATGAATGCAGTTTCTTTAAAGCTGTTATTGAAATCTTTGACTCAAACTTCCAATGTCTTAACTAAGACCTCTAAATCTCTCATTTGTTTACTTCAGGGACAATGCAGTCCTGCTGAGATTGTATAAGCTGCTTTGCATGAATTTCTCAGAACAGAGATTTTTCTTTGTGCAACTTGGTATTAGTTGTGGATGTTGTTTTTGATTTGAAAGACAGTAAGTTGGGATTTTCCATTATTTTAGGCTGCCCTTTATTCCAGAGTGATTTCAACTGCGAAAACCCCAACAGAGGATATCAGGGCTGCCTTCGTCTCCTTTTCATAAACAACCATCAAGTCAACTTCCTACAGATTCAGCAGGAAAGCCTGAGCAACTTTAGTCAGATTAGCTTTGATGTCTGCAACATACAAGACAGGTCAGTTTTCCCCATTGATTGTCTTGTTCATAAAGTTTCTTACCATTTTTCTTATTATTATTCACTCTGCATGTTTTCCAATACTGTGTGTAGTGATCAAATATATAATTTGGCTTATAACCAGGCCCATATGGAATTTGCTGATTTAATTTGGGCTTTTTAATTCTCATTTTGGAGGACAACTCTATGGAGTTCTCTGGAATGTGTATAGAATAGAAATGGGTTAAACAAAACTCAAAGCTCAAACAAAGTGATACAGTATGCTTATTCTTAGCTTGAAGTATAATCAATTCAGTCAAAATATGTAATAAGCAAACTTGCAAAGACCAGGAGATGTGTGGAACATCATTCTAATTATCTGGATCCCATGCGGGCCGACTCATAACCTATTTGCATAGTTTCAATTTTCTATCTACATTTGTCAGGTGACAATTAAATATCTTAAACCACTTATACTCAGAAAAGAGTATTCTCAATAAGCTGTGTGATATGAGTTTTTAGTTTTCATGTATGTAGCACAAACATGCAGGATAAGCTATATACTGTAATAAAATGTTGGGATGAGTGTGAGCAATAATATGAATTATTAAGCAATAGTTTCCCCATGGCATTCACCATTGTTTAAAAACACAAATGAAGATCACTGCAGTTGAACATATTCATCTCAACAGGTGTTTGCCCAATCTGTGCGAACACGGTGGTCAATGCATCCAGTCATGGGACCAATTTTACTGTGACTGTTCTGGAACAGGATACACAGGAGCCACCTGCCACAACTGTGAGTTATGCAAAGCCCCAAAACACCCCATGCCTTCATGATTACTCCGATATCAGCTTGTTTTCACTGTGGGATTTTATATATATATATATAATTACATTGTCAAAGTTTTATATGTGCTAAAATGTATTATTAAAAAAATTAGTGCCTAGCAATTGCCATCTACAGCTGCTAACATTGTCTAGGAATAAGTACCCTACTAAGTTTTACAGTCAGATCTTAAATTAACTTCATCTTCAATTAATTTGTTATTTTGTTATTATGTTAAGTTGATGAGGTCCTTCTTTCCCCATATTGTTTTTATTATTCATATAAACTGTATTTATTATTTAAAAGATACTTATTAGATTAGTCCAGTGCTGCTTACTTTTTGTCTTTAAATCATTAAAATTAATTAGAGTGTGCATAAAGCATCACTTGACAGCTGCAAGTCTATGTGTCATGTAACGATGATTTGAAACTGCACACTTACCAATTTATCCATTTGTCCAAGTGTTTAGAGTAATTATTTTTGGCAGAGATGTTTTTACGGTTCCTTGCTGTAATCAAATTTGTTGGATCAATATGTTCTAATCTGCCACCACATGCACCCTTTTATCATGCGCTCATGACTGTACATGTTCTCTGGAGGAAAGAGAGGCACGACAATGCCATCTGTTAGATTTATTGCTTTAAAAGAGCGAGAAATATGATTTTTACTTTTTACAAGTCCTGCTGTGTGATTCACCGTCAGCAAAACAACACGTGCAGCAAATTAGCTCATTCTACCGCACAGAGGACTTCTCTGTCATGACGAATGGGAACTGAGTAAACAATAATTACCTCTGTTTGCTCACCGAACTGATTGAAATGGTTATGCCATTGTTAGGAATATTAATTTAATATAAATAAAAGAAGACTTGTTTGCATGTCAACACTTTTTATGTGTGACTGATTTAACAGATATCTACTATTAATGGAATTCAACCAGAGTGCTCTCTCTGAAGGATATTGCTGAATAGCAAAAGTTGACATGTGTAATTTATCTTATATGATTACACTTTAAACTTTAAGGCAAGAATACAATGTTTATGATCTTACTTTTGTGTTTACCCCTTCCTACAATCTCAGTATCCCTGTGCCAAGCATGCAGGTGCGCCAAAATGCAAGCTTTCTGTAATTAAGCACAACATAAAAACAGCAGCAGATTTATTTCCATAATTTCTATGATTCGTCATTTTCAGCAATATATGAACGATCCTGCGAGGCCTTCAGGAAAACAGGAAGCCAGTCGAGTGTGTTTACAATCGACCTTGATGGGAGCGGACCTCTAGAGCACACTCAAGTCAACTGCACCGTGGCAGGTGACTGACCCAAATACGCATACTCAGCTTTGCACATTTCTAGATGTATTATACACTGATATTCATCATCATGAATGATGAAGCTCAAAGCTCAGCACTTCTCATTTACAAGCCTGATTCAGTGCATGGACAGGTGTGACCTCAGCATGTGTGGGGGACTGCCTGGAGAAATCACACATCTCATAAAGTGAGTTCAGCATCTCATTGTCTAGTTCAGCAGGTTGGATCAGGTTTGGCCAACCTTCCTCTCAGAGAGTCTCCGGTGAGGCAGATTTTTTGCTCAGGCACCACACAAACATCCCTGATTCAGCTAAACTGGATCCAGAGATGTAGATGATGATTGTAACCAAGACATTTAGATGACGTGATATTGCTGAGGTTTTGATGTTTTTGTGTGTTATCCCGACTGTTGGGATGCGGGAATAATTAGCATCTAGCATTGTTTATTTTCATTGATATATGATGGATTATTAGTTTTCCATCACTTAATCACAATTTAAGTAATGACTCCAGCCATGATTTCTAGACACGGCACACGTGAGTGGTTTGGAGGAGGTTAAGCGAGAGATGCAGGTTTTTGATTGATAATAACAAAGAAAACAGAAGGACTGCAAACGTTTAATGAATTTGACCCTATACGGTATGTTCTCTTTTTGTAGTAATTTCACACTGTAATAAATCAAAATCAGTCTGCTGTGGTAGTTTCATGTATTACACAATTATTCTAATTTATTTCGGTAAGTTATACAATGTTAATATACCAAACTACTTGAACAACCAAATTCTTTTTAATAATAATAATAAATTGTATTTATTATGCGAATTAAACATGCAAATAAAACACATAAACAGTTAACAAGCAACAATACATTTCAAAGCCCACATTCAGTTTTTACAACCATTAGGACATACATAGAAATATCACCGGTATGCCTGCCTAAAAATATGTTTACCTTAAAATGTACTAATATGAATATCATAAAAATACAAGTGATACATAAAAACAAAAGCATTTAAATAAATTAGAATCATATCTGATGTGTCACACACATTTTTAGTGTGAATTATATGGCAATTCACTGTTTTTAATCAGAAAAACAATATATTTTACTGTAATTTACTAAAGAAATCAATGTGTAAGGTAACTTATAGTTAAACAATTAACCAGTTTTTAAAAATACACTTGTTTTTTTGTTTTGTTTTTTTGGAATTAACTTCTAGTGATGAACTGTCTATAACCGGTTTTTATATGGCAAGATATAGCTCTTTATATTACTTACATATCACCTTACCAAGACATGTAGGGGCAAGCAGATGCATCCTCTATCGCCGGGAACAATGCGTTTTCTCACATCTCCTGTCAAGTTTCATCACCAATTTCACCGACCTTGGTTTTTGGCATCTGACATTGCTCTCCGCTGCATCAGAACTGATCTATCTCTGAGATAAGACTGTAATACATTATATCATCATGCAGGGAAATTCAAGCTCCATTATGTCAGCAGCAGGGAGGAGCGCAGGTGAAGGAAGAAAAAAGTAAAGGAGCATGTCTGCCTGCAGAGACTGGCAGCGCATACTAGCTGCGACTGATAGTTTCATAGGCAGGAGCTTTGAGGTTATTGGAGCTGCAAGCTGAGCAGAGAAAAGTAAGCACCGGGAAACTGTCATACGCTGTGACCACCTGCTGCATGTTGGCGCGACTAAGCTGGCTTTATTTTATAAAGTTAGCTTTTATTGAGCTTTAGCCAGATTGCAAAGTTAGCTTTCTCACAGTGAATGCATTAAAAGATCCAAAGTCCCAATACAAATAGACCTTTTCTCTGAGGCGACGCCAACAAGTACTGGCAAGAAAATCGTTTGAAACTGACCTCAATTACAGAAGCTATTAGCCATACTAATTCTGCACGACACGGCAAACCGGCACCTTTGGACATCGCATGCAGCAATTTCAATTTGCATAGGGAAAGGTGCTAGCGTAGACTACCATACTCTCATCATTTCACACTCTCCTGAAAGAGTGACCTTCTGTTCTCTGCTTAATATTCATCAGGTATTTGCATATGACTGCATCACTCCGTTAATCTCTCATTTTCATTCACAAGCACATACGGTCGATTGAGTGCAGACTTGAGAGGGTTGAAACACGATCCGAGTCAATGGGGATTTCAGTCTTTTGTGTGTGTGTGTGTGTGTGTGTGTGTGTGTGTGTGTGTGTGTTTCTTACACAGAAGATAAAGTTTGGACCGTAGTGGGGCATGATCACATGAGGCCTATCGACATTCGAGGATCCACTCCACGCAGCCCTTTCGTTCTCATCTTCAACTACACCATCTCGCCATACCATCTCCGCTCGCTCGTGACCTCCTCGGAGCACTGCCAACAGGAAGTGAGATATCGTTGCAGGAAGTCTCGGCTTTTTGACACCTGGGGTTGGTCTTGCTTTATTACTCTAGTCTATCTTATTGTTTTCGTGTACTGTAGCGCGCGCTAAAATGTTGTCTTTCTTATGAAGTGTGTGATTTATGTTACCTCGGGAATTCTAATCCTCTAAATTCAGCTAATATGTTCCTCGGGAACAAAAAAGTACCTCACAGCTAAATGATTCACAAAAGCAGGTTATTACCACAGATATTAAAGGGGCTCAAGTGTGACATGACGACGATGCATGGTGAATGATGATGTTCACTTAAAAAGCGGTTAGAATGTAATTCTTGTCATGCAGGGATGGCTATGGAACAAGATGAGAGCATTTGAATTGCAAAGGCATGCATAAAGCCTTAAAAAAAGATTATACACTGGTACTCTAAATTATTCCATATGTTTTTTTCTCACACTGCTTTAATACTTTCAACTTTGTGGGGTTGATAAGCTTAGGCTTTTAACTGAGTTGGAGTAAACTTATTCTCAAACACTCGGCTCGTACTTTGGGTTCATTTCGATTCAACGGAATGAGATCCAGTGAAGCCTTTGAGCAAAAGATCAACCTTTGATCAAACATCGCTCAAATGGTGAACCTCCAGCACTAGACATCTTGCATATCTGATTGCCATTTGTCATTGGCTAAGCTCTTGGCCAGATATCTGCACCGCTGTGATAGCAGATGTCTGGCCACATTGTAGCAATACGGCTACTTGACTGACAGGAGTCTACGAGCACATTACTGACCAGCAGGGACAGGAGACCAGATGTCATCATGCATAACTAAATTACATTAGACTCCAAACAGTGTTTTCATTATTTGCATAATTATTTACTGCCAGATCAGTAAAGATATTCTTATCCTTGAGGCATTTTGTCAATTTTCAGATGGAACTCCTCTGTCATGGTGGCTGGATAGAGACGGAGTGAAAAGAACATATTGGGGAGGACTTCTGCCTGGGGTCCAGCAGTGCTCTTGTAGTTTGGATGGCAACTGCAGGGACATGAATTATTTCTGCAACTGTGATGCAGACCAAGACACCTGGTAAATCTTAATTTCACAGTGAATCACGGTAGCCAGTTCTGTGTAACAAAACGAGCCCAATGGCCAGTAAAAAATAGCCCAATGACATTAACCCATATATAAAAAAAACATAATTTCCAGTCACTTTTATGTTATGCACTATGTAATAAACAGTGTGTTTTTTATAAAGTACCTCACAAAGGCTTCCTCTATAAGTACCCATCTCTCAGAAAACAACATCTAGCACAGATTTTCCCGCACACATGGCACTGAATGAGCAGTTTCCCCTACTTCATAAGGTAATTGGATTGTAATTTTTCATGGAACGAAATAAATATGAGGCAGATTGCAGAGATTTAGTAGATTAAATTGCTGTATAGGAAGTGCACTTTAACACCCTTCATTAGTTTTTCTGTTCAATTGTCCAAGACGCAGCAGAAAAAGCTTAATACTCGCCATAGGGCAAGAATTACTGGGGTTTTTAAGCAACAAGTGAGGCACACTCGCTCCTCGTAGGGCAATCTTCTACCTCTGAGAGAGATTAAAAAGACTTTCTCATCTCTTGCACATTCTCTCATTCTCTTTCTCCTCCTGCAGGGCAAATGATACTGGTGTGCTGTCTTACAAAGACCATTTACCCCTTAGTGAGATCGCCATTGGAGACACAAACCGGACAAACTCGCAGGCCGAGCTCCAAATTGGACTGCTACGTTGCTATGGCGACCGTGGGTGTTTTGTTTACCAAATTTAAAAGGGGACTGGGGGGGTAATATGGCTCTCTACTGAATATATTTTCATATTTCAAAATTCAGAAGAGATGGACCTTTTTTATCGAATTCAGTGCACAATTTATTTTCCAAACGCTGTGTGCTTTCTTGCCTGTCCCTCTGCTGCAGGATTTTTCTGGAACTCTGCATCTTTTTACCAGGAGTCCTCCTATCTGCATTTCCCCACCCTGCAAGCTGAACTGAGTGTTGATATTTCACTCTTTTTCAAAACTAGTTCTCTCTCAGGAGTCTTCTTGGAGAATCTGGGTGTCAGAGACTTCATAAGGCTAGAATTAAGTTGTGAGTGCTTATTTAAATATTGCAAAAAAATACTGTTTTTCTTATTCTTTTTTCATGAAAATATCTAAATTATAACTTTAGCAAAATTGCATAAGAAGAATAGCAGTTTTATATAGAAAAAAATACCTTTATGTATTTGTCATTTTAATTGAAAGCAAGAGAGAAACGATTTACATAAGAGTTCATTTTAAGGATAATATGTTGGTGCGTCTGACTTGAAAATAAGGGTTTCAGCATGTTTGTTGTGAAGAAGTGCTCCTTTCAAGAAGTACATTCAGTGAACTGTCAATGAACTTCATTGTAATACTTTTGTTTAAACCACAGAGTGTAATATCTTTTTCCCTTTCTTTCTCAGCTCCATATACAGTGAACTTCACTTTCGACCTAGGGGACGGACCGGTTATCCTTACCGTTCAGTCACCTGTAGTTTTGAATGAGCGTCAGTGGCATTATATTCGTGCTGAACGAAATGTGAAAGAAGCTTCTCTACAGGTTGACTCCCTGCCACCGAAAATAAATGAAGCACCATCTGAGAGACCTTACCGGCTTCAGCTCAGCAGTCAACTCTTTGTGGGTGCGCAGACATGTAATCGAGCAAATGTCACTAATAATGAAAAAATACCACTGAGTGTACTTTAGCTTGAGCTAAGAATACCTCTGGGAACAGCGGAAATTGAGATAATTTAAATAGAAGGAATCTATGGTCAAATGTATAAGTTAGGAACCATGGTGTTGATAAATGTTACAGGGTTGAAGATCAGTGCAAAAATATTATTAGTGCAAGCATTTCACTCGCACTTTTGCAGCTACAAATAGATGTGTGCAAACTGTAAAATGTATTTAGCTGCATGTGTGCAAATAAAAAGTATTACATTTCGCTTCATCAGATTTAAGATCATAAAAAGTCCAGCATTTCTTAAACTGTATAAAAATGTCTTATTATAGAGGTTTTACATTTTGGGATGGAAAAACAAGAATCGCATTACGGTCTAATGTGATTATTAAACTTTGAATTAATTAGTCTCTGAAGTAATTAAATGAATGAAAGCACATTTCAAAGTAAAATGTTGCATGTTCTTGTGGGCGTTCTGTGGGCTTACAGTTTCAAAGCAGTAGCAGTAAGTGAATTCTGCACATGTATACCCAGTTTTGCTTATGATCATCTGTTCATGGATTAAGAAAACGTTTTAACTTTGTTTTTTATATGCAATATGTTCAAGATTCTTTTAAGATGCATGTTTTTTCTTCCTCATTTGTTTGAGTGAGCAGCTGGAAGTAGTAAAGACCTTTTAAAATAAGCCAAAATATAAAAAGCACTAGTGTACTTTTAGTATTCAAATAAATAATGTGTAAATGCCTCCTTATATCTATTAATGAAGGAAAAAACTAATTATTTTGGACATATTCATTGTGCCCATAAAGTTTTGTGTTAAGCATTAAGCACACATTACCACATTATTTGCAGTCAGTGTGTTTTATGACAAGAACTGCTTATCAGTTAACTTATCTCTAAAAACATGGTCAGGAAATGTTAAACGGCACCTATAAAACATGTTGATGTGTAGTGGTGATGAATAGGTATATGTAAATGTATGTTAAATTGATATAACCTTTTTGTATGGTTATATATTAATCAAATATTAATTTGTTTTGTTTACACAGAGTATTTGATTGAAAAGCATCAAAAAATAATATTCAACTCAGTAGCTGGGACACACACAAAACACATACATTTAACAGTTTTTTTTATTTCTGAGAATTACACTATTATGGACTTCAAAAGCCCTGGCTTTTTAATATGCCTATGACAATTAATAATTGTACGCTCCCCCATTAGGAGGAACCGCTTCTAGGCAGAGGGGCTTTCTGGGCTGCTTACGTGCCCTCACCATTAACGGGGTTACCCTTGACCTGTATGAACGTGCAAAGACCACCCCGGGGGTGAATTCCGGCTGTCCGGGTCACTGCACCAGCGACAGCGTCTGCCATAATGGAGGGAGATGTGTGGAAGAGAGGAGCAGTTACACCTGCGACTGCACGCAGACAGCCTTCGACGGGCCACACTGCAGAACAGGTGAGGTTACGATGGCCTCCGGGCGAGCTCGCTTTCATTGGTCTTGCTGCACCTATCAAAAAGAGCTGAATGAAACAGGCACTCTGGACTTAAGCATGCCTCAGATGCTTGTAGCTCTCAAACGCCATGGTGTTGGCATTCCTGATGGCGGAAGTGTTTTTATTGGATTTACACTGTAAAATCACACAATTAGATCAAAGCCTTCAGAGAGAAATCCAATCAGGACTCTATAGGAGTTGATTTAATATCTGTTTAATCCAAGACTTGTGGTGAGGTGTTGGATGTGGAATGAGTCTCACAACAAAAGACGTTTGTACCAAAAATGTGTGCAACAGGAATTAAAGTCAACCCACTATATACTTTATTGAAATTTCTCAATTTCATCCGTTTTAGACAACTTTTCGTTTTCTATTAGAGCTGGAGGGTCAGCCGGCGGTGGATGAAAACATGCCCTTGATGGCATATTCACCTTGAATTTCTTAAGGCTGGGCTGACAGGCCTTGGCAGAAAAGCTTTAACTGACAAATGGAATTTAATTTCAGCGGCCATTCATCTGCCTCATACCCATCCAACAGCCTGTCAGTCAGATTAGTGATGTAATGGCTTTTTTCTTTACAATGCAATTTTGTGACGGGTCCGCTCAAGCCACGGCTGTTTACTGCTAACTAGAATAGATGACCAGAAAATGAGAAGAGACAGACAGAATCAGTAGGACACCTCTCCGCCACGGTCTCAGCTGTGGTTGGGGAGGAAACAATGCTAATGTTGTTGTTTTTTATAGCTCTAATAATGACAGATGAGACATAGAGTTCATTGCCTTTGTACGCAATCAGAATTTGCATAGAGATGATGATGATGTTCTCAGTGAAGTTCACCGGGGACTGCTTTGTCTCTCTGTGTCCATCAAAGCTCTAGCAGCTTCCTTCGAAAGTGGATCTTCAGTCCTGTACACTCTCCAGGAGCCACTTTCTGGAATACTGAATGAGGAGACCAGAAGATCACCGGCCGGTTTCCATGATGCTGAAGTGACCAAATCTCAAGAGAAAGTGTCGTTTGGGTTCTTGACGCATCATGTGCCAGCCTTGATCCTGACAGCACACACTGTGGGCCAGCACTATATGGCTGTTATGCTAACATCAAACGGTACCAAGTCATACATTACTCTACACCAGGGGTGGGGAAAGTTGATCATGGAGGGCCGGTGTTTAGCTCCAACCCTAATCAAACACACCTAATGCAGCTAATAAAGGTCTTCAGGATGCAGTTAGGTTATTTTTTTCCAGGGTTTTTCAGAGTTCGAGCTAAACTCTGCAGGAGAGTGGCCCTTCAGGATCAACGTTCCCTACCCCTGCTCTAAACCTTGAGGAATAGTCATTATTTGCTCGTCCTGTTACAAAACTATATCAAGCTTCAAAAAGGACAATTTCATTCATGAGTAGTAGTAGTGTGTGTGTGTGTGTGTGTGTGTGTGTGTGTGTGTGTGTGTGTGTGTGTGTGTGTGTGTGTGTGTGTGTGTGTGTGTGTGTGTGTGTGTGTGTGTGTGTGTGTTTTATCTTTTGTAATTCTATAAATGTCTTTACTTTCACTCTTGATTAAAGTATCTTAGAAAAGTATAAAGTAAAGAGCACAAGGCATCTAAATGGAAGGCTTTTCCAACCATTGACTCATCACCATTTACAGCACTCTTTAACACCTCAGCTTTTATCCTGTACTTTATAAGAAAGCCAGGAAGCAAGCAAATACTATCAAAATAATTAATTACAGAAATTGTTGTCAATATAAATTGACAGAAGTGTCATTATTCAGCTCAAGTCAGTTCAATGTTGATTCAATTCAGCTCAACAACAGAAGACAATATAGTGTGATTGTTCAGCTCAACTCAGTTCAAGTTTCATTCTCATCTGATAGAGTCGGTGCAGTCAAACCAATATTATTACTGAATGCTAATTGTCTTTTAAACCGCAAATGAGAGGGCTAGTAGAAAGAGTTATCATGTTACACCTACAAGGGGAGTAATAATTCACATGAGAACTCTTCAAGTACAGGGGTGACTACGAAGACTTGCTTGGTCCTGTTATCCCAAATGACTGTTAAACATGTTCAAGCATTCATAAATCACAAATTGTTAATTACAGTGAAATGACAGAACACTGAATTAATGTACAGAGAGTCTGTTTTGGGAATTATTAGTTTGCAGGTGCACTCAGTCTCTATTTAAAATAAACAGTTTTTTCTTCCATTCAAAAGCTTAAGAGTCTGTAAGATTGTTTTTATGTTTTTTGAAGAAGTGATATAAGTCTCTTATGTTCATCAAGGCTTTATGTCGCATTCATTTGATCAAAAATACAGTGAAACGGTAATATTGTGAAATATTATCACCATTTAAAATAACCTTTTTTGTATTATTTTAATATATTTTAAAAGGTAATTTATTCCTGTAATGCATTCTTGTGAATTTTCAGCATCATAACTCCAGTCCTCAGTGTTAAATGATCCTTCAGAAATCATTCTAATTATTTATAAGTTCATTTCTTATCATTAATGTTACAATAATTGTGCTGCTTAATATGTTTTATGAAACTGATACATTTTTCTGGATTCTTTACATTTATTTGGATAAAATACTGTAAAATATTTCATATTTAATGTCAAGTCATATTAATGTATACAAATTATTTCAAAGCACTTTCACAGTGATAAAGAGGAAAATAAGTGTTGATGTTGCTAAATTAATTATGAAATAAGTTAAATCCAGCTATAAGCAGCTCTACAGAACACAACTACAGTATCATTATTCATCTCAAGAATTTTAACGCTGATTAAATTTAACTCAGTGAAGATGTTGCAAAGTTCATTAATTATGAAACAAATTCCATTCAGCTATAAAGCAGCTACACAGGAGACAGTAGTGTCATTATCCAGCTCAATTCAGTTCAATCTGTGTTCTCACGAAAGTCTCAGTGCTGTCAAATCACTGATATTACTGAATATGAATGGTCTTTTAAACCCCAACGGAGCAAGCTATAGGTGCCAATGACTAAGAACCAAAACTGCACCGGGTGTCCTTGCTGGATAAATATATTAATGTCTTAATGTCTTTAAAGCAAAAAAAAACTTACTGACCACAAATTATTTAACATTAAGTCCTCATTTTACAATTATAAAAGGTGCTTCACTTCTTTTATGTAAAACATTGTTTTAATGAGTGCACTTTTAATTGTAAATGGATTTATTACATGGCTTTCTGGAATAGTTCATTCTAATCGGTCAATTACAGCATTCTATAGTCATACATTTTAATACAAATGTAATGCATTATTAATCATTTAGCAGACACTTTTTTCTAAAGCGACTTACAAATGAGGACAACAGAAGTAATCAAAACCACTAAGGAGCTATGTTTTTAATATAATAAATATAAAGAAAATAAGTGGATAGAATAGAAATGAATAGAGAACGCTAGTGTTAGAAGGTCATTTTTTATAATAAATAAAACGAAAACAAGCTGAATAGAAAAAGAAAAGAGAACGCTAATGTTAGAGTCTTTTTTATATCTATCAATATTATATTATATCACTAAACATGATCAAACATGGTCCTATGCAGACAATTTCCTACATATTTATTCTAGTGCATATTTCTTGTATCAACATAACATCACTTATTCTTACTTAACTTAATGATTTCAACTCAATATTTCTTGTCCATCCCTTTATTTCTCTGGTTAGTAGCCATGCAAACGATTATAATTATCACAAACCCCGTCACGGTGAAACAAATACACTTTACATGGGGTCTTGAACGACCTGTCTGAGTTTGTATTGCAACCCATTACTCTGTAATTGTAAAACATTATTTCTACTTGTCATGTTACAACTCTGCATGTATTGTATCGAACAAATACCTTATGACTTTAAGTCAATAGCTTGTACTCTGATTTCCCAGGCAGCCTGCAAATACGATGCTTGTTGAACAAAGAAAAACAAACGGAAACGTTCAGCCCGGTGTCATCCAGTCTAGCAGACGGACGGTTCCACTGGGTCAAAATCAATCGAAAGGGACAGGAGCTTTTTGTCCAGGTGAGTCTTTGTCTCCATTGCTACAAGTTTTAACACAGTGGCTCGTTTCTGATTTCTAAAGGGGTGTTACTTAACCTCCTATACTCGACTCTCTACAGGAATGAGAACGGATGACTTTTATGATTGTCTGATAAATTGTTACATAAATGTTATTTCTAAAAGCATGTCATAGTGACCTGAGATGTTTTTTCCTGTGACCAATTCAAGTCTATTACTGGTATCAATCTTCCCAAGTTATCTGCCATTATCTGTCCCCTTCCAGATTGACAACACAATAACCCAGCAGTACAGCCTGTCTCCTGGCTCTGCTCTCAGCCCGGCGAGGTCAGTGATTCTGGGGAGAATCCAAGGTGAGTTTCTGACAGGCTTTTGAAGAGGACTCATTTCTTCATGTTCCTTGTGTGCTATTTCACACATTTCTATTTCACTGGTGTGGCGTCAGGTGTTTGAACCCAGGCAGGTTAGGACAGGGTGAGTGGTTGTCTGGGTAGGGAGGCACACTTTTGACAGCGCCGTCACAGGTGAGTTGTCAAGTCAAAGCCAAATGGAATGTCCCAGTGTTGCCTAGGAGACTGTTTCTTTTTATCTTATAGCCAATAAGGAGGGTCTGAAAGTGGCACGAACCCCAGTGCTTTGATAGACGCGAGTGAACATTTCATACAAACTAGCTATAAAGCACTCTCACAACTACAACAAGCTGCTTTTAGACTCATTACTCAATCCAGATGCAAAATAGAAAAGGAACCAGCACTACATGTGCTGATTTGTTCTGTTTTAGAAAGGCTTTGTAGACAGTAAAAAGGGACTTGAGTAATATAATAATGCAGCTTGTTAAAAAGGTTATTAAGCAGATTAGAGGTTACTTGTGTGATTCCACAGTCGGCTCCTTTTAAAATGAAAGCTGTGGAGTGGTTACATAAACAGTTTAACAGTTAAGATTGCATTAAATTGATGAAAAGTGACAGTAAATACTTTTTTATCAAAAAAAAAAAATTTCTGAAGGATCATGTGTCACAGAAAACTTGAGCAAAATGGATGCTTAAAATTCAGCTTTGCCATCATAGAAATAGATTACATTTTATATGACATTAGAAACAGTTATTTTAAATTATAGTACTGTATTTTTCATCAAATAATGCAGCCTTGGTGAGCATAAGAGACTTCTTTCAAAAACACACTACTGAAAAAATATATATTGCTGTCCCCAAACTTTTGAATAGTGGTGTCGTTGTCTCTGCATATACACCTGGCATGGGAGAATGTGTTTTAACATGTAAATATTACATTGCTCAATTCTTCTTCCTGTTTCAGGTATTGACATTACTGATAAGGAACTGGTTCAGGCTGGATTGAGAGGGTTTGTTGGCTGCTTGTCCACCGTTCAGTTTAATCAGGCTACCCCTCTGAAGGCAGCCCTGCAAAACAGCCAAAGCCCGTTGGTTACCGTTATCGGCCGCCTGGAAGCATCAAGTTGTGGGACGATATCCAGCTCGAACACTTTGAGCGATACACACACACGGTCAGGTAAATGATCCTTTTTAATAGTTTCCACACTGCAGTGAGTCTCATAAATGACTGTTTTTTCAGCCTGCTGAAAAGAGTAAAAAAGCCAGTTCATTGTCTTCCTCTTGCTCTCGTTCTCTGCTTGCAGATGACTCAGCAAAAACAGACAGAGGCAAAGATCCACTTAAAAAGGCTGATCAAAACGACTTGGCACTAATCGGAGGTATAGATCCCCATGATACTGTGCTCAGGGAAAAACTTTTCATAATAATACTCAGATCTGACAAGTAATAAACCATCCATAGAAATGAAACTGTACAGCCCCATTCATCTTTAGTTATATCAGAAGTTTTATTTCATACTGTTCTCATTTGTTCCACTGCAGCACTGCATTGCAGAGCAATCAAGATACATTTATGAAGCCGCACCATTGTATGCAAAGTAGTGAACCGGTGTAATGTATTAATATTTATCTACTAAACAGGGGTAGGGGCTGCAGTGGTGTTCATCACCCTCTGTGCTTTGGCCTTCATCATCCGCTTCCTGTATCGTCACCGACGGACTCCAGCGCCCCCCGTAATCACCGGAAAGATGCACCGACCCAGCATAGAGCACCCTCCGTACCGGGCTGCACTGGACCTGCACAAACCCAACCACGACAGCAAAGAATACTACATCTGACCTCGCAATCTCACGCCTGGCCTTTAATTGAACAGCCTGTCGCCAGTGTACATGCTAACAACCCCACCGCACTGTATTATCTACACTGCAAGCTGAGAAGCCAATCAGAGGCCAACAATGACCCAACAGGCACAAGAAATTACAGAGAAATTTTGTTTGTTTTCTTGTTTTCTACGAAGAGAGTCAAGCTTACGTGAAAGTAAGCGTGCGCCGGCCTCCTGGATGATGACAGCTGTATATTGTTATTTTAACGGCATAATAATAGGTTATACATGCACAGCACACACACTTTCCAAGCAAACAGCACAGCAGGAGGACTGAAGCATCACTCTGAATTGTCTTTATCCAGTGTGCCTGCTCAAACCTGTCTGTCTCAGAGCCTGCATATAGAGTGGGCTTAAGCTAATGGACTGAAACCCCAGCGGAGAGGGTTCTGAGAGAATGGCTTTGTGGCAGAGCAGGAGACCTTCCCAAATGTTGTTTTTAAAGGATCGATCATCGCTCAACATGTCCAAAAAAAAAAAACTAAAGATTAAAGACGTCCGCATCCGACAACCCCACATTTGATGTTGAAACTATTGACTGGTGCAAGGATCCGCTAAAGGCTGGGATTAATCACCAAAGGACTATAAGAATATATCAGCGGCGGCTGAGGGATGGAATATGAGTCATTTGTGTCTATACCAATTCCCATGTGCCGGGCAGATTGAGGCAGTTTAATTCTCTTTCGCACCGCAATCGAGCTGGTCTCGCAACTGAGCGTACCCAGCGTGCCCCAGGAACCAAACCTCGTCCTTATTGAAGTGCATTATATCTCCTGACTAGAAAAAAATCAATACACACACACAAAAGAAAAACACTTGCTTTCTATTGAGAATGAAATCTATGGCTGTTTTTTTTCTATATGACTACTGTAAATGAATGGTGTACATACATTTCATAATTATATTTAATAAACGGAGCTTTCTATGAGCTTATGAGTGCAGATAACCTATTGAAATGGTTTTGGTATATTTATGCAGAAATGAAAGTGTGTATGGCATTGTATTGAATACTGTGCTTTGGCTCAACAGTAGGGATTGTTTCTGCTTGATTGTTTCGGGCCAAAATGTTCACTAGCTCCAACACATCAAATTAGAAACTTTGCATCTTTTTCCATTTAAATTGAGAATTTTATATTGTATTTTTTATAGAATTTGTATAATTACTGGTTTGCAAAGCACAAAAATGCATGTATGCTTCCGTTCAAAAGTTTGGTGTTCAAAACCAATACTGTTCAATACCGTTCAAAAGTTTGTAAAAATGTTACAAATATTTTTCAAAGAAGTCTCTTTCATCAAACAAAAATGCAATACAAACAATATTGTGAAATATTATTACAATTGACAATGTTAATTCTAAATAATTTAATTTAAATGAATTTCAAATGTAATTTAGTCCTGTGACGCAAAGCAGTGTCACGTGATCCTTCAGAAATCATTAGAATATGCTGATTTGATGCTCAAGAAACATTTATTATTATTATTATCAGTGTTGAAAACAGTTGTCGCTTAATGTTTTGTGGTGGTGGGGTCAGGATACATTTGAAATTAAATTTTTTTGTAACTCTACTGTCAATTTTGATCAAAAATTGCTTAATAAATGTCCATGTTCAAAAAAAGTTACAGATATAGCACTAACAAATATCCACACCGTTGAGCCCTAGTTAGATTGCCATACTACTCTTATTATTTCTGCAGTGCATATAGTGTGATTCTATGCATAGTGTGCTGTTATTCTATTTCCATGTAATACAACCTTGCGAAATGTGCAGTATACAACATAGCACACTGCGTTGGGTACTCTATTCTACAATGCAGTCTTTTTGACCTTCTATTTCCTGTGAGTCAAATGAACTCCTAGTAATATAAGCCAAGATGGAGAAGAAAAAAGAGAGAGTGAATCAATTGCGAGCCCTTAGGATACAGTGGTAATGAAACAACTTCTCTTGGCCATCTGCTGTAACAGGTAGGCTGTAAACAACACTTCTCAAGGCGGGGTGCACCGGATTGTCTGACAATCACAATGATCGCACCTTCACAACAAGCCCTCTGTTCCAGGCGGCTTCACAACATTAACGCACTTGGCTGAAGTTAGACTACCAGTCAAAGTGTGGACAGGATTCCTCGTGATCTTAAAAAACGCAGAATTTGTTGGCTTGTAGTATGCTTTGCTTTGTAGAACTATATTGTTGTTCCAGCCGTGACGTCGCAGAAATAGAAGCTGCTATTAAATTAAAAACTTTGCGTGTCTGTTACGGCAGGTTAGGACATAAACTCTGATAAACATGGAAAAGATAGCCTATCTTTCTTTGTGTGTCGTGGTGTCGTGTCGTGTTTAGTTGGACTCTGTTTAATATTCAGATTTGCTGCTAAAGAAACAATTCTTATTATCAATGTTGAAAACCGTTGAGCTGCAGGGCTTATATTTTGGGCTATCCTTTAAGGTTATCGACACTAACTGTAAAAAATGCACAGAGCAATACAATGTTTTAAACATTGTTAATAATAAGAACCATTATTCTTAAAATATTACAGTTTTTCATCAAATAAATAGAGCTTTGGTGTGCATAAGAGACTTTGTCCAAAAACATAAAAAACAATTGAATTGCTAACTTTTGACGGGGTAGTGTAAAATATGTTGTGATTGTTTAACATTTGTGGCCAGTACATAATTTAACATTCGTATGATTTCATGTTTTTTTTTTGTTGAAAATTTAGAAAATTTAATGACAAAAAAATATATGACAACAAATGCGCAAGAGACAGGCTACTCGGGCTAATGTTTCACATGACTAACCTGTTCTGCTATTTTCTCTGAGCCAGATAAAAGAAAAACAGAATGTGTGGAGAAAAGAAAAAAATTATGAAGATTGAATTATCGGAGCCCAAATTCAATTCGCCCCCAATATGAGTGGATATCTGGAGAAGAGTCTAAACCTGAATATGCAGCATGTAGAAACATGCAGCCGCACCAACCTGAGAGTGGGTTTTCAGATACCTTTTTAATCAACACCTCAAGCCTTAAAGCAAGAAAAAGATGGTGTAAGGGAGATAAAAAGAAATGAATTGCTCTTTCTTCTCTGCATGGATATTTGGCTTGAAAAGAAGCTGAAAGATAGACAGAATACCTACGCCTAAATTAATTTCTATGAGAGTTAAACTATAATAATTCAATTGTGTGTCATATTCATTTTTAATGCATTCGCAGATGCATTGTGCCAAAAGTACATTTGCTATTATAGATGAGGTGGATGAAAGCTATAGGCGGCAATATAAGTCCCAGTCTGTTGATTGAATATGTTTGAACCACCCAATTACTATAAAATACAATAATAGTTCGCATTGATTTTAATTGGATGCACAGTGGACAGTCGAACGCCAGGAGCGAAGACCAAATCAATGCTGGTGACTAAATCTCTTTTATTTAATGCCTTGATTAAACCCATCACCCTCCGCACTTAACACAAGCAAAACAATTTTGATACCGTCGATTAGCCTCTGGGGAGTCCAGGGAAGCCAATTAACCTTGGCTGCCATTTACTTTGGGATGAGATCTGAGGGAACTCTAACCCAGTCTGTCATCTGATACGTGATCTCATGGGGAAAAGCTGGCATAAACCTCGTAATTAATTTTTCTGGAACTGGCAGCATTTTTAAAAAGTCAGCTGGACCAGTAGACTTGGGGGTGGCTGGAATGAGTTCTGGCCAGAGGATGAAGAACAGGAGCTTTAAGCGTACTTGTGTGTTTTTAACCAGATTAATTGGTGGAGTTGGCATCTTCATATGCATTGGCTTGAACGATGGTCCAAGTGAAGCTGTAATGGCATTGCAAGATAATATCGCTCACATACACGATGAAGAAAGTCTAGTGCAAACTCCAGAAATTGGATAATGCCTATATATCTGCAAACAGAAAACTGAGGGGAAATAGCTTGAACATGTTCCATAGATATTTATTTAGCTTTATTTGTGAATTGAATTATTTGTGTGTATATGTATATAATATCACTATACATTACAAATATTTGTCTACTTAGTTGACCACCCACTGATTTTGTCAAATCTGAAGCTGAATTAAGAAGTTGGCAGATACAGAAATGTATATAGTTTAAAATATGTGTTGTCAGAAAGTATTAATTAATTCATTTATTCATTCAATCATTCATACTGATTGAGGTAGTAGACATGACACAGAAATTGAATTATTAATGAATAAATACAAATGGAATATATAGTTCAAAATGTTTGTTGCCAGTAAGAATTGAATTGTTATTTTTTATTATATCTGTAATAAGATGTAATACTCACTGAGATAGAATACATTCATTTATATACAGTGTAGTATTTTAATATATAGGTCAAATTTTGAATTGTACATTTATTTATTGATTGATTTTGGGGTCACTAAGATTATTTGTTTGTTTGGTTGTTTGTTTGTTTTTTTTAAATGCCAAATATTTTTATTAAGCATGGACATTAAAATCAAAAATGAGTTAACAATATTTCTTGAGCAGCAAATCAGCATGTTACAATGATTTCTGAAGGATCATGTGACACATAAGCCTGGAGTAATGATTCTAATATTTCAGTTTGGCATCACAGGAATAAATTACATTTTTAAATATCTTAAAATAGAAAACAATATTTTCCATCATCATGAAAATGTTCAATGATGCAGCATTGGTGGACACAAGAAATTTCAAACGGTATTTATTTTATTACTTTGATTTATTTCTTGCTAAATGTATGTTGGACTAATCGCTTGCGTTACTGTGTCTGCATTAATTAATTGAATGTGTGTCAACGGATCCCTTTCCCGTGGTACCAGTCACATGTGCAGTTGTCTGAACACATGACACTGTTTTGTATTCTCAAGGCTGCTAGTAAATCTCAAATTGCAGCGTTATTACCTGAGCCTCCGCACACTTCAATTTGCAAACTTGGCAGGGTATGGGAAATGAGGCTCCACTGTAGCACAGAGGGGTACAGTCCCACCTGTTAACATGCACACACACACACACACACACACACAGACTTTACATCTGGTGGCCATCGCCAGCTACGAGAGTCATTGATTACTCAAGCAGAATAATTGTGTAAATGTACTGCAAGATTGCCTCTGCACATGCAGTTGAGTTACTGGAGCTTGGATGCATTTTTTTATTTGTTAAATGTTGCTGACAAGCTGCAGGCTCGGTGCTCAGCACGTCTCTGAAACGGCTGGATGTCCCGGGGAACATCTTTTCCCATCAGGCATCCCCGCTGATCGGCCCCGCAGGCGTATACCGATGAGTCCATCCGCGATGTGTTTTCTCCTGCCTCTGCTGCGCTGGGAAGCATATTTATCTTACACGTTTGTTAGAGCTTAGAGTTTAGGGTGTAAATATTCATGATCTACAGTATTATACTGTTGCCTGAGAGCAATGCACCATCAGGGAGGTCAAATGGATTCTGCTGTATGTGGCGTTTGTTGTTTATTTGTGCCAAGCAGCATTGTGACAAATGTTCTGGGTTCAAGTTAAGCTTAAGGCAAATGTCATGATTAAAATAAGGTCCTTGCAGCATCTGGAAAGTTGTAATGCAAACATGTTAATCCCATTTCTGATCAAGCACTTACATTATCAGAATATATAACCCAAGAATGAGAGTTTGCTGAAAAAGTGTTCACCCCATGAGTTGTTCTTATGTTGATGTTTTTTTAAATTTTGCATGACATCACTTGTTCACTAATGGATCCTCTGCAGTGAATGGGTGCCGCCAGAGCAAGTGATGTTATGCAACCAAACATGTCTAGTGAGTGTGCAACTACACAATGGCTTGGAGACATTTTGCACACAACTCTGCTTCAACTTAAGTAATGTGAACTTTTCAGGTTGTCCCTTGACATATCTTTTGTGCTAAAATCAGGACTACAGTATAGCTTGGCCTTTCCAAACATTCATTTCTTCTGCTTTAAGCACTCAGTGTAAGACTTGTGTTTAGGGTTGCAGGTTCTACTTTCTGTTGAGCTTCAGTTCACAGAATGAATCTTGACATTCTTCTGTAGAATTTTCTACTATAAAGCAGAATTTATTTTGACTAAAGCATGATGAACTTCTGCTAACCTATACGTTCAAAAGTTTTCTTCTTCTTTTAAAAATAAATAAATAACATTTAAGGACACATTACATTTATCAAAAGTGACAGTTAAGACATTACAGTTTTTTCAATTGCTAACAAGCATTGTTCAATACTGAAACCATATTTCCAAAACTGTTCATACAGTCTGCATTACCTACACGAATCTTTGCCAAACAGTTGATCTCACCTCCGAAACTCACTCAGACCAACAAAACACTTCATAGATGTCTCAAAATGAGGTTGTTTCATCATAACACTGGGAACAATTCTCATTCAGAAAACATACATTTCATTCATAACACACTGATTTAAAAATACTAACAACAGGGATCATATAACCGATGAACTTTTATCTTTGAAGTTTGAATGATTTGTCAGCATTTCCACCCTATTTCTTTATATATCAAAAACAAAACACATCAACATTTACAAAATGTACTTGTGAAAAATTAAAATACATAAAATACTTATAAAAAGTTAAGATATATATATATAAATATAAAAAAATATTCTGAAGCAATAACTACAAAAAAGCTAAAAAAAAACATCATCATCAAAATCATTCCAAAGCCATCCATTTATCAAAAGATAAAAAAAGAAAGAAAGAAAGAAAAAGAAAGAAAGAAAGAAAGAAAGAAAGAAAGAAAGAAAGAAAGAAAGAAAGAAAGAAAAGACTAAAAATAGGACATCTGGCTTGGCTTTCAGCTGAATTGCATTTACTGGAATAATTATTATTCAATTTCATTATAAATATTCTGTTAATATTTTATATTTCAATATAATTCCTGCAGAAATGGACAGTTTGCTATCGTTCTGATCTGCATGTGCTTTTATCAGTTTTGAAAGCAGTGTGTTAGCATTTGAAAAAAATGTGCTGAAAAATGTATATTGTTTTGCCAGTTGAGTATGAATGACAAAAGTGTTTGTGGATTTTGAAAAGTGTGTGTGTGTGTGTGTGTGTGTGTGTGTGTGTGTGTGTGTGTGTGTGCATTTTTATGAGGTTTATGAGGACACAAATCTGTATAATGACATGGGTATGACATAGGTATTACAAGGAGAAGGTGATTTATGAGGACATTCTCAGTGTCACATAATTCAAAATGCATATAAATCATACAGAGTGAGTTATTTGGGGGTAAGTAGAAATGCAGTCTCATGTGAGGGCTAAGTTTAGGTGTAGGGTTGTTGTAGGGCAATAGCACTTACAGTTTGTACAGTATAAAAACCATTACGCCTATGGAAAGTCCCCGTAAACCATAAAAACCAGCGTGCGTGCGTGCGTGCATGTGTCTGTGTGCGTGTGTGTGTGTGTGTGTGTGTGTGCTAACGATACATAGCAAAATGAGAGTTGATCAATAGATTTTAGGCTTGGTTTCAAATAGGTTTATAATTTGTTGTAGCATATGCTACTAGAGTGTTAATCACTCACTAAAAAGTTGAAAAGGTAACAAGCTTCCATCTTGTATTAACACGTTTCCTGAGGCAGTCCAGCTGTGTGAAAGACGTTCATTTTACAATAAGGTAATTGTGAATTCATAAAGGCATGAACGTCCAAAACATCAGGAGAGTATGTGCTTTTAGCATAAACGTCAGATTGATCAAATAGCTCGATTTAAATGAAATTTCCTTTCAATAAAAGATTAGAAGTGCTTTCTTTGGTTAGATGGTTTCCTAAAAAAACAGAGGCAAGCGCATTTTTCTGACCTGTCACATGCTGCTCATGCTAGTAAAGAAGAGATCAGTGAACAGGAGGAGGCTCAGTGCTCTTAGAGGTGGAAAAATGTGTACTTCAAAGTCCATTGAACAAAGCCATCAGTGAGGGGAAGCAGTATTTCCAGACGCTCCTCAGCTGGAAGTGTTCTCTGAATGCATTGCCAGCCTCATGCTCTGTTTAAAAAAGTCCCAGTAATAGAACGTGTATTGACTGCCATGACAATTGCAGGTGTATCAAAAGTATTTACAGTCATTTGGTGCAATTTTCATAAGCAATTGAAAACTCAATATATATATATATATATATATATAATCTGTTGCGACAGGAAGTCATATATATATATATATATATATATATATATATATATATATGACCAAATAAGATTTCCTGTTATGAAACAGGACATCATTTCATACATGTCCACTGTAGAGGACACCAGGACTAAAAGCATGTTTATTATGCATTTTGGAGACATAACAATTGAATAGGAAAATTATTTATTTATCAATTGTCTTATGAAATATAAAATTTTATTATGAAAATCTTACCATTTATTACAATTCTGTTTACAACATGCTGTCCCAACAGCAATATATTAATATGCAAATTAGATACAGAGTATAGATACACTGTGTTTAATTGGAAAACCAGTGTATGGACATTTTTACACACATATTGCATAAAACAAAATGGTGTATCAAATCATTTTGTTATATATTTTATAACATAGTTGAGAATCATCCTTAAACAAAATTGAGTATAAAAAAATCCTGAAACCTAAAAATGTATTGTGATGTATACAATCCCATTGTTTTGGCCTTTTTATTTATATTCATGCCATTTCAGGACATAGGAAAAAATATGAATACAAAATTATTTTTCAAAAATTTTATTTTTCTTATGGTCTCAAAAATATAATGACATGGAAAAAAAATCACAAACTTTTTTTTTGGGGGGTCTCAGGAGGATATATATGAGATCTGTAAAGTTGCAAAGACTAAAGTCTCAAACCCAAAGAGATATTCTTTATAAAAATTAAGACTCATCCACGCCTTCATTTAAACATGCCCCACAAATCTACATCACAGTGTTGCAAGATTTGCACAACACCGCCCAAATGTTTACCCAAAGAAAGAAGGTGTAACTTTTATTCTCGCTGTTGTATTGTTGCCGCCACCATTTCGTGGAGACGCTGTGTGTTTCCAGATATAGTAAGGGGAATAAGATTTCCGTCACACGCTTGAGCTATTCAGCAGATCACAAAGAAATGGATAGCTGGCGAATCAGAGCACACCTCCCTTTACTGAATGATGAGCTTTGTAAAAAATGTTTTACCTTAAACCATGTAAATACATTGCATTACACCAAATACACAAAACAATGACCCCTTTCAATTGTGTTTCTGAAGATTAATGAAGGTCTTGCGGGTTTGGAATGACATGAGGGTGAATAATTATTGACATAATTTTTAGGTTTGGGTGAACTATCCCTTTAATATTATAACTCTATAGAATGTGGAAGGTTTTTAGTCAGAAAGGATTGACACATGAAGTAAAAAGTTTTTGATGTAGCCTAGTGGAACACAAACTTCTGCATATATTAATACTTGCTATGCCACAAAAATAAAAGTGCTACTTAGATTTTGATCACTCCGTTCCCTTGATCAAAGAGTCGTGAAAATATAATGATTGGGGTGCAGAGAGAAATGTCTGAGAGCACAGGGACTCATATTAGAGACATTTATACATTTACATTTATTCATTAAGCAGACGCTTTTATCCATGTGACGAGAACAGACAGTTCCTTCAGGAAATTAAGAGGAGGATGGTAAATGCAAGGCTGTGGGCTTTTTTTAATCTTTTTTTATCTGCGCTGTTTGAGCTCTGGACATGAATGATACCTCACATTGAGTGTTGAGGTGTGCTCTGAATAAAAAACGTGTTTTTTACTTACATAAGAACAATAAAAGAGTGAACATTTCTAAAGACTTCCATTGAAAGAACTACTCAAAGTTAATACTTGGAATTGCTCAAAGTCTGCCACTGAAGCTTTGATGGGGTCCCGCATCTCTGTAAACTGCTGATTGGGAGTCTCTAAGGCTTGTATTTGACATAATGGGTTTCTGGGAATTTTAAGCCATTTCAAGAGCATGGTTATGCCTCTGGGGAAATAAAATCGATACACAATTAAAGTATTTCAGGAAATGGAAACTCCATTAAAGTGTACTTTGAACCTGAAACTGCAGCACTGGTATTTTTAAATGACCAGGAACATAGTTTTAGCAGGCTGTTTTATGTACATGTCAGACCTCTTGCTTTGGTTAACACCATCACCAGCAGTGAGTTTAGTTACTGTAATAGCTCTGTTTAATTCCATTGTATTAAGAGAAAACAATAGATGTTTTATTTGATATATTTTATTAGCATTTGTTTGCTTGCTTGCTTGTTTGATAGTCTCAGGCAGAGCTGGGTAGTATCTGATTGCATGAAATCTGGATTATGTGATTAGATTCCAAAAATGGTTACACTTTATTTTAAGGTGTCCGTAATACAGAGTAATTACCTATAGTTAAGTTCTCAGTGGTAGCTGTTGTACTTACATGAAACGACATGTACTTACCATGTAACTAAGTTATTGAACAGCCTGCATTACAGTTTGTAATTATGTAGATAAATTAGTAACATATGTAACAGAGTCTGTTACACAGCTACTTAAGTACAATCTTGAGACACTTTATTTTAAGTAGCTTATGCCTGTGTAATATTCTGTCATTTTAATGTAATTAGAAAGGTATTACATGTATTTAAGCTGTGTAATGGTGGGTTAAATCAAACTAAGTTGCAGCTGGACAAGATGTACAGTATACATACATTAAGTACTCTTAAGTACAATCTTGATACACTTATAGCTGATGTCTGTGCACTTACATTTATAATTATGTTGTATAAAGTCTGCAACACATATGTAACAATCTTTTGATTACATAAGGAGCTGTGTAAGAGACTCGGTCTGTTACATATGTGTATAGCTGCCTATTACATACATAATTACAAACTGTAATTACAGGCTGTTCCATAACTTAGTTACATGGTAAGTACATTTAGTTTCATGTAAGTACAACAGCTACTACTAAGTACTTAACTGGGTAATTACTCTGTATTATGGACACCGTAAAATAAAGTGTTACCCAAAAATCAAATACTTGTAATTAGAGAATATTACATTTTAAAATGCTCACAACCAGATTACAGTTCCTTTTTTATGAACTACATGATTACATATTATTCACACAATGGCAGTAAATCATTCATAAATTGAGTCTCCCTAATTCTTATTTTTTTCACTTTAAATTGTCCTCTCTAAAAATCCTACTGTCATATACCATTTAGCTTTTTCACAATATAGAATGGCCATTTTACTGCCATCTAAATGAATCTGTAAACCATGCTCCTGAATTTGAGTGAGAAAAGCACCTCTCAAGCAATTAGACCGTGTATGAAACTAATTATTATGCAGGTTTCTAAACACGCGTGATGTATAGCTGTGAAACTGTGTCTTCATCATTGATTCTGGAAATCTGAAATATTTCAAACCTGCTGGGTGTGTAATGTCATATTTATTAATGTGAGTTCTATGCAAGTATTCCCAAATGTTTTTGTCAGCCAAACTCCGTTGACATGAAATACTTACTTGAAAAATCTATGAGGAAGCTATATTTCAGTAATGTAACAACACATTGGCACATTATTAGCCTTTTTATTAACAACGTCCAGTTTGGGAAACACTGGTGAAATGTAATGTTTAATACATTTTATCAAAAATGTATATATTTTCTTTCTCTTTACTTTTTTTTAATGGTATGGTACGATTAATGGTAATTGTAAACGAAGTTAGATTAAAAAAAAGTAATCTAAAACGTAGTCGGAGCACATTATCTAAAATGAGTAACCTATGTTACTAAATACAGTTTTCATCATGTAATCAGTAATGGACTACAATTTGTAAGTAATTTACCCAGACCTGGTGACTTTAAAGTCATTTAATTATATTGTACCAAGACAAAACGTAAGGTTTGTTTGTTTGCTTGTTGTTTTGGAGCTTGACAGTCCTAGGCATCATTTACTTTTACATATGAAAAGGTTTATGCATAATATTATTGAAAAAATATGTTCCTAGGAAGACAGAAAGTCATACAGGATTAAACAAAATGAATGCAAGAAAATAATTATAGAATTTTAATTTGTGTTGAACCGCTTTACTTTTTTTAAGGTAATATTCTTTTTTTACACATTACTGTACCTTTAAATTTGCAATAGAAACAGATGATTATCATATAAGAGCTATTTAATGCACATCCAGTCATTTACTTACAATTCAGTTGAAATACTTTTTTTCATTCTTTGTGCTTTGTGTGAGTGTGTACGTGTGTAGCATGAAGACAAACTACCCACACTCCACTACCTGAAATGGCACACTACATAATCAGCCCGTAACCTCTCATCATGACACCATTAAAGCTTCAATCAACCTTTTCCATCAAACACACACTCTGTAGAGTAGACTATTATGCTACTGCAGATGCTTTTCGTACAAATCAACATTCACTAATTTCAGATAAATCCTTTCCAAAGCAAAGGAGCAATGGCTATGGAGCGAGACCGGTGCTTTATTTAATCTTCAGTTCATAGGTTTTACCGATTTGGGAATGGACATGAAACATTTGTGTGATCAGCCCGAATCTATAGCCATTACACAACTTCCACATCAGGTAATGTGCAAATTTACGAGAAGAATCATAACAAAACATGCTTAACCTTTAGAAAGAGCAAACTGAATTTGTATTTACATTTTAAGTTTTTATACTCACCAAAGCAACTTTGGTAAGAAAAAATTGTAATTAAATCACATTATTAATGCCAGTTACTTGGACAGATAGCTGAGTTCACATAATTAGGCAAAGAAACTAATTCCAAGAAGAACCACATGTAAATTCAAGTTTTTAATTATATTACTTCCAAACAGAGCAACTGAAAGTAGTAACGTAACTAACCCAATTAACCCAACTAGTGTAGTTTCTATAGTTTTCAAGCTTCAACACTGTGGCCAAAGAAAATCAGCCCAAAGGAGTCTAAATAATCAATAACAAGAAGCAAAGTCATTTGAAGTGTGTTCAAAATAAATAGACGTGTTGATTATAAAAGAGAGAGAGAGAGAGAGAGAGAGAGAGAGAGAGAGAGAGAGAGAGAGAGAGAGAGAGAGAGAGAGAGAGAGAGAGAGAGAGGGGAGGATTAACAAGTAGCTGTGTTAGTTTAGGCCAAGAGTTAAAATACTTTTGAAGAGACATTTGCTTTAGTAAAAAGAAGCACATCTATTAAAATATTCAGCTAATTAGCAGGAAATTAAGTGACAGCCCAAAGGCAATATGTTTTCAGAGCCAGTAAAACTATAATGTGGTAAGTTTTGAGACTTCACTCTAATGAGGACATTTGCAAATGTCCTTCTTATGATTTTTTTTGTCTTGTTAACAACCTTACAAGTTAAGAATTATGGGAATGTTCTCTTCAAGAAACGCATAGTAAAGTGCTCCTTGTTTTACCCATTGGCTAAATGTAGCACTTAAATGTAGTTTAATTAAACAGTCAGTTCATAATATATTACTGCTAGTACAAGTTCTACCCTCACTGACCTAAAAAGCCCAAGGGGCATGCAACACACACACACATTTGTTTTTCTGTCATGGTGGGGACTTTTTATTAAACGAACAGTTAAATGTACTGACTCTCAGGCCATTCAAGGTGTAGATGAGTTGTTTCTTCATCAGTATAGATCATTTGCTCACCTCTTGGATCCTCTGCAGGGAATGGGTTCTGTCAGAATGACAGTTCAAACAGTTGATAAAAACATCACAATAATCCAAAAGCAATCAACACAACAGTTCTTCAGTTAATGTCTGGTGAAGTGAAAAGCTGTGCGTCTGCTAAAGTCCATTATTGTGATGTTTTTATCAGCTGTTTCATTCTGATGACACCCATTCACTGCAGATGGCTTTTATTTTTTAGAAACCATTTTCCTCATGGTGTCTGCTGGCTTGTCCCCTCAATGTAGATCATTTCAGGTGTTACTATTATTTAGGGGACATTCTTTCCCCAAAATGTAGCCAAAACCACACGCTCTTGCACATTATTTTGGCAACGCTCTCTGCAAAATTAATTTAAAATGATCAAAGCTGCCAAACACACACAAAAAAGCCAAATTTCCTAGTTTGGTTTAAATATAGCTCTTTGTTACACAGCATTTGGTTGAGGAAAATGTGTTCTGTTGGGAGTAGGCCAGAGGGGAACGAGATCTAATTTGGTATTCTCGTCGATTCCCCTGTATATTTGTCTGGAACAATCGGGTGATTACGGTAGCAGAGTTGGATAGCAAATCAATGGCATGCCTTTCCCTGTTGTTTCTCTCGCTCTTTCTCGCATCTCATCAGGAAGGCCAGATTCAGTTCAGACACACAGAACATGCAATGCAATATGCTAAAGGTTAACAGTGCACGGGTCAGCCTTAATCAGATCTCTTGAAAATGTCAGCAGAGGGAAGAATCCTTAAAACTGCATGAACGCAGGAATAGCTCACCCAAGAATGACAATCATGTAATTTTCTCATCCATTGTGTTGTTTTCATAAAAAGAGATCTATCATATCAGTATATGTTAGAAATGTGTAAGCATTCGTCTTTTTGTGTATTTGAAGAACAGAAGCTCAAGTCAAGAACAGTTTTAAAGGGATGGTTCATCCAAAAAAGGAAATTCTGTCATGATTTACTCAAGCTGTTCCAAACAGGATTTCTTTCAGCTATTGAACACAAACTGCATATCATATGCACGCCCACAATTTCGTATCATATGCACACAAAAACTGCGTATTATATGCATGCCAAACACATTCGTATCATATTTACGCCAAAGTCCAATTTGGCATATCAATACCACGAGTTTTCGTTTTTATTTCTCGTACTATTTATACACATTTTCGTGAGACCGGCTCACCAAACTGTTGACTGTAGCCGTTGAAGTCCGTAGTATTGAAAAAAGCTACCAATGGCTAATGATGACAGAATTCAGTAGAACGATTGCCTAAAATAAACAACTTCTTTTTGTTGAATCAAAAACATACAGTGCCACCACTGCAGCCGAATACTGAAACAAATGCATCTTATGAACCACTTCTTTTTAGTAACTAGTTTTGTAATAGATGAGTTAGAGGTTTGAATCTACAGTGTCTAAAACACTGTAATTCACAGTATTAACAAGTCATTTCTTTCATAAGCAACATGGACAGCAGACTATAACTGAAATATGAACCTAAATGGATTGGAATGGAGAATCAAATTGATAGCTTCTGAATCACAACTGTTATTTGCCTGTAGAAAAGTTATTGTGCATGTATATGTATGGGCTATTTATTTGTCATTAAAATGTTTTTTTTTTGTAAATTGTGTCTTATGTCTAGTAGATGTGTTTGAATGGACTTTGGTTTAAAACCCTGAAGGTCTGTATGCTCGCCTTCATTTTTAACTTCACAGCTCTAAACTAACGCCCGCTAATATACCAAGACATTACATAAATGGCAGACTAGAGATGTTTAATAACTTCATCTAAATACAGCGAGGCAGGGAGTCTTCAATCAGGAGGCAGGCGATGACATTTAAACAGGCACCTGAGCAAATTAAACCCGGAGAAGGTTAAGCTCTGTTAACACCATCGCCGTGTCAAAAAATCCTGCATAAAGTTACTTTCCCATGCCTCTTTTATTTGAGGTGGGATTCAGTGTGATGGCTCACAAAGCCAGGAGAGCTCTCATACTGTGCTCTGTCTGAAACAAATTATCTGCTTTTAGCTTACTTGGATTTGTGGACAGAGAGTACAGCGAGAGAAATGGGATACTGTCAGTGTGACCCCTTGGGGAGGGTTGTGAATTTGGTCCACCGTCGTCCCTTTATGTTCCTCAGAAGGCTTGGATGTAATGAAGACTTTACTTTATAGGCGTTTTTGACAAGGTAATGGTGCAGCAAAGTTATCCCATTCTAGATGGAGCAAAATTATAGGTTGTTTTTGGTGGAGCAATCCTGTCAGATCTTTAAGCAACCCATTCACATGTGAAATTTATAATTCTGGGTTATCATTTTTAACCCCAGGTTATCTTGTTCCATGTACATTTTAGGCATTTGGCAGATGTTTTAAAGTGACTTCAAGCTATTTTTCCAGTATGTGCATTCCCTGAAACAGAACATTAGTTGAGCTATAGGAATGTTGCACACTGTCCTTACACTACTGGATAGTTATTAATCCCTGGCGTGGTCAGGTTTTGAGATTAAATATGGCACATTTGAAAACCATGAGTTAATATTCTTATTTGCATTTTAATTTACAATATTTATAACTTTAATTGTACAAATACAGAATACAAGCACGCAATCTCTATAACTCCATCGGTGTAAATGTTGCCACATAAAGCCACTGTGGTTGTCTTGTGAAACAATGACAAAATTCAAGGAAATTAAGAGTTGTATGACACTTTATTTATTGCAGAGGAGCATGTTTTATTTATTTATTTATTGCAAATAAGAATTAGTATTGATTGATTGATTGATTGATTGATATTTCCCTCACATGGTAAAAACTAAACATAGTACATTAAACGTTTTGCATGCTTGGATGTTTTTGTCACATACGTTCCTGTAGTTCAAATAGTAGCACATCGGCATCAGTCTGATTAACAAAGAATGCATGAACTGATCAAATGTATACTCTGAATGTAGAGTGTACTTTACTTTGGTTAAAAGCATCTTTCAAATGCATAAATGTAAAATTTAAACATACTGCACGCTGTATACATTGAAAAGGCTTTATAGCCATTAATTAAATGTCACCATCCTTCTCGCAAAAGCCTTGTAATTGTGAAATGTTGCATAACCCTCTCTGGCTTAAAATCTGGGGTTAAAAATATGTCAAGATTCAGTAGAATAACCTAATTAATTGAGACATCCTTCACTAGAATCAGCTGAGACATCATTTCTTTACCTCCATGCTCAGACATTTCCATTTCCATGAGATTTCAATTCAGTGTTTTTTTAAACGACAAACAACTAGTTGATCTTTACCTCCCAGATGACGTCCTGGTGTTAGAAACTGCTTGTTGAAAATTGGGAAGAAAAAGAAACATATATTTAGGCAATATAATCTCCTTCGTGTCCACAAAATAGATGCTTTAGCATTATGTTACTAGAAACGTCCTCAGACCAAATTTTCCCAAAAGTGAGCAAAACTTGCTGACACACTGATGAATGATGCAATTAAACATTGGCATCTCAAACTCACAACATCTAATTCACCCCCCACATTTCACAAGTTCATTACATGCTGTAGATTTAATGCCATTCTTAACTAAGATATACGTGAAAGCATTTCCTTTCTCCCTTGTTCCTAAATCGTAAGAAAATGAGCCCGAAAAATCAATAGGTAAAGTAATTTCACTTTAGTGACTTCCAATCAAACACCAACCCAAACAAAAACACTCAAGCACACTTTTTTCCCCCCGATGCACAAGCCATGCTATCACTTGTCTCCTGAATAAAACATGCGTCCCATTTAGATTCACTTGGCTTCATCTTGGGGAGAGAGAGAGAGAGAGATCTGGCCTGATGGGACGTAGAAAAGAAGCAACGTCTAGAAATAGTGTTAAACACAAAGAACCGACTTATTCGTGGATAATTATGTCAATTATACAACTCTGAAAACCTGCTTCCTCTTTACCTCAATAGCTTGCGATGAAGATGTCTAGTTGCATTGAAAAATCTCCACTTGAGAAAGTAAGTAAACCAGAAACCAGCAGCTCAGAGCACCTGCCATGATGGTACTCTTCTCAATATGCTAATCAAGGAAACAAAAAGTAGAAGATTTGACAAGTACATGATGTCGAGAACACTTCTCAGTCACATATGCTGCATATATAGAAGAGAGGCCATTAATGCGAGCCCACACATCCTGGCTGCACTTCTCCAGACGTTTCCCTCTCTGAACTTTAGTGAAGAGAAAAGCAACTTGGATATCGGCCGTGTTTATATCGGATGAGTGGGCCACCATAATTTTCCTTGCCGGATCAATAATATTAATCAAAAGAATGAACTGGGCTATGTTTGGACAACCAGAAACCCGATAAGCATGGCTGCACCTGCGCTTCCGCACACAGATCTCCGGCTCTGCGCTTGTCGCTTTCCTTTATCCACCCGGAAGGTTTTCTGTGTGTGACACATATTGACGTTTTCTTTGCATACTGTCACCATGATAGATTTTCAGTCCTTTGCCATAACTCCCCGCAGTCCTGAGCCTCACTGTTTCCATCAGTCCGTCTCTCTTTTCAACCTTCTTTCTTTCTCCCACACAAATTGATCCAACACGTGCAGGAGTACCAAACACGCTAGTCAATCAATGCGTCCTATCGTTGAATAACAAAGTCTAGCAAGTACGACTATTCCCACTCAGCATGAATAATTAAAGACGGCTACTCTCATGGACACAGGCTCTTTTCTTATACTTCATTGGCACTAGAATCGGCCTCTGGGCACAGCATGATTTTTACACACTGAGATCAACAAACCAAATGCACTGTGGGCTCTACAACAAATATCTTGTTTGATGTAAATCCGTAATTAGCAGACACTATACACTTCTGGCTTCCAGCTAGCCATATTACAGCCTATATTTCAAAAGTGTAGTTAAGATCATTTTTTTTGATGGTGCTCTCATAAAGGCGCAACATAATCAATGAACAGGGAGAGTAAAGTCTATACGCCCAGCGCGTCTGGATAAAAATGAAGATTTTATTAAAAGGCTGCTCAGTGAAGAGAAACAGTGCTATTCAATAATGTAAGGATGTAACCACATATTCAGGATTGAGGGCGACCAAATGTAATTATATATTGTATCATACTAAAATATAATAAAAACATTATATTATATAGTATGTGTGTGTGTGTTGTGCGAGGGACCTCATCCTAATATTTAAAAAAATCTATAGTTTCTTGGATAAAGACCCAATAAATATTATAAATGTCTAAATATTATTTGAAAAAAGTTTATACCAAGTTATTAAATACTTTTCTACTCAAAGCACTGTACTGTACTAATGTATTATTTATTTACTCATTTATTTTCTCATTTTAATCAGATGTTGAAGAAATTACTCTATGCTACAATGTAAAGTAGTGAGTGTACAGCTTGTATAACAGTGTAAATTTGCTGTCCCCTCAAAATAACTCAACACACAGCCATTAACGTCTAAACCGCTGGCCACAAAAGTGAGTACACTCCTAAGTGAAACTGTCCAAATTGGGCCCAATTAGCCATTTTCTCTCCCTCATTTGCCTCGTTAGTGTTACAAGGTCTCAGGTGTGAATGGGGAGCAGGTGTGTTAAATTTGGTGTCATCGCTCTCACTCTCTAATACTGGTCAGTGGAAGTTCAACATGGCACCTCATGGTAAAGATCTCTCTGAGGATCTGAACAAAATAATTGTTGCTCTACATAAAGATGGCGTAGGCTATAAGAAGATTGCCAAGACCCTGAAACTGAGCTGCAGCATGGTGACCAAGACCATACAGCGGTTTAACAGAACAGGTACCACTCAGAACCTCACCATGGTCAACCAAAGAAGTTAAGTGCACGTGTTCAGTGTCATATCCAGAGGTTGTGTTTGGGAAATAGACGTATGAGTGCTGCCAGCATTGCTGCAGAGGTTGAAGGGGTGGGGGGTCAGTCTGTCAGTGATCAGACCATATGCCACACACTGAATCAAATTTGTCTGCATGGCTGTCGTCCCAGAAGGAAGCCTCTTCTAAAGATGATGCACAAGAAAGCCAGCAAACAGTTTGCTGAAGACAAGCAGACTCAGGACATGGATTACTGGAACCATGTCCTGTGGTCTGATGAGACCAAGATAAACTTATTTGGTTCAGATGGTGTCAAGCGTGTGTGGCGGCACTTCTATCTCACTTCTGTGAGATACTGTAAGTTTAGCATGTGTAGGGTGATGATGCATCATATAATAAATAAATAAAACAATTGTAATTCAGTTTTTAATTCAGCACAAAATGTTAAATATTAAAAGAGGGGTAAGAAGCCGCTAGATTACTTTTATAGACTGTAACCGACTTTATGACAGTAGCCTATAGGTAGCCTATATAGGCCTAGCTATGTTATTGTGAAGGTAAGGTAAAACTATTCTAGGATTTTATACATCCGTATACTGCAAATGATTGAATCTGATTGGCTGACAAATTGTGCACAATTATTTTCATGGAAATGCAGGCAAACGCAGTTCCAGGCAGCTCTCGAGTTCTGTATCACTTCGCCAAAAGATTTCAGTTATTTCAAAAGGTCTTTCAACAGCAATAAAACTAAAATCAACAAGACACTGGCCAAATACATAAATATAGTAAGCAATGGGATAGAAACGACAGATCATTTCTATTTTTTTGCCACAAAATTATGTTTTATTTTGTATGTAAAACACACTCTATTTCTCCCGCTCTCTCTCCCTTACAGACACAGTTTACACACATGAAAACATACGTGCTACTGTTGTTAGCGCTGCTCTGACGACTTGTCAGTAAATAGTTTAGCAACTTAAAAGTACATGACATTTCTCACAAGCGAAGCAAGGTAACAACGGCACTGTTCGTGAGGAAAATCAACTTAAAGTTTCACTTGGAAAATCAACTTAAAGTTTCACTTGGAAAATCAACTTAAAGTTTCACAGTGTTCGGCACAACACTGCCGAACACTGATGAGAGACAGACTCAGAGAGATTCAGGCACGCTCAATATCTCCCTTTCTCTCCGTCTCTCTCTCTCTCTCTCTCTCTCTCTCTCTCTCTCTCTCTCTCTCTCTCAAAACTTAGTTATTAGCTGCATTAGTCTGCTATCAACGGCTCAAGCCTCCGTTAGGTTTAAAATTACATTTTGCAATTAGCAACGGAGGTGATAGGTTGAGATGCGAAATAAATAATCCTACTCACAATAGCGATTTAAGTACAAAAACCGGACGAATCCCTTGAAATATATTAGGTTATATGATCGATGTGTTGAAGTGTGGCAACCGTAGTATATGTGGAATAATTGAATCCAGACCGTTGAATTATTAGAAAAATAATGCACACCCAAGATGTAACGGCCACGACGCGACCACTTCAGGTGTGCATTATTTTTCTAATAATTTAACGGCCCTCGTCAATTATTCCTTACATATTTAATTGCCCAGATTTTAATTTAAGGTATATGTGATTAGCAACACTGTGAAGGCACATCTATCTATCTATCTATCTATCTATCTATGTATCTGTATGTCTGCCTATCTGTCTGTCTATTAACAAACAACACTGAAATCTAAATAGAAATACTGAGGAGAACAATATCTGCGACGGTTACAGCACAGCCGTGACGACATATATTGTTGAAGATTATCTCTGAGGAAACTAACTAGTCAAATCCACCCTCTTCAATTGATCTCTTTGAGAACTTCTTGAATGTGTCTCATTGTTCGGTGTCATTTCCTTCTCTCGTTTCATTTGAAAAGACTCCACAGAGGAAGAGCTGCTCGCATGGAAATGACGAATTGCTGAAGCCCTCGAGAGCAAAGAAATTAGCGCGGCTGAATGTAAATTACTTCCATTGTAAATTATGACAGAGGCGAGGCTACACCCAGATAATATTTTTTCTGCTTTTCTCACTTCTGCTGTTGAGCCGTAATAATGGAATCAGGGGTATTGTTTCATTTGTACTTAGAAGCACAGCTGTAAAGGGTAAGACGGCGAGCCTGTTCAGCGGTTCAGTGATACTGGGTTGTTTATTCAGTTCAATCCACCTCAGAGCACTTAATATGCGTTGCATCTCTTTTCTTTTTTCCAAATCTTTTGAATGAAACAATTCAACCATGCACTTCAATTCAGTGTAATTCTAAGGGAAAACTAGAGAACGTATTGAAGAGGTTACAGTAGGATTGAGGGCCTCCATCTTTCAAACGAAATGCAGCTTTCTCTGAAAACGTTCAGCTGTAAGATTCTGGTCAATGTAGCAGCGCCACCTGGTGACATATTCCCAAAGAAGCATCGCCTCAAACTAGCAATCAAACCGTGAAGACTCTTTCTTTTTAACACAAAATATGATATCGGCCTGTACTTAACACTGTGGTCCCTTATTTCGTGTAGGTTAGAAAACTTAGAATACTGCATGTGATTATATCGACTATTTTGTATGGTACTTTACGGTGATGTTTGCCCGAATGACAATTTTATTATTGTGCCTTTGAATTTTATTGAAGTGGAAGTTGGGTCATCAATATACACTGTTGACTGAAAATACATGTAGGTTGAAGGGTGTTATCTATAAGTTAGTTTTGCACATTTTTAAGACTACACATTTATAGATGACCTTATTAGGCATGGACTTAAACCAAAATAAAATTCCATTACAAAGAAAATGTGAAGACATCAGAGTGCATACTTTATTAATATATTTTGATATTTCATACAGAACAGTGAGATTATTTCAAAGCTGCCAACAAGCATATTAATACATATTTTGACAAAATGCATCATTCAGTGAATGCAAACCTTTATGAATTAATAAAGTAGTTTTGTAATGCTTTAAAAATTACTGTTAAATAATTAAAATGAAATGCATGACTGTAATAATACAAAATATTTCTTAAACTAGCAAATAGCTAAATGCATAATCAAACAATATATAATGTGAGTTAATATTAAAAGAAATGTAGTGAAAATAAACGTTTCCTTTTTATAATGTCCTTTATACTTAAAATAGATTCTGAAATCATAGACAGTCAAATGATTTTTAAATTCAGTCAATTATAACAAATCACAATTACTGTAAATGTAGGTAACAATACACAAGGCACAGGTTCATTATAATTGGAGATCATAAAAGGCATTTTTCTCCAGAAAAATAAGGCAGGCATTTCATAAAACTAAACTTCAAAAATGAAAAAGACAAGGATGTTATGACACAAGACAGTCAACACCATTCATAAACCTCTTATGTGGTCTAACTTATTGTATATTTTGAGAACACAGTGAGGGCTTTAATAAAGCAACATAATTTAAGCTGGGGAGGACAGCCTCGGCATTTTCAGCGGAGCAAAAAGTTTGGTTTAGAGCTTGTGTTGATCCAGGCTCATTACATCATGCATTAGCTTCAGATCCCTGTCTGACAGATAAATATGAGGCTTGAGCATACATTACATTTCAAATACAACTCTCAGATCAATACATCAAAGCTGGGCCCACGGTCAGGACACAAAAGGGGTTCAGCCTTGGAAAAAAAGCTCTGTGGCATTGCATATGAAGCAACAGAAGTCACAAACGTGCTGAATAATCACTCTGAAAAGTGTGAATATAACTAGTATTATCTTTATAAACATGCAAGTACATATTTATATATCAAACAAAATTAAAAGTTTTAGTTGGCTTTGGTTGCAAAGTGTTAAAACACAAGAATATCTGTTGGTATGAGACCAAAGAAAATCTGATGGCTACTATCTGTCATGGAAAAGCAAAGTTTAAGCACGTAAGACTAAACCAAGATAATTTGCGGTCCAGATTTAGTTTGGTCTCTGTTCGTACATTAAGCACCATAGATGTAACAATTGACCATCCTTTGACTCCCCCTGTGGGCGAGGAGATCTACTTGTGGCCCACAGTCTCCGCCAGCTTCTTAAGTCTCTTCTTCAGCTCCAGAGGAAACTTCTCGTAACATTTCTTACACACCGGCTTCATGTCAAATTCCACAAACTTGTTCCTAAAACACAAATAAAGTTTGCCTTTAGGAGTGTGCTTTTAACACATTCATGCCTGATACATAATCTACATGTATGCGTCCCATTCCAACAAACTATCAAAATTTTTGATAAAATAAAGCTGAAATAAAATAAAGATTGTTGAAAATGTAAAAAAAAAATGTGATAATCAGAAACACTGCTCTGGTAGTTAACTGTAATTAAATAAATGTAAGCTGAAGTACCAAAACAAAAATAAAATACAGCTAAATATAAAAATTATTAAAATTGACAAAAGCACAAAAATAAAATTAAAGCTAAAATGATCATTGAAAATATTAAAAGACAGTTTAAAATATGAAATGCTATAGTAAAAAACTAATAAATAATAATACAATATTGTATTATTATTTTAATGCATTAATTAGATCTATGAGTTACCAAAAATGGGGAAACATAAATAAAATATAAAAAATATGATCATGCTGAACTGACAAATGAATACTGGAAAATAGAGATGCATCTATATTGAAATTTGCTAAATATTTTCTCAAATATGGACAATTCGAGAGAGAGATGAAAGTCGTGTACGTACGTCTGTGCATCTCTCTTTACAATGAGAGAGTTTACTTCAAAAACAGATTCGGTATTTAAACTATGTTATTAATAAGTCACGGGGCAGAGTTGACAAGATTCTTTGCTCCTGTATGTGTGAGCAGCGTGATCTCTGATAAGTATGTGTGTGTGTGTGTGTGTGTGTGTCAGTAAGCAGGGCATTAATATAGAATGGTAAGGCTCACACCAGTATAGGTGTGTATTGTAGAAGCTAGACAGCGTATAATGTATAGTTGACGTGTAATGGTATAGTAGTGGTGTCCCATTTCTTAGAATCATTTGACCCCTATCCCTTGCCACACTGTTTCAAGGGAGAAGGGGTAGCCGTAAGGGTAAAGGTAGGTTAAGGGGTATAAAATAGAATTGGCATTGGGCCTAAGTGAGCATTAGATGATGGTAAATGTACAGAACATTCTCGTTCACCATTTCTGGCTGGTGGAATGATCTTCCCACCCTATCCGGAATACTGGATCCCGGTCAATCTTCAAGCAACAACTGAAAAATCTCTTTCGACATTACTTGACTTTATCCTAAACTTAAAATAAAATAAATAATCTTTATCTTTCACTCCTTCCCTTGCTAGCTTGTACTTATTTGAACAATGACTGAGACTTGCGTTACAAGCACTTCCTCTGTCTGTTTGCCTCTTCAAGATAAATCGCTTTATGTATTCCCCAATTGTAAGTCGCTTTGGAAAAAAGCTTCTACTAAATGTAAATGACTAAATGTACATTTACCCTCTACAATGGGGGGACATTTATGGTAAAAAACAGGGAACCATGGTGACATGCATAATTAAATATCCAATAATGATTAATGATAAAAATACATGAATGGTTGCTGAAAAATTCTGAACAAAATGGTACGGCTGACGACACTAACCAATGATAATGAATGAGTGAAGCAGATGAAGAAGGAAAAGGAGAGAAAAGGATTACAGACAGACGGAGATGACTTTCTTTCGCCGTTCACGAGAGTCACGTTCACGTTTCGCCAAACGGCTTGAGATCTTCCGGCAGGCGTTCGTAACAGTGTTTACACACAGGCTTCAGGTCCACCTCCACAAACCTGTCCCTGCAGGGCCACCGTCAGGGACAATGAGGGAGGAAAGAGGAGAAACAAGCGAAAAGGAGGGAAATTGGATGGAAGATTGGAAGAGGAATGGGAAAGAGAAAGGGAATGCGGTAGCATTTTGAGAGTGAAGGTGAATCGAATGGGACAGAAGTAGAGAATAAAAGAGTTAGCTGGAGAGAAAGGTTAGTAATGATCCAAAGTAGTACATCACAGCTGCCGAGAGAGCCAATTTAAAGGCACTTCTGCACAAATTTAAACACAGCTACCAAACAATCGCTAAGAGAAAAAGTAAAGAGGACAGATTGTGATATAGGCCGAGTACGTGTGTGTAAAATCACTTACTTGAGGGTGAGCTTGGTGTTACAGGTCGAGCACGAGAAGCAATTCACACACCAAGCCTTATTCAGAGCCGACACCACTGAGAGAAAACACAAAAACAACTCAAAACAGCACCCCTAGCCATAACCACTGCACATCAAAGCGTTATTTTTTGTAATTATTATATATTGAAGCTTTAATGATGGGGAACTAAATGTCAATATGTTCAAGTAAAGAGCAATTACCATCTCCTTCGATCACACGGTTGCAATGATAACAAACATCACCAAAGAGCTGCACAACAGACAAAACAGATGCTTTAGTCTCACATTAAAACGTTTCATTATCCACAACACAGCCTTTTCAGATCAAAAGAGTCAGGCATGTGTTACCTGGTTGTAGTGAGTCTCGCAGTAAGCAAGTCCTTTTCTCTCGTAATGACGGTGTCCCAGGAAAGGCTTCTCGCACTTGGCACAGACAAAATGCTGTAGAGACACACAAACACACAAGCTGTGAGCATGCCCTTCAAATAGAAAACTACCATTCAAAGTTTTGAAACAATGCTCACTAAAGGTGCATTTAAAATAAGTGTTTTCCACTGTAATATATTTTAGAATGTAATTTTTAGCATCATTACCCCAGTCTTTAGTGTCAAATTATCCTTCAGAAATCATTCTAATGTGCTGATTTACTCAAGAAATACTTCTTATAATCAACAATGATGAAAACAGTTGACTGCTTAATCATTTTATGGTGAAAACTGAGACTTTTTTTAGGATGCTTTGAACAAAGTTAATAAATGCATTTACTGTCACCTTTAATCAGTTTAGTACATCCTTATGGAATAAAAAGTAGATTTCTTTAAAAGCCATATCGTCCAGTCAACAAAGGGAAAAAAAGACTGGTATTATATTGTTTTATTTCCATTTTTTACAACATTCCTTTAAATAAACAATTCAATATCAATAAAATATTTGCTAAATAAATATGACAACAGCATGAAACATTTATTTTTCACCATTCAATACGTTTCATTTTTCAAACAATTATTTAGGAATGCAGTCAGTAATTAAGCACAAATTACAAATAATAGAACAAATCAAAGAAACACAAAGAACTACATGCTTGAAGTTTAGTACTTGATTACTGAAGTACTAAAGTAATCATCCAGAAAGTGTAATATGACTAATAAAATAAATTACCTGGCATAGCTTTCACTGCATGATTATTATATAATACACATTAACACCGATCTGATGCAGTTTGACTGCAGAGAGCTTAATTGAAGTACTACAGTTATCCAGGTGAGAGCAGTTTCTCCAGTATTATTGTTTGATTACTATTACAAACATAATAGACTGTGACAGGGCTATTGTACTGCAAGGCCTCCTAAAAAGAAGCGATATACCAGGTCCAGATCTGGTTATATACACTTAATACATAACGGATTGTGTTCGCATTGATTCCTCTTTTTCTGCATCGCCTAACATCCTTAATTAAATATTTTCAGAAAATGATGGTGCACACTGTACTAGAACTGTCACTATGCTGAACATAATTGTAAAAATCTAAATAAAATACACAGACCTCAACATGCCACTGTTTGCCCATGGCGTTGACCACACGGCCCTCGATAGGACGCCTGCAGGCTCCGCAGATCGGCACGCCCATCTTATCATGGCAGGGGAGGCAGTAGAGTTCCCCTTTCAGCTCGCGAGCGTCAACTGTCAGCTCCTTACTGTAATACACACAACCTCAAATTCACATCACTTACAGTAAATGGACACAGCAGATGGAATAATTTAGTGTCGTACTGACCCACAGTTACTGCAGTTGAAGTGGTCGGGATGGTAGGGGTCGTTTTTGAAAATGAGGGGCTGTTCCTCGATGATGGCGTGACACTTCTGACAGATGTACTTCCCGAGGCCCCGAGCTTTCTCACGGTTATGGCATGGACGGCAGAGATGGCTGGAAAAAGCAGATATGCAACCATCTCAAAAGGATGATTCTGGTTGGTAGGACTAAAAACCCAAATTTAAGTATCAGAATTGCTTAAGATGAAAGCTGATCATAGACCAATTGATTGTATGCAGCCTGTCAGTCGCACAGTCACCCCTCATTGGCTCTAAACTCACCGGCCGGCGTTCTTGACAAACCCAACATCGGCGAGCACGGCTTGGCAGATATCACAGCAGAAACAGTCAGGGTGCCAGCTGTTATTCATGGCCTTAATCACACGCCCAATTATAAACTCTCCTGTGGGAATATGAGGGACACAATTCACAATAAGCATAGTCAATAACATCACCTGTTCATATGTTTGTGTGTCTCTTACCACACTGGTGACAGCAGGGAGCAAACAACATCTGGAAATCATGCTCACAGTATTTCCTTCCCTCAAACTATGGACAGAAGGAAGAAAAATCAAACGTAACAACAACTCCAATGGGAATACATCTCAAAGTCAATCAATTGCAGACAAAACATACTGTAACTTCCAGAACTTTGAAGAAATGTCTAAACTTTCAAATAAATATATAATATACTTCGGAACTAAGATATTTATATTATTTACTTATATTTATTAGGGCTGTCAAAAAAAGATCTAATTTTGGATATTCAACGCATTTAAAATACTAAATTTGAATTTAGTTTTCAGCCAATTTGACAGCCCTAATATTTCTATTGTACAGTACATTTATTTATATTATATTTCAGGTTTTTGCTACAAAAAAATATAAGGCTACACAACAAATCTAAGTGGACCTCAGGGTCTTCCTATAATAAAATAAAAAGTAATCTATGATATTACTCTTTAAACTCTTCAAGATGAAATGCTACATGGCAGGTTTAATGCAAATACCTCATAAAAGAGCCCTTCAGGAAACTGCTGGAAACACTGTGCGCAGACGAAGCACTGTTCGTGATACAGCTCGCCGTTGCTGTTGACGATCTTCTCCGCTGGGGCAAATCCGCTTTTACACCGTTCACACGAGGCATTTGCCAGGGCATTGGCCATGTTGCTGTTAGAAAACACATCAATGTCAGGAGAAATGAACAGCCGTGACCATTAGCCTATAGATCTTACACAGCATTACGAGTCAGCTTTTTGAGCATCAAATCGGCATATTAGAATGATTTATGAAGAATCATATGAGACTGAAGACTGGAGTAATTATTCTGAAAAACAGCTTTGCATCCCAGGAATACATTATGTTTTAAAATATGCTCAAATAGAAAACAGTTTTTGTTTTAATTTCAACAATACTTTAAAATATTAGTGATTTTACTGAATATTAGTAAATTTTTTATCAAATAAATGCAGCCTTGGTGAGTAGAGACTTCTTCCAAAAAGTATTTAAAAATCTTACCAACCCAGCTTTTGAATGGAAGTATATATAACCATGTTTGACTGTTAAGTTGAATGTATAAATTGATTATATGTATTTTTATTATAGTGAATAAAAAAATAACTTTACACACTGATATATTGGCCAGACAGATTAATCTGAGGATAATTGCTCGTTTCACAATTACTGGCATTGACTTAGCCAATAAACAAAGCAAGCCCATGTTTAAAGGGATAGTTCACTCAAAAATTATTAAATTCTGAATAAGTGTATAAAAAAACAACCATCGTTTAATTTCAATTATGCATGTATTTCACTGAATATTATCAAATTGATTTGATTTCAGTATCATATTGTAATGTGTCACCCTGCTCCTGAAAGTGCTTCATGCTGATGTTTCTCTACTCAAAAATCCCATGTAGCCTGTCTGGCACTTTGCAAGATATTAAGTTTCTCCATTTAAGAGTGACCGGGCAAGACTGCAACCACTGTTTACATCACACAAACAGAATTAGTCTGCCGTGGCCTGTGGTTACACTGATCTCAAATGACTCATGGAATTTCTCCTCCATGACATCACAGGAGATGTGGATATTAGGGGATGGGGCATCTTTACAGCTTCCCCTCATTCCCTTCACCTCTGTCATCATGACGTTAAAGCAGACTAACGATTCTAAGGCCACGTTCCCTATATGGTCAAATGATGTTGAGCAGGGAAGATTTGCTTGTAAACTAACACAGCTCATATCTATAAATAGATTATTTGTGTGTTAAAGAGATGGAGACTGTTGTATGTCAGTTATTATTAAATACAAGAGCACAAAGAGCAACAGTGGAGGTCTCACACTGCTGTGCGAAGAAGTGGGAGCAGTGCCATCTGTCTGTCTGTCTGTGTGTGCATGTGTGTGTGTGTGTGTGTGTGTGTGTGTGTTTGTGTGTGTGTGTGTTTTGAAGATTTGGTTATGTCTGTGACACATTCCCAACTTATCCAGCATCTATTTAGGAAGAATATACAGGGGGTATAAAAGTTTGAAAACCTGAACAAATCATAATAAAAAAACATTAAATGTTCTTTCCTTTTTTAACAAAACATTTAATACCAAGTATTTTCATTAGTGTACTTAAGACTTTAGAGCCCCATTGCACATGCAAGTAAATATTTATCAGAAAGCATAATCTGAATATTACTCAGAATACTTTATGTACTACCCCTTAAAAGTTTGGGATCTATAATATTATTTATTTTTAGTCTCATAAGTAGTCTTATATGCATTGCTTACCCTTATTTATTTATTTATTTATTTTATTCACTTGTTAACACCATGACAGCATGAAGGCTATATTCATGACAATCTCAGGAAAAATGTACACCAGGTAGCCTTTACAATTAACAAAAATTATAAAATAAAAATATTTCAGATCTACACTAGACAAAAATTGTGACAAGACATTGTGACCAGGGGCCTTTGAATGCTTAACCCGGGCCTGCCAACAGCACCGACTACATAAAACATCTGAGAATCTTTTTCATACGGATGAGCATCACAGTTTTCCAGAAACACTGTGAAATAAAATATCACAAGTCATATTAAATAAATGGAATAATAATGTATTTAATTATCTTATAACGTATTATTCAGGAAGTTAACTACAGTATGACAGGACTTATCTAAACACTTGTGGCGAGTTCGATGTCTTTGCAGCTCTCTCTCTCTCTCTCTCTCTCTCTCTCTCTCTCTCTCTCTCTCTGAGCGTGTGTGTGTGTGTGTGTGTGTGTGTGTCAGGAAAACTCCACTAGGGAGGCTAATTAGCTTAGCATCCGCCCTCTTATCTCAATCCATTACATTTCATAGTTTTTCCACTAACGTTACACCATAACACAGATTTCACACTAACAGTTTGACAGTAGACAAAGAGAGAGGGTGGAAAAAAGAAAGATAACTAACTTAAGGTGATAAAGTACTAAATAAAACTGCAGATATCTTCAGCATCTCTGGTTAAGGGAATTCTCTGTAACATATCAAATTAAAAGTAAAAATCTGTTTCAAACATCGTACCTGCCCGTCATCTCTGACACCCCCAGCATCCCCTTCAGCACAGCTTATCCTGAGAGACGATTCAGACTTTATTCGACAACATAAGACGCCCCTCGGATCTGTTGCTTTTCCGCTTTTTTTCGTTCTATCTGAGACAAAGATGTTTTTCTTAAAAACAAACTATCCTCTCTGCTCGCTCTTCCGGGTCACGTGCTGCTCGGCCGGACTTCTGATTGGTTATATGGATCAGCTCTACAGCTATTCAGAACCTTCTAACTTTAGTTGGGTACTGTATATAATATAATACAATTTCTGTTTTAAATAGTTTATCGTTCAAATACAGATAAATACAGTTTAACCATATGTACATACAAACTATACAGATATACAAATGAGGACATTGTAGAAAAATAAAAAGAGATAGATAAAGTAAAGTGGCATAAGGCACATGGCAGATAGAGGGCAAACCAGTTAAATAAAACAAAACTGTGCAGATGCGAGTAGTGCAAGAAAAATAACAGTCTTTTATCAGACTGTCAGAAGAGGTCTATGCAGAACCTTCTAACTTTAGTTGGGTACTGTATATAATATAATACAATTTCTGTTTTAAATAGTTTATCATTAAATGTATAATTAAAATTTAAAATAATAAATATTAAGTGCTCAGTAATCACCTGGTATATTTTCTGTAACACACTCAGCCATAGTTCTTTAAACGTTTGTAAAATGACCACACAAAATAAATGTAAAGCACAGGCCTCTAAGAAACATACGTTTAATGTATATTAATTACAAATCTAAATTCATAAATAGAGACTTATATGGCATTGATTCGCGACAGCGCAAAATCCACTCATTTGAAGTAAAAATCCTCAGCCTACGGGTCTGCAAACTGTATCTCACTTGATTCCGAAAACAGTTTTATTTTGTCAAATACACACAACATGCATTGTGAAAAGTTACATTTGGAAACTATGTTGCAGCTTATATTGCATATCCACCACACGAGGACGCTAGTGCAAAAAATGAAGATAAAAAGAGCTTGCACACAGTAAATGTGAGGAAATACATCTGTGATTGCTCTGCTAGGACACCTGTGTGAAATGTGGGTAAACGGAAACATCCAAGTAATTGAGATTGCAATATTTCTCCACGTATATGTTATACGGTAACAATAAGCAAAAGTAGCTTTATCAAATATAAATTAATTTTAGTATTGTTAATCTTTTGTGTGTGTGTGTGTGTGTGTGTGTGTGTGTGTGTGTGTGTGTGTGTGTGTGTACATGTATAATAATAACCACAACAACAGTGACTGTAATATATAAAGTGATTTGTGTTATTATAACTGGAAATGTATATGTAGGTTGTGTCATTTACATATATACATGTATTGTAGTTGTTGTCTTTGTGATTATTATTATTATTATAAATGTAACTTTTTCTTTTAATAGTTAAAAAAACTCTTTAAATAATTTATCCTATTATACCCTATCATTTACACCCAGTATTTTGTATGAAACCATTTAATATGATTTTTGAAGGTGATATCTGCATTGTAAGCAGTCCAAAAAACATTGCCATCATTTGCATTTTCAGCAACAGCCGGTCAAGTTGATAAACAGAGTCAGCGGTTGATTGGCTACTTCAGAGAGAGAGAGAGAGAGAGAGTCAGTGATGTTAATGTACCCTTATAAAGAGCAGCCGAGTCTAATCTTTCTGTGATTGTTTTTAAGATATAATCTTGTACACGCAAAAAGCTGTTACTGGATTTCAAATCTCTCATTTATACATTATCATTTTTTTGGCCTCTGTGTTCTGCCCTTTATTCTGAATGCATCACCTCCCAGGTGTCGTTGTCATGGATACGCATGGATGCACAAAGGTCCATCTGAAGTTCTGGGTAAGAGAAATGCTCTGATTAACATTCAGAGTTACGCAAAAACTGTATAATCACCAGAAGGCCTGATCAAACATGTCACTGTGATGTTAGATAAACAGATTAAAACGCTGTTCATCTTAAGGTCATCACTGTTTTAGAAGAGTGTTGAGACTGAGAGACAATCATTCATCAAGTGGAACTTACAGACCAAAGTTAGGTGATAACATTCATCTTAGCAAGCGCATATTCATAAGTATATGCACGCAGTCACTTTTATGATTTCTTGGTATGTCGGTCCTTGTCAAGTTTTTCTTTTGCCTTGTGAGATTTGAATGAAATAAGCAACTGTGTTTTGGCATGTGCTTGATAATCACCCACAGAGGGGTTTTACACTTCACATGGCAGTGAAAGGGATGCTTGTGCTACAGAATATAGATACGAATCAAGATCTCTTCATGAGTGTTTTTGAAATCAACTCTGGGGGTGTAAAATATATATTGACATAACAAATAAACATTGATGCATTCATTACAGAATTAAAAAATCAGTTATAAGAGCATCGAATGTATTACATATTCATTTCATATCCAAAACATGATCAATATGTATTATATACAAAATAAAAATAATGATTTGGCCCAGTAAATTAAAAAATCAGATTTATTGTTTGTGTTAATATTCCATTATGGTGTAATTTGTTCATTCAGTTACATTTGTGTTTGCAGCTTTTTTAAACAAATATGAATCATACCAAAATGTTCAAATAAAATCGAACCAAATGAACTAATCATGATTCATAATTTGTGGTAATAATCACATAATCAAAGTGAATCACTGTCAGAGCAAATATTTACACTTACAGTAGACAGGGGCTGAACATCCACAATGATGGATAGATGGATGGATGAGTGTGATTGTGAGTGTGTTATTGGAAGTGCAGATGAAGACAAACCATTAATAGATTACTCAGCATCTCTTTCAATTAATGTAGATTTCTAAAAGTCATTGAGATGTGAGAAATTCACCGCACATTGATCTCCCATCCTGTCGGAACCCTCGCGAGTATCACACACTTCTATTCACGTCCTTATAGAGTTGTATTTTTACACCTCTCAAGTGTAATGTGAAATGTCAAAAGTATGGAAATCCCCTTCTGTTATTCACAGCATTCTGCATGGAATCGTTTTTCCTTTTTTTATGAAAAAATGGCAAATGGTGAAAAATGTTTCTTGTCTAAATGATAATCAATTCAAAACAGCATCACTGGATATTAATATAGGTAATTTAACATTAATACCGCCTTCTTTGATTTGATTGGCCACCTCAATCGTTTTTACATCAATGAATGCTGCTAGACTTTTGAAGCAGTCCAAATAATAAACATAACTTTTTGTCAGCCCAACAAGAAAAAGCAACATCAATCTGGCCTTTGAAGTTTTTGACTCTACTAAATCATAGAAATATCATAATATGTTTGCAGATTTGTAAGAAACATGCAAAGTTAACATATTTGTTTATCTGAAAAAACAATGCTACAGTCAGTTATTCTTCTTTGAAAATGTGCTTTCCATGCCGGAATCTCTGTCTCTGTTTTGGTCTGTTTAACCCGCCCACTGCCAGTTTACCCAATTGTATTTCCAATTGTATCCAGGTTGCCAGTTGGCAGAAAACACAGCGTATTTCATTTCAGTCATGGAAGGTGCGCGCGTTCCTTTTGGTGTCATCAATCTGGCAACCTGCGTGTGGGTCAGGTAAGGAGGAGGGGCCGGGTGAAAAAAGACCCTCTCCAATATTTTGGACTGCAATACCTAGTTCAACCACTTAGTGTCAATCCTACATTTACATTTATATTTAGTAATTTTGCAGACGCTTTTATCCAAAGCGACTTACAATTGGGGAATACATAACGCGATTTATCTTGAAGAGGCAAACCGACAGAGGAAGTGCTCGTAACACCAAGTCTCAGGTATTGTTCAAATAAATACAAGCTAGCAAGGGAAGGAGAGAAAGATAGAGACATTTTTTTTAAGTTTAGGATGATGTCAAGTAGTGTCGAAATACATACATACAGCACCTTTAATCTTTATGGTGGACACAGCTCTTCAGGTTCGAAAAGAAAAGATTCACAAAGTTTCAAAAGCACCCATCACTTGTTATTCTGTCTCTGAGATCTTCTGGTCTCTAAAAGTGTTACGAAAGGAGACTCACACAGAGGATTAGAATGACACAGATTACTTTTATTGAAGTCAACAGAGGCAATGGGCAAAGTGGCAGGTGAGTAGGAAGTTCAATGGAGAAGTTCACAATACTGATGAGGAATGTAATGAAAGTCTTGTTCTTACAGGAGATCGCGGATGAGACGGGTGGAGGACAGATGACAACACACCTCAGTATAACAGTTCAGGGTAATATTCACACGGAGACTGGGGAGGAAACACACATTGTAGAGAGGCACACTGGAGAAGGAACAGGAGGTAAGTACACAAACGAGGTAGGAGTATCAATGTTCAGCTGTAGTAGCAAACATTGATACGATAGTAGAAAGCACCACTGATGATGCATGAAATCTCAAAATCTTCTGTACGAATTCTAACAAGAAACATTTGTGATCTGATAATATGTATGAGATTATCATAGTGTTAAACATTTTAGAGCCCGGTATGATGTGCTTTGAATGCCGATCCATTATTTGACAATGAGATTGAGGAAGGGGTGGAGGGGGAGTTGAGTGTTGGCAAAGTGAGAGAAAGAGAGGGAGAGCGAGTGAGCGAGAGAGAGAGAGAGAGAGAGCTAGTGCTGCCAGTGTCCGTACACCACACACAATCCCAGCTCTCTGTCTCTCTTCTCTCTGCCACTTTATCCTCAGCAAGGGCTGCCCACTGGGATAACATTCTCTATCTGTCTTTCACGCGCATTAATCAGTCATTCTCTGCCTTTTTCTCTTCCTCATTATCTGACACTTTTTCTCCATCCTCCTTTCTGTCATCTTCATCTTTCATCTCCCTGTCCTCCTCCTTTATCACTTGCTGCTCACATCATCTCATAGGCTGGAGAACTCACAGGACGCTGGAAGACAGACAGGTAAGAGAGTGTGTGTGTGTGTGTGTGTGTGTGTGTGTGTGTGTGTGTGTGTGTGTGTGTGTGTGTGTGAGAGAGAGAGAGAAGTAAAATATCCTGTGCATGTTTAGACGTTTGATATGTCTGATTGATGATCATTTATAATCTGTTTTACTGTAAAAGTCTGTTTATTTCTCATTGTGTTGCTCTTTTATAGCTCCAGTTATTGTTCTTTGAAGTAGCAACTTCGTCTTAGATGTTTTAAAATGCTTTAAGAGACAAATGAGACTGTCATTGTCATATACAGTGTATATTTTAGTTAGAGTGGAAAGTTATAAAATTACTGTAGGATGCATAGCTCAGGTTGTTCTTTGTAGTTCATGTGGAGATCTCTGACTTTCTGCAAATCTGAAGCGTTTGTGACATTGATGAGATTTCTTCTAAAACTCACATGTGAGATTATCTTTGTCTCAGAGTAAAAATATATTTGTTTGTTAATGTTATAAAATTATTAATTTATATAAATCTAATTAAGAAATTTGTTGTTAAATTTCTCGAAATCTTGTAAACGCTGTTATTCTGTGGTGCTTTCTGACATTGTTTATTTGAGTGTCTGATTCGCCAAACATCACAACTTTGACTCAACTAATATTGTACATTTGTGTGCAGGACTAACTGTTTTAGAGTAAGTGTCTGTGGAAACCTATCTGAAAACAGTTATTATTTTTGTGAGTGGAACAGGAATGACATATTTCACCTTTGATGAAACTCTCCATTTGCTTTCAGTGCTTTCTATAATTAATAATTGAGAATTGAATAGGTGATATTTGTGCTATTTTAATACTAAGACTGTCCATTTCAGGTTGTTTCAGGCAGTCAGGAAGTTTCTCTCGAGCTCATCAACCAGTCAATAGACTAATTTAGAGAGCCGATAAAACCTCCTTTGAGACAGAAGGAGAAGGTGACAAAAATAGCAGGCTGAGATAAACAGATGTTTCTATACATGTCTGAAGACATTTATCTATGTGAGCAAAGTGACCTTGATGGCAATCCACTCACATCTCTTCATGTTGTATTAAGTTTTAAATAAAAGCGAAAAGCAGGTGTTTTGGTTTCTAGAGCTGGTGTATCAGTCTACCCGTGACCTCATCCTGAATTGAGACATATGGCTGCTGTCTTTTTCTGCCCTAATTTTAATTGAAATTCCACTAAGGTTAAAGCAGGCGAAGGTTTACCTGTGGTCTTCACAGATGGGCTTCTAATGACTCTAATATTCAGTGTAATCTCCCTGAAACTAATTTCTTATCTGCATCTCTGTCTGTCTGTCTGTCTGTCTGTCTGTCTGTCTGTCTGTCTGTCTGTCTGTCTATCTGTCTAACCCTCTGGCCATCAAACTGTCTGTCAATCTGACTAACTATCATACCGTCTGACTGCCATTCTCAACAACTTTTCATTCTATCATCCTTTTAACCCCATGTGTAAAATGTGCTTTTTTGTGTCTTATGACTTATTTTTTGCTCTCTTTAACATTATCTCCATCTCTGTCCTTCTTTTTTTCTCCATGTCCCCCTTTATGTTCCACCCTTTCTTTTCACAATGGCTGGAATCTCGCTGTCACTTTGACAGATCTATGTTGTGATGGATTTGCGTGTGTATCCATCTATACAGCCATAAAATATTTGTGCGTCCATTTTATGTCTCTGAGGGTCATGAATTTGGAATGGGCCCATCGGTGCTTTGTTCAGATCCATTGGGAGAGAAGAATGCAGTGAGCGGGTGTGCAGAAAACATGCGATTCCCGTGTTACAAGTGCACATTAGTGACGAAAGATTGAATGAGTGTGTGCTGTGGACCGGAGTGGAGTGTGATGTGGCCAGTTTGTGATTCATAATTAATGCTATTTTTTTCATAATTTATATGAATGGGTACAGTAGTTGGGGGCACTTAGTAATCAAGGTTTTGCTGGGGTAATTATGTTAATTGCTTTTAAAAAGGGTCAGGCACACCATTTCACATATGCAAACTGGTCTTTTAACAGTTGAAAGTAAATTAATTTATTTTTGAACTCGGAGGAAGCATTTGTGCTATTTCAGTGCTGCTGTTGTATTTAATGTCAAGTGTGTTGCCATGTTGTGAACATGTTGTGACTGCACGCTTGGGTTGTTCTGTTCAATAATTAATGGATATAATTATAATTAACATTATATTTCAGCAACGTTTCTCAACTACAGGTCTCCACTGGGAAAAGCATTGATTTGGTTGAGTCAGGTAATGTTTTGAGGGAAAGGAAAGTTAATTCTCACTTAAAATGGCTCTATAAAGAGACTAAAGTGTATGTGCATGCATGTTTGTGAGAGCGAGAATGACTTTGTGTTGTTTCCTCTCTGCGGAAATCAATCCAAACATGGAGTGCAGGAGTGCTCATTGCTATTCACACATGCGGCTGTCTGTATCATATCTTTAAATCTGCTAATTAACCTCATTATGATGCTCAGCCTGCAGGGGATCCAGTGTAAACCAAAGCATACGCTCGTACACACAAATAGATTCCACATGAAAACTTCACAAACTCAATGCATACTACTGCTTCAGTTTAAATATGAAAAGCCCACGAGTTAATAATTAATACGTTGGGTCGCCCGCAGCATCTCACTAAACCGAGGCCAAGTGGTCATTGTGGGCCAGACAGACATGCTCTAAATAATCCAAACAGACACAGACCTCTGTAAACTGCCGTCTGCCAAAAACATGACCCTTGCAACTAAGATTATGCCCTTCACCACACAGCGCACGCAATACAAGCCTTCTGTAGATTTACACAAAGCCTGATAGAAAGAAAAGAAGCTCTAAACATACAAAATCTAGTAAACATGTTTGTTTTGTGCAAGGCACAATGATGGTGGTCTTTCAGCTTTGGCAGCTCATATAAATAACTGGAAATTGCACTTATTCAAAAACAGGCTTGACTGATTCTATGTAACAAAGCATTTTAGCAGCAGTTAGGTGCTCAGAGCCAGTAGGAAGGCCCTATGAAATCTGTTTTAATTGTTCCAAAATTCTATTTAATTTTTTCCAAATTCAGTTTTCTTTCTATTAATTTTGTTCTGTATTCCGTTTTTTTCTAAGGATTCCATCTTAATGGTTTCATTAAATCCTAACTATCTTTAATCAATTGATTTTATCTATTTAAAAAATCCAGAAATACTATGTTGTGTATTTGTTTTTCTGCTAAATATCTTCTGGTAAGTATTTGTTTAAGAATTATGTTTAAAATGGATAGTTCACCCAAAAATGAAAATTCTGTCATTAATTACTCACCCTCGTGTCATTGCAAACCTGTAAGACCTTCCTTCATCTTTGGAACACAAATTAAGATATTTTTTTATTATCCTTTATAGACCGCAACACAACTGCAATGTTCTCAGGTCCAGAAATATAGCAAGCTCATCTGTAAAATAGTTAATTTGTCATCAGGGGTTCAAACATTTTACGAAGCTAGGAGAAAAACAAAAATAATGACTTTATTAAACAATTATTCTCTTCCTCATCCTGGTATCATTCATGATGCATACACGACACAAAAATGTTTCTCGTACGTTTGTAAAATTACGGCTGGTCACATGGACAATTTTACCAATGTCTTTAATACGTTTCTGGACCTGGGTTGTGTTACTGTCTATGGAGTGTCAGAGAGCTCTCGGATTTCATCTTAATTTGTGTTTCAAAGGTGATCGAAGGTCTTACGGGTTTGGAATGACATGAGGGTGAGTAATTAATGACAGAAGTTTTCAGTGAGCTATACTTTTAATAATAATTTTATTAGCAGTAATAGTACTATCATTTCATTAGGTAATATTTGGTTTCATCAAGTTAAACCGAACTTTTATTTTGATGAGTTGCTGTTTCTGTTTGTATATAGTTTATGAGAGAAAGTATGACTGATGTGTTAAACAATAAATCCAGGTTTGCTGTAAAGATGTTATCCAAAGTGCAGTCAGGGGACTGAAGCCCATGGGTCAGCATTATGGTAGTTTGTGCTTCTCAAGTCTCTTGCTTTATTTGATCACTGATATGATTTGCTGCACACTTGAAGGTTCCTGGCATCAGGCGTCATATGAGAAAGTCTCAGCATCTGCCGTGCAAAAATAAATTGTTGTAGAGTGAGATTGATTTACAGTAGACACTAAAGTGGCGTAGAGTGAGTATGTTTGACATTTCTCTTTGCTTCAGTTGATTTCTTACTAGGATCCAGTAATGGTGGACTGTAATACACTTGTATATTTTTCTAAAAATGTTTTATCGAAACATAGTGACTCTTATAATGATTATACAAAAATTATTGCAAAGCAGCAAAAGGATTTTTTTTATTTACATTATAAGCAAAATTTGTACTGTAACAAAGTTCGTAGGAAGGAAGGAAGCGGACAGGGTTGGCTCGTGAAGACTCAGGTATGTTTATTTAAGACAGATAAACTCACACAGGTGCGCACTCTGCGTCACCCGGAAACATCAACTCTCTCGTTCGTCTCCGCGATCACTCTCTGTATTCGTTCCGACTGTTTCTCTCTGACAGCTCGTGCGCTCGAGTCTTCACTCCGTCTCTCTCTGAACTGCCGTTCCACGGCGGCTTTTATCCGGTCTCCACGCCAATTACTACAATCAGACACAGGTGATCCTCATTTTGCACTTGACCCACTTACTTACCGCTGTCTCCTGAGTCTTTCTCCCGCTGCAGACTTCGCTGAACCACGCCCCCCTCGCCACATACCCCCACCGCCCGACTCAGGCCGGGAAGTCGGCTACAGTCATCTGCGTCCCCGGCCTGTGGATCACCTTGAATTTGAAGGGCTGTAATGCCAGATACCAACGGGTGATCCGCGCGTTGGTATCCTTCATGCGGTGGAGCCACTGCAAGGGGGCGTGGTCCGAACAGAGGGTGAATTCCCGTCCCAGGAGATAATAGCGGAGGGTGAGGACCGCCCACCGGATCGCCAAACACTCCTTCTCAATGGTGCTGTACATCGTCTCTCTTAGAGAGCTTCCGACTGATGTACAGCACCGGGCGCCTCCTCACCCCTATCTCCTGGGTCAGGACAGCTCCCAGCCCCGGTCCGGCGTCCGTCTGCAGCAAGAAGGGAGAGAAAAGTCAGGAGAGTGTAATAGCGGCCCGCCACACAGAGCAGCCTTTACCTGGGTGAAAACCTGCTGGCACCGCTCCGCCCACGGGACCGTATCTGGGACCTCCTTTTTAGTGAGGTCAGTCAGCGGGCTGGTGAGCTCCGAATAGTCAGGAACAAACCTCCTGTAATATCCCGCCAGCCCCAGGAACTGCCTCACCTCCTTTTGGTCTTGGGTCTCGGGCAGGCCGCAATAGCTGCCGTCTTATCAATTTGGGACGCACCTGTCCGTGACCCAAGTGGAAACCCAGATAACGCACCTCCACCCGCCCAATCGCACACTTCTTTGGGTTGGCCGTTAGTCCCGCTCCCTCAGCGCTCAGCACCTCCCGCAGGTGCACCATGTGCCGCTGCCAGTCCTGACTGTAGATGATGATATCATCCAGGTAGGCAGCGGCGTATGTGGTGTGCGGTCGGAGGATTTTGTCCATGAGGCGCTGAAAGGTAGCGGGCGCCCAACCCAAACGGAAGCGTGACAAATTGGTGCAATCCAAGCGGCGTTGTGAAGGCTGACTTTTCTTTGGATAACGGTGATAAGGGGATCTGCCAATATCCTTTAGTTAAGTCCAGCGTCGAATAAAAGCGGCGGTACCCAGCCGATCAAGCAACTCGTCAACCAGCGGCATTGGATAGGCGTCGAATTTCGACACCGCATTCACCTTGCGATAATCCACGCAGAATCGGACCGAGCCGTCTGTTTTCGGTACCAAAGCGATCGGGCTTGCCCAGTCACTGCGGGACTCTTCTATTACTCCCATCTCTAGCATCGCCTCTAATTCTGACTGGACCACCTTTTTCTTGTGCTCCGATGCGATACGGCCCGGCTGCGCACTACCACGCCCGGCTCGGTCTCAATATGGTGTTGAATAAGGTTGGTTCGGCCGGGCGAGAACACGTCCGCATAAATTCTCTCTGCAACCGGGCTACATCGGTGACCTGGGAGGGTGAGAGTGATCCCCGGGGCCAGAGGGAGTGATGGAACTTTGAGGCTCGCCTCTGGCCCGAGATCTTCCTCGTTACCTACTACCGTCGCCAGCATCACCGGCTCGACCTCGTTCCATTTTTTAAGGAGGTTGAGGTGAGAAATCTGGCGTGCCCGCTCCGATCCGTTCGAACCACCTCATAATTGAGATCCCCTACCTGCCGTGTGACCTCAAGCGGTCCTTGCCATAGCGAGTAATTTGGAGCTAAGAGGTAGGGGAGTAACACAAGTACTTTATTTCCGGCGTGAAATGCGTAATCTGGCCCCGATTGTATAGCCGGCTTTGCTTGTCCTGGGCCTGTAACAAATTCTCCATGGGGTTTGTTCTCAGGTCCAGCACATGCTGAATTTCATTTTACTCTCGAAGGTCCCTCCTCCCAAGTCTCCCTCAGGACGTCCAAAACCCAGCGGGGCTGGCGGCCGTACAGGAGCTCGAAGGGGAAAACCCGTGGAGGCTTGCGGGACCTCGCGCACAGAACAAAAGGGGTTCCAGCCATTTGTCCCAATTTTTGGCGTCTTCGTGAACGAACTTTCGAATCATTGTTTTCAATATGCGATTAAATCGTTCCACCAGGCCGTCCGTTTGTGGGTGATAGGCGGCTGGTGCGAATCGATTTAATTCCCAACAACTCATAAAGTTCGCGAATGGTTCGTGACATAAGCGCCGTGCCCTGATCGGTGAGAATCTCTTCGGGATTCCCACCGGAGATCATACTAAACAGAGCCTCCGCTACACTCTTTGCGGAAATGTTGCGGAGCGCCACTGCCTCCGGGTATCGGGTTGCATAATCCACTAGAACCAATGCAAACCGATGCCCTCGTGCTGACCGTTCCAATGGCCCGATGAGGTCCATACCAATTCTTCGAAGGGACCTGCATTAGCGGAAGGGCGCAAAGGCGCTTTTGGGGAGGCCGGGGGATTCACTAACTGACATTCACGACAAGCCGCACACCACCGGCGTACATTCTCGTGAATGCCCGGCCAAAAAAACCGGGCCATTAAACGGTTCAGTGTTGCTGCTTGACCCAGATGCCCTGCCATAGGATTACAGTGAGCCGCCTGGAAAAGCATTTCCGGGCTTTTTGGTACCAACAACTGGGTTGTATCTTGTTTTGACTGGCGTCCTGCGTCACAACCTATCTTTTAATATAGCAAAATAGGGATAGGAAGGGGCCGTGCGGACTGGAGGCCGGCCGTCAATGGAACGGACCTGGTTGAGCGCGTTTTCAGCGACTCGTCCTGGGACTGCTCCAGGGGAAAATCATCACGCTCCGTGAGGATTAGCCTCTCGACGCGCTCCGTTCCCCTGGTGCCGCCTCAGCGGGTCCTGGCTCAGCCTCTCCCGTTCGGCCGCCTCCCCCTCCGGCTTCTCTTTTCCGCAGGAAGCATCCACACACAAAACTCCCAATAAAATTTTAAACGCCCCAATTGGTTCCCAAAATCAGCGGATGCGGAGGCGGGGTTAACTGCCACCTCCACCTTATGCTTTTGCCCCCGAAATTGGATGGTTAACAGCACTACTGGGTATGTCACCACATCCCCATGTACACACCTCACCCGAACCATGCAGCTCTTATCCAATGCCTCGGGCTGAATTAGGCTTTGATGGATCGAGGTCTGGTTACATCCTGAATCCACCAAAGCCCAATAAGTACCCCCCCTAATACTCACAGGTATTTGGTACCCGCCAGCTTGATCGGGGGCAGCCTGTGGGGCGTCCGGAACCCGGACCAGTGTCCCCACCTCCATTACTGGACACCGATCGATAAAGTGGCGGGTCCCGCCAACAGGCCGGCCCAGGCTTCCCGCCACCCTAGTGGCGGGAAGTGGACAAGGAATTGGCGTGGAGACCCCGGAGGAACGGGAATGAGCTCGGGCTGGCTGACCCCGCCTCCCTGGGGTGGGCTCTCCCGGCCGCCGACTCCGGTGCCGGTCCTCCTCTCCATCGCGGCTGGGCTCGCTGAACCACGCCCGGCACGGGACCTGGGAAGGAAGATAGGGAGACACAGAAGGGAAGAGAGAGAGAGCGGATGGTAGGGGTTCGCCAACCCCATGGCACGCCACCATCTGGTCCTCGGCGAGTTGGATGTGGCACTGGACCCTGCGTCTTTAGGGAGCGCATGAAAACTGCTCCAGCACCACCTGGTCGATGACATGGTCGACGCCGCCTTCCCGGCCAACAGCCATCTGTGGCAGGCGTCCCGAGCTGGTGAGCCATCACGGCGGCGGCCGTTCTCCCCAGCTCCAGTGAGCAGCGCTGGCGGTGCTGCTCGGGGCTCCGGCCGACCCACTGGAGGATGGCTCGTTTCAGGTCGTCGTAGACCAGGAGGTTCTGGACTGGCAGCTGCTGCGCCGCCAACCTGCGCCTCCCGGTTAGCAGGGGATGAGGCGCACTGGCCAGTCCGTTTGTGGCCACCCACATGCCGCGCGGTTTTTTCGAAGAGGTCGAGAACGCCCGGGTCATCCTGCGGCCCCATCTTCTGTACCGGCATGTGGGTGGGCGGGGCCGGGACTGTTGGATTCTCACCGGCCCAAACCTCCCGGTCCATCCAGCTCCGGAACAGCTCGCGGTCCTCCCGCTGGTTCTGGACGAGGGCACAGAATCTCCTCTCCTGGTCTGCCCTCATGTCCATCAGCGCTTTGTTGTTCTTGGTGGAGTCCCGCTAGCGACTGGATGACATCCGCGAATGGCGATCCCGATGGAGAGGACATGATGGCAACGGCGTTCCGGCTTCCTTTCCTGGGTTTCGGCACCAGTGTAACAAAGTTCGTAGGAAGGAAGGAAGCGGACAGGGTTGGCTCGTGAAGACTCGGGTATGTTTATTTAAGACAGATAAACTCACACAGGTGCGCACTCTGCGTCACCCGGAAACATCAACTCTCTCGTTCGTCTCCGCGATCACTCTCTGTATTCTTTCCGACTGTTTCTCTCTGACAGCTCGTGCGCTCGAGTCTTCACTCCGTCTCTCTCTGAACTGCCGTTCCACGGCGGCTTTTATCCGGTCTCCACGCCAATTACTACAATCAGACACAGGTGATCCTCATTTTGCACTTGACCCACTTACTTACCGCTGTCTCCTGAGTCTTTCTCCCGCTGCAGACTTCGCTGAACCACGCCCCCCTCGCCACATGTACCTTTTTATATGCATGCATGTTTTTAGTTTTAAGTGTTTGTTTCATCTGATGTAATTTGCATGCATTGACTATATGTTGTGTTGCTTGCAGCATAGACGGTTTTCTTCTAATGGAAGTTTTTTTGGCATAACATTGCTCATTTACCATGTAGACAGGTACCATATTAAGGTTCTAAACTGAAAAAAATGAGTATGATTTGCTTTAAAACAATTCATAAATAGCAAATCTCACAAAAAAATTGGAAGAAACTTCCACTATCACATTAAATGAAAAGTGACGTTTAAAAAAAAACTAAAATTGTATTTTCTTTTAACAGAAATTAAATAAAAATATTTATGTATTTTACTGCGTAAGATGGTAGATACCCCAGTAACAAGGTGTTGTACTAATTTAAGGTAAAAAAATAATAATTCAGATTATTTTATTTTGTGACAGTTTAGAATAAGAATTGCCTTTGAGATGCCTAACCTAGTGTAATTCAATTGATGTTCACATCTAGCATGGAACAAACACATCTATAAGTTTCCTCTGTCTTATTCTAAAGTTGTATTTTCTCTATCATTCTAATTGAATGTTACAAACCAGAATACTAGACAGCAGCATTCTGCTGTTTGATCTCAAAATACTGCTGTGGAACGTCCGATGGAGAAGTCCAGGACTTTGTCAAACTCGCGAAGTTGTGCTTGAGTCTGAGAACTGTAGAGATGATCCTGCAGTGATGATAGAGAGGCATCAAAGGACCGACAGCACCTGATTCTGTCCGGCCCTTCAAAGCATCACCAGCATCAGAAGTGTGGTGTCCACACCAGCACTGAGGGGTTTTCTTAGAAGCAACAGAGTGACTTTGGAAATCCCAATGCATGTCAATGTGACATAATATATATTGTGGCATTGTGAGAGGTAGGGTGTCATCAAAGTGTGGATTGCTTCACAAATTGAGTCCAGGCTGAGGTCAAGTTATAAGTTTCTTCCTCTTTTTTCTATCATCAACCTTGTCCAGGTTCTCTCCACATTTCCACGTACACACACAAGAAGAATCAAAGTCCCTTTGTTCCCAGCTCATCGGCAGCTTTTTTCCTTCCTTTTGGTAACTGTAGTTCGCGACCAGGTGGCCATCTTGGTTTAATAATAATAATAATTTATAATTATTATTCCATCTTGGTTTGGCCAGATTACAGGGGATGGCCATCTTGGTTTGTAGTCCCCATGCTGCAGCCATCTAGATGGCACCTTCCCTCTATAACACAACCTCTCACGATGCCACTATATATATATATATATATATATATAGTGGCATCGTGAGACTCTTATCATCGTGAGATATATATATATATATATATATATATATTAGACAGACCCAGCGGTTTGGGTTACTGCCAGAAGATTGGGTTAAACATTTAACCCAACTGTTGGTTGAAAACAACCCAGCATGTGTTCTGTCCAATATTTACCCAGCACTGGGTTGTACTTAACCCAGCATTTTTAGAGTGTATATTGTATCTTCCTCTATATATATGTTGTATTTTTTGTTTTACTTTATTTAATTGTTCTATACTTATCACTAAATCCGAAGGACCGCTTCCCAATCTATCAGTGCTAGCTCACAGTCTAATCTTTCATAAACCCACAGCCTTCACAGACAAAACAAGAAAGCTTTATAAAAAAACAAAAGACATTGACATTTGTCTGAGCATTCCTCTCTGTTGTGAAAGTTGAGGCAGTGACTCCAGCTCTCATAGATCCTGAGCCCAGCTTTCAGGCCTCGCGGCTAAGCATTATAATGGGACTATGAAGAACAGATGAAAGAAAAGAATCAAAGACAACTCAAAAACATGTTGAGTTTGCTTTAAGTGAAACACTTTGAAACCCACTTCCCGGGATGTTTTTATGCAGAAACTCTCATTAGTGTGGCACACATGAAAACAACAGTATTTCAATTTGTGTCAAAATTAGCTCAAAGACTAATAGACTCTCTGTGTGTCTTCCCCTGTGTCTTCGGCTTTACTGCTGTAAGCCGTTACTGTTTGTCAGATGTTGAGATATTGAATGATGGATGCTGTCACTGAGAGATCCTCAACATGTCAGTTCACTTTCATCTCAGCTAGAGAAGGCATAGATCCTTTATTTTTGATGCACTCGCACAAGGTCCAATATTAGATTTTTGTCGCACTGGCCAGTGGAGGGTAAATTTAATGACCATAAATCTTCCTTACTGGCCACACAATTTTATTTTACATTATTTTTAATATTAAAGCTATATTTCCATCCCTTAGGCAATGAAATTATTCCACTGTTTTCTCCAGTGCATGTCACTGTGTGACTCGCAGCATTGAGATCTCTACTGAAACTATATCTGACACTTGATTTTGTTCCTCATATTTTCATATTGGTGGTTTAATCACTTATTGTTTGTTTATAGTACGACCAGCAGGCAGATTTTTTTTTTTTTGGTCCTTGCTTATTTTCTTTAAATAAATAGTTTGTCAACAACAGTAGTTACAATAATAATAATAGTAATAATAATAATTTATTATGTTGTTATGTTGATGTTGTTGTTTAATTTATTGCTTATTTTAATAGTGCTACATTTATTTTAAATTACTGTAAATACATATATTTTTATTATTATCACTGCAATAAACATATATTAGATGCTGTGTTATGTTAGACATAATTGTTCATGTCCTTTTCATCAGTGTTAGACTATCACTTAATCAATTTTAATTCAACCATGAATTATGTTGCAGTTCCTATTAAAAGAAAATATTAAATTTTACTTGCATTTGGTGTCCAGTGAATGCTAATTGAGGACCCTGAACGTCATACATGAAGTGGACTGTATTGAAGCCTGAAAGCCAATTTCAGAGCCCTTGGACAATGAGCCCATGCACTCGCTCCATTTCCCATACACTTTACCAATTAAAGGTCTACACCTCCTCGTACAAGAACAGATGTTCAATCCAGCAGCTACGCACAGCTCTCATTTGAACCCTATAGAAACTGTGTTTATTGATTCTTCAATTTCCACTTGTGTTCATAAGTGTATGTGCGACAGTTTCCTGCTGAGCCGGTGCTAGTTTGGCCGTATATATCTGCCATATGCTTCCTGCTGCAGAGCTCAGGGCCACAGCAGGGTCTGTGTCCTAATTGAACTGCAATTGATTGCATACAATAAGTCGTCCAGCGCTGTTACCTGATCTGACCAGTCATGACTTCGTTCCACAGGCTCTGAGATACTTTTTTTACAAGATAAAACATGAAATTGATGCATAATTAGGAACGCACTCACAGAAGAACCATATCAAGTGAAGCAGAGGAAACATACATACTCAGTGACGTGGATTAACACTGACACTAAAGTAATTACCCATGTAGCTGACGCCATTGATTCTTGGATTTCTGTCTTGTATGTGAACACTACTTAAAGACAACAGGAATTTTACTGGCCTCACTATCCTGTTCTATAACCAGGTTCTGGAGGGGAAATTTATATTTGACCTTTTTATTTCTGAAAAACAAAAACACAACAAAAAATTATTTAAAACGTATTTTAAAAAATCTTACATTCTTTGGGGTAAGTTATTTATATATATGTGTATTAATTAATACTTGTATTTAGCAAGGATGCATTAAATTGAGAGTAGTACAATCATTTATAATATTTAAGAATGCGAAGCAGCTAAACATTTTTCAAAAAATTTAATTCAATTTAGCCATTACAAGAATAAATTATATTTTAAAACATAAAACTGTCATTTTAAATTGTAAAACATATATCTATAATATATGATATTTCAGGGTTTTTCATAAAAAACTTCAAAAACTCAATGAGTAAGAGTAATTGTCAAACTGATCTGAACATACAATTGCATAAACACTGCACATTTTAAAATATCATAGGAACAGAGTATCTCAGTGTTTCCAGGTAAAACCTAGCATCATTAACCATGCACTAAAATGCAATTCAATGCGTAGTCAATATGTTTGCATTGTGTGAAAGAGCATTGTTAAAGGCCAAATGAGCGTCACTTGAAAGTGCAGCCCTGTGGATCCTTTTGAAATTGCTCTCTCTTCATTAATGCGACCTATGGATTTGCACATTAATTATGCATTAATAGAGAAAATAAGATCTCCGATTTATAAAGAGACAACATCAGTGAGAGCAGCCGCTGCAATAACGCAAGATTAGCTCTGCCTCTGTCGTTTTCTAGGATAATTACTACAATATACAGCTGAAGCAAATGTTAAACAAAGGTGAGTCTTGTTGGCATTTAGCTTGGATATCTGAGTTCCTCCTCAGCAGAAGCGTGAAAACTCAAATCTCAAGCGTGGGAGATGCTATGAAGGAAGGGTGAATTTTAACGCAGGAGTTAAATGTTTTAAATGAGAAGCGTTTCCAAGGCTGGTATTAAGAAAATGTCATTGCACTTCTAATGGGTGAAAAGTGATTTCAAGTGGTGAGACGCCCTGCAAACCCACCTGAAAATTACTGTGGAGATGAATGCTTGCTATGAATAAACCTGAAAAAGCCTTTTAAACGCATATGTATTAAACGACTTACCTTGAAACACATTGCCCAGAATAGACCTATTAGGAAGGGGGTGTTTGTGTCTAATGGTGCCTGTTTGCTGGAGATTAAGAAAATGTGTTCATTATTATTTTCCTTACAACCTCTCGACCCTCAAAAACAGAGCTGAAGATTTCTAGGTTTAATGAAAAAGATGCACCCATTTAATCAGCCAAACACACTATTTAATTAAACTTTTCAGTGGATTCTTGAGCCCTGCAATTCCTCAAATCAATCCAGTCTTCTTGAAAAACGAGTGTTTTAATCAGGCAGCCGTTTGTAGATTGCTATTTCTACTTTGTGTGCGTGCGGAAGCATTCGAGTCTGCACATGTGTGAGAGCCCGTGAGTGAATGGAGTCCTGTCGGAACTGATTAGCTTTGTAATTACTCTCCGGTCTCCGGTCAGCGCTAACAGACGTGTTTAATGCTCTGCGTCAATCTACAGTCTCACGATGAAACGAGCAGGGAATTCTGAGATAACAGCACAGCTCTCGAAGCTCACTTCAGCTGTGACAGGCTTTTCAAACTGTATGACAAAGCTGAAGCAGCTAACCAAACATTTGGTGCAGATCCAGTCAGTGTTGTAGTACTGCTGAATGGAAATTTTTTGGATGTAAATTGGAGTGATGTGGGGATTATGGCAAAGGGAAAAGACAGATGTGGAGGAATTATCTCTCAGAAACATCAGGGGAAATGGAATGGGAAGTTATGGAGCTGAGTAGCTAAGTAACATGAGAGTATTGGAAGCTGAAATAAGAGAGGTTTGCAGACTATTACAGCCAGTGAAGCTTCAGTAAAATGCCATTCAAATGTGTGTTGTGAAATGTGCGGTTGGTGTTATTAAATAATGATAATTAATTAATCATCATCATAAAACTATAGGGATTGGATGTCACATCATCATTATTATATTTGACATTTTTATGCATTTAGCAGATGCTTTTATCTAAAGCGACTTATTTTTATTCAGGCAATACATTTTTTTATCAGTATATGTGTTCCCTGGGAATTGAACCCACAACCTTTTGCACTGTTAACGCAATGCTCTACCACTGAGCCACAGGAACATGATATGCATGATATACATACACATATTTACACACATGCATAAAAGGTAAAAACAGTGAAAACAGTAATATTGTACAATATTATTACAATTTAAAATAGTGGTTTTCTATTTTAGTATATATATTTTAAAATGTAATTTATTATTGTGATGCAAAGCTGAATTTTCTGCATCATTACTTTAGAACAGCGTTTTAAATGTTTTCAATAAATCAATATAAAATATAACAGTTTTAAATGTCATATAGTATTAGAAAAAATATTAGCTTTCTTTTGAGTTGACATTTTATTTATTTATTATAATGTATTTATTTATTGTCATTCCACACTATATTGTACAGCACCATACCGTTTAGCACTGAACCATATATGCCATGCAATACTGTTCTATTCCAAACCAGATCATCATGGTAGTAATGGAGCTGTACATACAAACAGAAACACACAGTTTATAGGCACATTTGGACTGAGCTGAGGACTTCTCTCTTCCTTCTGAGAGGGTTAATAGTCTACTGTTTGTCTGAAACGGATGTTTCAGTTCAGATCTACACTTATTAAATGGATCAGTTAAGTAAGTGTCTTCTCTCTCTGTCACTATACAGTATTTTGTCTTTATCTCGTCTGCTTTTTATCACCTTCTGTCTGTTCTCTCTTTCCCTCCTCTTCTCTCCAACCTTTTCTTCTCTCTCCTAAGTAACGGATTTGACATAGCGGGAATGTGGCAGGCGTAATTTAGCTGAGTGGAATCAGCCAGCTCTTTGTGCAGCATAGCACCGAGTGTCCTGTTCATCTCTTTAAATGTTCTCCTCGAACAGAGCTCACGCTTCATCCAGTCAGCTCTAACGAACCCTTCAAGAGCCTGCATGGATATTTCTCCCCCTCAGGAAGGTGTTTATGTGTGCCTTAGAGACAGGCGAATAAAACCAGATAAAGAGGGAGTGAAACAGATACGGAGTAGGGATTTCACAGGTTTAGCTTTTCGTGTAAATGTGTTCAGTGTCTCCAGGGACGTATTCTTCTGCTTCTTCTCACTTTCTCTGATTGATTGTGCTAAAACTTTTATACAGAGATTTTAAACCAACATCTAGGTAATGAAGCGCGTCTGGATCTGTGGCTGGAAGTTAATTAGCACTGTACATAATCATTGAAATAGAAGCTGAAGCACTGGAGTTTTGTATAAAAGCATTTTTATATATTATTGCATAATATTTCACCATTTTGACTTTTAGGTTAACCTCAAATTTAACTTAAAATCTTAAAAACGTAAACTTTTTTAACTTTCACTTTTAGTTGCAATGGATTGTTTGATTAGTAACCGTTGACAGAACTTTTGCAGAGCAAATTAATTATGTTCTTGAATTTTATAAAAAATCTAAAAAGCTACTTTATGAGAAAAAAATTGCTATTTAGGTATAATCTATATTGAAGTTACCATTTTAATTTATTATTATAATTCATGAACTACTTGTTGCAAAAACAAACACTGCAAAAACTAATGTAAGAGACATCAAAAACAATTTCAAACAACTTGAAATGCAGGTTGCACAAAATATTTCTGTGAGATTATAATATAATTTGTCTTTGGATAATATTTGATATTTCTTTTGACAATTGTTATTGAAAAAAAATATAATTATTATCAATAAACGTGAAAGGTCCTAAATTGTAGGATGACTTGAGTGTGTTGTGTTATGTTATGTTATGTTATGTTATGTTATGTTATGTTATGTTATGTTATGTTATGTTATGTTATGTTATGTTATGTTATGTTATGTTATGTTATGTTATGTTATGTTATATATGTTATGAGCGATATACCGGTACTATTAACCGGTAGAAATTTGTCAACTGGCAGAGATTTTGGACTATCATCTCTATAGTGGTAACATGCTCACATGACATTACTGTGCTACGTGGTTGCGAAATCTTATCATGTGCACATGTTTTTAAGTATTGCGGTTTAAATCAAGTGATTTTAAGCTGTTAAAATGCCATCAGCAGCGAAAGAGAACTCATTTCACTATATGCGTGCTCTGTCTGAGAGACTGATTCTCAGCACATATGAAGATGGTGCTCATAGACTGCGGGAGGTTTTTTGCCACTTTATATGCCTTGAACAGTTAAATACACATACTTGTATGAGTAAAATGCCCATCTTTGCATTGCAAGTATCCTTGTAAATACAGTAATTTTGGTCTTAAGTGAAAGCAAACGGCAGAGAAAGAAAACAGTATGTAACAGTAAATTGGATCCGTGCAGCTCTTAAAGTGACAGCAGTCTAATATTTCTGTCTCTGTCATGTATGATGATCAAACAACTAGAAAGTCTCATTGCTCTTGATTAAAGTTACAAACGTGATTTAGTCAAGAGCAATGAGAGACTTTCTCTTTAGTTGTTTGATCATCATAAATGACAGAGACAGAAATATTAGACTGCTGTCACTTTAAGAGGTGCACGGATCCAATTTGTATAAAGTAATAACATTTATAAAGCACTGCATATTTTTCAGTGTTTTATAAATGTTATTACTTATACAATGTATATACTGTAGCATTCTTATTTATTTGTTGCCATGTTGCTTGTAATTAGCTTCTTATTCTTATTTAATCACTGAATATTTACTTGACTTTAGTGAGCTTGAGTTTTTTGACAAGAATTATGACATTTCTACGGTGTCAAATGTTTGATATAAAGACCTTATTTAAAGCAAAAATAACCATTTGATATCATCACCATGAAATAAAATCACTCCTATCATGAAATATTTTTCCCACCCCTAGCTTGATGGATAAATTATTGTATACTTAGATTAAAAGAGGGTCTAGAAACTAAAATTTGACAGACTTTGACCAATGAAGTGTTCTTCAGACCTCTTGTACCTGGTGTCTAATTTTCTACAAAACATAAGACATCTACATAACGCTTTAAATATCTAGAACTAACTAACTAGCTATTGTGTATATTTATTCTTTGCAGGTTAGATGCCAACAGGCTGACAAAAGATGGCATTTCTGAAGGGTGAGATTACCTTCGTCTTTTCCCTGTGGGCTTCCCTTCTTTATGTAGCACTCATGTCTCTTCCACTGGGGGCAGAGGCACCAAAAAGAAGCCAGTACATCTGGAAAACAGGTCAGTTACCAATATTTCCAACATTAGCTTTTTTTTTCTGGGCGACAGAATGAAATTAATTTGTGTGGCCCCTAGTTGAATTATGAGTGTTTTTCTACCACGATTAATTGTTTCTGTCATCATTCACTCACTGTCATGTTGCAACAGTACAAACCTATATGACTTTCTTTCTTCTGTAGAACACAAAAGGGTCCCTTTTGTCCCAAAAAGGGAAGTCTTTTGTCAGACCAAAGCAATCATATCATAACTTGAGAATATAGCACACAATATACTTTTATGCTGCTATTTTTGGATTCTAACACCCCGGTCCTCATTTGCTTTTAAAAGTGGCCAAGTTCACCTTTCTGAGCTCTACAGAAGAAAACAAAAGTGACATCATCTGTTTCTTTAACAGTGCACAGGGTAAATCTTCACACAGACTTAAATGCAACAATTATTTCAAGGTTTTGAGAAATGCTAAACTCACAGCTTGTGTTTGTAAGATCCATCCACAGAATGAGACTGGCAGAGAATTCTGTCACATTTCTGCCGTTTCTCTGTGTTCAGATCCAGTTGAAGAAGTCACTTGTTAGGATTGCATAATCAAATGTGTGAATGACAGTGTTTGGTATAGTACAGGCAGTTGAGAAGCAAGGTAATGCAAATTTCTGGTTTGCATTTGATGGAGGAGAACAGAAGTGGTAAATAAAAAATAGGTCAGGTTGGATATTGATCCTTGTTGTCGCAGATGTGGGATCAGCAGGCATGTACTGTATGTACAGCACTTCAGAAAACTGTGAGACCATCTGCCTGTGTTATCTGTGAAGTCTGATCAATCTTATATCCAGCTGGAGTTGCACTGAGAATTCCTCATGTCGCCATGGCAACAATTGTTAAGTGTGAGATTGACAGCTCGCAAAGAACTGAAGATCATTACTTGGCCTATTAATGCTGTCCGGCACATCCAAGCTACTGTGAGCTTACATTTCAAGATGCCGCAATTAAGCACTTCTCCAAAACGTGTAAGAAAACATCCAGCATATGTTTGTGAAGACCTCAGGTTCATATCAAGAAACTGTCATTCTCAATAAATAAATACAGAAATGTTTCTCTGGCTGGATGCAGGGACCAAGTTGTGGGAGGTTTAGGTGATCTGTTCAGATGACATTATTCCATGAGAAAAAGATCCAGTAACAGGGAGAGGAAGTATTCGGACGGTCATGAGCTCTGAACACGGAGGCCACCAAAACAGCCTTTGATAGGGTATGTTTAGCATATTTATTTTATGTTGGTGTTATACTTTTAAATATTTTTTACTATGCATTTCTTTATGTGTAAAGCATTTTTAAAGAAGAAAAATTATATATTAAATAGTGCATTTTCTCATATAATTAATTATGTTTTTTTTAAAGAAATACATATTTTTATGACTTCTCAACTTTCTATTCATCAAAGAATCCTGAATCATGCTTTTCACAAAAATATTAAGCAGCACTTAAGAACTGTTTTCAAAATTGAAAATAATAAGAAAGGTTTCTTGAGTAGCAAATACAAAAAAAAAAAAAAATGACAAAAATAGAAAATTCTACTTTGACATCACTAAATTGCATTTTTAAATATACTGTATTAAAATACAAAACACCTATTTCAAATTGTTAAATATTTCAGAACAATACTGTTTTTACTGTAAATAAATACATAAATGCAAACAAATGCAGCTTTGGTGAGTATAAGAGACTTCTTTTCAAAAACATTTAAACATCTTACTGACCCAAAACATTTTGTTTTAGTATGTTTATATTTCAACAAGATTAATTATATTTAAAAAAAATCAAAATAAATATCACAGTTTTGTTTTAGTAGATGTAAACAAGTTGAATATGGCCTCCAATTGACATTCTCGTTTAAAAAGGACTCCCTTATTGTAAAATTCAAACTTCTTGCAGAAGTTTTGTGTGAAGCGGTGGTCAGTTCTCGGAGACTGTGTGTGGATCGAAGAGCAGCTCTGCAGGGCCACAGGGGTGATGATTCCTGGAATGTAAAATCCATACTGCTTTCATCCTGAAGGAGTGGGTCCACTTTCGTACTGCCTGTGAAGAAACTCTTTTGTACTCAAGGTCTTATTTTCTTCACCTATTTTGTGCTTAATTTAGTTCAGTTTCCCTCTTCTGGAAATGAGAAAGCTGTGTGCGGGCAAGAAAGCTAATTCTTGAGTTTGAAGCACCCTGGTGACTTGAAAACCTAATTTTGAACCTGTTTCCCTGGAGTTCTTCTATCTGACGTCACAAGCTGGACAGATAATGACCGTCTCGCAAAACAAGAAGATGAAAATTAACCTTCAAGAGAGAGATGAAGAAGGCTAGCATAAGGGGGTCTCGTAACTAACAGACATACACTCTTAAAAATAAAGGTGCTTCACGATGCCATAGAGGAACCTTTTTTTCTAAATGGTTCCATAGAGAACCTTTAACATCTGAAGAACCTTTCTGTTTCACAAAAGGTTCTATGTGGCAAAAGAAGGTTCTTCAGATTGTAAAAAGGTAAGAAAGAGATGGTTCTTTAAAAGAACCTTTGACTGAATGGTTCTTTGTGGAATCAAAAATGGTTCTTCTATCTATGGCATCGCTTGAAGAACCTTTTTAAGCACCTTTACTAAAAGCCACAAAAGTGCTTTAATGCAGGAATTACTTTCATGCATCAGCCACACTCAACCTTTTCAGCTACACTCTTCATACATAAAATGCAACTCACAAGTGCTTCACAAGTGCCCTGGGATTCACTTTATATGGTGAAAGCCCAAAGAACGCATCCCCATGATGTTAAAAAATGCACAATATATGTTGTTGTGTTTTCACATGGCATAAACAGAACCAAGAATGAAATATGACTGCTTATATGATAAGACAGTGGTGACCTCTCACACTATAAACTCTGTAAACATGTGTGAGGGTTGCATATGAGGAAAAAAGAGAGAGAATCTTTTTCTCCTTTTCAGTTAATCTTTTTTTCTATTGTATGAAAGTGCCCACAGAAAAGAACGGAGCACTTCTTCAGCAGTGAATTCTCTGTTTTTCTTTTGTTTTCTGTTTAATTCATCAATTTCTCTAAGTACTCATTTCTTTCATTCTTTTGGTGCGACTGATTTACTGAGAAACCAGCACCGTGTACAGATGTACACACACTCATAGAGCCTTTCACAAAATCATAGTTGTGGTCATGAGATGAATAGGATTCCTGTTAAATCATAAGTCATTGTTCTCATTGTGGAGTTCGCATTCACAAAAGACTATCAAAAGGTTGGAATTACATAGAGAATAGAAATGAGAATTGCATTATCTTCATGACCTTTGTCTCTGACTAACTACATTTCTTTATTTCATACAGTACTTAGTAGCTCCAAAGCGTATACAATTTCGCATACATTCACAGGAAATGCATTTATAATTATATAAATAGAGTTCAGGGCTTTGGGCTCTATTGATTTCCATTTTATAGACAAAAAGTGAAAGTAAGTCATATGCTTGGAACAATACGTTTTGGATGAAGGTACCACACTTTAAAATTGCATTGCAGGTTTTAAATGATAAAACAATAGATATGTTGCTCAAAATGGAAGTACTTGAACATTTCAGTCGTCAGATGTTATTGGAACGTGTTCACACAATAGTTACTGTAATGTACTTCATTTGCAAGGACACTAGTGTACCTTGACAGTAAACTCACGGCATTCATGTTTTACATTCAAGCAAACAAAAATATGCCTCAGAATCGTTGCTTTCCAGAGCAAGATCCAAAGCCTCTCACATTTACGACACCAGAATCCGCCAGTCCTAAATCCAGACTCCAACCAAATTGTGACAAGCCAAAAACAGCTCTAATTCCTTTGCTAAAGCATCTGTGAAAGGCAGAAAAGCACTGTAATTGCATCTGTGACCATCAGCAAGTAATTAATCTGTCATGTGCCCTATTGTTTCACCCAGAATGCATCCAGAACGTGTGTGAGTGTCAGACTAGAACATTTCTTTGTGCTGTTGAGGGATGATTTTGCCGTCTCCAGAGACCTGTGGGTCAGGAAATGTGTTTTCTTTTTGTATGTGTAGAAAACACTAATGGCCCTGACACTTTCAGACATCATGAATATATCATTTGATTTATTTCAGCATAAACAATGGTTGCAATGTTGAGTCATGCTGTGTAGCATATGTACCAATGCACTTGTTCATTAGGCAGTAGCCAATCTCCAATTATACTTAACTCTCTAAATCTGCTAAACAGAATGTGATTTGGTTTAGCATTGCATCTATGTACATACTCCTAGTCATCTGTTTTAACATAATTGTGTAGCATAGCGTCATGGAATCTAGCAATAGCATCTACATTTCTGAAGTCACAATAGTTACTGGCCTAATATCTGGTTTACACAGATAATATTTTTTAATGTATAATACTTTACCGTGCAGAAGTTTCTAGGGTAGTAAGTTTTAAAATTTTTGCTAAAGAATGGAATATTATCCAAGGGTGTATTACATTCATCTAAAGTGACAGTAAAGACATTTATATGTTGCAAAATGTTACAAAATATTTATTTTACAAAACTTTTAATTAATCAAAGAATCCTGTGTTGCAACGCTAAAAAATTAGCAGCACAACTGTTTTCAACATTGATAATAATAATAATCAGCATATTAGAATAATTTCTATAAGATCATGTGACAGAACTGGAGTAATGGCCGCTGGAAAATCTGTTTTACCATCACTGGAATAAATTACATTTTAAATTATATGAAAATAGAAAACCGTTATTTTCATAATAATATTCACAAGTTTGTACTGTATTTCGATCAAATGAATGCAGCTTTGTTGATCATAAGAGACTTTTATCAACCGTATCAACCTTAAATGTTAGCATATACTTTATTTAAAATATGAATTGTTCTCAGATGCTTACATTTTGCTTAGTATCACATTATATAAGAGCTTAAGATCTTGTTGATTATAATGTATGCTAACATATTTCTAAGAATGAGAGTGATCTACTTTTGTTGCAGTACCGTTTGCAGTATGGTAATATCATTGCACTAGAGCACTAAAAAACTTTCCACAGCTGTTAGCTTGATATGTTTATAGGTTTGAGAAGACTTCATCTCAGAGTATGCAGCTAACAATGCTAAAGTCACCGTTTAGATTGCCTGGGAATGCATGTGCTGATTAATATGTATAACTTTGCATTGTTTAAAGTTGTTTTGGACTAGAAGTATCTGCCAAATGCAAAAAGAAAAAATGGAAAGAGACCAATAGCTGTTTTCAGCAATAGCTGTTGTGAGGTGATACAGCGGTACAGTGTTGTTGTTTGCCGGAGGTCTTTATAATGGAAGTACAGCCACTGAGGAATCCCATCATAGAGGGAACTCTGGGAGGCTTGTGTGTTGTGGGTGATTAAAGCTTTTGAAAGTTTGAATAGTGGAAAATAACCTGTCTCGGGTGTGTTTGAACCAAAGCATCTGATTGGCACTAATGAAATGCATCCAACAGTGGAGGCCGATGGGATTTGCCTGAGCAAAAAAAAAAAACACCTGCAGGAATGAAAACCAATTTCAGTTTTCACTCAAAATTAGCTTTTTCCAAGTTAATAGAAATTGATAACGTGGATTCTCCCAGATAAGATATCACACTTCAAACTGTATCTCTGGCTTTATGCTGCCAAAATTGAGTAAAACCACTCCCAATCTTGCCGACAGTGACTTTGCTTGTGATGCCCTGGGAGTGACCTCATCCCATCTCACAGCTATAAGTTGCTGTGACACCATGGGACAGGGTCCTGCTCGTATCTCAATTCTGTTTCTGTCTGCCTGCCTTCTGCGTTTCAATGATGACCACATGAGAGGCCGAGGGAGATAAAAGATCAACTCCCCGGGAGGCACACAAGTCAATCTGAAAGTGTGTGTGTGTGTGTGTGTGTGTGTGTGTGTGTGTGTGTGTGTGTGTGTGTGTGTGTGTGTGTGTGTGTGTGTGTGTGTGTGTGTGTGTCTTCCAACAAAATGTACCTAAAAATATTTGGATTCTTTAAAATGTCAATGTTGTTGCATTAGATATCAGATTACCAAACTAAGAGGCATTTATTTATTTTAAAGACAAATAGCACATTTTCACAAAATTGGTGCACTGCAAAAACACTTAATGATTGCAAAATATTTGTGGATTATGGGTCATTTCTGGGATTCTATAATATTTCAGTCGCCCTGTCCCCAGTTTCTGAAGTGGTGGTTTACCAAAATCAATTGCTTTTCACAATAATGCCCATTATAATGAATAAAAACAAAAAGCTGAATTTTTATCATTTTTAGCATAAAATAATATCTTGTCTGTCTTTAACAACAGGTTTTGTCAAGTCCCTGAGGCACTTCACTGAGTTGGTTCTTAGAAAATTATTAACAGAATGTGCATAGTTTATATGATTTTTGGCAATAATGTGAGCATTTATTTGTATTTCTTTCTTTGTTCTTTTTTTTAAAGCAAAATATTTGATAAAAAACAGACTTTAAAGTTATGAAAGTCTGAGCTCAATCCCATCACACAAGCCATTCTTCATCCATAATAATTTAGTCTCCCCACATATGTGACATAATTTACCAGAAATTACATCATCCAGGTCTCTTTAATAGTGGTGCAGAAAATGGTTCGTATTATCATATTTTTCATTGATATTTTTGAGGCGTATTATAGACAGGGAGGGTACTGTCAAGCTTAAAGTTGCTGTAATATGCGCATGATGATGGTGAAGATGGTGAAGTCATGCGCATGACTTCACCATTTTCACAAATTCCCTTTTTTTTGCACAGAGAAGTTAATGATATTGTTTTCAACACTTCGAAACCCATTTTCAAAAGTTTGCTTTGACGAACTAAATGAACGGCCAAAACGCATACAATATTTTTAGTTGAAAATTGTGTTGTGTAAACATACTGAGGAAAAGTACTGAAGACTGGAGTATTGATGCTGAAAATTCAGCTTTGTATCTCAGGAATAAATTACATTTTGCAATATATAAAAAAAAAAAAGCTATTTTATAACATTCATGATATACTGTTTTTACAGCATTCATGATCAACTAGCCTTGGTGAGCTTAAAAATCGTACCAACCATAAAGATCTGAAAGTGTAAACCAAATCAATATCTAATCTTCATAAGGATATTAAAAAATAAGATAATGTAATGGATATAGATCTGCATTTCTGGTAACATGGTTTAAACTATCTTCCGGTAGAAAGGTAGAGTAAATGTACCTCTCTTCAGATTTAAAAGCTTCACATTTTCCTTGTTTTTCCATTTTCTCCCCCAAAAATGTCAGTTCAGACAGAGAACAACACAACAACAACTAAATATATCTATATATATATATGTTTCCTGTTGCTTTTTCTCTCATCGCCTCAGTTCAAAGCGATTATTCCCACATCTAAAGTCTTTAATCAGCATGCCATCCATCAGAATCCTGATTAGCCGGGAGATCTCTGTAGGACAGGTGTCTGGGGTTACAGTTTTACCTGAACCCCCTGCCACCGAGTAAATTGATATTTGAGTAAGGAGGATGAGCGCGAGGACGAGCAGTAACTAGCACGCTGTGAGGACCGACAGTCTAATGATCAAATGTGTGTTCAGCTTTGACTGACCTCGGTGCTCATACAGTACTGATGTCACCACATATGGCTCTGTCACATGGTTTCTGCCTGCTCCGTTGTGCATTGGGTGGCATTAGGAGGATGGCAGGTCTCGTTAGTGACCTCACCAGTGGTGTAACGAGGAGAGCATGGCCTTTGACCTCCCCTGAGGAACAGCAGCAATGATGTCAGACTTTTACTGTCTGTTTGAAGCATCTGCTCCATCTGTTCCCATCGCTTCTTTGTCTTTCTGTCTCCTCATTTCTAATAGGGGATAATGGAAGCGGTTGTAACACGTGGCAAGTTTTGCTGACTTTGAATTGAAAGATTTATTACTAGTTAAGTAATTTAACATGACTGATAACAAAGGATTTTGTCATGACTGTGAGGTCGGAAACAACTGTAAAGCTAGTTATAAGTCAAACACATGCTGTAGGCACATATAGAATTATTACTATACTAAGGAAAACAGTGTTCAGTAATGTTAAAACATTGATATTATTACTCTATTATGTTCTTTGTAAAATATTTTGTAAATATATTTTTTGGAATGTGTAAATTTTTTGTAGTTTTATAGGAATAGTTTAGGTATAGTTACACATAGTTATATGTAAATACATTTATTTTGAAGCTGTGATTTTCTAACTTAAATTATGATATATTATGTTATATTATATTATATACAAACGTTTAGGTTCAGGAAGATTTTTAATGGGTATTTTGTGCTCTTAGGCTTTAATAAAAAATACAGTAAAAATACAAATATGTTGTATACATATTAAAATTACAATTTATTTGAAATATAAATATTTGATAACATTATACATGCTTTTATGGTCATTTTTGATCAATTTATTGCACCCTTATTCTTTATTTATTTATTTATTTATTTATAATATGTATAATTATTTTTAAATAAATCTTACTGGCCCCAAACTTGTATTGTATTCTTATTTATATTATTTATAATTAATATTATATGATATTATATTAAACACTACAAGTTTAGGTTCAGGAATATTTTTTACATTTCTGAAAGAAGTCTTAGGAAGCAATGCAACAGTAAAAACACTAATATTGAAAATATTACAATAGCATTTATTTGTTTATTTGAAACTAAAATATTTTAACATTATAAAAAACTTTTAATGTATTTTTCCTTTTCAAATAAATCTCAATGATCCCAACCTTTTAAATGTTCTGTTCTGTTCTGTTTTCTATTTTATTATAATATAATCTGTTCTGTTCTATTCTATTCTATTTTATTATAATCTGTTCTGTTCTATACACTGTTCTAAAAGAAATGGATTTGCAGAAGCCTGTTAGATTCCCTATTTTCATATTCTTAGCAGGTTTCAAAAAACTGATTTTTTGCATGTTTTTTTTCTTTTTTCTTCCAGTTCATTTCTTTTGACAGCACCATTCTAAAATGATTAAAGATGATTATCCTTCTTGTGTGGCGGAATCCACATGTACAATATTTCTGTGCTAACGTGAGATGAATAGCGGCTCATTATTGTGCCTGTTTTGGGTTTAATAGACAGTGATTAAAATAGCAATATAGTTCACTTCATATCCTGTCTGCCTCTCCTTTTCTTTTCCTCTAGGTGTATGGGGTGTATGTGTGGCCAATGACTGCGGTTCGGTTGGGCTCCAGAGTCGCTCGGTGTGGTGTGTCCATTCTGAAGGCTGGAGCACACATCAGTCCAATTGCTTTCCATCTGATCGCCCAGTGCACCAGCGAGTGTGTGTGAAGATGTGTGAGTGGCAAAAGGATCTGTTTGAGTGGCGCTTGTCTCCTTGGGGCCCCTGCACCCCGAGTCCTCTCCTCCTAGCCAGTCGATGTGTGACCGCTCAGCGTGGAGTACAAAGCCGAGATGTGGTGTGTGTGAAGCGTACCAATGGCACCACGGTGAGCCAGCATGTTTGTGAAGCATTTTCCGCAGTGCCGGAACAAGAACAGGCATGTTTATTACCCTGCCCAATCGACTGCGTCGTCTCCGCCTTCACCCACTGGTCCACCTGCAGTCGCACCTGCGGGTCGGCCCTCCAGCAGCGCACCAGACACGTGCTGGCAGCACCCCTGTATGGAGGAGCAGACTGTCCCAGCCTCACCCAGACACGTCCCTGTAACTATGAGAAAGCCCACCCTGCCCTTTGTCCCTCCGACCAACAGGAATATAGTTACAGTTTGTGGGTGGGGCCCTGGAGCCCTTGCAGACTTAAAGGGACAGCGCCTGTTGGAAAGACGACAGTGGACTTTGGTTTTGGGCTTGATGGGAAAAAAACAGTCAAAGCTTCATACACCATCAAACGCCACGCTGAGATTAATTACCATCAAAATCATTATGATGAAAGAGGCCACAAAGTATCCTGGGAAATCACCATTGGCTATCAGACTCGGCAACTGCGCTGTACGAGGAGTGATGGGAAAAACGCCATGCTAAGGTGATAATTCTATGAATGTAGAAATGAACGGGTGAATGAATTCATTCATTTATTAACCCATCTACCAATCAATCTAATGTCCATCAATGCACAGATTGATCAGTCAGTGAACTCATTTATTTTATTTTATTTCTTATATAATGCCTTATTTTAATTGTATTAATTTTATTTAATATTTAATTATTTAAATTGTTTCATTTGATTCGATTTTTGTTATATGTTTTTCATATTTTTAAATCACTTCGTTATTTCTGTTTAGTTTTTATACTTTTCTTATTTTTATTTCTGTTATTTGTCTTTCTATATTTAGTTTTAATATTTTTTAATATTTTTTTTTTATACATTATTTTGTTTATGTTGTAGATTATTTTCACTTAGTTTAGCTCTCAACCCAGACAGGGTGATTCGGAACCCATGACTTTTTACCAAAAAAAGGCATATAAAATATTGATTTCAGTTTAAATTGTTTTATTATGTAAGAAAAAAGACATTGTGAAGTGAGTCAAGAGACATGAAACTAGCACAACTATGTAAGAAATTGGCAATTTTTTTCAGTTTAGCGTTGCAAAAATACAACAAAGTCCACCGACTGCTGCAATTAGTCAGAATGAAGAGAGAGTTGAGTAATAAAAGCTTTTTAAAGAACTAATGTAGATTGACTGTGGTCAAATAGAGCTTCAATGAGGACTCATTACTGATCTAACCATGAATAAATGATACAGGCCTATTAGCAGACAGTTATGCAACAATGTTATGCAATAAATTTACTTGTTTTATTAAATGCCTCCCCACAGTGAGGATATTAGAGTCTTCTGTATGAAGCACTGCATCCTGCGAGTGCAGATGGATTCACGTTTTATCATTTGATGCTGTTTGCATCAAAGAACATGCTGATATTTATGTATGCATTACTGGTTACACTGTCAAATAACAGATTCTATATTTTACCTTCTGTTGTGGGCGAGACAGAAAAGAGAGAAGACTTTCCAACCATTTATTTTTCCAGCTGAGGGAAGATCCAAACCTGGCTGTTTATTATAAATTTTTCATTAGATTTTAATGGAAATAGTACTTGTTACTCCTAGAAAACTACAATAATAAGCTCCAGAGAGAGCGCAGGACTGCCGTGTGTTGTAGTGAATATGATAAATGAAGAAACCTTTCTGAAAATAGAGCATGCTATAGGACAGCGGAAATCCAGTGACACAAGTAACCTGTGTTTTAAACCATGTTAAACGTCTTATATAGGGTTTTCTGAGCACACACATCCAAAGCAGAAACACTAAGTTCTCTTTCATGTCTTATTGACCTAAAAATGTCAAATACACACAAGTTTATGTTAAAAACACATAAGTTAAAAAACAGTTATGGATTTTTATCATAATAGGCTGGCTGTGTACAGACACTACCAACACATTTATGTTCAGGCAACATGTAAAAGGGAATTTAGCATAATAGGTGCCCTTTAATGTTTAAAAATGTCCAAATAAATCTGAATTTAAATATCCCGCCTGAGTGGGATGTGTTTTAATTCCCATCACCAAGTGAAATGTTCAAGTGTTTTTACACATTTGTGCATCAAACTCATCCCAGTGAAACACTGTAATATTATTTAATCTAATTCTTTGCTTTCTATTTCATGACTAATGCCTTTATAATAGTATACTGAAGATTAGCACTTTGTGGCCCTCTATTTAATTAGAATCCACTAATGTTTATTCAGTGTCAGTTCAACTCTAAAACAAGCATATTTGCAATCAATATTTTGCAAGCAATGTTTTGTTGTCTATGCAGTAGCATCAATGGTGTTGCCAACAATAAAATGCTAATGCTAGTCTTTATTTGTCTGCATAATAAATTAACATAATTGTATGTCTTCAGATTATAAGATTCCCCTTGTGGTTTGCAAACTTTTTCGCATTCGTATTAAGTCAGACTAAACTTCTGAGTAGATTGAACACCCACGGATTTCATAGTTTGCTTTTGCTTGTTTTCGATGCCAAAATATTCAGCGAGAATCAGCAGCAACGATAAAGCCTTGGAGAGTTCGAGAGACAGCTTGAAAAATGTTCTGTTTATGTTGCTACCTTTTTTGTCATATTAGCCAGAGGCTAAATGCATGCCAGCAGCTTCAGAACAGGCAAATGAGCCCTTTTTTTAAGTTAAGGCGATATATAAACATGAAATCTTGTGAAAGTAACTGGTAATGTAATTTTTTGAGTTGTGATCTCTCTCTCACTCTGTATACACACTCACCGGCCACTTTATTAGGTACTCCTGTTCAATTGCTTGGTAACACAATTGCTAATCAGACAATATCATGGCAGCAACTCAATGCATGTTGGCATCTAGATGTGGATGAGGTTGGTATCTAGATGTGAAGACAACTTGCTGTAGTTAAAACCGAGCATCAGAATGGGGAAGAAAGGGGACATTCTCGTTCACCATTCCTGGCCGGTGGAATGATCTTCCACCCCATCCGGATACTGGATCCCTGTCAATCTTCAAGCAACAACTGAAAACTCATCTCTTTCAACACTACTTGACTTTAATTAAAGATTAAAAAATTTAATCTTTATCTTTCTCTCCTTCTCTTGCTAGCTTGTATTTATTTGAACAATACCTAAGACTTGGAGTTATGGGCACTTCCTCTGTCGGTTTGCCTCTTCAAGAGCCGCTTGATGTATTCCCCAATTGTAAGTCGCTTTGGATAAAAGCGTCTGCAAAATGACTAAATGTAAATGTGACTTAGAACGTGGAATGGTTGTTGGTGCCAGATTTGCTGATCTACTGGGATTTTCACGCACAACTATCTCTAGGGTTTACAGAGAATGGTCCGAAAAAGAGAACATATCCAGTGAGCGGCAGTTGTGTGGACGAAAATGCCTTTTTGAGGTCAGAGGAGAACGGGCAGACTGGTTAGAGATGATAGAAAGGCAACAGTAACTCAAAAAACCACTCGTTACAACCAAGGTATGCAGAATACCATCTCTGAACACACAACATGTCGAACCCTGAAGCAGATGGTCTACAGCAGCAGAAGACCACACCGGGTGCTGCTCCTGTCAGCTAAGAACAGGAAACAGAGGCTACAATTCACGCAGGCTCACAAAAATTGGACAATAGAAGATTGGAAAAACGTTGCCTGGTCTGATGAGTCTCGATTTCTGCTGCGACATTCAGATGGTAGGGTCAGAATTTGATGTAAAAAACATGAAAGTATGGATCCATCCTGCCTTGTCTCAACAGTTCAGGCTGGTGCTGGTGCTGGTGGTGGTGTAATAGTGTGGGGGATATTTTATTTATACACTTTGGTTTAGAACATATTTTGAACATATCCATCCCTTTATGACTACAGTGTACCCATCTTCTGATGGCTACTTCCAGCAGGATAATGCACCATGTCACAAAGCTCAAATCATCTCAGACTGGTTTCTTGAACATGACAATGAGTTCACTTTACTCAAATGGCCTCCACAGTCACCAGATCTCAGTCTAATAGAGCACCTTTGTGATGTGGTGGAACGGGAGATTCGCATCATGGATGTGCAGCCGACAAATCTGCAGCAACTGCGTGATGCTATCATGTCAATATGGACCAATATCTCTGAGGAATGTTTCCAACACCTTGTTGAATCTATGCCACGAAGAATTAAGGCAGTTCTGAAGGCAAAAGGGGGTCCAACCCGGTACTAGCAAGGTGTACCTTATAAAGTGGCCAGTGAGTGTATATAAGATGGATAGAGGAGAGCTCAACCAGCCAGTTAACCCAGTAAAGGATAGCAGAGGGCCACAAAATATCAATCATCTTTTTACAGCAATATAATTCTTCATTTTACAATGTCACAAAAATGGGGGGAAAAATAAGATGACACTGTAAATTTCCTTCTCACCCCCAGCCTTTGCGACCATGACAACAGCCCAGTGAACTTTCGTTCATGCGTGATGCCCAGAGACTGTAAAGTGTCTGATTGGTCACAGTGGAGTCCGTGTTCAAAGACGTGTCGGACGTCTGACCAATCCCCTGGCTTCAGAATCAGGAGCCGCAGCCTGGAGAGAGCAGCCATTGGTGGAGGAGAGCCATGCCCCACCCTGGAGGAAAAAGCAAACTGTAATGTTTTAGAAGACACTCTGCCACTGTGCCCAAGGTGAAGAGACAGCATTGCCAGAATTGTGCTTCCAAATCTTTTCAAACATTGTAGTTCTTAAACTCAACTTGAAAATAAAATTCGCCATAAATGCATGTTATTGATTCTGTGAATGATTAACCCATGCTTAGGTTTAATTTCTTTAAAAGAAAATTGACCACTTAACTTTTAATCAAATGTTTTTTGTTTTGTTTTGATAATCCGTTTAGCTTGGAGTCATGTCACAATATAGAAGAAAATATATGCTGCTACTTCAATTTCATTTTGACTTTGAAAAGACTGAATAGATGACGCTTTAATTTGACTTCAAATGAATGTTTTTTTAATTGGCTGGAAATGCAGGTATGATTGGAGGGTGACCAATTGGAAACCATGCCAGGTGACCCCACTTTTGAGTCAGCAGGACCATCGCCATAACAATACCAACATCCTGTGTGGACGTGGGATCCGAACCCGAGAGGCATATTGTGTCAGGATCCATGACAACACAGTGCCATCCCATAGTAAGAACTAGCTATAGATTATTAACATAGAAATTTGATTGAGTTATGTTTTCAGATAACATTTAGTTTTTGTACCATGGTAGTATCACAACATTTATTTGAAATCATTTTATGCGAGTATGATAGTCATTCAGTACTTGGTGAATATCAGTATACCATGGTCTTACTCGGGGGGGCAACACGCCATCAGTCAATTAATATTCATGAGAAAAGATGATTAGGTGGCACGTGCACTCCTTGTATTTTTTATTTGTTTTTACACAGTGACATTAAATTGACCAAATGTGCCAGTAAATATTTTTCAGTTTTGTTTCTTCTGTTTATTAATCACAGAATCCTGAAAAACATAACAAAGTTTCCACAAAAATATTAAGCAGGACAATGATAACAATACACAAGCAGTATTTTTGAGCAGAAAATCAGCATATTAGAACGATTTCAGGATGGTGACAGGAATTAATGAAAATGTAAAATATATTAACATAGAAAACAGTTATTTTAAATTGTAATAATATTCCACAATATTGCTGTTTTACTGTATTTTGTAAACAAATGCAGCATTAATGAGTAAACACATTCAAAAATCTTACAGACACCATTTTTTTCATATTTTACTGTATCATTCACAAAGAAGGCGATTCTAGTATGCATTGAAATAAACTCAGTGGCAAACAAAGTCAAGTTTAGTTGTTTAGACTTATGCATCATTCAGTACAAAATGTAATATACAATGATTAAAAGGTTTCAATCTAATTGCAAAATTCTATCTTGTAAATGTGTGCAATATAGATTTATGCTTGTTAGATTATTGTGTCGTTAGCTTAGAAAGAAGAGTGTAAATGTGTGGCCTATGTAGCGCGATCCAAGGCATTTATAAGATTTCATTTCAGTGAGGATGATGCCTTGGAAGACTTCCTGGTTTTGGATCAAAGCACTAATAATATATCCATCTCGCGTTACAATAAACGAATGTGATTAGCACAAATGAGAGTCTTTTTTTAAACATTGACGGCATAAACATTGTGGGGAAAAAATATGTTCTAGATTGCTTTCATTTTATTTAATCCTTCATAGGCTGTTGAGTCTCAGGGCAGAACGCTACGGGGGAGACTTAGTTTCCTCTGCATTTCAGTTTTTTATTTAAATGGTAATATTTGGCCACACAGTGAGAAAGTCAGATTTGAATTACATTTATTTATAGTACAAGCTTTTGTTAGATCTTTAAAATGCATTTCATCTAGTGTTTAAAATATTCCACTTTTAATGCTAAATCTCTCTCTGTTTTTATTATTAGTGAATCGGCCTGTTGGCAGGAACTTGTGCACCGGGCCTTTACCGCTTTTGGCTGAGTCTTGCTTCATTCCCTGTCAGAAACACTGTCCCCTCACGCCTTGGTCACCCTGGGGACCCTGTCTCCATGACAACTGTTTGGAACTTCAAGGGAGAAGAGGTGAGAGACGAAAACATCCCATCAGACCAGATCACACATATCCAAATCTAAATCACACACACACCCCTGTCCTTGGTTTCTTTTCTCAGTAATATAAATCATGTGTGAATATCAGACGTATTTCTGACCCTAAGCTGTGGGGCCGCATACTCAGCTGTGTTCCTCTATTTAGACTCGCTATAAACACCTTTTTCTTCTCTCCTTTCCTTAATGTGCTTATATATTTGGCCAAGATATTTGACTGTTGCGCTGCTTATTTTACCAGAGTGTGGGAACCGTATCTGCAAAATCTTGGCATTGATCAGGATTACTGTTTGAGTCATCGCTGAGAGTTCTTTTCCTTTGTTATTTTGCATGCGTACACCTCACTTACAGGTTTCAGGGTGAGAACTCGTTCTGTAATTAAGGAGTCTTCCGTGGAGTCCGACAGTTGCCCTCATGTCAGTGAAGCGATGACCTGCGATGACCCCGTCTGCTTCCAGTGGCGAGTGACATCACTGGGGCCCTGTGTTCCGCAAAATGGATCGTGTGGCCCCGGATTCCAAGAACAGACTCTGGAGTGTTTGTCTGCCACAGGTATGCAGCTCACGTTTCCTTTTCCTTCCCTTTTTACTGGAATAGTTGACCCAGAACTGAAAAGTCTGTCATCCTTTTCTTACCTTCAAGAAGTTACAAACGTGTATGACTTGCTTTCATTCATGGAACACAAAATTAGTTATTTTGTAGAATGTCCAATATGCTCTTTTCCATACAAAGAAACTAAAAAAGCACCCTAAAAGTATCATGCAGTCCATATGATTTGTATATTTCCAGTCATTCAAATATTTTATTTTATGTTTTAAACCTTTTGTAATCTGTTGTCTAATGTTGTAACAATATCTACATCATTACGTACAATCTTTTTGCATTTTATATGCTAAAATCTGTATTTTTTTTACTGCTCCTATACAAACAAACATATATAAATGACCTGATTTATTATGAAATGTCAATGATATTGACGTCAGTTCTGGTGAGCTGAGTCTTAAGACACCATATTTGAATGCATGCAAGTGAGAATGTTTTCAGGAAGTAGCAAAACTATTTTATGGCTTCAGAAGAAAATAGTGAGGCAAATGTGCTACTTTTATGCTTTATGGACTATACTTTTATAGTGTTTGTTGTCATTTTTGGAGCCTAACATCCCCCATCCAACACTTGTTGTTGTTTTCCTTTACTCAGCAAGGAACCATTAAATTATTCAAAAGTGGCAGTAAACGCGTTACATAAATGTTGTTCTTTTGAACATTCTATTTATTAAAGAATCTTGAAAAGCTGTTTACAACATTGATAATGTTTCTAGAAGGGCAAATCAGCAGATCATGTGACACTAAAGACTGGAGTAATGCTGCTGAAACTTCAGCCTTGCATCACAGGAATAAATTGCATTTTAGAATATATTCAAATGCAAAACATTTATTGTAAATTGCGCAAATATTTCACAATATTGCTGTATTTACTGTATTTTTATCAAATAAACGTGGAGCCTTAAACTTATTTTAAAAACATTTATAAATCTTACTGACCACAAACATAGACATTGTAGAATTTTGGCAAAAATATCTCCAGAAAAATCTTTCTTAAAAACAGCATGAAGGTGATTAAATAAGGACAGCATTTACAGAACTATCCCTTTAATTATCTTCCTCATTCCCATCATTCTTCACCTCCATCCCTCTAATTACTTTCAACCTTCTGTTATCCCCATCCTCAAACTCTTCAGCGATTAGTTATTTTTACTCGCATAAGCAAATGATCAGCTATCTTTTAATCTCCTCTCCTCCCGGCGGGCGTGTGGCATATTTCTTATCTGTCTTCTGTGCTTCTCATTGAGATGAGTTTAAGATGCAGTTTTGACACACAACTGCCAAGCAGCCTTAGGTGTCCTCTAAGGTCTTTCATTGTAGCGTCAATCATCCACGCAAGTGCCAGCATCTGTGTTGTCCATCAGTAGCAAGTATAAAGTGGTCTTAAGGGGTTTACAACTGTATTTGAAATATGTCCGTCTGTGGCTAGGCAGTCGTCAGGCATGGATGCGGTGGAGCTGTAATTTTACATCCGACACACATATCTACATTAAACCTGACAGCATCATCTTCCCAGCATGCAGTTGGGATGTTCTGCAAAATGCAAAGTGAAGCTGAAATGCCAAATCCATTAAAGCTGAAGTGCAGTTGACTTAAAGTGATAATGTAGTCTTGCTGGAAATTTGAGTTGTAATCACTTTACACTCGGTTAAAGTCACCTTATCTGACGTTCCACAACAACATTAGATACAAAATAAAACTAAACATCCCAGCTATTCAATGTGAGTTTACAAATCATACACTAGATTTGTACATTTTCTGATGAAAGTTTAGTTGGTGTTTTCTGTACTGCCATGATGATAAAGTACAATCCTATATATATAGATATACATATGCATATAGTTACTATAGTGCTAGTTTTGATCACATTACTGTGCATTTTCTATCAATTTTTGAATGGTTGCTGTTGGAAATTGCTTATTTGCCTTAGCAAAAAGCTCAAAGTGTAGTTTTGCAATGGCCAGACATGGTTCACAGCTTCATTTGCAAAAGTTATCACTCCAGTTTCTGTGATCTGACTGCAAGTTTGATGTTTATGAAGTAGCATGCGATAGCATTCTGCTGTCTATCAGCAGTTCTGGCACACTGGCACTTTTTAAGACTCTGGTAATCACTCTGGAAAATTGCTTCTTCTAACAGTACAAATAGGTGAAAAAATCTCCCTGTCTGCCATGTGAAAAGAAAATGAAATAAACCCTTATAACGTAACAGGAAAGTGGTGATTACAGGGGTCAAAAAATACATGTTAAGAGCTGTGCATCTTCAGACGAGACAGTCTCTTTAAAATAAGAGCTGTGTTAGTGCATTTATATCTTAGGCAACGAATACAATTCAGAGAGATTTATTTTAAGGCCTAACATGAATTGGAGAAACGTTGCCCTTCCTGTATCTGAGATGTAATGAAGAAATGAACTATTGCTGCTCAATATCTGATTCTCAGAAGAGAGTCTGTCCAGACCAGTTAGGTTTATTATTCACATTTTATCTTTGTTCTTTTATCTCACAAACAACCTGAAGAGCATGTTCCAGTTGATTCTGTGTTTGTGTATATTTGTTCTTTCCAATCTGAAACATAAAAAGATCTTCTGTGAGATTGTTTTGTATATGCGAGTTAATCTTTCCTCGCTGAGTTATAAGCTAATTTACTTTACTTTTCTTTTCTTTTCTTTTCTTTTTTTCTTGTTCAAAACATATACAATTGTGGTTAAAAATATGTGCATTATAAGAAAAAGATGAGTCTACTGAAAAATTATTTATAATAATATATATTTTTTATAGATATATGCTGTATTTTATTTTGTTTTACCATTTTAAGCATAAAACTAACAACATTTAGTTAGATTAATGTTTTAAAAAATAATAAATTGCCACTGAAATGTTCTTTCCTTCTTGGTATTAATGTATTTTTGCAGTGAAGCAGTTAGGATTCTTTCGAGTATTTTCCAAAGTGAACTGAGTGAAGTTTAGCGCTAATGTTTCACTGCACCATTAATTATCAGATATTTACTTTCAAGCTGTCTGTTAATTAAAAAAAGTGCCTTAATGTTGTCCAATCATGGTCTTTGAGAAAAGAATAGAGCAATCAGAGTGCTATTAAACATCTTATTTGCATATTCTTCTACTTTAATTAAAGAAAAGTGATTGTTAGGTGCGAGATAAGAGGATTTTCCTGTGCTTAAAACAAGCCATGATCATTATTTCAATGTTCTAATGTTGTTTCTTGGCAGTAAATTTAATTACATATTTCCCTTGTTGTACTCGAAGAAGATTGTTATTAAATAAATATGCTTGTTTATTGGGAAAGAATAAGTGTTATTTAAAAAAACGGTGAAAAGATAAACATTATACATTATGTCGATATAAATAACATAAGAAAACCACTGAGAACAGGGACGTTTTTTTTCCTGATTAAATGCATTTAACAGAAATGTCTGCTTTGCTCTTTGGATTACAGGTGATCCAGTCCCTAATGATCAGTGTTCAGGAGATCCTCCTCCAGTCCGGCAGCCATGCGAGATGCCCTGTCCTGGGGACTGTGTACTGGGACACTGGAGCCCCTGGACGTCCTGTTCCCAGTCCTGCTCCAGTAAAAACCAGGAGGGAAAACAAAGTCGCTCGCGTCTTGTTCTGGCTCTTCCTGGAAAGTGTGAGCTCAGATTGAACATTTGGTTCACAAGCATTTAGTTTGTACAATGTACTTAGAACACCAGGCCAAGTGAACAGCGCACAAGTTCACAATTTAATTATGATACTGATGATATGGTTATGTTTTGTCAAGTTATATTGAACACTCAAAGAAGATAAATAAAACAAAGCACAAATTAGGAAAACATGTTAGAAATGTAACGTTTCTAGCTGTTGCAGAAAAACTGGGTACAACAGCCCTCACATACTGGGCTTTATTTAAAGCCCTTCTTTGTGACTCTTTCGATTGAATTATTCAAATGCCTCTTTTTAAACTGTAAACTCTGATTTACCCTGAGTCCAAATCTCTAATCCCCATTTTAAAATGACGTTCTATTAGTCTGTGTCCTGTCATCCCCTTATTTCATGCTGGTGCCCATAAAGCAGCTCTTTCCAATGAATTATAGATGCTTTCTTTATGACACATTCACCAGGGACATATCCTTTGTTTGACCCCTCAAACATATGGCCCTTCATCCTTAAATATGTGTGGGTGTGTCACCGTGTGTCAGACGTTATTTATTCATTTTTGATATTTGTCCATTTTTTAAAGAAGCCTCTTCAGTTCACCAAGGCTGGATTTATTTGCTCAAAATGGTTATATTTAATTATATTATAATTGCAATAGTCATTTAAAAATATTTTATATTTTTAAATGTAATTTATTCCCTGAATTTTTTGCATTCATTACTCCAGTCTTCAGTGTTACATGATCCTTCAGAAATAATTATTATATGCAAATGTTCTGCATTGAATCACACATGTTTTTTTTCTAGATCCTTTAGAATAGAAAGTTTAACTGCACAGCGTTTGTACAACCCAAATTCTGGAAATGGCAGGACATTTTTTAAATTTGAATAAAATTAAAACTAAAAGACTTTCAAATCACATGAGCCAATATTGTATTCACAATAGAACATAGGGAAAATAACAAATGTTTAAATGAGAAATGTTACACTTTTATCCACTAAATGAGCTCATTCAAATTTGAGGTCAGCTACAGGTCTCAAAATAAGTTGGCACGGGGGCAACAAAGGGCTGAAAAGGCAAGACATTTTAAAGAGATTCAGCTGGAAGAACATCTAGCAGCTGATTATGTTAATTGACATCATGTCTGTAACATGATTAACTGTAAAAGGGATGTCTCAGAAGTAAAGATGGGCAGAGGCTCTTCAATCTGTGAAAGAGTGTGTAAAATGATTATGGAATACTTTAAAAACAATGTTCGTCGTTGTCAGATTGCAAAGGCTTTGCAAATCTCATCATCTACAGTGCATAACATCATAAAATATTCAGAGAAGCTGGAGAAATCTCTGTGCGTAAGGGACAAAGTCAAAGACCTTTGTTGGATGCCTGGGGTCTTCGGGCCCTCAGACAACACTGCATCATTTGTCTGCATTATTCTGTCATTGACATTACTAAATGTAGCAGGCATCAAATTTGAAATGAGCTCATTTTGTGCATAACATTTTTCATTTCTCAGTTTAAACATTTGTTATGTTATCTATGCTCTATTGTGAATAAAATATTAGCTCATGTGATTTTAAAGTCTTTTAGTTTTAATTTTATTCAAATTTAAAAAACACCCCAACATTTCCGGAATTCAGGTTGTATCACTTTTGAATAACTGAATGTCATTGCTGAATTTTTTTTTTTTATCTTACTGAGCTCCAAATTATGAATATGTATAGACAGTAGGGCTGTCAAAAAAAATTGCATATTCGTCAAATTTAAAATAAAAATCCACATTCGAATGCTAAACACTGCAATCGAAGTTTAGGTGTCTGTCAGGCAGCTTGACACAAAATGTGATGACGAGGTGTCGTTGAATTTTAATGCTTTTTTTAGCTTGTCCAGTTGATCCCACTCGATGCGGCACTGCAAATTCACAATATTGCGTAAAAAGAGAACATCAATGTGGAGAAGATGTTGTTTACCTCAAAACTGAAACCAAGCCGTTCACACAGAACGCATATTTATTGCATTTTCTAGAGGGACATCTATCAGCGTTGCACTCGCGTCTCACACAAGAGAGCCCAAAGCCATGTCAAATTAATGTAAGTTCAACTTAAAAAAAACATGTAGCCTAATTACTAGATTAAGAAACTAGCTTGCTAGCTAAAGTGCATATTAACAGCATAAACATGAACCTTGTGATCATATGATTAAATGTTTAATTAAATTACGTGTATCAGCAATGATGAATCTTTGAGTTTAAAGACTCTGACAGAAAGGCTGCGTGTGCCGCTGACAGAGACGTGCTGTTTTGAGCTATGTGCTCTTTTCCTAAATGCATAACTTACATTTCACTGGTATATTCTCCATCTGTAAATGTTAGAAAGCCATGGAAATATTTCCATTTTGCTGTCACAAGTGAATGCGCTTCTGCTTTGCGAGTCTCTGTTAAACTAACAGACTTGGTTCTGAATTAATGCCTTTTAAATTCTAATATAATTCGAATTTTGATCATATTTTAGTATAAAATTCTAATTTAGTTGTTCAGCCAATCTGACAGCCTTGATAGACAGTGTGATATTTTAATCTGCTGAATATGCACAGCTAATGATCGATATGTATATACAGTATAATAATATGCTGGATGGCTAATAAATGATTCATGATGCCATATTAAATCAATGTGCAGTATTTTTAGTGCACAGTAGATTTGTTGAAGTTATAAATAATTACACAGTTGTTGTTGCTATTGACAGGTTTGGGATGTAAAAATTGCCTTTTTTTCTGGTTATAGATGGAAAGCCATGTCCTCCGGCCCCTGAGCTGGAGCAGTGGAGACCCTGCGGCACACACTCATGCACAGTATACTACTGGGATACTTCACCTTGGGATCACTGTAAGCCAAACACCATCACAGACGAGAGTGAAGGTAACAGCACAACTCCACAGATGGAGAATGATGCCATCTGCGGTACAGGGGTACAGATGCACCAAGTCACGTGCAGGAGAGCTGGGAATGGAAATGTGCTGCCAAAACGGTGAGGAACCTCAAAATCTTGCATTCTAAATTCTGTGTAGAACACATACAGATCTCATACTGGAATATACTTTAGGTGTCCTGAATCCTCTCGTCCTGACTCGATCCGGTCTTGTCCTTTACCTTGCAAAATTGACTGCATCGTCACAGCTTTTAGTGAATGGAGTGGCTGTCCCACTTCCTGTTTATCAGGTAAACTTGTAGTCCGCAACAACATGTCCTAACCAGGCACAGCTTTGTTTTTTCTCTCAATACTCTGGATGTCTTTGTTTTTCTAGTGAATGCCACTGCACCACCCCAGTCCCGACACAGGATCATCATCCAGAGACCTGCTAATGGAGGTCAAGAGTGCCCCGATACTCTTTATGAGGAGAGAGAATGTGTTCCACCCCCTCTGTGCCCAACTTACAGGTAAAGAGAGAAATTGTTTCATAATTTAAATGTTGATAAATGGCAAAAAAAATTGATAAGTTGCAAAGTCTGGAAAGACCCAACAAGCTAGCTAGCAGTCAATTAATTTACAACATACAAAATAAAATGTATCAAAGGTCTTATATGCTGACTGCTTGACTGTTTGGTGTTGTTGTTTCAGAATTCATTGACTGTTGTTTAGAAGTTTGGTGTTGGTTGCTTTTTTAAAGAAGTCTCTTATGCTTACCAATGCAGCATTTATTTGATCAAAATACAGTAAAAACAGCAAATTGTAAAATATTCTTATAATTTAAAATAACTGTTTTCTATTTTACTATATTTTAAAATGTAATTTATTCCTGTAATGCCAAATTGTAAGCTGAATTTTCAGCACCATTACTTCTTCAGTGTGACGTGATCATGAATTATTCTAATATGCTGATTTGATGCTCAAGAAACATTTCTTATTATTATCAATGTTGATAACAGTTGTGCTGCTTAGTATTTTTACCCTTTTTAAAATGTATTAATTAGTATTTTATTTATTTACAGTATTTAATTATTTTTATTTTGTTTATTTGCAGTTTTTATTTTATTCATTCATTCATTCATTCATTTTAAATTGTGACATTTAAATTAATACATTTATTCATTAAATTCTTCAATGAAAAGGAAGTAAAAAAACATTAATTTGACATTTTTTATTATGCTATAAATTACTTTCACATTTGATCAAATTAATGCATCCTTTCTGAACCAAAATATTGATTTATTTTTAAAAACATATTTTGATCAATAGTATACAACAAAGCTACATATAGATCATGTAAAAATCTCTCGCTTCTCAAGTAAATCATAATAAACTTGATATCGACGTATTATTATCATCAGTAGCTTATTGGTGATTAATTGTCATGAAAAATGCAACTTTCCATCTTTTGCAACTTTTTTTGTGTGATTTTATGATTTATATATATATATAGGAGAAACTAGAACATTCTTAAAAATGAGGAAAACACTATTCATATAAGAATGAATAAACAACGTTTTTATAAAGCACCCTTTATAATGTTTAGAGCATTTTTTTAAATCCTCCTTTTGAAAAATACCCAAATGTAATCAAACATGTGGTGTTAAGCATGGTAATGTGTATCCCTACTTGATGTGCCAATAAAACTCCAAATGTTCATGAGGTATCACTGGATGTAAGCCAGACACCGCAACATGATTTCTGTGCACTGGTGTTTCCTGGCAGATGGCAGACCCATCGCTGGCATCAGTGCATTCTGGTACCTGATTCGGTGAGGCAGGCTGTGGGCGGGCCCGCAGAGACATGCGGTATTGGTCTAGAGACAAGAGGTAAGTGACAGATTAGGATCTCTGTATGATTTAAAGTTTTATTAGAAAAGTTCTGCAAAACGAGGTTACTGTAGGACGATAGCTTAACTTATCTAAGAGATTCAGAGGGACTTCTTGGCTGCATGAAGGTTTTTTTTTTACTTGCTATTTTCCCGATACTCTCCCATCTTATAGAACATTGTCAGAATGTCAGAGAGGACACACAGCACGGTGTGACATCTGACATCTCCGTCCCCGGGCCCCTTTTTAAAATATCCCGCTGGTGCTACATGTAAATGTAAAGGTGCTGGCCTATCAAGACACAGCAGGGATCCTTTCAAAGTGTGGTTTGCCGTGTACAGGACCAAATTCTGCCTGTCAGTTTTGGAAAGTGAGAAGAGTATTTCTCAGAAAATAAATGATTCTCTCAAGATGTGCACAGTGGGCTTCATTTGGGAAACATGAGCAGAATGGTTATCTATGTAAATTATTTGTAAAACCATTCTAACTTAAATTATTCAGTGGAACAATTTACATAAGATAGTTTGTACGAACGTTTTAGTTCTCATTGAGAACAAATGAGGCCCAGTATATTAAAGCAGGCTCCAAAATGTATTTTTACACCTTTAAGTATGGTGGCCTAGTAGTGCAAAACTCAACGAAATATCTGCAACACAATGGAAAAAAAGCCACAACACAATGACGTTAGCACAACAAAATGGAAACAAGTTGCAATTTGCAAAAGAAATTAGCACTACACAATAGAAACAAAATCGTAACACAAAGGAAATAAGTCACAACACAACAGAAACAAGCTTCAACACTGAAACAAATCGCAACACAACTGAAACAAATCGCAACACAACTGAAACAAATCGCAACACAACTGAAACAAATCGCAACACAACAGAAACGAGTCACAGCACAACAGAAACAAGCTGCAACACTAAAACAAATCACAACACAACTGAAACAAATCGCAACACAACAGAAACGAGTCACAGCACAACTGAAACAAGCTGCAACAACTGAAACAAGCTGCAACAACTGAAACAAATCGCAACACAACTGAAACAAATCGCAACACAACAGAAACGAGTCACAGCACAACTGAAACAAGCTGCAACAACTGAAACAAATCGAAACAAATCACAACATACCTGAAACAAATCGCAACAACTGAAACAAATCCCAACACAACTGAAACAAATCACAACACAACTGAAACAAATCGCAACACAACAGAAACGAGTCACAGCACAACAGAAACAAGCTGCAACAACTGAAACAAATCGCAACACAACTGAAACAAGCTGCAACAACTGAAACAAATCGCAACAACTGAAACAAATCCCAACACAACTGAAACAAATCACAACATACCTGAAACAAATCGCAACACAACTGAAACAAATCGCAACAACTGAAACAAATCCCAACACAACTGAAACAAATCACAACATACCTGAAACAAATCGCAACAACTGAAACAAATCCCAACACAACTGAAACAAATCACAACATACCTGAAACAAATCGCAACAACTGAAACAAATCGCAACACACCTGAAACAAGCTGCAACACAACAGAAATAAGTCGCAATACAACTGAAATAAGTCGCAACACAACAGAATATAAGTCACAACACTGCAGAAATAAGTCGCAATACAACTGAAACAAGTCGCAACACTAACAGAAATAAGTCACAACACAACAGAAATAAGTCTCAACACAACAGAAATAAGTCGCAATACAACTGAAACAAGTCGCAACACAACAGAAATAAGTCACAACACAACAGAAATAAGTCACAACACAGCAGAAATAAGTCACAACACAGCAGAAATAAGTCACAACACAGCAGAAATAAGTCACAACACAGCAGAAATAAGTCACAACACAGCAGAAATAAGTCACAACACAGCAGAAATAAGTCACAACACAGCAGAAATAAGCTGCAACACAACTGAAACAAATTGCAACACAACAGAAATGTAATTCAAGATTACTTGTATAGCGCTTTTTACGATACATTCTTTGCAAAGCAACTTCACAGGAAATTAAGTTTCTAAAATAGATTTATATTGTAGAAACTCAATATAATTAACTTATGGCAAAATTTTGTTAATTCAGTATAATCGCTGATGGTTGGCTTCCTCTGAGGTCCTCCGAGGGGTTATCATCATCTCAGATCATTTAAGAGTTAGATCCAGACTGAAGCTTGTGTAATTCCTAGTTATGGGATGTTAATCCCGTGGCAGAAACAGAGAAACAAATAAAGACAATTAGCATAGCAGTTGTTTCATCCAGGAATAACCCTAGATGACATTATCAGTTCAACCCAAGCTAAAGTATAATAATGTGCAAAATAACAGAATAAGTCGCAATACGACAAACAAGTCGCAACACACCAGAAACAAGCCGCAACACAACAAAATTAGTCCTATGCATTCTGTTGTGGAGATTTCGTTGTGTTGTGCACTGATGGGCCACCGTATTTAAGGGATAGTTCAGACAAAAAATACAATCTGTCAAAAATGTCATTCTACTTAGAACACTAAAGCTATTATTTAACATGTTTTCCCTCTCTGTCATGTTTTCAGAGGTAACGTGTGTTGGTGCGGATGATTCTCCAGCAGATATGACAGACTGTGTGAGGTGGGCTGGACTGATGCCTGTCCCGGTGAGGGAATGTCGTATGCCCTGCAGAGATGAATGTAGCTTCATGTCCTGGAGCAGATTCAGCCAGTGTCAAGGCTGTGGAAGTTGGCGCACTCGTTCTCGATCTCTGATAGGTAACATGTTCAACCATAAACTATTCTGATTATCAAAATGTTTTCAGAAAGCACACGCACCATCCAAGGCCCTTTTCCATTCAAACTCTCAGGTCGCAGTAAGAAGCGCTGGAGATGCCAACAGGAGGAGTCGTTTCCTCTGCTGGAGAAAGAAGCCTGTCCTTGTTCTGAATTTCATACCCAGCCTCAGGGTCCCTGGTCTCCTTGTTTGCTCTTACCAGCAAAGAACATTGCTGGCCATCCTTTCATCCAAGGAGTTTCCCACCAAAGCCAACAGGCAGTCCAAGGCTGGCGAGCTCAGAGGAAGAACAGCGAGTGTGGGCACGGAAAGCGTTTCAGAGCTCTTGCCTGTCTGGATCCCATGAAACGATTGGTGGAGCCAGCTCTCTGCAGCAGCCCTGGTGATGCACTCCTTCAAAAATCTAAAATAAAATCATTTGTAATTATATATATATATAAATACATACATACATATTCTAAATATATTGTAGAAACATACTTTTCTGTAAAGCTGCTTTGCAACGATTGTATCGTAAAAGGCGCTATACAAATAATCTTGAATTGAATTGAATATATATAATAGTCATCAAAAAATACAGAAAATAATATATAAATAAAAAATATAATATTTGGGCAACATTATTCCAATTTAAAGTTTTCTGTTTTAATATATTTATAAATAATTCCTGTGACGCAAAGCTGAATTTTCAGCATCATTACTCCAGTCTTCAGTGTCACATGATCCTTCAGAAATCATTCTAATATGCTGATTTATGATCAGTTTGGGAAACAGTTGTGCTGCTTGATATTTCTAGGATTATTTCATAAATAAAAAGTTTAAAAGAACAGTGTTTATTAAAAATAGAAATGTTGTGTTATACACTACTATTCAAAAGTTTGTAGTCAGCAATTTAGAATTAATTAAATGAATAAAAAGAGATAGTAAAGACTTATAAAAGTTAAAAAAGTTTTCTATTTTGAATAAATGCTGTTCTTTTGAACTTTTTTTCATTTTCATTTTCATTTTGTAGTTTTATAATTTATATTGTTTAGTTCATGTGCTGTATCTCTAAGGAAGTGTGCCGTTACAGGATTTGAAGAGGAATCGTGTCATGTACCCTGTTCTATGGATTGTAAGCTGAGTGAGTGGTCGAATTGGTCTGCCTGCAGTGCCTCCTGTGGTGGGGGTGTGAAAGTTCGCTCCCAGTGGCTACGAGAGAAGCCCTTCAATGGAGGTCGACCCTGCCCAAAACTTAATTACAAAAATCAGGTGAGAATTATTGTTCACTTAAACTTGTACTTCATTAATCTTAATGAAGAAATTAAGAAACTAATTAGTCCAAATAAGACATAAGTTGTTCTGCGAACTTAAAATATCCAGAGCCTTTAGCTATTTTTGATAATAGAGCTGTTTAGGGTATTTAAACTAGCCTAGAGGAAAAATCGCCTGCTGTGAAATTATACATGCCCGCTCTTGTATGCTTAAATTATGTGTTCATAAATTCATAAGTAGCCTACTGTATCTTCATCTGTGTTTTGGAGTCACTGAGGACAAGACCGTGTGTGTGTGTGTGTGTGTGTGTGTGTGTGTGTGTAAACCTACTGTATAATTTATTATTAATTTGGCCTGGCTTTGAGGCAGAGCCGATCCTAGACTTATGTGGGCCCTATGCAAAACTGTGTCCAAAGGGGGGGTGTTTGGTGGTTTCGAGCTGTTATGAATTAAACGCATTTGTCTGTGTTTCACTCCGTCTATGAATCGCGCTCGCAGAAAGCGCTCGAGAAACAGGGGACTTTAAGCAACAACAGCTGATGGAACGGCAACAGCGATCTGACGTAAACTTTAACTGCCGTAGCCAAAGAGCGCAAAAATATTCAGTAAGCAACAGCAACAACCTGAATCAACCTTTGGTCTTGAATTTCATCTGTTATTAAGGTGAATCTCTCACAGACCTCTGTGTTACTTTAAATTTTAGTTCTTGGAAACAATTCAGTGTTTCAGCTATATTAGACCAGGCTATACCATTTACTCACCTAATCTGTCACATAGTAGCGACTACGGCAAATTAGCTGTACTCCCGTAGTAGACCGTCACAATGTACACGTCACGAAGTAGCACTGAAAGTCGTGCGTGCGCAATTGCACTTTATTTGCCGTTGTCATTCCATCAGCTGTTGTTGCTTAAAGTCCCTAATGTCTCTTCCGTGGCTCGCTATGCTTTCAACTCGTTTTTTTTTGTCTCGAGCGAGACTTTACGACATTGACGTTACATGATTTGACTGATTTTCACATAGAAAGGGCGACAGCGCTCGCATTACAATTAATTATCATTCATGTTTTCATAGTCGTTGGCCAAATTAAAAAATGAAACTAAAATGAAATCATCTTTGAGAGCAAGGGGGCCCTGGTGTTTCGGGGGCCGTACGCAGTTTGCGTATTCTGCTATAAGGAGGATCGGCTCTGCTTTGAGGGTCTTCCCCAGGCTTCCCACTTTCAGCTGTTTCCACAATGTTTCTCAACCACATTCTGTTCTAGTAAGACAAGACTGGAGAGGATCAAGACCTCCAGGGACTGAACCTCTTATCCCCCCTGCTTTTTGCTCGTTTTTCCCTTTTGTTTCACTCTCTTTATTTTATATTCCATCAGGGCAGGTCAAGAAACATTAAAGTTTCATCGATCTGAAGTGGAGTCAGCAAACATTTCCTTCTGCTCAGTTTCTCTCATATAAATGAACCACTAAATAACAAATCTGCAGTTGGGGTGAACTTCTAATAGAAACTAATGGAAAATATTTCCTTTTCTTTTCCCCCTTTCTTTCCCTTTTTCATATTCCATCTTTGTTTACATTTGACTTTCCTCTTCCTCCTCCTCTTATCGCATGTTTCTTTCTGCTTTCTTTCAATGTCCTTTCCCTTCTTTTCCTATTGCTTTGCTTTTCCATTTCTTTTCCGCTTCTTTACTTATTCAATTTCCTTCCTTTTTTCTGTATATTCTATATTCATTTGCTTTGTTTTACTTTCCCTTCCTTTTTTAATTTCCCCTTTCCTTCCCCTTTTTCCTGTTCCATTGTTGATTTATGTTCTTTTCTTTACCTATTAATAACAATTTTATCTTCCTTGAATTCCTTTTCTTTCTATTCATTCCATTTCCTTTCACTTTTCTTTCCTTTCCATTTCCATATTCACTTAATTTCCTTTCTTTCCTTGTTCATTTCCTTTGTTTACTGTATTTCCCCTTTCCACTCCTTTCATTTCCTGTTTCTTTTCATTTCCTTTGTAATGTCCTTTTCCTTTCCCTTTCATTTCCTCTTTTCTTTTCCCCATTAATATTCCTCTTCCTTTTATATCATTTTCTTCCTGCATCTGTTCCATTTTCCCTTTTCTTGGCTTTTCCTTTCCTTTTCCCATTCCATTCCTTTAATTTTCCATTTCTGCTTCCTTTTCATTTCCCCATTCTTTGAATTCCTTTTTATTTTATTTCCTTTTTTCATTTGTTTCCTTATTGTTACTTTCCCTTTCTCTATTGCTTTACTTTGTCTTTCCACCCCTTTCCTTTGTGTTGTTTTCCTTTTCTTTCCCCATTCATTTCCTGTGCCTTTTATATCATTTTCTTTTTATATTTGCTCCATTTCATTTATCATTTCTTTCCTTTTCATTTTCCAATTCCTTTTCTTTCCTTGCCATTTCCCCATTATTTTCATTTAATTTTCCAATCCTTTTGTGGTTTTGCTGCTGATCGTGTTCTTCTGATGTGAATATCTACAAAGGCTCAGGTGAGAACACTAGATCATTTTTTGTTTATAGTTTATAATATGTTGTCTTTAAGTGTATATGTGTCTGCTTGTATAACCATGTGCATGATGTATTTTTTCTGTATATTCTTGTATACACAGAGACAGATGCAAACTGCTCACCTTTTGGTAAAAACCCACCTTTTGAGATCAAAATAGGTCACTTACGAGATTTGTGCAGAGCAGATGTGAAAGTGTTTTGATGGGGGGGGGGTCTTTTTACAGTACCATTAGTACCAATTCAATTATATACCTATACTGATTATAGTCAACCGATTTGAAATGCTCCTGTGTGTATTTTAGAACCACATGTTTATTTACATTGTGCTTTTGCAGTGTTGAGTATTGTAGCCAATCACAGGCATCTCTGTTGAAAGCAATGACAAGTCAGAGGTGTTTTCTGTAGGTTAGTCAAAATCCGCTCTGAACTCATTTTTGTTTTCACAAGTAAAGTTCTACACACTCGCATATCTACTTATTAGAACGGGAGAGAGAGAAAAGCATGCACACAGTGTAAATAAGAGATTGATTGTGTAGTTAGTCATTGAATTTTCATGGCTCAGTCCGTTGCACTATAAGAGGAGCCCTTTGCTCGGTTTCTGAACATCATATACAGTTTGAGGAGGGACAAACGTCAGTGTAAAAAAATATATGCGTGAATCCACTAAATTGTTGTGCCAGTCATTGCTATGATTAACAGTGTTAACTGTAGCAATGGACAGAACGAACTATCTGACAAACTGATGTTAAAATAGACCTGAGCATTAAGTGATGCAGAGTAACATAACTGGAGCAAGTCTGTGTTGGCTGAATAAATGAAGGATAGTTAAAGATAACTTAAAACACTCTTTCCTCCAGGATATTTGGCACATTTGTTCATGTCATCTCCAGGAATGAAAAGTGAATCTGTAAAGTTAATTTTACAGCACAATTGTAGAGAGAAAAAATTATAATAAAGGCTTTAAAATAATGTATAAGTATTTACATTTTTTTAGGGGGGGTGCGTATCTTTGTCACCTTTTTTACCCAAGATGTGTTTGCATCCCAGTTGTGTGCATGCTGCCATTAATAAAAACATGGCTATCTTGTCTACGAGCAGGTGTCTGAGGTACTTCCCTGTTACTCTGACTGCAGTCAGTATGTGTGGGAAATGAAGTCCTGGTCCATGTGTGTCCTAAACCCACCAAACAATCTCATGAACGCTGAACCGCCCCGGCCTGTGTGTGGAGAGGGCTTCCGGACCGGCAAAATCCGGTGAGCTCATCGCTGTCAACCTTTAAATAAGCAAATAATCTCAGAAGTCCTCAAAAAAAGTTTAAAATAATGTATTTTAAAATGTCCCCATTCTGCAGTGAACAGCAGCACAATATATTGTGTTTTAGCTCCGTGGTACAATGATAAAACAGATCCTGTGTGCGTCACACATCAAAATTGTCTCATAAGTCAGCGTTCAAACCCGAGGAGAGGTCACAACAGTGCCAAACAGATTCATGGGGTCATAACTCTGCTTCTTAAAGATAAGTGAGGTCGTAACTCTGCCCTTCAGACTAAAGAGAGGTCAGGGAAACCATGGGTAATGTTCTAACTGAACAACAATGTTTTCTGGTTGAATTTTCTTTGCTTAAGAGGTGCCTAGACATCTGAATTTTAGGCTCGTAATGGTTCAGTTTAAAAGATAAGATTTGTTTGTCTCTGACCTGAAGCTGCTTGAAAAGGGGAGGAGAAAACCAGGATGAGGTTGTGGATGACTCACTGTGTGACCAGGAGGAAAAGCCAATCACAGTCGAGACCTGTCTACTGCCGTGCCCCGCCCACTGTGTGACATCAGAGTGGAGCCAGTGGACCAAATGTACCGTGGTCAGTTTGACTGATGGATGAATGGATAATAAAATGTCAGAATAGTGGGAAGCTTGTTATGATGGGATGATTCAAACGTAGCATTTACTGCCTTAGTAAATATACGAGATTGCAGTGGATTACCAAATGATTCACAATAGTGCTAAAATACAGGACAGGTAACAAAATCATTTTTATTATACTTATTATCAACTCGTCCTTGGGAGAATAGAAAAACCTCATCTTCCTGTTAGATGGTGGACTGTTGGGAGTCCCTACAAGAAAGGACGTCATTAATGATTAAATAATCTTAATTCATATCTAAAAATGCCAAAAGCTGCATTGATTTTTCTGTAGTGATTATAATCAGATTATTCTTAACTGTTACCGTCCCTCCTGTGGGACGCTTGGCGCTCTTTTTTTATTGTTGTCCTTTTTCTCTATCAAATCTTTTAGTTATTTTTCATAAATTATATATCGTTTGAAAGCTTAGAAGCTCAAAATTCATTCTGTGAAAACCAATTTGAAATCGGACATTGCGTTACCATGGAAATGGTTCTTTAAAATATTTTGGCGGTCTCCTCCCCCTTAGCGGGCGGTGTCAAGTGTCATATTACACAATACATTACGGCCTTTTAGAAACAAAACTTTTTATAATCTTGACAAAAAATATATCATTGGAAAGGTCCGAGTCTCAGGATTCCATATTTGGTGATAGAAGTAATATTGACAGAGAAGTCTAGACATTTGTGACAGAAAATTTCATTAAAAAAAATCGATGGAGTTTGGATGGCACCCGGTGGATATTTGTGGTATAACGCCCTAAATAAAATGTCACAAGAGCCTACATTTTTTTGTATCAACTTCAAATTTGGAACATAACTTATTGAGACATAAGGCTTTCATTTTATAGCAATTTTAGAGTAAAACCTCTTATGTAAAATGTGTATAATATATACAATTTAATTAAATGAATACAGTGTATTTTATTTACAGTAATTTTAAACTTTAAACTTAAATCACTTTTTAATAATTTTCGTCTTTTAAAAAGAGACCAACCTTACGTCTGTATTCCAAAGTGTTCATAAATTATAACAATTTATGTTTGGATAGTGCACTTTCATGCCTATTTAAAAAAATGGGGAGACAGTTAAGGGGGATGTTTCTTTACAGCTGAAATTACACAATTAATAGAAGTGCTTTATCAAAACAATTATGGATTTAAAATCCTAAATCCTTTAAAATCCTCCAGATTCTCTTGTCCCTTAGACTTGTTTTAAATGCATTACTGTAAAAACAATGATGGCAAGTCCCGATTAGAATATGCATATATATATTTCTACGCCAGATTGTGTATTGGTATATTTGCATGTGTGATTCATGCCTGTATTCCTCTAGGATTGTAATGAGGGTGATTTGAGGAGGAGGAGTAGAAGTGTCTTGAGGTGGCCAGAAGGAGATCACACCTGCCCTGATCTAAACCAGACTCAGGCCTGTATCAATACGACCTGTCTCAAGTACTCCTATGTTTACTCAGGTGCTGCTAAAAGCATTTAAAGATCGTATACTGTGTTCTGTCCACGTTATGGAGTGAAGTGTATTATGTGTATATGTTGTGAAGACTGGAGCAGCTGTCAGCTCAGTGAAAATGCAGTATGTGGCCGTGGGATTAAGACCAGACTCCTGAACTGTGTCCGCAGTGACGGGAAGCTGGTGGAACTGAGCATGTGCAAAGAGGTGACTGTTCTTTTCTCACTGGGATTCTTTCTCAACAAAAGCTCTAATAGGAATCCAGTTATTTTATTGCTTTCTTCTCTTTTTTTAGTTGGGTCCTTCGCGTGGAAAGCTCTCTGCCCCCTGTGATGTGGGCTGCCCTGTTAATTGCCTGATTACAGAGTGGTCCACCTGGTCAGAATGTTCCCACACCTGTGGAAGCCAAAGTATGATATCCAATTGATATCATTATAATACGAAGAATAAGAATAAACTATTTGTTACTATTTGTATTTTTTGAAGAAAACATAAGCTGTGCTTTTCTTAAAACTGGACAATAAAATAATAATAACAAGATGATGATGATAAATATTTTAGAATAATATATATATTTTTTTATCAAAACCATAAGTGGTCTGTTTCTTCTCAACACTGACAGATAAAAACAACAAATAAAATAAATAAGGATATTTAAAATAAATAAATAAATATGTTATATTATATTATTTTATTTTAAACAAAATCACATGAAAACATTATGAAAACATATGTGGTACTTTCCTTTTCAATACTGGCAAATAATATGAATAACACATTAATAATAATAATAATTACAAATTTACTTATTTAATAATATAACTAAGTTTTTTATGTCAACATAAGTGGTGCTTTCCTTTTTAATACTGGCAAAAAAACTCAAATGAAAAATAATAATAATAAATTGTGTTATTTAATATTAATAAAGAAATGTTTAATATTATTTTATAATATTTATATTATTATTTTAGAATAATATAACTTGATGAAAACATAAGTGGTCTTTACCATTTCAACACTGGCCTGTAAAAATGAATCTAGTATTTTTGCAAAGATAGCACGCTGTTTACACCCTTGAGAGTTCGGTCATGCTTCCTTGAACTTGGCTGTTGTTAGGGGCTTAATTAAAAGCTTTTATCAGTCTCATTTATCTCAATTCAAGGCTCTGCCAGTCCCATGAGTAAACTCTTCCCAGAGCGCTTATTACATTTCAGCATGCAAGCAGTTCTCACACTGGGCTTTAGCTTCTGATCCCATGTGTTTGTGTCTTGTTGGATGTACATTTTCAGGTCAAATGACACGATCCAGGGTCGTTTTGCAGCCGGCCGGTGAAGGAGGTCGTCCCTGTCCATCTCAGCTCTCCCAAACTCGCCCCTGTCCCATCAGGCCGTGCTACAGCTGGATACTGGGAGACTGGAGACCATGCAGGGTGGAGGTAGTATTGATGCAGCACACCCGATTGAGTTAAACTCAAACAATAGCCGCTGCCGCTGAGACGTTGTCCTTTACATGCACAAATGAACAGACTGAAGAAATTCACATAGCTGAAGGCTACAGCTTTCCATTAAACTGTCAAAGCGAATGCATTATGTCAGGGTTTCCCCTGAGCTCGTATGAGATAACCACGCTGTGCCGTTATGAACAGCCCTGATAGAGTTCTCTGCTCAATCTCAGATCTTTATGTGCGGGATCACATTAAAGTAAGTAATGGCAAAACCCTATTCACAGATGTATTTGTCCCCGACCCCTACTGATTCATTTCACAACTGAAAGCATACAGTATAGGGGGAGTTAAGAAACTAAAACATTTAGATCAATAAAAACATGCATTCAATTGATCAAAAGTGACAGTAAAGATTTATATTTCAAAGAAATGTCCTTTTGAACGTTCTATTCATCAAAGAATCCTGACAAAATTGTATTATGATTTACACAAAAATATTAAACAGCACAACCGTTTTGTTTCTTGGACAGCAAATCAACATGATTTATGAGGGAGAAATGCTGCTGACAATTCAGCTTTGCATCATAGGAATTAATTACATTTTAAAATATATTAAAATAGAAAATAAAATAATGTTAAATTGAAGTAAAAATTGTACTATATGAGCAAATAAATGCAGCTTCAGTGAGCATAAGAGACTTCTTTCAAAGACATTAAAATAACTTACAAATCTCAAACTATTCAATGATCGTAAATTAAAAAGTAAAAAATGTTAAAACATACCTAAAAAGTATATCATTATAAATTAAAACAAAGGTTCACTTTTAGTTAGAAAAAAAATAAGTAAAAATAATTGTTTGGGTGTAAAATATGCAACTGTAAAGTATATAATTCTGAAATAAAAAATGATTCAGAGGAGCAACACAGTTTCTTAGCCAATCAGAACAGCGGAACACTCTCTGGCTGTGAATCATTTGGTGTGTTGGACACAAGCACATGCGGAGGCCTTCTCACGATGTTCTGAGCCAATTATATTATAGTTAAATCTGGAACGGTTTCTATCTACCCACCAGATTTACACTTTCTAAATAACAGAATCTAGAAAAATGTCCTGATATATTTGAGCAGCACACAGCACATGAATAATACATCTCAATAGCCCAAAATAACATCGCTATCTTGATCTTTTGTTCTTCTGATCATGAAGGTGACAGACAGCTGAAATCCTCTTCTGCTCTGTCTGTAATCTCTCTCTCTGTTTGCAGGGGGCCGACTGTGGCGAGGGAGAAAGTCGGAGGGAAATATCCTGTGTAGTGCACTGGGGTTCTCTTTCAGGTCCTCCTCAGCCCGTTCCAGTAGAGGATACAATGTGTGTGGGAAATTCACAGAGCAAAGTCAGCGAGATTGAGTTACTGCAGCCCTGCACAATCCCTTGTCCAGGTCTGCATCTCACAAAACATAAAGCTAAATAATTACACAGTGACTACTTAATGGACAGATTTATCTAAATGAAGGTTTAATTACTGATGAGGATGGGGTTAATCGCTTTTAATTAATCACATATGTCTTGAGGAGCTTTAGGCACCTGCTCATTGGCTGTAATTTCTCTCTCGCATGTCAGGAGAATGTCACCTAACCGAATGGTCACCATGGAGTTCGTGTCAGCTGCTGTGTTTGGATGGGCGGAGTTTTGAGACGTGGGGTCGACAGGCTCGTTCTAGAGCCGTAGTCACGCAGGTCCCGGAGAACCAGGACACCTGTCCCAGCCAGGTGTATGAGACACGGCCATGCCGAGGTTTGTGGGAAGCCATACAGGAGAAAACACCAAGCCGTCTGATTGAGTTTGACACTGAAAATTAAATTAATGACTGCAAAAAATTCAGCTAAATAATATATCAATTATTTAAAATAAATGATTTAATGTTGAAATAAATCATTTTAAAATATCAAATAAAAAATGTGTTGTATTAAACAGAAATAATATTTCACAGTATTACATTTTTACTATATTTTTAAGCAAATAAATTCAGGCTTGGTGATAATGGACTTCATTAAATAGATGGATTAGGATTGTTTTTTTTGTGAAAAAAGTAGATAAGTACAAATAAACAGTAAAATGCATTTTCAAGGTGAAATTAAGTGAAATTTAAGGTTTAAAGTTGTTGTTGTCGCTTAAGTACCAGTCCTCCATGTTTAAAATAAACTTTATTTTTGTTTTCCCTTTCTCTCTTCACCGTTGGACCGTTCCAAGCTGTTGTTTTGCCGAGCTGTTATTTCCTCTCTAGCTGTTTGTGAAAATAGCTCCAAGATGGAGAAGTGATAGACAGGAAGTGTTGTTCAGCCACTAAACCAGAAAAGCACTCAAGTGTGTTTTTGTCTGTTTTCCAGGAGGAACATGTCTTAGTTATGAATGGATGACCGGTGAATGGAGGCATAACCGTAGACTGGTGTGGTGCCAGCGCTCTGATGGCATCAACGTCACAGGTCTGCACTATTGCATTAAGAATGCATTAATTCTCAAAATAGTATAATTAGAAATCAACATAATATCTTATTTCATAGCTTTCTATACAGGCATGTAAAGGACTTTGGAAAACATAACGTCAGATTTTAATTTTAGCCAAATGTAATCAGTGTTTCTCTTCATTAGGAGGCTGCATTGCTCCGAACCAGCCCTCTTCCATACGGCAGTGTCACCCTCCATGCACCAAACCCTTCTCCTTCTGCACACAGGTGACACCCAGAACAATCTCATTCAGTATTGGGTGAATCTCACAAAGAATGGCAAATATCATTTATATTACTATTATTTGTGGCAAATTCATTTTTTAATGAAAATTAAGCACATTTTCCTGTCCTTCCTCCCAGTATAGTTATTGTTAATTAAAACTAAAGCAATTAAAAATCATTGTCATAATTGAAATAAAGCTGAAATAAATGTATTAAATGAAATTAATAAATGAATGAAATTCATAAATGTTACCTTTGCAACTGACTGAAATAAGTTGTAAATATAAAATGAATGAAAATGAAATAAAATGAATTAAAGCTATAGAAATATCTGCAAAAAACAATAAAAATGACAAAACCACATATAACAAAATGACTAAAACTTAAACTAAATAAAAATAAAAATGGAACATAAAAATAAAAGCCAATTCATATTATTCTTAAATACTACCACAGTATAATATAAATAATACTAAAATAACATTGCCTTTCATACTCTGTGTATGGATATTTTGATTCTCATTTGGTTTGATGCATTGCTATAACATTTTGTATTACATGAATGAGAATATTTCTTCATTATAGTAACATTACATAAAAAATGTAAATATGGTTAACAATTGAATAGAAAAATCTCTTGGGAATTATGAAATAGGGGACAATGAAATATGATAGGGACATGTTCTTGAGAGTCACACTTTTGATAATACAGCTGTTGTTAAACCATGGCTTTTTGATAATGGTAACATCACCCAGTGCCTTAATTACAATAACATAACATTTACCAGCGGTGAATCCTATATTTATATGGATGATGAGCAATGACAGATGTTGAGAGTTTATAAAGTGTGGTATCATTTGGCAGTCTATTATGGTGAGATGCAAATACCATCATTATCACATATCACAATTTCATCTCATCCTCTAACGCCATGCAATTAACAACTGTATGTCTGCATATGTGGAACGTAGCACATCTCAGTATCCAGCTGTCACCATGCTGCCCCATCACTCTGATGATGTTTCTCATAAACTCTCTCCGTCTTTCTGTCAGAATGGATTCTGTGGTTGTGAGAGGGGTTTCACAGAGGTCATGACCTCTCACGGGTTCCTTGACTACTGTACCAGAACCCCAGGGCTGGACCATAAGAAGGCAGATGTGAAGACCACCGCAGGCCGTCTTAGACCAGAGCACGCCCGGAACAAGAACCATATTAAGGACTGGGCGCTGCAGCCTCTTGGACCAGGTACTACCAACACCCATATTCTTTCCTACAGAGTGCTGCAATGTTTTTTTCAGGCCAACGCAGGAAATAAGCATCACCCATCACCCTTTCTATTAACTTTTGGATTGTTGCAGAAAATAAACTCTGTGTCCAACAGAAGTCTATGATTATGCATGAGCAGCACACCCTGGTTCCCAATAGGATTCTGAAGTAAAAAGCTAAACGAAAGATAAACAAACTACACCATGGTTGCATGATTTCAACCTCACCGCCATTAATCTTCCAACAACTCTTTCAGTCTCTTTCAATAAACGCTTCAACAAGTCTTTAATTAAAGGGCACCATTATGCCCCATTTTACACTATGTAATATTCTCAGGTGTCCTCAGAATGTGCCTCTAAAGTTTCAACTCAAAATACCCACACATCATTACATCATGTGAGTACTAAACTAAGATATCTTTAATGTCTTAACTGCAAAATACATACAAGTTTGTTAAGAACACGTTACAAAAACAGTCGGTTATGTCTGTGAAGGTAAACAGCTGGGAAATTAATAGTTTGTTTATTTTAGATCTGTGTGGCAGCAGCGTAATATACAGTAAATAAATCAATAAATCACTGCTCTTGTCTCCTCTGAGGCTGGTGTTCTGTGCTCATCAGTGCAGCCAAAGACAGAACAGGTAGCATGCTTTGCTCAAACTTTTACCATGGCTCTAGAAACGGTATACCATTGACGCAAAATGGCGGCGCCGTGGGTGAAGACGTGCATATTAAGGATTTAATTGGTAATAATATAATAAGATCCCCTTTCTGCGTCACGTGGGGAGCAAAATCTGACGCGCTTGTTTTACACACTTGCAGAGAAAGGCTTACCAAAAAAATGTACTGTTTTTCTTCTACATGTTTTCTGGGTTGGTACATGCCTGATTATAGCACTTAAACATGGAAGAAGTCAGATTTCCATGATATGTAACCTTTAAAAATCCGTTTCCCTTAAAGTTGGACTTAGAATAGTTTGCAAGAACGGGGTTAGAAACACAATGATGCTGTAAAAGCAGACTAACCTTGTTATCAACCACAGTTAAGCTTCTAAAAAAATCACAATGAGGTATTACTGATGTATTTTATGTTGTGGAATAAATGAGCTTTTTCAGACATTTAACCAAAAACTAATTAAAAATAAAACATTGATGTCAGGGCAATGCTAAAATGCTAACTCGTTTCTGGGTTTTAGCCTACAAAATGTGTCATCCTTACAAAAGCTGTACTTTGTAAGCATTAATGTTTATTTTGATTGACAGATGGCCGTGTCAAGTTGTGGGTATATGGGCTGATGGCGGCCGGGTTTGTCGTGATCCTCCTCCTCATCATTATGTCCTTCCTCCTGTGGTGAGGTGGATTTTTACATGGCTGTACTAGTTAAATCTTTTCATATGAATCTATCATTCTCTTTCTTCTCACATAATCAAACAATCAGGGTCCTCCCGTCAGTTTATTTTGCCATAATGACTGCCTGACTCCCACATATGAAACATGGCTATGTGTGTTCTGCACTCTAGTGGTGATAGTTTAAACTGCAACATTTATGACGTTAGGTGGTTATTGTGAGTTTATACATATGCTTGTATGTTTTGCGTTTCAGTAAAAACCCGGAGGACAGTCCTAGCAGCAGTCCACAGAAGGGACTGGCTCTGGCGTATGATGGGGACGTGGATATGTGACCCCACCATGAGTATGCAACGCTGAAACACGCTCAAAACACATGTCTGGCATCGTTCTGACCACAACATAAACGTTTACAGCAGCAAACAAGCTGAACAAGACAATGAGCCAGAGACAGTGCTGACTGGATGTTTAAACAGAACTAAGACTAAAAGCGAGGCTGTCTGGAGAACTTGAGAGTTGAGGAACTGCACAGAGGAAAATGTCATAGAGTCAAAACAATCATAGAGTCGAATGTGGGATCATGTCTGCAGTACCATTGTTGTGTGTGTGTGTGTGTGTGTGTGTGTGTGTGTGTGTGTGTGTTCGATTTAATAGGAAATAGTTCTGTTCATGTTAAAGGAATTGTTCACTCATAAATAATTTTTTCGTCCCTTTTTCGTTCCAAATCTCTAGACTTTCTATCTTCTGTGAAACACAAAGATCAATTCGTTTTAATAGAGGCAGTTGTATAAACTACTTTTATTATGCTTTTGTGTCCTTTTTGAAGTCAACATTTAGTGTAAATTCATGAAAAAAGCAACCAGAATATCCTAATAAACATTTAATTCAAAAACTTTTATGTTCCGGAGAAGGAAGGAAGTCATGTCATTTTGAAATAACATGGGACAGAGACAATGATAACAATATTTTTATTTTCTTATTATTTAATTTCTTATTTTGGGGTGAACTATGCGTTTAATGATCCCTAAAAGGGATGCTTTCTGATGCACTACATTAGTGCCATCTTAAGTGCCATGTATATTAATTTATGTTTTAAAACCTACATAACCTTTCTGATAGCCTCCCTATTAGGTGTAAAACAATGTTTTATTCACCCGGATCAGCTGCATTTAAACGCTTTGTTGTCCTTGTGACGTGTTCTTTTGTAATGTGTATGCTGTGAATATTTTCTATCTGTGTCTTCGAGTTTATAAATAAATATGAATCTCAGAGAGGAATCTCATATTTAGATAAGTGTTTCTTTCACATGCCGTGATTCAGTCTCTGGTTGTGCTGTTTGAGATTTCTCTCCATCTCTGCAGTTTTGGAACGGTGCTGCTGTCATTTCTGATCAGTATCAATACACTGAGCCCAATTCTATGGGCCAAGCCCAGATTGTCATATTCCTCTCATAAATTGTAATTAAAGTGTGCATTAGTTACAACAGATGAGATCAAATGAGTAAAACGCAGGTGCAACGCAGCTGCATTCAGGTGCATGTGCCAGTAGGTGGCAGTAGGATACAGTTATAGAAAGCCCAACTGTCTGGTTTTTGCTTGATTCTCACATGCTGATACATGCTCTAGTCTATAAGCATAAAACAATAACAAGGAATATCAAGGACATCCTAAGAAATCATCTTAGTTTTAAGCATTAGTGGCCATGTAATTCACAATTAACTGGACTACATTTACATTTCGTCATTTAGCAGAAGCTTTTATCCAAAGCGACAATAGAAGCAATCAAAATCAAAAGAGCAATGATGTGCAAGTGCTATAACAAGTCTCTGTTAGCTTATCGTAGTACACATAGCAAGGTTTTAATAATAAATAAAAGAAAAAAGAGAATTGAAAAATAATAGAGCATGTGTTAGAGGCATTTTTTGTTTGTTTTTTAATACAAATATTCAGCATTTGTCATGTATAATATTAACGTGTGTGTGTGTGTGTGTGTGTGTGTGTGTGTGTGTGAGAGAGAGAGAGAGAGAGAGAGAACATATGTAAGTTTACTTTTTAGCCTTTTAAGGTAGATTGTTTCAATATATTAATTATAATAATATAATTTAATTATATTATATTAAAATAATACATTCATTTAAGTTAAAAAATAACTTCTTAATTTAAAGATTCAAAAATGCATCTGTCTTTTTAACTTGAATTTTAGTGATGTTAGTTTCCACATCAACTTAAATTTATTCAAGTTTCTAATTTCAATTTTTTTCAGAATTATATTAATACAGGTATGATAATGAATCAAACCCATGAATTCCATTGAACGAAAGAATGAGAAGTTTAGCAGAATGTTTGAGTTGTTTATAGTTGTAGTTGTCTTGTTCATATACAGATTCGTCAGACATGCCTTGATAGGTTTGATGTCAGTGATGCCAAATGTAAATGGTAGTGCATCTTTTCATTTTTACATCAACTATTACTTTAAGAGTGCCTATAACATTTATATATTGGCCTCTGGTGGGTGAACCACCAAGCCAAGGAGGAAAAAACTAAAAGTTGTCCCATCTTTTTAGCATCTGCATGCTATTAAATACTGGACTGTTGGCATAAATGCATGACAGAAAATTCAATCAGCAAATGTGATTGATTTGCAAAGTTGTTGATTGAGCGCGAGGTGTTTGAGCGAGTTTTCTTCACACCTCGCTTTGCATCAGGTCACTGATAAGGTTTTCCAACAGCCCAGATTTCGAAATTGGATTCATTGATTTACGAGTGGAGGTAAACGACTTTTTACTACTCTCAAAGGAAAATATTGTAGGTTATTTGGACCTTGAATTATTTTCTGTCTAGCTAAATTCAGCCAAAGATTATCAAATTACCCATTATAGGCAAATGGGCGGCCCACAGCAGCAGTCTTTTTGCATCAAAATGTATTTTGTCTCTCACAATCTGGTTACTGTTGAAGGACGGCATTAATTTTACATGTCCGTTTTTGAAACACTGTATCAGATGTTCCAAGGCCTTTTTTGTAGATATGTGATTGTTTTAGACACTGTTTATTAATTTAATTTAGTTTTCGGTCAAACAGAAGACCTCTCGTCTCCTCATTCCTCCACTCTCGTACCATCTTCTCCCCTCCCCTCCTTTTCGCTCCTCTATCAGTGAAGAAGTGCATTAGAGAGCTCTCGTTCTCGCTCGTGTCTCTGTGTGCCTTATCAGATGAGATAAGCTTGAGTGCTGAGGTTCTAATAGGGTTTCAGCCCAGCGGGATTCTCCTCACGTGCCCAGAGAACAACAAACACATACATCACTGTACCTCGAGATCAGCTCCACTCCACAACAACACAGACACTGCCCAAATCAACCACTTTCTTAACCATCAAGATCCCAGTTTACTGAAAGCACACACATATATATATATAAACTTGCAATTCTGAGGAAAAGAAAAGAAAAGTCAGAATTGTGAGACAAAAAAAGAGCAATTACCTTTTTAAATGTTTTATTCCGCAGCCTAAACAAAAATATATACTCAGAATTGCAAGATTTAAAATAGGAATTGTAAGGAAAAACAATACTGACAAATTTTGAAATAAAGTCGCTATTAACTTTTTTCTTTTTTATTCCGTAGCGGAAACAAGCTTTTATGCAATCGCCTCAAGCAATATCATGATTTCAGTTTTATTCTGATTAAAAGGTCTAGTGCACATGGACTACTTTCATGGTGCTTTGTTGTTTTTTTATTAATTCTTGTCCCTATTCACTTTCATTTCATGTAAATAAAAAAACAATAGTACGAATGTTGTTCAAAATATTGTTTGTGGGTGTTCCACAGAAGAGCTGTATGGGTTAGAAATTACATGAGGATGAGTAAATTACAGAATTATAATTTTGGGGTGAATTATTCTTTTAAAAGCTTGTCTTATTGTGTTTAGTCGTTTACCCTTTTAGTCATTTGTCAGTAAAACAGATCTCAAACTCACACTATTGGTGAAGTCAGTGTGGCTGTGTTGGACTGGACAGAACACTCAAACAAACAATGTTTTAAAGAAGCTACTGTGAAGAAAAATAATTTTACATCCAAAACATCGACCAGGATTTTCCATAACGTGCATAAAACTGAATAAAAAATGTCTACCTTAGCAACAACAACTTTCTGAAGGGCAGCTCACCTTCCAAATATGTGTAAACCATTATAAAACACAAACACTAAGTGAAAGGCCAGTAATGAGAGAGATAAAAGAAAGTGGCAGAGCGACAAAAAGACGAGTGTTGGCGGAGATAACTCCCGTCTCTTCATTACTCCCTTCTCTCTTTCATTAAAAGCTTTTTCCAGCTCCTCTGCCCCCGGCTGAAGACTCTGAAGAGAGAGTGTAATTGTGCATGGGAAATTAAGTCTGCAACTTGCGACACTATTTAAAATACTGAGTCCCCAAGGGTAAGGAAAATTGCAACCAATCTTGAGGAAGCTACTTGAAAAACTCTAGCTTGTCAAGCTACAAGCTCCTCGTGACTTAGTAGTTGAATTAGTTTCCTAGAAAATGAAAATTATGCCATTGTTTACTTACCCATATGTTGTTGCATTGCTTGTATTCTTCCAAGGAACACAAAAGGTGAATTTTCAATAGATATGGCAGCTGTTTTGAATTTAGCAAAATTGACTTTAAATGACAAGAAAATGCCATAATAGTATCACAAAAGTGGTCCGTATGACACATGAACTGTATGTACTACACTATACAAGTCTTCTGAAAGTCATATGATAGCGTTATATGAAAGACAGACCTTAATTTAAGTCAGAAATAGAGCTCCTGAGAGAAGTAGCGATGACATAACAGCGATCCAACAGCGATTCTTCTGTTTAGTCAGGCCGTTTCAATTAATCTGTTGATCCATTTCACAAAACTGGTCTGGAGTTCATTTCTTAAAAAATACTTTATATATCATAGAGTTATTTGGGTAAATTAAACTCAATCGTGGTCTAATATACAAATTAAATAACAAATTATTATTTTGAGTAAAATTTCTTGAAAGAAGTGGTCGATTCATTTCACAGATCTTTTAAATGAAAACTTTTAAATTAATCAACTGCACAAAATTATTTATTTACAAATTAAACACGCCCATTTCTCAAGTTCAGTTTATATATACTTCTCTCATGAATTTACTTGAGAACCAGATCAGTCAACAAACTGCTTTTTTGAGTAAAATTATTTCAATGAATCAGTCGATCCACTTCACAGTATCGGATTGAGCCAAATATTTAAATTAACTCAATTAATTCACAGGGGTTAAAGGTGGGGTAAGTGATTTCTGGTAGCCAATGTTGACATTTGAAATCACCAAAACAAACACGCCTCTACCCCAACAGGTTCTCACCCCTATTTTGATAGCTCCGCCCCACAGATACGCAGCCTACGCAACCCAGGCAAAGGTTAGTTCTGTGCCCCCCACTTTTCATCCTCTCCCCGTCTTTGCTGAACGATTTCGAAAGTGAAAGTGAAACTGATAAAACAGCGCACATAAGAAAGCAATTGCACAGATGGCACACATTTTTCGATGCACAAGGGTATCTTTTAGTGTCACTTTTCGGCATGTAGGGTCCTCCATTGTTTTCAGTTGTTTGTCTTAATTTAATGATTTGAATGCAGTTGTAAAAAATTTAAATCATTTAATAAATTATACGTTTAATATAAATGTATACTTTCATTGGAGCACTTAACCCCACCCCTACCCTAAACCCACTTCTGAACAATATAAAACACGTAGCAGGCAAATAAAAGTACAGTCACAGGTATTTATTGCAAAAATTGACCATAAAAGTAGTATAAAAGCATTACAAACAAGCCATGTTGCATTCCAAGTCTTCGGAAGGCATACGATCTCTTTATGTGTAAAACATAAGGTTTTAATCACTGAAAATGATCCCACTCCGTTAACGCGCTCACATCTCATTCAAAGATATTCAAGATAGCATGACGCAATCACCACGAGACACACAAGAGCCAATAGCATTTCACAACCAAGGCTGACGTAAAGATTTTGAATATAAATACGTTTTGAATAAATTATGACTGTAGCTGTATCTGCCTGTTATATCTTGTGTTTTACTAACAAATGGTAGGTTTATGGACAGGGGTTGGGTTACGTTCTCATAAATGTGTATATAGTGTAACGTTAATATAAATAAAACTGTTGTGGCTGTTGACATTGAAAAACTGCACCCCAATATACATGCAATAATGTCAATATTATTACCCAATATATAATTTAATCAACGATAAAATTCCCAATGCCTTTCGCATCGGCATACTGACGACGCCAAGGGTTACTTATTTAAAGCAATGGGAGACCCTGCATGTTGAAAAATGACACTAAAGGGGTACCCTGTGCATCAAAAAATGATGCCAAAGGGTCCTGGCCAAGCGACCCTGACCATTTGAGTTTGACTGCTTGGACCTTTGTTCAAGCTATTGATGGGCTTATTTAAACAGTCTGCCAGCAAGTTTTTTTCTTTCTCAATAATAAGTGGAAAAAGAGGAAGTACGTCACATTTTTTTCCTGTAGCAGTTTGACTCATGAAGCATGAATAAGAAACCTCTTATCTTGATGAAAGATTGCTTTAAAACTGCTGTGCTTTCCCCTCCAATCAAATCTCGCATTTGTTCTATTGTGGTCATTTTAATCAGTTAGTCTGGCAGAGTTCACAGGTCAACATTTTCTCCTTGGGATCAATAATTGTATTGATGACAGTCCCGATAGAGGCAGTTCAAGCAACGCATTTCCACAGAGCCACATCGATTTCATTTTCTGCAATTCATTCGAATCAGGTGGCTGCCAAACGCCATTGTGTTTCACCTCGCACCGGACAGGCATTATCAATCACACACAGAGAATGGCCTGTCCGATCAGGCCAGAGTTATGTGCAGTCGGTCTTTCTCAGGGACATTGTCCCTGGCCTTCACTCTTGAGAGATGAGATTCACTGGGGTGCTTTACACAAATGCCGACAGGTTGCAGTGCCACTGATGTGTGCTGGGCATAGACAGAAGTGTTCAATCTGTCAGACTTATGCAGCGTGATGGTGGCAGAATCTCTCGTCTTGTTTTGTGAAAACTCTACCTGTGATGATTAGATTTAACTGGAGATAAGGGTATATTCTGACTTGTATCATATCCCTCTTAATTATATATATATATATATATATATATATATATAATAATAATTAAGAGGGATATGATACAAGTCAGAATATACTATCTCCAGTTAAATCCAGTTATATCAATTGCCCACTTATACTGAATTGCCATATCATTTGCACCCTTCAATTGCCCCTTCAAGTACCACAGTGCAATGATTGTATCAGATGATGATACAGTGGTAATGAATTATTGTGCCATTATTTGTTTAATAATATGGTAATTATTAAATACTTTGAATTGTCTTTATTTTTATATTTTTTATGAATATTTTTGTTTTAGTAATTTTGTTATGCACTTTTGTCTTTTGTTAGATTTTGATTTAGCTTTAATTATGTTTTCTTTCAGTTTTAGTTATTTTGCACTTTTAATCAGTGTTATTTTAGTGTCATTGACATACTGTTATAGAGTTTTTGTTAAAGGGGTCATCGGATGCCCATTTTCCACAAGTTGATATGATTCTTTGGGGTCTTAATGAAAAGTCTATAACATACTTTGGTTAAATTTCTCAATGGTATTGTAAAACACTCCCTTTTTTCCCCTGTCAAAATCAGCTCTGTTTTCAGCAAGCTGTTTTTGTCTATGACACTTTAAATGCTAATGAGCTCTGCTGACCCCGCCCCTCTCTTCTGTGGGGTGGCTGAGCAAACTTCAGCCACAAAACTGGCTAACTACCACTTTATTAGGGAAAGCGATTTGCAAAGATTAATTAAGAAACCATTATACATACTATAATGTACATTATACATTATACTTTTTTCTGTAGATGAAGCTGGTTTACGAATGATTCGCTTGAACATAGCATCTACTTTCCTAAATAAGATTTTTCATATTTCTCTTATCGTTTTTGGTTTAACTTCAGACCAGAGGACATGATGAAGCTGTCTGCTGGTTCTTATTAATGGACATTATGCAGTATCACAGCCCTAGGCAACAGAGGGAACTCACTCAATGCAACACTCGATGCCACGTGAAGTGTTTCACGTATAAAATTTATCGCTGGACCGCCTCTTTGTCAATAATACCTGCCAATGTGAATGTCAGGGCTATGCATAAGAATCCATTAGACACGGCAGCAGTAGCCTGACCTGTGGCATCGCATTCAGTCACTGTAGCCTACTGTCATTCCTTTTAGGTCTCCAAAGAAATATTCGGAATGGAGTGTTAACCGGGATCATAAAACACGAGAGACTGCCATGGGCCGTTTTGATATCTGATAAAGCTCCTCGGACACGTGTAGTTTTTGTGAAAACCTACAATCTGCGGTAAAATGAGGGTGTGAAATGTTTTTATTAATTTACTTTGTTGTTGTTGTTTTTTTTTTATTTTAGGGGGAAGTGTCCTCGACAGTTTGCAGTGTGATTCACCTTAAAATTCAATTCTGCTGCCTGGAGTTTAAAGTAAGATTTCTAGCCTAATCTTAATTAAAGGGCCTGATGGCAAAAAGGCAGGGCTGAAAAATCCTGCAAAAACAGATTCGTTCACAAGGAGAGAGGGGGGGAGAGAGAGAAGAGAGAGAGAGACAATAGGTTCCTAAATCCCATGCCGGATTGATCTTCCAGCTTGTGGTGTTGGGAGTTCTGTAATTATGGCTGAACTTAGTCCTTGGCCCACTTTTGCACTCTTATCTCTCTCTCTCTTTTTCGTTTTCTTTCTTTCTATCTGCCTTTCTCTCACTCTGTCTCTCACTCTGTCTTTTTCCTCTCTTTCATGCCATCTTTTTCCTGCTCGCTAAACTGCTGAAGAAGTGCATGTGAGTAGAAACAGCCGTGTAGATGCTGTTATGTGAGACGGAGATGGCCAAGTGCCCGGGGTGTTTAAACTGTGAGAGCTCGCTCCAGTGGGGAGAATTACTCTCCTGCTCTCTCTCAACACCACATTTGGCACCTGAGGCCTGGCCTGGCAATGCACCTCATCATCCCAACCCTGACACAATTCAGCATGGCACCGCAATCCGCTTGGTAATGCGGGACCTCAACCACCGCTGGCTGCAGGGAACGGTTGGCCATCTAATATTTCATTTGATCCATTTCTTCTTGGAGACGAGAGTCGATAGTCTTGCTCGGGGCGATGTTTGGTGGTAAAGATGTTCCCTTTTAATACTACACAGCAAATGTGCCGAGACAGAAGACTCAGCTCATCTTTATTCCTGCAAAAGCGGGATGGGCTGAAGGGTAAAACGCTTGAGTTTAACTCTCAACCTCATTTCACGTGTCATACTGGATAGTTTTTATGGCATTACAGAGTTTATGATTCAGAATGGTGTTGGAAAAAGCTTTATAAAACGCCAAGGTGTCCCACTGTCTTAATGTTCAATTTTTAGACAATGCATATCACTAGCTTTAACTGCAAAGGTGAATCTTATGAAAACATGTCCAGGACAAATATATATATAAGGATATAAGGTTTGTATTTGTGACAACAAATAAGTCCAATCTACATTTTCATAACTGAATTAAAAAAGGACCAGTCTTGAAGAAAAAGAAATAGATGACTAACTTTTTAAGACTAGTCTAAACCGCTTATGCAACCGGCCCCTGATCTCATCATCATGCAGTCTGTCTGGAATTACACTGAGACAGACTAAATCCAGAAGAACTGCGGCAACAAAGATGGTCTCCAAGATGCTTCAAGAAATATAATTATATCTTAATTAAAATGATATCTTATCAAATATAAAACACTTTAGCAGGGACCAATTCTCACTATTAAAGGAACACTCCACTTTTTTGGAAAATAGGCTCATTGTCCAAGTTTTACCGTTTTCGAATCCATTCAGCCGATCTCCAGGTCTGGCGGTAGCACTTTTAGCGTAGCTTAGCATAGATTGTTGAATCTGATTAGACCATTAGCATCTCGCTCAAAAATGACCAAAGAGTTTTTCCTATTTAAAACTTGGCTCTTCTGTAGTTACATTGTGTACTAAGACTGACGGGAAATTAAAAGTTGCAATTTTCTATGCTGATATGGCTAGGAACTATACTCTCATTCCGGCGTAATAATCAAGGAACTCTGCTGCCGTACCATGAGTGAAGCAGGAGCAATGATATGACGCAGCGCCTGACAGTGGTCCCCAGCTAGGTAACTATTTATGATATAGTTGGGGACTACTTTCAGGCAAATGGATTTGAAAATGGTCAAACTCAACTGTTTAACTCTTGGGGAGTTGGAAAATGAGCCTATTTTCAAAAAACATGGAGTGTTCTTTTAACTGGTTGCTTATTAACATGCATATTGGCGGTTTATTGGTACTTATAAAGCACTTATTTTTGCATCACCATATTCTACATTCTTAATCAATACCTAAACTTAACAATTACCTGACTAAATATTAATAAGTAGTAATTAGGAGTTAACTGAGGTAAAAATCATAGTGAATAGTTAGTTAATAGTGAGAACTGGACCTTAAAATAAAGTATGACAATTTATTTTGATTTGGGTATGAAAATCAATCTGGACATGTTATTGGCAGGTTTAAACTGTACAAATTATTCAGATATGTATAAAACATCTATGTTTTTTTTACACTAGAGCATTCTAACTAACAGATTCAGCAGAGTTTTTACATTCAGGTTGCCAAGGTAATCAACAGGCGAAGACTGCTCAGCGCAGGAGCCATACATCACTGTCACCCAACTGCTCCTATCCATGACGACCATTCCACTCCAAAGCACCATCACGGCTCCTCAACCAGGATGCTAATCACATCTACATCCTCCGTCTACACATCTTGAAAAAAATGGTATTGAATGCATCTGTGTCGTCTCATAGACATGGTTGAGGGCCAGGGTATAAACATATTTAGTTTAGTCCCTCTATCAAGGTTTGTTTAATTATTTTATCTCACTAAGAAAGTATGTTTCTATAGGATACTGAACTGGCTGCAAAATGAGAATCCGTTGTAATAAATGGTGGGAGTATTTATCATCGTCTTACCTCATGTCTTACCTAACGTGAGCTGACTCATGATAAACTGCTTGCAACGTTCCTCATTTTTAAGTCGCTTTGGATAATAAAAACTTTGATAACCATCTGCAAAATGAATAAATGTAAATGTAAATTACAATATTTGCCCTTCACTCCTCATCCATTGGGTATCATGACAGCATAAACATTGTCCAAACAGCTCTGGCAGAAAAAAGCACCTTGCATTTCCCTCTGTGTGGACATTGACAGCACCATTTATTCTCCTCTGATCATGCTGATACGAAGCCTGATGTTATTGCTGTTTTCAAGGCATAATGCAGACTTCCTTTGCTAAGAAAAAGCACCTTGGAGTGCAAGTCCGTCCGGAGAGATAAAGATCCCTGGGTTGTGGGAGAGATATTTTTAAAGCCAGTTACATAGACGGTTGTTTTTAACTATATTTTTGACAACCAACAAAGACAAACTAACTTTGTGGTCACTTTATTACACATACTTTCTTTATTGGCATATTTCTATTTCTAGATCCATATACACTGTAAAAATGCATGCATACATACTTCTAAGTTGTAAATAAAAATATTATTAGAGTACTTTTACAATAAAATAAAATAAAATAAAATAAAATAGTAAAATACGCTAAAATGTTAATACAATGTGATACTTGTGTTTCATTGTCCTTATTTGTGAAATTGACTTGCAATTTCTGACTGAAAAACTTTTCAAAGCATATATATATATATAGTTCTATCATGACAACTCTCGAAGGGCTTAGCATGGTACATGACAATGTTAATGTATTTGGTTTTGGTGGAATAGATATGCTACGCTGCTGTGGCAGAGGAAGTACCGAGACTTGCTACTGCCAATAAATCCATAGACATGCTTCTGTGAGCATGTAAGAAATACTGCTGCTGCACATATATATATATGAAATAACCCCTATATATATAGCATACACGAATGACCCCGTAGCAGATCTATACAGGTGGCGATGGGGGAGGTGTGGGGTTTCTGAGTATTCAAGTATTTAATAGTTGTGCATGGAGGGCGCCGCTGCAGATGGGATGAGAAGAATTGTTGAATAGTTGTTATTGAAGTTGTTATTTTTGTTTTCTTTGCGCAAAAAAAGTATTCTCATAGCTTCGAAAAATTGAGGTTGAACCCCTGATGTCACATGGAGTATTTTACCGATGACCTTGCTACGTTTCTGAACCTGGGAAGATTTCTGTTGTGCTGCTGTCTATGGAGGATCAGAGAGCTCTCGGATTTCATCAAAAATATCTTAATTTGTGTTCCAAAGATGAATAAAGTTCTTACGGGTTTGGAACGACATCGAGGGTGAGTAATTAATAACAGAATTTTCATTTTTGAGTAAACTAACCCTTTAAGACTACTTTTGAAGATGACTTCCTTATTTCTATTTCAGAGTGACAAGCTTTTTTGACTAGGAAAGAATCACATGCATTGAACTGCAAGTGTTCAATGTCTTTCAAGTTTATTTAAATAAATAATTAATTATTATTGAGCTTCTTGTGAGAAGACTTTGTAATTCTAAATCAATCAGAGCATGAAGGAAATGCCACTTAATTAATCTTTCCACTTCATTAGATTTTCCGATCATAATTAAATGATTAGTAGATATGAACTTTGTATTCAAGCATTCCACTCATGCATTTCTCCCCATTGACAATTAAAACGGCACTATGATCTCATATGATTGGAGGGAGATTGAAGACTTGAGTGTTTCTTGAGATAATATTAGATGAAATTCATAACTTGAGTGTGTGTGTTTTGCATGCATGCGTGCAAATGGCTTAAGTGTCATTATTCTCTTGAAATTTCATGTAATATTGAAAGGAATTTCGCCGACCTCGCCCCCTGTGAGCAGTTCTGCTCTCTCTACAGAGACACCCTTAGCTTTTCCCTTTCTTCTCGCAGGGTTTCACGCGCACCAGAGTGTGCCTTGCAACCGCGGTGTCTGAATGTCACAGGAAAATTAAAAAACTTCTACCTTCGCCAAGGGCCTGAATCTTAATATAGACTCTTGCTAAATCCAATGCACTGGATATTATGACCAGGTGACAGGGTCAGTAAGTACTGATTAAAAATGAGGTCAGTAAAAGGTGGCCTTTGAAAAAGAGTGAAGAGAACAAAATACTCTTCTGAGGTGCTCCCTTAACAAATGCTTAAGGCTGCTCTTATGTCAAGCGCTGTGGTGTTGCTCACATTTCATTTCTATTTCATGCAACCCAGACCTATAATAATTGCTCAGATATGTTTTGATGTCCTCTCTGATCTGATATTGCTGAAATATTGTTGGGAATAGAATTGAGTGGTGTGGTAAAAGCTAGGTTAACTTGCTTTCTCTGCATGGACAGATATCGGATGATGTTTGTTTATTTGGCTCAAGGGCTCAATAAGGAAAACACCCAATTTAAACATTATCACAGCAGTCAAATTAGGCATTGTTTGTGAAATTGTCAATAAGTGTTGCTATTAGCATAGATTCAACATTTTAGTGTAAAGAAAAGATTAGTGTAATGATTACCTGTGAAACATCACTGGCTAATGACCTTCCATAAAAGACAGTCCACAAACACACAAGGGCGAAATGTCCTCCCAGATACACAATCCGTCTGCTTTTGTTTTCTCGATGAGAAAAGACAGGTGTACGAGTTTACAGTGGAAAATAAAATAATACAATTAAGAAAACAAATTGCATTATGATTACAACCACATTTTAATAGGCTAAACAGATTATGGCATTCAATAGTTTGGAATAGCATGACACTTTTCATAGTACAGTATATCATTTTACCAGTAATACTAATTTTAACTAGAATTTAGGTGAAATAATTCATATTAAATATGTTAAGGTGTTTCATTATCACCTGGAATATGTTTAAGCTATTACTTCTACGCCAAACGTTTATACTGTTTATAAAAAAGATTAGGCTACAATCATTTGTTATAATATTAATAAACAGCATTATTTTATATAATTCTAATAATTAAAATATCCAATTTCCATAATTCAAGAAGTTTAACTGAATGTTTTGTAGGGTTTTCCTTTACTGTCAGTTAATTTACAATGTGATTATATTCATTATAAAAAATAATACATCTAGGCTGTGAAAAACCTGGTTCTTTAATAAAAGTTATATTAAAAGCCATCTTGCGGACCCTAGAAAGTAATAGTTTTCCACTAATTGTGAACCACTGAACTATATTATACAATTATATATTTTTAAACGAATATTAGGCCTGTTCATTAGTGTAGGCTAGTGCTTGAGACAAATAACAAAATTGAGAAAATACTGAATTAAAAATATGTGCCTATTTTTGGATGATTACTGTTTAAGTCCTTAGATTAGCCTTGTGTGTTGTCGAAGTACATTTCACCTCAGATCACAGGGAGGCTTGTGAGGTAAAACCGCTTTTCATCCGTTCCCTCCTTCGCGAGCCCATGAGAACATGCTCAGTGATTTCTCATTCCAAAAACACAAATTTAGATATAAGTACAAAAAGAGCTTTAAACCGCGCTGTCAACAGCGGAGATGAAAGGGAGTAACGCGTCAGAAGCCTGTCAAACCGTTGACATTCCCGCGTTATCTGCACAGCGCGAGCTGCTGGAAGCGCGGGATTCGTGTGTCTGCTGACCGATTCGCGCCTCGCTTTCCCCTCCTTTCTGTCCTTTCTTCTGACAAGCAGTGGGAGAGGAAGGAGGAACAGAGAGACGATGATGTGTTTTTCTTCTTCTTCTTCTTTTTCTAAAGCGAAATAAGGATAATTTCTTGGAAACCCAAGACAAACAATGTGATTTTGTGCGGCGTTGTGTGTCTGTAAATTTTCTCTGAGGCCTTATCATTAAGGCTAATGTTGAATAACTTCTTACAGCTCTCTTTCTCACTCTCTCACTCTCTCTTAAGCTGGGTGCATTTGGCAATACATTGCTCTAATTAAACCAATGTCTTCCCAAGCGTTTGTGCTTTTGTTGATAATTATGTGTTTTTGAAATAGCCAGCCTGACAGAAGTCTATGAAATATCTCTGTGCAGACAGGCTTTAAGATGCTGCTATCTGCTCTCTCTGTTCTCTCTCTCTCTCTCTATGAATGGGGTATGTAGCCTACACAGCTGGTATATGCAGAAGACCGGTGAAGCATGGAACCAACCTTTATAAAATGTTAAATCACTGCACACATTCCTGGTCCTTTTCATCTCAATAAATGCTTTATGGTCACATAAAGGTGCCTGCAGCACAGGTCATCATCTGAATGAGTGATCCGACATAAAATGAAATAGCATACAAGAAAGTTGTGCTGACCTTTGCACACAGGAACATACAAATATTCACTAACACATGCTAAATGTACAAATACACAAAAACACACAAACCCTAATGCAAACATAAACACTATAGTGTATCTTATACAGTCTTCCATCAGATAGACTTCCGTACACTACAGGTCAAAAGTTTGGAATATTTGTATTTATTTATTTAAAGAAACTGTCATCTCTCATGCTCACCAAGGCTGCATTTGTACATTTATATCTGTGATGGCAAAGCTGAATTCTCAGCATCATTACTCCAGTATTCAGTGTATCTAATATGCTGATATGCTGCTCAATAAACATTTCGTATTAATAACAAACGTTTGAAAAAAAAAACATTCAACCCAATATTTTAGGCTTTATGCATCTATTATTACAAAATATTTCAATTTTTCTATTCATCAAACTGCCCTGAAAAAATATATCACAAAAATATTAGGCAAAAACTGATTTAAACAATGCTCATAATCATTATTAATTACTGCTCCCCAAGCTGATAATAACTCGGCGAGGATATTGTGACAATGAAGACTGATGGCTGCTGAAAATTCTCTGCTATTCCATCACAAAATTGCATTTTCAAATATTAGAATACTGATAGAAATCTATATTTGAAACTGCCATATTTCCATATTTCACAATATAACTACTTTTAGTATATCAAGTGTAGTAAAATTACCAGTTTAATATAGAGCTATTATTTCAGCTCCGAATTAGTTATTAAATATTAAATATTGCTTGGTTAAAAGTAATATTAATATTTAACTTAGTTATACTGTATTAAGTGACCGTCCACGAACACTAGCCTCAGCATATCAACTTGAGCTTAGGTAGCTTTCTCTTTATGGCAAATAAGGAACAAAACTTCAAATCACATTCCAGAGACAATTCTTTATGAAATGAAAAATGGTTTATTCGTAATACTGCTATTCTAACATAAATGGATTAACTGATAACACACAAAACATACATACATACAAAGACATGCATAAGGGATTTTGGTAAGTAATTCCTAAAATTAAAGTTAGCCCTTTTAGCTATTTAAACGCTTGACTTGACCGGACAGATCACGACAGATGCCTTATTGCTCTGTTACTGCATTCAGATCAGATTCTACCAGTTCAATCAGCAATATAGATTTAGTTAGAATGTACTTGCTTGTTGACAAGAAGCAGGTTGGAAGTTGTTTGTTTCCTTCAAATGCGTTGCTCTGGTCTTTGTGCTCGGGAACCACGTGGGTTGGTTCGTGCGTCTCCGGTGCTCTCGGGTGGAAACACGAGAGATGTGGTTGCTACCGCGTGGCGTCACAGAAAGCTTTCCTTTCGTCCGTAGGCGTTCAGCTCGTTGTTCTTTGATGTTGTGCCTTCTAGCCTTGAATAGATGGTTGGTTTAGTCGGTGTCGAGACAAAGTTCAGGTAAGAGCGCGAGCAGGCAGAGAAGTTACGAGCGCAGCTCCAGCGATGTTAAAGAGAGATGTTCCAGAGAGAGTCACGCCATGTTTCAGAGAGTCACGCCATGTTTCAGAGAGGTCGATTTGCAACTGGCGTTGTTTTCAACAGTCCAACTTGCTCCTCCCCACGGGCGGCTTGTCGAATCCGATGGTTCGTGTATGGAGCCCGCCCATGTCCAGGCTTGCTGGGTGGACCAACAGTTCTGTGATGTCTCATCACTTTTGGGAAGGATAAACTTTATGGATCTTTATACGTGTATAATTATGCAGGGTATTACAATTTAACGGTCATCACCACAGTCTCACATCTGAGTCTAGCTTTCTTTAGAGATCAAACACCGCATAATAATACACATTACAGTTTATACCGTTTTAAAGCATGATTAAAATTCCCACCTTGTCCTAAATAATTGGCACTCAAAATCATCACATCATGCCTATGAGGGAACAAGTACACATTAAATATCCATATATTTATTTTGTGTAGTTGCAATGGTTATACGTGTCAAAAAGGCAAGGAGTTTGGTTTTCCTTGGTCCGTCCGACGGAGAAAAAGTCCTGCTTTGTTTTAAATGGGGGTTTTGAACTATGCTCTGGAATGTAGGCAGCGGTGTCCAGAACCATTCCCGGAGCCGTCCGTACCTTTGCACGAGAGCGTTTAGTGATGGGGTCGGTTGACCCTCTCCACTTTTGCATGGAAGGGAGGACTTTTGGGTCATAATTCATTTCTGTTGCTGGGTTGGAATTCTCTGTGTGTGTTTTCAGGTCGACATTGTGTTACACATCCCCTTTTGTGTGGAGATGTACCCGATGGAACATCTTCAGGCACTGGAACAAGAGGCAGAGAGAATGGACACACAAGACACCAACGAGATCTCTATCACTGACTGAAAACTGGTGCAGGGTAATTTGGAAAGGCACAGGTGAGAAACTTGAGAAGACATAGGGCTAGTTTGTTTAGCATCGTTGACAATTGGGTCATTTTGACTGGTTTAATTGTCGGGGTTTTCACGAGACGGTATAGGCATGATCTCAATCAGGTTGGTCACATTCTCGGGTTCGGATTCTAGGTCGAGATTACCACGTCGAAAAGGCGAGGGATGCCTGGACGTGCATTTGTTGAGAGACTCTTGAGCAGCGTTCACTCGCTTGTGTAGGAGGAAGGCCAGTGTCAAAGTCACAACATATCCTACTATAGTAGAGATACAAAGCGCCGTGTCAGCGGCAGACCAGGACCGAATAATTGGCGCGCCAGCGGCGGAAGGCGGCGATAGCTTCTAAAGCTGTGTCAACCGTGTCAGATCAATAAGCTGCGTTCCTTCCTCCTTGATCCTTTCTTCCAATTCTGGATCGAGGACAAAGGAATGCTGCTTGAAAAAGGTGAGATTTCGATTTCGGCCTGATACTCGTCGTCGGTGAGGTGATACAATGCTAGTTCGTCAATATGGAGGATCGAGCCCTTAGGGACTGTGATCCATAACGTTTGGTTAGGCAGACTAATGCGCCGTGGCGGTCGTGTTGATCATATGTGAGGGTAGCCGTTCGGGCTGGGTGTTCACCAGCCATCGGTTTCCGACAATTTCGACTTGTGTTACCTCAACCTGAGAACGTGGTGTTGCGTCGGCGGGACAGCTAGCGTCGGGTCTCATGGCTTCTAAGCCACAGATGCCCTCTGTATTATCGCGTACGAAGGGTTTACTCGGGCAGAGGAAGTGAATGTCTTTAGTGAGCGTACACATCTTTAGGTTTGGAGCCAAGTACAACTGTTCGTTGCTATCGTGATACGCGACGACCTCGGGAGTGTGGATTTTGACATAGGTGTTCCCTTGCCAAAATCCAACATTCACAACATCTTTAAGCCGATAAATATTATTCGCATCGATAATGGGCAAACTGAGAAGAACAAAGTCATCGCCTGTTTCCGGGTTTACGTACAAGGGAATGGCGCTACCCAGGAAAAGGCGAGATGGGTTTGAATGGGCTAGGGGGCCCTGGTGGCCGGGTTAAGATGTTCTGGACAAGGCTAAGGGGTATCAGATAATGTGGAATCCTACCCATGGCTAGGCTATCGATTGAGGAACTCACTTGGCGTAGCATGTCGGCCATGAGCATAGTTAGGAGTTGCGTTTGGGCTAAATCGCCTTGCACTACTGAGTATAGTTTATTAATAGACTTGATAGTTTGGTTTAGGAGGCTACTATGTGTGTTTAGAACTGTGATCGTGCCATTCAGGGATTTTCCGAAAGTCTGTAGGGCGTGGCTCTGAACTAGGAGCTGTTGTCGATCCCAGGCATTTCGCCTGGATTTCACCCACATGTCGCCTGACAGTAGCTAGATTAACGGCGTTAGCCGTGTTCATGCCAATGTTGAACAGAGTTCCTACAGCCGCAGCAGCCCCAACAGGGCCCCAAAAATCGTTTGGGTCGCCGGTTGTACCCGCTGAGGTCAGCCTGGGTTACAGTTAATTTTTGTAATTGGAGCAGCATGTGGTTCACATCTGCTTGGGCATGGGCAAGGACTTCGAGTCCAACGGGCTCCAGCCCAAGAGGTGTGGGTGACTGGGAGGGTGTAGTGAACTCTGTAAACATCGCGGGGATCTAGTCTAACATACACCTTTTGGGTGTAGGTTTTACAGTTCGTTATTAATAACCCCGGCTGTTCGCGAGTACGATCCCTGAGGCTGGTCCGGCGCTGCCACTTCTGGCTGGGGCATGGCCCCAATCACGCAGAGACACAGGGCGGCGAATCGGAGCATCTTCCTGGTGATTGAACAGAAAGAGGCATAATTAGCGGTGACGATCATACTTTGGCGGATTTTTTTCGATCGGTTAACACCAGTTCTTCTGACGACCTTATTGACGGAGGTCGATCTCACTTTCAGGACCTGTATTCAAGGATTGGTTAAGGGGTTCAAAGTGAGAGAGGAAAGGAAAACACAAAGTGAGACACGAAGGAAAGAAACCAAAAAATTAAGACAAAAATTCAAAATCAAAATCAAGCAAAAAAAAATTTAAAAACAAAATTGAGGGTAACTCCTCGCTACTAGATTGGTCCTAGCAGTGCTGTGGAGGAGAGAATATGGGTTGTGTCTACATGGTTGCTATATGTTTTCCTAACATATCAATACTAATGCTTGTGTGGTGCATATGGTGCGTGTGGTGCATATCGGTCTGTGTCAGTGGGTCTGATCTTCCCCTTTCCATGTCGGCTAGAGCCCAGGGGCCTCTTTATCTGGTTTCGATGGACCCATCGAAGGACTGGCTCGCTGCGCCTTGTCTGATTTTGATTCGATAGGCAACAGGTGAGAGCTTGTCTACAATCTCATGGGGTCCCGCCCAGTGAGGTAGGAACTTCTTTGACAGGTGATGGGGAGCATTCGGCCTTGGTCGGGCGAAACTGTAGTACCACACTTGATCTCCAACATTGAGCTCATGGTGAGAGGCCTTTTGGTCGTAGTAGGCTTTTCGGCCTTCCGCGCCGTTGTAGCTGCTGTTGCGCCAGGTGCTGATGTAACTCTTCCAGGTACTGGTGAGTGTTGTAGGCGGTGAGAAGGTTCAGGTCACCAGGTTGGTACAGCAGGTGTAGTGGTAGCGTCATGTTTCTCCCTGTCATCATTGTGAACGGGGTATTCCGGTAGATTGATGGGGTGTGGCTCGGCGGCCATCAGTACCAGAGGAGTTTAATGTCCCAATCCTTTTGATTGGTGGCTACGTATTTTTAACATGCTGACCACTGTTCTGTTAGCCGTTCCACTTGACCGGAAGAAATTGGGTGATGGCTTATGTGGAGTTTGGCCTGTATGCCCAGGAGTTTCCCTCGTCTTGCATAATTTCAGCGGTGAAGTGGGTTCCAGCGGTCAGAGTTGACCCTTAAAGGCAGTCCGAATCTTGAGAAGATATGGTTCAATAACAGACAGGCTGTTGTTTCTGCTGTATCGTTGGGAGCTGGGAGGCACTCTATCCATTTTGTGAATTCGCAGACCACGGTGAGGAAGTATTTGTTGCCCGTCGACCGTGGTAGGGGTCCTACCAGTCTATTTGGAGGTCCGACCATGGGAAGGTCATTCCTTTCCTTTGCAGTGGTGCTCGGTGGTTTGGATTTGCCGGTTGGAACTGGCAACACACCAGGCATCCTTTAACGTATTCTACTGCGTCTTGCTGCATGCCAGGCCAGTATGCTACTTGCTTGAGTGTTTCATAGGTGGCCTTGACTCCGTGGTGTCCTGCGCATGGTGCATCGTGTGCGTGTGTCAACATCATCCCCTTTGGCCATGAGGGACTACGAGCCTTGGAGCAGTGAATGGCTCAGGGACATACGTGAGGACACCGTCTCGTAGATGCAGCATGTGCTTGATCGAATGGAGTGTGCGGAGGTCGGATGATGTTCGGTCCGAGGTGGAAATGGGATTTTCAAGGGTGGACAGGTGCGCTACAATGGACTGTATGGCTGAGTCCGTATGTTGGAGGGTGAGGAGGTCTTCAGCAGCGAACTGAGGCGACAGGGAGATGTGGGAGGAGGCAGGTGTGTGCCCACTCGTGGCACCTTGGCGGCGGGTCACCGCTGCCACAATTGGGTGGGGTGGGAGGGCATGAAATGTCCAGGACTCTCCCTGTAATGCCCTGCTTTGGCATCGGATTGGTCATTTAAGTCTTTGTCTTGTCCTGGTTGGCGTGAATGACCTCTGACCTTTTTCCAATAAACGACCATGTCGTGTTCAGTGACGATGGCGTCGCTTGCTTGGAAGAGTTCCTGGTGCTTGACAGGCTTGTTGTTAGCTGTCTTGAATCCATTCCTCTTCCATCCAGTTAGATGGCATATGAAACTTAGGACGGGCATAGTTCGAATCGGTACAGATGAGGAGTTCTCTGATTTTGTGGGTTGCAGCCACTTGTAGTGTGATGAGGATGGCTGCTATTTCTGCATATTGTGATGATTGTGGGCCAAGTTTGAGTTGCTGCGGTGGCACGGGTCATTGTTGAGCCAGACCACACCCGCTCCCGCTTGTAACTTGCCCTCGCGATTGTATGAGCAGCCATCGACATATGCTGTGGGCATTCCTGTACACACATTCTCCTCGAAGTACCGATGATTTGTCGCTTGCGGTCGTGGCAGTTCTTTTGGCTCTGCTGAGGTATCCAGCGTGTCCGTTGAACAGTTTTGGCATGCCGCATAAGCCCGTTTCCCAGTGAGGATTTGTAGTTCTGGGCATATCTTGCCTCCACATCCCGTCCTTGGAGTGTCATTAGCCAGGTAGCTATGCGTGCGTTGGTTACCACGCCATCTCTGATTCGTTGACTGTTGAGGAAGGTAACTGGCTGGTGGCAAGTTTCGATGATGACTTTCTGTGCACCGATGTAATTAGAGAAACGCTGAATGCCCACACAGTGCAAAGTAAAGCTTTTCGCAGTGTGAATATTTGCATTCTGGGGAAGCAGCGTTTTGCTGGCATAAGCGACCACTCGCTTGTCCTTATCATGGAGCTGGTATAGACCGCACTGAGGCACTGGTCAGAGAATCGCGTCCAGATAGAATTCCTTCCCTGGGTCTGGGTAGGCGAGGCATGGAGCAGAGCGCAGGCACTGTTTGAGCTGGCTCATAGCTGTGTCCTGGGCCTTTGTCCAAACAAAAGGTTCGTCCTTTTTCAGGAGGGAAGTTAGTGGTCGTGCGATGTCAGCGTAGTTTTCGATGAACTGTCGTGAGTAATTGCACACTCCCAGAAAGCTTCGCAACTCAGAGACGTTAGTTGGTGTTTTATGCTTTGGAATTGCTTGGGCACGGTTAGATTGTGGCTCAATGCCGTTTCTTCCGACGAGCAGTCCAACATAATTCACCTTGGTTTTGCACCATTGTCCTTTGTGAAGGGCGATTTTAGCTCCGCTGTTGTCAGCTGGTTTAGGACATGGTCGATTTCTTTGAGGTGGTCTTCCACACTTGAACTTTTCATTAAGACGTCGTCTCGTGACGAGGTTGCCTCGGACTCTGGCGTCAGGGCATGCTTTGTTAAGGAAAATGTTAAATTCTGCCGGTGAATTGGCATAGCCAAAGGGACACCGTGTGAAGGTGTACTGTCGGTTGCCGAAAGTGAATGCCAGCTTATGTTGGTCGTCGGGGTGGACAGGGATCGTCAAAACCCGGAGGCGGACGTCCAATGTGGACAGGATCGTCGAGCCTTTGATTTTGGTATTTCTTGGTCCAACTGGGTCATAGGCCATCGTGACAATGGTACTTGCTGATTCAACTTGCGGTAGTCGATAGTGGGCCGCCATTTGCCGTTGGGTTTTAGGACTGGCCATATCGGGGCAGAATATGTACTGTTACAGGGCGGATGACCCCCTTTTCCAGCATGGAGTCAACAATTTCTTGCACTGGCTCATATGACGCTATCGGAATCTTGTACTGTCGCACAAAGGTGGGTGGTGCATTTGGGTTTGTCGGTATGCGCGCGTGTGGATGTTTGTCAATCCACAATCTAGAGAGTCCTTTGCGAAAGAGTCCTTGTACTTCAGCAGAACTTCTTTGAGTCCTTGGCGCTCCACTTGTGTGGAGGGCATCCGCGTCACTCAAGATCTGTTGAATTTGAGTATTGAACCGCGTAGGGTTCTTCTGCCGTTAAGTCATTAAAGGGGCTTTGGGCCTCGCTGGTCACCCGTGTAGGTGGTTCTGTCGCAGGCTGGGTTGAGACAGCATAGACAGTGAGGTGAGTGTCATCCATTAGTTCTGACCGGCACGCTTTCTCTGGACACTGGCAGGATTGAGGTGATGGCAATGACTTCATGAGGTTTTGTGAATGTTATAGTGTCATTGTATCCATCTGACATTAGTTGGGCTGGTATGGGGCCTATGACAGGTACCATCAGTTCAAAGTCATGGAATGCCTGGTTGATGAGCCATCCCAGGTGGCTGGCTTTTGGGGCGTGGATGTCTTGGGCCATACAGTTATTGAACAACACATATATCGCACGAGATGACACTTCAATGAGAGGTGTAGCTTCCAGAGTCAGTCCGAGTTTTAGGCAGGTTCTGGAAGGTTGGAAGAAGCTCAGCTTACTGTTGAGAGTTTGGCCAGGTCGCATGTTGAGGCGGACACTGGCACTGACGCTTTGCTGTAGGCAGGTATTGTGGCTCCTTGTTCCGTAATCATAGCGCATGCGTCCGGCATGGTTTGACCGGATTGGAGGTTCTTGAGATTGACTGAAGTTGTCAGTTGGTGTGACAGGGGAGCCCATATGATGTTGTTTACAGTGTCAATGTGAGCATTGAGTCGAACCATGATATCCGCTCAATGTAGATGTCATGCGGCAGGTCTGGAATGACGAGAAGTAGTGACTCAGCTGTCTGTTGTTCCATCGTATGTCCAGGCGCAGATGATCTTGGAGGTGGCCATGGTTGTCGACCAGGGACTGAGAGGGTAACGGCTGTGCTTAGTGACATGTGGTAGACTTTGACAGCTCTGCTTCAATGTTTTGAATAGCTTCAGGCTGATGGCTGAGTTCTCTGCCCATAGGGCTAGTGCTGCCTCGGACACTGATGTGCCATGAACCTCTATCTCAGTCATGATTTGAAGGAGGCCTGTGTTTGGTTCAGGCTCGTGCAGCGAGCAGAGGAGAGGGTCGTTGGCGTTTGTGCTCGGCCCAGACCTGGGCTCTGTTACTGCTTCATCGGTCATTGACTTAGGGGTAGTGTCTGTGACTTGACACTGTGACTCATTGGAGTCTAATGACTTGTAAGGCAGAGGCTCACGGACTTGTGTCCAAATCTTTAGGTGCTTGAAGTCTATTAGGGGTTCAAAACGATTAAGCAAATCTTTTCCAATGAGGAGCGGGTACGTGTTGAGTGTTGACACGATACGGGATGGACGAAGTCCATGGGTCCCACTGTTAGATGGATTGGGGCTACATGTTTTAGTTGTAAGCCCGTGTGAGAGTATGCTTGTGCGTTTAGTTCGCACCTTTGGAGCTTGAGGGTGCCATTAGTCCTCTTCGTTAATTCTTGGACTTCTTTGAGAAGTTCTGTAGACATTAGAGTGATGTCGGCTCCTGTGTCCAGAAGGGCTTCGACTCTGATGTGTCGTTCGATGATGATGGAGAGGTAGAACTTTCTTGCTATACCCTTTTCAATGAGATCGCCTAGGAGTTGAGGAACTGGAGTTTGGGAGGAAATATTTAGGATGTCAGGGCTGACTTGGCGTTCTTCGGAGGAGTGGCAGATGACTAAGACAGCGCTTTCAGGAACTTGAGGATTTTCAACAGCAGGTGTCTGCTGAATGCTGCTGGAGTTTGGAGTATTGGGTGCTGAGTTAGTGTTTAACTCTGTTGCTGGATTTTCAGGTGGGGCTTCATGTCCATCTGAAGTTAACGTGTTTATTGTACTCTGAGACTGAAGTGAGGCGGTGCTGTTTTCTGTGGCTGGTTCGTTTGTCTTGTCGCTGCTTTCTCGTCCGTCAGCTAGTCAGGCTGAATCCGGGTTTCCTTTCTTTTCCCACTTCTTATCTTCCTCTTTTCGTTGAAAGAATTCCTTCATCATCATTTCCATCATCTTCTGTGAGTCGGTGGCGGTGGTGTTTTTGTTCTTGTATGGACTCAGTTGGAGCTTGGTCACTTTGGAACCTGGGTGAATTCCTTCGTCGATTCCTTGGGCTGGTCGCCTTAGGGTGAGTCTGTCGCTTTCCATTGGAGTTTCCATTGGATTCCCATGAGCGTTGCTCTCTTGGGTTCCGCGACCTCTCCCATTGCCTTTCCTGAGGCCTTGCTTGGTCCCATGACTTATCCCAGTGTCGTCCAGGTGAGCGTTGACGTCCACGTGGTCCATCCCATCGGTCATACCTCTGTTTAGGTCGGGTTCCAGCGTGTGAGTCTCGTTCTCTGTTGGACGGGGTGCATTCCACTCCTGTGTGGTGGCTTAGCACTGTCTTGGCGTTGGGTGCCCTCCAGCGCCAGTTCTTGGTGTTGAGTGTTGAAATCAAGAACTGCTGGGGTTTTGCTCTTTTCTGAGGCCATCTTTTGTTTGCCGTAGGCTTTTGCACCAAGTCTCGCAACTGCTGAATGTTCATTGTTCGTGGGCATGCGAGAACGCCAAGATGGTGGCTTATGCCAGGATGAAGGTTCCTCAGGAAGAGAGTTTTAAAGTTCAGTTCCTCTTCCATGTCAGATTCGTTCGAGTTCCAAAATATGCTTGTCTGAGTCGACTGTAGTAAGCTTGAGGAGTGTCGTGACGTCCTTGTCTCGTCTCCAGGGCAGCCACTAAGCCTTGATCGGACTCAGGGTCAGCAAACTCTTTAATTAGGGCCTTTTGAAGCCGTTGATAGTCAGTCTTTGTGTTAACAGGCTGCCGGTCAAGGAAGCTGCGCACTTCAGGACTGGATGTCGTTCGGAGTAAGTATAGTTTATCTTTGTCCGTAACGTTAGGTCGCATTTCCAGATGGAAATCAATATCTTGCAGATAAGCGTGGACATTTTGGCTGTTTGGCAAGCTGGGGTTGAATTTTCCGATGTTTCGGGCGAGCTTGTCAAGATCTTTAAGGTCCAAGCCGTGCACCGACCCGCGGCTGGCTGCAGCAGATTCTTTTGGTTCCGTCGTGATATAGCGTTCTTCCGACGGCGCTGGTGAATGTTTTAACACCATCCCCTCTATCTTCGGTTCACGTGTCGGTCTATGAACAGGTGATCCAGTCCTGCTTGACGGGGGTGCCGTTGGTGCACGCTCTGTACTTGACGGCTCACGGCGTAGTTCATAAGCATGCCTGAGTTCCTCTTGGAGACTTTCAGACTCCTCTGTGACGTAGTCGAGCTGTCGTGTTAGGCGGCTGATCTCATTCCTTGACTCAGCCAAATGAACTTCGAGGGCCTTGATTCTGCTGTTTTTGTCCCTGAAGTCAGTCTTTGCCTTCTCCAGTAGCTTCTCTGCATACTGTAGCTTGTCTGCACAATCAGCGAAGTCCTCTTTGAGCTGCTGCATTTCGTGGCTGGTAGCTTCTAGAGTCTCTTTAGCCTGTTGGTCTCCTCCTCGGTGTCCTGCTCCACCTCATCGGTCCTTCCTGTCGTACCTCGCCTTCACGTTCCAGCTGCTCTATGTCGTCGTTGGGCGCTTGTCAGCTCCTGCTGGCGTTGTCTTGCTTGTCGCTCAGTTTGAGGGTGGCGATGAGTATGTGGCTTAAAGAACCGGTGATCTTGGCTAATTCTCTGGGACTGTAGTTTTGACTTGGGTCTTGTCCCATAATGCTTGCGATGCTGTCATCTAGTTGATTCTGTGTCTGATGTTGGAGTGTTTCAGCAGCTTTAGGGAGTATGCTGCCGTTGTAACACTTAGCCACATTTCCAGTCCTTCCCAGTGACCGACATGTTCTGTTTCGTGAGACATGTTCTGGCGGGTCAGGGGGATCTTGGACCGAACTGACACAGACCTTGAATAGGAAACAAAGCAAAAACAAAACACAAACAAAACAAACAGGGGTGTAAATGTGCAGAGTGTAGTGTATGCTAGTGTTGATTGTGTCTCTGTGTTTGTGGTCCTCTGGCAGGTGCTTCTAATTGTAGTCTCTGCAGATAAATTATTGGGCACACACAAAGGCAGCCCCGCTGTGAAGCAGAGAAAGAAAAACACACACACAGAATGGGTACACAAGGACAATAGCACTAAACAGGTCTCTCTTTTAATAGCAGATTTTTCTTCGTTTCGCTTTGTTAATTCTGATTTAGAAGGGCGCTTCTAATCAGAGGATTGTAGGCGAGATTTTCTCTTTTGTAATAAGACTGGTATTGCTATTCCAATTTTCTCCTTGGAGGAAAATAACAGCAATGACAGTACTTGTCCCTTAATGGCAGGATTTTATACCATGACGCTGGTCAGCGTATGTCACAGCGTGTTAAAACTTTTGCCGATGTCTATCTTCTCATTGCACCTGCTTTAACCTGGGGGAATAGGATTTCACAATAGAGGGTAAAAGGGTAAACAGTGTTGAATGTAGTTCTCAAGTTTCACATACATATCTGTTCAATTGTAACATTTCGCTCTATTCGTGATTTTCCCGCCAAGTCTTAAGCAAACAAGTCAAATTGGAAGTTAGTAACAGGGAAAAGAAAAGAGATTAAGATTTATTCCCAAGATTTAAAACTAATACGTTGGCACAAGGTGGTGCTGTTGAGTCTATATGCTTAGGTTGGTTTGGCTGTTTACAGGATAAACCAACTGACCTAGGTTGAGAAACCTTAACTCCCTTTTGGGGTTTTCTAATTAGAAGGTTACGTTTATGCTCCAGATTGGTGAAAAGTGATTTTGACTGTGTGGTTTCACTGTCACTTCTCCAACACAACACTAGGGGAGCACTATCTACTCTCAGGCCTAAGTAAGAGGACTAATTTTAATTTAATAAAATTGTTTTAATTAAATTATTATTAACTTTACTTGAGTCAATCAGCTCACTTAAGAAAATGAAGTATGGCCTACAGATAGAGCCAGACTTGTATTTAAGTTGAAATTTGGAATTAAAAATTAGAATTTGGTTTCTAATTAAAATTTATGATGTTATAATTAAAATTAATAGGATTCACTTAGGATTAGAATTTACAAATGCAATCTGCAATTGAGTTGACAAACCAATATTGTTGCAAAATGTAAACAGGAAGTGTAATTAATTATTAAATGTAATTAGAATTTTCAATTCATAATTAATTATTAAATTAATTTACAGCTTCTAAATCACTAGTTTTGGATTCCCATAATAGTAATTCAAATAATTTCCAAACTTAAGCATTCCTCGTCGTCATTAACACCAAAAAAAATTAACAATAAAATAATTAATAACTAATCTGTATCCTACTTGTAAACGAAATTAAAAATTTCCCTCTTGATAACTTAAGGCTCTATTGTAGTGGTCAAATTATAAGGCGTTTCATGGTTCATAAATGGATGCTATTGTTGCTGGAAGCAGGAATTGAAAATTCCATTAAATGAAATTAATTCAAAATTAATTTGTAATCAATTGTGACATTCAACTAACAATTAAAAATTCCTAACAATAGCGCTTATCCATTGATGTGTTTTAAAATCATAAAAGCCATTATAATTGAATGAGGTCAAACTCACCATATAATCAACAGTATATTAAACCATTTTCTAATAACCCACCAGTTATTAAGCTGGTCCCACAAAAGGTAAAAGACTTTAATCAGCTGTTATATTAAACCAACCTGTGAACTTGTTAACACTGATGATTGGGAAACATTAACACAGCCAACTTAAAACGTGTTAGTCTTTTAAATGAGAGACTAGAGAGAGAGAGGGAATTAGTGTTAGCTGTGAACCACATTTCCACCAACACTGCATTCAAGCTTTAAATGCTATGTGCTAATCACTAGCCGTAATGCTACCGCATTGCATCTGCTAAACTACGCTGTCTTTGTTTCAGTTTAGCTTATATGCTCAATCTCCACGTGGCTGAACTGGTCGCTATGACGACTCAGTGCCTGTAGGCAGAAGAAAAATGTGCTTCACGCTTCAGACTTGAATTTTCTATAGCACATATAATCTCACTCATTTAGACGAGATACATTTATCTACGGGTTACTTATAACCCATCAAAGCCTCGGGCTATTTATGCGAATATTTGTCTGTTTAGACCGCACTCATAAACACAAACACTCGATTGCGCAATCTCCCCTTTCTCAAAAACGACTGGCCACTTCCTTTGGCGCCGTGCGTTTGAATTCACTCGTGAAATCAAATGGCTGAGAATGATTTAAATAGCTTTTTAAACATTCCACACCGAGGGATTTGAAAATATAGCGGAGTTTGAAAGTGGGACACGCACTTACAAATCAAACTATACAGGCCTTCACTCAGAGCTCAAGCGAGGGACACGCTCATTTGTCTCTTTGATGCGCTTTAGGCGACTTTTACTTATTTACTGCAGTTTCTTCTCACAACTCGAGTTAAACAAATACCCTTTCTCATTCAAACACACTGTGTTTCACAACAATGCAATACCACAAATAACCGCTTTTCCTGTATTTACTCAGTTTTTCCGGATAAAATTGAGAAATAGACTTTGTCTCTGGTTTGATTTTCAGATTAATTCTTTAATAATGCCAGCTTTTTCCTCCACCATTTGTAGTAAAATTACCAGTTTAATATAGAGCTATTATTTCAGCTCCGAATTAGTTATTAAATATTAAATATTGCTTGGTTAAAAGTAATATTAATATTTAACTTAGTTATACTGTATTAAGTGACCGTCCACGAACACTAGCCTCAGCATATCAACGAGCTTAGGTAGCTTTCTCTTTATGGCAAATAAGGAACAAAACTTCAAATCACATTCCAGAGACAATTCTTTATGAAATGAAAAATGGTTTATTCGTAATACTGCTATTCTAACATAAATGGATTAACTGATAACACACAAAACATACATACATACAAAGACATGCATAAGGGATTTTGGTAAGTAATTCCTAAAATTAAAGTTAGCCCTTTTAGCTATTTAAGCGCTTGACTTGACCGGACAGATCACGACAGATGCCTTATTGCTCTGTTACTGCATTCAGATCAGATTCTACCAGTTCAATCAGCAATATAGATTTAGTTAGAATGTACTTGCTTGTTGACAAGAAGCAGGTTGGAAGTTGTTTGTTTCCTTCAAATGCGTTGCTCTGGTCTTTGTGCTCGGGAACCACGTGGGTTGGTTCGTGCGTCTCCGGGTGCTCTCGGGTGGAAACACGAGAGATGTGGCTGCTACCGCGTGGCGTCAGAAAGCTTTCCTTTCGTCCGTGCGTTCAGCTCGTTGTTCTTTGATGTTGTGCCTTCTAGCCTTGAATAGATGGTTGGTTTAGTCGGTGTCGAGACAAAGTTCAGGTAAGAGCGCGAGCAGGCAGAGAGATTCTGAGCGCAGCTCCAGCGATGTTAAAGAGAGATGTTCCAGAGAGAGTCACGCCATGTTTCAGAGAGTCACGCCATGTTTCAGAGAGGTCGATTTGCAACTGGCGCGTTGTTTTCAACAGTCCAACTTGCTCCTCCCACGGGCGGCTTGTCGAATCCGATGGTTCGTATGGGCGAGCCCGCCCATATCCAGGCTTGCTGGGTGGACCAACAGTTCTGTGATGTCTCATCACTTTTGGGAAGGATAAACTTTATGGATCTTTATACGTGTATAATTATGCAGGGTATTACAATTTAACGGTCATCACACAGTCTCTCACATCTGAGTCTAGCTTTCTTTAGAGATCAAACACCGCATAATAATACACACATTACAGTTTATACCGTTTAAAGCATGATTAAAATTCCCACCTTGTCCTAAATAATTGGCACTCAAAATCATCACATCATGCCTATGAGGGAACAAGTACACATTAAATATCCATATATTTATTTTGTGTAGTTGCAATAGTTATACGTGTCAAAAAGGCAAGGAGTTTGGTTTTCCTTGGTCCGTCCGACGGAGAAAAAGTCCTGCTTTGTTTTAAATGGGGGTTTTGAACTATGCTCTGGAATGTAGGCTTGACGGTGTCCAGAACCATTCCCGGAGCCGTCCGTACCTTTTTGCGAGGCGTTTAGTGATGGGGTCAGTTGACCCTCTCCACTTTTGCATGGAAGGGAGGACTTTTGGGTCATAATTCATTTCTGTTGCTGGGTTGGAATTCTCTGTGTGTGTTTTCAGGTCGACATTGTGTTACACATAAAGCAGCCTTGTGAGCATATGACTTTTCAAAAAAAAGTACAAATCTGAAGCATTACATTTTGTGTGTTTATTTGTGTATAGTACTAAACAAATATATATTTTAAATACTTAACTGAATGTGCATTTTGAGCATAAAAGAGTTTGAGTGTTTTATGTTTGCATGTAGATCATATAGTCTTTATTATGACGCCATTGTATCTCCATCAAGCAACACTGTCTTGGTGAGTGATTTTGAGTCTACTTCTTTTTAGAAAATTTAAGAAATGATTCTGTATTCATATTCATTGTTTAACTCTCTTTTGTTGTTTCACTCAACTATAGGCCTAGTTGAAGAGTTCAGATGCAAAAGCCTCTAAGTGCTGTTTTCTTCTAAAATGAGCATTTTTATCAGGCTCCACATGCGTAGGTTCGGTAATTTCACTTTAATGGCAATGAATAGGTTATTTTCATTGCCTTTAAACTGAACAGCATAGAAGCTGAGAAAAATGCTTATTTCAGAAGAAAATGTCAGACGGCACAGAGGCTTTTCCATCTGAACTCTTCAGTATTTCTGTTTATGGCCTTGCGATCATGCTGTAGAAACTCAGGAGAGATGACATGAATGAATCTTTCGTTCCAAAAAAGGTTGGTGCGGTTTGACTTTGTGGAATCCCTCTTGTAGACCGGGTGTTAATCACTTTTCTCTCTCTATCCTTTCCCCCGTATCTCTCTCCATCCTTCTCTCTGTAGCCAAAGGTTTTAAAACTCATTACTATTTCCCGGATTAGAATTCAGAACTCAAACAATGAAGTTAATTATGACAGATGATTACTCCCTGTAAGAGCTCTGGAGTTCTTAAGACATTAGTTGCCAGGGGGTACTTTGTTGAGTGTGCTGCAACCGAAACCAGCTCAGCTAATCTACTGCGAACTATTTTGCTTTTTGTCAAAACAGATTTTTTTTTTAATATTAGTGCATAATTAAAATGATATTTTATTCAAAATAAGGAAAGACGACTGCAGAGGCTACAGTGTGGCTTCTGCATTTGATCCAGAAACAGCTAATAGGCCTATGTCTAAAATACTTGACATTATTCTTAGGTTGCACTAATTAACTGGCAACCTCACATGGCTGAACATTTCTGAAAAGTCAGTCTATTGATTTTTTCTTTTATTATTTACTTATTAAGTTAGTTACCTGTTTTATACTCCACCAATTTGTTCAAATCACTCTGTGGAATAGCAACAGAATGCTTGGCGCCACATGCACCGCTAACAATAACAGAAACGCAGGTCAGAAAAACGTGTCTGCATACTCGTACATCATGAAAATGCATTTCAGGCTGATACAACTGGCCTACAGCTGTTTCCTTGCGTGTTAACAGCAGTGCTTTTAACAGAAAAAAAGACACAAACAAAATATGATAAACCGTTCAAACTAGTATTGATGTAATAGCAACACTGATACTGAAAAACGTGATCAAGCATCTTTTCTGTCAGTCTCATGACAGGGAATTTGTCTCATAATTGGGAGAGCCAGAGGGGTAAACTCAACAGAGACACTGTGCAGCAACATCATAGAGCTGTTTCTCTCTCTCACTCTCTTCTTTTCTCTCTCTTTTGTATTATTCTTTTGTTATTGTTATTATTTCTTTTAATTGATGGGGGGAAAACTAAACTGGCAGATGTGGATTACAAAAATTGACAATAAAACAGATACTTCAGGGACGATGTTGCTGCTTGAATATTTAACATTTCATATTTGAAGTACTACGTTCTGCTTTATACCTTATAATATACTGAAAACCACTATAATAATACAACATAAAACAAATTGTAACAATATTTTACTTTCACTGTATTGTCTATATATTGCCAGACATTTTTGGACACCTCCTTCTGTTGAAAGATGATTGCTGATGTATGATGAATTATGTTTTCATCATACAGTTTTCTCTTCTAAAGAAGGGGGTGTCCCAATATTTTGTCCATATAGTGTATTTCAAGTCATTGTTGTTTGATTATGAGTTTTGGTGCAAGGTCTGTATTTAAAGTCACACCAGAGGTGTTCAGCTGGGATTAGGACTTGTCTTTCTGCAGACCAGTCAAGTTCTTCCACACTGACTGAATCATCATTTCTCTGTTATCCTTGTCTTATACACAGAGACACTGTCATGTTAGAATAGAAAAGGTTCTGTCCAAACTGTTGCTTTACAATTAGAAGCACACAATTCCTAGAATATTATTATATGCTTAAACATTAAGATTTGTACTGATGGAATTACTAAAGTATAGTCAAACCTGTTCATCAGAAGGGGTGTCCAAAAACTTCTGGCAATAAAGTGAATAAATTCAAGACAATACAGTATATAGTGTATTAATCGCAGTGAAACAGAGGTAGCTACAAATCTCTTCTACCATATTGTGACATTATCGTAAAATTAAAAAGGGTTGGGACTCAGCTATTCATCTCATTTCACTGTAAGATTGAGTTGTGATGTTTTTAAAAATATTACATGTGATTAAAAGCTTTAAAATAAAAATAAATAAAACATGCCTGCATAATTGATTCACAGAAACATCAGTAAAATACATTTAGCAAATGCACAGTGCACTCTTAAAATAAAGTCTCCAAAGTGGGGTTTCACTGAGATGCCATAGAAGAAAAAAATGTAGTGTTCTTCAAAGAGCCTTTCAGTTCTTAAAAGAAAAATGTTTTAGTGTGAAGAACATTTAAACAATCTGAAGAACCTGCTTCCACTATGTGCAATAAAAAGGTTTCGTTAATGTTAAAAGTTCTTCATGGAACCATCAATACCACTGACTGAAGTACTTAGATTTTTTAGAGCAGTGCATGTTAACTTTAACTGTAATTTTAAATTATTTTTTACATACAATAATGAATTAACTTGTTTTCACATTTGACTAATTAAGGTTCAGAATTTCACTAATTAAATGAATAGTTCACTCAAAAATGAAAATTCCTCAAACTTAAGCCATCCTAGGGGTATATGACTTTCTTCTTTCAGATAAATACGATGGGAGTTTTATTCAAGAATGACCTGACTCTTCCAAGCTTTAATGGCAGTGAATTGTGGTCAAGATTTTGAAGCAAAATAAAGTGCATCCATCCATCAAGTGCTCCACAAGGCTCAGGGGGGGTTGATGAATAAAGGCCTTCTGAAGTAAATCGATGCATTTGTATAAGAATAATAATCTTTTATTTATTTTTTGCTTTATTGATTCAAAATCAGAATTTGAATCAGAACAATACTTTTACTCATCCTCATGACTTGGCTTTCTTTATTTTTGTTATATTATTTTTTATTACATGACTAACACATGTACATACCTTGTCTGTAACAACACTTTCAATCTACAAAACAAAAACAATCAAACAAACAAACAAGCACTCGGGGCTCATACATAAAAAGTGTGATAGAACAAACCAACATAAGGGTTAATACAGTCTGTACTTTGTAAGATAGACTTTAATAATCCATTGCAAACAATAACAACAGCTGTTGTAAGGGGGCAATATAATGCACATTAAAATTTATTTTAATACCCAATCAAGAATTTACCCTTAAAGCATATGTTATCTTATGTTATCTTTTCCATTGCGATGCACGAAGATATTTCTCTTAACCAATGAGTTATGGTAGGCCTTTCTGTCTTTTTCCAATAAATGGCAATGAGCCGTTTGGCATGTAAAATGCACATGTCTATCAATACTTGATTATCCTTTTTTAATATTCAATTTTCTGGATAAATGCCAAGAATGAAAATACCCGGATCTAATGGTAAACTTATTGAAACCATATGCTCTATCATATTACTTATTTCTTTCCAGAACTCTTTTATTTTGTCACATTCTCACATACAGTGAATTAAGGTACCTTTTGCAATGTTACATTTAAAACAAGTATCTGGTATGTTGCTATACATTTTATTTAATTGTATTGGAGTTATATACAGGTACATCTAAAAAAAAAAAAATATCATGAAAAGTCATTGAACCAGCTTTTGGTACCTTTGGCAGTTTGGGCAGGTGCCAAGTCCTGCTGGAAAATGAAATCAGCATCTCCATAAAGCTTGTCAGCAGAAGGAAGCATAAAGTGCTCTAAAATGTCCTGGTAGATGCTGCGTTGACTGTGGACTTCAGAAAACACAGTGGACCAACACCAGCAGATGACAAATGAAATGCAAAATTGACTTTCATCTGAAAAGAGGACTTTGGACCACTTAGCAACAGTCCAGTTTTTTTTCTCTTTAGCTCAGGTAAGATGCTTCTGATAATGTTTCTGTTTCAGAAGTGGCTTGGTAGCCCTTTTCCTGAAGATCTCTGAGCGTGGTGACTCTTGATGCACTGACTCCAGCTTCAGTTCACTCCTTGTGAAGCTCTCCCAAGTGTTTAATTCGGCTTTGCTTGACAGTATTCTCAAGCTTGCGGTCATCCCTGTTTCAGGTGCACATTTTCCAACCCAATTTCTTCCTTTCAGTCAATTTTGCATTTAATATGCTTTGATACAGCACTCCTTGAACAGCCCCCCCTTTCAGTAATAACCCTCTGTGACTTACCCTCTTTGTGGAGGGTGTCAATGATCGTCTTCTGGACCATTGCCAAGTCAGCAGTCTTCCCCATTATTGTGCTTTCAATGAACAAGAGATACCCAGAATGTATACTGAATGGATGGTCATTTATTAAAACTCAAATATAAATATTCTAATATTTTGATATACAGATTTTTGACTTTCATTAGCAGTAAGCTCAAATCATCAAAAAAAAACTTTTGAAGTGTTTTACTTTACATGTAATGGATCTAAAATATATGAAAGTTTCACTTTTTGAAATAAGTTACAAGAAAAAAATTACTTTTCAACATATTCTATTTTTTAGATGTACTTGTAAGTACGCATAAGCCATTTGTACTGTTACAGTTTTAGTCAACTGTTAAGTGTCTGTGTTTGGGCTTTTACACGTTCTTGCTCCCATATTTCCATCTATCCAGTCTTGTTCAATGTTGCTAATCTAGATGCAGAGGACTCCTGAGAACCTACTAACAGCATGTTATATAAAGAGATATATGTCCTCCACTTTTGCTTGATTAGTTAATTCTGGCTCAGCAAGTCCTCTGGCAGTACATATAAAACTTATGTAATTTTTATTTTGGGGTGAACTGTCAGATTTAAAATTTTTACATTCTTTTATTTTTAAAAATAAAAATGTTACTGTATACAGTGTCTTAAAAATAGAAGTTATTTATTGGCATCTGTTCAACGAAGACCCTTTGACATCCGTGGAAAGGGAGCCATAAATTATTCTTCAACGGAATTGCTGTGAAACCCCCCTTTTGGAACCTTTATTTTTAAGATAGTAAACCAAGATCCCTTTTGTAAACAAAGCCCTGTTGTGTTTTTTTATATAATGATTTGTATGCAAGTCTGTTGTGCATGTAATCCAGATATATATTTTACCACTGACACCGAGTTATAAAAGCCTTTTATTAAACTTTCGTCTGCGTTTGATAATAGAATATTTTTTCCACACAAATACCAGTTCATCCACCCTCATCTTTTTCATTTAGTTGATAATCCTCTTACTTTCAAACATTGATAGTGCTATGCAGCAGGTCACAGGGCATTGAGACTCAGGTTTTGTCATGGTAATGAAGCAAGTGAGACAGCCTTTAATTCGCAGACGATGGGCTTTCTTTTAATGTTTTTTTAAACCATTCAAATCTGTAAGTCACTTTTCATCTGTTATTATTGCCATCTATATCTCCCCTGGCTTAAAGGATGTCTTTCATATTTCATTGAGTGATAGCCTGGATTTGTTGAGGATCATTACCATTACAACAGCCCCTGCAAAAATACTGTTATCTTCTCCTATGATATCAAATGATAATATATATCGTGGGTAATTTCATTCAGTCTTACAAACATGATACGATCAGCATGCATGCCACGAGTTTATAATGATGAAGTAGGAAAAATATATAGTCTATTATTTTAGTCAAGTGTGACACTTAAGTCTGGTTGGTCATATGGGGAAGGGCGAATTAGATAGGCTATATGCTTATGCCCAGTCATATACTTCCCTAAAGAGTAACTTTATTTTGTCATACAAATCTGAGGGATGAGTTATTTTCATCAAGTTTCTATGTAAAACTTAGCTACTTAAAAACACAGTAGCCTATGTGTATATGCATGTGATAAAATACCTATAAATATATTATAGATTCAATCTATTATATCTGCCATCTATCTTATGTATGTTCACGTCTTCTTGTCGCTTTATTATGTGGCCTCACATTATGGGAACTGCTAGTTGCTATGCAGTTTAGAGTAACTTTGCAATGCTTCATAAAATGTAGTAAGTACTAAAATGAAGATGTCTTATCGAAGTCACGGAAGCTGACCTAATTAAAAAACACGATAATTACTCCATCAGTAGTGGTAAATCGCATTTCCAGCCATTAGAATTTAGAGTACGCTGCTAACTAACTGCGCTTGTTATTAGAACAGATGGTTTGAGAGGAAGTTGTGTGCGCATGCGCAGTGCGTCTGCACAGAGCTGAAGCGCAGACAGCGCTATGAGAGACAAGAGAGAAAAACACCCCTTATCTGTAGAGAAAGGCTCAAAAGTTCACTCGTTTCGCACAAAATTCTTTCTACGACTCATTCAGGTCACATATCGTACCGTGTTTCTATGTCTGTGATGCGGAGTGTCTGAGAGGTTTGTAAAATTATTATTTTTCTTGTATTTTAACCAACGCTCTGCGCACTGACACAAAGACAGATGCTTACTCGATCTAGCGTACAGCATTGTGTGCTGCTTTGGGACAAACAAATCAGATTCGTGCGGTGTTTAGTAGAGGGGTCCTTCTTTGTTTCGGCCGTAAAGCAGCATTGTTGACTCGGCTTTGTTATGGTTCTGTCTCTTGTTTGGGCCGTGCATGAAATTTAGGCCAAACGAGACGAGCCTTGGTTGGCTAACTTGGTTTCTTGACTCTTTTTCTCTTCGTTCCCCGTATCAGTTGCACTGTAAGCGGATCTAACGGAAAAGCGACACGTGTACGGCGCTCACATGTATATACAAACTTACTCGAACGCGGTAGGAAACGCGGTTATCGATTTATAACACAAACTTTAGACGGATGGGGCTCGTTTCGTAGCGCATTAACGTTACAGCGATGTCTGCCCGATTCGTGAACGAATCGCTGAGTCGGATCTTATTAGTGATTCGATTGATCCGGTTCACACACACAAAAAAACGGTTTGTTCGCGATTACGGAATCGTTTGGGGTTCTCAAGGACTCACTCGTAATGGCAATCGAGAACCGACTCATTCAGACTCGAATGACAACTTACCGATTCATTAATTTGAAAACTTTCTTTCAAATATGAATTATTAGTAGTTCTAATTGAATTTTAAATGAAGTGTATTTTTACATTTGCAAAGATGAAAAAAAAGCTTCTAAACAGGAAAAGGAGAAAAAGCAAGAATTTTTAGCTGACAATGGCTAGCGAGTTGATACAATAACAATATATTGAGTCAGTTTTGTAACTGAAGATGAAAGAGAACATCTAAGATGTTTTGAGGCTTTCCTGTATTCCTCTTAAGAGTGGTGATATGCTGAATCATAAATCGGTCAATATTTTGAACATTTTTCGAGAAATGCATTTTTTGGCCAATAGCCGTGCCCACTTGAACACAGGGTTCATCCTGTTTGAAGTTATTCTACTCAAATCTACCAGCAGCCTTGTTAGTTACAAAAACAAAACAATTTCTTTCATCCAATTTTTGTGACCTTGAGTAAGCTATTAAATAATTGTTAATTTCATATATGGGATGTGTATCTCACTGTTACTTTCATTAAGTTGTACTGTATCTGTCATCATTATATCAGCCATCCTCCATGGTCCAGACATTGGCATCGGTCATTGAAACATTTGGGGCATTTTTTTATGTATAAGTATTTTGTTTCTGGTTTAAATTTGATGTTCTCTCTTTCACAATTGGCTTGTCCCTTTCTGTGCTCTGCATCACTTAAGCAAACATCACGATGTCCTTTGCACTTTTTTTTGCTGCTGTTATGCACGTTCTTGGAGGACAGCACATTCCCACCTATTTTTCAATTAGTTGTAGATCATCTCGTTCACCAACTTGACATTTCCATGCCCATATCAGCGTTATGAAGTCACTAGTCTGTAGTCAGAAGTGTAGGCTGCGAAACAGAGCAGACAGAACTTGATGCTGTGCCAGTGTAGACGTAGTGTTAAAATACTGTTATTCCTGCCAGGGTTCATTGAGTCTCTTCTGAGAGTGGCATCCCTCAGAACAGCCCTCGCCTGCCAAGCTCTCCGCTCTGGAAGGCTCGCAAAACTCCCACTAGTGAGATTCAGCATTCTTACTGAGGTGAGTGTGTGCGCTTTTTTCATGAGGTCAGTCATGGCGTGTAGATGAGTTAAATGATGACTGGATTGTAGAGATTGGTGGATTCTGATTTGTCATGTACATGTTTCATCCAATACAAGTTAAGCTCAGTTGACTGCATTTGTAGCATATTATTCGTTACCACTGTAAGTAATCAGTACATCATCGCATAAGCTGTACAACTGAATTAATGGCCAGAGAATAAACATTAAAATATTATAGATTATGAGATGTTCTAGATAATAGTGATATAATTGTTTGCTGCCCTTGCCATTTTTATTTTTGTTATCAGGCTGGTCATGATCTGCATACATTCACAATATCTAAATATGACAACTAGTCAGAAATCGTCCCAGTGAAATCAGTTTGCCAGATCACATCATGGCAGCATTCGCAGATATAGATATATGGCAGACTAATAACCAGCAGATCATTCACATAGACAAATAGTTTTCTACCTACAAATACATTTGCAGCTGAAAGATTTGTTTAACAAATTGCTTGCTTTCCTTCCTCTATCTGCAATTTTTGCAAACTACTGGTCAAAAAAAGTGCTGGTGGTTGATTTTGTTCTGAATATTTTGGACGTTCTATGTGTCGTTGTGTTCCATGTGAAGGTAGAGTTTGCTGATTTTCAGGACATGGATGCATGTTTGGTTAATTGTGCGTCTGTGTTTAGGATGGCTTGTTTCGAGGCTGAGGCTAGTATGCACTGTTAGTCATTGTTTCCAGTCACTCTGACGGCCGTGTCTCTGTGCTTGAGCCCAGGGATGACATGGAAACACAACCTGCTGATCTCTGAACACAAGGTATTATTTGACATGATATATTCTCATTGTATTACTCAGTTTGTGCTGCTACTGTTGGTCATCTGTTTCTCTTAACTGTGGCCTCTACAGCATCATTCAAACGTTTAGGGTCACTAAGATTTTAGTTGTTGTTATTAAAAGAAATTAACGCTTCGTGAATGTGACAGATTTTTATAATGTTACACATTTTTGTAAGTGATGTTTACAGAATTTTCTACTCCTCAAATAATCTACAAACAATCTGTTTCCACAAAAAGTTTAAGCTGCACAACTGTTTTCAACATTGATAATAATAAGAAATGTGCAAATCAGCATATTAGAATGAGTTCTGAAGGATCATGTGACACTGAAGACTGGAGTAATGATGCAGACAATTCAGCTTTGCGTCACATGTATAAATTGCCATTTTAAATGCATTAAAATAGAAAAGTTATCTTTTTATATATAAAAATAATTTTCATAATATTGCTGTGTTACGGTATTTCTTGTCAAATAAATGCAGCGTTAATGAGCGTAGAATACTTTTTGTCTAAAAATATTACAGACTCCAAACTTTTGTACAATACTGTAACATTTGAAATGTAACAAGCCACATGATTTGCTGCTTTTCTGTCTATAAATCACTATGAGCACCTTATCGTATGTTGTATTCTTCTTTTGTAAGTCATTTAGGATAAAAGCATTTGATAAATGTAAATGTAGTGTGGTTTTCAGTAAATGCAAAAGTCTAGTTTCTTTAAAGACATGATCGACTACTTTTGGTGTTAGCAAACACTATATATAAACTTTGACCTTATAGTGTACCTCAGTTGTGATTATTTATAGACCTTTGAGAGAGCTGCCATGTGATTGTAACCAGTTCTCGTATTGGGAAATCATATTGACTCACTGAACCATTTTGACTATAGTTGCACAGGTTTGTCTTGGTTTTGTGGATAGGCCGAGCAGTGAGCTAAATCAGGGACGTGGAAGGGTGAAAGCAGGCCATGTCACGGGTTCCCACACCCCCGCCCCCAGGGGAAATGACATCAGGACTTGTGGCAGAAAGCTGGTGTTATACACAGGTGAGCGAAACTGGACGAATGGAAAATGAATCTCTCTGAGTTAAGAGTTCTTTACTAAACGGCAAAAGAGGCAAAAACTAATACCCCTCGTTTTGTTTTATTTGTATGGACAGGTGAAAGTTGTAAAGTTTTCTTACATGTGGACGATTAACAACTTCAGCTTCTGTCGGGAGGAGATGGGAGAAGTCGTAAGGAGCTCGACCTTCTCCTCAGGCCCCAACGACAAGATGAAATGGTGTGTTTCATCGCTTTCTGAGTGTTTGTCGAAAGCTCTCAAGTGGCCTCTTAATTCTTCTCTGTAATGCCTCACCATCCCGCCCAGCCAAACACACTCACATACACCCTAGAAATCAGGCTTGACCTTTCCAAATATCATTGTCTGAGAAACGACAGTGGCCCGTTTTGATTTAGGTTGGGTTTTCATTGAGCCGTCTGGGACAAACTTTGAGATCCGCAAAAGATTTCTTTTGTCACTGACAGCTGATTAATTGCTTTACGATGAATCTCGTCTCTGATGAAAATCTGACTCTAGTAGACATTACGATCACAGTTCTGCAGTGACCGTTCCCATACTAAAAATGGCCAATGAAATTATACATTTATGAGTCATATAACATATTTTGGTTGCCAAATTACAGAATTGTGTGGTTAGGGATGTTCAGAAGCAGCGTTGTACATGCTATTTCAGTGGTTTAAAAAATAGATATATACATGGTACGCTGGCGGTCAAAAGTTTGGAATAATTTTATTTATTTTATTTTAATTTTTTATGTTGTTGAAAGAGAGAGTCTGCATTTATTTGATCAAAAGTGACAAAGAATTCCACAAAACTATTAAACAACAAAAACTATTTTCAACATCGATAATAATAAGAACCATTATTAATACTTGCCCATGATAATTGCATGATAATTGAACAGCAGATCAGCACATTTACAATGATTTCTGTGAAACTGAAGACTGGAGTAATGGCTGAAAATTCAGTTTGCCACCACATTAATACATTTAAATGACTTTTTAAAATATATTAAAATAGCAAATTGTAGTAATGTTTTACAATATTCTAGTTTTACTGTATTTTTAATCAAATTAATGCAGCCTCGGTGAGCGTAAGAGACTTCTTCCAAAAATATTAAATATCTTCATTATATATTTAAATTAGCATTTTATTGCAAATGGACACATTTTACAATTATTCTAAAATATTTATAAATTGTTTGAAATGATTAAATTAGGTTTAGCTTTTAAACTATTTTTTGTAAAGCTGCAATTTTTTAAACATGCTCTCCTATTGGATTTATTTTGATTTTTTCTGCAGGTGTTTGCGAGTGAACCCAAAGGGTCTGGATGATGAGAGTAAAGATTATCTCTCTCTATACTTATTGCTTGTCAGTTGCCCAAAAAGTGAAGTGAGAGCAAAGTTCAAGTTTTCTTTACTGAACGCCAAAAGAGAAGAAACTAAAGCCATGGGTAAGAGTTTTCTGTACATTCACAGGGTTGCAAGGGGGTGGAAAATGTATGGTCAATTTCTCACTGTCCCAAATTTTCTGAAAGTTTCCACAAAAAAAATCCTGGAAATTTTCCAACATTTTTGAAAACTTTCGAGAAATGTTCTACCCTTTTGCAAATCCAGACGTTCACAGGATTGCATTTGGTAATGTGGATTAGCAAATGTTTCATTTGTATTAATACTTTTTGTCCCCCACACACACTTCAGAAAGCCAAAGAGCCTACCGCTTCGTCCAGGGAAAGGACTGGGGCTTCAAGAAGTTCATCAGGAGAGATTTCTTGCTGGATGAAGCTAATGGACTTCTTCCTGATGACAAGCTCACTCTGTTCTGTGAGGTACCATATCATGTAATGTTTCATGTACACTAAATGTTTTGGTGTAATAATGTCCATGCTTCAAACCAGTGACTCATTTGTTTAGGTGAGTGTGGTGCAAGACTCTGTAAACATCTCTGGCCAGTCAAACACAAACATGCTGAAGGTTCCGGAGTGTCAGCTTTCCGACGATCTGGGTAACCTGTGGGAAGGCTCCAGGTTTACAGACTGCAGCTTATTCGTTGGAGGACAAGAGTTCAAAGCACACAAATCCATTCTGGCAGGTGAGCTTAGTCATCCCAGCACGCCATTAACAGACGTTTGGGGTACACCCAGATTTGCCTTGCTAAAAAGACAAGCTGCACAGACAATAGAGAATGTTTAGTGCAATAATAATGAGGCACATGATGAATTTGGCAGCACTTGCACACAGATGATTCACTTGAAACTGATGATTCATGTTTCCTTTGACAGCGAGGTCACCAGTATTCAATGCCATGTTCGAACACAAAATGGAGGAGAGTAAAAAAGTAAGTGATCAGATATACACTACCAGTCAGAAATGGACAAACCTACCCTTGATTCTGTAGAATTACGGTTTACTTCATTTTAGAATAGTAGTAGTTATTATATATGTAGTAATAATACTATTTAATAGAAATTGTATTATTATTTTAGGTTATTTAATTATTTTAAACATTTGTATTTATTTTTTTATTGAAATAACATTATAAAATAAAATTTTATTATAAATACACTGCCATTCAAAAGTTTGGGAGATGTAAGATTAATGTTTGTAAAGAGAAGTTTCTTATGCTCATCGAGGCAGTGTCTTATTTGATCAAAAATACAGAAACAAACTGTCATTTTGTAAAATGTTATTGCAATTTAAAATAATAATAATCTATTTTAATATACTTTAACACATAATTAATAAAAAAGTGAATTTTCAGCATCATTACTCCAGTCTTCAGTGTCACGTGATCCTTCAGAAATCATTCTAATATTCTGATTTATAATCAATGCTGGAAACAGTTCTGCTGCTCAATATTTTTTGGAATCTATGGTACTTTTTTCAGAATTATTTGATAAATAAAAATATAATAAGAACAGTGTTTATGCATCACATAAATAAATTATTTTAAAGTATACTCCAAAAGTATAATATTGGAAGCCAATATTAGAAATGGCAATAATATTTCACAATGACACTACAGAAAAACATAACAATCTTACTGATCTCAAACTTTTGAACAGCATATATTACAAAAAAAACATACAATGTTTAAAATGTTATAAAAAATCTCACAATGTTCTATAGATAAAGGTAATATAGTATGTAATAGTATTTAGTAACGGTGTGTGTAAAATAAACAAAATACACATTTATTTATATCACACACATACTATTATTACACACTATAATTCTGAATCAGATTTTTAATTCATTCGATTTTTAAAATCTTTCCAACTCTGTCACAGAACCGTGTGGACATCAGTGATGTTGAACCGGATGTATTTAGGGAAATGATGGTATTTATTTACACTGGTAAAGCTCCTAACCTGGAGAAAATGGCCGACAACCTGTTAGCTGCTGCAGACAAGGTAAGACGCTGTCTTGTTTTACATTCATGCTGCTGTTATGTGTGAACACTTCCTGTGATTGACCTGCAGCTTGTCTTTCTTTTTAGTATGCTCTGGAAAGATTAAAGGTGTTATGTGAGGAGGCTCTCTGTAACAGTTTGTCTGTAGAGAATGTGGCTGACATCCTCATTCTGGCTGACCTGCACACAGAATTAAGATTTCTAAAGTCAATTGAGTTTATATCTCACAATTCTGATAAAAAAGTCAGAATTGCGAGTTTATATCGTGCAATACTGACTTTATTTCTCAAAATTGCGACTATATCTCACAATTACGACTTTTTAACTTGCAATTGTGAGTTTCTATCACGCAATTCTGAGAAAAAAGTCTGAATTGTGAGATAAAAAGTCGCAATTACCTTTAAAAATTGTATTCTGTAGCAGAAACGGGCTTCCGTAGATACATGATGTTAGAATTTAGAGCACAAATTAATTATTATGTCTTCATCAGTCAAGCCTTTATGAAAATAAAACTTTTATTTTTGTATGGTCCCAATTTCACTTTGAATAAATGACTGATTTCAGTTATTTGTGTGACAGTTGATAAGCGTTTGAATATGTAATGTTGACAGCGGTGGCTGGATTCTGCTCTGGTCTCTTTCCTCAGATGCAGTGTTCTTAGACAGCTGGGCTGTAAAGATGGGAAGAACTGGAATAGCAAGTATGTGTGCCAACATGCTACCATCTCCCAGAGTTCTTTGCAAATAAAAATCACCAAATGCATCTGTATTTAACCGGATGCTCCAGTTTGCATAGTAATTATGTGACTAAGATATCCGTAAAACAAATTGATTCATGGCACCGCTTGCGGAGAGTTTTTTTTTCTTGTTGTATGATCACGATTTTAAAAATGTTCTGGGCTCGATGCAGTCTAGGCATTGTCGACAGCAAAGTAACAAAGTAAGATTTTTAAATCCTTTTATGCTCACCCAAGGCTGGATTTATTTGATCAAAAATACAGTAAATCAACAATATTCTGAAATATTATAATTTAAAATGTTTTCTATTTGAGATTTTAAAGCGTAATTTATTCCTGTTGGCAACTATTTTCAGCATTATTACTCCTGTCTTCAGTGTCACACGATCCTTCAGAAATCATTTTAATATAACGCTTTGCTGCTCAAGAAACATGTTTTTTTTTAATGAATGTTCCTTAATATTCTCCAGATTGTTTTGTGCCATTGTTTTACTGTACATGCGGTATTTATTTTTACAAACCTCATGCCACAGATGGTGTGGATAGAGCTTTACTTGTTTTGAACCCAGAACATTCCTTTAATTAGCATGATTTCCCTGAATTAATAAAAACAGATTATTTGTACTCATTTCATCAGCGTGTGACGAATGTAATGTCATTTATAGATGGTAACCTTCAGGCTTGTTTTTGCTCCTTCGCAGTCATGCCGCAGACATAATGGAGACCGCAGGTTGGAAAGCGATGATTCAGTCCCATCCTCATTTAGTGGCCGAGGCGTTCCGGGCTCTTGCTTCAGCCCAGTGCACCCCTTTCGGTCTGCCTAGGAAACGGCTAAAACAGTCCTGACCTTTGCCCTCACAGACTGCTTAGAACAAAACGCATGAGGCGGCACCTACCCCACCAAGCCCTACTTCCCCCTCCTTTTTTCCCCGTCTTCTCTCACCCGTCGCCCTTACCAGAGAGCGGATAGAGGAGCTAGTTCAAACCACAGTGCTCAAAAAGAAATGGACTTCGCCATGCTGTTTACTCTGGGCGTCAATTGAAAAATGGCCTTAAAGGATCTGCCCCTCCGCTCCTTCGTGTCTCTACGTGTAGCTACGTGCCTGCTGCGACTGATCCCGGACCTGTCTGGATTGCACTAGCTCCCACATAATGCAGTAGTATTAACATGGTGGTGTTTAGGACCTTATATGTTACCTGTTCTCGAGGGGGGAGGGTTGCATTAGACCTTCTTGTGAACTTGTGGTCTGATGTTTAAAAAAAAATCAAGTATACACTCACTAAATGCATACCCACGCACACGCATCGAGTGCAAAGATCGTCTCCACTGACACTTTTAAAGTGATGTTGCCTATATTGCTGGCAGAATGTCGCATTGTATGTTTATCATCATTCAAATTGGCGTAAGTATTAACCGAGGTCGTGCTGTAGAATACTTGGTGCAATGTGATGTAATTCACATTAAGTATAACACAAGCGGCTCAAGACGTCGATGTTTTGCACCATCTTAAACTAATGGTAAATATGATGATTTGTTTACCGTGTTTACAGAACTCATTTTCCCCTTTTTCGCACAGTTAGTTCTGACTTTAGTTGAAGTTATTTTCCATGATTTAACAGGAGAGTTCTTTTGTGTTTGAAAAAATATACTGTGGTAAAAAATAACTTTGATTTATTGATTTGGAAATAAAATGGTGAAAAATGTCCTGGTCTTATTGTGATTATTTTTTTGTTCTCTCTGTATTCATATTTGTTCTTCTGTCTCTAAAACACATTACCTTTTTGCACCAAACCCTCTTCTTTATAGAGGGTATACAGATCAGATTTCATGACCCATAAGAAACAAATTAAGTTAATATATAATTTGTAGTTCAGCTAAATGTTTTGAAAAATAAAATAAAAATAATTTGATTTCAAATATTTGTCCAGTCAAAAAACTTCAGTTGGTAGATGATATTGAAGAAAATATTTGTACAAGTCTGTATAAAAACGGTATATTTTACAAGTCTGTCCCAAATGTAATAGTTTTAGCTTGACTTTTTTCAAGTTTAGAATCTTTTTCAAGTTTCAGAATATCAGCACCTTTAAAAACTCACCTGTCAAACCATGCCTGGAGCTGTATGATCTTTACGGTACAGTAGCATGTTGCGAACGTATTCTGTGGCTTCAAAAATCATTTGAATGAACATATAAATCTTCTCTTCTTTTTTAGTCTTTAAACATCTGGAGACGACTTAAGCTGAGATCAAAGCCAGCGAGCTGCAAATCCTCATGTGCCCTGTTCATCAAGCCATGAGACTACACACTTTCACCAACATTATGTGCATTTTTCAGAACATAGTGTGCGCATATGAACAGACTTTTGTGAATGAAACTTTAGTATTTCTTCTGCTGTTAAAATGTCATCTTGGTTTTCATATGGCAGATTTTATAGAGGTTAATGGCTGCTCTGCAATGAGACTCTCTTCTGGTAGCGTAAGGATACTTAAGCTTTTAAGAAGATCTTGTTCTAAATGTGGTACAGAGTTGACTGCTCAAGCTTTGTCTGACTTTTTTGTTTGTTTGTTAGTTTGAATCATCTGTGCAAGGATTTCCATCCAACTTGTGAAGTTGTACACCAAAAATCTGCTGACAGTCTTTGAGTCAAAGAAGAAACTACACAAAGGAGCATTCTGGAAATGTAAATCTTGTCTTTTCTTTAATAACCGAAACAAAATACAAAAGAACTGAGGAGCACATTATGGCTTTAACATTAATCTTAGTTACTGACAATGTTTCTGTAAACACAAAAATATGTTGGCATGAAAAGGAGGGCATCACAAATGGCTGCAATATGAGATGTTTTACATGTTTTGTTCCGTTCTTGAATCCCAGCTTATGTTGATTGGGAAATTTGTTTAGGATCTTTAAAACTTCACAATGATGACATCACAAGAGTCACTGAGAAAGGGTCAGGGGTCACTGTGGAAACCATAGATGTGTTGGTCTTGTCCAATCTAAACATCAACCACATGAATCAGCCTTCAGGAAATCAGGTCTTAAGCCTGGATTCACCCAAAAATAAAAAAGTAATTCACTCATCCCCATTTTGTTCCAGACCTATTTGACTGAAAAATTTCTTTTTTTGGGTGAACTCTTCCTGTCATCGACTGCCCTAGAAGGACAAGTAAGATAGAATCAAGAGTGGTTCTTCATCTGACCTTGCTTCCATTTATCTGGTTCTTGATGGAACAGAACAAGGAAACAACAGACTAGAGAGGCTGTGAAAATGAGATGACACCTCAGTTACCTCAACACATCCAATCTAGGCTGTGCTATCCCACAGAGGTATAGGGAGTGTCACTGTGGTAGTTGTAGTCTGGGCAGACCTTCTGTACTAGCTTGTAGTCAGCACTGAAGAAGTCAATGTAGATGCAGATGACCTTGAAGGGCTTGGAGCAAAGCCAAGACACATGGCTTTGGGTCTGTTCCTGGAAACATACCCTGTTCGGGAAGTCGCTGCACACAGACGTCCTCTTGCTGCGGTCCGTCTTCTCATATTCCACTCGACAATTGAAGACCTTACTGTCTTTGGGTACCTCTATGGTCTCCTGCTGAGTGATCTCAAAATCGACACCCTTGGAGGGCGGGACCAGGCTGACGGACACATTGCCCAGGCCGGTGGAGTTGTGGCGGAAATATACACTGAAGGTTCCGTTGCCATGGTCAACGATTTTCCCAGTAATGAGAAGGTTTAGCTTGACCGTTTTGATATTTGAATGGAAGTCTCCCCAGCCAAACATCTTCTTAAACTTGCCCGTTTTAACATAGGGGCGACGCTTGGCCCTCGAGAGGGTTCCTTCGGTATCAGTATGGTTGGATAACCAAGCCCACAGATCCAGTGCCCCGGGATCCGGAGCAGTTTCACGGGTTTTAGATTGGGACATGTGGGAGAAAAGCCGCAGGGATTTGAGAATCTCTGAACGAGAGCCATAAGGAGAGACACTTTCCTCCTTATCGCTTTCTCCCCAACCCAGAGGAGACACAGCTGCTCTGAGCTCTCCTCCACATGTCACCTTCAAAGACAAAACCAGGAAGAGAAATGTTAAATGAAGAGGTTGTAGATACTAATGTATCTTCGGAAAAATAAAGAACCAATCCAGTACAGTGGACTAACATAAATGTTTTTCCCAAAGTCAACATTACAAGACATTCAAAAACTACTCAAACTTCCATATTTCTGCAGAATTTGATCTTTTGAGATCTGTGCAAATAAAAATACATTTCAGACACCCTTTGGGGTTTCTCTGATTAATACACTAATGGAACCCTTCGGAGAACTGCTAGGAAATCTTCTGAAGGTGCTTCAGATATGCTAGTGTGTACACAAGGAACTTTCCCTAATGATGGGGTTGCTGGAGGTTCCACACTCTTAAAGTTCTTTACTAGCATTTATGATTCCATGAAGATCCTTTAACATCCATGGAACCTTTCCATTCCACAAAATACTCTTTACAGTGGATGTTTAAACAGTTTTTCACACTAAGAAAAAATGGTCACTGATAGGTTCTTTGGGGAACCAAATGCCTCTTCTATGACATCGCTATGAAAGCTTTACTTTTAAGAGTGCAACATGTTTTCTTGTAGGAACTCATTTTTCATTTTGAATGTTCTTCAGAGAACTTCCCTATTAGAAAGGGTGCCTAGAGGTTCTCCAGAGATTTCTACCAGCAATCTAAGAAACCCTACATGCCTCAAGCATCTTTACATGAAAAGTGGTCAATCCATAACACAGTTAAAATGAGAAGATGCTTGAGGCACTATCCTGTCTAACCAGAAAAATGCTCCAGTCTAGGAAATTGTAGGAACACATTTTAGGTTGCCTCAATTACCTAGACCACTAAATACGTGTGTACTAAATTATTAGAAATAAAAATATTTATTTTATAAGAAATAAATTATTATTTTTATGAGTTGCATTTAAGCATAAAATATTTAGAGTTAGTGAACATTTATATTAGGTTATTACAGTTTTAAGAATCCCCCAATTACAATAAACTGATGTGCATGTCTACATTCACCTCACATGTAAAATTATAAATAAATAATTACTACACTATAACATGAATAATATTACAGCTAGTAAATAGAAGAAATCAAAGGAGATGCATCACAACAAAAATAATAAAAACATAAAGAGGGGATGGTAAACTGAAAGCTGCACGAGACAGCCCTGTTTTAAATGATGCAAACAGGATGTAACATCTCCAAATTATGAAACCGTTCACTGCAATGCAAGTTTACTACCGACACAATAAACACCTATCTACCACAAGCTTAAGACCGCGACACCCAGCAAAACTGGTTCCTAAAACACACCCATGACTCCTGCTAGCTTTTTCCTGAAGTTTCATATTATTACCACAGCCAATCAATGTGATTACTTTGTTTTGCACTGCAGGCATGGTGAAATATGAATGAACAGAAAACAGCTCAGGAAAGACCAAAGGAGGAAGATCAGGGAGGAGCTGCCCTACTCTCATTCTCTCCATCTTTCAACGAAGCTCAAAAGCCTCTCACATAAACTTTCAAAGGCACAATTTGATAGAACGAAAGAGTGTATATGTCCCAAAGGCTGTTTAGTCCCCATCTCCCCAAGTCTATCTTCAGCTTTCTCCATCATATTTAGGAGACATTTTGTGCGGTACACTTCATAATTCAAACCCGTGATGGTGATTGAGAATTAAAACCTTCTGTGCGTGAATTTTTTTTCTGTATGTTCATTTCAATATCGTGCAAATTCATGATCCACAGAAAAAATAACCAAAATCCAGTGGAGAGACATAAAATGCCTAATATGTATATATATATATATATATATATAAACTGGTTAATTTTGGTCAGTCATAATACATCTCTGGAATAAATTTAACTGAAAAATAAAATATAGTGTGTGGGTTGGGGGGCTTACCAAAAAAGAACAAAAAAAATATATCTTATAAATTAAGAGATCGGGGACTTGTATTTAATCTGAAATAAATACATTTTATTACAGTTCAAGATGGAAATAAATTAATGGGAAAAAATAACTACTGATTAAAATCTGACTTTGTGATTGCAGTAAAAACGAAGTCTCTTGAGAGAGGACTTAGGGATGAGCCATCACACAGGTCGTCATTTTATCTTCAACTGGCTTAAATTGGTTTCTGGGATCAAGTCTTAAATGGTATGTTGGGTTTGTGAAGTCAATTCATATGCATTAAAATTAATCTTTGGAAATGAAAACACAATCACACACACATTTTGTTCTCCTTTGAGAAATAAGCACAACTGACGGATTAAAGCCCTGTGGAAACTGGATTATTCAAAGAGGAAAAAGACAAAAATATTTGGATTATACAAGCTGTTTTGTCTCTTTCAAAAAAACTAATTACAAATGTATAATATAATGTATTATTTTAACTCATACCTACCTGTTTCGCAAATACTACAATATTTCAAAATATAGAAATGACAATGAAGACGATTGGCTATTATAGAGATAAGTATTAGGTATAGCATTAATAATAATAATAATATACAGTGTCTTTTTCCGTCTTTCACCAGTAATACACCCTGTGAGAAGAAAAGGTTCATTAACTTTGGCAAACTAATTACTGCAGTAGTCACATATAAAACGTTGCTTTAATTAAAATAATTAGAATAAAATTCATACCATGTGTAAGCAGAGCATAAACAGGGCAGAGTAACACATCTTCAGGTGTTTTTTTAGTCCAGATCTGGCTTAATAAAGATCAGGTCGACTCGTGGCAAGGTCTTCGGTCAGTATTCCTAAAAACACAAAAGCTCTCATGCTTGAAGAAATACATGAACAAACAAAGAACAAAAAATGGGCAAACTTTACATTTACATTAACGGTATAATCATGTCACTGACAAATAACAGATTGTCATGAATACAAGAAAGTATTTAAAACTAGTCCAGTTTACTGGTTTAATTGGGCTTCTTCCATTTTATTAACCTTTAACTTTTTGAAGATTCTGTGGTGTGAAAAATAAATGTTAAAAATGACAAACACACCATGTAGACTCTAATTAAATGAAGTAAAAAAATACATGTTTTTACAATACAATATTAATTCACAATAATAATTCGTTTCAGAATAACTCACCCTTTTACTGTAGAGTTGGAGCCATACATCTCTGTGCGGTGAGCATCCTTATCGTGTAGACATCGTAGTGCTTAAAGAATGAAGATCACTCCTCGAGAGTCCAAACTCAAAGTGACCAGCAATAAAAACGTCTTTGCATTTGATTAAAACAATATAATCTTCTTCTTTAGTCAGCGTGGCTCGTGTCCAGCTGCATTAAATCCTCTTAGCTCTGCTCATCTGGCTGCATGCACTTCCACTGCAACACTCACATATCCTAACACGATTATGTGTGTATGTGATTGTCCATCCAAAAGAACAAAAATAATAATAAAACTGCTCTCTAAGCAGTCTCCTGGGTAAAAGTCCAGTTTTGCTGCATCCTTGCCCGCTCGCTCTTCCTAAACTGATGTTGTGTGATGGATCAGTGCGCTTTGGGTTGTGACAGTGGAGTCACTGAGCCCAACCCCTCAACATCAGCACCAATAACAGCACACATCACACTTTAAAGCTTTTTTATGTATGTATTTAAAACCACTGTATGTATTAACTTAGTGCTAAGAAGCACTTTGATGGCTCATAAAACAGCAGAAGACTTGCCTTGTGGGCAGAGTTTATATTTTTGTGACAAAAGTATATGCAGAAGCATTTTGGCCCTTTTATCATCATGAGAAAATAAATAAATAAAGCAAGCACATCCAATCTTTAGATTTTCATATTATTATATTACGCTTTTTTAAATATTGGAATAGTTATTGGGTAGTCTAAATTACAGTGAATGTTTCTCAGGGTGGCTTGCTAATTAAAAACCTAATGAAAATGTTTAATAAAATTGAACAGACTACATAGCGTGCCACCGGGGCTTCTTGTCACACTTTATGGGCTAAGTTAAAATTATAGTAATCCAAAAATAATAAAAACTGACAAAGACAAAACTACCAAAAGACCAAACTACCAAAAATGTAAAAGGTAACATTCAAAAATCAAACAATTTTATTGCCAAACAAATCATAAACATATTCAATTTCACTTATACATTTGCATAAGTTCATAACATTTAATTGATGCTAACAACTTGCCCTCAGTACTATGAAGAAACACCAATTAAAACTCCTCTTCATAATAAAGTTGGCCCTTACCTACTTCAAGTGTAGTATTATTGTCAACAGCTATGACAAAATAATATATTAGAATTTTGGTTTGGATAGAATTCACACAAAACTATTTTAAATATAAGGTTTTACAATACATTTTATTTGTTATTTATTTTGGGGGTAGCTAGTGAAAGCACATTTGTGTGATTAATCCTGACTCAAAACTTTTACCTTTTCTATATTATTATATTACATTATATTTCCCACAACCTCCATAGGTATATCAGAGAAATGCCAGGACAAGATTTAAAACAGAGCCAATCCTTGTCTTATAACAATTCAATAAAAATGGTCCATTACAGTGAACATAAATGAGTCTGTATCTAAACAATTTGCATTATTACAATAGAGGTTCCAAAACAGGGGTTTTCATAACAGTGCAATAGACCAACCATTCAACCTTTCAATGAACAGTTCTTCAAAGAACCATTTTGTTTTTAGGGTGAAGAATATTTTAATAATCTCAAGAAAAGTTTTCATAAGGAACATTTTATGCAATGCAAATGTTTTATGGATGTTAATGGTTCTTCATGTAACCATTGATTCTGAAGGATATGTGTCCATTTAAAATAGTGCCCGGCCTTACATTAGATGTCAAAATGTGACTAAAATGGGAGAAAGTCTATTTTTCTTTATTATTATTATTTTAAAAACATTGTATGTCGTAATAATTAAAACGTTTTTATGAAACTAAAATGACAAAAACAAATATTGGGTTTAAATATGCAAGTGTTTGGAAACAGCTCCGCTCTGTGGTTATTACAGTAACTGCAGTTCAAGCCACTCTGGAGTTGACAGCACATTTGACTTTATTTACTCGTTAGAACACACAAAAAATGAACAATACATAAATATAAGCAGAACTTTTTTATCTTATCTATTAATTTAAACAAGTAACAGAATGAACTAATCTTGACAGCAGAAATGCATGTCTCTTCAATTATGCAAAATGACCAACAAATCGAATTACAGGACTTTCACAGAGACTCATTTGCAGGACTCTTTAATAATCTGGTTCTGATTCTTCTCCAGAGTGGCTAACATGGTCATGAAGTTGGGCTTCTGCACGGCAGGTTTTGGAACAGCAGAGGCAGAGACTTTCTTCTGGTTCCCTCGTTTAATCTTAGGCTTCACGCTGAGCAGATCTGTGGGCGTCCTGAACCCATTTGAATCCTCAGAAATGTCTTCCTGCTGCTCGTTCTGGAAACCATTCTGAGCTTCTCGAATCTTTCTGCGTTTGTGCTTCTGCTGAGGGCTTTTCCTCTGTTCCACAGTTTCCACAGCAACAGTTTCAGGCATGTCATCAAACTTCAGTACCCGCCGCGTTCCGTCTATGCCATCAAACACTTCCTGCTTGTTCAATTTGCCCCGGACATTAGTCGTCCTCTGTTTGCTGGAGGCATCTGAGCTCTGCTTCAAATCTGCATTTAATCTTGAAATCTTGTCATCTACAAGCAGTTTGTCCTCCCGCGTCACACCGACACCACGGTTTAGAGGAGAAAGCTGCTGAGATAATGTGTTGTTCATGGAAGGCCTCCGTTTCACTGAAGATTTCCAGCCAGCAATGGGTGGCCAGACCACAGATCGTGACTTCTTTCGAAGCCGTGGCTTTGCTTTGGTAATGGACAGGTTGGTCTGAATGGACAGCAGATACTTGCAGCGACGTAAATTCCTAGACATATTCATACAAAAAATATTTCACTACATATATACACACAACAGGAGCGTAGCCAGAAAGGAGACTCTGGATGTGCATCAGAAAAACTGGGTGTGCCACATTTATTGTCAGATTTATGCAAAAAAAAAAAAAAAAATACCATGCTTATTGGGTATTAATATGTTAGTTTAACCATTTAATTTTTGTGTAGGCTACATGTGTCTGTTAACCTATTCTCCGTTTTGGATGTCTTTGAAAATCACTATTTTATATCTGAAACAAAGTGAGTGTGTGTGTGTGTGTGTGTGTGTGTGTGTGTGTGTGTGTGTGTGTGTGCATGTGCTGTATATTTAGTATTATTAAACCTTTCATTTCTGCGTATGTCTGTGTGTGTGTGTTTGTATGCTTACTGTTTATTAAGCATTTTTAAACCTTTCATTTCTGTGTGTGTGTGCGTGTGTGTATGTGACACACACACAGACACAGTTTTAATGAATTCTCCATTGTGAACGTGTTCTATTGTCAGCCCTGCATTTCACATTGGCCTACCAGGGGTCTCCAACCCTGCTCCTGGAGAGCTACGTCCTACAGATTTCAGCTCCAACCCCAATCAAACATACCTGAACCAGCTAATCACAGTCTTCAAGGCTACTTGTTAATTTCAGACAGGTGTGTTGGAGCAGGGTTGTAACTGAAATCTGCAGGATGGTAGCTCTCCAGGAGCAGGGTTGAGATCCCTGATATAAACTCTTAAAAGAGAAGACTTGCAAAGAGTATTGTCACCTGTCATTTATTTCAAATATCTATATCTGCAACAAAATATGTGTGCATGTATGTCCGTATATGAGTGTGTCTGTGTGTGTATCTGTGTAAGCAAGCTTAATGATTATTAATATGATAGTTTAACCATTTAATTTATATTTGTGTGTGTGTGTGTTTCTGTGAGCCTATTGTCCATTTTCGATGAGTTTCACTGTCAGCTATGCATCCAGCTATGTTGGCCTAGACCCTAAAAGCATACCACCTTAGGCTTTAAAATTCTTGAACCCTGGTTATCGCTGCTTGCAGCTATATTTTTGTTGTATTTTTTTCCCATTTTCCGAAGCTTTCTAGCTCAAAAGACAATCACATACAGTATAACCTACAACAGCTCTTTAACTGCGCTCTAGTCAAACGCGCTCACTGTAGCCTAATCATTAACTACACACATCATAAACCCCTTTTAGGCAAGTCAAATTTATGTCACATATTTTAATAAGACTAAACTCCTATTTAACCTGATGATCACAGGTTTAATAAAAATACATTTTAAGTTTCTAATTATAACACCGCATTTCCACGATTATTCAAACAACGAACACATTATACAGTGAGCAAAGCACATTTACTTTATCAAAGAATAATCATTGACTTCAGTGACTAGCCTATGTAAAAATATATTATGTAAAAACAGCTGTAGCTGCTGTACTAAATAAAAACAAAATGCTTTTAAATAATCCCTCCTTTTATTAAATCATTAACATTTTGCACATCCTGCAATGGTGACTTAAACTGTAGCCTACATGGGCCTACATATAACGTTCCTTTGAAATTAATTTTGGTGCAATAAACTATCTTGAATAGATGTCTTGCAAGACACATTAGAGAAAGCAGTAAAATATTTGTTATACATTACATTCAGGATCGCCAACAACAGAGCACAGTAGCCTACATTTAATGGTGCCTGTTAGCTGCTCAAAGGGCGAGACGGCGTGGTCTGGCCTTGAATGCCTCAATTATTTTATTATTATTTTATTTTTTTTGAAAATAATTTAACATTTTAATTAAATTTTAAATCAACAAATATTGTAAGCACTGCTTAATCTGTAAATTGTGAGGTCCCGGAACAAAGCGGGGTAATGAATCCGTCCGGCAAGTTTTTTTAATATTATTATTGAACTTTCAAAAATACAAAATTCAACAGCAAGTTCATATATATATATATATGCTTTTATTTATGTAGGCTACACAGAGAAACAATACATAGAGAAACAAGATGTGCTTTCTGCCGTCTCATGCAGTCTCCGTGAAATGGAGCGCGTCACAGCAATGAACTGGTTACTTTATTAAACAAACGAACGAACCAAAACATTTAAATCTTTAATTACATAGTCGGAATGAAAAGGTGCATTTCTTTATTAAAGTCAGCGTCGCATTCTGCAACTTTATCTTTTCAGCCGACACTGACTGAGAAGAAATCACTAGTTTATTAACGAATAATTAAAATGTTTTATTTTGCCTTTCCCCCAACATTCATAATCATTAGCCTACTTTTGCCGTTGCAAGCTTTAGACGTTTGCTTGTGCGCGGAATAGGCTATACGCCTATTAAAGGATGGTTAGTAGCGTAAGTTATTATATTAATCAATTTATGTGTGACTAGTGAAATCTTTAGTCGGGGACAGGCCTTCTTGGCACAAGGAACCGATAATTTTTTTAATAAAATGCTGTCAATTCGAAAAGTGCGCCTGCTAATCACGTCACGTTATATTGCAATGCAGAGTTATGAATGCGTAATAATAAGTTAAATGTTTTTAATTTATTTCATTTCTTATGGGTGCAATGGCAGTGCTTTGGTCTTTCTTGGGGGTGCTGAAGCATCTGCTAGCCCCTCCTTTGTGCTGCCCATGTTTATTACGATTAAAAAAATAATAATTCTGCATCTGATTTTAGGTGTGCCAGCTGCCACTGTGGGTGGCACCGGCACACCCTGGCACACCCGTGGCTACGCCCCTGACGCACAATACTGGAGTATTTTTTTCTTTCCTTGAATGGGACACTTGTGTTAATGTTGTTGTAATGTCAGCTGTTTGTTTTTTTCTTCAAACTCCTAACCTATGTTCCCAGTAACTTTTTTGTTTCATTTTGTTAGCACTGAAAAGATACGATTTTTTATATATTTTCATTGTATTATTTCAGTTATATATTTTTTATCTCCAACATCAGAATGCAACCTACGTTTCCTGTAGGTTTTTTGTTACAGTCTGAAACAAATGTATTAAGATATGAATCTGTTTTTATTATTATTATTTTAATAAAATAGTTTTCAATTCACTTATCTTTTGAGGCTGGTTATAAGTCACCTATGGTATCAATTTAGTATCGATACCGAGGTATTACATTCTGGTATCGTACCGAAGCCAAAATGATGGTATCAAGTAACCCTACCTTGATGAGTATAAGAGTAGAGAACAGTAGTGTATATACTGTATTTATTGAAAATTAAATTGTACTACAAAAATCTGCCATAATACTAATAATAACCATAAAATATATCAATAAATAATATTATAGTACAAATATTCAAGATTCAAAAACAACTAAACAAAACACATAAAATGAATGAAAATTAGACAAAATAGACCACCACTGAAGCGGACAAAAATCTTAGCCTGATTTCAACCCCAAATCATTATGAAGTTAATTCTGATCGTGAATGACATGGACTCACCTCTGCTGAAATGCATGAGGTCTGGAGCAGTTTGCTTCTGTTTTGTTGACGGCTGCAAAATCGGAGCCTACTTCTAACAGCTTCCTGATCCGACTCAGGCTTGTCCACAATAATCTGAAGATCAACATTCACATTCAACCTAATTAACATATGATTATTAAAGCAGTAATTCACCACTGGCAAGGTGGGCTTTTATTCAAACATGACTATCTAGGCAGTACAAAGCTTAACCCTCATGTTGTAACAGTTATTTTGACCCAGAAATTATAATTTTTTTCCTGAAAATGCTAATGTTATTGTCCTGGACTAAAATCTACTGACTTTTCTGATAAATCTTGTTTTGTTTTTTAATTGATTCGAAACATTTTGGCTCATTGATCTGAGTTAATGAACATCAGTTGTGTTTGTGAACAGCCAAAATTATCCACAATTTATTGTATTTTTTTACTCAAGTGTATAAGTTCAACGAGGCCTAAGACCAATGAGTTCTTAAAAAAAACTCTGGGCTTTCTATAAACATAGTTCTACTCTACTGTAAGTTTTCTTATTATTACAGTGTTATATTAATGTAAAAGATAACATACCCCTTGTCATGATGACGGCGTCTCTTAGGGTGCCACTTCTTAAGAAGAACCCACATATCACAAGATAAAGATGCTGGATCTAAGATACCAAAAAATATTTTTGGTAACACAATAAAGGTTGCTTTATTTTAGGAGCTTTATGTTAATCACTTAGAGTATAGTTTCTAAAAACAGCGCATGTGAAATATTTACCTGCATCTCTGCTTTTCTTTTCCGGGGTTGGCTGCTTTCTCATCTTGGCGAAAAGTTTCTCGCATTCTCTGCATCTTATAGTATCGACAGGATGACAGGGTGAGCTGGGACCCGATACCACTGTGAGATCAGTACTGGATTCATCCAAAATAGACTCAATCTCATTCTTGGACTCAGAGGTATTAGCCCTCAACCTGAGTTTCTCTAGAGTGTCCTCAGCCATTGCACATGGAGCCAGGGAGATCTTCTGAACCGGCCCATGTTCTGGTTCAACAGAAAGCAGCCTCTCATCTTTTCTCACGCGACATGATGAACCAGCTCTACTCTTCCTTACTGGCCGCATCACATCACGATTAACAGACACATGGTCTTTTATTTCTTCCACACTGTCTGACTGACTAGAGTCATTGTCACTCAACACCACAGAGATGTTCTCCGAGTCCTTCACATGTTCTCGTTGTTGAAGCCGCCGGCTTCTCAGGACTGTGCGTCGCCGCAGTTTCATAGAGACAGATTTGGAAGTAACGTTAACATTAACCTCACTGAGAACCAAGATGTTCACCTGTGTTTTAGATTTGGAAAAAAAACTATTTATCAGGCAAACATAATTTGCAAGTTACTAGGCAAAAGACCTCTTCTAGATAACGTTAATGTTTTTTACTTATTAGAGTGATTTCTACCTCGCTGTAGTATCCTGACTCTTGTCTTGGAGGAGAGTTAGTGAGGTGGTAATTTGCCCTGAAAACAATAACGTTAGCCATCAATGACTAAATCGCAGTTTGTTTCATGATTAACGTTAACTAGTCACAAATCTGTTCACAAATCCAAACAACATTAATAAAACTAGCACCTTTGATTCACTAATGGCCAATGATTATGTCTAGGGAAGCACTAACTTAAGTTAACTTTCACAGTGTAAGTTACAGTGGTAACGTTAACGTTAGATACAGTAAGTTAAACTGAGATATCATTAGCTCTCTTTTGAAGAAACATTAATTCAAATAACTTAAGTAATAGGATTGCGTGTAATGTGATAATAAAACACTTAATCTCCTCACAAACAGCATTTTATCGTCGTTTTACTCGAAGGATTTAACGTTATATTTGTAACGTTGCTTTGTTCGTTTTGGTTTGCCTGGCTGTCTCGTGAAACAATGGCACTCTTTGAATAACGATAACTCATATGTCTTACTCTCTCTCAAAATGTCGATTGTCTGTTTGCAGAAATAACATGTCCAACATGTCCATCACTTTAAAACCAGGTTCGAAGCGGAATCGCAGTTTTCTGTTTACCTCAGTACGTTACCACAGCAAGGCTGATCGCGCGCGATCACTTTGGAGCCAAGCCTCGCGCGACCTGTCATTAACCGGAAACTGTAGTTCAACTGGAGCAGCCATAAGGGGGCGCTGTAGGCTACCTTTAAATTATGTTAGCCTTTAGAAAGCCAGCATACTGTTCTGATACTATGTTTAAACTTAAAATGATTATTTTACTGACACTAACATTTTTGACTCTTACTCCTCTTAAAGTTTTCAAGCTCCCATCAATTGGGTCAGTCTGCCCTAAAACCTCAAAACTATATGATTTAAGTTTCTCTTGATGAACTTCTTAGTTATTTACCTACTTCAAATTTTTTATCTCAATGTATTCTCTGAAGATACACAATGCGGAACTTGTTTCAGTTAATATTTTTTAAATAATCACACTTTGTATGTCCCATGTCAAATTATAACATTAAAAACAACAACAGAAAATGCGGCCATGAAAAGTCATGATTAGATGTAGTAATTATATTTTATTTGTCTGTAGTCATACAAGTGCTTAATGGAGACTAAAATACAATAATTTCCTTCAAAAGTAGTCATTTGTCGTAAACATGAGAAACAACAGGAGAAAATGAAATAAACACAGCCAGAACTCGCACACTCTTGACATTTCTACTGTCATTGTCCAAAATGAAGACAATTTCAAAAGTCCCTTTTCTCTTCAAATGTCTTGGATTGAAACCTATAACAAAAATAAAACATTTTCTCTAACAAATTTTAGTCAAGCTAAGTTCTCTTGATTTTCTTCATTAATTTAACTGACCTCAATGAAATGAGCAAAACACAATTCTGATTTGAACCTGTGTTTCATCTGAAAACAAATCACTAAAAATGATTCAAATGCATGATTTGCCAGTCTATAGAATTGCACATTCTTGGCTTTTTTTAGAATGTTGCATGTTTGCATGCAAAGAACAGATTATGAGTTAATTTTACATATGATTTTTATGAGGTATTACATTTTGTGTTGTATGTTTCTTTGAATAAGAAGCACATGTTATATAACACATTTCAGAGTAGTTTTATAATGTAATAATGTATAGGATAACATTAAGTCTCAAAGTTTTCAGTAATATAACAGTGTTTTGTTTAACTAGAGACATGATGCATATTAGATTGTAAGTGCCCTATAGACAAACAATTGAAACACCAATAAAATAAAATAAACATATTTCTATGAACATAAATTATAAATTATTTAAACGAGTTATTTAAACAACAAAAAAAGATCATTAAAACCATGTAAAGTTTTTTTTATTAAATATATATATTATTCTATTATAATAATTAATTGCATTTTACAGCTCTTATAGCTCTTAAATTATAACTATATACTTAAAATACAGAATGTCACAGTGGTCTATTTTCTGCAGTCTTTTAGCTTCACAACATATCCTGTGGTGTTTTTAGTGGCTTCCCTGTTGATGCTTGTCCTTTGCTACTGAATTGAGGTCAACTTATAATTTATTTTTAACTGTTAGATTTAATATAACCAGTCATAGATCTGTCCTGAAGGTCACCGGTTTTCTGGGAACTACAGTCATTACTGCATTAGACAGCTGCTGCTTGGCAGGAAGTCTTGAACATATGTGACCACAGCCTTGGAAAGATAAGTCATAGTACCATAGCTGCCGCTAGGAGCACTGTCAAAAAAGAAGTTACAGATTCCTGTGGCAGGATCTTTCTCCAAGAAATACTCATTGGCCCCGCTGGATCTCTGAAATAAAAACACGAGACACAATGTCCAGATGTGCAAAATTGCAATCTACACAAAACAGTCACACTTCGATGAAGTTGAGATAGTTTTGATATGTTGAACCTTTTTTCATCAGTACATAATTACCATAATTCTATTTGTGTTATTTCATAGTTTCGATGATAAAACCATTATGCTAAAATGTGAAACATTGTAATAATCAAGAACAAGCAGGTGTGCACATACATGTGAACATACCAATTGAACATCATATGATTATTTATAACAGCATATGCATGATGATGATACCTGATCCTGTTGAAAGAAATCGTTGGCCATGTGAATAATGCGGTCGATGTGAATAATTCCCCCAATACTGGGAATCTCCATATCAGCTACAAGGGTCAACACCATAATGGCCTCCACCAGCAGCTGTCTGTACTCAGGCTGTGGGACATGATTCAGTACAGACTCCACATGCACTGCAAACTTGATCTCCCCTTCTGTCATCTACAAACATACACAAAGACAACTGCTCATGGTATAATTCACCCAAAAACGAAAATTCTGTCATTTACTCACCCTCATGTTGTTCCAAACCCTTAAGACCTTTGTTCATCTTCGGAACACAAATTAAGATATTTTTGATGAAATCCGAGATATTTCTGACCCTTTATAGACAGCAACGCAACTATTACGTTCAAGGCCCAGAAAGGTAGTAAGAAGATCATTAAAATAGTCCATGTGACATCAGGGGTTAAACCGTTATTTTACAAAGCCAAGAAAATACATTTTGTGGGCAAAGAAAACAAAAATAACTATTCAACAGTTCTCTTCCGTGTCAGAATTCGATGCGTGTTCGTGACAGTACCATAACACATGTGTGGGCATTCGACTCTTTGCAAACAAGGTGCAGCTCATCCGGGTTCTACGTCAGAACGCCAGCTCCGGCATCAGCAGCACCACCCGTATGCATCGTAGTACTCTCGTGAATGCGCATTGAAATCTGACACGGAAGAGAAGAAATTGTTGAATAAAGTAGTTTTTTTGTTTGTTTTCTTTTCTCACAAAAAGTATTCTCGTAGCTTCGTAAAATTACAACTGATGTCACATGGACCATTCTAATGATGTCCTTACTAACTTTCTGAGCCTTAAACGAGTCAGTTGCATTGCTGTCTATGTAGGGCCAGAAAGCTCTCGGATTCCATCAAATATATCTTAATTTGTGTTCTGAAGATGAACGAAGATCTTATGGGTTTGGAATGACATGAGGGTGAGTAATTAATGACAGAATTTTCAATTTTGGGGTGAACTATCTCTTTAAGGTTCAATGTAATATAATGTTGTATACTGTGTATATATATATACACAGTTCAAAAGTTTGGGCTAGGTAAAATTTTTCTTAAAGAAATTTCTAAAAGATGCTCACCAAGGCTGCATTTATTTGATACAAATATAGTAAAAAATACAATAATATTGTGAAAAATTTATATAATTTTGGTTTTAACACGAATGATAATAATAAAAATATATATATATAATGGTTCTTGTAGCCATGGTAACTGCAAATGCACCATGCTTTTGTTACTTCAAATAATAATATACAAAGAAGTATTAAGATAATATTTTTTGTGGTTATAAAAACAAACCTAAGCCAACAACTGCCTTTAAAACAACTTCAAATGAATTATATAAAAACAATTAGGCGACCCTGCTGAAAAAACAATAGAACCATCACAGAAAATTATAATACCATCACAAATTAATCAAAAATACATTACAAAAATGACAAACCATCAACTTTTAACCATTAAAACAATAAAAAGTTATGTTCTGAACATATTCCATTAGGATGTATTGGTTTTAACAAGCCATCAATAGAAGGTGATCTATTACCAGTAGAGACCAACAGGGTCCATTACAGTTTCCAGTAAAAACAATACAAGTCCCATTATAACCAGTAAAACAATTACAAATTTTGTGATGGTGTCTATTGTTTTTTTCAACATTACATGTTACAAATGCCTGCAAAGTTTGTGTTTAATTGCTGCTGTTACACTTACAGGACGATCATATCCATGTTTAATAGGCTATTGACCAAATATTAAATTCAAATATACACTTAATCTTTCATATTTGGCCAACGTTTTGCTATAGATGACACAGCCTCTATAACTTCTTCAGCAAAACATTTAATAAATCAATAAAAAAAAAACAAAATCAATCAGACAACTGTATTAATAAAATAATAGCCATTGGTAACTGTCAAGGGCTACAATTGTAATTTGTAAATAATACAATTTAATTACAACTGATTTATTTATTTACTCTTATATTTTATTAAAGTTCTATTTTGACCTCTATAGTAGATTTTTTTGTGTGTGTGTTTTTTGGTTTTACTTCCATAATATTTGAGGGAGGGGGCACAACAATACAATCCTGCTTATGGCACCCATTTGGCCAGCAGTGGCCCTGGTCACATATATAGTATAAGTACACACACACACACACACACACATATATACATACATACATATATATATATATATATATAAACACATAAGTGGATGCACCTCACGGGTGGTGGAGGAAGGCAAGACATATCCGGCAATGGAGAGGCCATGACATTTCTGGAGAATCTTCCAGACTTTCTGGTAGAAGCCCATAGGAACCCTGTTTATGGCCCCGTCCAGTCTGCGTCTCCTCAGCCACTGGCCCTGGCGCTCCTCCCACTGCAGGTGTGAGTCTCCTGTACCGGTCGGAGACAGAATCCCGCTGGGAGTGGAGGGGCTGCTGCATCGCTACAGATATGCACACATTTGCATCGTCAGTATATCATATATATGTGAGGAACATTTTACTAGTGGGTCTAGTGCCACTAATCCGCACATATAACACACTTAAAAGCATGCTTCAGGTTTAGTAAGCAGAAACTATGACAAACAGCTAAAATGTTACAATGTCAGCCCATGCTAAGGGAGTGAAATGACCCCAACAAGACAAGACTGACTCGACACATGTTAGAAATGTTAATTGGCTGTTATGACTGGAAGTTTGTATCTTCACACCAGAAGATAATCGGGCTGATTTTGGGTCGATTTCTCCCCTTCTGACAATCCTAGGTAATGTCCGGATTATCTTGATGAATCTAAAGATTTATCTTTTCAGATTTATCAGAGGAGTGAGGTGTGTTAAGAGTGACTGAATCCGCCACCGATCGCGAATCGTAAACATTCAGCATGTTGAATATTTACGATCAGAAATCCTGTGTGGGGGGGAACCCGAGGACAAGCGCGCGTTTGATCTGCAGATTATCACGTGAAATGAAACAATATCCAATCAGAAAGCATAACAAACGCAGTCATGGCGCAGCACAAAAGGATTTGGACACTATCATCGCAATTTCTTCCTGCCATTACCAAAGACTGGGACTTTGCCATTACTTTAAAGCCTCAAATCTATTATTTGACTAATTTGTAATTATTTCAACTTGTATAAGGAAATGTAATTTGCTTATTTGCTTTTCTTTTCTTTATTAATTATTGTTTTTTGTTTATTATTATATTTGATGTAATTTATATGTTATTGCCCTTGTATGTTCTAAAATTGCAATAAAAAAATACATTTAAAAAATCTTGTTTATTCTCAAGTCTCCAGAGATTTTGCGAGGTTTCCCGTGTTCACAGTCAGGACTCTGTCTTTGTCACATCGCAGCACACCACACACTATAGGAGCAAAACTGTTCAATCTAGAATTTTTTTGTCCTCGTGTATGTGGTCTCTCACATCTTGAAGATCTTATACGATTTTAAAATATTTTAGTGTGTACCCAGCATAATCTGAGGAGCTGAAAATTTAATTAGATTACATTTATATTTATTGAGAACCAATGAACTGAATTCACCCCTTCAAGTTAAAATAATTGTTAATCTTCTGAACTGACTTGTGTAAAAAAGAAATAGTATTTGACAGTGGAGAGCAGGTGTTAGTGGAGAGGGTTTTGGTACAGTAGGTTTTTCCTGCAAGTTACCGTAGAACGAGGGGATGTGAAATTACTGCTGATGGAATGACTGCTGGTAAATATCTAGGAGAATAAAAGCAGAGCATACAAACATTTAAAATGGACATAAAAATGGAAAGTATTTCTGATGAACATCAATCATACAGAGAGACATTAACATGACAAACTATCACCTTCACAGTAAAAAAGATGCTTCATATGACTAAAAAATATGTGTATGATATGGGCAAGCTGAATATTACTCAAAATTGTCATGCTAATACTGCGTTCATGGTCTGGACAAATGTACTGTGACCTCTAGACAGAATGGGCTCTGCACATAAAAAGCTATTCTACAGTATTAGCACAGCATGCCAAAATTACAAACTCAACCCACACTTATGGGTCTGGAGTCATCGAGCTGAAAACAAAATAATATAAAAGCCATTTAAAGTACAGTAGTGAGGAAAACTGTTTTTGATCTTAAATTTCAGTGTAAATATTTCACATTTTACAAAACATAAAAACACTTGATAAATAAAAACACAGACATGTCTCCTCTTTCCCTCCACCTGTTTGATTTCAGTCTTGAGCTTTCTGATGCCCGTGCGCTCTGTCTTGGTGGCCCCCGTGTGTCCAAGCTCATGGATGGAGATGGCAGGACTGGTGGCAGAAGACTGAATCGGACGCACTTTCACACAATACAGAGCGATTATTGAAGAACAGACCACACAAGAGATCAGTAGCTACATCATAACTTTTTAAATGAACTGTACAGAAAAATTTAAATCATATTTTTGTAGATATTTTTGTAGCAAAGGAAGAGTAAATACATTTGTTACAAAATATTTCCATTTCAAATAAATACTGTTCTTTTTTTTTACTTTCTAATCATCAATAATTCGTGAAAAAAAGTATATTTCACAAATATGCTTTTAATTCGCCTGTGCCATCACATGAATATATGGAAGCCCGTTTCTGCCACTGAATTTTATTTTTTTTTGTAAAAAGGTAATTGCAAGTTTTTATCTCACAATTCTGACTTTATTTCTCACAATTTCACGTTGAGAAAGTCAGAAATCTGAGATTTTTTAATTTTTTATTCAGTGTCGGAAATGGGCTTCTATAAAAATAAATGACATTAAAAAATATAACAAAAAATGCTAAGTCCACAATATTACTGTTTTTAATGTATTTTGATCAAATAAATGCAGCCTTGGTGAGACAAGTGACTTCTTTCTAAAACATAAAACTTTTGAAAAGTCATGTAGATACACTACAGAAAATGACCCTAAAAGAAATACTCGCTGGAGGAGTAAAGAGTGTAAAAACTAAGGTTGATTGATACTCACTGCTCCTCTCTACACCAAACTCTTTCCCGCTCAGGATGTGATGTAAGAGATTCTTCATGTCAAAAGGACTGAGGCTCATCAGGCTCTCTGATGCCTCCTCACCTGTAAACGTCACATGGACAGATTTATAGCACTGAATGTAAACAAATGAAAAGATTTACACTGCAGAACCAAAACTCTGATTGGCATTACCTGAGCAGTGTAGACTGCGAGCAAGTTCTGTAGCCATCACTTGCATGATGAGTCCGATGCGCAGACGCAGCATGTCTCCAAACAGAGACGGCTGAGAGCGCACATACATGGCCAGATACACCATGATCTCCTGGATTCAGAAGTTTAATAGATCAATTTAATGGAAAAGTAGAAGATAGCAACATAACTTGAATTGGAATTAGAACTACCTGTGTGAGGACAGCAATGCTGATGTCTTGTCCACTCGCCTCATAAATCAAACAACTCAGTTCTTCAGGAGGAAGAGGACTAAACGTAAGAGAATCGGTTAAGTAAAAGGAGAACATTAAAAGTATTGCTTAGTAAAAAAATAACGATTTGAAAAATAAATAATCTAATCAGAAACTACAGACACTCACACTGTGATGACCTTCTCTCTGGGTTCGGGAGGAAGACCCACTGTCAGCTGTTTATGATGAGAGATCAGATCTGTGCAAGCCTGAATGCATACAGAACTATTATTAGAGCCTAAATTGTTGCCACTGCGAGTTAAGCTGATTTAAAAAAAAATTACTATTATAATCTTTATAAATCTAATAATGCATATTTTAAGACAATTTTCTTGTAAAACAAGGAAAAAAGTAGTTTTTGATGACACTTAAATTACTATAAAAAGATTTCAGCTTTTTTAGGTTCTGTTGTTAAATAACTGCTTTTTTTTAACTTTCAATTAATCAAGAATCCTTAAAAAAAGTATAAAGGTGTCCACAAAAATATTAAGCACCCCAGCTGCTGTAACATTAATAGTAACAAGAAACGTTTCTTGAGCAGCAAATCATTTACATTTTAATTTAGTCATTTTGCAGACACTTTTATCCAAAGCAACATTTGGGGAATACATAAAGCGATTCATCTTAAAGAGGCAAACAGACACAGAAAGATTAGAATGATTTCTGAAGAATCATATAAGACCGAAGACTGGAGTAATGATGCTGAAAATTCAGCTTTACCATCACAGGAATAAATTACACTTTAAAATATATTCAAATAGAAAACAGCTATTTTCATTTGTACTAATATGTGTCAATAGTGCTGTTTTTACTGTATTTTTGATCAAATATATGTAACCTTGGTGAGTATAAGAGACTAAAATATTCTACTAAAATCTGACTCCATACTTTTGAATTATAATATACAAAACATTTCAAATTTTAAAATTTCTAAATTATAAATATGTAAGATTATTTATTACAAATATCAACCAAGAAACAATAAAAGTGTCTGATAGACTGATAAATATCACCTCAGCAAGGACTTCCACCTTCTTTTTTAAGATTCCTGAAATGTAGCGGATGAGGCCCCATTCCTTAGACGCTCCTGCCCGAACATACAGCTCCTCCAGCAGGGAGCGCACCGTTGCCGCTCCTTGTCCTGACAGATTTACTATCCAATCTGGTCCCCTAAAACACACAAACACCAGGAGGAGAATGATGTAATGATTGATTTTAGACTTTTAAAATAAATAATAATGGATATGCACAGATAATTTGTACAAAGGTTCTCACTTCATAGCATAGAGGACATAGAGGATATCTGCCTGGTCCTGAAGGGTTGGACAAAGCTTTAGCTGATTGACCAGATAGGCAAAGTCTGTGTTCCCATGAGAATCACGTGGCAAGTGCAGGTCAACACTATCGGCCTAGTGTGTGTTTGAAGTCAAAAACAGACATAAATCAAAACTATGGGCCATTTATTTCATTTATATTCACTTTATTGTAGGAGTGTGTAGACTTGCCTTGGTGTGATGAGAAACACTGTGCTGATGAACATCCAGCAGGTTCAGAGACTTCCTGTGTTTGCTCATGATGGGGACAACAGGCAAATACATGGAAGGCTCTGAAAACATAATAGAATGAGATGACTAGATGTGCTCTAAAAGAAAGCATTTAATCCACTTAACTATTAACGATTGATCTTGAGAGCTTACTGGGCATGTTGTGGCCCTGAACCTGGGCCATGAAAGAGAGGATATCCCTGGTGGTGTGTTCAGCACTGAAAACATGGTGCTGCCCGCCCTGGATGGGAGGCAGATGACATTTTGTAGCAGTGCTGTGCAATAGATCTGTGAGATACTGGTCAAACATGTTTCCTGAACCTCCTGTGGGAAAACAAACCACCATTTATTCATTTAGTTTATGTGGAGTATTGTGCATATGTTGCTTTTTGCATGCTGGTCTCCCCAGTAGAATTATTAAACTAGCTTAACCATCAAGATCAGGAATAGAGATGTGCAGATAGTTAAATTCTGGACGATATAGATTAGTAAAATTCAACACTGTTTTAAAATAACAAGTTCAAAATAATCTTATTTCATTTCAGTTATCAATGCCAAATTTGTATTCACAATTTTTAAGTTTAAGTGTTTCAGCTGATATTTATATTTAATTTTTAGATTTGGCCATTCTGGTTCATCAGCTTGACCAACAATAACCAGCATACTGTAAATCAACCTTGAACCATCAACACTTAATCTGGTCTGAGAACTGGTTTTCAGCAGGGTATATATACATATATTTCCAAAGCAGCTATATGCAAGTAATTATGGATACCTGAGGGCCCAAAACTCTCTTCCTCTTCTTCTTCCTCTTCCTCTAGCAGATCCTCTTCGGAGTCAGCATCCAAGAAGCTGAGCTGGGTGTGGAAGGAGGTTGTGAGGAATGAGGAGAGGTTTGCCATCTGCACCCTAAACAGCAAAGAGATTTGCAATGTTAAATAAACCATATTCGTGCCTCAAAAATCATCCTATTTATAGCTCTTTTTATTGTTATTGTCACAAATTTTCTGACCTTGCACCTGCAAAGTAGCCATCTTGAAGCTTCCGGAGGGTGGAGAGGATACAGGGGTCAATACTGTCACCATCCTCAACTGGCCCAATAATAGAAACAAAAAACTGTTAATATTAATTTGTGCATACTGCTATATCTTCCATCGAATGAGAGGTTTTACCCAGCATGCTCTGTGTGATAGGGAATGTGAGGGTAGGTCTTCCAGTCATCCGCCAGCAGGATGAGAGATAAGCAAGCTCTGTTCGCAACATCTCCACAATCATCTGGTTATCCAGAGCCAGGTAGAAGTGATGCTGGTCAATGAACTATGGGAAGAATATATTATTATAATGTTTTTTCTAGACTTTACAACATACATATTTTTTTTTGTAGAGTAGGTCTTTTACCTGTGGAGTGAATGTGTAAGTACCATTCCTGATCTCATAAAACTTTGAAGTTCCCAAGACACCAATGTGCCTGTATGGGCGCCCACTCAGATTCAGTTTTTTACAGTTACCTGTGCAATGGAAAATGAATGATTTGAATAAAATGTTGTATCCCAGAACCTTCAAGGCCTTCTTCTAAAATGCAGTTTTACAGATGTAGCCTTTGTCTATCTCTGTTCTATTAGTCATGGTGGATCTGAACACTTACCTAGTTTCACGTAAATGTGGCTCAGGATGCGAGCTGGCATGACCCGGATGGGTGAAACGTCCGAGATGGTCTGAACCTCAATCCCTTGGTCCCTCAGCAGCTGCTGGATCTGCACTGACTCGGCCACTACACTCACTAAACAGAACAAACAGAGCTGCTGGTAAAAGGTTTAGCAAATTATAGTGTCAAGATCTAATTCAAAATTGAACTTCAAGTAATGAATTGAATCTGCTCCTTAAATGGACTTCAGCCCAACACAACCAGCTGATTCATTCATACTATGTGGTAGATTTCCATATCCCCTAATATCAAATATTAAAACGATATTAAACTCACACCTTTTATAGATGGATATCATACTATATAGTTTTCATATGCTATACACTTTTAACATATAACTCGAAGTATATATTTAGTTTATTCTTTCTTTAACCAAAATCTTTCATAAGATGCTTGTTTGCAGTATTGTGTTCATTGCGATTCAACCTACATTTTTATTCCATTATATTAAAAAATATACACTGGACCAAATTATAAGTGCAACACTTTTGTTTTTGCCCCCATTTTTCATGAGCTGAACTCAAAGATCTAAGACTTTGTCTATGTACACAAAAGGCATATTTCTCTTAAATATTGTTCACAAATCTGTCTAAATCTGTGTTAGTGAGCACTTCTCCTTTGCCGAGATAATCATCCACCTCACAGGTGTGACATATCAAGATGCTGATTAGACAGCATGATTATTGCACAGGTGTGCCTTAGGCTGGCCACAATAAAAGGCCATTCTAAAATGTGCAGTTTTACATTTTACATTTGTGTACATAGAAAATTTCAGCTCATGAAAAATGGGGGCAAAAACTAAAGTGTTGCATTTATAGTTTTGTTCAGTGCATTTTTGGTGAGAAAACCACGGGCTAAACCTTAGTATTATCAGAAATTAATTTTATATTTTTCTTGTCTCACTCAAACACACTGACCATTGCTCACATTGTTAGATATTATAAAAATGTGTATGATAATATCATAATTTAAAAAGTTATGTTTTAAGTGAGCCAATTGAACCTCTCTTTAAGATCAACTTTTGCTCTTTATCTTTTTGTTTCCCTAATATCTCTCACCACTTTATATCTTGTTAATTTTTTTTAACTATTGTGTAATTATACTGTAACTGAAAAAGCATAAGTGCCTGAGTTAGGCCAAACATATAAAAAAAAAAAATCTGGCACATCCTTTTCCAATATAAATAACAGAAATTCAAAAGGCGATATCACAATAACACATCTTAAGATATGGTACACGTAAGTCTGTGTCTGAATGGGTACTGTCTGAATGTCTATATTCCTCATAAAATGGCAAAATTAAAGCAAAAATATTCACAAACCTTGCACAACAACATCAGGCTTGAATTCTTTAGAAAATCGCCTGTTCAGAGGATCAATCTCTCCAGAAGCCAGAAATCCCTAATTAAAATCAATCATTTATCAAATATTAGAAAAAAAGGAGCAGAATAGATAAAACACAAAGGTTGCTTAAGAAACACTGGGACTACTCTGTTTTGACATTTCACATGTGCACTTAATCAACAAAGATACCAAAGGTAGTGCTTCGATATCTGACATCATATCTGATTATATACAGTATACTATACAGTATGTTGAATATGGAAGTGGATCCAGGCTTTAGTACCTCTGCCAGCAAACAGCCCAGTATATATAGAGACTGGCCCCACATGTGTGGGAGCTGGCCAGCGGCCACACGCTCCACGGAGTGAGGGTTCCTGTACTCCTCTTCAACCTGAACAAGAAACAAACCCACAGATGATCAACAGATCAAATCATTTTACCCAGGATTGTTTGTGTCACAGTTACTGAGCAGAGTCCAAACACTCATTCAATTTGAATTAATCTTCAGAACTGGCATAATTTAGTGCACATTGTGTCTTTGTGCAAAAAAAGGAGTACTTGAGGTGATAAATGTCCATGCTGATTCAGAATGATAAATGATAATCAGTTGCAGATGAAAATTAGACATTGATGAACTGTACATGGCATTGATCAGAGTAACAAAATGGTTTAAACTCACTTTGTCAGCAGGTACAGCATAGAGTTCAGGCACCAGACGAATCCCGTGTTTGCCTCTGATCAAAACTCCGTCAAGAGCCTCTTTGTATTCCTGCACCTAAGGAATGGCACAGCCATCAGTCATTACTACACACTGCCTCCATAAGGACATGATTGGGAGTAATTTTTTATTGATAAGAGCTACTGCCCCTCATTTCAGAATACAAGTGAATATTTATACAATGGCCTGTTTGTACCTGCTCATGGTCTTCACTGAAGATGCCATCAAGTATAAGATAAGTCCAAAACACTGGCCACTCACATTCAATGTTCTCAAAGAGCTTCAGCTCAGCAGGATCATAGTGAAGGCGAGTGGGGTCCTATCACAACCATAAAAACATAGAATGCAGTCACAGAGAAAATTAGCCACAAAATAATAATTTTGTGTAAAATCGAGTGTCTGATTACCTCTTTTGGGGTCCTGTATCCATCTCTGATAAACCGACAACAGCCATAACGTCCCTAAAACGATTGAAATTTGCTTAAGATTGTTACAAAAGTAGCAACTGCAGTTGACAGCACAGCACAGCTGTTTCCTCAATGGCCCAGTACCTGCAGCTTGGTGATGATTTCACTCTTGGTGTTGTTGACCAGATCTGCATCCTCTACTGCAAACGCAGGAAAAGAGATGACAGAGAGCAGACCGGCATCTATCTCTTTAGAGGTGGAAGCTCGAGGAAGCATGGAGCACAAGATAGACTAGAAACACAATGAGAAACAACTATTGATTGGGAAAAATATATAATTTAAAATGTGAATCACTTACTTAAATACTAAAGAATAAACCTGAGCTGCATCTCCCAAAACCTTTGTAAGTATAAGTAGATCGTACAGTATACCATTGATGCCAATGATGCTTTTGAGAAATGCAGTCCTGGGGTCTCATTTATAAATGCTGTGTATGCACAAAATGGGCATATAATATGCGTAAGCAATTTTCCACGCGCATATCCGGATTTATAAAAATCAACTTGCCGTAAATATGTTTGCACCGTGCGGACATTCTAGATGCATACAAACTATTTTGGAGTGAGGAGTAATGAAGTAAATGATTTTAAACTTTGTTTTCATTTCGATATGCATTTACAATAAATATTCCACTCTCATTAAGAACTGAAATTACAAAAAGTCATTGTGCAGAAGTTAAACAAAATTCAATTTAGACATATGATGAGTAGACACATTTGATCACTTTTCATGCATCCTATGTTTTAATGACAGCGAGGAGTGCTGTAGGCGCACAATAATTCCTTTCCAAACTAAACTGCCGATCTCATGTTACGAGGATTTTTTTTTTTTTTTGCGAGAACAATGATCATGATGTGCACTTACTTCGATACTATAGCGGACACAGCTGGATACGGTGGTCGAATGGTCAGTCCATTGTCTGGTTTGAACAGGACCAATGATAACATCTTACTGTACAACCACAGCTGCACGGACGTGTTGATGTCGTGTAAAGGCATATTCAAATCTTTATCAAAAATACCACTGTATTTGAAGGATACCATTAAAGGAAAACGGTATAAGATTTGCACATTTCCTTTTTAAAATACTTTCAGTAATTCAGAGTCAGACAATTGTATTTACACTGCAAAAAATGTATGCCAATTATATCAGCTGTTTCCACTAAAAATATATGTTCAGCTTATCAGCAAAACTGCATACATTTGATTTTATTTGAATTGTTTAAAGCAATTTAAATACTATATGACCAGTGTAAAAGAATGAGATCAACTATTTTAAACCATTTTGTTTTTATGGATATTTGTATATATTTATAATAAAAATTAGGAAGGATACTGTATCATTTTTGGCAATACAAATTTAATTGTAGGCTATGGCCCAAATGAAATTACAGTCAGGATCTCATATTTCCTTAACGTCTTGTACCTTTGATGGTGTTAAACACGTGTCGCGTGGATGGGAATATGCATGGCAATGATATGCAGATTTATTCATAGTAAAGCTAGGCATTGTAAGCTCCATATATGGTGATTTCGGGGAGGAGTCGGGGTGGAGATGCACATGTGCACACTTTTCCCCTGACTGGGATTTATAAAAGGTTTTTTGTGCAGATTCTGGCATATGCATGGTTTTATAAATCTGAAAAAATTCACATGTAAGCAAAATCTAGCATTTGTGCTTACGTACACTTTTAGGATGAAACCTACGAAGAGTTTTATAAATGAGACCCCTGGTCTGTAAAATAATAACCAATGAAAAACCACATTCAATTGAGTAATTTACCTGACAATGTTCTACTTCATCTGGGAGAACATGAATCACAGATTTTGGGCCTCCGTGAGCTCCAAACAAGTCAAGCTCATCAATGGCCTCCAAAGCTGCCTAAAACATGAACAATAAACAAAAGTCCATTTCTGAATGAGCGGAGAGACTAAACGAGACCAGATGACTCTCCTACCTTAGCCATTCCAACAGAGCTGCCGTTCAGTTCAGGAATTCCTTGATTGGTTTTGTCTCCTCTCTCCCACATCCCATAATCCTGCAGGGGAGCGTGAACTGTAATACCAGTTCAGTAACTCTATTATCTAACAACTTGATAAACCAATGAGAACTCACAGCCACTTTGTACGATGCCTCGATGTAGAACACCAGGTTCTGGATAAACGCCACCTCATCCAAGTTAGATATGATACGTAGACCTGCAATGTAATTTCAAAGATAAAGAAAACGGTTGCTAAAAACAGGAAACCCCACAGCACAACAAAAAGCACAACCCAACCAATGGAGGCTAAATTTAAAACCCCACGCATGTTTGTGAGCATGTTTGCTGCTTTGAGGCAAATCCATACACACTCTGTGGACTATTTTCACATATTCTGCTCTGTTTTGGGGAAAGTCTATTGAATTCTGTGGAATGGAATTGCTAAACTGTGTGCTAACTATACTTTGTAGCTGAAAACACTTTCAAGTGTACCAAATAAACCAAGTCATGAGAAATGTGTAGAACTTTGTGAATGATAAAGAGTTCTGTAAGGACAGATTCCGAGGACCTGGCTATAAGTACAAAATCTAATATTTTTTTACCACATATATAAGTTTCAAATTAGAAGTCATTTTCAGGAAAATTGCCTATTTTGATTACTATACAATATCAAACGTGCTCTGGAATGAGAAATCCCATTAACTACCTGCAACTGACAAGCAATAGCAAGCAGCAAATCATGTGATATCATAAATCATAAAACCCAGCTGAGATTTCAAGGAAATTATCATAGAAAAGAAAAATTGAAAAATGTCAAGGGGTCTTTAAAGGCACAGTTAACCCAAAAATGAAAATCATTTTTTTCACCTTAATATCATTCCAAAACTGTATGAATTTCCTCTGCAGAACACAAAATCATATACATTTTAAGAATATTGGAAACCAAGCAGTTTTGGTTGACCGTTGACTTTCAGCAAAAACATTATTTTTTTTTTTGGGTGAATTTATACTTTATGGATAAATCCACTCTACAGATAGTTTGTCTCACCTGAGGCGGTCATCTGTGCCAATATGAGCAGGTACAGTGATGTGGCATCAACCTGCAGGTGCCCCCACTCATCATCTCCAACCACTGTGGCACAGGTAGGTGTGTGATATTTGGCATGCAGGCAGTCTTTTGTGCTCTGTGTGTGTTTGAACTTCTCTACCTTTTCCACCTGCAGTAATAAATGCACATGCTTAGCCAGGCCAGAGAGGTGTGTTCAGATGAGCTCAACAATAAATGAACTGATGAATAAATGAAAAAAAAAAACTATATAGCTCAACCGATGGGTTTAGAATAACAAATTATCAAGACTATAGAGTTAAATGCTGTACCTGTCTCATCATACACTGCAGCAGCCCCTGCATTAGTTTAACCACACTCTGAAAAAACATGTTTGGAATGACATGAGGGTGAGTAATTAATGACATCATTTTCATTTTTGGGTGAACTATCCCTTAAATAGTACAAGTATTGATTTCTGGAAATAAACAAGGAGCACAATATTCTGTATAAATGTATACTCACAAATAATTGCCAGACACAACTATATTTATATACTATACTGAGTACAAAGATATTTTTATATATATAAATACTTTTCTTCAGCAAAGATGTATTAAACTGATCACACTGTACATTAAGCCTTTTATAATGATATGTCTTTTTTTTTTTTTACTTTCCCCGAACAGTGCATGTGACACTGAAGACTGGTGAAAATTCATCTTTGCCATCACAGGAATAAATTATATTTTAAAATATATTCAAATACAAAAGTTATTTTAAACTGTATTTTACTGTATTATTTGAACAGGGAGAGACAGAATAACAACAAAAAATTCCAGAATAAAATGCATTTCAAAAAAGTTATAAATTGATTTGCTTTTTACTGAATGAAATAAGTATTTGATCCCCTATCAATCAGCAAGATTTCTGGCTCCCAGGTGTCTTTTATACAGGTAAGGAGCTGAAAGGGAGCTCCTAATCTCAGCTTGTTACCTGTATAAAAGACACCTGTCCACAGAAGCAATCAATCAGATTCCAAACTCTCCACCATGACCAAGACCAAAGAGCTGTCCAAGGATATCAGGGACAAGATTGTAGACGTACACAAGGCTGGATTAGGCAACAACACAGTCAAGTTCAAGTTCAAGTTCAAATTACTTTATTTGTCCCCAGTGGGGCAATTCGTTGTGCAACAGGTAGTATAATACAAATCACACACACACACAATACAGAGATTGCCTACCTTGCAGGCATGGCTAAAAAACTATTTAAAAATTATTTTAAAAAATCCTGTAAACAAGCAATAAATAGTAAGTAAATTAGTTATCTATGTTTTTTAGAATTGAGAAGCAAAATGGCTGCAGGTACAAAATAGTGTTTATATCTGTTGGTTCTCAATTTTGGGAGATCCCGATGGCAACATCTGAAATTCAGCTTGTAAAGGATGAGAACTATCTGACAAGATAGATTCAACCCTTCTTAACATCTGCTTCTGATAACGTTCATTCAGGCCTTTCTGCTTAGAACCTGTGATGCAACTGCTCACCTTAATTAACCTTGAAATGTAGTTTTTTGTTTTACAGTGATGGACATCGCCAAGCAGCTTGGTGAGAAGGGGACAACAGTTGGTGGGATTATTCACAAATGAAAGAAACACAAAATAACTGTCAATCTCCTTCGGTCTGGTGCTACATGCAAGATCTGGAGTTTCACTGATCATGAGAACGGTGAGGAATCAGCCCAGAACTACACGGGAGGATCTTGTCAATGATCTCAAGGCAGCTGGGACCATAGTCACCAAGAAAACAATTGGTAACACACTACGCCGTGAAGGACTAAAATACTGCAGTGTATGACCCCAAGAACACCATCCCCACGTCAAACATGGAGGTGGAAACATTATGCTTTGGGAGTGTTTTTCTGGTAAGAGGACGGGAAAACTTCACCGCATCAAAAGATTGATGTACGTCCATGTACCGTCAGGGCCAGGGCATTGAAAATGGGTCATGGATGGGTATTCCAGCATGATAATGACCCAAAACACACGGCCAAGGCAACAAAGGAGTGACTCAAGAAGAAGCAAATTAAGGTCCTGGAGTGGCCGAGCCAGTTTCCAGACCTAAATCCTAAAGAAAATCTGTGGAGGGAGCTGAAGTTACCAAACGTCAGCCTCAAAACCTTAATGACTTGGAGAGGATCTGCAAAGAGGAGTGAGACAAAATCTCTCCTGAGATGTGTGCGAACCTGATCGCCAGCTACAAGAAACGTCTGACCTCTGTGATTGCCAACAAGAGTTTTGCCACCAAGTACTAAGTCATGTTTTGCGAAGGGGTCAAATACTTGTTTGATTCATTAAATTCAAATCAATTTATTACTTTTTTGAAATGCGTTTTTCTGGATTGTTTCTCTCACTGTTCAAATAAACCTACCATTAAAATGATAGACTGGTCATTTCTTTGTCAGTGGGCAAACGTACAAAATCAGCAGGGATCAATTCATTTTTTCCCCACTGTATATTACTGAGCATAAGAGACTGAAATATCTTACACATATATTCACATGATTACTTCTACAACACATAACACTAATATATTTCAGTCTTCTGTTATGTTTAGTTGAAGCGATCATCCAACAACCTGTTAAAGTACTCAATGACAATGTGCTACTGAACAATGCCACAACAGCTGGCCATGTTTTGAAGTTCTAGATACCTGTTCAAGCTCGTAGGCTTTAGCTTTGTCCTCATCACGGTCTGCATTCTTGCGGTAAGCCATGCCGAGCCCCCACACTGCCAAGATGCTGTAAACATTATCTCTGACCCAGGCATCCTTCTGTTGCTCACTAGCTGGCAGTAGACCTGTCACTGGATTCTATGTGGAGAGGTCAAACCCATCTTTATCAATTCAAATATACACCATTTAATTAAATACAAGTTTGATCTGATTTGTTATGCAAATTCTCATCATAACACTTACATATTTCATATGTTTTAGATGTTTTAAACACTAGTAATGTGCTGAGAAAATGTTAATTCATACAATCAAATAATACAAAAATCAAACATAGTTATGTTGATCACTTATTATTCCTTATACAGTTTATTGTGTTATGCATAAGGCATCAGCTCTGCTTTCATAGGGAATGTACATGCTGTGTAGATAATACAAATATTTTCCTCTCTCATGGGTTATTTAAAGGTGACCTTTGTTCAAGCCTTTTTTATTTTTAGATTTCTCCTGTCAGAATGGCCCCAATGGTGCAGAGGAATCTCAACCACAATAAACTACTGTAGACAGAGGCCTATGTTTTTATTTGAGCTGGGGTTTTCTTTTTCTGTTTCTTAATATTATATTTTAAAAATTTATTACGAACAAGATTGTATAGAACAGAGATTTGCAGAACACATTAGAATTAGTTTAGATCAGAATACCGAATTAGTAGAATAGGTTAGAATATATAAATGTATTGATTAGAACAATGGAGTTAAATAGAATAGTGTGGAATTATATAGTACATCCGAACAGAATAATGCATAGAGCTAAATAGAACACAATAGACTATATAATAGAGCAGGGTAGAAAAGAATGGAGTAGAAGAGAATAGCATGATATATGTGACACACTAGTCTAGACTAGAATAGAATTTTCGATCATGTTTTGAACAAACCTGGTGGCATAATATTGTTTCTTGGACAAGTCTGGCAAATCCATCCAACCTCACTCCAGAATTACTGCGGCTCCTCATGCTGTCATCTATTTATGTCTTGGCAGAATTTAAGAAGATGTGAAAGAGAAACGTTCTGCTCCCTGATCGATTAGAAGAGAGCATGCAACTAGATCTGTAGTCTATTAACGTTAGTTATTCATAACGGCTAGCCAAGTCATATCCGTCCGCAATGTTGTCCATTCATTTACTAACGTTACATAATAAACACGATTAAAATAAGCAGGCCCACCACACAAACAGTCTATTTAAAGACAATATTCGCCCTTCTGCAATTTTAAGGATCTGTAAAGCTCTGTATTTTAATTAGGCATTGTCCATCCCGCATGAATTCCGATGTTGACAATGACAGCGAACGAGAGCCCGCCCACATGATGACGTACGGCCGGTTGAGTGACATGAAAACCCGGAAGTTCAGTAATCTTTCGCCAGCATCCAGAGACTGACGGAAGATTTATGGTTATTTTAAAACAACCAATCACTTTCTTAAGAGCTGGTTTGGGTTGTAATTTAAAAAAAATATATAATCGTTCTCGCCTATTTCTCGTGCTAAGCGCTTCTAAAACGTTAATTAAAACGTCTTGTTTTGGGGTTTAAATTAAGGGAAAAGTCCGTGTATGTTTTCCGTTTGTCATTGGGGTCCGCCTACGGTATGCGCTCTGGACCAAACGCGGTTTGTTTTCATGTAGAAGCTCGTCTTTTGATTGGTTCACGATGAGTGCTTTTGAATAAATCTGGGGCATTGACACTGAAAGCCAAAGTAAATATTCTCTCTAGTTTTACGAGGCCACTGTGATGTTAAGGAACAGTTTCATCAACATTGTTCAACTGTGTAAAAGTATATATACTTATAACTTTTTTTAACAACAAAAGTGCCACACATTTATAATCTGTATATTTTTTCAACATTCATAGACTTAAACCAATGACCTTAAACTGAAGTATTTATACTTAGACTCATAGACCAATCCAAAGTCCAAAAATCAATTTGCATTTAGTAACCATAGCCCCTCAAAAACCACAGGCAGCTGCTTCTATAATACATTATATAGAAGAGAGCAGAAAAGCATAGAATAGAAGAGAACAAAAATAATATACTAAAGTAGAATAACAGAATTGGGGTAGAATTTAATAGAATTCTCATTAATTTTAAACAAACCTGGTGACATAATATTGCATAATAAACAAAAACCACAGACTCCTCAGTTGTGTTACCACAGCTTGATTTATTGTACTAATACTTGTTTTGAAAGCAACTATGGAAATCTTAATTCAAGTGTTCAACAACATGTCAAATATTAAAATGTTCCTTTTCGGTTCTTAGAAATAAGAGACTGATTGTGGTACTAATAATGATCACAATTGTTTCATAATTATCTTGTACATTAAAGGACAAGTGAAGAAGCGTCTATATTTCACTGTTAAATCTGAAACACTGGATTTATAAGCATGTGTTGGCTCAAGAGTAAATGTGCTGAGGAAAGTGACATTTATTTTGGCTACAGTCAATGGCCATTCAAATTTAACAACATTTTTAGACATCATTTTATCTTAAGTGATACAGAATGAATGTGGCAAGTGTGTTTTGTTTTTAAATTCTTGTACCCCTGAATTAGTGCACTTTTTACTAATGTGCACCTGGTAATGATATGCAGGAAAAACTCCAGTCTTACTCTGGTTTAGCACCTTGTGTATAGGAATATATAAAACAAAACAAAAAATCAGCTAGAGGCCTTTCAGAATAAAAATACTGAAAAGAAAAAACTACAGTTGCAACTTTGTCAAAATACACATTCAGTACATATTATTTGGAGTGTTACTAATAACTTGGCCTCTTGGTTTACTGCAGTGTCTTTCTGTACCCAAAGCCCATCTCCACTGGTGAAATCATTGAGTTAAATCCAACGAAAGAGTTGCAGGTTATCCTAAGCAGTCCTAACTCTGTATAACAAACCATTTTTACCTTTCTTCCACAATATAAGTGCATAAATTGCATCGGTTTAGTGTAATAAAATGAATCAGTTCTATTCTAACCATTGTGCTGAACCCTATGACACACCAATCCCCCCCCTTTACTTAAAAACCCGCCCACCCCTCAACAGATCCACCGAACGAATCGCTCAAAAAAGCTAGCTTTGTTCAGACTAGTAAAATCCTGACCCCTGAAAATGGCCGTCTGGTCTCCCAGCGAAAGTTTCGCTAGGATCTCCTTGTCAACATCGCTGCCCATGGCAATCACAGTGGGAACGCCCTCTGCTCTGCGCATGGCACTAATGCCTTCCTCCAGGTTCTTGTTGCTGGTGACCCCATCGGTGATGAAGACGAATGCCAGCTCGGCATTTCGTCTAGCCAATCGTGTGCCTCTGATCGTGACGATGTTGTTGACGCCGTAGATTATACCGCTGCCCACATTGGAAGTAGAATCCAGGTACTTCAAGCTGGCCAGGCCATCAGTGATGACGGTGAAGTTGTTGGTGAGTTTGAAGGCCAACTGATGTTTGTCTTCATCACCATACTGCAGAAGAGCCACCCTGGCATTGCGTTCATCGTTATCTCCCTGGGCGAGGGTCAGGCGGCTAGCGACGTTCTCCACGAACTCACGCGCATAGCGGAAATTCTCCTGACCCATGCGCTCTGAGCCATCCAGCATAAAGATGAGATCAACAGGCCGCTGGATGCAGTTGCTTACAGCTGGCTCTATAAGATACAAAAACAGCAATAATTGTCTAGGTTGACATGCTTGATTTGTTCCGGTGGAAATTTCCTGAATTAAAATAATGAATTGTGCAAAATAAATGTGTTAGTTTACAGAGATATGGTTCATTTAAGAGCAAAAAAATAAACATTTCATTGCTAAAGATATTTATTTGTCAGAAATAATTCAAGTTGCATTTCTTGCAGTCTAAGAGCTTCCCATTTTTTCATTGCACATTTCTGATATACAGTATACATAAACTGTATGTTACTTACAACTAAATATACATAATCTTGCATTACCAAGAACAATCTCATTATTGTCTATAATGGCAGACTGAAAAACATTCTTAGTCCATTTTTCTTTCACTCACGGATAGTCAATATCACGTTGCTCATAGCTAATTCACATTGATATGTATTTCCATTCAAAAAGATTCACTGAGATAATCATCAAGCATAAATGGGCGTTAACATTTATATAAGGCTACAAAAAGTATTACTGAAATGCCGTTGTAGTACATGAATGATATTATAGAGATATGTCAGATATTCTCTAAATAGCAGATTCACTTTTGGGGGCAATTTAGAAAATACATTTAACCAGAAAAAATATTGAATAATTTTTTTAGGAATAAAACACGCTATAGCATTGGTAAAGCAGTTTATAAAAAAATCCTTAATTTATCATGCCAATATTTGAGTAAAATATAGTGGGTATTTGAAAGTCTCCCATGGTAAAGCAGCACTAAAAAGCTCCATTGATATGTCACTAACCTATGCGAAGCTACAGACTTGTGAATTCAGCCTTAATGTGCAAAGTGCAAAACTGATATGAATATAGTCTCAAAATAAATTGTTCATTCATTTACAGATCTTATCAAGTTAAAATGTTTAATTCAGTCATCATTATCTGGTTCTGTCTTTCAAAACCGTTATGAATTTCCAATTTTCCATGTACTACTTTACGACACGTTTATGGAGTTTTTCCTTTCCTTTCTGGAGTTTGACAACCCCTGGTCACTCTGTTTTCATTTTTAGAAAAAGATCACGGTTTATAACATTTCCTTTTATGTTCCATTGAAGAAAAAAAAGTAATACAGGTTTGGAACAATGTGGGTAAGTAAATGATGACAGATATTTCGTTTTTCTAATGTAAACTAACCCTTCATTTATCAGTTACCACTATCATTGATTTTCACAACACCAAAGCATTTATAAAAGATCAAAATGCCTTCAAATCCTAGAAGCCCTGAGAAATCAAGCAAAACAGGATAAGCCAATGAGAGCATGCTATGCAAGCAGTGTCGAAAAATGGTTCATCTATTCAAAACGTGTTCATTTTGCATATTTGAATGCAAAACAATGATTACAGAGCAGCAAGCATTGAGATCAAGAGGCAAAGGTTGCCATTTCACATTTTCGTAGCATAGAATTGCTTTTAGCAGAGGCTAGAAAACAAATGTAAGTGGCTGATAATTGGGCATGATGTTAAATATTTTACATGCTATTTCTTGCTAATTAAATCTTCATTAGCAGCATTCGATTATTAACGCGAATACTATATTCATGCACAGACCAGCTAGCTTTTTACTAAACTACTCTACAGTGAGGCCAAGTTAAATTCTTTTAGTCAAGCTATCAGTTTGAATTTTTGGAAATGCCCAAACCCATGTTTCCTAACACAAGCCAAGAGCTTTGTTTGGGTCTCCCATCATATCAGAATAGATCACTCTAAATGAGTCAATGAACAGATTGGTCCATCTCTGTTTATCAGGATCAGAGGACAGTTTAGCCATCTGGGCTGTGTAAGCCAATGTAGCTATAGCCTTGGTGTAGTTATCGGGGTGTTTGGCCTCTTGTAGATTGTTGAATAAGTTTGGGACGCTTAGTACAGTGATTGGGATGGGACTGTCCTTCCACTCCTCTGCAAGGGCGTCATCTGCAAGTGAGTGTTGAAACAATAGTTTTAGGGGCCTCCTAGCAACTGGCTCTGCCTAGCTGCTGTTTGGATTGATTTTAGTTTTTGATTTGATATCTTTTGCATTGATCATTGTGTATTTTGCTGACACACTCATAAGGAAATGTCACAAAAAAACAGTTTGCACACCTTCGTTGTGATAATGTGACATTCCCATTGTGAGACTTTTGAGACTTGCTATATCACACATAACAAGTGTATGATTAATAATCATAACATATGCATATGAGATGTATAGCTCAGCATACGTATAACATTTGTTATGTGTACTGAACCATTAGTGTCTAAAAAATGACTTTTTTATAAATACAGTACGTTTATCATTTACCTTGCAAATCTAGACAGTTCCGTGGATTTTATATTATTTTGCAGAAAAAAACATTATTATTATGACTTTAATAAACCAAATACAACCTGATTTTGTTTTCTCTCTTTTTTAATTAACATGCTAACTGTTATGGCTGACATAGTGTCATCTAATAATTGGCCATGAACAATATTGTATGCAGTGTTGTTATTGGTAACTATAAGTGAAAAATTATTTTCAGCAACTGAAATAAAGCGAAATGAAAATAAGATGAAAAACTAAAACAATGTAAAAAACAAAATGGTGCCTTAAATAAATGTTTGTTGAAGTACTAAAATGACCAAAACAAAACTTAAAAATAAATTAAAGCTTATTAGAAATATAAAAAAACACAAACTAATAAAATGACATGACAATGTATATAAATAATACTAATATAACACTGATTGTATGCATTGTATAGAGTATTTCCCCCTATTTAAATCCATATAATCCATATTTCACCCTGTGAAAAAAGAAAAATGTAAAGAAAAGAATCATATATATCAATAAATATATTAATTTTACTGTATACGTTAAGTTAACTGAAAGAAAAAGAGTCAGAATTTTTTTTCAGAAATGATGAGAGTTAATCATACACATCTTTGTGTTTATGAACAACAACACGTACCACTTTTACATGGAAGATCAGGGCAAACGATCACTGGATCTAAAACAAATAAAGAAAATAAAAGTGAATTATTACTGGATTTCAAAACAGCAAGCTAAAAACAGTAAAGTCAGGGTAGGCCTCACCTGGACAAAGCACAGCCTCAATCCTATCGATGAAATCCTCTGCGACCAGATCAGCGAAACGCCTCATTCCCATGACTCTTCCATCTTTTCTGCAAGCAATGGACTTGAGGCTTTCGTTCTCCTCCGGCTGGTCAAACATGTCACCAATCCCGATGGCATTCACATCAATGGTGGTGTCTGTGCAGAGGTAATAGAGCAGTTTGTCATCATCACGGGGGTCGTACCGGCCGTCTGTGATCACAACCACTGTCACATTAGCCTTCGAACGACGGCTATCGCGAATCAGGGTGTCATAGGCGAACTTCAGGGCAGAAGGCGTCCACGTTCCTCCAGCGATCCACTCAAGCTTCTTCACGGCGTCTTTGAAGGCGGACATTGAGTCGATCTTGGAGTCGTTGAGGTGAATGGCCTGGAATGTTCCATTGTGACTGTACTGGACAACGCCGACTCGAGTCCCTGAGATATTTAGCAAACACAGATTTTTTTAGATTACATCAAACCACCTCTGCATTGCTACTTAAAGTATTTAAAGCTATGTTTTCCCCCCAAAGAGATTCCAGAACAAACTTTGTAAAAACAAAAACCAATTTGAACAACAATTATGAATGGGGCTTGCCTATGCAAACGTTGACCCTTCAATGTCTTTTTACCTGTTTCAGAACTGGGATCTTTTGCTATTGAGCCCAGTCTGTTGATGGTGTTGATCACGAAGTTCTTCTCCAGGGTGAAGTTGGTCAACCCCACACTTTCAGAGCTGTCAATCACAAACACAATATCCAGGGCACCACATCTCTTTTCACAATCTGAAACAGACAAGAATGTTTTCTGAATATACTGCAGCAATACATTTATTTGTACTGAAAATGTACCGCATGAGAATCTTACCACAGCATCCGCAGGTCTCTCTGATGTAGTTCATGACATCACATTCCTGAAGAAAAAAAACTATATATTTAAAAAAAAAAAATCATTAAGTAATTTTGAGCTATTTAATAACTTAATGCTTACAGTAAGGCCAGGATCTCCCTCTGGTCCGGGGTCACCCTGTTAAGTACACAATTTGAAATCATTTAATACAAATTCACTTAAATCACACTACCGAACATTCAGAACTTGGCTTAATCTTACCATTTACTGTTATTTAAGGACTTCTCTGTGGCCAAAAAAATGTATATATCCCAAATATAGGGCTGGGCGATATAGCTGAATTTGTTTTCTTCATATAAACAATATCATGATATTACATTTCCATTAATGGTGAAGGAAATCCTTTCCACATGTTTGTTAGACCTTGACTTGTTCATAATTAAACTCCACATATTTAGATGCATTTTAATTTAGAGCTCTATAAAAAACTATTAATTTAAATTTTTCCTTCAATTATGTGTTTTCCATAATAAAATGCTGCTCTACAGAACTGTATAAAGGAAAAATAGATGACTATATATCTCTTTCCCATAGTACATAATCGTTCAGTGTCTGCAGCCTCAATATATGAAGATATGAACACATGAACTTCATCTCCAGAGCTGCTCCAAAAGTAAGAGAGTATGTGTGTGAGTGTATTCAACAGTATTTTTCTCAAATGAAATTGTGAAATGAAGTGACTCTCGGAGCAGCTCTGGAGATGTGTACATGTCTTTATATATTGAGACAGAAAATGTATATACTAGATGAAAGAGAACAAGCAGGCTTATTAGAACATGCACTGACTGACTGCTATTGCTCTTATTTCTGCTGTGTGATAGACTGTTGGGTTAATCCATATCAAGAGCTTATCATCATTAGACATAAATTTGATTGCGATCTTGATATGATATCGTTTATCACCCAGCCCTACCCAAATATCATTTAAACATTAATATGCACTAAAAATTAAACTTGCATCTCTTCCTGGGTCTCCTCTAGTACCCCTTAGTCCAAGTTCTCCTGAATGCCCGGGCTCTCCCTGAAACACATTGAAAACATATCACATTATGAAAGTAAAACTGATTGCAAATGGCATTTCATATTGATTTTACAAAAAACTTCTGAACAGCAAACATGCAACAAAAATGTGTCAATTTGCTGACCGCCTCTCCAGGAGTTCCCTTTAGACCAGAGTCGCCCTTTGGTCCGCAGTCTCCTCTACTTCCCCTGGGACCAGGTGCACCTTTATCACCCCTGTCACCCTGTTAAACACATATTTATTATATTGTAAAATATAAAATATGATGTGATCTAAAGCTTTGAAAATTGACATTTCTTTCAGTACATGTACACATTTGACTCATTACGGTACCGTAGGTCCCCTTGGTCCAGGATAGCTGAATCCAGGTCTGCCAGAATCACCCTACGGCAAAAGAATCAGCATCTTGTATTTACAACAGACATGCAAGCATTACATTTGAAACCATCAGATTTGTTGTGTGTGATGTACCTTTGGTCCTGAAGAGCCAGGATCACCTCTAGGGCCAGAATCACCTGCGTCGCCTAGGGAACCCTATAAGAGATTTAACATGTTCTTTGCTGGCTACTCATCCAGCTAAATAAGTTCATCACCTGACGTAAGCAGTGAGACAAAAAGGCAGCTGTTTTTGGCTTTAGAGATTTTCAGCCAGTGTGTACTGTGAAATGGCTTCCAAATATGGCAACATTGAGTCATTTTTACATTTCTGCCTGGTTCTCCAGAAGCTCCTGGTGGGCCTCTTGGTCCTGGAAGTCCGTTATCACCCTAAAAGTTAGAAACGAAAGCCAGAAAAATATTTATGTTTTCAGTGATATATATCATAAAACCAATAAAAATCATTTTGCAACAATGACGTGTTTATAACCAGCCAAATCAGTGACTCTTACCTTTGATCCTTTGTTGCCAACTTCGCCCGAAAGACCCCTGGGTCCCTCAGAACCTGGTTCAGCCTGTCAAACATTATAAATGTTTGAATCAATCAGGGAATGGTTAAAATAATTGTTAAATCAAATAACATAGTCTCCCCTCACGCAATCTGAGTTTACAATACAATAAGAGCCACTTACTAAGCACATTTTTCAATTGATAACTGAGAACCAATACTTTGTAATGTTATAATTTTCAGTGAACCCAACACTGACCTTTTCTCCCTTTGGCCCATTACTTCCGGTGCTGCCTTTAGGCCCAAAGTCTCCTCGTCTTCCCTAAAAAGACAATGGTGAATATCCCCAAAAGTCAACCTACTGTAGTTTTACAAGGGTAATATAACAGAAAAAGAATTCCTCACAGAGTCGCCTTTAAGTCCAGGTCCTCCAGCTGTACCCTATAAAACAAAACAAAGTTCTCTTTAACATCATCTCCAATTTACAATGTTAAAATAACAATAATGACCATAATTAAAACAAATACATACAGCAGTTCCTTTCTGGCCAGGAATTCCAGGTGTTCCAGAACTTCCACTCTCTCCCTGTAGGGGTGTCAGAGAGCACATTATAATATGATCGATAACTAATGCTAGTGTAATCTCTGTAGTTATGAAATCTTACTTTGGGTCCAGGATCTCCAGCTGGCCCAAGTGGACCTGGTCTTCCTGGACGACCTGGATCACCCTGAGAAGAAAGTGAGACACCATGACACCTCAAACCACAATGCCTAATTAATGGCTTTTACGTAAATGCCCATTTTTATTTTTTCTGCAATTTCTCAGGTACCTTATCTCCCAGAGCCCCTGGAACACCAGATTCTCCAACATCTCCAGGATAGCCATCAGGACCCTGTAAAAGGCACATTCATCTGTTAATGGACTTGCATAATACCAGTATCTGTTACCACAAAGGAAAAGACTCGCACCTTGTCGCCAGGGTCACCTTTGCAGCCAGGAGCGCCGATCCTGCCAAATTTTCCCTGTTAAAAAAAGTTATATTTATTAAATTGTTGTATTTTACTGCTACCCACATTTCACAACCCCATATTTACTATTACGTACCTTCTGCCCATCTGTTCCATTTCGGCCCAGTATTCCTGCAACACCCTGTTAGACAAAGAAAAAAAAAAGTTGTATTAATATTTCAAAATAGATGCAGCATGGAAGATTCTGGAAGAAATATAAAATGATAAATAAACAGTCTAAGGAACTTACCTTCTTCCCTTGTGTTCCTATTTCTCCCTAAAACAGATAATTTGCATGTAACGTTTTTGGTGCATTACCAATAAATCAACCATATTTATTAGATATTACAGATAACATTGAGAACATCATACCTTTTCACCTCTGAGACCAGGTTCTCCCTAAATAAGAATAAACAGGAGAGTGGTTACAAACAGTTATCTGGACAAATCAAGTGCAATAACTCTAATTAGAAACTGAAATTAAATGATTCATGATTCGATAAATGAGCATTAAACACAATATTAACTTTAAAAAAAAAACATCAGTTAATGCAGATAATCTTAAAATAGCCAAACATATACTGAATAATTGGTCTGATCAATACGTACTGTATTGGTTTATGATAAGGCATTTAATCGCGCCTGAGGAATGTGAAGAACTTACTTTATGTCCAGGATGTCCAATGGGTCCCTCAATACCTGGATCTCCCTGTAGGTTTCGACATGAGTTAATACAAATAGCACTGGTGTGAGAGCCTCACTGAATACGCATTAGATTTAGTATAGTCTTTGGTTGAAATGCAGTCTTTTACCAAATGCATTCAATAGAACTGGTTTGTACTCACAGGACGTCCTCTTTGACCTTTAAGACCGGGGTCGCCATTATCTCCTTTAGCTCCCTGTAATAATCAAGACGTTAGATCAAGTGTTAAGCAGGAAGAAAAAGAGAGTGAATTACTTGATAGTTAAGATTTCTGTCAGTGCTGTCTTTTTAAACCCAATTTAGTTTTTTAATATACTCACTTTCTGTCCCCTGAGTCCTTGTGGACCTGGATGTCCTCGAGTCTCCAAACATTTCGTAGAGTAGCACTGGAAAATAAGGATGACATTGAATTAGAAAACATTGTGATGTAACAAGAGGTGGAAAAAAGGTTCTTCAGACTTTAAAAATGTTGTTCACACTGAGAAAAAAAAAATGTTATTTGAAGAACTATAAACTGAAAGGTGAAAAATGGTTCTTCTGTTTCATTGCTGAGAAAACAGTGTGTCCACAGAGAAGGGTCCAATCATTGCAATGCTATAAAATGTTTTTAATGATGAAAAAGAGCTTATTTGATCAAAGGCAACACTTAATAATATCTCATATCAAAGCAAGGTGGTTTTTCAATGACAAATGCGTGTTTCATCAGGTTTCAAAATTGCGTCCCCACTTTTTGTCAACACTGTCACTGCATTAAAATGTAAAAGAAATCAGGCAATATCAGGGACAGCTGTCACTCTAATGGACCCCCTTTCCACATTGCACCTCTGCAGAGTACTGATGACGGATTTGACATTCAATGTGAAGTCTTCATATTGTAAGTTTTCAAATCATTTTGAATTCTATTAAATATAAAATAGTGTTTAATACTAAATACTAATACTAAAGTGTCAGACAGGCTCTGGTAAGTTTTATAGTTTTTGAATATTTTACATCCTAATGTTAATATTTCCAGTGTTAGATAATTTTATTCTCCTGATGCAGATTCTATTAGCATCTACCATTAACAGAAAAAATAAAATGGCTACTACAAGAACTCTATTTGTCTATGGAAATTTGCCAACACCGTCAGATGTCACCATTGTAAGTTTTTCTGCCTGACGGTGCTGACGGACAATGACGGATTTGACATTCAACGTGAAGTCAAAAGAGTTACAGTAATCAAATTAAAAGGAAATTAGTGCATGGATTATGACTTCAAGGTTTTTACCAGAAAGAAAGTCTTTCACTTTTTCCACCGATCTGAAATTAAAAAGCTACTCTTTACAACTGCATTTACATGCTTATCAAATTGGAGACAAGGATCCAAATGGACTCCAATATTTTTTGCATGATTCAGTAGGTTATTACTTATGAAACCTAACTGTGTTTTAATGGAGACAAGTTGGTAGTAGCAGCAGCTTATTTGTCATCAATGTCTTGACTTCATTAAGGCATAAAAAAGATGATCTAATGAAGAGTCATTTCCTGGTTTGATTGGAAGATATAGCTGGAGATCGTTAGCGAAACAATGATAATTTATGTTATGTTTCTGGAGTATTGAGCCCAAAGGGATCATGTAGAGGGAAAACAAAAGAGGGCCAAGAATGGATCCCTGTGGAACACCACAATGGATAGGCGCAGTGTATTTCAGGAGTATATAGTGAGAGCTCTGAGGAAAGTGGTGCAACATGTTGGCACCCATGAAAAACAATAATTGAAATCAATAGATGGCAGTACACTGATATGGATCTCACCTCTTGATAAGCCAGATGAAGCTGTAATAAAGAACAAGACCAAAGAAAGATCATTATAATAATAGCCTTCAGCTCACAACAAATATTAATGAAGTACTAAATAGTGTATTAGTCATTAAAAACATCTGAAAATCATCCAATATCTTAATTTTATGGTATTATGCCACTGCATATTCAAAGGAAAAGTATTAAAGGCATTGGATTACCATTGTGTCATAAATGCGATCGATTGTTGATTGCACTATGAGTGGCCGCACTCCCATGAGATCAACCGCCATATATTTGTTACGAAAAACTCCAGCAGGTGAGTTAGCGATCTCCCTGAGTCCCGTCTCCTCTAGGTTCCTGGATGATGCGACAGAGAAGATCTTAATGAATTCGTCACGTGCTCGTTCTGCCGTCACTTTGATCCCACCACATGGGTTTCCTGTCACGTGACCATCAGTGATGACCACCGCAAAGCGTTTGGCATTGGGTTTGGACGGTGAGCGGACCAGTTGCTGGGTCATGTTGGTGATGGCGCAGTCAATGTACGTGCCCTTGCCCAGGTAATTTATTTTTAGGAGCTTATCGATGAACTCATTTTTATTGGTGATGGCACTGATGATCTCATGCTGCTGGGAGAAGTGAAGGCCTCCTACAGACCAGCTGATCTGAACTAAGCCTTTGTAGTTAACGTCTTCTAATTTCCTAGCAAAAGCGGCGGTGAAATCTTTGATACTATTTACCAAGCTGCCAGGTGGGTTCTCCTGCAGAGCTATGGTCTCAGATGTGTCAATGACAAAGTACAAGTCGATTGGGCATTCGGTTGTTTCTGGAGAGAGAGAGAACACCGACAGTGAATTATCATCACTAAAACAACAAATAAAAATATTAAAGAATCTTCATATTTCTGAAAAAATACACTACCTTTCAAAAGTTTCTTTAAAGAAATTAAATTAAACTGGTCACAAGAAGTGCCAATAAATGCATTTATAATGGTACAAAATATATTTTAAATAAATGCTTTTCTACTTTCTATTTATCGAGGAAGCGACAATAAAGACATTTTAATAGGGTAAGAAAATGTGTGAATGTGTGATTTAAATTTTTTTTCTTGTGATGGCAAAGCTGATATTTGAGCATCATTAATCTAGTCTTCAGTGTCACATGATCATTTAGAAATCATTCTAATAAACTGATTTGATGCTCAAGAAACATTTCTTAATATTATCAATCTTGTTTTGCTTAATATTTTTGTGAAAAACTTTTTTGGGGGGGGATATTTTTTTAAATATAAATATTTTGTAACATCATATTTTTTTTTACTGTCACTTTTGATCAGTATAATGCATCCATCCATATTTTTAAATAAAACACGTGTAATGAACAATGCATTCATAGAATACTACAAAATAATCGCTTAGTGAAGTAAGCATTTCCTCACTTGTGCAGGGAGTCATGCTGGCCGGAATCTGGCCCTGTGTGTGATCGCCCACAAACAACAGGAGGAGGATCGATAGTCTCATCATCCTCATCCTCCTTCCTAAACACACAAACAAACAGGATGTGTTGACCACAAATTATTATTGAATTTGTGTTAAATATATTATAGAAATGACCTTAAAAATGTTCAAACAGAGTTAACTGTCAAATGGAAACATTTGAACTGATTTGGCCACACCCATGAGATTTTCATGAACTAAACATTGAGACACATTCAAGAGGCAATGGCATTCTGGGAAATGAAGTGTTATGCCACTTTGGTCCATAAATATGTCTGCAGGGTCTTTGAATTCATTATTATGATTTAACAAATTTAAATTTCAGTTCTAGCTCCTGTTTGCCTCCTCAATTCAAATTCACCACACATTCAATTATGAATGCCATAAAACCTTACTATACAGTATACATCATACAAACTAATTCCATTCATTTGTATCCATATCTATGATACAGTTGTTCTTTTTTATGTCAATTTGAAAATTAGCTATCAGAATTTTGTACTCAAGTTAATTCATTTGTTTACAATATGTATAAATACTACTGGGGCCAGAGATTAATCCAGCGTATGTAGAATTAATAAATGTCGTTGGATGACAACAAAGTTGTTCAGTTTGTAGTTTTAAAACCCAGAAAAGAATAGCATGTTGTTTCATGAAATCTAATGGCTTTTCACAATGAAGTTTTAACGTTTGGTTAAAACAAGGGCGTGGTCAACGTTACCTGAAAAGAGTTACTTGTTTTGTCCCACAGCATAAATTACACAGTTCTATTTCAAACGTCAATTTTGAAGATTTTTTTATGCAAGCTGCTAACACTTTGCTAAATAAATGCTGACTACAATAACCACAAAGATGTGCGTTAGCATGCTTGACAAATCAGACAAACATTCTTCAAATCAAATCAGACCTTCTTCACATCAAAGTTTGTAATGTCATTCACCTCATAGCTGGTATGATTGGTTCACATCTTATTTACTCTAAAGCCTTTCTCAAATGTTTATAAATCTCTCTGAAAAAAGTGAATGGGAATTACTCGTTGTGAACCACTACTTGTACTACCGGGATGAAGGCAACTGGATGGAAAATGAGCAGTCGCTCTATTATCTTGAAAGAAGGGTGTGGCTTACCTGCCCGGAAGTTGTTTCTAATTGTTCGGATACAGTGTCATTCTCTATAATAATAATAATATAATAACATACTTTTCACTGTGTAGTATTAATGGAATTAATAAAGTTTCTCAATGTGTGAATCATTGTACAGACTGCTGCTAAAGCACCATACAGGTGCAATTTTCACAGCATTGGGGTCAAGATGGACCAATCACAGCCCTCATTATTACTGTATATAGATAGATTGCTGGGGATTTAAATCCATATGTCATAAATCAATCACTGGACTTAACTAATTTAAACAATTGCACAGTTTAGCATATTAAATGTGTCCAATAAAACAAAAGTGACTCAAGGTGACTTTCTGAGCCCCCAGCCGCCCCTAAAGTAAAACAACCTTTGTCTCAGAGGAGACAGATGGGTATTTATTGCTCAGTGTTCTAAATAGATCATCTGTTCAAATAATCAGAGGTCATATTCTCTTTGGTCCTGATCTCAGTTTGTCTGATGCCAAATCATACCAACATTTACCTCATTACTACTGAACTGTCAAAGCATCTTCAATTAAACTAGCTGATTCATCTAAAACATCCTCAACTATTAGTAGCTTAAGGTTTTACTAGCATTTTGTATTTGAAACCATTATCTCAGCTATGCCTTCATGTTTATAAAAAATAGCTGATCTGATATACAGCAACAAATCAGAAATATGGCCTTTTGCCACAAATCTGCACAGGCCAATGGCATGACCAAATCTAATGCATTGCACATATTATTATTATTAAAAATAGTTTGAGTTATTTTACATTTTATTACATTAGGTATAAGGCTGTTTGTGTATCATACTGATTGCTTACACCATAACTCCAGTTAGGCTACTGTATTTCATGCCCATTAAATAGCATATGATATGCAATATACAGTATCCGAAAATATATAGGCCTAGCCATAATCTAAACTCAAAATATCCAAAAAGAGTTTACAATCAATCAAAAAGATCAGCAGCACGCATATGTGACAAATAGGACTAACAACGACATTAACATAACTTAATTAAGTACATGCAAACTTTGGGTTTTGAAATCACAAATAATAAAGCATGCAAAACCGTTTATTATTTTAACCAAATCGTTTTTCTGCAAATTTAAGAAGCACGCGACAGTTTACTGAACAGCCATCTGAATAGATGGTTTAAGTGCCTGAGCATTTCCAAACTTCCACTCCTCAGAGACAGAAACGCACTGCAAAGTTATATATAAGTCAGACATCACTTACCCACCCAAGATCAGGAAATCTCAAGAACTTTTCGAGGGCTGGTTATGTTTAAGGTTACCAAACATACATCCCGAGCTAGGTAAAGCAGAAATAAGAATAAAGTCCCAAATAAGGGAGTGAGTGAGGAGTCAAGCTGCAGGAGAAGTTTCCTCTGGCTTTCCCCAGCTTGAACAGAAGTCTGTCGTCCCTCCTTCATCAGCGCTGTCGGGACGGAGCATCTGTGCACCGCCTCTTCTGTCCGCATGGCGGCGCTGTGCATCCGCACTGACGCACGACACTCCCACTCCTCACGACTTATGATGGGGATCTGCTGATAAGAGGGGGGATGTGGATCACCCACACATGTTCACAAAGTCCAGAGTGAGGACATCTTATTGAATTGTATTTATTTTCTGAAGAAAAATAGCTGTGTGCTGAATTAATAGGAACTCTCACATGGCTTTCGTCTGTGGAAGTGCTCTAATGAAATGCACATGGAGACCATCTGTGCGCAAAATGATCATTGGTCGTTTTCAAAGAAAACAAGAGTTATTGTATCTTTTTCGAGTTCTATTTGCAGTTTTCTAGAGAATGCACGGGGAAATCACTGCCAGATGTTATTAGTAAAGAGTCGTTGGGCAGTCGTTGGCCTAATGGATAGAGAGTTGGACTTGAAACCCGAGGTAACCCCGACTCGTATAGCCTACTGTTGTTGTTATTATTCATATTGTTTGCAAAGTATAAATACTTTACCATTTGAATAATACATCATGATTTTGTCATATTAAGGTAATAAGAAGTAGATGATTTTGCATTACAGTAATATGAATTTGTGCGTAATTATCATGAAAATAATTTCAGAATGCCAAGAATTGTAATGTTTAGCCTTTAAAATGGGCTTCATTTTCTTATGCACGATATACTTTCTTATTAGTTTTTTGTTATTTTAGGGAAAAATACTACACGGAAAGGCTCTCAAGGGGCTTCATAGCTTTGCCAATTATTTTTGTTAAGTCATATCTATGGTTACAGTCATTTAAACAAAGTATTTCCAATTGTAGGCATCTGTCAGAGCGTGTGCCATTCACGACTTACTCCACTGAGTCACCTTCACCAAAATATATCTACATAAACATTCATATTCCAGTAAACTCTTCCATCAACATGAGTGTGTGCACGCCCAGCACACTTAACACTCCGGCTGAACTGTATGCCAACATTCATACTACACAAAAGAGCATGAAACAACTGACCCTCAAAAGCAATCATATGGCACCAGAGCAGAGGAAATGACTGATCATCTCTTCATTCGGCCGGTAACCTATGCCACATGTGTCCTGTACTGCTGGGTGGGGAGAAACGGGGTGGCTGGATTTGGGATTTACCCATGTGGAGAGAGAAAGATGAAAAAGAAATTGAGAGAAAAAAGATATCTTCCATATTCCAAAGTTCCACAGAATTTCATATCACTTGCACAAATATCCCCATGAACCCAATTAATAAGCCATTTATATTCCAAATGCAAGAGGAAGAGAGAGGGAAAGACACATACTTAGATGGTAATACGTTATTTTAGCTCTAATATGCTACAATATACTTGAAATATGATTCAACACCATGATGCTAGTGCCCCAGCTAACAGACAATGTTCTTAAAACAGTGGATAACATTCTTGCAAGATTCTCTCAAATTATGAACAAACGTTCTTTCAGTAACTTTAATAGAACCTTCATTTAAAGCTATCCGGTCATATTCAGAAAATATGTGATATGTGAAAAGTTTTTCTTTTACATTTCAGTTGGACGTTCAGCTAAGTGACATTCCTATAATGTCTGAAAAGTGATAAAATGCACTATTCCCTGGATGTTCGTGTAACAAAGAAAAGAAAACATTTGAAGAAAACTTGATATTTTGAATGTTCAGGGAACATTGAGTTATCCTTCAGTGCAGCATGTGTTACACATTTACATTTGTTCCAATCATTAATCCAAAGTCTCACGCATTGAAGTACAGTTTGTTGGTTATAATAGAAAACAAGCTGTATGTAGTTTTGTTTAGGCCTGTTTCTGCGACTTTGAAGCCCCTACAGTAAGTGAGTGGAATCCACTATGGTAAATATATCACTGTAATAACTGCAATGCATATCTGTGCATGTACATTTTTTTTTGCTGCAGTAAATCAATCTGCCATTTTCATAATTTCGGACCTGCTCACCAAACAACAGCCTGAACAGATGTTTGGCGGGAAGCGTGAGAAAGAAACAGAAGCCATTCTCCTTTTAAGCAGACAGTGTGCCATCAGAATGTTTTTGAAATTGATATTTTAAAGTAAAAAATAAACTTAAAAAAAATAGTACATCTATGTAAAAGTGTGTATATTGTGAAGCTTGCTCCAGCATGCAGATCCTACAAGCTTTCTTTTTAATTGTCTGTTTTGTGTGGCATAAAACAGGGCCATTAAAATCAGTTCAAATGGAGCTGTTTTATTTAAGCATTTAAGTAAAATAAACATGAAACTGATGCCAAAGTGATAATAAAGTTTGGACAGTGATTCTCTCTTGGTAGGTCTGCTATTTGTTAACAAATCTGCGTGCACACAACAAACAGCACACATGTACAGATATTTCCGTGGTCACAAATTCTTACAGATGTGCTCTCTCTTTCTCTCCCTCACACACGCACATGAATAACAACAGCTTACAGCTGGATTTTATCCTTTTTTGCTACCCTTTGACTTTTAAACACTTCGTGTGCGGCATGTTCGTATGCATTCATGCACTGTATATGAAGTCCAAACACAGTCAAATATACGTATGCACATTGATCTGTTTCAGAGCCATCACTACTAAGAATAGCAGATGAAAACAAACCTGTTCCACAGTTAGGACTGAAATCACCTCCCTTTTCTTAAGTTAACGTCTATGTCTGGATATTAGGATCTGCATCTCCCTGTTTAAATCTCCCTCATCTGATCAGCTTAATCGTTACTCTGGAAAAAATTATTTCTGAAAACAGTTGTGATGTTAAGCACTTGTGTGAAGAGAAATGAGACAACGTCAGCAGAGGGGAAGCACTGTGTCTGCCCAACTTTTGCAGAATAATCAGGAAGATGGGAACAGCAACGGGTTTGTGTTTTTTTGTTTCTTGGCAACGCTTGAATATTTCCTTAAAAAGGAGAGAAAGGGATAGAGGAAAAAAGGGGATGGGGGTCTGAATGAGGGGGACTGAGTCTGGTGTGTCTCAGAGGCACTGGATGACTAACACTGCAAGAATGATTCCATACTTCCCTCCAGTTACAAGCACACAAGCGAAAAACATGCTCCACTACATCAAGATCCTGCTGAACAACTCTGTTACAGGATAACTACACATGATCACATTTCAATACTGTTTTGCAAACTCATAAGCTTTTTTGGAAGCCCATTTGTACCACATGAAAAAAAAAACTTAAAAGTCATCATTTTGACATAAATCAAAATTATGAGATACAATTTTTTTAAATTATGAGATTAAAAGTACAAAATATGAGATGCTAAGTTATAACTATGAGATACAAAGCTGAAATTACGGCATAAATATGTTATGTTAAGGTATTAAAGTCATAATTGACTAAAAAAATGTATGACAAAAATTTCTCAATTATTAGATAAGAATTGTATTAAAAATGTTGAAGAATTATGAGAAAAAAGTCAAATATGACACATCATAATTGTTACATGAAAAACGTGTGACATCTGTTAAAATTAGGAAACAAAAAGTCAACTGAAATGATAGTCAAAATTGTCATAAGAACAGTTATTACAGAAGTAGAATTTCTAACATGATTAGTCAAAACTATGAGATAATATTTTTCATTCTTAATCTAATAATTATGGCTTATGTCATAATTATGATTTGCCAAAGCATGGTTGTTTTCGTATGTGGTGAAAGTGGGCTTTCGTAAAACTCTATTAGTCATTCAATGGAAAAATGGACTCATTTTAAAACCAAATATGTGATATTGCAAGTTTTAGTCAGTATAACCTGTTACGTAATGTACCCTCGTTCTCCCTAACCAACGATTCGTGCTGGACAGACCTTCAGAACAGTGAATCCCTTTGAGAACATGGGCTTACCCTCAACAGGGAAAGATTACCTCAACGGGAAAATAGAGTAAAACATATTCCTTATGGAAGTGTACAGTGTGTTGACAGTTCCACTGAGTCATACTTGTGTATTGTAAATACAGTGTGCTCTGTCAGACGGTTGGGCTGCGCTCACATCCTGGCCAAGTTAAACAGACGAGAGACGGATTTGTAAACCGTCATTTGATGAGGCGTTTTAAACAGTGTCTTGGCTGGTGCAGGTGCAGATCTGAACAAGACATATTCATTAGCCTACTCATTTGCTCATGTTTGTCTATAAGGCCGGGTTGTTTTTAGTTGTGACCTTTAATTAGTCTTTGGAGAATCAAAGGGAGTGGGTGCAAACGTTCTCATTTCTCAGCGGGTGGCCTTTGGTCTTGACATTGACCAATGCACAACTTCTCAAAGTGGAGAAAAGGACTATTGTCCTGCTCAAACAGTACGACTGCTGACTTTATCTGTATCGTCAAAATAGCTGTGCTAATTTTCCGGTTCTTATTACATTTACAAGTGCAAATTTTCACGAAATTGGCTACGGGAATTGGAATTGGGAAATGGTTCTAGAAGTAATTTTCCTATTTCTTTTTCCCATTCAAAAAGGTGAAAATCAAAAAAGTATTTGAAAGTTGTCAAAATAATAATAATAATAATACAGTACAAGACTGCATTGTGACTTAAATTAAGGAAAGAACCACAATTCACAAGAAAAATTGTGAATGACAATGAAATAAAAAATGAAGGAGAAATACAAAACTATTGATTTAAAGATTAAATAATGAAGAAACAACATATTTAGTTTATTGCAAAATATGCAAATGCTTGAGAACAGCTGACTCTATTACATCATTCACATTGCTTCATTGAAATAGGCAAGGTGCTAAAGCCTTCTGTTGGTGCCATTTGCTTTTTGCTATTCTCAGATTTCCGGAGATTATTTTCTTGCAGAATCATGACAAATCAAGACATTCTGGTTTTAAACATGATCATTATAAATTTCATTTAAAATTATGCTGACAAACAGCTTCAACAAAAACATATTTCATCCTTTAACAACCTTGTAGTATAGCATAAAGTTTATCTGAAAATGATTGGGACTTTTAGTTTTTGTTTAGTTCAAAATGCACTTTTTAAATAGCATTATTATTCAAATATCTATCTAGTTCCTGTTTGTTTCTTCAGTTCAAATTGAGGAACTGAGTTGGAATTTACAAAGCATTCTCATCCCAGTTCTGAAACAGTGTTTGTAACCTGTTCTTATGGAGTTCACCGTCGCTTAATAAGAGACACATTTCCAAGAATTACATCTTAATTAAATCAAACTATTTATTTATGTTGCAAAAATTGAGTACTTTCAAGTCGGCTAATGAGATGCTGCTTTAATTCCATCATTAATCAGGATGGCTGATTTTCCAGGGAAAAGTTCAGTTCGTTAAATGAATAATAACTCAGAGTAGATCACATTTTAATGGCTCCATTATGTTAGTGAGGATCAATGCTTATAATAATATGAAGTGTTTTGATTCAGTGCCCCCCTCTTAATTTAAGCCTGTGACTCAGCTTCTCCTACGAGCTGTAACATGATTGCGTGTGTCATTTGACTAAGTGTTTAACCATGGTTTTGGTATCCCGCTTCTGCGGTTCACTATTGGCCGGAGTTTGTTTAAACTAAACTAAACTCCCACCATGGAGCTCTCACAACTCTCATTGCTCAAGCAAATTACAGTGCATCATGGGATTACCCTGCTGCACTAATTCTTTCCTCCCCCTCTCCCACCATTTCTTCTCCCGTCTCTGATTTGATCTCATCCTCCGTATCTCTACTCCTTCTGTCTTCCCAAAGATTCCTCACTCCCCATGTGTGCACGCACATTTCTATGAACTAAACGTAACAAAACAAAAGTTTCAATTTCCTCCAATATATTTATTTAATCCAGACTTTTTACACATATTTCCTCTTTTGTTTTCACTTCTAAGTTTTTCCGCAGACGACTTGCATCCTTTAACCTAGATATTTCTGTGACCACATGGCTCCAGATGTTGGCCCTCAGTGCTCAAAGCCAGCTGGGAGTCATTATCTGGGCATGTTGAACCAAACCTCTCCAAAACCCCTCCCACACCTCCATACACCCTGTTTCCATGGCCACAGTGCTGTTCTGTGGGATTTCAAGTGAAGAGAATTTGGAAAAAGGGTTTGGCATGTATGTGGTGTTTTGGCAGAATGTACTTGTAGCATACTATTGAACTTATTTTCTCAGGAACTCCTAAAGCAAACTTCTTGTACCGCTTCCAATATGAAACAGACTGTAGCGCAAAATCTGTCAAGATAAATAATGAAATGTGTTGAAATCAGTCAAAAGGCTGAATGTGTTTGTGTTCTGAAACTGCTGAATGTCTGAAAGTTTGTTGACAATAAAGAGCAGACCCGGTTTACTTAAATATTCAGGCTCCCGCTGAGTTAAGAAGAAATCGTACAATCAGAGAATGAATTTGCCTAATACTGGGGGTGATGTTTGAATAAGGTTTGGATAATGTATCAGCTGCAGCTTTTTGTCAGAGTAAAGATCCAATTAAGCTTGTTCTTAGGAAAGAAAAGGGGACATTGTATGAAGCAACGAAGTAGAAAAAGACTAATATTTAATATATCTAAATATTGAAACCATACTGTTCAAAAATGTGGGGTTGCTACTATTTTTAATGTTTATAAATCATGCTTAAAAAAGAAATATACAGTAGTAGTCTTCCTGCACAATATGATTTTTATCCAATCAGATGCTTTGTATAATTACAAAGTAAAACGCCATCATGATCAATCCCTTTATGTGCCCTAAACCTCCTGTTTTAATAGGAAATATAAAAACACAGAAAACAAAAAGTAATTTATGGCATCTTTAAGAACTCCTGAGTTCACATGTCCACATAATCTATGACAGGGATTGAGGTTTGGTTTACTGAAAAAAGGGACTAACTAGTAAGTAAATCTCTCCATTCCTATTAAACCAAATCATGGAAATTAAAGTTGAGATGTCTCATGCAGTGAAATATCACAATATGAGAGCAACGTTGCTCTGAGTCTTGCTGTCTAAAGGAGCATGCAGGTATTTGATGGTCCTTTTTGTAAATTCAAAGATGTGGTCACTACAAGGAAACACCAGAAGCAACAATATAATTCAATATCGGTTAATGGCTGATGTGGTTGCAGGCTCCCGAGAGTCAGGAAAGGAAACAGATGCCATGGCAATACCTCAATAGATGAGGGCAAGATTACACCGCAGCTATACTGAATCCTGACCTTGCAGTTGAACAACCTCTTGCTGAGAAGGTGGCGACACTAGCTGCACATCATGTGGATCACAGGGTCTTGACACGGTGTTTCTGTGAGATATATTAGAAGCAGATACCACCTGCTGTCAGGGAATAACTTAGCATTTTCATTCAGTCTGTCTGCTGTTTTTGTTTTGTGCAGTCACAAGTTTTTAAAGATTTGTCTTCTGTTTACCAAGCCTGCATTTATTTGATCAAAAATAGGCTACAGCAAAAGCAGTAATATTGTGAAATACTTTTACTATTTAAAATAACTGCTTTCTATTTGAATTTATTTGAAGTTGTAAGTTATTCCTGTGATTACAAAGCTGAATTGTCAGCATCATTACCAGTCTTCAGTGTCACGTTATCCTTCAGAAATCCTTCTAATATACTGATTTGCTGTTCAAGAAACATGTATTAACACTAATATTATTATTATCAATATTTAAAACAATTGAGTAAATTTTTTCAGGATTCTTTGATGAATAGAAAGATGCAAAGATCAGCATTTATCTGAAATAAAAAGATTTTGTAACATTATATACCATTCAAAAGCGTGTTTTATTTAAATTAAAAAAATTGTTTTATTCATTTCATATAAATGAATACTTTAATTTAGCAAGGATGCTATTAATTGTTTGAAAGTGATGATAAAGGCATGTATAATGTTACAGAATATACTGTACAGAAAGAAAGAAAGAAAGAAAGAAAGAAAGAAAGAAAGAAAGAAAGAAAGAAAGAAAGAAAGAAAGAAAGAAAGAAAGAAAGAAAGAAAGCATGTTGTACAGAACTCCCACAATCACTCTACACACCAAACCGTGACGTACCATTACATTACAGCACATATACAATCCAAACGGTAACAGATTCTGTCGAAACACAAACCAGACCCCTCATAGAAGCACATGAATATGTTTATTATCTTAAAGTACCGGTTCATTAACCACCAACAGATGCTAACGATCTGCTAAAGGTAGGGTTTGGATGGATGGAGGGCCAGACATTGAGCTATGCTTGCCAATGCAAATGTTAAGTGTTTTGTTTACTTGAATGGATTCATTTAATGTATGGCAGTTGCTATTCAATGTCTTTTCTAGGGGAAATGAACATTAATGAGAAATCCCACAATGGCTAAAACGAATCCACATGTGATCTGTTTACAGTTAAAGTGAATCACACCATAGCTTCGTCTTCATGCTTTCTCACCTCGGGGGATTAATTACACTGTACCACACCGATCTCATTCACCAGGCTCTGAAGAGAGAAGAGAACTTAATGGGAAAGTTAAGAAGGCCTACAATGAATGAATGAATGAAGATCATAATATATATACTACTTCCCCCTCTTTTTTTGAAATTAATATTGGATGTTCATTGATCAGCAAAGGTACATCATAGACATAATCTTAACAAATATTTATATTTCAAATACTTTTATTTCAAAGTTTCAATTCATCAAAAAGTCCTGAAAAACTTTATTAATCCCACAAATATACAGAGAAATATCAATAAGAATTGTGTATTTAACACCAAATTAGCATAGTAAATGATTTCCGAAGGATCATGTGATCAGTGATGCTGGAAATTCAGCTTTGCATCACATGAATAAATTATATATTAAGATGTAATAAATAATTATTACAATTATTTTAAATAGTAACACTGCATTTCACAATATTACTGTGTTTACTGTTATTTTTACTGATTTAATAAATCCAGCCTTTCTTTGCTAACGTTAAATATAGCCAATATACAGTCTGAATGTAGTGTCAAAAATGTCAAATCATTTATATATTTTCCCTCTGACCAAAACAGAGGAGTGTATCCTGAAGTCCAGCAGCTGCATTTTTTGCCCTGTTTCCTGTCTCTCCTCTAAATAGTATTGTGTGGATATGTTTAAATGGCCTTGTCAGATTACATCAGTTCTTTGGGTGAGGAAAGCATGTTACATAGAAAAACCACAGGCAGATCTCTAATGACAGATTGCATGTTGTCAGAGGGTTGTGGTTGTTAACTGGATGTTTTCCATTTGGAGGCATTATGCATTGTCATTAGTGTTGTACAAATCTATAGGCAATCTTATTCACTGTTCAAGTGAACAAGCGGTGCTCTTCCTTTCCAGAATGTATTCCTTATGGGATAAAAATTATATGTCAATATCCAAAGGGACAAAAATAGAGAATACATAAATTACTTGATTTATTGTTGCATATTTCTTTCTATATTTAATAATACTTAATCATTTACCTTTACTTGAGGAGTTTTAAGAAAAAAAGCTTTATAAACTGCAAAATTGAAATAACTTGTTTCAAGTTGAATCATATTTATTTGATAGTTTATATCACTGTTCCTTTATCATTAATTGGCTAAAGTAAAAATAAAAAATGTACATTAGACAAAAATTGATGAAAGAAAGTAAATACTTCAGAATGTTTGTGGCGTATAGCAAAGAGATAAATTATGAAAAAAGCCATTCACAACATTCTCGTTTAACAACTAAACTGACACTAATCGTTCACAGCATCTTTTGGTGTGTTGTGGAATGCACATGTTTTTCAAGACATGACAGAGGCCTTAGTGGAGGGGTGAGCATCCTTTATTTCAAATACCTTTACAATAGCCCTGAGGCTGGTCTCAAATACATTTCTGACATGAGAAGCCTATTGGATAAAGGCATAAAGAACAATTTTGAAGAAACCTTCATTTGAATAACTAAAGGAGCTAATGTAGAGTTTACATTGGTAGCACCAAATTTATATTCAAGTTTTATTTTTAATGCTAACAAATTAATTTACCACAGACTGGTGCAAATAAAGAATTGCTAGGACTTGTTTGCAAGCAGGGTCCAAAGTAATTCATTTTCAATTTCCAGGTATATTTGACAGTATATACAAACATATATTGTCGAAAATAGATCTGCGTCATCAAAGAGACAGATGACATCAAATACGTTTCAGCTCCTTACCACTGAAAAAAATAATGGATATATCATTTAATGCTAATTTCTGGCAGTCATGGACAACTTAATACACTCTATAGTCAAAGCTCTAGAACTTACTCCAACATTGACTAATCTGTGAAACGACTTGATTAATCCCTTTACTTACAAAGAAATAAGTGACAAAAAATATTTTTTTTAAGAATTATGACATAAACATTTAGTCTTTTATGAAATGTAAGAGATTATAAAAAACCTTTTTAAGTTCAGATATATCATTCACGTGAAAAACAGACAAAAAACTAAAACAATCAAAGCTTGTGCCATACTGGCATACTGCCGCCCATCCCCTTTATTCCAGATCCCCTCCCGCTATCCAATCACCCCCCTCGACTCCAGGGAAATCTTGCGGGATACAGTTTGGTAAAAGACCCCAGTGACCAATGAGCGGTAGTCGGATACTTTGAAAAGGTGGCGGTAGGCGTATGTATTGTCATATGGCCGTCCTCGGCTCACCAAAGTGCGCAGGTGGGCCTCGTTTACCTGGTTGCCCACAGCCAGTACGTACAGCTCAATGCCCGCGTTGTTCACCAGCTCCACGGCTTTTTCAATCTGGATGTTGTTGACGCCTTGGGAACGACCATCCGAAAACACCAGCAGCTTCTTCTTCCTCGTCCTGCCACCCCTGAAGCGTTCAATGGCAAAGTTGAGAGCTTTTGTTACCTGTGTACCTGAATTCTGGAACTTTGCTTCTGCGATTTGAGCGACCGCCTGGGTGGTGTTTGAGGAAAATGCGGCTTCTAAGTTGACATTGTCGCTGTACTGGCCAATGCCAACCTGGACCTGGAAGCCTCCTCTTTCTGCTGACAAAAAGCGCTTAGCCAGCATTTGTGTGAACTCCTTGGTCATCTCAAAGTTCTTGGAGCCGACGCTGGCCGAGCTGTCCATCATGATGAGGACATCGGTGTTGTCATTAAATGAAACTGGACAAAGGGAATAAGGTGTAACCGTTATTATCTCATAGTCAAAATAGCGACAATTGTGGCTCTCAAATCAATGCTTACTTGGACAAGTATAGGTGGGACACTTCTTGTCTGTGAAGAAAGCACAACTTTGTAAATATCTCTCAAAATCAAATCCAGAAATCACGAAGCACCCTTAATCTGCAGCAGATGCAGTATTTAACCTACCTTCACAGATCCTCTCAGTCAGGTTTTGCAGGAAACTGTCATCCAGAAGAAGACCAAAGTTGTTTAAGACAAAGGAGAAGCCTTTTCTGGGATCATTTTTACACACAACCTCATCAAGCTGTTCTGGATTGGGCTGCCTTTCTGCATAATCTGTCACTCCAACACCACCAACCTGCCAGAAATCATAAGGGAGTCAAGGTTTCCGTCTACTGGTACATCATTTCTGGTTGACTTCATTTAACTCCAGGCCATGGCTACATCAATTATGCTAAAGAGATCATGAAAATTGACAGTGATAAATCTACAGTTGACTATGAAACAAACTGTAAGTGTATAATTTGTAAATACCAAATGTTAAATACTTATTCTTTGTTGTTTAATAACAAAGTTGACACTGTAATTAATACACATACTCACATTATTTCACACACATATGCTTCTGTTAAATGTTATAATGTCAGTGTTAATGTTGTGGTTTATTTGTGTACTCCTGCCAGAATAGTTTGTAAAGAACTTAACTATTAAAAATGTACCAAAAAAGTCAAATTTGATCTTAAAAGTTATATTCAACAAATGTTCAATGCTTCATTTATAAACTCTGTAGCTGTTAATGCCATACTTTTCTGCATTTCTTCTTAACATGCATGTTACTTGTTGACCGTTTTCTCTTGTTGTTTTTGATAAATATTTACCTTTTAATAGTCATTCTTTGTGTGTAAAAGTGATTTTAAAATGAACAAGGTTTGTAGGTTTAATGCCCAGCTTGATTTTGGTTCATTTTAGGGTTAATGCTGGGTTAAACATAATAACCCAACTTGTTCGTCCCCTTTTCACCCAGCGTTGGGTTGCCAAAATAACCCAAATTGGGTTGTTTTTAACCCATCAGTTTTTAGAGTGTACTTGGATGCCAATAACATCAAATGTCATTGGATCACACGTTTTTTCTAACCAAACATCACATCTGCAGGATATTCGATTCATATCGCTGAATAATGAATTACACTTCTGTGGAAGCAGTTTCTGTGCACCTCCTCAAAAATCCACACAACTGCATTAGTTCATTAGCTCAAAGTTCAACACCGGGTCAATGGAAAAATGTGCCAAAATAATATTACATTGCTTCCTGCATACCTGCATACACTTTCAAACTTAAATATGCAGTGAGAGGCACTTGAAGCATGCTCAGCTTAATCTGAAACAGATGTCCGTGAATTTGGCAATGTTTTATGTTGGTTGCTGCACATAATGCAGCAGCAACCTAACCAGTGCTCTAATCAAAATCAAGCAACAAAATCTCTTTTGATGTGATTCATATTTCAGGATACTTGTACCTGAGTGCATTCCCGAGCAAGTTTACTATGTCAGAATAGCCGTACATAAGGAGCTGGTTGTGTGATCCAATTGTCGAAATCATGTGCTATGGTAAAAGTACTTTGAGGTAATATGTAGTTTTGCGCAAGTAACTGTGCAAAAACCAATCCCGATTAACCGATAACCAGGATAATTTGTGTGAATAGAAATAAAAAGTTGGTGTTTTACTGTAAGTAGAGTTTATTTCAACTGGAAACTGTAATTGTACTGTATGTGTAGGTATGTTTTTTAGAGTTTTGCCAAATTTGAGGAATGTTTTTTTCAAAAAGCCTATGTTCTCTGAGTTCCGTTTTACCTTCAGTCCTTTGCCGCACAGCACGTTTAGGGGCACAGTGTCTCTTATTGTGTCAGAGCGTCCATCAGTAAGGACAATGACCACGCTTCTCTCGGTCACAAGCTTGTTAATCATGTTGTTTAGCGAGTACAGAAGAGCTTCTCCAGTGTATGTGGCTTCAGCCAGCCAGCGCAAGTCTTTCACAGCTCTAAAGTGAAAAATATAATTTGTTATTTATTTCTTTAGACACAATTCCAGACATACACATGAAATGCAAGCTCATATGAAGAGAAAGCAAATTCCTTCAAGCCACAGAAGTGTATCTTGAAGTTGTTTTGCCATATTGTGTGCAGACTATGGCTTTTAACAAAGACCTACTGTTTTAGGTCTACCAAGGTCTTAATGTTGGGGTCACCAAGCTGTACGACCTCCTGAGCACTGGCACCGCTGTATTGCACCACACCAATACGAGACTCATTGGCACCAAACTGAAAAAAAGAAAAGAAGCTTAAATACATCGCGTGAAATGTAGAGTCCATGCATCTAGTATGTAACCACCATGCATTCAAGACTGGAGAAGACCAAATGTAATAATTTATGAATAAATCATTGAAAAACCCAATTCGGTCAACCACTAGTCTGAATAAGATTGGAAACGTGTCTTCCTTAGTGTCTATGATGGTTACAACTATAAATCAAAGCTGACAGTTACCTGAAATGTTAATGAGTCTCTTGGTGATCTAAAAAGGAAGGTTACCTGTCTTAACTTGAGTCTGTCCATTACAGTCACTATGAAGTCTTTAGCGATGGCAAAGTTAGAAGCTCCAATACTCTCAGAGCTGTCCACAATGAAAGCAATGTCCAGGGGTCCACATTTGCATTCTTAACAAACAAACAACAATAACAAAGAAACATGCATCAAGCAAGAAGATGGAACTGCAAAAGACTATATAAAAACACAATTTGAAACATGTTTAATATACTTCAAAGTCTTGGGACTTACCACAGCAAGCTGAAAGAAAGAAATGAAGAAAGAGAGAAAAAACATTACATTTGCATCAAATTGGACAATATGAGGCAAATCAGCAACGTATGTTCTATCAAAACATTCACAGTAAGGGATCCACAATTATTTTGCTAATTCACAGAAGGAAGAATCTAGTCTTGAAATAATAAACGTTCATAAATGTTTACTCATTAACACTTCCAGGGGGGGGAAAAAAATTATTTGACCCCCTGCTGATTGTGTACGTTTGCCCACTGACAAAGAATAATCAGTCTATAATTTTAATGATAGGTTTATTTGAACAGCGAGAGACTGAATAACAACAACAACAAAAATCCTGAAAAAAACACATTTAAAAAAAGTTATAAATTGCTTTGCATTTTACTGAGTGAAATAAGTATTTGATCCCCTATCAATCAGCAAGATTTCTGGCTCTCAGGTGTCTTTTATACAGGTAAGGAGCTGAAAGGGAGTGCTCCTAATCTCAGCTTGTTACCTGTTTAAAAGACATCTGTCCACAGAAGAAATCAATCAGATTCCAAACTCTCCACCATGACCAAGACCAAAGAGCTGTCCAAGGATATCAGGGACAAGATTGTAGACATACACAAGGCTGGAATGGGCTACAAGACCATCGCCAAGCAGCTTGGTGAGAAAGTGACAACAGTTGGCGTGATTATTCGCAAATGGAAGCAACACAAAATAAATGTCAATCTCGCTGGGGCTCCACGAGGTGCAAGATCTCACCTCGAGTAGTTTCACCGATCATGAGAACGGTGAGGAATCGGCCCAGAACTACACGGGAGGATCTTGTCAATGATCTCAAGGCAGCTGGGACCACACTACGCTGTGCAGGACTGAAATGCTACAGGACTGTCTGAAGTCTCCCAATGATTCAGAGGAGAACTGGGTGAAAGTGTTGTGGTCAGATGAGACCAAAATCCAGCTCTTTGGCATCAACTCAGCTCGCCGTGTTAGTAGGAGGAGGAATGCTGTCTATGACCCCAAGAACACCATCCCCACCGTCAAACATGGAGGTGGAAACATTATGCTTTGGGGGCGTTTTTCTGCTAAGGGGATTGGAAAACTTCACCGCATCAAAAGATTGATGTACGTCCATGTACCGTCAGGGCCAGGGCATTGAAAATGGGTCGTGGATGGGTTTTCCAGCATGATAATGACCCAAAACACACGGCCAAGGCAACAAAGGAGTGACTCAAGAAGAAGCACATTAAGGTCCTGGAGTGGCCGAGCCAGTCTCCAGACTTTAATCCCATAGAATTTACATTTATGCATTTAGCAGACCTTTTTATCCAAAGCGATTCAGGCTATACATTTTTTTTTTTTGTCAGTATGTGTGTTCCCTGGGCATTGAACCCTCAAATGTTTGCGCTGCTAACGCAATGCTCTACCACTGAGCCACAGGAACATAGATCTGTGAAGAGAGCTGAAGGTTCGAGTTGCCAAACGTCAGCCTCGAAACCTTAATGACTTGGAGAGGATCAGCAAAGAGGAGTGGGACAAAATCTCTCCTGAGATGTGTGCGAACCTGATCGCCAGCTACAAGAAACGTCTGACCTCTGTAAACGCCAACAAGAGTTTTGCCACCAAGTACTAAGTCATGTTTTGCGAAGGGGACAGAAACTTATTTGACTCATTAAAATGCAAATCATTTTTTTACTTTTTTGAAATGTGTTTTTCTGGATTTTGCTGTTGTTGTTCTGTCTATCACTGTTGAAATAAACATTCATTAAAATTATAGACTGATCATTTCTTTGTCAGTGGGCAAACATACAAAATCATACAAATATTTTTTTTCTCCACTGAACAAAATATCAGTTAATGCTCTGACCTAAACACCTGACAGTTTTATTATTTTATGTTTGAATTTAATTTAATCTGTGATTAATCTATGGTGGCAATAATGAACAGAACAATGTCTTACATAAGCCTCTAGTATACAGACGTAGAATAAACCAATCTGTGAAAATCTGGACAGAACAAGGCAAAAGTAATATGCTTGGGAGTAAAAATTTATTATAAAACTCTAACTGACACAAAGCAGCCTAATCTCAAATGAATGGTTGGAGCTATGTGTCTTGATGGCTAAAACAGATATGTTTTGTTTTTTTTGGACAATTCTGCCTGTTTTTTTTCTGGTCCCTGATGTTTCATTCATACAGTAATACATTTCAAACTCTGCTTTTACTCATTACTCAACACAACAAGAGTCAAGTGTTTTTTTGTTTTATATATAAATAGTAGCTCAAGATGAATGCACAAAGGCCATACAGGGAGAACCTTCATATCCCAAAAATGTGGGCCATATTAAGTAAAACAGCAGCCCACAACACATTATTTGCACCTGAGTGGTTAATACTGTCGAATCCCCTTCCTTCAAACTAATGTGTAACCTTACACTGAACTTTTACACACTTCTGTTCAAAGCATCTGTGTTTTCTCTCTCTTGGATTATGTCCTGCTTTCACATGCCGGATGGTGATATTAAATATCTAAATTAAGCTTCCAAAAGTAATATTTATGATAAACATGCACAATATGATCATTTAAATGAATCCAATCTGGGTAAAGGGCTACAGCTCCAATGATAGTTATGAAACAAAATAAAGAATATCCTTTCAAAAGCAATAAAGACATAATTTGACTTAAATATACATATTATACATATGAATGCATGCCACAGTGTTTGGGGAGCACATTTATATATGAATGGTGGTGTCATTTCTCTCATGCCTTACCCAACTTTTAGCATGTTTTCTACTGGTCTGCAGAGTATTGTGAACACTGAGCTGGCTAGGATTCCTCACTTCATTGCATGAGTTGACGTTACGTTGTTAAATCAGTGTGGGTGCCAGGCAGTACGCCATGTATGGAGGCAGTGAAACTGAGTAGTGAGTCTTGGGTAAATACAAAAACAGGTCTACTCACAGCACATCTTCATGATGATGTCCAGAATCTCACATTCCTACAAATAGAGAGAGAGACAGTAATACAGACTGCTGCTTCTGCAACTGTTTTTCTCTGTCGCCATTTCGTCTCACAAAATGGAGCCACAAGTCCATGTTGTTTTAATTACAGGAAATTCTGCTGCACAACACTCCCCAAAGACTCAGAGTACACTACCGTATACTGCAACACTTTTTTAAAAAGTGCATTTCCTCTTGTGCAAAAGGGTGCATGCACATAGTATATAAATATACAACATCAGTCCTGATAAAGGGGTAATTTATTACTAAAAGAGACATTATAATATTCCTAAATACCAGGATAAAAAATGAATAAAAGTTAAATGTGGGACACTTTGAGCAGTTGTTGTAGCACCTACACCTCCGCAGATCCTGCTGAAGGATGTTAGTCATTAGTCTGATTTTAAAAGTTTATGTGGCACATTTAGCACAGCTTGCTTAGTAAACCTGTCATGATGGAGCATTAAAACTACATTGAACTTGTATCTCATTTCAAATGCGCAAGACTGTCTTAAAAGGCAAAGCAGCAAAATTACAACCAGTTCAGTTCTATAATAGCCAAAATTGTCTAGTGGTAACTAAATATATATATATAAAAAAAATGTATTTTTAAAAAAAAATTTTACTTTGCATTATGCATTTTAAGTGGCCCTCAGCAAAAAGAAAAGGAACAAAAGAAAGCTATAAATGCGACTCTTGAACACTGCACATCTATAGTGTCATGCATTCATATCTTCAGTTGGAACAAGGCAGCTGTTGTGTGCTATTAAAAGATGCTTTTATTCCACAAAAGGAGTAGTCTAGTATGTGTGCTTGGGCCTTGGCTAGAGATTTCCATCGCTACTGACTGGAAAAGATGTGGAATTCACAAAAATAAGTGAATTGTGGAATGTCCAGTATCATTTATCAAGAGCACCATTTGCGATGCTCTTTGTCTCTTCATACAGGAAACTGTGCTGGAACATTTGCATTAGACTATATGCAATAATGTGTGGCATCTTTGATTTGTGCATTCAGAAACCTCTGTTTATTTAAATTAACCTCACTCACATCAGCTCCTTGAGGCCCAGGTGGTCCTGGTGGTCCCTGTGCATGAAAACAAGAAAAATGAAATGTACAATGTGCAAACTGAATTCACACACCAAATGCAAATATGACTGCTTCTGTAATATCGAATATCATAAAATGTCTGTGCAAAGGCCACTGTATGCTTTGTTGCATGCTACACAGATGTTCTTTGCCAAAGCAAAGAAGCTCTGAATCTCATTCCAAATAAGAGCATTTTTGAGACCATCATGTCTCCTCCTCTCTGGATGTCATCCAGTGGCAAAGAGGAACATCACAAAATTGCAGGCTGAAAGAAATTTCCCTTCCCACACTCCCATAACTCACTGCTGCTCAGCGGCGTTTCACATAACTGAAGATTTGTACACTTAAAACTTCTCGTGACTCCTCTGGACAGTATAAGAGCCTGGTTGTTTACTTCAGAAAATATAATAATGCCAATCATCTTCTATATGAATCTGATTTGGAGATATTTAACCAGGTTCAGGTCCAGGTTTTTGACATATTTGAGGTTAAGTGAACATGTAATATGGTGATTCTGATACTATATCAAGCTAACAATAAAACTAGTTTTTCTAACTTTATTTTGGCCAAAATTTCGAGGTTAGGTTTGTTGATCATATTCCATTAAATGTCTCAACAAAAGGTCAAACTGAACATCCATGCGCCTTTGGACGTCTGGCCTTTAGTGCATCCATTTTAGATCTCAAACGTTTCAAGAGTTAAATCACACAACAGAATACAAATACAGTGATATACGGACATAAGCACCATAATTGGTGCATAATATCATACTCCTATGAACCTTCATTTGAGAACATGAATCATGATATAATATATCTACTACTTTTATCATACTCCAGTAGGGGAAACACATGCTGAATACACGAAGCGGTGCACTTACATCACTTCCTTCAGGTCCTCTGTGACCTTTGGCTCCTTTAGTCCCAGGTGGTCCTGGTCTGTTATTCTGTGGAACACAAAATATGAACATTCAGCCTGGAAAATACAATGCTGGCAGAGTCATAAATGTGACATTTTAATATGGTTAACTTATGTCATTTACAGCGTAAAAAAAACAAAACAACATCTGTTTATTATTTTTGTAAATTTAGAAAGACTTAGAGATTTTGTAAATACTAAGTAAAACGAGTGAACACTTTTAATTTAATTAGCATTTTCTGTATGTCCTACTTGCGATTACATTTTATACAGTGAGATAACATCTACTGTGCTTTTTTGTAATATAATATTTTTAACATTATAAATGAAATTATCAGCTAAAATATTACTTCAAACAGTCTTTGTATGTCAATATTTAAAACAAGGTTTTCAAAACCCTAAAAATCTGTTAATTTCTAGGTTTAATTTAGACTCTTAATTCCAGATTTTCAGACTTTTGGAGTTTGGACATCACTGTTATATCTACTATAAGCATCTCAATCAGCTGTTTAAAACTCTCCCAGACAACAATCTTGCTTCATATAAACAATTTAAATGGTCGCAATAATTCAGCTCCCTCTGCACAGTTTTGCCTCCAGTCCAGCAGATACATTCATCCCTTCATGTGTGTCTTGTGCCAGATTACGGTTAGCCGGTGAGATAATACTAACCACCTGTCCCTATTTTTAAGCTGTCTCTCCCATGCTGCTTCAATTACCTTCAAATTCCTCACTTCAAAGTCCACAACTGTCACAAACATTCTCCAAGCAAGCTCACAGTAGGGACGAGGTTAAATGATGCCACCATGCCAATATTGTTTTGGTTCACTGTGATTACCTTGACAGATGCGAGTGGGCCCTTCGGGTTTGGGAGAGGCCGGAAGAGCCCAATCAATTGTTTACAAGGACAGAAAAACATTTGCAAACACTCTTAGCCAGCAGAAAGACAGTATCAAACATATGGGAGAGCAAAGCACTTTCATGGCTCATATGGAGCAGATGTGAGGCCCTGAATATCAATGTATACAAAATAATGTATACACCATTAAACAAAAAACAGACATATTAAAAACATCAATTTTTAAGTAATAACACATTCACCAAGACAAATACATTTTAGGGGAGTTTACAGCATATCTCCCAATTGCAAGTTACAAACTTATACGTGCAAATCTGACTCTTTTTCTCAGAACTACAGTTTTAGTTTCTTGCTATTCTGATTATCTCACAATAGTAATGATGCAATAAGAAAAAAATTACCTTAAATTACCATATTAATTTTTCCATAGCAGAAATGAGCTTCCATTTAAAACTGTCTTATTGCTATAGGTTATTATTTTTTTTCAGACACAGTTCAGTTTGACTCTGTATTAACAACACTCTATGTATCAATCAACACAAACTAGCATGTTAGCATTCTACAATTCTGCTAATGTGTTCTGGTGGTTTCATGCTTAATTGATTATAAAAGTAACAAAATGTTCAACGAGTCGCACCCTAAGTATGAGAAATAGTAATGGTGATCTTAACAACAACCACTAATAACAGAAGTCTTCATAAACAGAACGATCAGATGTGTGTAAAGTTTAAACATCTAAAACACATAAGTTTAGATATCATGTTTGATTAATAAAGGCCTTTCTGTAGCCAAAAACATTCAAGTGTGTGTTTAATCACAGCAGTTTAACTTTCATTTAAATCAGTCTTTGTTTCAGCATGTTAAATTGTTCTTCTTCCATGTTATTGTAGATATTATTCCCTCCAAATCTGATGTTTATTATGAAGAGCCTCTGGCCAGGCTTTAAGATTCAGTTGTAAAACACATAGAAAACATTTTAATTAGTAGCCTCTGCAATTCTGCTAATGATTACTTTTGGAATTATAGTCATTTTGCTTCTTTTTGATCTTTGTGCAACCAAATGCTTGTTTCCATTGTCTAGATGAACTTAAGTATGGTAAACTACTCAAAACTTTTACAGGGGGTCTTTAGCCAGGAAAATGATACCCTCCAAAACGAGCACTAGCACAGGAACTTGTGAGCCGTTGAAGAGTGTTACAGAGAGGTGATAAACACAAGGGTACGTTTATAATTACTGCAAAGTGTGTGTGTTTGAACTTTGAGAGCATCTGTGTGAAGCCATTGCGTTTTCATGTTTCAGACATGCTCTAAGTGATCTCTTCTGGCTAAACAAATGACTTGTCTTTCCGAAATGTGTCTGAACACTATTCATAACACTGTGCAATGTTGCATTTTCAGCCTTGCCACATGGGTCACTATAGATGGCAATGGTGTAAATGTCCAAAAATCAAATATTTTAATAATTAAGTAACATATAATTCTAATAATTAAACAACAAAACAACATATACTGTATGCTGCTTGCTTAAAAAAAATGTATGCTTAAGTCAGCCCCGGGCCCATATGCAAACAATGTGTACGCCCAAATGATATGGGCTCCAACTCACTTAACGTGTTGATTTTTAAGACGTAAATACTGTTACGTGACTATTCACAAGCTGTTTTAATTACGGTATAAATGCTTGGAAAATTATATTGAATGTTTTCAAGTCCATTCATTGCACGCAAGCCACCCAATAATCACATTTTTTTTATTATTATAACACAAAGTCTCATCTTTCTGAACATTTTGAGATCCAATACAAACAATAAATGTGTTTTGTGCTCTTTTATTTGTATTGCGGTAACTACATTCGCCTCAGTTCAAGCTGCTTTGAAATCAATGATATTTTCCACTTTAATATTTGCATCATGAAATAAACATGTATAAATATTTGAATGCATATTGAAAAAGAAATCTGAACAATTTATACAAAGGATTGTCTCATGAAATCGATCAATTAGAGCACTCTAGATTAGAACTCTAATCAAACACACCTGTCTTTAATTTTCAAGCGATCCTGAAGAACTTAATTAGTTGCTTCAGGTGTGTTTGATTAGAGTTTGAGCTGAACTTTGCAGGACAGTCGATCGCCAGGAGCAGGGTCGGTCACCCCTGAATTAGAGTTTCAAAAATATCTATAACATCTAACATCTACTGACGCTCTGAATCACAACATCAGAACCAATCAGATCACTGCACAAATCAAACAGAGTTACAGAGTTGTAGCAGCTGAGGATGGTCTGCTGTCTTTATACAGTACAAGAACAGCTTCTAGAGGTGAATCACTGATGCCCTGAGCTGATTGTTTTGACACATGCGGCTGCGCACAGCACAGAGCAGGATAATTCAGATGTGGAAGATCGACAATGAAACCGTTATACCGGTATTGACGATAACCGTGATATTTAAAGCACCGATAATCGATATCGTGTTAATTTAGTGTGTGACGATATACCGGTATTGGCGATAACCGCAATATTTAAAATGAACAGGACTCTTGACACCACATGTAAATACTCCAGCGCCAGTACCTGGTTGACCTCCAGGTGGCAGTGTTAATAATAGTATATCATTTTTTTGTGGAAACAATGATACATGTTTTCAAGATTTGTTTGATGAATACAATTTCAAAATAACTAATTGTTTCCTTTGGATGAGCCAATTGCTTAATCCAAAAAAAGTCAAACAGCATGTGTTTACTTCATTCAAATCACTAAATATAAGAAATAATAACTGTGATGCTTGCCTTAGCAAACACAGCCAATATCGTAAGTCTGCAGAACTGTATGCCTTTAACAGAAAGATCACTACGTGTAAATCACTACGTGTAGATGTTTACACACATCTACTGCAAAGATCCAGTATGATTACTAAAGGCCTTTCTGGAGCCCAAACATTCACGTGTGTGTTCAATCACTACTCAACAAACAAACAAAAATCTCTCTCTCTCTCTCAATGTTCCTCTTTTGGAGTGATAGAACGGTAATTAAAAAATTAGAACATATTTTCTAAAGAAAGAACCATGAAAAGCCAACAGCTGCAAAACAATCTTTCCACATATGCATGTCTCCACCACTTCCTTGGCGTTTTTAGTTTTGTAAGACAAACACAGTGATGAATAGTGAAGCAGTCTAGGCGTTAGATCACCAAAAATCGACTCCAGATGACTGAAGATGAAAGCTTGCTAGCATGTGTAGTTATTGTCCTTTTGCTTCGGCTTGTTCAATCACAATGAAGGGAAGCAGATTGTTTTGATGTAAAAACTAAACACGAGCTCAGAGCTTTGATATAAGCAAGTGTGATATGTTTACAGATGACATTCATCTCGTCCCTCAAGCTCATTTTATATCATAGAATATATCATGATATCATCCTTTTTTAGTCAGAAATTCAATATACACTATGGGGTCATACTACCCAGTGCTACAACACATATGTTCCAGATGTAAGGAAGTGACATAATGAAATACAGGCTACAGTATGGTGTGACATTAAAAAGTTTGCAATCCATGCTTTTGTGCTCTTGTACAATGTATTCCATTAGGATCCAAGTTTGGGATTACAAAACAAACAGCTCAGGATCTACCCGCTGATTAGATCAAATAGAAACGCAGTGCTAAAACGCTACTGCTATCTTAATCCTGCAGATTTGCAAAATGGCCAGAATGATCAAAGAACTGAACGTGTGGGTAGTTTCCTCAAACATTTGAACTGCCGAAGTGCACAGCTAGACAACACAAACAACAATATTAGCCATCATATCTGCTGTCGGTTCGCTGTCAAGTCCCCGCTGACTTCCCTCTCCTGATGGGAAAAGTCTGAATGATGAATGCACGGGATCAAACTCTTTGTTTCCAGGCTTTGTTTTGGTTTTCTGACCACACAGATGATAGAGAAGTTTATTTTGGAATGAAATCAGATTGTTTTCACAAGTAAATACAGACAGGGCAGAGAATAATAGCATATTTCAGATGTCTGTACATGTGTGGGATCAGAAAAAACAACAACAACAACAACACAGCCATAGATAAGTCTCAAGCACAATTAACGTGCAAGTCTATCGCCTTTTTCTCATATGTTTTATTATCTGACACAAAAAAAGTATACTTATAAAAGTAATACACTTTTTCTTTCACAAGTTGTTTGATTTACAGCATTTGTGAACAGTATGTAGTACATATGGACTGCCAAAATGTTAAACTTAGGAGCTGAATCAAATACTATGTACTAGCAAGCCCACTAATAAACCTAAATGTGTACTAAATGGACATTGCATCTTCTCAAAAGGCTGTTTTTGCAGTGGCTAAATCAAGCCTCTTGAAAATGTTCATTGGGCAAAAAAAGGTGCAAGATGTTTGCCAATAATGCCTCCACTGCAACAACCGTTCTATTAGCTGTTCTCAAACAACATATCGAAATCTCACCGGACAGCAGGAACCTTATATTGACCAAATCCAAACCTCTTTGCAACAGTTTCCAGATCTAAAATCAATCATCCAGCACAAAAAGCAGCGCTGTGTCCAAACCGGTGACTTCTGCAGCACATGTTGTTTTGTGAGAGTGCTGTTGGACTGTTGGATCTCTCTGTTGGACTGAATGTGTGTGGGGGCCGTTAAAACATGTAACCCAGCTGAGGAGTCTGGCTTTAGAAAAGTGTTAAACATGAACTTCCAACGAATTTCTTGTTTATCCAAACTGATTTGAATAATTACATGCCTTATTAATGCATGCATTCAACAAGGACAAAGTTGTTCACCCAGAGTAAGTTTACTGAAAAAAACTTTGGCCCTGATGTGATTTTCTCATGAAAGAAGGCCAATCAACTATCTTAAGACTTCCTTTCTAACTGTTTAAAACTAATGCTAATAAAAATACAGTCTTTTTAAAAAAGATCAAGACCTTAAACTTTGCTTCCTTGTATACACGACACCAAGAAATACACAGCTGCTTGAACTCAACACTGGAGACAGCGACCAACACGCTGAGAGAGGCTCCAGGACTCTTCATGATATACGTGCTTCATTGTTCACCATGAAAATGATCCCATCACACCATCCAAACCTAAAACTCTTTGGCTTATCTTTGAAACATGAATTAGGACATTTTTTATGAAACTTCTGTCCCTCCACAAGGAAGCTAAAGCTTAAAGGTTTCATTAAAAATATATGAATTCGTGTTTTGAAGATTAACCAAAGACTTATGGGTTTGAAACGACAAGAAAGTGAGTAAATGATGACAGGATTTTCATTTTTCCTTTAACAAACGCATAAAATGTCATAATTTTGTCTTTTTTAAATGCAGAAATAAATAGTTCCTTTTGAAAAATGTGTTTAAAATGATGTACAATCACATAAGATGAAGAGTAGCCTAAAAAGCAATTGTATTTAAGATGCAGCAGGTCAAATCATGTGGCAGCCATGTTGAAATCACATGACCTGCACAATATTGCTCACTTAATTTTTTTATTGCAGAAAAATTAAGAAATGCTCAATGGTGAATGCACATTTTTCCTTTGCAATGACTCTGCAATTATGCCACCAAGTATTTTGACAAAAGAGTTGCATATTTCTGATTTAAACCATTGATGGTAGTGCTTTGGACAGTTTTTAACTTGTGTGGAACCCAGAACATGCCTTTAGAAGTGAAGAATTTCATGAAAAACAGGTCAAAATGGAAGCAAAACAGGAGAAAGGTGATATGTACACTATGCAAAACTTGGACTTCTCTGAGAAAAACATATAAAGAGGCTAAAGAAGATATAAAGAGGTAAAGGAAAAAGTCAGTGATACAAAGTGATAAGAGCTAATGCATCTGAAGCGACTCACATCTGATCCGGAGTCACCTGGCTCTCCATCATCTCCCTTGGGTCCAGGGGTTCCTTTTCCACCCTTGAAAGTGAGAAGTTCAAGAAAGTGCAAGAGAGAAGAAGGGATATTAGATGAGAGGAATTGTCTTTGCTGTGTCAGCTCATCAACTGTCTCCTCTTAACGTCTGGACTCGGCCTCAGTTTAGACGATTTACATCTGCTAGGGATGAACTGTTGTGTTTCTATTGCAATACACATTCCCTGCTGTGAGTCACACACACACTAACCCCTGATGAATCAAGACATTGTGAATCAACAGTTAGGCATGCTGATAAAAACCACTAATGAATCATTCTCAATATTAACATCATCTTCCATATGGAGGATTTCTTTTAAGCTGTACATCATTTAGAATTTCATGATAACCACAGAAATTAAGCTCAGTTGTGGAGGATTTTTCCAATTCACTTTTTCCATATATATATATATACACACAAATGACTTGTACATTCATTATATGGACAAAAGTACTGGGACACTTCCTTCTTTAGAAGAGAAAAGGGCACTTCCAAACTGTGGCAACAAAGATGGAAACATAATTCATGTACTTAAAAATTGTATTTCCACCTCTGTTGCAACAGAGTACAAGTCATTGTACAAGTCATTGGTGTTTGGTGATGAGTTTTTGGCTCAAGGTCTGCATTTAAAGTCACACCAGAGGTGTTCAGCTAGGACTAGGACTTGTCTTTCTGCAGACCAGTCAAGTTCTTCCACACTGACTCAATCATCATTTCTCTGTTATCCTTGTCTTATACACAGAGACACTGTCATGTTAGAATAGAAAAGGTTCTGTCCAAACTGTTGCTTTAAAATTAGAAGCACACAATTCCCTAGAATATCATTATATGCTTAAACATTAAGATTTGTACTCATGGAAATTACTAAAGTAATCAAACCTTTCATTAGAAGGGGGTGACCCAATACTTTTGGCAATATAGTGTATATGTACATACAAATGAATAAATACTTAAAAAGCATATAACTGTTTGATATCCTAAGGAGATTGGATTAAATCCTTCTCAATGAGTGGGAGGTTTTTCTGTAACAGCAACTCTGATTAATGGATCTCTCTGCAGAATTATTTGGTTCTTTACTGGAAAAATATATATTTTTAAACGAAATGAGCATATATCATTACATTAATGAAATGTGTTATTCATTATCAATCAAAATCAGTTTCTCAGTGGGAGAAATGAATGGGCTTTTTACTTTTGTAACACTATTATTTTGTGTTCAGGATACTTACAGGTGCTCCTTGATCTCCCCTGGGTCCAGGATAACCCTAAAATGATACAAAACATGCACGTAAACAATACAGATACTCCACTGCATATGAGTTTAAAGTCTGCATTAAATCAAAATTTACAATACTTATTTTGTTAGCACACATAACTAGTCTCAAATTGAACAATTAACTAATGTTAAAAGTTAATCCACTGAAAAAAAAAATGTTTTGGTAATCTTTAATCAAAATCTGATCATTTTCTTCAGGTCTAGAAAGGCACTCTTGTTTGACGCTCGGCCATGGATTGAGAAGAATATGCTTAACCACGCCCCTCCAACCGTTAGAGTGAGAAATAAAACCCCGCCCTCTATTCAATATTCCATTTCAGTTTCCGTACGGCACCATACTGAAATAATGCCGGCAGCAACTTCCTGTTCACACGGACATTAAAGGCAAGACGTTATATAAACTGAGAGGTCTTCTACCTGGAAACCATGGCAGCCCTCTGTTCCATTTCCTGGTGGTCCATCTTCACCCTAAGACGGTAAAAAACAACACTTTATTAAAGCAATGGACAACTGGCTTTGGTTAGTTAAAACCAGTTCTAAAGATCAACATGATCAACTCACCCTCTCTCCCATCAGGCCTCTGTCTCCTGGGGCCCCTTTGATTCCTCTGGGCCCTTTAGCTCCCTAAAGCACAGACATGCAACATGGGACAACGTCAGTCATAGATGTAGCAGCAAGTCAGGTTAAAAGATAATCAAGACTAGTTGATATCACCCACCTCTGGCCCACTAGCACCCTCATCGCCACGATAACCGGGGGTGCCCACCCTTCCTGGCTCACCCTGTTGGAAATGGGGAAGAGTTATATTCCTGGAGGTATTTGAATATATTAGAATCCCTCTGTTTGGGTTGAAAAACTCTACATTAGTTGTCTTAGCTGGTTTAAGATGATCTCTGACACTGTCTGAGGGTTGGCTCCTCAGAGTCTCGTGATCCTTCAGAAATCATTCTAATATGCTGATTTATCATCAGAGTTGAAACTGTTGTGCTGATAAATATTTTTGGGAACCTGTGATACTATTTTCTTTGATTCTTTGATGGATAAAATGTTTTAAAAGAACCGCATTTATTAAAAATGAACAATGTTCTATTGTTCTCTAACAATAGAAGTCTTTATTCGTTTTTTTAATCCATTTAACAGATCCTTGCTGAATAAAAGTATTAATTTATAGTGTATATTGTAACACAATAAAAAAGTATCACAGGCCCCAGAAGATCTTAAGCAGCACAAATGTTTGCAACACATAAATCAGCATATTTCTGAAGAATCATGTGACACTGAAGCACAGTAATGATGCTGAAAATTCAGCTTTGATCACAGGAATCACAGGATCACAGTCATATAATTTTTTTTTAATGCAACATTATTTTATAATAAACTGTAGTAGCTGTCTCTTTTAAAGGTGGAGAATAAAAGTCTCTCCAGAGTCAAGGGCCTGGAGATTGAAGACAGAGAGACATTCATGACAAAATTACCACATATTGGAGTAATACAGTTATCATATAATACGTTATTTCATTTAGCTTTTTGCTGGCCTGAGACATCTGAGTCATCAACTAAAAATATACTTTCGGAAAGTGACTCAGTAAAGAAAAAATATTTTATTATATATATATTTTTTTATTTACTGCAGCATTACATTTCGAAGAGGAGAATCTGACACACGGGCAAATTAAATCAGTGAAAAAACAGGCTTTGAGAAAGCAGTGGCTCATGAGTTCAGAAACGCATCCAGATTTCCATCTATTTGAATACTCGGTTCTTTCCCATCCCACCCACTCAACTCTACTGGAAAATATCTCTGCCAGGACAAAACCAATAAAAACGAGAGTTACTCATAGCGAAAAGCAAAACTCATGATTCGCTGGTAACTTCAAGCACAAAACTGAGTATTGTTGGGATAACGGCAGTCCTCGCTAGTCACTAACGAAGATTATGTGAGAGCCTAAAGAGCATCTGTTTATGAAAACAACAGATGACTTTGAGAAAACCATGAAACTGAGGAACCATTCGGAACACATATGCTCTGAACACTCTCACGTAAGCTGCACAGGAAATGTAGAGTCCTGAGGGGCAACGGAAATCTGTTGGGCTGTTCTCAGATGGCCTGGCGGTTTACAAGCGCTGTCGAGTGAAGTCAAGTGCTGACAGAACTAGCATGCATGGAGTTCTGTGGTGCAGCTGCTGGTGATGTTGTAAGCCTCAAGACATCTAGGTCCAAATCTCAGCAGATTAGCTCGAGTCAGGTCTAGCATGTGTAATCACTCTTAATGTCTTTCCTAAAGTTGAACCATTCTGATGAATGTTACTCGCTGCCTTTATTAAATTACGTATTCAATTATGTATTTATTAAAATGTTTTAAGAAGCTGTAATGTGAGTTGGATAATTAAACAGTCAGACATAGCAAAATAAAGCCCTTTAGAATATCAAGAACCCTCTGAACAGTGTCTAGAGAGCCCATTTCTGCCATTTAAGAAAAAAAAACTTGCTTTAGGAAATCATAAGTATGAGATAAATGGCAGATATCATGAAAAAAAAGTTTCAATTATGACATAAGTCCTAATCATGTGTTGAAAAGTTTACCAGTCAAAATTTTGACATGACATTTTGACATTAAAAGTTACATTTTTAAACGTCACAATTATGACTTTTTCTCATAATTTCAACTTTTCATCTCTTCAGCTCAGTTTTGAACTCGCCCAGCCGGTCTGAGATTGTCCATCTGGAGTCCATCTGACCTTGGGAACATATATAGCTTTCGTTCTTTCTCCTCCCACTGCCCAAACCATCACAAACGGCAGAGGCCCTGGTCGTATTTCTTTGTTCCTCAAGTTACCTCCTAACACAGCCCAGAGGTCCAATGATCTCAGAGATCTCAGAGGACCTCTCAGAATGCCTGTGTCCTGAGGTCATAAGATTTCGTCCTTGTTCAAGCTCTTATGCCTTACATACTACACACTTCTGTAATGTATCATTCTGGATTCACATTTGAGGAAGTGTATACAGTTTAGAAGATTGAACTCCTGCAGTGTCTCAGTTCAAGTGGGATATTGCTGAAGTACCCACTCGTACACACTCAAATCTGTTGTATACCACTCATGATGGTTTTGGTCAGTCACTCACCGGATCTCCGTTTGGCCCTGCTGACCCCTCACGTCCTTGTTCACCCCGGGGCCCAGGTTCACCCTGTCAGAGGGATAATCTCTAATATCATTCTTTCACTATATTATTTTCTTCTTGAGTGCATAAACACCGAAAAAATCATTTACTGAGAAGAACATGAACAATTAATAACCAATGAATTTGTTTGAAACGGACATTCTGTACATCTGTGCATATATTACATGTCAGATATGTTTGATTTATGAAATGTGTATTTGATTATCAAGGGAATAATTAGAACACTTATTAATGACAATACTATGTCAATGTCAAATCAAAAAGAAATGTACTTGTGAGCAATTCATTTGTGTTATAAAAAAAAAAAAAGTGTTACAACTTTGAATCTTTCAGTTGGAAATCCACACAAAAATATTGTGATTATTAATACAATTATTAATAAAAATAAGTTATAATCGTGTGAAATTTACATAGAAACATATCTTGTCATATTCATGTTTATCTCAGAATTTCAATTTCTTATGTAATAGTTATAACCTAGTATGTCATATTTGTGACTTTTCATAACATCATTTTTAATTTTGTCATAGTTATAATGTAGTATGTCATCGTTTTATTCCATAATTATAACTTTTTGTCACAATTACAACTTATGCCATCTATTGTGTCATATTTATGACTTTGTATCTAATAATATTGACTTTTTCAGTGTGTTCTAAAAAATGATTCCAAATTATGCCATAGTTATAACCTAGTTTCTCATCATTTTTGTCCTGTAATGTCATAATTACGGAGGAATTTATAGTCTAAAAAATGACATCGAAAGTAGAAATTTTGTCAATTTTATGACACAAAAAGTTTGATGTCATGATTTCAACTTTTAATTACATAATTATAACTTAGGGGGACATAATTATAACTTATATTTTCATTTTTTATATTGTAATTTTGAAGGAATTTACAGCCTAAATGAGTTTCAGACATTCATTCGACCCTACAGCCTAATATAATGTCACATAGTGTAATACTACACAGAGTGTAAGATGTTTCTGTCAAGGAGGGACGTTTTTATGCTTTTAAGTATTCAAATGCATCTATTGAACTGTATATGATGCTCAGGGCTGCAAAATTACTGTATTGGTTTGCGAATGTCATTTCAAATGCACTTTAAATTATTAGCAGAGTTTAACCATTGAGTTTGGAAGAGATGCATTGTGGGATATTTTCTAAATGTGACCAATACTTACAGAGTCGCCTCTGGGCCCTCTGTTCCCACGGGAACCTTGTTCACCTTTCTCACCAGCTGTGCCCTGACAGAAAAACAGAAAACACATCAGATCTCCCGCATATTTTGACCCTCACACATATAAAACCACATTTACAAACAGATTAAACACAACCATTCACACTAAGACAGAAGCCAATTTAAAGGCTTGATTACTCTCTCTCCTCTTGGGCCATCTGGTCCTGGTAGTCCCTAAAAAAAGAACAGGAGATTGAAGAAACTGTTAGATGACACTAAAAGCAGGTTGGTCACACATTACCACGCTGAAGGTTTAGAATCCAAGTCTGGTAAAAAGTAAAAAAACAGAGATAAAACACTTACATCATCTCCGCGCTCGCCTTTATCGCCATTGGCTCCACGAGGACCCCTGTCTCCCTGAAACAACAAACAACGAGTTTGCAGATGAGCCAATGTCCATTGAATCTAGTTATACTGTAAAAATCCCATAAACAACAGCCAAACAACAGCATTAGTGAATCATAACTAACCTACGTCAAAGGCTATGTTGCATTTACCAGTCATAATGTAAAACTGTGTTTAATACAAGATCAAGATCTTCCTCCGTACCTTCGGCCCTGAAGACCCATAGTTTCCAGGTCTTCCTGGTTCACCGTCTTTGCCAGGATCTCCCTGAAAGCAACAATCAAACCCAGAAGATATGTTTCTAAGCTTAAAGATGTTTTACTGCTGGAAATGACTTACAAAAAGCTAATATCACACATTGATCTTTTGTCAAATAAATCAAATAAATGCAGCCTTGGTGAGCATCTAAATGTTTTATTTCTTACTCTTGTTCCTTTGCGTCCATATTGGCCAGGGTCTCCTTTAGGACCGGATTCTCCTTGCAAGCCCTACCAAATCAAATAAAACAGTTTATTTATGAATAATGGAGAAGAACATGCATCCAAATATCCTACTTCTCTTTTAGCATATGCTTTACAACAGAATGTAAACAGAGTACAAACTCTGTGCTGAGTTCTTGGATGTCAAATTTGGTAAATGTTTGGCTTCTCAAGAGGCAAACATCCCACGTCCCGGCCTCCAGATGCAGGCTGAGTGGAAACAGACGCTTGTGAAACTGACTGACACACTGCATAGCCTATGAACATTGCTCAAAGGGTCGGGAGCATCTACAGTCCTATTGAGGTGATACTTTAAAGAGAAAGAGATCCAACTCAGCCAACTCGATTCTGATATCTAAACGTGTGGATCTATAGCTTCATCTATAAATCTCTAATGCATCTGTATCAAAGTAATCTGATGTAAACATGCACTCAGCTGGTAGACAGTCATGGGAGTCCATGAATATACAAAACACCTGTAAACACTTACAGTAATGAAGTACTCAAGTGTAAAACCTTCTTCCTAAAAGTATGTTTATGCACAAAAGGGAGATTTTGCAAACAATTAGTTTGGATATTTTTGCACAAAGTTCACCTTATGAATCCCACTTAGCAGATTTATAAACATACAAGCACATGTGAAATTCCTTTGCCAAAATAACCATATATGGAGTTTACAATGTGATTTATTATGCATGACTTCATCTGCATATAATCTCATTGTGCATGCTGCCATCCACATATGTGATACTAATACATTTAATGGTACAAGAAACTAGAACTATAGGAAAGAATAAAGGTTGTAACTGTTGCTTTGCTAAAAATATTTTCTTTTTTACAATGTAGTTTTTTTCCTTTGTTAGAAATACCTAAATACCTTGTAAACAAGATCATTTTAAATGCAAGAAATATTAAGACGTGTTTTCTGAATTTTGAACATGGAGAATATGAGCATGCAGAATCTAGGATCAGATCGACACAAATATTAGTTTCACACCTTTGAAAAATTGCTATTAACATGTTTTTAAACTATAAACCTAATGTAACCTATGCAGTTTAGTTTTTCTGGTATTTTTTACATCTGATATTTTAACTCAAAATAAAATAATACAATACAATTTTCAGAAACTCAGAATGTGATTTTTGCAATATAATATAGTATAATAAAATAAAAAAGTGCAGATGATGCATACCCCCCAAAAATTACATATTTTTTTTACAGTTGTACTTACATTTGGCCCCGGTGACCCTTTGCAGCCTGGAAGGCCAGGAAATCCCGCCTCGCCCTATGAAATATAATACAAACACACAAAACATAAACACTTTTCTGTATGGTGGGAATCAAACACCCTGAACTGCATTAAATTAGCTCGAGGGTGACATCATGCAAAGAAAGAGTGAAGAAATAGAGTACTAAAGAAAGCATTAGAAAACAAGATTGCATGCAAAGGAGACTGAAAATAAACGAGATGCATGGTGTAAATCACACTATGATACAGTTTTACTGTGAGCTCAGATGTTTCATGTGCAGATGGGGGAGGGAAGTCAAGGGACAGTGATTTGTTGAGTGGAAATGCTTTGGAAAGAGTTACGGTACGAGCAAAATGACCCGAGGATGAAGACGAAGTCAAGTCAAGGGTCAGAGACACAAGACTAGGAATGCTTTCCCAAAGCACAGTCACACTTAAGAAAAGACACAAACCAGAAATGGAACCAGTGTCAGATAGACAAGAGAGATAACCATGCAATGTTTCTTTGGTATTGTTCACATACTGTTAACCTGAAATCTGACAGAGGATGCCAGAGAAAGCAGTGCAGGAAGATGAGAGAAATAACATCAAATTTAACAGCAGCGTATTATTATTCAATATCAAATTCATTTATTCACCCTCATGTCATTTGAAACCTGTTTATCTTTTATGCTTTCGTGGAACACAAAAGGAGATATTATGCAGAACATGCACACTGCTCTTTTCTGCTCAATGAAAGTAAAGGGATGCGGTACTGACCAAAAATGAATAAATCAAAGACGAACCATACAATTTGTGCATGTTCCAAATCTTTGTATTAAGGACATACCAAAAAGTAAAGCAATAATTTTCAGTCTTGTCTCTTTAAAACATAGTCATATTAGCCATTTTATTCATACATTTATGATGTTTTAGTCATTCTTAGACTGCCCTTGACTCCATATACTCTTAATATATGGAAAATTGCAGCGAACATTAGGCAATATTAATATTTTTTGTTCCACGGAAGAAGAAAAACTACACAGGTTTGTTAAATTATGACAGAATCTTAATTTTTAGGTGCACTGTCCCTTTAAAATGATATCTTTGTATTATATAAGAAGAGGAAAGAAGCACTTACCTTTCGTCCATCAACGCCATCAAGACCATGTTGACCTTTGTCTCCCTAAAATTAGGATTGAGATTCAATTCAGTACGAGAAACAATGGGTAAGACTCAACAACTGAAGAGACCGCTAATAAACAAGCTCACCTTAAAGCCTCTATGACCTCTCTCTCCCTGCAGATAAAACACAAGTATTTGTGATATTTGGCAGTTCCAGAATGAATTATGAGATAAACGAATCGACTGCAGACACTTGGAATGTGCTTTTGATATAAATGTCCGTGGAATCTGCCAGGAAGCTCTGTTTCTTTTACCTTATCACCTCTTATTCCTTGGTCTCCCTGGAAGGAAAGGAAACAAGTATAGATTATCGTTTCAGCAAGAGTCCACAAATCAACTGTAATATAAACAGAATGTAAATATTTGTGAGCGAGAGCGGAAGACAGACCTTCATTCCTTGGTAACCGACAGGACCGGGATCACCAAGATTTCCCTAATAGGAAAAGTAAAGAAACATCAGAGAGAAAGCCAAAAAGAGTTTTGCTGGATGTGTTTGTGATATAACTCACTAATGCAAAGACATTTGTTAATATGGCTGCCCCTAAACCCCATTTAAGATCACCCCGAACGCCTTAAGTGAGGATAAACAAGGCAAATTAAGCTCATCAAGATAACATCTTCAAGAAAAACATTCCTACGGGGCTTTATGGAGTCAACTGTATGCTGTAATTATTATGTCCAAGCAATCAGCATTTGCTGTAAAATAACAGAATAGCTGGTGCAGTCACCACACGCTCTTTAATAGCATAGCTGGATGTTTTGGGTGCGTGTGCATCTTTTATGACACTTATAAGGGCCAAATCTCTGAAAACATCCATACAAATGCACATGTGGCAGACAGGAAGTCCACCAGCAAATTCAGAGGAAAAAACAAATTGTCAGATCGTTGAAACTGTAACAGCTGCAGAAGATGAAAGACCTCGGGTCTGTCGAGGGTTTTGCTTTGATTGGATTATCAACAAAGAAATCCAGGGACACATGGAGCATTCATTCGACACAATGATCTCATAGCCATGTGAAAAGTATTAATCAGCACAATAACAGGCTCATTCAATTGACTTTTCATCTGACCGCTGTATATTTTGACTTTATTCTGAAGGTGTGTTCTTTGTTAATTTTTCACCGGCAAAATTCATTCATTTAAATAACGTATTTATCAAATCTACACAATCAGGAATTTTGTGTGAGGGTTTCCTTGTGCAGATTTCGCAACAGGTTCAAGTTGACGTTGAGCAAGAGAAAACGTATTTGCTAATGCTAATGTTACCGCACATTTAGATTAAGCTGAAAAATGATTAGGATTAGAGAAAAGCCCAGCCACACCAACAATAAAAACTATAGATATCTATTAGGATAACTGTTTTAGCGTCCACACCAACGCATGATATTGTTCTGTTTATAATAAGCCCACACTGCAGTTTTGAAAGTCAGGTGGATTCTGATTGGTTGTCAATGTTTATATCATTCATCAGCTGGAAAGAAAAATATTAAGAAAGTGATCCAATGATATTGTTTCTCTGTGCTGATATGAGCCTGGACCACAAAACTAGACTTAAGTGTACATTTTTCAATTGAGATTTATACATCATCCGAATAAATAAGCTTTCCATTTAGGTATGGTTTGTTAGGATAGGACAATATTTGACCGAGATACTTTTTATAACTATTTGAAAATCTGGAATCTGAGGATGCAGAAAAATTAAATATTGAGAAAATCGCCTTTAAAGTTGTCCAAATGAAGAATGCATATTACTAATCAAAAAAGTTTTTTAATCAAAACGTTTTTATATATTTATGGTAAGAAATTTAAATTAAAATCTTTATGGAACATGGTCTTTATTCTAATGATTTTTGACATAAAATCTATAAATTATAAAAGGAAAATCTATAATTTTGACCCATTCAATGTATTGTTGTCTATTGCTATAAATATACCCCAGCGACTTAAGACTGGTTTTGTGGTCCAGCGTCACATTTGGTTATAGTTGTGGTGTGAACATCCCCATTCTTATAGAATCATAGAATGATTTTTAAAACATTGTCTTTATAGTTATAATCCTTTGTTTGAATGGGCTTTTAGACACGACTTCTGACACCTCACTTTTATTAATTCTGTAAACATTAACCAGATTCTTGTAGTTCTATTCTAAAAAATGATTCTATTCTAGAGCTGTCAAACAATTAATCACGATTAATCACAACCAAAATAAGTTTTTGTTTACATAATACATGTGTATTCTGTCTATATTTATTATGCATATAATAGGTGTGTATTTATATATACATTAAAATATACACAGTATACACATATAAATCCGTTTTTTTTGGATGCGATTAATCGTGATTAATCGCTTGACATCACTAAAATGTGTCATCTTATCATCTGCCAGTTGAAAATTTTAAGTCGAAAAGTTCTATGCCAAAGTTCAATAGTTAAGATTAAGAGTTTTTCAAATCCCTATATCTAAATATGGGCAATAATAATATTAATGCTTGCTTAAACATCAAAGTTCAGCATTTCAATTGATCTTGAGTGTTTTCTGGATCAAAAACAGAATGGAGGAGGTCAGAAATGTCAGATGTACTCCTACAAACACCCACTATCACTTCTGAACAGGATTATATCTATAAGCAGATAGCAGATGCTTACCGGAGCACCAACTTCTCCTTTCTCTCCTGGCATGCCTGGTCTTCCATCCTCTCCCTGCAGGAAAGGGAAAGGTTAGGCCACAGTCGTCTGTGCATGCTGAGCGTGAATTATACATGAACATGTGTAACATTTCACAGGTGGTTTCTATGCGTATGGATGAAGAGGCAACATAAAGACATACAAATATATTTTTTAATACTCACTCTTTGTCCTAGATCACCAGGGAGTCCAGGAGGGCCTCTAGGAGCCTTAAAAATATTGCACGAAACAGTTAAAAACCAAAAACATCCATACAAGATCTGTTTGCACGGGTTAAGCAAGTATTGTTACTTACGTTGCAGTCAAAGGAGCAGCACTAAAGGAAAGATTGAGGAGACAACATTAATATCCTAATGTACAAAATAAAATATGATGCATAAAATTTACAAAAGCTATGGAAAAGTCACATACCACATCCTTGGTTTCGTTTGTCTAGAATGAAAAGCAAAACAAGGGGAGAGGACAACTTTAGACAAAATCTACACATGCAATTGAGATGAGCTTGAGGTTGAAAAAAGTGTTTAGTGAAATGTGAATTAATAAATAAATGCTATATTGACCCTATAAACTAGAATCGATTTATCAATATACACTACCACTCAAAAAAATGGGATTGGCACAGTTTTTAATATTTTTAAAAGAAGTCTCATTCAGCACATTTATTGATCAAAAATACATTAAGAATACAAGTGAAATATTATTATGATTTAAAATAACTGTTTTATCTTTTAATATGTAATTTATTCGTGTGATGCTTCAGAAATTATTCTATTATGCTAATTTGCTGCAAAAAAAAAAACATTTTTATATTATAAATATTGAAAATATTTGTGCTGCTTAAAACCAGCATTTTTAGGATTCTTTGATGAATAGAAAATTCAAAACAACAGCAATAAATTGAAAGATAAATATTTAGTAAAATTATAAATGTTTATACCAATTTTGACCAATTTAATGAAGCCAAAATAAAAGTATTAATTTCTTTCAATGAAATAATAATAATTACCCAACCCAAATGTTGAACAATAGTGTATACGGTTCTTTTCTCAAATAAACAAGTTCCCAATCCTTTATCTTCAGCCAAATCAATTCTGTTTGGGTCAGTCTGACCCATAAATCCACAGGAAAAGCACGTAAACATGATTGTGTTACGATACTCACGATTATGTTGATGATGGTGTTTATAGTGCTCATTTGTGAGGAGCGGGTCTTGTCTGCAGCGGTGAAGTTCTGTCTGTAGTTCGCATCTGTGGCAATGACAGAGAGTCTGGCGTCCTGAGAAAAGACATCATAGTTTGTCCAAATACATTTCTTATAAAAAGCATCACATTTCGTGTTTTCTTGTGTGACCAGACTTTTGACCATCGACATGCCTACTCCACACGGCTGCTTATAATGGTCGCCTACTTACACAGGAAAAGGATGTCTGAGTTTTTATATTGTTTATTTGCTATGTGTTTCAAATCAAGAAAAGTCCCACAGTGTCTAACTAAAAACCATTGTATGCTTCAATCTTATACACGTCAGAAAATGTGCACTTGAAAAACTTGATCTGTACAGTACCTCCTGGTCAGGTGAGACGGCCACAGCGAACACTTTGATGGCATGTTGTCGTGCCTCATTGGCAGCCTCTTGGATCCCACCACATGGCTCCTTGTAGCCGGTCACAGGGTGGCCATCAGTGACCACCACTATGTACTTATTCTCATGATAATGGGAGCCCCTGCAGACCGATGCATGTCACTGTTCTCACACATGGCTTTCCGTAAAAATCACATTTTGAAATGCCGTTTTAAGTAATAGCAAATTTCACATACGTTCGGAGCAGCTCAGAGATACCCTCCTTGATGGCACAGTCAGTGTACGTTCCTTTGCCAATGTAATTGATTTTGTCTATGGCCAACTTCAGGTCGCCACGCCTTGTGTTCAGGTCAACTAGTTCCATCACTAGCTCGGTGTCGTCGCTGTAATGCAGCGCTCCAGAGTTCCACGTCACACTGCGATCACATGGTTGTGGTCTGGCAACAACACAACAGATATTATCAGATTGGTCCAAATCTCACTATTAACTAGTTGCTTGTTAGCATGCATATTACTAGCATATTGACTATTTATTAGTACCTAATATTAATGCCTTATTCTGCATGACCATATTCTAGATTAATAAGCAGCAATTTAGGAGTTTAATGAGGGAAATTATTATTTAATAGTGTATACGCGTTCCCTAATCTAAAGTGTTAAGAAAGCAAAGAAATGCAAAAAAGTAAAAATGTATGTAAACTAATTTTTAAAGGTTAAAACATTGACCAAATACTGACCAAAATTGTTATCAATAAGTGAAATAAAACTAAAACTATTAAAACATTTTGTTTACTGAATAAAGCTTAAATAAAATATAGCTATAACATGAAAAACTAAAAATGTAGGCTTGGTAACTAACGTATTAAGGTTAAGTTGAAGCAGTAAAATAGCTAACTGAAAATAAATTAAAACAAAACAAAAGATGACATTTAGTTTTTACCAAAAACAGAAATAACTGAAAATAATAATAGTAATAGTGATAATGACAAATGCACATGACACAACTACTAAAAATTCTAATTAAAACTGAAAATATATATAAAAAAAGCTATTTTAAAACATTAATAAAACTACAATAGCATGTACAAATGCTAAATAACACCTGTTGCCAGTATGCAGCATCACGCAATAAAAACAAGTCAAAAATATAGTTTGGCCTGGTCATGTGATCTCAACATGGCAGCCACCAAAGCGAGGCTCCGTATTATGAATCTGCATTTTCTACGCTATACTTTGTTAACCTTTTAAAGCATATGCTAGATATGATATAAATCGATAAATGCTCAATTTCTTGGTCAGAATATTTCAAATACATCAATCAGAATATGTAATTGAATGATAGCATACAGGTTCTTTAGCTGATCAATGAACAGATTTGTGAAGCTCTTGAGCTGCGTGATGTAAAACTCAGGAGGTTTGGCTCTGAGGGCCACACTTTCAGACGTGTCCAGCACAAAGAACAAGTCCACAGGACACTCTGCAGGAGGACAGAAGGAGAATCACAAAATGATCCAGTCTATCAGAAAAACACAGCATGAAATGCTTGTGTAAACAGTAGCAATGCATTCTCATGTTCATAATGTTATATAATTGTTACCTTTCAGTTGTATTTACTTACTTTTATCTATCACTTCCTAGTCATGATAATTATGGTTCGTTAATGAGCTCCCCCTATTGGTTAAAGTTGTTACTCCATTATCAATCTGAGAAATTAGCATCACCTGAAGTAAACCCTGCAGTCATGTGACATTATGGATCATTTGAATACAGTATTAAAGTGTCTGAGATACCATATAGAGGATTTACAGATGTACCAAGATGTAAATTATAAAATAAACTGCCCAACAATTTTTACCTAACTAAATTAACTTCAAAATCCATTTGTGGGACAGTCAGATAAGATTTACTCAATTACAATAATGATATATATATATATATATATATATATATATTTGTTTTACAAACTTAAGCACAGATAATATAGGAATAATCCATAAATGTGGCCTAAACCAAGGCCTTTCTTGCAAAGAGGCACAAGGGTTCTTCATGAACATAAGTTGGATCTCAAAAATGAACTCACTACCTTGATTTAATTTGCTTTGAAGCATTATTTTGCTCAGTGTTTGTGCATCAAACATAATAATATCCTGCATATACTTTGAAACAAGCAGCATCACATCATCGAAGGTATCTCCTGATGGATGGATGGATGGGTGGATATGTCTTTTTCCATTAATTCTATTCATTGTTTGAGTTGCTATACCATTGTAACTCATTAAACTATTGCACTATGCTATATCGTGTTTTACTGTACTACCACTAGTTTAGACTAGCCTTTACCTTTCTATGATTCCACTCACAACACAATGTCATTTACTTTAATTCCAAACACATCTATATAACTTATCATAACGTTTTTCTATGATTATTATAACAAAAGAGCGTACGTTAAATGCATTGAAAACCCTTATAATGCAGAATGTGTCCATCGTTTATTTGCAGCTGCATTTAACATCAGTCTAATGTAACTTATGACCGACTTTTACGCACAGCGACAGCATTAATACCACACATACAAAACACATTTATCCTGTACAAATAAGACAATCAATGCAACACGGACGGGGGAAAAAAGTATTTATAATTACCTTTGAAGGAGACTCTTCGGACATCCTGAGCGATGATCCCTCCCCAAAGTGCGCACAGAGTGGTCAATATATATCCATTAAGCGCCATAGATCCTGATGTTTCTGCACGTTAACCGTGCAAACTGAGGTTGAGGGACACAGAACAGAAGGAGTGATATGATTGCAGATGAAAAATACAAACAGGCTCGGGTAAGATGAAGTGGCGGACAGTGGCACGATGGCGCGTCCGCTGAGAGCGCACAGCAGAATGAAACGCCTTACAGCAGGAGGAGGAGGAGGAGGAGTTCGGTTCACTACTTCAGGGCTTCATCATCCTGCTGCACATCGATATTAGGCCCTGAAACACTTCAACATACGAGGTATATTCAAAATCAATACGTACTTGATTATGGCCTATAATGCGCCAAATGCACCTTAAATCTGTTGTTTGAAAACGCTTTGCTGCATAATGATCATTTGGAAATAGCCTAACCAAAAATCGTATTTTTCTTTTTTTTACAGAATATGTATTATACATTATATATAAATATCGCTACTATTATAAAATCATAAATCACTTTGCGATAAAAAAAAATTCAAGAAGATTTATTAGTTTTTTTCATCAATGGGTCTATAATACCAAGTTACCAGTTGTGTCCAAGCAACTAACTGTAGATTATTTATTGATTTATTTTTTGCATAAAGTTTGGTTACCTTGGAAACTTAATGGGTAACATTCTGGTGTGTGTGAACGTGCACGCGACATGAAGCAGAATGATGCTCTGTGTGAGAGAATGAGCCCTCTTAATGAAGTCATGCAGAAAGAGCCGTGCTGTCAGTGATGTAGTCTGTGATGAAATGTGTGTATGAGAGGTTATAACAGTGCTCTCAGAGATACACAATTATCAAGAGCTGAGAGGTGAAGAGTTTGAAGGAGAGAGAGAGAATAACGAATACGCGAGACATGTCTTTCCTCTTCCAGAGGGGGGTAAAGGTCTTTCCACATCTGCAGCTCGTCTTGATGATGAGACGACAGAGAGAAAGAGAATTAAGAGGAACATATGAACGGGAAATAATAGCGCCACTCCCTTCTTAACGCTTGGTTTGAAAGAGAAACAGCGCCACCCATGTGCGGATTTAAATACGTCTCACTGTCTCAATTATTTTAGAAGAGAACACGAGGACATGCTTTGCTCAATTTTGGCTATCTTTGATCTTGATTTTTATGATTATGATGTTTTTCATACTTCTCTATAACCGAATATCTCCTTCCGCACTGATTCCTTCCACAAACGTTGTGTGGCTCATAGTATAGCCTGTATTTTATATATAAAACCTTTTTATTTGTGTGTCAAAAAATATTTCACAGTAATGTTTTTAACAAAAGTTTAATCAAATAAATGGCTTGAGGAAAAAATTATAATAATTATGGACCCCATAGTATTGAATGGTAGTATATTTATACGTAGCCTATATGTATATAATATATGAACATTTAAAAGTAAACATAATTGATAAGTGGATACTTGTATGAATATACATAGAGATACATATCTATGTGAATCGTGTTACCCATTCTGAATGCATAATTATATCCCAAAATATATTAAAATAAATACAAATAAAAATGTAATTCAACTTTAGATGGCAATATACATACACATTTTTACATAATAATAAAAAAATCATTTACAATCACTATTTCAAATTAGAAAGGACAAGAAGTCATAGAATGACTGGCCTATAATTTTATCTGGCTATTACACATGTATTACTTAAGAAATTAAAAATACTAATACTGTGTACACTAATCTGGATTTCGGGTGGGATGGGTTCGTTTACAGGCCTTGTGCTTCTGGATTGAGATCTATAACATGAAGCGGATGTAAATCAACACCAAATGATGCCATCGATTGAGATAAATGATTATCTATACCTTTATGTTCATATATTTTACTATAACGATGACAGGATCACAGTGGAACAGTATTTTACTCAGGATGTGAATATCAGGAGTTAATGATCGATGCTTTGTGTCTGGTTTAATGTCTTCCATTAGCACTGCAGTAAATTCAAGATGACACTCTGGAACATTATAATTACAACATTGTGAGTGAAGAACGACATCATCGTTCATTTGCATAACGACAGACTCGAATGTGAGAGGATGGGAAAACATCTAACCGCTTTGAGAGAGTCCAAGCAAGAGCACCTTCATTTTAAAACCGGGAAAGAGTGACTGTAAAGTCAGTAAAGTGAAGACACTACATTATTATGCTTCAGAGAGGGGGGTGAAAGTGTGAAATGGGATGTTTACAGTATGCTTTGGATCAAAACAGTTGCCTGGTGGCAACTGAAGGGAAATCGGTGTGTTTTCCCCCCGAAAGAAAGGATTCATTTCTCCTTGAAAATACTGTTCACAGGAGTCCAATGTTTGGCCAGAGCTCAGCAAGCTTTTTCCACTGATCTCATTCTCTTAACTTTTTTCTTCCATGAAAGAAAGAAAGAGAAAAAAATCATTTTGTACCCTAAGACTGGGAGGGAAAAGGGGGTAAAACCATCTGGTAATAATCAGGATTTAATAGTGGAGGCTCACTTTAAATCTGCGAAGAATCTGACAGCTGCGCTGGTTCATTCGGCCTTCATCGAGCTGAATGATTTCAGGATTCTTCACTGTTGTGCCCATACTGTAAGATTGTAAGAACTGCAGTCATGGGCAGTCGTGGCCTAATGGTTAGAGTCGGACTTGTAACCCGAAGGTCACAGGTTCGAGTCTCAGGCTAGGCAGGATTTGTCGATGGGGGGAGTGAATAAACAGCGCACTCTCCACGACTGAGGTGCACTGAACCCAAACTGCTCCCCGGGCGCCACAGCATTGGCTGCCCACTGCTCCGGGTGTGTGTTCACTGCTGTGTGTGTGTGTGTGTGTGTGTGTGCACTTGGATAGGTCAAATGCAGAGCACAAATTCAGAGTATGGGTCGCCACATGTCACTTCACTTCACCAAAAGACAGATGTGAGAACATACTAGCAGAAAGATTAAAGTTAAAAGCAGACTGACAGGTCAAAGTGCACAGCCTTTAAAATGAATGTTATCTCGACATGTTAAAAGTGTGGGGGGAGGGCTTGACCTCTGGTCATCTAGGGAGCCTCAAGGGTTTAGATTACAATCACAAAACAGCAGGTAACATAAATGCCCCAAACTCTGAGTGCTATTCAGGTTATTTATTCTTCAACACTTTGGGGTCTTTAAATTTTTTTTATAGAAAACCAAGGCTGCATTTATTTTCTCATTAATGCAGTACAATTAGCAATGTGAATCTTTTGGTAAGCATTAAAGTCTGGTGAATGTCAAAAATCATTTTTATTGTAATTTATGTTATGTGTATGACTTTTTTCCAGCTCTATAGCCCTTGTGAGATGTACTCTGGAATTCTGGGAGCGTTGTCTATAGCAAGGGAGAGACAGAGGAAAGCATTGATCTGCAAAAGACAATAATCCATGTGTTTTGATCTTCTTGTGAATAATTCATCAGTCATAGATTTAGTTTGAGCATTGGGAAAAATCCCAACTTTTCGCCAAATGATTACCCTGGCCTTCCTTTCTGGATCACTACTCCTACCTGGATCTAAATAGGAAAGCCGGTGAGATTTTCATGGGATGAGATCATAAGCTCTTGAGAATTGCTCCAAGCACATTTGAATACAGATGCCAACTTTACTAGAATTATGAAAACTATTATAGCATGTGCATGAAACTGAACAATGGGGGAGTTACGTTGTGCAATATAATCTAAAGCAATCCATGTGGATAAGTTATTTATATTGCACAAGAATAATTCTACCCCATTTCCTCTATTCATTTAAGATGGTGAACAGATGTTGTCACAGACGTTAGATCACTACACATGTTGTCGGAACATGGAGAGTTTAATTCAGGTGATATGCGGCCATGTTAATGAGAAAACAAACAAATGCACATTAGTGTCATCTCCTGTTTTATGCTTCAGCAAAAAACCTTTCTCAGTTTTTCCAAATCATGTGACAGATCGAGGCAGGCACATTATTCTTAAATAATGTCTGGAGAACACATTATTACAAAAACACCTGTTAGGAGAGGAGAAGCAAAGGCTACAGCCATTACAGAGAGAACATGTTTCGAATAAACTCTCTTACTGTACATATTCAATGCTAAATTCCATTTGAACTCAATCAGAATTCACTTATACAGTGGCATCATGGCCTTTTATTTCTTTTGTGTCCTGTATGAGTTTTAGTGGGGTGGTGGAGAATAAACTGTAAGCGTTGTTATTTAGGTAGGCCTATATATTCTTATAAGAGAAGATAAAACATAAGACGGTGTATGGGATCTTGGATACCAGCTGGTTTTCGGTGCCCAATCTGTGAGTGTTCACTCAGTATAGTAAGGTATGATGCTTTCACAAGTGTGTCATGGAAAAATGAACAGTGCTTTGCTGAAGCCCTTAATTTAATCCCTTCCTGGGGTTGTAATGAGACCGAAAGAGAGAGAATGAGAGTAAAACACGGAAGAAAACAGCATTCTGAGTCTAATCACTCTACAAATACCTCTCAGAGGATCAATTTAGGCCAGTCATCAAGGTCGATCTCACTTGAAGAGCTGCAGCTAATTAAACCCAGACCGAGCCGCACTCAAACGACTGTGAGCGATGTGACACTTCCATTAATCTTAAAGTGTAGTCTGCCAACCAGATGGAGAAAGCTGAAGTCACTTTGCTCTCTCTCCCGAACTCTGGGACGATCCTTACCAAAAATCTCAATCCGCATTGACAATAAAAACAGCATGTTCCGTTTGAGACTTCCACAGATACAATTTGTGCAGAATCACTTCTCCGGAAGAAGACAGACTACAAACATGTAGACTACCACCATAATAGCACACTAATGAAAACACCACGAACGGACTTCCACTGAAACCTTTATATTTCACGAGAAACATTTTGACAGTGAAATGATGAATCACATTGGCAATAACAATGAGGTTTTTCTGAACATGTTACTTTGTCTGTATGTTTTTGTTTCCCTGCCTCAGCGGTGCAGCTCTGTGTTGATTGGAGATACAGTAACTGCCGGAAATGCTTGTGTATGTATGGGGGCAATCACTAAGGGGACTAATTGGATCGCTCAAAGGAGACAGATTTCCTGACTTGGTGTCCAGCCCAGTGAAAGTATGTCCTTGCTCCAGCCCAGCAGTGCTCTTTACTGGCATATTCGTCTGTCTCTAACATCCTTCAAAGAACGTTTTACATTGTAGCCTGCTAATTATAGTCAGTCAAGCACTTAGCATGATTTCAAAGGTTGTTTTCTTTCTCCAAGAATTAAGATGAAAGGAGAAGATTTGTTTTTCTTGTCACATGACGCTTCCTTTGCCAGAAAAACCTTTATTTACTGTTGGACACATTCTGCCCTCTAGTGGACAAGTATAGCTCTATCCATCTGTCTGTCTGTCTGTCTGTCCTTTTCTGAGATTTTAAGCAAACATTCCAATAATTTAATGTCACATTTTCATGTTTACTTTAAAAACATATATTTTTTTTAACCATTTGAAAGATTTTATCATAATTGTTTTACATAACCTAGCTATTGCTATTAGATAAAAATGAATAAAGGTAGAATTTAGATCACGGTTATAAGTGACCAATATTATCACAGTATTATTCAAATGTACTGGACATTTTCAATAAGTTCTCACACACACACACACACACACACATACACACACTGAAATTATATTGAAATCCAACAGATTTGAAACAAATACAAATATTGGTTGGGCAACTTGCATCATAACATGTTGTTTTCTAACATGTACATGTTCAAATAAATGTTGACAAAAAAAATAACACACACACACGTAGAGAGAGAGTGTGTAATCAAAAAGACTTACACAAAACTTACAAAACCTACACAGTATAAAAAAATATATTTGAAAAAGATCACTAATCAAAATGAGACAACACTTACAGATACCTACAAGTTATTGATATTAATTTGGCACCTGTTGCTAATTTCCTTAATTATCTGACAAACACTATTTAACTGCCAGCTTAACTTTGCAGGTTTCACTTTGCAAGATGGTGAGCCGTTCTAAAGTGACTGAACCCCTCTAACAGCAGGTTGTCCAGATGAAGGCCAATAGCAGCCATTTCAAGAGAAGTTGGTCAATCCATATCTGTGAATTCTAGAATACTGGATCTTTACAATGTCACTAACTCATTCAAGTCCTCCAAAAATCTGATCGTCCATGGAAAACAAATGCTCGAGAGGACAGTATAATGCGGAGAATCGCAATCGGTTCAACACTGCAGCTGGAATTGCTTGCCAGTTCAGCACTGAACATGTTAAGGGTCTGTCTAGCCATACAGTATCTCGACATTTAAGAGAATTTGGATTGAAAACCCACTCTGCAGTGACAAACCTCTAATCAGCAGAAAGAATCAAAAAGTTGGGTGCTAATACAGCTACATGGCAACATGTGATTACTTCCATGCAAGACAATGTGCATGTCACATTAAAAAATAGGTAAAGCAATTAATTAAACCTGAAAACATTGAAATAAAAAATAGTGAGAAAGAATCCTGATCTAAACCCAATTAAAAATCACTGGAAAATCCTTGGTGACAAAGTTACGGCAAAGAAACCCATGAACTGTGGAAGAGATTAGAAGAAGTGTGGAACAAGATCACACCATTCCACCACCGGCTGGAAAAGTCGTTTTTAAATAAAATACATATACAATAAAGAAATGATTTACGTCACTGTGCTTATATATTTGTATCTCTGAGTGCAAACTTTAGCTCTTACTCTTTGCTCTTTCTGTCAGACTCAATGACTGTGCACTTCTGTTATTTTCTTCAGGAGATTCATGACCTCTGTACATCTGATTGTGGACAGTGCAGTTAATATTTAAACAGAACTCACATGTTGTTTCCTATTTATTACACACATCACTGTACATTGATACTGACCACACACAAGCTTTATGAGAAGAGACGAAGTGTATTACAGGTCAAGGTGAAAGTTTGTGAATCAACCCTAAAGACAACATGTACAAAAAACAGAGTCAACCAATTATGCTTCATCATTTATAAACCGTTGAGTAGAAATATAAATCTGGATATTACATTGGTTTTTAGAAAATAATTCATAACATTCATAATCATACAAATGCAATATGGAGAGAGAGAGAGAGAGAGAGAGAGAGAGAGAGAGAGAGAGAGAGAGAGAGAGAGAGAGAGAGAGAGAGAGAGAGAGAGAGAGAGAGAGAGAGAGAGAGAGAGAGAGAGAGAGAGAGAGAATGAGGTGGATATCAGCTTTCCAACCTATTTTATTTAATGGGAATTTTTATAACACTTGTTTGATTAAAAAAGCTATTAGTAAATATTGATATTTACTTGAAGATACATAGATTATGTATGAGCATTGTTCAGTATTACTAATATAGATGTTAACAAATAAATTATTTTAAAGTGTTTACAAAAATGCTTAGAGTACAATAAGATACTAGCACAATGACACAATATTGACCAGCTTCTATTGGTAAATATATGTTTGACCGCTGTCACTCAGATGATCGATTCTAGTGTTTTCATTTTGAATGATTGGTTACTTTGCCTTTTTTCTAATGATGAAATACTTTGTCTATTGACTTGTATTCTTGTCAAAATACTTCTTGTCTATTTTCACTGAACTGGAGAAGTTCATTTGTTTATTTAAAAGAAAAGGCAAAGTGACCCTTCATTTAAAACGAAAAGATCATCTGAGAGTGACTGCGGTCAAACAAATATTTACCAACAAAAGCCAGTGAACTTGGATGGAGAAAATTCTGGAAAGAATTTAGTAATTATTTCACAAGTAGCATTAAGTGAAAAATATAGCTTTGTTTATTAATGTGGTGCACAGTATCTTCACCTTAAACATAAAATAAGCATTTTAACTGTATAGTAAAAATTACATTTGTGACCCTGGACCACAAAACCAGTCAGATCGGTAATTATTTGTTTTAAATTGAGATTTATACATAATCTGCAAGCTTAAATAAGATTTCCATTGATGTATTGTTTGTTGGGATATAGGACAGAAATTGGCTGAGATACAACTATTTGAAAATCAGGAATCTGAAAGAAAATCGAAATATTGAAAAAAAAATCACCTTTAAAGTTGTCCAAATGAAATACAGGTACATCTCAACAAATTAGAATACCATGAAGAAGGTCAATATTTTTTGTCACTCATTTCAGAAAGTGAAACCCAGATGCATTACACAGAGTGAAATATTTCAAGCCTTTATTTCTTGAAATTGTATTGATTATGGCTTACAGATAATAAAAAACCCAAATTTCAGTGTCTCAGAACATTAGAATATTACATAAGATCAATAAAAAAGGATATTTTAGACAGAAATGTCAGGCTTCTGAAAAGTATGTTCATTTCTATGCACTCAATACTTGGTTGGGCCTCCTTTTGCATGAATTACTGCATCAATGCTGTGTGGCATGAAGACAATCAGCCTGTGGCACTGCTCAGGTGTAATAAAGCCCAGTTTGCTTTGATAGCAGCCTTCAGGTCATCTGTATTGTTGGGTCTGGTGTCTCTCATCATATATTCTCTACGGGGTTCAGGTCAGGTAAGTTTGCTGGCCAATCAAGCACAGTAACACCATGGTCATTGAACCAACTTTTGGTACCTTTGGCAGTGTGTGCAGGTGTCAAGTCCTGTTGGAAAATGAAATCAGCATCTCCATAAAGCTTGTCAGCAGAAAGAAGCATGAAATGCTCTATAATTTCCTGGTAGATGCTGCATTGACTGTGGACTTCAGAAAACATAGCAGATGATATGGCAGCCCAAATCATCACTGACTGTGGAAACTTCACACTGGACTTCAAGCAACATGGATTCTGTGCCTCTCCACTCTTCCTCCAGATTCTGGGACCTTGATTTCCAAATTAAATGCAAAATTTGCTTTAATCTGAAAAGAGGACTTTGGACCACTGAGCAACAGTCCAGTTCTTTTTCTCTTTAGCCCAGGTAAGATGCTTCTGACTGTTTCTGTTTCAGAAGTGTCTTGGTAGCCCTTTTCCTGAAGATGTCTGAGCGTGGTGACTCTTGATGGACTGACTCCAGCTTCAGTTCACTCCTTGTGAAGCTCTCCCAAGTGTTTAATTCGGCTTTGCTTGACAGTATTTTCAAGCTTATGGTCATCCCTGTTGCTTGTGCACATTTTCCTACCCAATTTCTTCCTTCCAGTCAATTTTGCATTTAATATGCTTTGATACAGCACTCCTTGAACAACCACCCCTTTCAGTAATGACCCTCTGTGACTTACCCTCTTTGTGGAGGGTGTCAATGATCATCTTCTGGACCATTGCCAAGTCAGCAGTCTTCCCCATTATTGTGCTTTCAAATAACAAGAGCTACCCAGAATTTATACTGTATTTATGGTAATTTATTGAAAATCAAATGTAAATATTCTGATATTCTGAGATATTGATTTTTGACTTTCACTAGCTATAAGCTCTAATCATCAAAATTAAAAGTGTTTTAATTTACATGTAATGAATCTAAAATATATGAAAGTTTCACTTTTTGAAATGTTACAAGAAAAATTTTTTATTTTTCACCATATTCAATTTTTTTTTTAGATGTACCTGTACTTAGCAATACATATTACTAAATAAAAATTACGTGTTGATAAATTTATGGTAGGAAATGTACAAAATGTCTTTACTTTAGGATAATTTTGACTATGTAGAATTTATAATTGTGATGTATTGTTGGCTTTTGCAACAAATATAACCCATGTTACTTAAGACACGTTTTGTGCTCCAGGGTCACATTTTATATATCATTGTTCATGCACAGCTTACAAAATACATACATATTTTTATATACATGTGTGCTTCATATATGTATATGTACTTCATTCAAAAATATATTTTTAGTATTACAAAAGAGACATTTTTTACATAAACGTTTCAAATATAAATAGTATGTACAAGAATTCTTGACTTCCAGTATATACACAATTACTTCATCATTAAACTTTCTTTACATCATCTTGAGAGAAGTTTCTAGCTCTTCAGTGTCTTAGTAAATCAATCAATCATGTAAATAGAACAAAAAGCACAAACTTTGGCTGATCAATACAGAGCACTGGCACTATTCCTGAGTTTCTGGACATCAGCACAGACAAACAAGTCTGATCTTTCTAATCTGAATCCTCACTGCTGTGTGAACTGTACGAGCTGTCGTAACACTCGGCCATGTAGGGAAACTTATGGATGTTTGGGTTCAGTTTGGGCACCCAGGCACGAGGTACAAGGAATGACGCGAGGTTGAACAAATCCACAAACACTTTGTAACGATCACTGAAAGATGAGAGAACAAGGCATCTTTATTTCGTGGGCAATCTTATTAGAACTTTTCTGAGGTTAAAGTGTTACTGTTTATCACAGATTTGAATCATTGTGTGAACCATAATAAACAAAATGAAAATGTGTCAAACACTTGTAAACCATATCAGCGAAGATAAGTGAGCATTATGGATGATAACTTGAGATAAGATTGAGCTGTAATCATGCCACCATAGAGTAAGATGATGACCAAAACAACACAAAACCCTAGAGTAGTTTAGTATTTCAGTTTGGAACGATAAAGCATGTTTCTGAGATCATTAGTGAGACAAACCTGACAGTGGAGCGCAGATAATGGTAGCCTGAAGATCCACCTGTCCCTGCCTTACTTCCAATCATTCTGTGCACCATACAGACATGGTTATCTGGAGCGAAAGGTTTGTGGTGTTAGTGTGGGATATGGCTGAAGTATATGAAGAGATTCTTGAATTTATGCCTAGAATCAAAGACTTACATCTCCACTTGGTCATGAGCATATCGATCTCCATCAGTGCAGTCAGGAGCTGGAAGGGCACCTGGAATCGAGGCTCTTCCCTGGAATACAAGATCTTCACTGTAAAAATATCCTACTCTATAATGCACAAAAACAAGATTGAATACAGTGGATAGTGGATTAAATGTGATCACATACCTATAGAAATTAATCATTAGAGCGCCCTGAAGGGCCTTGAAAGAAAGTCGCCGTTCACCTTTTGGGAAAAGATTGAAATTCATTGAGATTAATGCACCATAGACTTTAAAAATACTTTTCAAAGTTATAGTAAATAAAACAGATTATTGGATAATTTACAAGGAAATAGTATTTCAGGCTTTATTACAGAATTTTGTTTAATTCAGGGTTACTAACCATTTCTCTGTAATTATCCGTACAAATTTACTAGAAATTTCTGAGTGAAAATAGTTCAAAAGAAAATTATACAGCCTTTTCTCAGTATAGAATTGAAATAAAGTATAAAGTCTTAAAGTGTCCAAAAACATGGTATTACCTGCATTTTACCTTTGTATGGGTAAATGGTTCCATAGGCCCTGCCCAAAAGGGCATCCACTTATTTTATTATTATTTTAAATTCACTTTTATTTTTAAGTTTTCAGTTTACTTTAGAATTGTACTTTTATTTGTATTATTATTATTAATTTTATTAGTTTGTTATTATTGTTATTACTCCTTTTAAATATTCATTTTAAGGTTTAATTTTGTTTTAGTTCCATTTTAGTTTTTATTTATTTCCTGTTCCAGTCAGCCTTGGCAACAGCAGTGTGTTTATTGTATTTTCTTTTTTCATTTATTATTTATATTCCAGTCAACAAAAAGGTTTTTAATAGTTTACATAGTTTAGTTAACAAAAGTAACCCTGGATAGTCTATAATACACTACTACTGGCAAAGCATTGTGAGCTGATCCTCACCTTTACTTAAAAGATGCTCATGGCGTTTTGGATCAAACAGGGCGGTGAAGACCTCAGTCTGTTTGTTTAGATCTGCCAGAAGGTCCTCCTTCACCTCGGAATCTTCCATTTTCTGTAAGTCAAAGCAATGAGTAAACCTTGAGTATAGCAGCATTTATGAGAAAATGGAATGGAAAAAAATCATTGAAAGTAGAACGAACTTCCACTTTGTGCTTCTCCATCTTGAGACCGTCTTCGATGTTGGCTTGAAGTTTTCCCCAGAAATTAAATCCTTCCTTTTCCAGCCCAGGAGTCCTCTCCAGCCATTTCTACAATAAATATGATATAATTGAAATGCATACTAATTATGCCAAAATTAGTGGCAGAATCGATTATTGAAGATGAGAGGTTTCACCTCCACCAGCTGAAGGAGAGTGGGTTCCTGCTCTGAACTCAGCAGCGTCTCGCTCTCTTGTCCATGGAAGTTATCTCTGTAGTGTCGTCGGTTGTAGGGGACTCTCAAATGATCCGCCACACCAATCTTAGCCTCCAGAAGACGGAACTGAAGACTCTGGAACCCCGAGGCTGGGGACAGATACTCCCTACCACACATAAGCAACATCTTAAACCTGTCCGATTTGTGCAATAAATCACTCAGACCGTTTTCTGGATTAAATGATTCACTTAACCCACTGCAAATGTAAACTATATTAACCTCATTACTTTTTTCTCTTTTTGTAAAATGATGGCCTATTTTACAGGGTTGCTTGAGCTGAGGCCATCCAGATTTCATCCGAAAAATTAAGTTTTTGATGAGGTGGCAATTTTGTATGAATTAGTATGACGTGATTCATACAGAAACGTGATTTTCCACCCTAAACCTGACTGTCAATGGGGCATAAGCAGATCATACGCAAGTATATGACTGTGATTGCATGAATACATATGAAATATCCACCAATTCACTAATATTTATAGTGGTTATGAATTGCCATGAGAGTGTGTTGACCGAGGATGTTACCTGAAATCAAAGAAGTCCAGGGCAGTCATGGTCTCCAGGACAGCAAACTGCTCCACCAGTAGTTTGAAGATGGTGGTGATCCTGTGGATCCTGCTCACCACCTTCAGCATGTTTCTCTCATCCCGAACCTGTGGACAAAGTCCACATTTAACACAAGGGAGGGGGAGGGGGTTGCACTGATACCACAGAAGAACCTAAGGAACCATTTCCACTAGAAAGAATCTTTTGTGGCATGGAAACATGTCCATGTATGTTTAAGGTTCTTCATGATTCCATTGATGCCAAAAACAAGCCTTTATTTTTAAAAGCTTGAGGAGCAATCAACTCTTCCTGTCCACAGCTCAATATTCATGTTGTTAGTTTAACTCACATGTTTTTTAATGAACAGGTCCCGAACTGAATCAAGCTCCCACAGTATCTGCTTAAACCACAACTCATAAGCTAAAAGTGAAAACACAGAAAAACAGTCAGGATCTGTGGAAATGGACCCTCAAACGGCAAAATGTTTCTGATAATGTTATGTGAGAGCTAAGAGAGGTTTTTTATATAGTATGAATACATAGAAATAGATTACCTTGGTGGGTAACAATGAAGAGATGCTCATCGTGGATTTTGTTACCTTTCTGTTGACTCTGCAAAACTTGAGCGCTCAACACCTTGTCCAGCTAACAGCAAACAGATCAAAGTTATTACACCTTAATGCATTTCATGATGTGGTTAAGTCATTTGCAGCTAAACAGGCTCAAAGTTAGGTATGAATAATTCATATTTGGATCAGTACATATACAAAGGTCGATGACTTATTACCTGTAGGTATTCTCCATAGACGATTCCTCCTTTAGTGGCTTTGTTGATGCCCTTTTGGGATTCATCCTCTTCCTCTGCCTGACTGGATTTACTGGTTAACAATCTAATTGTGAGATTCAAAAAATATATGTAAATCCATTTATATTTAAATAATGTTCAGGTAAAATATAAAAAAAACATTACATTTGATTTAGATTTTTGATTGAATAAATAAAAAAGTTCAAACTAATTCTGAAAACTTACGGTTGCTTTCTTCCCAAAAAAGGACATCCACTCATGGTTTTCCTGAAAATGTCCGACAGAAATTGATCTTATCTACGTTTACTGAACGTTATCACAAGGTTCTGGGTGCTTCACTGCATAGTGAAGCATTTAAAGGTTTTCAGGGTCCAATCAAATGCTGCAGAGCCAGACCCTGCCTATCAAAGCAGACACACATGGTAGACATGTGAGTGTGTGTGTGTGTACAGTTTACAGTCTAATTGCTGAGTGTGTGTGTGTGTGGGGGGGGGTCAAGTCCAATAAAGCCATGCAGACCAGGGTTGTTATAGTTTCTAACTAAAACTAAAACCAGTTTTGTTACTTGAAATTAAATAAACATTACCTGAAATTAAATATTTTTGTCTGATTTATTTAATTGGATTCTCTTAGGGCTTGTGTGGAAATATGATAGTGTTGTAGGTTAAATATATATATATATATATATGACATTCTAAAAATTCACAAACTTTTAAGCAGCACTGTAAATAAAAAACGAACTAATAGTAAAAACTACAAAATCACACAGCAAAATTACTAAAACTAACTGAAATTAAAATGGGAAATAACAAATGTAAAACATCAATGAAACTACAACAGTAAAACAGTGATACTAAAATACCACTGATTAAGACCTCGTTGATGTTTTGGAATCTTTTTTTAAAACGTGTCTTCAGCTGACTGTCACAGCTGCCCAAAACAATACATTTATTATTTATTTAAATGTATTTTATATATTGATTAAATGCTTGTAGCATTATGGTTTATATATAGTTTATTAGGATTTATAATTTATGTTTTTTGCATTAGCTACACCATCGGCAGATAAATATTTACAAGTCTGTATAACCTCCCTCTCTTAAAATCAAACAAAAACAGCCCATAGCAGTGATCAAGGGATGGAGGCGTATCATGACAAGGTCATGTGCTGCTAATAGGATTCATTTCAATATAGAAGCTATTACAGAAAATAACTGAAAATGAGATGAACCATAAAGCTATACGAGCACATTTCAAAATGAAGAAAACTTAAATGTAATCCTCATTTTCAAGACTGCATTACTTGGTCAAAAGTATCTGAATAAGCACATACAGTTGTGTGGTGATTGGGTGCCCATTATATATATTTATATACAGAGTGGTGCTAAATCAAATCAAACACTAAATCTTACTGGAAGAGGTCCTTTGGGGATTACAAGAAGACTGGCTTGTTACATAAAAGCAGACGTATGCAAACGCACATGTTCCTGTTGGACCAGCATCCTGAAACAGAACATCTGGAACCCGGCCAGAAGGCCTACAAACTAAACAAATAGATATTTCAGAGACAGAGCTTGAGGTCAAAGGGTGTTGTAGTTTCAATGGGGGCTCAAGTCGGGTTAATGTACAAATTTATGAGCAAACACAAGTAAAAACAAATCACATGCTCCATGGCACATAAGCACTAATGACATAGGAAAGAGTTCACAGAAAACGATGACTAAACAAACTGACCTTGACACTTGCTCAGGTCACATGATCTGATTAAAGATTCTACCAGCTCTAAAACATAAAATAAGCCGGTATTTGGTGGCCACCCTTTGAGACCCAGCAGGTGAAGGAAGATCCCTCTGGTCATATAACAGTATTGTTTGCAGTGGAAGATCCTGGTATACAGTAGTAGGTGATATTGTGAAAGTATTGCTCACCCTCATTGAAAACGAATTGTGTCTATTTCCCCATGGCCAGTGTTTTTCCTGGAAGCTTCCTGTGCTACACTTCTCTCCCTCTCTTCACACTACTCCTGCTGCCTGTTTAACCTACTGGAAGCCAAACCAAATTAATGATAAACAATTCAGTGAAATCGCTAGAGACAACGCACACAAAAAGCAAAACACTGAACTGCTCACACTAGACAACTACATATTAGTTTCTATTTTAAATTTGGGACTGTTAAACTGTTATTCTGGTGTATTTTTCACTTTTGATTACAATGGGAATCAAAAGGGTTTGTTTAGGGTCAGCTATTTTTTTTTTGTGAGAATAAAATATTTTATATTTATCATGTTACAAAATATTTGCTTCTGTTTGAAAAAAAAAAGCTCTTTTGATCTTTAGATTAATTAAAATCATTAAGGTTTTCAACATTTCTAAATAAAATATTAAGAAATAATAGGAAATAAAAAAAATCTAAATCAGTGACTGCCATTGTATAATACATGACCAATTAAAATGTAAATGAAAAGTCAAACATGGTGATAATTTGCATGAAGTTAATGCAACAAACTAATCGGTCTTGCTTTGTTTCGATTACCTTTTCTTCAAAGTGAGTGGTGCTAAATAACAACCAACATTAAGCATAAAATCTGAACATTTCCCATACCACATTTTAGCAATGAACAAAAAGAGACTTCTGTTTGTGACATTTATTACAGCACATTAAGCAGGGGAGAAAAAGTTCTAAACATTTTTATTCAAGCAAATAAAAAATAAAATGTGTATAAAAAGACTGCAATGACAAATGTACATTTCCACAAAAATAAAAAGTGGTGGGATTTAATACCTACAGAACATCTCCAAGAATACAGACCCATGAGTTATTCTATATTTATTTAGCATTAATCATTACAAATACACACATTTCCCTGAGGAAATGAACCACTCCTGCTTTAAAAGAACCAGTGGCTGATCATTTGCTCATGTTTGATAACACCGTTCTCAAATTAAAATGAACATACGGTACAAAACGAATTAAAGCACGGAGTAATATTGTGTACTGAATAACCTCCAGTAATCAAACACTCTTATTCCTGTGTGAACTGCAGATATGACAGATGACATGAACATGGCCCCGGCTTTGAGAAAAAAAAGCACATAAATGATTGCTATGGACCACAACGAATGACATAGCAGATATATTTCAGTGTGCACTTGAAGATGTAAAAGTGAACAAAACAATACAAATGTGCATAAGGTGCAGGTTTGTTATTGTGACAGGATTTATTGATGTTCTTTCTCCAAGATCTAGCAGCAACCTACTGCCTCCTAGAGGAAGAGAAACTGATTGCCACACCACACCGTTCAGACCAAGACAAACACAACTATTTCAAAAATAATAATACAATTCAAATAAACTTCGCATTAACAACAATAATTAAAAAAGAAAAGAAAAGTGACATATCATGAAAACCTGACTTTTCCAGATTTTAAGTGCTATAATCAGGTCCCCAGAGCATCTACCAACCAAGGAAACGTGAAAAAGATTAACCCAGTAACTTTGTTTTGATAAGCCTTTTTCTGCAAGCGTCTGAAAAAAAGAGAAAAGTGATCTCATAATATTACCGCCCCTTAATCTGTAAAATTTCACCAGCTGCGCCGTCAATTAGATTTTGCAAGCGACAACGGTGTACCAGTTCTAATGCATGGTGAAAGTTTGAGCAAAGCATGCTAACTGTTCTGTCTTTCGCTGCACTGACGAGCACAGAACGTAGTTTACTCGCATGCCGTGACTTTCTGTCTGTGTGCACTCAGAAAGCCGTCTATCAGAAGTTTAAACTAATATGGTTTAAAAAGCATGATTTCAGTGCAATAAACATGATAATCTGAACCAAAACAGATGATTTCAGCAGGTACGAGCTGAAATGGCGCAGCTCTATTGTGGAAAAGGGGGCGGGAGCAGCAGCTCATTTGGATTTAAAGAAACGGGCATGAAAATCAGAGTGTTTCTAGTCTCAGCCCCAGACCTCACTCACGGACCGTTGGCTAATCGTCTGATGCATATGTACACTTATCTGGAAACACTTCAGGAGTGTTGAAGTCGTCGTCGGATTGGTTGAATTATACAGGATTTCTGGGAGACGTTTGTGTCGCGTTTTTTAATGTTTCTCCTGGAAACAAAGAGGCCGTGACGCCAAACCCCCCCAAGAAAGAAGAAAGCCGTCGTGTTTACAAATGTGAGGCGAACGCTTATCAGAGTCAACTAAAGGCTGGATTTTCAGAAGTATGTGAAAAATGTAAAGTTTGCGGTATAATTTTTTTAAATTACATCCGAGAGTTTCACACACGAGTTTTGTTATTGTGGTGACATTTCCACGCCCAGAAACGTGACGCTGAACAAAATGAACTGTGATTGGTTGTTTGACATGTCGGTCAAACGGCCTCATGGGCGGGCCTCGGCCAATGAATGCAGCCATATGTTCCAGACCTTCAGCAGTCAGTCTGAAGTGTTTCTGCTTCCACACAAAATAGGCATTTTTTAAATTATATAATAATTTATCTGTGGGGTATTTTGAGCTGAAACTTCACAGACACATTTTGTCCCACCTGAGACTTATATTACATATTGTAAAAAGGGGTATAATATGTCTCCTATCCCAAAATCATTCATCATTGTGTTCACATTAGTTAAGGACATACAGGTAAAAAAAATAAATTAATAAAAAGATTGTAGCGTTTGTTTATCCATCTGGGGTCAATTGATGGTGCGAACAGATTCTTTGAGGTGTTAGTTTACACAACTGTTACATGATATAATTGATCGTCTCACCAATGTGATTTTTTTTTTTGTTGGCTCGTTCAATGAATGCCCAGCAAACACGCATTTTTGATAAACAAACATACGGATACAACATCAGACAAACATGGTTGAAAAGAACACTGCAATTATTTCTGATGATCAATACCATTTCATAAAACAAACCGTACTAAAGTATTGCGGAAAAACTACTACTACTACTACTACTAAATACAGAGACAGATTCAGCCCTTTTTGGATTAAACTGAAGAAATAAAAATGCTCCATACTGTAAAATAAAATCAACATGAATTTGAAGTCCAAACAATAAATAAACAAACATGGAAAACCTATGTTCAGACTGTAAGATTTACTGGGTGAACTTCAACTTTATGCAACTGGTATTTCTTTTAATATAATTTTACAATTAATTATTTTCCATTTGAAACTACTTCTGTCTGTGTATTAAAACCAAAATTAAGACCAAAACTTCACATGCACCATCAATGGCTTGGATTTTTAGATGAGCGACAATACACACTGTCAGATATAAAACAAATGTGACCATCTGATACTGTTTAGTGGTTAATCTCAGGAACACCACAAGTGAAATCATATTAAAATACACATTTCCTTCAAAAACCAACCAACCAACAAGAAAAAATACACTGAGGCAAGCCTGCAAGTTGAGGAAAGTTGAACTGCACTGCATTAATTGTGCGAGTAAATCACATCTGGAAAGAGGGAAGGGATCATCTGCAACATTTCGAACCTTCAGTTTGTTTTGTAAAGTTCCTTTTTTCATAGATTAGTAGCAAAACCGTTAATACGTCATGAACAAATACTGTTATGTGGCCAATTTTGAGTGATTTCATTGGCAGCCTGATTAGATTTGGATTGCAAAATTTGAACATACCATTTTCAGATGGTATCCCTACCTCCAGTTTAAAGCGGTAAACTGTACTTTTTCCTAATGAATGTGCCCTAAACTTCCTTGTCAACAATCAATGCACCTGAGCCCCTTCCAACAGATTGCAAATGCAATTCCTAGAAATGCGTCATCGCAAAAATAATGCTGCTGAATAAACCAGGACTTGTCGTGACACTGTTTTCAACAAAAATCTGTAAAAACTTTCAAGATGGACCAAATCAAAACCCCTCACTGGATACTGCGCCAAGAGAGGTGAACAAAACAAAACACAAACGGCTTTCACAATGTTTGAATCCCGCCTCGATTCTTCCATGGGTAGAGAGATGAAAAGTAAAGATCATGTGTAATTCTATATCTACCTCGATATATTTGTAAAAACGAGCTGGCTGTAAATGAAGCGGGATCTTGGATTCTGTGAGCCACTAGAGTTTGGTTTGGTTTCTTCCACATGCAGCGATGGTTTCCAATGCGTTAACATGCAGCCTGTAGAGATAATGCGCTACCGACTACATAAGACGTCGCTTGAAATCCAGTGAAGAGCTGATATCTGTAGAAGAGCCACCAGGTTCATGAAATCATGGAGAAGGTGATGTAAAGAGCCACATTTGTTCAATGTTCAATCACTTTGCGGTCTACACGTGTCTTAAGGGGATATCGGTGCCAAACCGAATACACTGGAGCTTCCACAGTTCCCAGCCTATGAACCCAGCCCCCCCAAAAATAATCTTGAGCAGCAGGGGGAAAAAATAAAATAAATCAAAGAATAGAGACAATGAATCACCTCAAGATATCTTTGAGGTGTTAATACAAACTCTTCTTTGCAGGTTTTTGGTGTTTTTATCGTATCTCTTTTAACAAATGTGTTATATTTGACAGTGCTTCATCTGTTTAAAGGTATCCCTGGTGGTTTGGACATGCGATATGGAGCATGTTGGTGGAAACGCTAGGAAACGTCCTCGATCTGGTTGGAGCAGTCATCCGGATAAGAGGTGGGTTTGGCTTCAGTCGTGCTCTTAGGTTTGGGAGGCCAGTCGGGATCCACGCTCAGCTTTTGCGCCAAGTGCATGTACCGAGCCTTGGGCACTTTTTTCTGCCGGCAGCAGAGCCAGGAGAGGCATTTCATTCCAAACATGTCTATTCCTTCCTATAGACACACATACACACACATAACGGCCAGGAAGTGGAGAGGAGAAGAGAAGATAACAAGAAGTCTGGTTTTATCATTTCCTTCGAAGGACAGAATTCAAACCTGTGATGGAAACACTAAGCTGTAACAAAATTAGATGAGATATACATTTTCATTTTCGAATGCAGAAACAAAGTCAGAGCCTTTGGTCTGTCTGTACAGTATGTCATGCCTGAGCACATGCGAGGGTAATGACTCTTTATGCCAATTAAAATTAATACCAAAACTTAAGGACCAAAATGATTGCTTTAGTAAACTTTTGAAGGTCAAATGGCATTACAAAGTATGTTCAGGGTTCAAATCCAGAGCATGCTGACAGTTTCCACAGAAAATTATTCTGAGTTTTTAAAACAAGCAAAAGTTGTGTACAAAGTAATGCGCCTACAACACAAGTATGGGGAAGGCCACTGTAAATAGATTAAAAAAAAAATATATATATATATATATCAAATTAAACATTAAAATTGTACTTCTTGCTAATGTGGTAAAGTGTGATGAACACAAGTTTATTCACCTGTTGGCATATTTTGGTATGGCAGGATTAATATAAGCTTCAACAAAATGAGGAGCAATGCATTTCATCTTGTGAACCCATCTGGAGGCCCAGCTCCATGGACTTCCATTGTAATTGCATTACTGTAAACAATTTTGGCTTCTTTTTACGTTCTCGTCAAAATGATGTTTAGTGATAATCAAAGATAGGCTAGATACTGTCAATAAAGTTCACTTTAAACCTGGAACATTCTTTTAAATGAATATTCCAGGTTATGTGCAATTTAAAGTCTATTATAGCTTGCTTATTGCATTGTGACTTTCTCTATATCAGTGTTGTTATTGTTAATTGAAACTAATGATTCAAAATTATTTTATAAAACGGTTAAATAAATATAACAAAAGCACAACAGAACTACCAAAACTTTTCAATTGAAGAACTGAAAATATAAAATAAAATTTAAGAAAATTCTAAATATAAATAAAAATCTGTATATAAATAAATCTGTATGACACAACACGTTTTACGCTTTTCAGATGCAACCTCCAACAATTCAATTGGTAACTTGCAACCGGATGTTTATCCAACAAGAAAAGTAGCCCCACTTTAAAAAGATGATTCAAGCAAGTACAAATGACTGCCTGTGAAAATCGACAACAGGCCAGACTCATTTTGAACCCTGAACATTAATTAAAAGGAAAAATCTGAGTTATTTACCCTCCAATGTCTATGATAACTTTATTATGAGAACTATTCACTACTGTTCAAAAGTTTGGGATTTGTAAGATTTCAACATTTTTCTTCAAGTCTCACCATGGGTGCATTTATTTGATTAAAAAAAAACTAAATAACTGTAAAAATAGTAATATTCTGAAATAATATTATTACTTTAAACAACGGCTCTAGTGATGTTTTAGATAAATGTAATGTATTATTCCTGATGGGAACAAATGGAAGGTTCAAAGACAAAAATTATGAATAAAAAGATATAAATTTATCAACAACAACAAAAATCTTACTGATCACAAACTTTCGAACAGGATACCAGAATGGCATTTTTCATAAAAGACTAGTTACATGGTACTGCAAATGCTACATTTAGTTATACAAAATCAATAGTTCCTCTGCAAAAACAAACTCCTTCCCATAGACATTAAGCTGCAAACAACCCGGAAAGTTCCTTTAACCAAACCAGAAGCTTAATTCAACACACAAAACACAATGTATCAGAATATTAGTGCAAGTTTTGCGATTCACCGAGTTAGCCATTAAGCACTGCTCTGTTTGCCACATACCTGCACAGTCACTGCGGTTTAAACAGACGCAGAGCTTACACATGTATGCAGTAATTACCACTACAGAAGGAGCATTAGAGGAAAATGGGGGGGAAGAGGGGAAATCGTAAGCCCCCGGAGCATGACAAAACAAGAGTCCCAACAGGGGACACTAGAGAGCGTTCAGAAAAATCATGTTGGTGCATGCAAGGCCAAACGTTAAGACAGGGTGCTGGGTGAGAGGGAGAGAGAAGAGGAGGAGGAAGGAAAGGGAGAAAAGAGTGAAAGTGGACACCAGGATGAGAAGGCAACGGTGAACAGAAGTGTCAGATTTTTTTCCAACCTGTGGTGTCGGGCCTGCAGGGGAGACGCCAAAGCTGCCCTGCTTGTCTCTGCTGAACGCATGCTTCCATAAGATGACGTCAAGCACGACGGTCTAAAGAATAATCGCAGTAGAGCGGAAAGAATGAAGAAAACTACGGATCACATGGCTAGCAAAAGATTTATGGTCATCATTTGTTTCTGCTTTTTCCTTGTCAAGAGCAAAACTAAATAAATTTCTTGAAAGGGCAGTGATTTTTTTGGATTGTGTTAGTTTGAGAAAAACAGCGGAGGCAAGAGAATTACATTATTCTGCACTAAGTGTCATCAGTTTATTGGTAATGAACATACAGCGAGATCACAGGATCTTATTGGCTGTTGTAGTCTAGTGTTCTACTGATTGACAGGTGAGAGAGAACGGCGTGACCTGTATTTAGCACCAGGAAGTCATTGGAATCTTAAAGGCGAAGCAAACAGCCACTATGATGATCGCTGGCATTTCTTAATCAGGGTGAGGAGCTTTCGCCCAAAGACGACAAGAATAATTCGACTCTTTCTTTGGGATTCAGAGACAGAAGGAGCTGCTGATGGAATCAGACACACTGAACAATACATGGCCTGGCTGTACAGGGTACAATATAAATCCTTATCCTGTGGATCAGCCTCAGCAGAGCGGAATTCACTTCTGTATAGGGATGGGAATCATAAGAAATCTTGGCTTCTCATTCTCATCAATGATTATTTTAGTGCTGTTCGCTATAGATTTTAATAGTGTTATACCATATACATATTGAACTGAATTACATTTACAGTATCTCACAAAAGTGAGTACACCCCTCACATTTTGGGCAATCATTTTAGTATATCTTTTCAAGGGACAATACTATAGAAATTAAACTTGGATATATTTTAGAGTACCCAATGTAGAACTTGTATAGCAGTAAAGATTTACTGTCCTCTAAAATTAACTCAACATACAGCCATTATTGTCAAAAAAGCTGGCAACAAAAGTGAGTACACCCTAAGTGATAACAGCTATGCATCGTTTAACCATGCAAAGCCACATGTCCTATTGATCATGTTCACGTTTTTGTCTGCTTGACAGGGCCATACAAACTTGTGTATCTTGTTTTAGAGCAGTTCAAATTTGGTTTTTGAGTACAATTCTCTCATACTGACCACTGGATGTTCAACATGGCACCTCATGGCAAAGAACTAGAATTGTTGCTCTCCACAAAGATGGCCTTGGCTATAAGAAGTTTGCTAACAGCCTGAAACTGAGTTACAGTAGTGACCAGGGTCATATAGAGGTTTTCCAAGACGGATTTCCCTCAGAACAGACCCCGCAAGGGGCGATCAAAGAAGTGGAGTCATTGTACTGTGCGTCAGGTGCAGAAGCTGGCTTCAAAAAACAGACGCATGAGTGCTGCCAGCATTGCTTTAGAGGTTGCAGAAGTGAAAGGTCAGCTTGTCAGTGCTCAGACATACACCACACACAACAACAAGTCGGTTTGCATGGCCATCATCCCAGAAGGAAGCCTCTTCTGAAGCTGGCTTACAAAAAAGCCTGCAAACCGTTTGCTGAAGACAACCTGGCCAAGAGCATGAATTACTGGAACCATGTCCTGTGGTCTGATGAGTCTAAGAGAAACTTGTTTGACTCCGATGGTGTCCAGCATGTGTGGCGATGCCCTCGTGAGGAGTACAAATAAAATTGTGCCTTGCCTACAGTGAAGCATGGTGGTGGTAGCATCATGGTCTGGGGCTGCATGACTACTGCTGGTACTGGGAGCTGCAGTTCATTGAGGGAAACATTGATTCCAACATGTACTGTGACATTCTGAAGCAGAAGATGATGCCCTCCCTTCAAATTGTTTTCCAACATAACCAGCCCAAACACACCGCCAAGGTGACAACTACCTTGCTACTGAAGGTGAAGGTAATGGAGTGGCCAAGTATCCCTATTGAGCACATGTGGGGCATCCTAAAGTGGAAGGTGGAGAAGCACCATGCGTTTAACATTCAGCATCTCTGTGATGTCCTTATAGAGGAGTGGAAGAGGATGCCAGCAACAACCTGTGCAGCTCTGGTGAATTTCATGCCCAAGAGGATTAAGGCAGTGCTAGATAACAATGGTGCCCCTGCAAAATATTGACACTTTGGACACAGTTTTGACATGTTCACTTAGGATTTAGTCATTTTTGTTGCGAGTTATTTGGACAATAATGGCTATATGTTGAGTTATATTTAGAGGACAGTAAATGTGTACCTCTATACAAGCTGCAAATGGACTACTCTTAAATATATTCAAGTTTAATTTGTGCAGTACTGTCCCTTGAGAAGATATACTACAATTGTTGCTGAAATGTGAGGGGTGTACTTACTTTTGTGTGATACTATATATTAGAGTGAATTTATTTAGAGGAAATGCTTTAGTTAATTAAATGAATAGCATACAATAAATTATAAAAGAGCTAATTATTACAACAAAAACCAGATGTTCAGATATTAATTCAGTAGTTACGGCAAATAATTGTCGTTTGAACAGATGAGTTTGAGATTCATTTGTACTGAATTGATGGAAAATCATAAAAGTAAATCATAAAAATAAACAAATATATTATGACTTATGATTTTTCCATCAATATAAAAAAATATTTGTATAAATAAATATAAATGCATATTATTAAATAAATATATACATATACATATATATAAACACATATATATATATATATATATATATATACATCTCAAAATCATACAGTCATTGTTAGAAAGATTTCAAATACACAAAAATGCTTGAAGTATATATATATATATATATATATATATATATATATATACTTCAAAAGTTTACATTCACCTTTCAGAATCTGCAAAATGTTGATTATTTTACCAAGTAAGAGGGATCATACAAAATGCATGCTATTGTTTATTTAGTACTGACCGGAGTAAGATATTTCACATAAAAGATGTTTACAAAAACTTTTTGAACTTTTTCTTCTGGAAAACATGTAATTTCTGTAGCTTCTGAAGGCAGTACTAAATGAAAAAATATGATATTTAGGCAAAACAAGAAAAATATACACATCTTAATTCTATTCAAAAGTTCTTAATGCATGGTTTTTCCTTCTGGAGCATCAGTGAGCATTTGAATCTTCTGTAATAGTTGCAAATGAGTCCCTCAGTTGTCCTCGATGGATCTCAAAATCATACAGTCATTGTTGGAAAGGGTTCAAATACACAAAAATGCTGGAAAACCAAAGAATTTGTGGGAGCTGAAGGATTTTCCTGAAGAACAGCTGACCGTTTAACTGTTCAGGACAAACAAGGGACTCATGAACAAAAAACACAGCTGTGTATTATTCAGGTAGGAATTAAGCGCATGTAACATTTTGAACGGGGTCATTTTTATAAATGCAATTATTATTTTCTCTTGTGGACTACAAGTAAACATCTTTTATGTGAAATATCTTACTCAGTTCAGTACTAAATAAATAATAGCATGCATTTTGTATGATACCTCTTACTTTGGTAAAATAATCTAAATGTTGCAGATTCTGCAAGGTGTATGAAATGTTTTGACTTCAACAGTACATATATATATAATTCTGAATTAGCACCAGCTTTTTGATTCCCAACCCTATTTTGTGTGTTTTCTGTATATCCCCATCAAATTGGGTTACAGCAAGAGCAGTGTGTTATGACCCTGGCTGAAGTGTCCACTACATCTGACAGTCACATCCTACAAAAAAAGTATCATCCATAATATAGTACTGTACTTTCACAAATATATATATGAGCTAGCAATACAACTACATAATGATTTAATTCTCCAACCTTGATTTTAACAAAATTACCAGTTTATTTTCATATGTGAATATCCACAAAAATAAGGTGGCACATGTACCAGCCTAATGTTCCCACTTACCTCGATCAAGACAGACACCAGGGTGTTGCCCAGCACGATGAGCACAATAGACACACGCCAGCTCAAAGGAATACATACAAGCTGAGGAGAATGAAGACAATGTAATGAACATCTTAAGACAGACTATCGTTCAAAGGTCAGTAAGATATTTGTTTTTTAAGAAATTAAACCTTTCAGCTAGGATGCATTAAATTGATCAAAAGTGGCAATACTTTAATAATATAAGATAATAATGTAACACTTCTATTTCAAATAAATGTTGTTCTTCTCAACTTACTATTAATCAAAGAATGATAAAAAAAAAAAAAAACTTTCCACAAAATTCTTATGCAGCACAACTGTTTTCAACATTAGACACTTATCTCTGAACAGTCTAGGTTGTATAAGTGCCTGATAATTACTCAAAGCATAGGCCATAATATTACAGTCTCTTACCTCTAAAAAATCATCGATTCCAGAGATTGGGACAAACATGATGAAAAACAGGAAAACGGTGAGAATTAAAGCAGAGAGTACAAACGGCCCTGAAAGAAGAGGGAAAAAAAAAGACAACCAGAAAACAGTCACTGAAGAATAAGTGAGAAGCGGATTAGCATTTCCTCTGTTCTCAAGACAATGATTATAATCATATATATGACATCACTTACATTTGAATTCTAGAGAAACTAAAAAAAAAAAAAACTAAAACTAAATAAATACCCAAACTTAACTGCACAAAAATATCAGGATGCTGAGAAAGACTGCAAAAATTATATCTATATAACATTCAATGGGAAATATTCAAAATGTACTCTTAATGTTCCATATGCATTAAATAGAATATAAAAGAGTCAGGGGGATTTTATAACAATGCTGCTTTGTGAGTTTGTCACACTGCGCTGTAAATGCATCAAGCTGAAAAAGTTCATCCTTACAGTTCTTGTAGCTGGGCTGGCGGAAAGGCTTTCCTTTGGAGAAAACAATGGCGATAATGAGGTACTGAAAAGAAGAGACGAAGAAGAGTGTGGTGTTCACATCATTCGTGATAAGTTCTTCAGTCTCTTCTTCAGTGGAGTTATTCATGTGATGGGGAGCGGAGCAGTTGTAGAAACTGGACAAATTTAAAGACAAGAGCTGATTTAAGATTGCATTTTTTTTAATGCAATCAAGATTAAGTATGAAAACAATATGGAGACTGTTTAAGTGTGTTGCAGTGCCACTAATGCACTGTACTCACTCTGGTTTGGAGTACCAGTCCAATTTTTGGATCAAGAGGAAGGCCATGATCTGGAAACCCAGGCAAATGAGAATCTGGGTCAGAACTGAGAAGAGGAGAGGAGCTGAGATGAGACCGGAGGGAGGTCTCTGGGCGACAAGCTCCTTCCACGCGGAATTCAAACTCACTAAGAGCAAATGAAAGAACATTTACTTATGAATAATCAATAACGTACCTCAGTTTTCATGAGCTCAATATATTAGTGTTCAGTCTAAATGCTTTCTGACAACATGACATCAGAATATTTACTCCATCTAGTTTATTGCATATTATTTTCATGAAAAGGTTTGCAGCCATTAAAATCAATTTGAGTGGAACAAGAAAGACATTACAGATCATACGCACTAGTGAAGACAATTAGAAGAATGATGGCCATGTCGATGAAGAGAAACTGGAAGTCGCCCAGGTTACTGCGAATCTGAAATGCATTACGAATGGATCAGGAATGTAGAAGCAATCTCAGCATGAAGTAATGACCTTCTGTCAATCACAAGCACAGAAAGATGTATAATAACTACAGTAAGAAGTTCAGTGAAAGACAAGGGAACTTACGGAGTAGAGAAGGGCGACACTGAGGCATTGAATAATACTGTACAGAGCCATGAACTTAAACACACAGAAGGAGGTGATGAGAGCCGCTCTGCCCTCCCTGTAGAGAGACGACATGTGAGACGAAAAACAGGATGGTTTGTGAAAAGAACATTTGTCATTGAGAAATGCTGTCTACAATGTTGAAGGTCCAAACAAGCACCCTCATCAACTCCAAATGATTTATTTTCAAAAGATTCAATTTGATGCGCATCGGCATCATTTAAGACTAATACAGCATCCTAAGCAGTTTCCACAGAAACCAATTACTCACAGTAAAACTCACAGTTTGCTATATAATAGCCCTATTTATAGCCTAATAAAATATTTTGGAAAAATGTTATGTCAATATTTATTATTTAAAATGAACATTTTATTTAACAATATCACTATATTTCAATATGCCTATAAAAATGAATGATGATTATTATTAGATTACTAAATAAAAATAAACAAAATAATAAATATTATTATAACAGCAGATTGCCCAGATGAAGGCCAATATCAGCCATAGCCATGCTTTATTTATGTCTTAATTTCTTCATGTTTAACATTATACCGTCAGTCAAAAGTTTTATTTTGGCAATAAAAATAATACAAGGAGTCCTTAAAGCTTCTCTTTAGAGATAATTTCATGTGGAGCAGCATTTATTGTAAATGTATTTATCGTTTCGGCTTAGCCAAAGGAATTGTTAATGCAGGATGTCACATGTTTTTGGGTTTCTGATGTCAAAATATGTAATGTTTGTAATTGTAATACAATTCTTTTGTTGGACTGGAGATGTTTTGAGTCCTGAAAGTTATTGTAGTGAAATGAATTCAGTCTGAAAACGATGATTTTTCTTGTTGGGGCTTGAAACAGAGCTGTGGTGCAGTTAGGACACCTGATCAGATTGGGCACGCAGGTGATGCTGGGAGTTGTGGATGTAAAGGGAGAAGCGACTGAAGCCTCCAGCTCTGACAGGGAGATCCCAGCATGAGCTCTCTTCAGTGCCTGAGTACAAAACAGACAGACATCAGCAACACACATAACATAAAATACACACATAACCCTTGAAAATACGATTTTAAAGTCTCTCACCCCACAGTCGTTCGCTCCGTCTCCACACATTCCAACAAAATAGCTGCAGAAGAGAGAGGGGCAAAACGTTTAGCAAGGTTTTACTACTTATATGAGTAATAATTTGTAAAACCCCAAGTATACACCAATGATTACTATTCTAAATAGACATGTAAACGGAGTGTGTGTGTGTGTTTAGTACTCACTCTACACTTTCTAATGTCTCAATAAGCTGAGTCTTCTGGTCAGGCGCCATCCTTGCAAACACTGTTCCATGAAGCACCAGCTACACCAACATCCATAACACAATAAATACCATATATAATATAACCCATGTTTATACAAATCAAAAAAAAAAAAAAATGTTGTACCTTCTGTAGCAGGTCCTGGAAATGCTCAGAAATGACAGCAAATGATTTGCCGCTCATGGCAAAGTGAAACTGTTCCTGAGTTTTCATCTCATCCACAGAATGCTCATCTTCCATAATAATCTCCATCTCCTGCCATCAAAGAGTACAGAAAGATGCTAAAGATCATGCTTCTTGATATTTATTTGGGGTGAATAATCCCAGAATATTAATTCCCACAAAGCCGCAGTGTCAGGGTGGATGACCTCTAGTTTGGTGGGCTTGTTCGAGAGTTTGCTGGGTTTGTCGGCATAGTGCCAGGTGATCTTGGCAGCCTGGCCGTCTTTAGGAGGCAAAGCGTCGGCAATAATGACTCCGTCTTGTGGCTGAATCATGCCGCAGTCTCGTGCCACAGAGATGGCTGTCAGCATGTTGTCACCTACACAAGACAAAAAACAACAGACCAAAAAAGTTTGAAATCCCATTCATAGACTTTTAGACCATTCAAAATACTGATACAAAGGTACTTTTTTATTAGTCAGTGGACCGAGATGATGGCTGGTGGCTGGCAATGACTCAATGCTCCTCATGATTGCAAGAGTAGGTCATGCACAAACTCAATCTGCTTACATTCACAATGCTGCATTCAGCCTCGTCTGAACTTTGGAGCGCTTGGCTGGTAATCTTTAGAGCCGATAATCTCATTAGACGAGATTCCGGGAATACCTAATGAATTAAACTACAAAGCCCCCAGACTCCTGTCTGCCTGTGGCTGGTCCCCCTAAACTCCCTTTTATCTTCAAACAACATGGGCATATTCAGCTCCTGGCAATCTAACCATATGAAATAATATAAATAAGGTAATAACTGAACCAGGTCTGTTGGACACAAATCAAACATGTCCTGCTAGGAAAACATACAGAACTACTACGAGAAAACATTTATACATTATACACTAGTAAAAAGTTTTGTATGCAAGTATTTTTGTAAAGGAATTAATACTTTTAATCAGCAACGACATTAAATTGATCGAAATATTTATAAAGTTACAAAATATTTATATTTCAAATAAATGCTGTACTTTTGCATTTTTTTTCATGAAATAATCTTAAATATATGTTTTGAAATATATAACAATAAAAAACAGCTCTTTAAAATGTTAATATTTCACAATATTAGTATTTAACCAATCAAATAAATGCAGTCTTGATGAGCAAGACACTTTTCTTCAAAAACATAAAATCATCAAATATATGTGAATAGCCATGTTCGAAGATTTAAATATTACTATATTAAACTGGCATGGACGTATATATATAAAAAACAAATCACCAGAAGAACATGTAGACCACAGAAGACATGTTTTCTGTACCTGTGACCATAACGGTGCGTATGTTGGCACGTCGTAGTTCTTCCAGCACACCTGGAGTTTCTGATTTCAGCTTGTTCTGCATGATGATCATACCCAGAAAATCCATATTTTTCTCAATTTGATCCCTGTAGAGGAAGAGAGACCAAATATAGTTAGACATCAAACCAGAGCACAAAATGGTAAAAGTTCCAGCATAACATCGCACATTTTGTAAAATACCTTAATTTATATTGAAATGCCAATAAAAAGATTCAATTTTACCGGTTACTGTTCTGCACTTTGTGAAATGTAAGTTTGGATTCCAGCCGTCTGTGTGCCAGCGCGATGACCCGGAAGCCCTGTTTGGTGTAGTCCTCTAGAACCTCTGCAAAATCCTCTGGTACTGATGTGCATTGTGAGGAAAAATACTTAAATCAAACACTGATTTGAAACTAAAAAAACACAAGATATTAATAACCGACTGATTTTTTCTCTAACCTGTTTCTTTCTTACACAGGCTTGCCACGACCTCTGGAGCTCCTTTCAGATAGGCGTCCATGCGTCTCTCTCCGATCTGACGGACAACCACGCTCATTCTCTGCAGAGCGGAGGAGAAGGAGAACTGCCGTACGATACCGATCATATATGACGCCTGCAGCACAAAAAACAACAACAGACAGTATTGTAAACACCCATGTGTGTCCATACAATTAATAAATGAAACACAAATAATAACCATTGTACATACCGAGAGCTCATAAAGTTCAGACAGTTCCTGGAAAGAAACAGCAGGATATCAGAACAATGTTTTAAAAACAAATCATTTTGATTGTAATAAGCAGAGAAATGCTCACCATGTCCTGCTCAGGTGATATGACTGATGGCGGCAGAAGCTGATTGGGTGGTTTTACGTAAGTGAGTTCCATGCGGTCATGGTGAGCCGTCTCCTCTTCTGTAGCTTCCACCAATATCTGAAGACCACAGGTAGACAGATCGACACCAAATCAAATAAATAAAAACAAGTACAACTTGTTCCAAAACTTGAATGAGAACCTTCTGTTCTCATGTCACTGACCCAGCCTGTGGCCTCGAACATCTTGAGGTCTAGTGGATCTCCAGAGAGCTGTCCCTCGATCTTGGTGAGAGAGTGACAGGTGGCCATGCAGGACACAAACTTGGTCGTTACCAAGCTCTTATCATCTGCTTTTTCTTCTGAATGGTGGAATCTAGGGAAGAGATTCTTTGGTCAGAAAAGACACTTAAATGCCTGCAGTGATCATTCAAAAACTACTGAGAATGTTCTGTTAATCGATTTAATCTTTATTTTAGAATTATGATCATACCTGCCATCTTCTGCTCGTTGAATTCCCCACATGTCCAAGCCATCTTCAGTGAGAGTCCCGGTCTGAAATGATGCAGAGTAATAAGACATTTTCTGTATTAATAAATTATAAATTAATAAATGTTATATAATAATAATCATGTTTTACATTATTATTAGCAGTAGTAATACAGTTTATTAAATAATCAATTTGATTATTATTAGCAACAATACTAATGTTTAAATAAGTAAATAAATGGTTTATCAAAAAAAAAAAAAACTTTAAAAATTCTCAAAAATCATGTTTTTTCATTGTGCATTCCAATTAAAACAAGCCAACACAATAAAAACATAAAAAAATAAAAGGAGTTATCTGTTTTTGCAAATAAACTCTTCAAATATTAACTGTTAAATGAAAAAAATATATATTAATTATTAAATTACGTATTACCTAAAAATACTGCACAATATTAGACAATGAGGAGCCAAAATGTCACCACAATTCACCCTAGTTTTATGAAAAATAACCAGATTAAATAACATGTGTGCTGAAAGTTGTTTTTAAAAGACATTCATAATATTTGACTTGTGTTTAATTCAGGTTTCTTTAAAAGAAAAGGACTTCAGTTTCCCATGTTTACCTTGTCAAAGCACATCAGGTTCAGCTGCCCACAGATGTTGATTCTTTGTGGGCTGATGGAGAAGATCCCGACTTTCTTGAGCCGCCGCTGAGCATAGACGATGCCCGCTGTCATGGCTGCCGGCAGCGCAGGGGGTACCGTGATGGTAATGATGTCCAGAGACTTGACTATGATGTCCTTTACTGGTTCCTGCAGGATACACGTCATACCACTGAAGCGCATATTTTCCACACTATATTTACTTGATTGATTCATTGAACAGGTCACATTTCACTAGACTTCACATATAAAATCCTGCTCAAAGCTACATCCTATATACACAAACTGTGCTTCCTATAACCTAGAGTTGAGGTCAAAAGTTTACATCGCACTTTCAAAATCTGCAAAAAGTGAATTATTTGACCAAAATAAGAGGGATCATACAAAATGCATGTTATTTAATTTAATACTGACCTGAATAAGATATTTCACATAAAATATGTTGTAGTCCACAAGAGAAAATAATAGCTGAATTGATAAAAACGTTCAAAAAGTCCTTGTTAAAAAAGTTTACTGAAACATTATATTTTTTACAAAAATGCTGCTGTTCCTTTAAAGACAGTAAAGACAGATAAAAACCTGATTTATAATTTTCATGACCAAAGAATAGACAAAGACGATGGTGGCAACGGCCACCAGGCACAGCAAGAACAGGAAGGCGTCCCGGTACAGCTTAAAATCTGTGGGTTTTGGGTACAGGATAGAGCGGATGAGCTGCCCTTTAGCAGTGCTGAAACCTAGAAAAGAAAAAAAAGATATATATATTCTGAAATTGTAACTATGGGCTCTGTTACAAAACCTAGTAAGCTGACTATGTAGACAGTATTTTAAAGCATCAGCCAGGCAGATATACTGCCTACTGTGAATAGCTTTTTAGTGCAAACTTAAGGCAGCATCAGATAAATCCCACAATACATGAAATACAACTTCAGTGCCAAAAAAGTGGCAGACAAAGTACGTAAAATGCTGCTTAAAATGTAGTTGAAGTAGTTCTGGCATCTAACCTGTGCGGACCACCACGGCTTTGACCATTTCTCCCGTGTAGTAGCGGGTCTGTATGATATTTGTGCCACAGAAGAGCGTGTGCCTCTTGTGTTCCTCTGTGCTGTAGATCTCGTCTCCATCCCCACCCTTCTTGTCCCGTTGTTGAGGGTTTGGAAGGTCAGTCTTTGTGACTGGAACACTCTCACCTGAATATATTAAATGAGAGAAGAGAACAGAAATATTTGTAATAGTCATGTTGTTTATAAATAAATAAATAAATATACACCTTATTTTTCCCGTACGAGCGGACACGGTCATTTGTAAACTTACTGACTTTTGGTGTCATCCACTTCCAGCTATTTTTAGCTGTACAAAAACTTTATATTACAAACCAGTGCGTTTTTAACCATATTATTTTAGTTATCTTAATTATCAACACACTTGTTTGTAGTAAAAACAGTTTTACTGCACTGTGTTATTTCCCTACAACGGCTAATGAACCGGAAGTCTTGCACATTCAAAAACGGCTTACTTCTGCGATGAAAAAAAAGGTGGACAGATTTAATATATTTGGACTTTTGAGCAATTATGAGGAATTTATGCTTTTTCTCTAAATCGCCCCTCTCTAATCAACTTTGATGACCTCACATTCGGAGGCAGCCAATCACCTGTAAGCATGCTCTCATTAACAATGCAGGTTCCACAGATGAGCACTGCATCACAGGGCATGATGGTCCCGTTGCTGGGGATGATGATGACATCGCCGGGGACCAAGTCTGTGGACAGGGCTTCCTCTGTTTCTGTACAGCAAAAACAGAAGACAAAGAGAGAGAGAGAGAGGTGAAATAAAACCAGTCCGTCTCAGCAGATCACTTATTACCCATGCTTCCTTGCACAGGAGTGCTTACTCATCGTGACTTTGGCCACTGCGCCAGGCTCCCTGATGCAAACAATCAGGACCTGCAGCAACGTGATCATTACAAATATACTTAGATGTACTGCAAAAGCATATTCTCACTCTGAGCCGTACCGTTTTCGCCCCTGTAGACTGTAACTCGAACAGTACTGTGTGCTGCCACCATGTCGTGTAGCATTACATATTGCTGTAAAACAAAAACAAAAAAGGTAATGAGAAGCACAAATAAACATTCTCCTGACCAGGCAGCACAGATAATCTAATAGGCATATAAAAATACACAAATTGTTACATTAATCAGTTGTTTATCAAACATGTTTACCAAACGTATGAAACTAGTATCAACAAAATTAATATTTGCAGAAGTTAGAATGTATTTACACACTGTTTAATGCTGCTGAGAGGGACATGGAGTGCTTTAACCTGCAGCTACAAATGCATAATATTTTTATATTTGAAACATTGAAAACTGATATTTGAAATGGTTTTTAAAAAGTTAAAATATACTTTAAATGTGAAATTAAAATCGCCAGCAGGTGGAAGCACGTCACTGTTAACAAATGAGTCATTGTGACTGAACCGAATCATTTAACGGTTGATTGATTCAGGAACGAAACCCCGTCAAAACAGTGCTCTAGCTGTGTTCGTAATCCTTTTTTGTTGGCGAAAGAGCAAAAACAGACAATATAGTGTCTGAAACGTAAGTCTCTTAATATTAACTTGTTTATTGAACTGTTGAATAAAATCAATAAATCACATTTGTAATAATGCTGATTTTTTAAGAAAAAACAGCACTCTTCGTGTGATTTGTAACTATATGAAAGGGTATAAATATATACATTTTCTTCCCCCATATCTAGAATTGTGTGATCTTTCTAAATGCATTTTAATCGACTGAATCATGCACTGAAAAAACTCTAAATGCGCACACGCACCGATTAACCCACATGACGGATGTTTGCCTTTAATAAAATACTATTTTAATAATATTCAATATAGTTTATTTTCTTAATGGGGAATGTTTGTCTTTAAAATAATATTAAAAAAATGTATACTACATTTAAAATAGTATAGAATGCAAAATTGTAGTATGTATAGTATATAATTTGGCATTTTATACAAAATAGAATTTTTATATTGGATTTTAATTGGTTAACAAAGGCCAAAATTCTAATTGTATTTATTTTAATAATATTTAAAATAGCACAGAATACAATGTCAATTTATGTATAATAAACTATATAAAATACCATGCATGTCTACTTTGTATAGTATACAGTATAGCATACAATTTTAACAAGCCATTAATCAGTTACTAGCCCAAAATAATCTTCGACTTCATCGAATAATCGACATCAACATCTCACAAACCAGTCATCCCAAAATTTAAATGTAATCAATTTAAAAAAGTAAAAGTTCTGCCCTATATTACTCACTAACTATTCCTCTCAAAACGTAGCAGCATGGAAATATATATATTTTTATGGTTTTACTGCTTACCTTTTTAATAGTGTAGAGAGAGGTAGCTATTGATATGACTGACATGATGACTATGGCCATTGCGTAGTAATAGTATTCATCAGTGCACCACAGGATAACACTGAAGAGCTGGAAGATGTAGAAAGGATTGAGGACCTGAGAAAGATGGAGACAAGTATCAGTTCCTTTATTTCGAGTTCCTGAGAAGACTTAGTCACCAAAGCAGAGTCAGCAGTGCCGTGTCACAATGTTCTCCACCCAGGGTCAGTTTCACCGTACCTCCTTAATCAGCAGCTTGAAAAGAGAAGGCACTTTCACGTCTATTTCATTCAGTCCGAAAAAAAATCTCCTAAAAAAAAAAAAGAAAAAATATATATATATATACACTGACCAGCAAGTCAACTTTATTGTTGAACCCAGCAATCAACATTCAATTCCAAATACAGCATCAGCTAAAAATGACAAATTCTAAGGTTTCACCTATACTCCTGCTGGTTTTTGTTGAGCCCGGCGCTGTGCTTGGAGTGAACGGATGAACAGGTCATGCTCAAATCTTCCAGGCCTCTGCAGAACAGTGAAGGTTTAGGGATTCACCGAGCAGAATTTACACAAATGATCAGATTCAGACTATAAACGGGCATGTTTCCTTACTTCAATACTTCAAAGTTCTGAATGGAGTCGTTCCAAAAGTATTTAGTGCTGTGGAGGGTAAAATAACGTCTCTGTAACACAAAAGAGAAAGAAAAAGATATTTTCCCACTCACAGATAAAGCCTAACTATATGGTCTGCAAACACCAGAATTTGTGGAAATGCAGAATTGAACTATATGGGAAGGATGGGATGGATTTAATGCGGATGATACCGGCACATGCTGGTCCTCTGGACTCCTGGTGATTTTCCCAGGGGCGGAGTCAGAGGGGTTGTGGGCGTGGTCATTGGCCTGAGGGGAGGCGGTTTGAGAGGCCAGGTTTCCGTAAGGGTCCTTCCCAGGGGCCTGCATTATCCGAATCTTCGCACGAAACCACCGCTTGAACTCATCCTACGGACAAACGGATAATAAACAAACATATCTTAAATGGAAAAAGGTAACAGACAAATTAGAAAATTTAGCATTGTAATGGAACACAAACTGTACCAATTGAAAAAATTGTATTACAATCTTAAATTTAAGTGATGAAGGAAAGTCTTACAGTAATCTGTGTAGAGTACTACAGGTTAATCCCAATTGCTTTAAATGTTTAAAAATGATTATCGGTTAAAAACATTAATTAGAAATTTAGAAAAGTAACCAAAAAGCAGTCAAATGTAATTAGATTAAAAATAGCTACAATTCTTGTGACATTCCACATGGGGTAACTTGTAATCTGTAAACTAGTACATTTCCAAAGTAATCTTTCCAACCCTGTTTATATAGTGTCCAAAAAGTATACAATTCTAAAATTGACCATTTATCAGTTTATAGCCAATATCTTAAAACGTATTATTAACTGATCTAAAACATCCAAGCGTATCCAGATACTATACGGATACAAAAGACATGTTAATGTGAGGTGTAAGAGCCCAAAAAGTTTTCTAGAGGTTTAATACATACGGTGCTTCGTAAGAGGGCGACGTCTGCGTCTCTGACAGTGGTCCGTGTGCAGGTGGCCTTCACACACCATTCAGGCATCCAATAGAGCAGAAGGAAGAGAAAACCACCCGTACAGAGACCACCCAAACCCACCAGAACCAGCTTCCATTGGCACAGCCGATACCCGCACAGCTCCTGAACAGAAAGAAAATCAGCTCATGTGCTTTAAGAGAAAAAAAAGGGCAAAAACGGAAGGAGAAACATACCATCTCATCCTCCAAACCCTCGTTGACAATCTTCAGATCTTCCTTCTCCATCCTGATCTTTAGTTCTGCCTTGTCTCCTGCACACACACAGAGAGTTCACATGCTAAGAGAGAGTGTGAGTGTGTCTGTGTGTGTGTGTGTGTGTGTGTGTGTGTACAGTAGGAATTGTGAGGCCCAACAACAGCTGTCATACCATTGGATTGGATTGACAACCCGCTGACATGAGATGACACACAATCATGTGCACACAAACACTCTGAGAAGAACTTTCTGTGAGTCACGATCCTGAGCGCTACAGCTGAGAGCCACGTTGAGAGTGTTCTCAGACACACGAGAGCCAGACAACAGCTGGCAAACCAGTGAGACAACACGCTTAAAAACCTAGAACATTCATCTATAATACAGTTCAAAGTTATCAGAGTTATAATGTTTCCTGCAGACTTTGAAACTGAACTGCTCCCATAATCATAATCCCGTCATTCTCAATACAAATCACAAACTGAACAAAGTCTTGGCCATAAATTATGGCTTTATTTTATTTTGAACATCTGCTTTAAGAGAAAAAAGGGCAAAAACGGAAGGAGAAACATACCATCTCATCCTCCAAACCCTCGTTGACAATCTTCAGATCTTTCTTCTCCATCCTGATCTTTAGTTCTGCCTGGTCTCCTGCACACACATAGAGAGTTCACATGCTAAGAGAGTGTGTGTGTGTGTGTGTGTGTGTGTGTGTGTGTGTGTGTGTGTGTGTGTAGTACACACTGACTTCCCGCTGACATGAGATGACAATCATGTGCACACAAACACTCTGAGAAGAACTTCCTGTGAGTCACGATCCTGAGCGCTACAGCTGAGAGCCACGTTGAGAGTGTTCTCAGACACACGAGAGCCAGACAACAGCTGGCAAACCAGTGAGACAATTTGACAGTCAAACTGAGTCAAAGTAAAAAATAAATTTGCAGAGAGATCCTCCAGAGAGATTATCTCTCTACAGAGAGATATTTTTTTTGCACAAAGGGCTAATAATTAATTTGTACCTACCAATGATTGGTGAATTGAGAAAATGTACCAGTAATAATTATTTACTATTAACCTTTTTGGTTTCATATTAAATTTTCATTAGTTATGTTTATGCATTTAAACAGCAGCTGCAAATGCATAAATAATGTTTTGTTAAAACAACAACAAACACGTTGAATACTGATTTTTAACTTGTTTGGGGGGAGTGGAAAACAGGGCCCTTTTTTATGATCTAAGCGTATGGTCTAAAGCGCACAGCACAGATTCACTTAGGGTGTGTGTCTGAATCCACTTTTGCTAGTTTAACGACGGCAAAACTGGTCAGCGTGCCCAGTGCATTGTCTAAAAAGGTTCTCTATTCTCTTAACGAGTTATGTGTGTGTTTTGGGCATGACATGGAATAAACCAATCAGAGTCTCATCTCCAATTCCGCTATGTACTTGGCGGGTTTTGCAGGCTCAAATACTGAATTGGTCTCCAGAGAGGAAACGGATTTACTCATGCGCGAGCAAATAGATAGGCTAATTCTGATTAGGGATGGGCGGTATATCGAGTTTGTACGATATATCAATATATTTTTATAAGCGATACGGTATGAAGCAATACTGTTAATATAGAGTTTGATACGAGCACTAGGGCTGCATCAAATGATTATTTGGATAATCGATAAATCTAACGATTAATCGACTAATAATCAATTATTTCACTTGTTAATCAATAAACTCTGATTATTTAGCTTTTGCAATTAGTTCAAATACCGAGTTATACATATTCTAACAAATAAATAAATATAATCACTTCAGCTTTTGAAAATCATATGTGACCCTGGACCACAAAACAGTCATAAGGGTAAATTTTTTAAAATGTATATTTATATACATTGTGTTCCTGTGGCTCAGTGGTTAGAGCATTGTGTTAGCAGCGTAAAGGTTGTGGGTTCGATTCCCAGGGAACACATACTGACAATACAAATGTATAGCCTGAATGCACTGTAAGTCGCTTTGGATAAAAGCATCTGCTAAATGCATGAATGTAAATTTATACATCACCTGAAAGCTGAATAAATAAGCTTTCCATTGAAGTGTGGTTTGTTAGGATGATAAAACATCACAATAATCCATTAAAATAAAAATAACTAAAAACAACAACTGCTTGACCGCGAATTGCTGCTGATATGAAAGTCAAAAGTAAAACGCGCATGGCGCTTACAGGGTATTTAAAACCAAAGGAAAGCGAAGAGGTAAACTCAGACGACCCCCCCCACCACGGTGATACCGGTATAACCGGTGTGACAACACGTCGATTAACCGATGGGAAAATGTCCTCACCGTCACAACCCTACCCTAAACCTAGAACATTCATCTATAATACAGTTCAAAGTTATCAGAGTTATAATGTTTCCTGCAGACTTTGAAACTGAACTGCTCCCATAATCATTAGACGAACTAGCACAATCCCGTCATTCTCAATACAAATCACAAACTGAACAAAGTCTTGGCCATAAATTATGGCTTTTTCCTCCCTGTGTAATAAGTATTTACTCGTAATTTACAATATTTAACCATTTATTCAATATGACAATCATCGTTATTTTTGTAAGGGTTAATCTAGTGATGCTTGTCAAACTTGACATCCTAAAATAAAAATAGTCTATTTTATAGTTATGATTTTTTTTTTTCATCAATGTTATTTTAAGAACATTTAACCCAAAAATTCTCAATACAAAATGTTAGAGGAAAAAAAAACTAATTATGTAAGGTAAAACGTTACATTTCTAATTTGTAAAATATAAATATTTATACATTGAAGTAATTTGTTTTACTGCTTCTAAATGATTATGATTTCTAGGAGGGAAAGTGGAGTTACTTGATTTTATAATACAGTAACAAAATGCAATAATTGAACAATTTTATAATAACATAATACAGTAAGATTTAGGAGGAATCTGCGCTTAATTTATTAAAATATTGTCAATTTAATGTGCATCAAAATAAAGACTTTGTAAAAGAAAAACTTTTTTGTTTTTGTTTATTTAAAGTAATCTGCTTTCATTTCTCATTTATCCTCCCTCTAGCCAATCAGAATGTGGCAGAAGCTCTTCACATTAGCATTAGCCAGTCAAAATGACAAAATACTTTCCATTTGCATGCTTTGCTCTTCTATTGGTCAGCCTTCGAGCTAATCAAATAGCTTGTCCTTAAGAGAGGGTAAGCTCACGCTGAGCATTCATACACCAATAAAAACACCCTGATAAGGCTCCAAAGGTACTGAGGTCAACCAAGTAGTGAGCTCCCTAAATAGACAGCACTTTAAGGCAATATAAGCATTGTGCAACAATGCCAATGCTGAAATAAAGAAGAAGAAAAAAGGAATTGAGTAATTAAGCTACTTATACAGGAGAAATGTGGAGTGGCAACTGAGAGCATTCAAAACCAGTTCTTATGAGGTTTGCATGATGGTTAGGATGCTTCACTTGAAGGCCACTCACTAGGTGTTAGAACCGAGCTCCAGCGTGTTGCTAGGAGGGGACAGCAGGGAGGAAACCAGCACCATGCTGGTGTGGTCACCTCAACAACAGGGCAGCAGGGAGGCAGCATGGCAGAAAACAGGGAAAGTGTGTGAGTGTGTGTTAGGCGGGTGTCAGTGGTCATGCCCTGCTCACTGTTCGCTTCCCTCTGCCACAGGCCCTGATCTTATCAGTCCCCACACCCGTACAACACACCACAGAAAGGGGAAACCCAATTCAGGACCGACCCTTCCTACCATTTTCCCTTTCAGGAGCAGCCGGTATATGGCCACATTCTGCTCTTGGCTACAATTTATACGCAAATCGCAAGTGCAACATGCTGCACTTTTTTTACTTCCTCTTAAACAGACTATACTATGAATGCAAGGAAATACTGCAATGCAACTCAAAAATAACACTTATTCCTTGTGTCATTAAGTTAAGAAAGCTTGCTTTTAAGATAAGTTGAGCATTAAAATTACATATTAGTATTGTAGAGCTTTATTAGTTTGTCTAACTTGTATCAGTTTGTTGTGCAAACTGAAAAGGTAAAGTACAATTCTAAAGCATGTTAGTTGGATCCTCACCACCAAACCTGGTATTTCAAGCCGTTTCAACTTTATGTAACAGCAACTTGTACAACATTCAATAGTTACATTTTTGACAAACCTTTTGACTGACTTTTATAGTAACTTTTATAGTAAAGCATATCCAAATCTATAGTGATTATATAACCACACAAGTCTCACCACAGATTTTAAGGGCCTTTTTTGGAACTTGACAGCTGCAGTTTACTATTATTTGCTTTTGTTGTATAGGAAAGGCGCAGCAGAAAAATAATCAAAGGAAGGTGATTTTGAACACAGCAACATTGCCTTGCCTTCAGATTCTGGGAAATCCCTTCACTTGTAAAGAGGTCTCTCTCTTTTACGCTCTTTCACTGCAGACCTGGACTCCTGAGAGAAAACAAAAGAGGAAATCTTAATTAAACTCCATGAATCACACAGCCTTCGTCTTTTAATGGAAGAATTCTGCAGCTCTCTCAAATGTGACATGTGAAGAACCGTTTGAAAGATTTACCGAGTGTTTCTAAGCAGCTCACAGTGAGAGAAAACATTAACGTGACCAGCGGTTCAAGGTTTTTACTTTCTTGGATTTAAACGTCTGAACAAAGACACTGAAGAAATGAAATAGAAAAGGGCTCTGTCTGTACATTAACAAATCAAACCGTGTCTGGCTGGTATACTGGCAATTTGAAACAAATAAGCCACAGCTCACAAAAATGCCAACAGCGCAGCATAAAGCCCACAAGAAAATGTATATCATGATTCAGAACATCTGACTCGGTATTCATACAAAGACTGAATAAAATAAAGGTCAGAGGTCACCATACCATCCTGTGCTATGGGGGTTGGGCATCCACTGATAGACTTCACCTCATTGGTGAGACAGCCTTTACCATAATTTACTAATGAATCATTCAGTGTTTGTGACAGTTAACTAAAAAGCAGATCCATGTGAAAAGGGATCATTTTGACAAGTGCTGGCTGTACGCTAAACTTTTCAAAAGCGCAAATCATTGCTTTTACACAAAGTCATTTACAGTACACATTATTTATTATTAGAATTACATTTAAAATACATTTTTACAAGAACATATATGGATTCATTCTTAGTGCCAAAAAATAAATTAATATCAGATGCAAATAAATTAAAACAAATATAAAAAATAATTAAATCTGGGAATTAGCAAACAAGTTAAGCACAACTGCTATTCGGAGCACAAATTAATTTATTATGGGTGCAAATAAATACATATTTTTGGATTTCTAATATAATAAATACATTATCGTAAATTTCATTTTTAAACAGACTGTCAAAATAAATCCAAATGAGACCATAAACCCCACATTTCTAGACAAAACTGATGCGTTTTACCATGCAAACTAACACAGATTTGTTAACAAATCTAGACTGTCAATTGAGTGACTAACCTATTCTCAACATGACCTGCTGGCACAAAATGTATTTATGACAATCTAAAATCATCTGAAGACCTAGTAACGATTAGTGCGAGCTCTGGCAGATTGAGATTTAAATTACTCATGTGGTCATTTTGAATCCAGTCCATCAAATAACTTGTTCCTCCTCTTTTTCTTTCCATGCTCAGATTTCTTAATAAGTGGAAAAAGGAAAGTAAAAACGTATCTAAATAAACAGCCTCAGGTAAGAAAGTCTGCCAGCTAGATTTCACAAGGCCTGTCTGACAAACTCGTCCTACATGCACGGCTTTCTGCCACCCCTGCGGATTAATTTATTTTAAATTTTCTGAGCGTGCTGCAACCACTGAGACAGTTTTCTGCAGGTAGCTCCGTTTGCAAGCAGTTTCACAGGAACGCTTTGAAACACAAGCCGTTCAAGTCAGACGTGGTCAGTCTCTCTTTCCAGAAGTGAAAACACCCCCTACTCAAAGACATGAGCTAACAATGTACAATGACCTACAGACGGCCCTCGCGATAATTCATGGAAGCCTTCAGAGGAAAAATTATTCAATCGCAGTCACGTTTTGGGTTTAATGCACTTTCTTCATTCTGTTTTGTTTCTCACAGCATTGGGTCACCATCACTTTGACCTGAACTCTATACTCTTCTTTTTGGACCGCACGACTCCAGTATCACAGTGTTCAAATGTTTAGAAAGAAAATACTTAAGAACAATGACGGGACAGTCTCATAGCATATTTGCTGATAAGCGGTGAGATAAACGGTAAGGTTTAATAATTAGATGGCCTAAACAAGCTGTCATTTTAAAAATGAAGGGAAACACAATATTGTACATTTGATGGAAAGTCCATAATAATTATACATTTACAGTACAACCTGTAAAAAATTACTTGGTAGTAACTGTTATTTTGGCAGAAAATACTGGAATATGGATTTAGTTTGTGAAATTCTTCTTTCAGGTCTGCAATTATTTATAATACATTAAATGTTAGCAATAATATGAAATATGCTTCAACGTCCTCTAATAAGCTTACTGAAGAAAAAACTAAAAATGTTTGAGAACAATTGAATCTCAAACACCGACAGGGCAAAGCAGCTTGACTCTCAGCTGGACGAGCGGTTCACTAATTCATGGGCACATTTCTTGCCATCATTCGGGATCCAGAGAACAACAAACGTGTGCTTTTCTCAAGCATTTTTAAGTGGTTCTTCTGTAGTCAAGGACAGCACAGAAAAAAATCCTCTAATCCCATCGTGGTCAATAACTCGGATCAAAGCATTGAACGAAGGAATTAAAAAATGAAATCTCCTTCCACTTCAAAGCTCTTGACCATGAGAAATTCTCACAGAATGCTATGTTGTGAACCTGTTTAAGATGGTTCTGATGTGAAGGTTTAGTGTCTTCAAGTGTGTAAAACCAAAAATAATACGAAAAACAAACACAATATCATTCATATAATAATTTAAAGTGCAAGGTAAATAAATCCAAACATACCTGGAAAGTTTGTTTTATCTTCTCTTTTAGCAATCATTGAGTTAAGTGCCAAGTTCAAATCAAATCAGTTCCAAATCCATTTAAATTTACTACCAACATCTCAGATTCTCATGCATCCCAAGACCCTTGTATGCAAGATATCAAGAGTTTTCTTACTAAGGTTGACTTCAGCGGAGGATGATGGCATCGGCCCATTTAGTAAGACTGGAGAGAAAAAAAAGATAGAGCACAGAGGTGTAGCCTATCCATCGAGAAAGAAGTGTAAAAAACAAAACGATCAAACAGAAAAGGAGACCAGAGTCTAGCCGCATGGTCTTGGATTAGCAACTCCTATTGTCAATGTGGCTTGCTGGGAAAGAAAAAACAAACAAGGAAATTGAAGAGATTCTACCCTTCATAAAAGTTTGATCCTTCTGATTTTAGTTACAGTAAACAACCTTTATCAATCCGGAAATATACTAAAGGTTAAACAAGGTCTAGTAAACACAAATTAAGACTTGGTGCACTGACAATAAAAGGAGAAAGAGAGAGCATTTAGATCATGAAAAATAAAAATCTAGCTGTCAGACCCTCTTACACAAGGCAGTCTGATTAAAATAATTCTAACTGAAATTCAAAAAAAAAAAAAAAAGCCAAAATGCTCTCTAGTTAACACAGTTTATCTTCAAGTCTCGTTTGCCATTTTTGGCTGTAATCTGTGGTTTTGGTTCACACTTTGGTACCAAATTCTACATCAGTTACTATTTTAATCCAGCATCTTTTATTGCACCTCCCAGTCGTTTTTTTGTGGGACTTATTTTAGGCAAACCGCATACCAATGGCTAGAAAAGTCTTGTCCATTCCACTACCGTCCAGGATTCTGAGAGCAAACCCTCAGACATCTACACAAGGGACTTGCACCATGTCACGATATGTAACACTTCAGTTCTGATTCAACACGGGCAGACTTTCTGTCATACGCGGTTGTCTTAGAACGCGTCTGCTAAAAGTATTCTCTGAGTAATCTCGACATCACCTCAAAGCTCTTCGGGACATGACAGCAAAACCGCACAGACAACCTTCTGAATTCCATTTGATCCATGTCAAAGATATAACCCTGGAGTATAACAGTCAGTCACTTCATTCAAAGTGATCCACTTCTGGTTCTATGCTGATCGTATCTCTTTGCTAAAGATTCACTAACATTTAATGATTTTTTGAGCCAAGCGAATCACAATGTTTACACTCCACACAAGTGTTGCAATGTTTTGAAAGCTGTTGTGAACTCTCCTGCCCCTTATAAACCACATCTTAACAACTTACATTAATGTCTGAATTGCGACGCTACACTTGACCTCTGCATTCTCAGTTCGGTTGAACCGCACTAGAGTTATTTTTCCCTCTTGGTGCGGTTCGTTTGGGCAGGTGAGAATGCAGCAGTCGCACTCGGGTACGCACCAGAAGCAGACCAAACAAACGTACCGAGACCTCCTTGAAGAGTTGGTCTCAGTGTGTTTTCAAACGATCCCTGGAGCGGTTCGTTTGTGGTGAGAACGCGATCTGACCTCAAACAGACCCAACTGCAAAAAGAACTGCGTATTTTTGGACTAAACCAGCTGCCGTAGTCAGATGCGCTGGGGATGAGGAATGAGGATGAGGAAGTGTTTGTTGACAGTTTTCGGTTTAGCATGTCAGGTCGCGGACAAACTTGGGGTTGTGAGGACGTGCAGAGCCTCATAGAAATTTGGTGACTTTTTACAAATGAAATAGAAATACTGAGACCAACTTTTAAACAAATGTACTTCAGATTCATTCTGTACCAAAAACACTGATACCTTCTTCACCAGACTAAGCAAACGATGCTATAAACACCCAAACATCTGTGCTTTAACAGAGTTTTAAACGGCTATAATACAAATTTGGAAAGGTCCACATGTACACAAGACTACACACAACTTCTTCAGTCTGAAACCAACATGCAGAGACAGATTATTTGAAGCAAATCCAAAGTTTAACTGATGCAGCAAAAATGTGCATGTTTGTGCTTATATCAACAACACACAGTAAATGACTGACAGTTATGTGCATTAAGATGCATGCTAAAGGTGTAAACCCTTAAACCCTTAAAGGTGTTTCACCCTCAAAACTAGAAGATATAAAGCAGGACAGAAGTGGCCACTTGAAGTTAGCCAATCATTAAAAAGACCAAGAAGATTATGGGAAATGATGTAGAACAAGACCGATGGCTGCCAAGTCAAAGTACAAAAATGTCAAATACAAAAGTTAACACGCAGCAGCAAAACAAACTCAGCAGAATCATTAACAGTGCAGCTTGAGAATGTAAAACATGGACCTGAGCATCAAGTTTTAGGTTAAATTATAAATACACACAGTGTATAAAATACACACAGTCAGTATCATTTTGACAAAAAAAACATTTATCCTTATTCTTCAGCGTCACATGACCCTTCAGATATCATTCTAATAAGCCGTTTTGTTCTTAAGATACATTTATTATTATTATCATCAGCAAAGATAAAAACTTTATAACTTTTTTTAAAACTAATATTTGTATATATATATTTCTGGCTCCTTTGATGAATATAAAGTTTAAAATAATTGCATTTTTTTAATTGAATTAATGTCAGCAAAAGCATTTCAAGTTTAGTATGTTAGGCTGGTGGACATATGCGTCACATCTTGACAGGTCATATGTCATCTACCCCATCAGGAATTCATGTTATGTTTAAGACAACCATTAATTAAAGGTGGGGGTGTATTTTTAAAAAATGTTTTAGGCAGGCAGAGTACCAAAACAAACTTGTAACCAATCAGCAGTAAGGTGCGTGTCAACTCATGATGTGAGGAGAGAGCGCTCAGTGCCCATGTCGGACATTAGCCTAGCCGAGCGACAACACAAAGATAGAGATGAGGATAAAAACAAGAGGCAAACGTCTGCAGAACAAAATAAGGCTTAACGCTTAATCACGCAGCATCCAGTGTAGACAGCATCACTGATTATAATGAGTTCTATAGTATTTTGTCGCACCGCTCGCGTCCATTCTAGCCATTCTGCTTTTTCATCTCGAAAAGGTGAGTAAAATTGGTTTGGCAGGGCTCTAGACTCATTCTTCCCACTAGTCAAACGTTTGCTACTAAGTTTCTCAGTTGGTCGCACGAGCACATCATTTGAACAACGAGCATTCTCTCCACCTTAAATACCACGACTGAGGTGAGCCCCTTTAGCAAGGCACCGAACCTCCAACTGCTCCCCGGGTGCCGCAGCATTGGCTGCCCACTGCACCGGGTGTGTTCACTACTGTGAGTGTGCACCGGGTGTGTGTACTACTGTGAGTGTGCACCGGGTGTGTGTTCACTATTGTGAGTGTGCACCGGGTGTGTGTTCACTACTGTGAGTGTGCACCGGGTGTGTGTTCACTACTGTGAGTGTGCACCGGGTGTGTGTTCACTACTGTGAGTGTGCACCGGGTGTGTGTTCACTACTGTGAGTGTGCACCGGGTGTGTGTTCACTACTGTGAGTGTGCACCGGGTGTGTTCACTACTGTGAGTGTGCACCGGGTGTGTTCACTACTGTGAGTGTGCACCGGGTGTGTGTTCACTACTGTGAGTGTGCACCGGGTGTGTGTTCACTACTGTGAGTGTGCACTTGGATGCAGTGGCGGATCTAGGGGTGGGGCCAGAGGGGCACCGGCCCCAGCTGGAATCTGATTGGCCCCTGAAGTGCCCCTGTCCTGTCAGTCATCGGTGATTTATGTTAGCGTTAAGTCGTTTGAAATTCAACCTGTGCAGCGCAAGCTTTACATGTAAATATGAAGGTACATATGTATAGCCCTGACTGATTTAATGGTAATTTTGGGCACCCCTGAAATAGGTCTCGTCATTGACATTAACAGACGTTACAAAACACCGCTCATTCAAGGACGTGCATTTATTGGCGGCGCAAGAGCATAACGTACAAAACGAATGTGCACAGTTCAATTGAATAATACAATTTGCGCTAAATAACTTAATGCTGTTGAACCTACTTTACAAAGCAAACTTTTTGCTAAAATAAAAGCGTGCGGTTTCTCGGGTGGAAGTTGCGTTCGTTACTATAGCAACATTAGGTTCCAAGCGCGTTTTCTTTCAGAATCATCACTGACATGTAGAAAAACTGTAGCATTTTGTTTAAAATGAAAGTGAGATAAAGATCCTCACGTCACATAGAAATGGTGTGCTACAACTGTTTGGCTGAAAATAGTGGAATACTTCAGGAAAGATAATCGACCATAAGAATGTTTTATTTATTTATTTATTTTGTATGTTTGTTTTTAAAGGAAGACAATTGATAACAATTTTAGAGATGAAAGAAATTTGACCAAAAAAATGTGGGATCAAACAGTGTAAGCAGAAAGTTTTCAATAAACAATGGGCAATAAATAAAAGACATTAGCATCATGATTAAAGACATCTAAAAGCCTCCTATCCAGGAGAAGTGTGAATGTGCGCATGGAGACAAAGTAGTTTGGGCAGCACAAGACAATAAACTGCATGGATGCTTAGATAATGTGAGTAACTATTAGTTAGCATTGTAGAGTCAACTCTAAACAAAATCACATGGCATGCTCTAAAAAATATTTCATGAAACTTAAGAGTTATAGAGTTATCCTCAGATTTGAAAAAGAACATGGTCAGATGTGTGGCTTTATCTGCATTGTGTTTCTAGACATCAAAAAGGCTAATTTATATTTTTTTTGTTCAAAGGTATTTAATGTAAACAATATTTCTAATAACTGTAAATTCAAGCCCTTGTGGCTATTTTTCTGACTTAAGGACAACAAGCTGCCAAGTGTCTTCTTTAAATCGACAGTACAGTTATACTTTTTAGACATTTCCAGTATTTTAACAATACTGATAACCGTGATCAATTTGGTCACTATAACCGTAATATAAAATTGTCATACGGTTTAATTTCTACACTGCAATAAGGTTGAACAATAGTTAACAACACAGAACAAAGCATTTTATTTTAATTTACTATGTAAATGTTTATATATACTTATTTATTTGTAGTATTAAAATAAAAGTATGTAGCATCATTAAGAACTAACATGATTTAATACTGAACAAAAGTACAGTATATTTATCATTTAAATTAAGATGAAAGAGATTTATTTATAATGTAATACATGTTACATGTCCAAATAATAATGTATATAGCCTTGTATAGCGTGTCAGTAAGTAATTGCCGAATAAGTAGATGGATTCAACCTCCTGAGCAAAGACCGCTGAATTTTCAGCAGTGGTCACAAAAAAAAGTAGTTTTCTTTTTTGTTTGTTTGTTTTACAAAAAGATGTGTACAGTTTCTTACAATGTTCAAGAACAACATTTTGCTGTACATATTGTATGTTATCATATGCTCATGAATATTCTTGTTGTTGGAACCCAAAATTCAACAAAGTGTGAAAACTAACTCCAAATTGGCAGGGAAGCCCATTTTTTCCTCAAATATTGTATTATATTTTATTATGTATGTTATTCTTAATGAATTCATTCACACACACACACACACACACACACACACACACACACACAGATAAATATTTAATCCGTTATTGTTAAGGTTTCCAAAGACTTGAATAGTAAACTTGGCCCCTCTCTGTAAATGGTGGCCCCATTGTGGCCCCTGCTTCTGAAAAATCCTAGATCCGCCTCTGCTTGGATGGGTTAAATGCAGAGCACAAATTATGAGTATGGGTCACCATACTTAACCACACATCATATCAAAATAGGATGCCAGAATGACTCAGTCCCCGTTCACTTACATTGTATGGCAAAACGATGCAATTAAAGTGAATGGTGACTTAGGCTGTCAGTCCATCACATTCTGCCTAATCTCTGTGTTCATATGAAGAAAAAGTGTCCTACAGGTTTAGAAGGACATGAGGCTGAGAAAATGATGACAGAGAAAAACTAATGGGCGAATAACGTTACCACTTTAAATAACTGCTGGATGCAAATCAAGCGAAACCCAAAGCGGAGTGAAATTCAAATTTCACATAACGTTACAGACCACAACACCCTTACTGACTAAACAGACCGATTAATATATATATATATATTAATCACTAACGTTACAGCGATACAAAACACGAGCTAGTTCATTTCAGTGATTTAATAAAGAAATAGACGCCATAAAGGGACCGAGAACACGCGAAGAAGAAATACAGGCAGCCATAACTTCCATATTCTGACACATCATTGAAGAGATCCCCGCGCGCGCGCGCGCGCTTGTGTGTATAACGCTATGTGTGTGTGTTTAAGTCGCACTCACTCAGAACCACCGGGAACGAGGATCACCTCTGGGTCAGGATGAGAGCTCTGGGATCGCGGACAAAGAGACGCGAGGTTCAGCTCCTATGTACTGCTAACAGCAGATGAGTGTGTGAATAAATGTGCCAAACAGCCCAGTTCTGCTTCAGCATGTACAGGAAGTGATGCAGAGGATATAAGGTCACGTGGAACTACGTCAGGGCCCATCTGGCTTCAAACCAGACCACAAGCACAAGCATTTTCGCGCTAAGCCCTACTTTCCTGTTTTCTTGTAAGGACCTTACATCTTACCTGGACACTCTTCTTATACCCAACAATTCTAAAGCCCTCAAAACAATTTCATTGTGTTATTTTCATAATATTGTCATGATTTTGTAACTAATAACTGCATTCATAATTGCACTGACCCATGGCATTGGTTATTTCATTTTTAGCATGTTCTTTATGGCATTAACAAAAATAATGTATTGCTTTTAATTATAAAGTGTGTGTGTGTGTGTGTGTGTGTGTGTGTGTGTGTGTGTGTGTGTGTGTGTGTGCGTACTGTATGCACTATGAAGCTTTTAGTATCTTTGTGTGAACTTTTAATTAGATGACAGATTATAAAATGATTCGCTTTGCTTTGTAACATTTGCATTGCTGAATTATGTTGATACTGTGAGAGAACCATCAATAATAGGCAATAATAAAACAGTTTAATAAATATATATATTTTTGGTACAATATCAAATTCAAAAGTTAATAAAAAATTATTCTGTTAAGTAATTACACATTATATATGTTCACATAATTTATTAATTAAACAAATGTTGGCCTAAACAAGATTTACATTTTGATGTTTTATTTTAGCCTATGTTTTGTCTGTAAAACTGTTTTAATTTATGGTTATTTGGAATATTTATTCTTTAATGCGAATTTATATTTTACAATATTTGACTGTGCAGAAATTGACTTATTATTTGGAGTAAAATATGTGTTCTGATTATCAATAACTTTAAAAAGTATTAAGATCTAGGAAGATGTTTTTTAAATTAGATTTTCTTTGTATATAAATCTGTTTATTTGAGGGTTGATCTGAAATTATTATTTCAAGGTCCTCCACAGGAAGTTCTTCTGTGTGTCATTCAGGATATGACATCACCACAGAGTCACGTGAGTGCCCTGAGCTAGTCCTTATTGACGCTGAAAGAGTAATCCAAATAATTATCTTTAAATCTTTATCTTTATCTTTAAGGTCTTTATTATATTCAGATAAGAAGATAGATTGCCAAACCTTCCTCTGTTTCCACAGATTCATCTCTACTTCCTAGATTAGTTTACTGCCTTTAAGCCTATACTTTTAAAGTTACAGCAAAACAATATCTGCCTTAAAATCAATACGATGTGCAATCTGTGATAATTATGGTGAGTAGAGAAAAAGAGAAAGCTGTATTGTTTGACAGACGAGTTGTATTGCGTAAGAATGAGTTCGCTATTTGTCCATGTATCATCTATTTGTCTGTTCAAAGGTCAATCTGTTTTCAGACCTGCTGTTTTGAAAGTCAAAATGATGTGTAATTAGTAACTGCTCTTCTATTATTTACATAGAGGATGTGACAGGACTGCCTCTTTTTATAAGTGACTGAATAAATCAACTGTTCATCTGATTAGCCATGTTTTTTGACGTGATGTTGGAGATCTTGTGTTACTGTTACATACAGTTTTATGTGATAAAACCCCAGGCTTTGAAACAGCATCGATCCATTCAAAAAAAAAAGCATTATGACGTTCTAATGGTCTTTTCTCGAATACAAAACAGAAATGGATTGTGAGAAAGGGCCTGAATTTGTTCTGCCCCTCGTAGCAAGTTCAAGATGACGCACGTGCCGATCCAAAAGAAAAACAAGAGTCCTCGCGCATTACCACAGGTTCAGATGTTCTAATCCATGCTTCGAGTCAGATGTGCAAACAGAATTCCAAAGCGGACAGTTTGCTTTCATTTCTCCAAGTTCAAAGGGAGGGCGTTCTGTGAAATGATGGATCAGCATTCTGAGTTCACATGTATTTCAAAGAGCAAATTGAAACCCCTCTGAATATTTTTTTCATGCACAAAACCCAATGAGGACATTTTCATGAGAACAGGAGTAATTGTGATGTTTTTGTAGGTTTATAGCTTAAAGGGATAGTTCACCCCAAAATAAATGTCTTTACCTTCATGTAATTCCAAACAGGTTATCATCAGTAAATCAAAAAAAACTTTAAAGCATTTGTTGACTGAAATACAGCTGAAATAAAATATAAATATTAGATGAAATACTAGAAATGTTGCCATACGTTTAGGTTGAAGCAACAAGATTATTAACTGGAACTAAATAAAATGATTCAACTAATGCTGAACTAAAAATAGAATAGAACATCAGCATTTGGCAATTATCTGCCATTCTTCTCCTCACCTCTTCACCTCTCAAGCTCAAGCTGTGAGGTTGGATGGGGGCAGACACATTTTCAGGTTTTTCTAGATTGGGTTCAATCCCAAGCTCTGGCTGGGCCACTCAAGGACATTCGCAGAGTTGTCTATAAGCCACTCCTGCTATGCGCTTAGGGTCATTGTCCTGTTGGACGGTGAACCTTCTGCCCGTCTGAATGGTTCTGAATGCTCTGGACTGGGTTTTTATTAAGGCTCTCTCTATATTTTGGTGCATTGAGCTTTCCTTCAACTCTGATGTGTTCCTGCCGCTGAGAAACAGCCCCATAGCATGAGGCTGCTACCAGCACACTTTACTTTTGGGCAGTGGTGGGCAAAGTACACAGATCAAGTACTTGAGTAAAAGTACAGATACGTATAATAAAATATTACTCCAGTAAAAGTAAAAGTACTGCTTTTTCAATTTTACTCGAGTGAAAGTACAAAAGTACTCAATTTTTTATGTACTTAAGTAAAAAAGTACTGATAGACAGATTTATTTTGCAATTGTATATAGACTACTTTATTTCATTTTATATTAGCACATATTTTTATAATCCTACTGCCCAAAATACCTGGGTTTTTCCCAAAATAACCACTATATAGAGTCAAGATATATATTTTGTTGATATGGACTACGTTGATGAGAGTGATGTAGTAATGTTCACCGTGAAGCTTACACTGCCATGTACCTGAGAGAAAACAGATTTCACCATCTAATCTTCACCAGGAAGAAAAAAGTGTTTTAGAACGTGTTGTTTTGCAGAACGTCAGTAATATATGACATGAGAATTAGGCCTGAAATTAGGAAGAACATTTTAAGGAAAATCTAATGATATTTTCATAATGATTTTTTTTCTTCTCAAACCTTGTCTGTGGTGTAAAAACACCCCTGGCCCAATGCCCCCAGAGGGCATCACTTCCCACTCTGATAATTACTGTAGTTACTATGTTCTGAACATCACATCCTTTCTTTTTCTATCTAGGTGGCTGAATAAAGATATTTGGACTTTATATCTAAACATTTCCTCAACTTAACACCAGCAAGCTTGTTAGCTAGACAGTTAGCATCAGCTAACGATATTTACTTATTTTCAGTATGGTTATGAATAAACATTCATATCTGTCTACTCGGCTAGTTGATCTAAACAATATAAAAATGTATACTGTTGATAAACAATATAAAAACAGACGTCACATAGGTCTAAATGCATAGCATTTTAATAAAAGTGCTAACGTTACAGCAGCGGGAATATGAAGCGTGCATGAGTTATTTTATTTAATCGGTGTTATTTTAATGTTTTGTTTTTTTGACCTAAAACATAACGTTAGAGACACTGATGTTGATCTGTCTGCATTCAAGCATTTCAGTGGGCTTAAATAGATCACCCTTTACAGCAGATTTAGTTCACAAACAACTGACAGTTTTGACCTAAATATTATTTTCAGTTACAATAATTAATCCTAAAATTCGACATTAGTAACGTACTTTTCACAGCATCAGTAGCGCGCGCTCACAAGATCTCCCGGTTCTTTACTTGTGAGTTCAGTTCACTGAAGAAGACTCGCTCTAAACGGATCATTTGAATCAGTGAGTTTTCGACTCGAGAACAGCTGCAATCGGATCCTTCCAGTTCGTGAATGAATCGTTTGTTGCGATTTGCGAACCGATTGAACAGGTTCATTGAAAAGAATCAGTTTGTTCATGAATCAGACACCGCTTCTGCGTCTCGGAGCACGTGATGTATCACGTGAGTAACGATATGTTTTATGAAATGTAGTGAAGTAAAAAGTACGATCTTATGCTTTGGAATGTAGTGAAGTAAAAGTAAAAGTTACTCAAAATAAAACTACTCCAGTAAAGTACAGATACTTGAAAAATGTACTTAAGTACAGTAACGAAGTAGTTGTACTTCGTTACTGACCACCACTGCTTTTGGGATGGTACTCTACAGGTGATGAGCAATGCCTGGTTTCCCTTCAAACATGATGCTTGGAATTGAGGTTCATCAGACCAGAGAATCTTGTTTCTTACAGTCTGAGAGTTCTTTAGGGGTGTTTTCATGCATCTTCACTGCAACAGAGGATTGAGTCTTGTCACACCGCCTTAAAGCCCAGATCGGTGGAGTATTGCAGTGATGTTTGTCCTTCTGTAGGTTTGTCCTCTCTGCATATATGATCAACTTGACCATCACCAAGTTGGTCACCAGTCTAACCAAGGCCCTTCTCCATCAATTGCTCCGTTTGGCCAGTGTTGAAAACTCTGTTCTTCTAAAGTGTAGAAAACTCAGAAGAGAAGACCAGGAGACTTCGGATTGGGTCGTCAGCAGAATTCTTTATTCTATGACATGTCATTGGTATCTGTGGTCATCGAAATCTCATCTTAAGTAATTTTTACAGGGTATCTTATAGGCAGAATTGGAGGAGGGACTTTTGGAGTGTTGTGGCAATTTCTTTCAAACAAACATCATCACTGAGTAAGAGACAACTCTAAGTCTAAAATTATAGTAATAAAGTATTTATTCCCTTGCAAGAGAAGATCCCTCGTGCACTAACACACATAGCTGTGAGTCAGTCAGGAGCGAGAGAGAGAAGGAGTCACAGTGCCAATCTGTTTTATAGTCCTTTTCCCTCAAGGCCCTATTTCTTCCCTCCCCTACAGAAGAGATACCAAGTTGTTTATCTATTAATGGTTATACAGAAAAGGCAGGCAAATGCCCCCTTGACCATCTGCGTTTCCTTACCTCTATCTTCCCAATCATAGTAAATCATCACACAAGGAATGCTTTTCTAACTGCGAGTGAGAAAACATATAATGCACACATCTGAAATGTATGTTTCACTAAAGATTAATGCCCAAAAGGAAAATTCCATCACAGGAGGTTGAGACAAAACATCAAATAAAGCAAGCATCTGAGGGCAATAAACCTAACGAATCCACGTCTGGCCAGGACAAAGCCATTTGCAGAACAAAGGTTGAATCTCTCAGTAGTCTGGCTCATTGATCTTACCATTATCATAGAGACAAAAGGCACAGCTGTCTCGAGCTCAAATGGTCAGGAAACGATTGTTTCTCTAGTTGTGTGGCTTTATAGAATCCTGTTTCTGAGCTCTACAGGCAGTTTTTTAATCTACATCTACAAGCAGAGATTTTAGAACCCTGTTATTTGCTTTGACATTATGGTGAATGTTATTGATGATATTGCACCGATAAAGGTCAGCAAGAAGAATGGCAGGCAAAAATCATTTTGGAGAAAATCAACAGCAGTTCAGAATATGAAAAGACAATGCAGAAAAGCTGAGCGGATTTGGCGGAAGACGAAACTAGAAATACACTATAGCATCTATAAAGACAGCCTTCATGCTTTCAATTTGGAACAAGCCACAGCTAGACAGACCTTCTTCTCAAACCTTATAAACATTAACTTAAACAACACTCGCACTCTTTTTGCTACTGTTGAGAGACTGCCAAACCCCCCAAGTCAGATTCCCAGTGAAATGCTCTCTGACAGCAAATGCAATGAGTTTGCTTCCTTCTTTTCAGAGAAGATCAGTAATATCAGGAAGGAGATTGGCACATCTTCCTGTAATACAGAGGTCACACAGATTCGACAGCAATCACAAAAAGAAGTGACTATGTCTGTTTTTAAAACAATTGATAGCAAAATTTTGGAAGAAATAGTACAGCATCTTAAATCGTCAACCTGCTATCTTGATACACTTCCCACATCTTTTTTTAAAAGTGTGCTTAACTGTTTAGAAGCAGATCTCTTAGAAGTGGTGAACACCTCACTTCTTTCTGGGACTTTTCCAAACTCCCTGAAAACTGCAGTTGTTAATTGTTAGATTGCGCTTCTGAAAAATCTTGATAACACCATGTTGAGCAACTATAGACCAATATCAAATCTTCCTTTCATAGGTAAGATTATTGAAAAGGTAGTTTTTAATCAGCTGAACAAATACTTAAACTCAAATGGATTCCTGGATAATTTTCAATCTGGTTTCCGCGTGCATCACAGCACAGAGACAGCACTCATTAAGATAATAAATGATATTCGCTTTAATTCTGATTCTGGCAAAATATCAGTGCTGGTACTACTAGATCTTAGTGCTGCGTTTGATACTGTCGATCATAACATACTTCTAGAGAGACTGGAAAACTGGGTCGGGCTTTCTGGGATGGCACTCAAATGGTTTAGGTCATACTTAGAAGGGAGGGGTTATTATGTGAGTATAGGAGAGCATAAGTCTAAGTGGACGTCCATGACATGTGGAGTCCCACAAGGCTCTATTCTTGCACCGCTCTTGTTTAGCCTGTATATGCTCCCACTAAGTCAGATAATGAGGAAGAACCAAATTGCCTACCACAGCTATGCTGATGATACCCAGATCTACCTAGCCTTATCTCCAAATGACTATAGCCCCATTGACTCCCTCTGCCAATGCACTGATGAAATTAACAGTTGGATGTGCCAAAACTTTCTTCAGTTAAACAAGGAGAAAACTGAAGTCATTGCATTTGGAAACAAAGATGAAGTTCTCAAGGTGAATGCATACCTTGACTCTAGGGATCAAACAACTAAAAATCAAGTCAGAAATCTTGGGGTGATTCTAGAGACAGACCTTAGCTTTAGTAGTCATGTCAAAGCAGTAACTAAATCAGCATACTATCATCTCAAAAACATTGCAAGAATTAGATGTTTTGTTTCCAGTCAAGACTTGGAGAAACTTGTTCATGCCTTTATCACCAGCAGGGTGGATTATTGTAATGGTCTCCTCACCGGCCTTCCAAAGAAGACCATTAGACAGCTGCAGATCATCCAGAACGCTGCTGCCAGGATTCTGACTAGAACCAGAAAATCTGAGCACATCACACCAGTCCTCAGGTCCTTACACTGGCTTCCAGTTACATTTAGGATTGATTTTAAAGTACTTTTACTCGTTTAGCAGTCACTCAATGGTCTAGGACCTAAATATATGGCAGATATGCTCACTGAATATAAACCTAACAGACCACTCAGATCATTAGGATCGAGTCTCTTTTAGCTATTATGCCGCCCGCAGCTGGAACCAGCTTCCAGAAGAGATCAGATGTGCTAAAACATTAGCCACATTTAAATCCAGACTCAAAACTCATCTATTTAGCTGTGTATTTGTTGAATGAGCACTGTGCTATGTCCGAACTGACTGCATTATTTTATGTATAATCCTATTCTATTTAACTGTTTTAAATTTCATTTTAAATCAATTTCTATATCATTTTAAAATTCCTTGTTTTATTATTTTTAACTCCTTGTTTTTTATTGCTGTGAATGATTATTTCACTTTTTATGTAAAGCACTTTGAATTACCACTGTGTATGAAATGTGCTATATAAATAAACTTGCCTTGCCTTGCCTTGTATGGAGTGTAGATTGGGGGGGGGGGTATTTTAAATATAAAGCAGATTATACTTCCGCAAGTCACTGTATGTGTGTGTGTGTGTGTGTGTGTGTATCTTCTCAGAACCTGTTCTATTAACAAACATGCAAAAGACGCAGAATATGTAGAACTTTGTAAATTACAGGAATTTCTGTCATTCAGATTCTGCGTGGGCCTACACATTGTTCACATCCCCAACGCAAATCCACCAGGACAAGAAATGTCCTCATGTTCTTGACATTCTCTAATCAACACATTGTCTTGCTATCGTGCTTTGAGGAAGTCTAATATCCATCTGTTAAACCCAAATGACTGAGATACAAAGAGCATGGGAGGCAAAGTCACAAGCCAAGGCAGGTCAAGTCTGGATACCAACAAAGATGCTGAAAACACTCGAGGTCTCGTCTATCCCTTATCTCGGGCTGCTGGACCGTGTCCAGTCCAGCTTAGCTCAAATAAACCAGCAGACACTATCAAAATAAAGGAAGTGACCTCCCGACCTGGCAAGCCTGCAAAATGGTCATATTGTTTTTTTATTAGGGCAGTCAATGTGACACCTCCCTTCATTTGTCAGTGTTTGGTATCGTCTATGAAAATGACAGGTCCGATAAGGTTTTCAGAGCCATCTTATTAATCAACAGCATGGCTCTGGAGAGGAAAGGGGACGACAATGGAAAAAGGTCATCAGCGTGAATGACAGGGAAGTGCCGGGAGACTTAGTTGCTGTGAGGGAAGGACACAAGTCTAGATCAGCCTTCTAAAGCTGGTAACAAAAGGTACTGGGGTACCGTATAAGAAACAGGGTTACATCATCTCTTTTGCTCTTCAAGTATACTCAAATGTCCATAAAAAGACATGTCTGTGATGTTCACAATGACATATTGCTTTATGTGATTAGTATATGAACGACATCTAGTTTTACACTGCTTTATTAAACTTGAAATACACTCAAATTATGTTAATGCATAACCATTCAACCGAGTCAGTGGATTCCAGGTTTAGTCGTCTGATTATGTGGATGCTAGCTTTTTCGCTTGCTGTGTGCGGTTGCAGGAGCAGACGTGAGAACCAGGTCGGCCGGTTGACTCTGTAATCGAAATCACTGGCCCCTCCTGGAGAGGGAACGCCTCTGCTGTCTGCAGATCTTCTGGAGCTTCCTCTACTGGGATCCACTGTGTTTTTGTCTCTTCAAAGTCCCACTTAATACATGAAGAACAAAAAATAATTTGTTTTGTACTAGAACTTTAAGAACACATTTAAGAATAACAATGACACAAACTCTCAAGCTAAAAAAAAATTATAAAAATAAATATACAAGTAATGTAAAGGGGACCTATTAAGTCCCTTTTTACAAGATGTAAAATAAGTCTCTGATGTCCCCAGAGCGTATATGTTGAGTTTTAGCTCAATATACCCAACATATAAATTTGTATAGTTTATTCAAATTGCCACTTTTAGGGTCTGAGCCAAAACGCACTAATTTTGAGTATGTTGCTTTAAATGCAAATGAGCTGTTGCTCCCGGAGTAGAGGGCGGAGCTTCAAGAGCTCAAGCTCTGGCATTAGCAGTGCTAGCCTATGCAAATAAACATTCCGCTATTAATACAATCTTTACAGAAAATGTACTCTGTTTGAAATTCAGTTATATGATTATACTGTGTGCACTAGGGTTGAGCCGATATACGATGCCATCGTCCTTCTCCGATGAGAGACATCATGATGTTGAGCCGGCATCGTGATCAAATCATAAATTTGTACAACAAACGCATGATACTGACTTTGTCTGGAGCTGTCGTTCACGAACAAAGTTTTGGTATTGATTCCTAAACATTTAGTAAATTACCGGGGGTTTTTTCCCAGGATATTTCCTTTGAAAATAAAATTGAACCACAGTGTCCTTAGCTCAGATGGAGGGAGTCTATCCAATGTTCGCTAGTGCGTCCCAAAACACAGCATTTGTAAAAACCTCTTTGTGCTGACATTGTATTTATCTCCAGTAATTCTCACTCAGGGCTGTATTTATGCTAATAGGGCAGAGAGCGTTACACATGGGCGGGACTTTTTCCCCTCAGTGACGTGAACAGAGGGAGAATCTGAAACAGCTCGTTTGGAGAGACCGTTCATGATTGATTGGGTTTATAAACAAATGAGTTGTTTTTCACACACTACGGCCACACAACTGTGTTCAAACACCTTATACGAGTGATTTTTGTTTGCATAATAGGTCCCCTTTAATAAGTAAAAATGCCTTTAATAATAATAATTATGATATAAAAAATAAAAACTGATACATTTCATAAAAAATGAACAAATAAAATGCATTTAATACAAATTTCACTTAATGAATCATTCATATAATAAAGAAAATATTTATAAACAATTAAGAAATAATTCATTTAATAAACATTTAATGAATAAATGATTTAAACAAAAATAAATAAAACGCATTTAATAATAAGTTCACTTAATGAATACATTTAGTGAATAATTTATTTAAAATGAATTTAGTATGTAATTGAACCAATAATTCAGCATTTTTTTGTCAGTGTCTTTAATACATAAAAAATAATTAATAAAATGTATTTAATAAATCATTTACAATGATAAAGTGTCAAGCAAACAAAAAGGAACAAATTATATATTTAATAAATACATAAAATGCCTTTAAGTAATATAAAAAATAAACAAATACAATGTATTTAATAAAATATATTTTTTTATAAATATGTTTTTTTATAAACAATTTAATAATTTATTTAATAAACGTTTAATGAACAAAAAAATAAACAAAATGCATTTCATAATTTAATAAATACATTTAGTGAATATTCAATAAATAAATGAAATGGATGGATTTAGTATGTAATTTAACCAATAACTCAAATCTAGTGAATGATTCCTTTAATAAATAAAATAAGAACATACACATGAATAAAATGCATGTAATAATTCATAATGATCTACTTTTGGGTTATGCAGAACAAAGAATCGTATGTGGCTTTGGAACGAGAGGAGGGTGTGTATGATTTGGAGTAATGTTTTATTCTGGGCTAAACTACTCCTTAAAGGCTCAAATATCTGCAGAAGAATGTTTAGTTACTCATAAGCACAGACACATACAACCCCTCTTCAAAAAACAGAAATCCCCTCGGCCTGTCCACTGTTCTCCACGCATCGGGCGGGCGGAGGCGACAGACCCACTCTTAAAATAGCAGAGCGAGGGCCAAATCTCCTGTAGACTGAACAAGCGTTTTATACCACTTCCGATGCAAAAAGGTCCTGCCCTGTTCCTTTATTATAGATCTTTAACAGCAAAACAATCAAGCCACAACATGAACGTCTGCAACAACAAGCCCAGCTTTCTCTTTCACAACTGCTTACAGTAACTGACACAATGGAATTGCAAGAATCTCCCATTTTGATTGCCATAGTTTCACCCAAAAATGTCCATAAGCATTTTTTTCTGATTTAGATACTTTTTTAGATCAGTTTAAATATTTTGTTGAGCTCTCACAGCTAGTTATTATGAGTCCTTGTATATAACAAATTATATTACTTACATTACAATTCTGCCTGTAACTGATGCTAATGGCTCAGAAATTGAATAATTTCCCAACAGCTCTCAGAAATCCCACATTCATCACTGGAAGATTGCGCTTGACATCAGATGTCTGAACTCTGAACTCTCACACAGTGTCTAGGGAGGTTCACATGCTTCGCTTTTTCCTGTTTAGTGAATAAAACAAAGTTCAATTGTTTTCGTCAGGGGCGATTTGCATTTGTTTTAGATTAAATGACATCCTCAATCACTTGGCATTCTCAAAAGCCATTTAGAGAGCCAAGAAAGGACTAGACTGCAACAACAAGATTTTCAGCTAAATTTGGACAATTTATAGTGAGATAATGAGTGTTAATGTTGTGTGATACTGTTATACTGAGTGATTCGATTATTTACACAATTTCTTTCAGATAAATGTGCAAGCAGTATGTTGAACAGATACCATAGATTAATCCTTTTAAAAAACTGTCAGGAAACTCAAACATTTATTTTACACAAATGTTATATGTGATTTGCTTTAGTCTTTAAAACTCTGCTACCATCTACCCTCCTAAAGCAGTACTGCAACCTTACATTTTATTATTTATCATTTTAGAATTATTAGTTTAATGTTAGTGTTTCCATGTATAATTTGAGGTTTATGAAATACATACACACAGACAAACACATATTTTTTTTTTTACCAATTCTATTTATTTTTGTCTAATATTTTTTATTTTACTTTTAACTTGGTTGTGTGTACAGAAATCCAGCTGTGTGAAATCACACATGTAGGTCTCAGATTCTCAGACAGTACAGGTAGGGTCAAGTCGTGTCAAAGCGTCTCATTTATGGGCCATATAATGTGCAACTCTGAAAATAAAAGGAATGGCGTTCTAACCTCTAGCTCAGAGCCAATAGAGGACGAATCGGTCGAGGTACCAGAGGAACACTGTTCATCAACCCGCACCACCCTGACGGTCCTCTTTAACGGAAAACTGTCTGATGAGCCGTCCCGTGAGATGGTGACCTCCTTGAGACAAACCTAGAAGAGACGGTCATATAAAACCGTGACTATGAGAATTAATCAATTAGCATACCTTATGGACTGTTCAACACACCATGAAACCACTTTACTAAAAATCAAAACAAGAGCAAACCTTCCTGACTGGCTGTATGTTGACATCCATGTAAAGGCCCATGTCAGTCCCTTTGGGAGAAATGCCTCTTGCTGAGAGGTGCTTCTTCCTGCAGCATTCAACATTGTTGTTGCACAGCTGACCCGTGACAGAAGAGTCACCTAGTAAAGACTCAGTATCCGAGTCTAGAGACCGGACAGAAGGGCGTTTATGGTTGGATCTGTAACAGATGAGGAACACAATCTGAAAAATCAAAGTTAAAGAGTAGACTGAGGACACTGGTACATTAAATGCAGTCTTGCCAAAGGATACAGAAAGATCCAGAACCGCACAGCTGATAGCAGAGAGTATCCATGGCATTGCTTTGACAACAGATCTTAGCTGTGTGTCATAGAGAAGAATGGCAGAGGCGTACAGAGATCCAGCTACAGAAGACAGAACTCTAGAGGACACCTGCACTGCAGAATTCTGCCCTCCTCTATTCTGCAAAAGACAGGCAAGACACAATTGGACAGTTTATACAAAGTGCATATACAGTTAGCTGTACAGTTGTTTGTGACTGTTCTTTCATGTAATGTTTTGTTAACATTGAATTCATTAAGAAATTCTTGCCCAACTATTTTATTAAAGGAATAATTAGCCCAAAAATGAAAACACACTAACCCTTAGGCAGATGTAGAATTTAGAATTACATCCCTTGCTCATCAACAGATCCTCTGCAGTGAATGGGTGCCGTCAGAATGAGAATCCAAACAGCTGATAAAAACATCACTATAATCCACACCGCTCCAGTTCCTCACCCAAGATGCATGTCTAAAGTTAAAAATGTCTTAGGACAAGCAGGTTTTCTCCTCACAAGCTGTTAATTGATGGACTGGATTTGTGTGGAATGGAATGTTCCTGTGGCTCAGTGGTTAGAGCATTGCGTTAGCAGTGCAAAGGTTGTTGGTTTGATTTCCAGGGAACACATACTGACAAAAAAAAATTGTATAGCCTGAATGCAATGTAAGTCGCTTTGGATAAAAGCGTCTGCTAAATGCATAAATGTAAATGTAAATGTGTGGATTATTGAGAGGTTTTTATCAGCTGTTTGGACTCTCATTCTGACGGCACCCATTCACTGCAGAGGATCCAATTGGTGATATAATGCCATTAATATCCAATTGATAATCTGTTTGATATAAAGCCAAATCCAAATTTGTTCCAATTAAGAATCAAACATCTCAGATGCTTGGAGAACATTTTTATCAAATTGACTTTTTTGGGTTAACTAACGCCAAACAAAAAGACAGACATGATAATGTGTTTGAACGAAGAGCTCACAATAATGATTTAGATGGCAAAAGTGCTCACAAATGATACTCACAGCTTTTAAAATGAATGGAAACTTTGCAGTCCAGCTGATTGCGAAGGACAGAAGCCCCAACAAGTAACCAAGGTTCTCTGTATTGTCCTGTTCCCAAAAGACATGCAAAATACTGATAGGTCTTTTTTAAGCAACCGTGATATTGCATATGGTGTAAGTTTACATATAGTATCAGATATGGTACATATTTTTCTCTTTTGAGAATGACTTTACTTACCCCGAGGAACATGCCAAGTGGTCTCCTCATGGTCGGAGATACCATTATTGGACTTGAATGGAATGGTAAACCCAGGTAAACGTAGCCGCCCATTACAAACAGCACAGACACAACTAAAAAATTCTGCCTCCTCCTCCTAGACACCATTCTCATTTTCTTTCCTTGAGAACATGATTGATAAGTGATTTATTGTGACAGATGATTGAAAGTACAATTATACTAATGAGTGATATATATATAAAACCCTTACCAATTTTAGACTTGTACCATAAATAAATGGAGAAAGATAGTGACAGGAAATGGATGACATCCAAAATTGCCATATACGAAGCCATAGAAATCTGCAACAGATGGACAGAACATGTGACTTTAATTTAAATGGGCTGTTCATAATGTTTATAAGGCTGTGTTCGAAATGGCATTCTTGCTTATTGCCCAGTACCAAAGACTATAGAATACCCTAAAGGGACTTTACCAGTACACAGAGCATACTCCTTACTACTTATTTCAAAGAATAGCAAGTCATTTTATTGTATATGCTACATTTTGTGGATTATAATGGAACCGTTTATAGAGTTCAGGTTAACTATTATATTTTACTATTAATATATTGTTTCCACTTATTTGCAGACTGTAAATTAAAGGATACATTTGAACACTTCTTTTTGTAATAAAAAACAAATAATTTGCGATTTGACTGCGTTTGTTGTTTTGATAAGTGCATTAAAGCATATATATATATATAAAACTTTACAAAATTACAGTCTCTCTCTGAAACTCTGTAATGTAAAGTTTATCGATATATTCAAACTTCAAATTATGCCATATATTAATAGGTTATCGAAATCCGCTACCCCCTCTATTTTAGTATATTGGTGTAATGTGACCAGATGCTGGTCTCTTTAATAAATAAAGCACAATCATGCTGTTGAACAGTACGTTTCACTTTCCGGCCGGTAGGTGTCCTTGTCAATCGGGACGGTACACGGTAGGCTTTGACAAAAAAAATTGGCGAGGTAATAATAAATCTTCCCGGCGAAATTGATAACTTTTAACTGAATTCTCACCTGAAAATCAAACTGTTTGGAAAGCAAAGCGCCCACTGCGCTGCACAAGTTCCCCACGAAACAATACAAAGCGCTGACTGCTTCATCACCCAAACTCTTGCGTCGCGTTTTGCATCTGTGATAAAGAAGACTGAAAGGGAGCGACAAATGAGTTTATCAATTTACACACCTCAGCTAACGTTGCTTTTAATCACACGGCGACACTCACAGTGAACAGGAAACCAGTAATATCAAAGCAGACAAGACGTAAAGAGCAGCCGAGATGCAAATGTTTTCTTCATATGTCGAAAGACAACCTTTAACAAACTCTGGGCTCCATCGCTGGACCATGTTTAAGACTGTAATTTTACCCATGTTTCACTTATGCTGTCACCCACTGAGGGAGAAGTAACTGAGAAAATGTTTGTGTTTCTAACTTCTATCAATAGCTGCCAGCTGCAGTCAGTGATGGTGGTGAAATGAAGCACCCGTCAATCACCTGTATCTTTTAGGATTTAGGTAACGCCCACATACTTAGCTCATACATATTAATCACGCTATGTGACGTCCATCCCGCTGATTGGCTGTAAGGCTGCGGTTAGAAAGTGGACACTGGCCATTCCTGTGAAGTGACTCGCAAATCTTCCATTTACATTAAACAACTTATGAGTTCAGAAATTTGTTTTTTTTTTTCATCATATATGTGTGTGTGTGCATAATGCATATAATTAAACCTTTCATCACCCAGAAACTACATTAAATATATAAAACATATACGTGATTAATAGTAAGAAACTTTAAAGATTTAATGATAAATCTCTGCATTAAAATATACACGTTCCCTTCCACGTGTACCTTTCCCTTAAAAAGTTAATTTACAGACAATTGGCTATTAATACAATTCCATACTATCTCATATTTAAATGGAGAAAAAAATGCAGTACTAATTATACGTTGAGAGATTTGCTCTGAGAGACTGTCAATATATTATCATTGTCAGCCTTGTTAGACATCCACATGTTCTACGAATTCAAATCCACAATTTTAGTAAAGAACAAAATTACTTAAGGACATCATAAGGAGATCTTCATTTATTAGCATTTGTCTGTGTCCATTACTTTCTATTCATACAATACACTGATAAAATACAGAGTGATCATTCATATCCAATAAACATCTTATAAGGGTTACGCATCCAGATGTTTGTTGAGTCTTCTCACTTTCTCCTTCTTGTTCCGGTTACCGTGTTTTTTCCAGGGTTTCCCAATCTGTTGTTCTGTGTTTGCGTTTCCAGGCCCAACAGGACCACTTCCAGGCTTATAACCCATCACCATCTGCACACCCTTGGTCAGGGCTTGCACATTTTCCTATAAAAATTACAGATTATTAGTGCTGTGAGAGATTCAACTTCAAAACTGAAATCAATATTTTATTTTCAGAAGCCATGTAATGTACAGGCAGGCGCTGTCATAAAATAAACCAATTCAAGAGTTGAATCTCACTTGATGAAAGAAATGTTTATCCACTGGGTTCTCAATGCGTTTGACTTTTGAGGGTTTGTCGGAAATCTGTTCAACTCCACTCTGACTGGTAAACCTGGCATGCTGAGGCTGGAAGTCTTTAGGGTCGATGTGGGGTGGAGGGTGGCAGTAAAGAAGTTTACCCTGTTGAGAATCAGGTAGGAAGAGGTTAACATCTCCCATTACTCCCATTCTCCATGTTCATAACTACAGGTGCATCTAAAAAAATTGAATATTTACATTTGAGTTTCAATAAATTACCATCCATACATTATAAATTGTGGGTATCTCTTGTGAACCAAAATAATGGGGAAGACTGCTGACTTGGCAATGGTCCAGAAGACGATCATTTACACCCTCCACAAAGAGGGTAAGTCACAGAGGGTTATTGCTGAAAGGGGTGGCTGTTCAAGAAGTGCTATATCAAAGCATATTAAATGGAAAGTTGACTGGAAGGAAGACATTGGGTAGGAAAATGTGAACAAGCAACAGGGATGACCGCAAGCTTGAGAATACTGTCAAGCAAAGCCTTGGGAGAGCTTCACCAGGAGTGAACTGAAGCTGGAGTCAGTTCATCAAGAGTCACCACACTCAGACATCTTCAGGAAAAGGGCGACACGCCACTTCTGAAACAGAAACAATGTCAGACGCATCTTACCTGGGCTAAAGAGAAAAAAAACTGGACTGTTGCTCAGTGGTCCAAAGTCCTCTTTTCAGATGAAAGTACATTTTTCATTTAATTTGGACATCAAGGTCCCAGAGTCTGGAGGAAGTGTGGAGAGGCACAGAATCCATGTTGCTTGAAGTCCAGTGTGAAGTTTCCACAGTCAGTGATGATTTGGGCTGCCATGTCATCTGCTGGTGTTGGTCCACTGTGTTTTCTGAAGTCCACAGTCAACGCAGCCATCTACCAGGAAATTTTAGAGCACTTCATGCTTCCTTCTGCTGACAAGCCTTATGGAGATGCTGATTTCATTTTCCAACAGGACTTGGCACCTGCCCAAACTGCCAAAGGTACCAAAAGCTGGTTCAATGACCATGGTGTAACTGTGCTTGATTGGCCAGCAAACTCGCCTGACCTGAACCCCAGAGAATATATGGGGTTTTGTCAAGAGGAAGATGAGAGACACCAGACCCAACAATACAGGTGACCTGAAGCCCACTGTCAAAGCAACCTGGGCTAAAAATAAATAATAAAAAAATTAAGTGCTTGTGCGACCAACTGAGAAAGTTAGTCGCAAAAGAGCGATCAGTGGGAAGAATGAGCCTAGAGTCCTGATTTGGCATTTACAATTAATGTAGGCCAGTTACATTCTTATTTTTATTAGGCCTATTTTTATTATGAATTTTCTTTAATTATTAAATTAAAAGTACAATTAATTTGCCCCGCAATAATTACCAAATAACTGATGCGCTTGCGTGGATAAGATTAGGCTATTTACTCAGTTAAAATGTTCTTACAAAGGTCTTTTAAAACAGGTCTACTAGGCTACAGCTACCTAAAATGAATTATAGTCATATAATTAAAATATTAACACTGCAGTCATCAATAAAATAAAAAGCTTTTATTTAAAGAACCGACTTGAAAAAAAACAACCTGTTTAACACAAAATACATTTCTTTCAGTATGTACTGGCCACAAGAGAAATATTAAGGGAATTAATAAAAACAGATATAGGCTATACCGTTATCAGTATGTTGAAGTAGATTTGTCTCTCTTTGTCTCTGAGAGAATAAGCGGCTTCAAATGCCGAAAGCTTTGTCATTACTCCATCATTCCATTTTAGCTTTCCCTTTCTGCTTATAGTGAAATTATGTTCACCAGCATAAATCTTGCACTTAGTTTGCAGTGTGCACACCCTGGTGCAAACGCTTGCTTGTATGATATTCATTGACTCACCTTCATGGCTTAAAACAGAAATATTTCCAACATTGGGATGTAACCAATTGCCTCGCCCCCCGTATCGAAAACGTACCGAACTGTGACACCACTGTGTCTATCGAACCGAACCGTGAATTTTGTGAACCGTTACACCCGTAATAATATATGGGTTTCACTTTCTGAAATGAGTGACAAAAAATATTGACCTTTTTCATGATATTCAATTTTTTTTAGATGTAGTAAAACTGGTAGTAACAAATGAAAGGCACTTACACAGACATAGTCTTTCAAAACATAACGGGCTGATCTTGATTGGTCTGGCTGGCCGTGTGCTGTCATGAAGCCTCTCATATCTGCATGAAGGGAATACATTGTTATTGGTGAGTTGTTTAAGCGTGCTGTGAAATGCCTTAATGTGTACATTGTGCAAATGGAACTGACATCCATATGCCATGAGCAGCTCCTCATGGGTGGGGGGTCGATCAGGGTCCTCGTCCTCTCTTGGCCTGATGATGTTGATTCCGTAGGTCCCCTCCAGCACAGTTCGAGGGATAGTCTGACATACGTATTTAGGTTAAGGGTAATAATATGTCACAATATTTGTGTTTTTACTGTAATTTTCATCCAATAAATGCAGTCTTGGAGAGCATAAGGGAGTCCAGAATAAATCCACCCTCAAACTGTAGGGTTAAAATATCAAGCAAAAAAATGCAGTTATGATCATGGCTGTTTAAAAGGTTATTAAAGAGATGGCTGGAACGTGATCTCTCATTTGATCAATGGGTAGGATCCCGCAGCAAATCATCTCAGCTTTGGTGGAGACAAAAGATGGCATGACCAGTCCAGGACAATCACACAGGCAGAGACCAGGATCAACAAACAGAGTCTGAAACATGTGGACACACCAATAATTAATGAAAGCCCAAGAATAAAGATGCCTTCGTAAATTTCCAAATTGCTAAATCCTTGACTCTGATTGCTATTGGTATACCATAAGGGTGGTTCCCAACCTTTTTTTCATGGGCCGCCCCTACGTACACATATGGTAATCTGAGCCCCAACCCCATTATTATATTTATACACCCCCATATATATATTAGTGGTGGGCATAGATTATTTTTTTAATCTAGATTAATCTTGGAATTAATCTAGATTAAAATGGCTCATTTGAATTCTGCCAAGGCATTCAGAATATGTGTGCTACCCAAATAATGACTAAAAGTAAGTCTTTGAGAACGGGTTTCTCAAGCCAGGTGGCGATTAGACCAGGGGCTCATCTCCTGTTTACAAAATGCATCACAAACTTTAATCTCTTCCCTCCCAATCCCACGAAAAACTGGAGGAAAATCCCGTTCCACTCCCGGAAGAATGACTCCCATTCCTCCCACTCCCGTGTTGTTGGTTTTTTTTTTGCCGATAACTGTCAATTACAGTAAAAATATAGTACAGATCACAGCGTGCCCACCTTATTAGTTGAATAAAACCCAAAATGTCGTTTTTGTTATTATATTGAACTGAAAGCCATCTTATGCACAGTGTTGCACAGATTAAATTTCATGTAAATCATCCATGCTAACACACACGTCTTCTATTTTTATTTTTAGACATTTCACTCTCTATAGATATATTTTTCAAAGACGGAGTTTCAAGTTTCTCGCTCAAGTTCACATGAGACCTAAAGCGCATCCTGTTTGCTTAAAAGCGCAACGCGTTCGTTGTTATTCTGAGTGCACACAACAAAGCGTAGAGTCTTTACAGATTCGAAGATGTATTAGGCTACTTTTATCTGTATGACCACGAATGACGGAGATGTAAGAGCAAGTGAGCGCACCGGAGCCTGTCCTGCAGCAAACGCGCTTCCACACAAACACTTCAATAGTGCACATTTCTCTATGTTAACATCATATTGAGCGGCCATGTAAAGTTGCTACTACATACATCTTTCAGAGGAAAAGCCATATTTGAGGTTGATGAATGATAGGTGAGCGTTTGGATGTCCTGCCCGATTGTATTACCACATAGACCAGCCGTTGACAATCTGTCCATCACGGACTGTGAGCCTCTAGTTCAAGACTCGTTCTCGCCCCTACAGTGCAATTGGGTATACATCCGCTAAAATATCAGGGTGAAAGTCATCATAGCTTGCGTGAATAGACCCAGCTCCCAACCCAACTTTGAGAATAGATTAACGGCGATATTTTTTTTATCGCCCGATAAGAGTCTCACGTTAACGCAGCACGTTAACGCTGATAACGGCCCACCACTAAAATATATATATATGTTATTTTTGTCTCTTAGAAATGCACATTTAACATTGAGTTGATAGTAGTAGTTTGAGTTAGGATGCAGATGTATATTTATGTTCATTATCAAAATCAGTAACATCTGTAAAAGATTGCAACAACCTCCTTTTTTATATGGTGCAATACATTTTTTTCTGACTGTTTGAGTTTTATTAAAATTAACCATTGTTCTTCCATAGTAGCATACATTTACATCATGATAACCAGAGTTAAATCCACAGATATAGCACCTCAATAATGTTGTAAAAATGCAACTAAATGGTTTCTAGGTAGCTTATGGACCCTTTTCACAAGACTGTGATGACGCGTTTAACGGTCATCAGCATCTTAAATCCTCAAAAGTTTTTAATATTTGGATTTTTGTTTTAAATGAATGTACATTTATAACACTATTCTTTATATTATATTACCTTTGCATCAATTACAAAAAATTGTTTCTGCTAATGCGAGGGTGTTTCTAATGCAGCTTCTATGGGAGGGATGGTAAATTTGACAGTTTGCTCTTCTGGCTGCCGTTATCAGTCTCTCTCAATTTTTTATTTTATTGAAAATCATGAAAACACTATCATAGAGTTTTTATTTTGCTATTTGAACAAAATGGGAATACAAAAAATATATTTGTGGTTCTCTCCCATTCACTGCTCTTCAAGTTAACACAACTATGACAACTTCCGCTGCTGAGAAACCCAACAATTTGAAAAAGGTCCATTTATATGTAAAACAGTAGTATAAATACATGTATTATAAATGCACAAACGTTTGTGTTCTTCGCTGAATTCAAGCGCTTCTCACTGGATCTCACAGCGCTGTTTAGTGGTCGCGTGATCGGTGAGTAAACACATCTGCTCTAGCCAGCTCGCTCTGCGCCGCTGTTTGAACCGAGCGGATATGGTCCGTGTGGCGCGGTTCAAATGAGTTCCGCTTTTGCCGCATAAACATTAAATTGAATATTTATCGAGGAAAATTATATCACTATATAATTATAGCTATCGTTTTATCGCCCGCCATATCTGAAAGTATATCTGCTCCTGCGGCTGTGAACTCTGGCGCCCCCCTCAGGGTAATCCAGAATAATTCACTAAATACCTCCATTGTTCATTAATTAGAAAACACCCACCTGAAAATGCTTTGTGTGTCCAGGTGTAGCTGAAACTGAGACTTTCTTATTCATCAGGATGGTGTTGATGGTAGAGCTTTTTCCAACATTAGGATATCCCACCTTTAAGAGAGTTTAGAGTTGAAATATGAATAAGTATTCTTAAGTAACAATGTTTGATATAATGTAGAAATGTAATTTAAACTCGCCAATCCAACAGTGATTTGTCCATCTTTGTATGTCGGCCCAGAATGCACAGACTTAAACATTTCCAGCAGCTCATTTTTGCGTAACAAACGGCTGGAGTTGTAGAAAGATGAAACCGTTGTGGATTCTGGTCTCTCCTCAGCATGATCTTCGTCTCCTGAACCCTCAGAGCATGTCTGCCACTCTGTCTCATCGACACAGACTCTTCCCTCTTCACTTTCCTCTTCTTCATCCTGCTCACATTCATCTTTTTCATTAGGTGAAGTGATATTTTCCTCATGAAGATCCGAGAAATTTTTGGAGGTTGCTTCTAGTTCCGTATCACTCTGATCCTCTTGGTCCATCGGCTCTTCTCCCTTAACCACCAAACATGGAGGAGAAACAGAGTAATGAAAACAGGCACTTGATTCCCTAAAAAACACAATGCTAATGAAAATGAACCAATTAAAAAAAATTATTAATTTGCATCATTAAACAAAAATGTTCACTGAAACCTAGAAAAAAATATGATTTTGAAAGAATTCTCTTATGCTCACCAAAGCTGTTTGTATTGGATACATAAAAGTACAAACAGTGATATTGTGAAATGTTACAACCCAAATTCCGGAAATGTTGGGATGCTTTTTAAATTTGAATAAAATGAAAACTAAGACTTTCAAATCACATGAGCCAATGTTTTATTCACAATAGAACATATGGAACATAAGTGTTTAAACTGAGAAAATGTACACTTTTATCTACTGGGAGAATATCTAGCAACTAATTAAGTAAATTGACATCAGGTCTGTATCATGATTGGCTATAAAAGGGATGTCTTAGATTGCATAGCATCATCAAAAGATTCAGAGAAACTGGAAAAATCTCTGTGAGTAAGGGACAAGGCCCAAGACCTTTGTTGGATGCCTGTATTCTTCGGGCCCTCAGACAACACTGCATCAATCATTGGCATGATTCTGTCATTGACATTACTAAATGGGCCCAGGAATACTTCCAGAAACCACTGTCGGTAAACAATCTGCCGTGCCATCTGCAAATGCCAACTAAATATCTATCATGCAAAAAGGAAGCTAAATATGAACACAGTCCATATGTAGGGCTGAACGATTAATTGTATTTGCGATAATATCGCTATATATAAAAACACGATTTTTCAAACGCAGAGGCTGCGATTATACTCAGTCCCGTGACACGCAAGGGTAATGTATGACGATCGTATGACATTTAAGTACGGCAAGAGAAAGCATTAGGAGACGTCCGCTCTTTCATAGCTCTCACGGTACTTTGATGACACACACAACAATCGGTCTAGCAGTGCTGCTTCAAGTCGAACACATCTAAGTCCACAGTTTGCCGTGGGTTGTTTTCGTGTCTGCTAGTCTTTCATAACATGCGGAATTGATAGGCTACATATAAACAAAAACCTTTGTTGTATTTTCCTGTCAAATTAATGGAGTTCATTTGGAATTCTTCAGATTTTAAAACTGCCGGTTTCTCTAGTGGTGAGCGGAGCTAATGTGCAAACGACAATCTCATTGGCTGGCGCTCACCTATTATCGTCCCTGTTTTGATTTCAGCAAATAAATTTGAGCGAACGCAGACTGCGTGATTAATATTCATGAACCCAACAGGCTCAATAATCCTTAGTGCGTTTTATATGGTAAAATTTTATATGCACTTGTTTTATTTTTTCTTTACATTTTTAATTACCTGAAAATTGCAAAACCCAAATTCAATCTTACTAACAACTAAAATGACCTTTAGTGCATCACTACAGACCAGCTCCATACATTACCTTCTCCTCCGCCTCGAGTCGCTTTGCCTCAGCTAAAGCAGACCAGAACACGGCTCTGATCCCCTCTTTCTGGAAGAATCGGGCCCAAACTCGCCGTTGTTCTCTAGTGAGCAGGTCAGCTTTGTTCAGAAGAAGCATGTTTACTTTGTGAACGGAGACCTCTTTTACATATTTTTCCTGACAGAGACAGAAATTAAAGCATGATTAAAAAAGTGTTATGAGTATAATTGTTTGGTCGGATATTTCAGTTACTTACAAGATCTGGACAGCGGAAGAGAAGTGGGTTTCTGGCATCAACGATTTGAACCACAACATCACTGAGGATAAAAACAAAAATATATATATAAATAAATAGTACATCAAAGTGTGATTAGATCGTGAAGAGCACAAATTAAACCTCCATTGTATTAAAAAGGCAAGCAAAAGCTCACCTCCTCTCAATAACTCTCCAGAGTTGCCTCCAGAAATCAAGATTCCTCTCAAAGGGTGTAAGAATCAACTTCTGTTCCTCTTCCAACCTATTGCAGAAAATGCATTTGCTCACAAACACTATCCTGTTAAAGAATTGGATTTGCTAGAGCAAGGACTAAATTTATCAAACATTCACCGAGCCAGTTCTCTTCTCCATATAAGGAAACTGTCCCTCTCGTTTTGCTGCAGAACCTCAGGGCTTGTGCTCTCATCCCAAGCAGGCCTGCGGTGAAAAAAACACAATGCTGAATAAATTATGTTTTGCATAATTGTGTATCTACAACAGATCAATGGAACTTTCATACAGGTTTATAGAATTCACATTTAATTGCAAAACATCATACCTTCGGGGAATTCGTAACAACTGTTTGTTGTCCTCATGGAGTTTCTTCAGTCGTGTGCACTCCTCAGCAGAAATCAAGCCGGCCCTCGCTTCAGCTGGGACAAATTTTATGTTCAGCTTCTCTGCAAAAAAAAACAATACATTTATTATTCCGTTCCTAGCAGTGTTTTTTTATATACTATACATTTTTCATAATTATTTTATTTTGATGTTTTCAGTTTTCATTTTCTTTATTTTATGTGCTTTTGTCATTTTAATTAGTCTTTTCTTTTTTATATTAGTATTTGTTTTTTTATTTTAGTGCTTCACACTAACTTGATTTCAGTTAGTTTCCAAAGCAACATTTCTCAGTTTTGTTTGGTTAAAGTTTTTCAAAAAAATGTCATGATTCTATTATTCATTGTATATTTTATTTCATTTCAGGTTCACTGTAATTAATAAATATATTTCTAACGGTTTTGGTTATCAATATTAACCTTGATTCCTAGAAATAATCACACAAATTATCAAGAAATATAATCAACACCTACCTGCAACAAATTCAGTTCCAGCAAGTTCAGCTGTGGCCAGAAAGTCGTCCATAGAGCTCTGCTCTGTGACAGACTGTAGGTTGAGTCGACCCCAATCATATCCATCATTCAGCTCGCTGGTGTGAAGCTAACAGACATTAAACTATTAGTATACATCAGATGAACATCCACTCAATCACGTTAACACTCCAACGGTTTGTTCAGCAAAATGTTCAATTTCAAGATCATTTGTGGTCTGCTTTTTCTTTTCTGAACTGGAAAAACCATCGTTATAAATTATTTGTTGCTGCACTTGATTCTATGTCACACAGTTTCGTATGTTTTGTTGTTGTGTTTTTTTATTATATATCACAAAATATTAAGGTGTATTTTCTGATCCTATTTTATAAATGCGCCATATTACCTCTGCAATATTCTGGTACACGTGAAAGAAAAAGTAAAACGCTTTAATTCCTTACCCATGTGTCATTTCTCCTGTACCCACGGCCTGCGTTCAGTCTCTCTTTAATTAAAGCTCTTCCCAAGCCCGAGCCCGAACCCTCTCCACGAGTCTTCTTCTTTCCCATCGTATATAACTTTACACGGTTAAACCGTAATATACATGCGTCAGCGAGCTGTTCGTGGACGTTCGAGTGGACAGAACCTCACGCATGTGACATGTTTGTTATGGCAGAGGAAGGAAGTCGTACGGAATGGTCTATGAGAAGAACCTCTTCTTCAGAGCCATTAACGTTATAGGTTTAGAGCCCGAATATAATTGATGTCCTTACTAGTTCTTTAATTTTAGTCCAGCGCTTATGTTTACAGTTTTACAGTTTAAAGGCTGATAGATCTGACTGAGACAAAAAGCGAAAAGACAAATCATCTCTAAACTTTGGTTTGTCCCAGGTGTCTCACTACAATATGTCCGAGGAAAAGCAAAGCACTTAAAAGAAGTTCCGGACGTGGAACCGTTTTGCAAGCTGCTTGTAGCCACTCATCAAACCCTAGCTGACTGTCCCCTTGCACTGTTCTCATGCCAGCAGAGGGCATCACATAACAAGATTCAGATTCGCCCAATGCCTTCTTCTAGCTCCATGCCTCTCTAGCCGTCGAGGGACAATAATTATAATACATTCCGTTATATAAATATTTAATGATTAATTATAGATCATTATTATTATTATTATATTCAATATTTAAATAATAAATAGTATTATTGTTACATATATATCATGGTTGTGCACAGTTGCATTACATTTTAACGTTATATAAATTCAAAGAACACTATGCGCTTTTTTTCACATTGAAATCAGTAAAACTTATATTTGCTGTGAAAAACTATTTATTGGCCCCAAACTTATCAAAGTTAAATCATGTCTTTACTCGTTGACATGCACATAAGTCTGTACATAAATGAAAACAAACACGCCGATGTGAAACATTTAAAACTTTAATAAATACATATCCTTGATAAATAAATAAATGGAAACATGAGCAACAGCTGAATCCCAGAGAATTTTAAGCCCAGGTTTTGGTATCGTCCTCACTCTGTCGCCCCCTCCGTGAGGCTGAGTTGGTTCATTCCGGTTTATAAGTCGCTGGTTCGCGCTTGTACTGTACAGTGTGTTTTCTAGCGATGCTGCGATCCTAGCGCAGACACAACACTCCTCTGCTCACAGGTCTATGAAGTGCTCTGCAACTTTAAAAATGACTTAAAGCAAGCCTATAGATGACAAGAACCTGTTTCGGGGTAGAATTTAGGCGTAATAGAATTACTAGAGTAGACTCAGCAGCTTCACTTTCCTCAACACGAGCATTATGTTGCCTTGGAAGAAGAACAAGTTCGAGTTGATCGAGGAAGACAAGCAGCAGTCCAAGCAGAAGGGCTATGCCGTGAGCCTCAACTACTCAGCGCTCACCTCCTTCGCCAAATCTTGCCCAGAAAGCGCACTCAACAGAGTCGGGAGCATGTTCAAATCCAAGAGGAAAAAGGTGAAAATCACCAACGAGGACCCTACGTACACGGTCTTGTACCTGGGGAATGCCACCACCATCCAGTCAAAGGGGGATGGATGCACAGACGTGGCCGTCAGTAAGATCTGGGGCAAGAGCGAGATGGGCAAGAACGGTACCAAGATGAAGCTGACCATCAGCTCGCAGGGCATCCGCATGGTCCACGTCGACGAAAAGGCGAAGAGACCAGGACATCTCTATTTATTGCACAGGATCACCTACTGCGTTGCAGACCCGCGGCTCCCGAAGATTTTCGCCTGGGTCTACCGGCACGAGATGAAGCACAAGGCGGTGATGCTGCGCTGCCACGCCGTGCTGGTGTCCAAGCCGGAGAAGGCGAAGGCTATGGCGCTGCTCCTCTACCAGACCTCCGCGACAGCGCTGGCCGAGTTTAAAAGACTAAAAAGAAGGGACGACGCCAGACACCAGCAACAGCAGTTGATCGGGGAGCAAACGATCCCCCTGGTGCCCCTGAGGAAGCTGCTTAACGGACAGTGTCACTACAAGCCCCCGGTGGAGCGCAGCAGGAGCGCACCCAAGCTGGGCTCCATCACGGAGGACCTGATCGGGGAGGAGGAGGAGGAGAAAGCCATGCACTTTGAGTGCGAGGATATTCTGGACACCGTCAGCGACTGCGTGACCAACGCCAAGCAAGAACTGTGCCAGATTATCAATGACTTGGGCTCCATGAGTATAGGGAACGACGTGCAGATGTTAAAAGCCGATTTGAGGGTGACTCGGTTGCTGTCTGGGGAGAGCACATGCAGCGAGTCTTCCATAGACGACAACCAAGAGACCTTTTCTCTTACCAATGGCACTGGGATGGCAAAGTGCAAGAAGTCGGCTGACCTTTCTTGTATATATAAAGACACGACGATAAAGAAGAAATGCGTTAGCGTGCACAAATGCGCCATTTCATCCATTTGACTTGAAAGCGCAACGTTAGGATTCACGGGATGTGTTTTAAAACCTAGCGAGCTGCCTACATCAAAGGGCCAAAACTGCTGCTCTCTGTAAAATAAAAAAAAGGTTTATTATAATTTGATTGCCGCCTTAATTCAAATCAAATTGGTGCCAAAGTTACAACCTGCACTTTTGCTACTAATTACTTTTAAATGTTACACAATATTGTGATGATAACCTCAGTGGATGGAAAGACAAGTGTAAAGCAAACTTTTGAGTTCAGCTGATTCAGAGTGCCCATAAAATGCTGTCTAGGTAGGCAGCTCACTAGGTTTTGAGACAAGCCATGGAGATGTTTGTTGACTTAACAGACACTAGTACAATAATCCCTCATTAGGGGTCTGGATGGAAGCCCCAGAGTTGCTCTGCGCAATAAGACGCTTACAGTCTCTGCTTAACCTCTCTATGGTGTAAGAGGTTTTAGGAATGATCTTGTTTACCTAATAACGTTTCCTCAAGGAAATGTGTTTTTTCTGTTTCTCCTTTGCTTTATTTTTTTATTAAGAAAAGTAACAATCTTGAAATATGTTACTTTCTTTCTTTTGAAAGAGGTGATGTCTAAACTAACTGAACAATGAGTTACAAAACTACTTTTCTTTTAGGATGCTCCATTTGTATGTTTCCCCCTTTTTTAATTTTGCACTGTGGTGGAATTCAGACAAGTATTATGTTATTATTTATGTGCATAATATTGTTTTGCTATGTTCTTGCAGACATAAATGTGTTATCTTTGCTGTGCAAAAGAGACAATTTTCCTGATGTACAGAGATTTATATATTAAATACATAATGTGTAAACAAAATGCATTATTTTTGAAACAATGTGGTTTGTTTCTGTGAGCACCAATAAAATTGTCCAATGTACACCGATGTCGAGCATTATCTGCAATGTTAGCTATAAAGTCAAGTAGAGTTGTTTTTGACCCAGAGAAGATTTTCTTGTTACTGCACTGGACTAAAACTTACTGACTTTGCTCACAGAGGGTATACAAATATTTGAATCATTTTTGTTCCCACCTTGTTCCACTTGTGACTCAATCTTTTTGTCAACTTGTTTTCTTTCACTTAGCACAGGTTTCTTTTATTCTTGGAACTCATAGGCCTTGTTGATCAGATCATTTTGGCAGTGTTCACTCAAAAAGTGAGGTGCATAAACTCAGATTAATGAGGCCTACAATCAATCTGTTCTAAATAGAAATTTTAAACCTGTGCTAATTGAAATAAAACAAATTGACAAGAAGGCTGAATCCAAAGATTTGGTGATAATATAGCATAATGAAACATTTAAGCAGGTACATTTTGACTGGGAACACCAAATTAGATTGTTCAGTCCAGCACAACGGTAACCTGAACTTCCAAACAGGCTTAAATGTGCTGTCTCATTTACCTGTCTTGCGCTTTCAGAAGCATACAGGCACCATATCACGTTCCTTTGAATCTCACAATAGCTGGCACATTTTCCATTGCCACTCGAGGGGGAGCTGCACATGAGAGTGTTGATGGAAGTGTTAATAATACTGGCAGAGCTGTCACTTCCTACAGCAGTAGTGGCATAAACTAGCAGCTCTTTGTACATGTTCTATGGCCTCCTTTCAGACCTGCAATTGTAAAAAAATATGGCAGAGAAGAAAAGCACAAGCAGAATCTATAAATAAACAATTTCATATGCTAAACTCTTTATTAGACCAATGAACTGTCACCGGATTTAATCAGGGTTGAGAGACAAACCTAGTTCCTTAGACATCATAATATGCTCTAAAAACTTCAGCAGTCAAAGCATCAAAGCAGTTCCATTCATCATTTGCTCTCAGTTTCCCATCTCCATGGGATTCACCATCAAAAGCTTATGTATATGTAACACTGCAAAGTGTAGAACAAGAAATGGGCATGCTAAAATAAGCCTGTATATATGTAATATAATTGGCCCATGTAGCAAGGGAACCTATACCCTATTACCAATCAAATAAAATGCATTTCAGCTTCCATGCTGGTACTTCCTTTATGGAGCTTATTAATTGCATATAATTCTCAAAATATACATTCAATTGCAGATGCATTAACAGATATACCAGCATACTTCATAAACGATGTCATGGATGCATTTATGACATGAGCTTTATTCAAAAAATGAATAAGGATAATGTGGTTCTTCCAGTTATCAAGAGTAGATCTTGCAGTTGTTTGAAATATATTAAGCAAGCGTTGTACCAAATGATTTGTGTTCGATGTGTGCAAAAAAGATGCAAAAAATTTGATTGTTCAATTTGACAAATAACTCAGTGTAGAAAGTTTAATGTTTAAAGTCAAAGTCCCCCATTTTTCATTAATATAAAATCCGTCTTGAAGTGAACTTTGTCTCGGTTGCTCTAATAGAAAAGTGCCTAATTTATTTAATGGCTCATGCATGAAATTAAATTAAAGAAAGTGCATTATTGGAATGAATCACAGTGTTGATTAAATAAATAAATAGCAAGAGGTAAATGTTAAAATCTTGATATCTGCCTCCGCAAGGGAATTCTACAGGATGGTGTTTTGTGCTTTTTTAAACGTGGTGTTGCATCACTATATTGGCATGGCCATTGAAAGCAATATGAACTTCAATAATGCATGCTGTTGTTTAAAGCCATGCAGTCGCACAGGTTAGTCTCCAGTTACACCTGTCTAAGAAAAGAACAACTCACACACAGTCTTCTTCTCCCTCACCTTTGCTCTCTCACACACAAGCACACATGATTCTAATGTTTGCGTCACATTTTGCATCGGTGCATGCACAAGCCTTAAATATGCAATGTCATCACAGTAACCCATCCGTGGCAATTGTTTGTATTACAGATTCATATAGCTTTATTTTGATCCCATTTATTTATTTATTTTGCATGCAAACTGTCATAGTTTCGTTTAATTCAAAGTCAAATACATCAAAAGGTCCAACTTGTTTGGTAAAACAAAATCATTAAACATCATTACAACATGACAGATACAAGAACATCAACAAAAATAGAAAACAAAACAAGTCCCTTTTTGTTTGTAAACACTAGGTTTGTCATTTTATATTGTTTATTAAAGGGCTTTACAAATGCAAAATAACATATGCATAGACAAATACATCTAAATATCAAACTTAGTTAAAACAAAATAATTAAATAGAAACCATTACAACATGACAGAAACAAGAACAACAACAAAAATACTAAACAAAACAAAAAACTAATAAAATTCATCAAAAGGTCCAACTTGTAATATAAAGGCCGCTTTTACACAGAGAACACAATTAGCATGATTTGGGAAATTTGGTGAGAACCATCATATTTTCCACCCACAATCTCATTTCAAGAAGAGATAGAGAGTGTTTTCCATCTGTCAGAGCTTTATGTTTACCACCGAGGGCTCCAAACAATATTGTTATTTTGAAAACAAGGCGATAGTGCAAACAATTGTTATTGCAGTGCTTTTTGTGTGGGTGTCATCAATATATACATACACAGTCACAGAGTTTGTCTTTCACATCCTGTTCCTGTCAAGCCCACCTTTTCATGAGTCAGTAGCATCGTCTCAGAGAGCTCATGAAGTTTTAGCACTATAGGGGCCTGCACTAAGAAAGAGGCTCCTCTCTTAAATGTCTATACACAAATGGTTCCTCCAGGGAGCAATACATTTTAGTACAGCTATTTTAATCCTTCTACTTACAGACAGGAAATGGAATAATAACAGGAAAACAGGAAGAATCAGAAGACACACTGCAATCTGCACACTTAGATTGGGAGATTCCATGGAAATGTGTCTCTTCAAGGGCTCATATTTTATTTCCACTAGTTTTGTAAGACTCAACACGGCACCTGCTCAGTCATGTGCAATTAAAAAAAAGACAAGAATCAACTCCTAATGTACATAATTAAGAAAAATACGATGCAAAGCAGAATGCCAGGTCTCTTGAAATGAAATAACACATTGCTGTATAGCTCTCTCACTGCAAATAATAAATGGCATATAGTTGACTTTTGAGATGCTTTGAATGATACACAATTTATTGTGACAAAGCTTACGCCTACGTCAGTTATCTAGCTACTAATTAAATTAAATTAATACATTTTATAAACAAAACAAAATAAAAAAATAAAATAAACCATAAAAATATCATGTAAATAAATAAACACAGAAATAAAGATTACAAACAATGTGACATGCGGACTTCATTAATTAAAAGTAATAATAGCAATTAAGAGTCAGAGGACAGGACGGCGGCACAAAGCCAAGAGCTGTGCAAGCACATAAAAATAGACCATGTCCAGACAGCATCACACCACCCAGTCACAGTTTATTTTACTACATGTAATATTAGGATTTATTTTTACCACTGTATATACTGAGAACATACAGACACACAAACATCAGTAGATAACTTGCTCAAGACCAAAACAAGAACATTGTGCCAAGCAGGGTCATTTTGAGTACGTGTAAAGAGCTTTCCACCATACCGATCATCCCAAAGCAGTTTTACAAATAGTGCCTTGCAATCCAACACAGATTAAACAGTAGAAACACCAATACAAGCTTGTAGCTTTGCTAATACACAATTATACAAGAACATTATCTGTTACCTTAAAGCTGCTTGAGCATTAACTGGAAAGTTTGACATTAAAGGGATAGTTCACCCAAAAATTCTGTCATAATTTACCCACCCTTCCAAACCCGTATGAGTTACTTTCTTCAGTTGAACACAAAATAATATACTCTGAAGAATGTGGGTAACCGAACCGTTTTTGGTCCGCATTGACTTCCATAGTATTTTTTTGTCCATACTACAGAAGTCAATGTGGACCAGAAACTGTTTGATTTCCCACATTCTTCAAAATCTGTTGTCATTTAATTAGGGTTGCTGGTGGGGGAGTTCCATCTCTTTGATGTGCTGCTGGTTTGTAATAGTGCAAACCAAGTAAACGCAGGTGAAAGTGTGCTATGATGGAAAAATCTGGTGTAAGTCTTTGCATTACCCATCAAAGACCATTTTAGGATTTTGGGGCTTTCCTCTGTGCACAGCAAAAAGTCCAGTGTTGAATTAACTCTCACAGAGTTGATTTCAACACTTTTTCAGAGTTTATATAGCTCCACACTTTCTGGAGTTAAATTAACACTTTCAAAATAGTTAAACATTTAACACTATGCTAGAGTTCTTTTTTTGACTCTATAAAGTGTTAAAATAACCCTAAAAGGGATACAGAAAAACAACACTGTTTAAGAGTTGCATGGTTTAGGTGGTTAGAATTTGTTTCACTGTACGGTCTCAAAAGATCTACAAAACACCATTAACATACTGAAAACATAGTTAAATCAACTACAACTCACAACAAAATTTCCATCAACATGTTTATTTTTAATTCTCCCTTGCAGAGCAATTTGAAGTTAAATTAAAACATTACAAAAGAAGGAATGGTACAAACTTTCAACCACAACACTATGAGTTTTAAATATCAAATGGCTCATAAAATTTTATCGCTGACATTTTTATAATACACCTTTCTTCACTTCGTAGTACTCTGAATGCATGAAGATGCTCATCAAAATGTGTAGGAATGTGTAAAAGTTCACAAGTGCACTATCATATGACAAATTGAATACAAAATTTGCTTTTAAAAGTTTATCAAATGCTCCAAGGAAACAGTTTGCCTGACATGGGAGGAGATTCTTATCCAAGGCAATGTAGAAGCGGTTGCTTTTCTGACGTCCAACAGCAAGGAGGTACGGATGCTGACGCTGGTTGTTGCTGAGGTGCTTCTCCAAACTGCAGCATGACTAGAGATGAGAAATGAAAACTGAACATTAGACAAACATAATGTGCAGTCACAGAGAAAACAACTTTATAAAAGTGATTGGTCAAACAATGACCCACAACACATTTGTAAAATGCCAATACCTTATGATAGATGATATGGCTTTCAGCAGCATCGCATGTATTTTGTGGAAACTTCAGTCCTCTTGGTAGTGGTGAAAGGGATTGAAAGAAGGGATGCCATTTCCTGGCCATAGACTGAAGACAAAGATTCACATGCATTAATTAATGGGAAGCTTCAAATGTAATACTTTTTAAGTTTAAGAACAGAAAACATTCATCTACCTGTCTGGTGTCATCGCTCCTCGCCAAATATTCCTGTGGCCAGGCAATGTATACTGTGTTGCTTGCAGCATCATTGTTCCTGAAACAGATTTTTTTTAAATCCTTTGTCATATTAAGTCTAAAATATCAAAGAATCAAATTTCAATGTCATAGAAACTGTCAATGTCAAAGAAAATGTCATTGTAAGTACGACATGAAAGTTTGATGCAAACAATAACTTACGTAGCCTTTCTTGTAATATGGATCTCTGAAGGAAGGGAACAGCATCACTATCCTAAGAGCATTCGGTTTTCTGATTGCTTTGCCTAAGGGAAGATATCAACCTAGTTATCTTAATTTGCACAATGGCCATGCAGTTATTTGGTTTTAAAAATATATATAATAATAATTAAAATACCTGTGTATCAATCATGTGAGCCACCAGTATGTTAATCATTTGTCTTTCTGTGGCATCTGCCAGGGTTTTCGGTTTCTTGATACTCCTGTAGTACTGCTTCACCGCGAGAATTGAACTTTGGCACATCTTCAACCATCTGATAAAAATAATAACATGAGCATGGTGATTCACAAATTTCAACAGACTCCGATGGGAAAAAAGTGTTGCCCCAGAAATTTAATTCTGTCATGCTTACTAACCCTTATTTTGTTCCTACCCAATAGACTTTTGTTCATCTTCAGAACACAAATGAAGATATTTTATAATGTGACAGATTTCTGACACTCCACACAACTACCACTTTAAAGGCCCAGAAAATGTAGTGAATACATTATTAAAATGAATAAAGAGACCACAGTGGTTCCATGTCAATTTTTATGAAGCGACATGAGTTCTTTGTGCAAAATATAACTCTCCAACGCATGTTCACAAGAAAACTTTGGCATGTGTGTTTTGTTGCCATGAGAATTGTTGCAAGAACACTTTTGGAGATAATGCATGTCAGAATTTTCATTTCTGGGTGAACTCATATAAAACCAGCTTTATTCAAACCTGTTTAGGAGACAGTGCAGATGTCTCCTCAGTTCTTTGTCTCTTGCTAGGGAGTACAGTCGATGCACTTGAGCTGTTGCTTGAGTAAGACGTCTCAGGTATGGAAATCAAGGAGTCTGCAAATTCTAAAGAATCAGAAAGTATTAAAATATTACAAATACTGTGATGACGAGCACAAGGATCAGAAATATGATTGTTTTTTTCATTTATTTATTTCGATTGCTTGATAATACTTAACAAATGTATAAAACTCAAACGTCTGTGAAAACAGTCAGCACCACACTGCCTTGTCTAAATTATTTAATCACTTTGAGCTTGTAAAACCCTTCCTTTATAAAATTATATGTAGCTTCAGTACGTTAGCTAGCTAGCTAACGTTAATCACATCAACACAATGCTGTTCAGTCCTGATATTAAACAAAGTTTTGTTAAGAACATTCTAACTAAATTGTGACCAAACTGTGTGTAACTAATATGTATGTGTAACGTTATGTGTGCGTGCGTGCGTGCATATGCATATAAAAGGATATATAATGTTACGTGTTTATATAGTGAGATAATACAATGGCGCGACCACGAATTAATTCGTTCCGAAAACCCAAGTTGTAAAGTTAGCCGCATTATACTTTGTTCACTTCCACATTTTAATATATTACTATACCTGTCCGCGTGTGCTGTGCACCGTACTACGTATTATTGTACATGCTGATATTTAATTTGTATATCATAAAAGTTTAAGTAAGCATTAATTGATTTTACTTACCATTCGAATCCATGCGAGGATAATGGCGGCGGTTCCTCCAGCGATGAACGGAAATGCGTGGGCGGAGACTAATTAAATCTCTTTGGAGTTGTTTTAACACTGATGATCAAACACTGTCAAATAACTCAACACCGGACACCATTTTACTCCGAATGTGTTAAAATGACTCGCTGGGTGTTGAAATCAACTCTGAAATGTTTAACACTGGAATTTCAACACTCTAATTTTTGCTGTGTGGTATAGTTTGGTGGATTTTGCCACAAGACAACAGTTAATGTTTAGTCATTCTAACAGGAGACTCAGCGGCATATGGCCTGTGGTCTAAAAGTTCAACGTTCAAATCCCTGATAATTTTACAGCAAAATTGAGGTTGAGGTTGAAACTTGAAAAGCATTCTTATCAGTCGTTCATTTCCCTCTGATTTTAGTATGGGATAGGAGACAGTTAAGAATCTTTGGTCTAGGACCAAAAAATTAAATAAAAAATTATGTTAGTTCAGGAGCATCTTACTTGGCAAAATCATGGTAACTCTTGGATATGAAGTGATTCATTTTGTTTGCTACTGTTGACAAATAGCCCGACAAATCCAGCTAAGCAGATCGGAGGATAAGAAGTGAAGAACTTACTTCAGCCCAGCAGCTCATCGATGCCATCAAAAGCAATGTTTCCTGAAACTGAGTGGGAAGTAATGCAAGCCTCCTTTAATTTGCACTGTTGTACTAACTTCCTTTTTCACAACAATGTACATATGCAGTTACAGTAAAATAAGTATTTGATCCCCTATCAATCAGCAAGATTTCTGTCTCTCAGGTGTCTTTTATACAGGTAAGGAGCTGAAAGGGAGTGCTCCTAATCTCAGCTTGTTACCTGTTTAAAAGACACCTGTCCACAGAAGAAATCAATCAGATTCCAAACTCTCCACCATGACCAAGACCAAAGAGCTGTCCAAGGATATCAGGGACAAGATTGTAGACGTACACAAGGCTGGAATGTGTACCATCGACAAGCAGCTTGGTGAGAAAGTGACAACAGTTGCCGTGATTATTCGCAAATGAAAGAAACACAAAATAACTGTCAATCTCCCTCGGTCTGGGGCTACATGCAAGATCTGGAGTTTCACTGATCATGAGAACGGTGAGGAATCGGCCCAGAACTACACGGGAGGATCTTGTCAATGATCTCAAGGCAGCTGGCACCATAGTCACCAAGAAAACAATTGGTAACACACTACGCCGTGAAGAACTGAAATACTGCAGTGTATGACCCCAAGAACACCATCCCCACCGTCAAACATGGAGGTGGAAACATTATGCTTTGGGAGTGTTTTTCTGCTAAGGGGATGGGAAAACTGCACCGCATCAAAGGGACGATGGACGGAGTCATGTACCGTCAGGGCCAGGGCATTGAAAACGGGTCGTGGATGGGTATTCCAGCATGATAATGACCCAAAACACACGGCCAAGGCAACAAAGGAGTGACTCAAGAAGAAGCACATTGAGGTCCTGGAGTGGCCGAGCCAGTTTCCAGACCTAAATCCCAAAGAAAATCTGTGGAGGGAGCTGAAGTTACCAAATGTTACCAAATGTTGATTCATTAAAATGCAAATCAATCTTTAACATTTTTTAAATGTGTTTTACTGGATTTTGTTTTTATTGTCCTGTCTATCACTGTTGAAATAAACCTACCATTAAAATTATAGACTTATAATTTCTTTGTCAGAGGGCAAACGTACAAAATGCAGGGGATCAAATATTTTGTTCCTCAATGTAAGTGTAAACTTAATACACATTCATGGTTTCATTATAAAGTCAAGTCAAATCAAATCAAATAAAACAAACTAAAAGCAAATAAAGTAAAACAAAATGAAATGAAATAAATCACAGCAACATAAAATAAAGTGAAAAAGTAAAATAAAACCAAAAAGAGCTCAGTCATCGACTCTTTGCGAAATTGAGTGGGAAGTAATGCACACCCCTTCAATTCTTTTGTACTGACTCCCTTTTCCAGTTTCACAAGAATGTCTGCAGGGAATGAAGCGAAATATACAGTAAGCTATCAAAATACCAGCAATCCTGGGCTTTTTAATTAATACTTTTAACATTTTTATTTTGATTCATTGTCTTTTTACACTTAAAAAGTTAAGGGTAACAACTTGGAGGTACTTGAGATGTATATACCACCGTATGCCTTATCAGCAGAAGTTCACTTGACATTAAAACACTTTCTAGTGTTCCAGCTCTATATCATAGAATAGAAACAACAACATAGAATAGAAAGAATGCCGTGTGAACTTTTACTGATGTATTCAACCGGAAAAGTTGGGATGCACTGTAAATACATTCAGAAATGTCAATAATATGTGGCTGGTGACAAAGAAAGCAACATCTTTACTAAATCCTCCTGCTGCATTGTTCAGAAAAGTTTCCATCAGAGACAGAGAGGGACTGTTTTAAAGCAAATCGCCATCACTTCCTTCCTGTTTCCTTTCATTCAGATTTCCTGTTAACTTTGTAGACAAATAAGTCATGATTTGATTCACAGGGTCCCAACACAGTGTTCACTGCTTCCTAAATACTGAGTGGGGGATTTCTATTGAAGTCTCTTATGCTCACAAAAGTTGCATTTATTGGTTTAAATATTTTTTACATTTTATTGCAATTTATATTTGAATATATTGTAGAATGTAATTTATTCCTGTGATGCAAAGCATCACGTGATCCTTTAGAAACTATTCTAATATGCTGATTTGCTGCTCAATAAACTTTTTTCTAATGTTAAAAACAATTTGATGAATAAGAAAAGTTTAAAAGAACAGCATTTATTTGGAATAAAAATATTTTGTGACATTGCATATTTCTTTACTCTCATTTTGTATCAATTTAAGTTATATTTGGAGTATCTTAATAACAGTACAAATATTACTGAACCCAAAAGATAGCATGTATAATGTTTGTTTATAATATGTATTTAAACCAGTGTTATTTACGCAAGTATCACTGAGATAATTATTATTGTTTTTTTATCAATATTTTGCATTAGTTTAAAAGATGTAGTTTAGATTAAATTACATTTTAAAATACTCATAATCAGACTACAGTTACTTTTTTATTGATTACATGCTTACATATTATTTACACAATAGCAATAAATTATCCATAATTGTATAAGGCGCTATATATTAAACCCCCACCTACAATTCCTGCCGGCCCGAGACTCGAACTTGCAACCTTTGGATTACGAGTCCAACTCTCTAACCATCAGGCCACGACTTCACCCTTCATGATTCAGATCATAAAACTATAGTATTAACATTTTTAACAAGATTAAAAACCAGAGTAATTACAAAATGCAGATTTGAAATAAATATTTATTTATTAAGGGAAAAAAGCTGTCCAAACCTGCCTGGCCCTACATGAAAAAGTAATTGCCCCCTAAATCTAATTACTTGAGCCACCCTTTGCAGCAATAACTGCAATCAAGCGTTTGCAATAACTGGCAATGAGTCTTTCACATCGCTGTGGAGGAATTCTGGCCCACTCTTCTGTGCAGAATTGTTTTAATTCAGCCACATTGGAGGGTTTTTGAGCATGAATTTCCTGCTGCGTAACCCAAGTGCCCTTGAGCTTGAGCTCACAAACTGACGGCCGGACGATCTCATTTAGGATTTTCTGAAAGAGTGCAGAATTCATGATTCCATCAATTATGGCAAGTCGTCCAGGTCCTGAAGGACTATCACACTACCACCACCATGTTTGACTGTTGGTATGATGTTCTTTATATGAAATGCTGTGTTGGTTTTACGCCAGATGTAACGGGACACAAACCTTCCAAAAAGTTCAACTTTTGTCTCATCAGACCACAGAAAAGTCTTGGGGATAATCAAGATATTTTTTTTTGCAAAATGTAAGATGAGCCTTTGTGTTCTTTTTGGTCAGCAGTGGCTTTTACCTTGGAACTCTCCCATGAATGCTGTTTTTGCCCAGTCTCTTTCTTATTGTTGAATCATGAACACTGACCTTAATTGAGGTGAGTGAGGCCTGCGGTTCTTTAGATGTTGTTCTGGGTTCTTTTATGACCTCCTGGATGAGTCGTCTTATTTTGGTAGGCCGGCCATTCCTGGGAAAGTTCACGACTGTTTCAAGTTTGTGGAAAATGGCTCTGACCACGGTTTGCTGGACTCCCAACGCCTTAGAAATGAATTTATTACTCTTTCCAGACTGATGCATGTCAACTATTTTGTTTCTCATCTGTTCTTGAATTTCTTTAGATCGCGGCATGATGCGTTGCTCTTTAAGCATGCCTCTATTTTGTCAAACAGGTTATATTTAAGTGATTTCTTGATTCAACAGGTCTGGCAGTAATCAGGCCTGGATGTGGCTAATGAAATTTAACTCAGCTTTCTAAAATAATGCGTTTAATCACAGTTCTTTCATGATTTAACAGGAGGGGCAATTCATTTTTCACATAGGGTCAGGCAGGTTTGGACAGCTTTTTTCCCCCTTAATAAATTAAATCATCATTTAAACTTAATTTTGTATTAACTTGCAGTATCTTTGTATAATATTAAAATGTGTTTGATGATCTGAATCTTTTAAGTGACAGGAAGGGGCAAAAACCTAACAATAAAAACACACAAGACATTTAGTAAGAATATAGAGCAGGCAAAGCTGTCACTTATCTAATGTTTCAAACTTGACATAAACAAACTCTAATTAATTCTGCAGGACAGTTTTGATCTTCGCTGTTTTGCTAAACTCCCTCAAGTCAGTTTGCAACCGGTCTGGCCCTTTATATAATGCCAGCATGCCTGTGAGCTCTGCTGCATGGAAACACATCCTCGAAGCACAGCCAGAACACAGCGTGATATCACTGGTATGTAGTATTTCAGGTAAGACTTGTGACTAGACTGCAGCTCTTGTGCCAAACGCTCAGTCGTGCACAACAACAACATATGTGCTTTTACTGTACAGTAAATGGGCAGATCATTACATATCATAGAGTACAGTGAATCAGGCCTGGAGAAAGGTAGTGACATCTCTCCGTCTGACATGTGCTTGTGTAAGTGTAAGTCTCATGTAGCGCCAGAAGAATACACATCACACTTGTTAAGCTCCACTTTCCAGTGAAGCTCAAGAAGATTTTCATCATACAGAAAATACCAGTTTGAACAAAACCAGTCACGTTTTATCTTCCATGGAATGCAGTTTAGTTGTATTTATGCTATATGATAAATGCTCATCAAAACTTGATTTTATTAAAAATTGTTATTTTAAATTGTAGTAATATTTAATTCATTTATTTTCATAGTATTCTTCAATCTTCAAACAACCTTTTAAGAGCATAATTTGTACAGTTGTCTCTTCCATTCAGTCTTTTCAAAGCCTGGGGTTGATTTTCTCTTGTACTTTTTGGACTTTTCAGCAACATGTGTTCATTTCACGGCGGATTCTGTGATCACCTGTTGCGTAATGATTTTGTAGCATGCATGATTCTCTCTGATTATCATCCTGAGAAAGTTACATCATACTTGCAGCTGGTTGATATAATCCAGACACACAATAAGCATTTTATCCTGCAGGTCTGACGCCAGGGACGATGAACACTAAAGAAAGAAGCTGAATGAACACACAACAGTATTTCATTTCTCAACCAAAGGAAGTCATTAGATCTGTTCAAATCAACATAGATGATTACGCTGCCTTCTATGACGCATCTTTGGGGCCAAATTCTAATGAAGATTCAGATTCAATTAGGAAACTGCTTTTTAAGTGTAGCTCTATTTGAGCAGACATAGATATTGTGTCAGAGGATGTGAAGCAATAATATATATCCTAATGCACAGAAAACATACATACTTACAATCAGTAAGATTTCAAAGGTTTTTTAAAGAAGTGTGTTATGCTCATCAAAGCTGCATTTATTTGATTCAAAATACATAAAAAATTAAACTTTGAAATATTATTACAAGATAAAATAATGGTTTTGTATTTGAATATACTTAATAATATAATTTATTTCTGTTTTGCAAAGCTGAGGGTCAGTAAGATTTATGTTTGTTTGTTTATTTATTTGAAAGAAATAGATACTTTTATATTGCAAGGATGAATGAAATTCAATTAAAAAGTTACAAAGTATTTATACTTTAACAAATGATTTCAAATAAATACTATTCTAATATAATATAATATAATTATAACTTAAATAAATTACAAAAACGTTTTAAATATATTAAAAGAGAAAAGAGTTTCTTTTGATTTTAAAAACAATACACAAAATTGCAGTACAGCACAATTAACAGAATCCTGAAAAATAAAAACATGATATATTATATTATTTTGTATTATAATATGATAGATTATAAAATGATATTTTATTGTATTATATTTTTTTAAATAATATGTCACAACATTACTCAAAGAGTCCTAGAAATAGAACTTTGAACATAGAAGCTGTATTTTAAAATGTATTCAATTTTTTTTTTAATGTAAATAATATTTAACTATATTATTGTTTTTACTTAATTAAATAAACACAGCCTTGTTGACCATAGGAGACATCTTTCAAAAACATTGTAAAAATCCTACCGACCATAAAGTTTTACATTTTAAATACAAGTTGTTCAAGGCCTTTTATGTCATCTCACAAGTTCCTAGAATGGAAATAACTGAATGGAAAAATATTTAAACAAAATAAAAATATATATTTATTTGTTTGCAGCCCCATGGGATAGTACAGCTGGACAGTTTGATTTACTAAGAGTTTTGCCATTTGTGTTAAGCTTATAAAAGTAAAAAACTGAAAAACGAAAACAATTAGCCACATTCTGTCCCTAGTCTAACGGGGACACGGTGTGCTGCCTCCTGGGAAGCTCTAAAAGCAGACACAGTATTGAACTGTCAGCATCCATTACAAGACTGTCCATTCACTAAAAGAAGGCCTTCTAACAGCTTTAGCCTACTGTGAGTCGCTTTAAATAGGACACAGCAACAGTGCCCACTTCCCCTGCACACCCTCAACGCAAACGTACTGAACCAAAACACGCGTTCGGTAAACAAGAGAACACGGGCTAAAAATAGAGCCGAGGCTTTCAGCTGTGGGCGCTGACTTTAAGGAAAAATGTTTTGGGACATGAAGAACAGCTGGCGTCGCTTTCTCTCTAATAGAGAACGGAGGGAAGGGGATGAGTCGGTCCCCAGGCTGGATTCAACATGCCGACTGAGACTCATTGGTATCCATGCAGGTCATTGGCTCGAACGCGGCTTGCAGGCCTGCTATGACAGATGCACAATGTTCTGATTTATAGCCAAGATGAGAGTTAGGGGATAAGGGATGGAGGAAGACACAAAGGGAGGAGGAGTTGAAGGGAGTATGGAAGCTTTGGGAGAGGGACTGATGCAAAACAGGAACCACAGAACAAGCACAGGAAATGAAGGAGATAAACAGGTGTGATAGAGGACAGCGTAGGCGCCAAGGCATGCAGCTATCCAGCCCTCCTGTCCTCTGTAATGCATATTTCTACCTTAGGATCACACAAATCGTAACACGTGCAGTTAAATAGTATATGGTTTATTTATTTGGTAAGAACACTAAAGTTAAAAGGTTTGGGTCAGAAAGAGTTTAATGTATTTTAAAGAGGTCTCTGCTGCTCACCAAGGCTTGATTAGATAAAATCTAGATTTGATTAAATAAATAAATAAATAAATAAACACAGTAAAAACAATAACATTTTATAAATATGATTACAATTCAACAATAACAATTTTCTTTTAATATATTTTAAAATGTAATTTGCTATTAATAATAATACTTAAAATGGTTGTGCTCATTTTGTAGGTTGTGGAAAAATATGTATTTTTTATATTTAATATTTGTAATCATTTTCAGGTCTCTTTGAATATAAAGTTTAAAAAGTGTGAAAAGTATTTTGTCAATTTCAGTTTAATGCATCTTTTCTGAATACAATTATTAAATTATATTATTTAATCTAAATATTGTTATTTAACATTATCTCACTTACTGCAGTTTAATGTTTCTTATTCCACAGTCAATTTATTCTACGTAATGAAATATTTTAACCTCAAATCAATATTTCCACTTATGTCCACTTATTTCTTACTTTGGCAGGTAGCTGTGAAATAAATATGATGAAGTAGATTCAGATGATGTGTAGATTTTTGTTTACTTAATTCAGCTTTGCAAACTTTAATGTTTATGAATCAAAGTCATTATTAACAATTAACATTAAAAATTTAAGATTATACATTCAAGCAAATACAAATCAGCCGATAATTGTTAAGACATGAAAAGTTTTTCACTTCTCTGTAAAAGCTTCACAGGAAACTTTAACACCTTAAAATTACACCAACACGTGGCTTGCAACATTTCTCTTTACAAGCTGTACGAGCTTTCAGCAACTCTATAACGGTCTGTACTCCTTCCTCTTTTTCTTACAAGCCCCAGTTTAGTACCTCCAGCAGTCTGAAACGCTCAGGCCACTGCACAGAGTGTAAACAGGAAGTGGATGTGGCGGTCTGAGGGCTCTGGGGACGACTGGAGGGTGAGTGGAGATCAAGACCGGCAACAGCAGAGGGGAAATTAGCGGACAGCTAGCAGCTAGTCAAAAAACAACTTCAGTCCATCTGACGAATGACTTGAGCGTTGGAGGAATGTCTGTGAAACAATGGCTTAGAAAGGTGATCTAGCACTGAAACAAAGGGACTTTTCCGGGATTTTCTTTTGGCAGGGAGAAAAGCGGCCAAGAGCTGCTGCTGGATCAAACTATCTACTAATGAAGTCATTTCAGTTTTTGTGAACAATATCAGTGTTAACTAGATTATTATATTAGATGTAGTGGCGTTTGCTCTTGCTAAACGTGCTGCCATGATTGCTAAAGTGTCGTAGGTACTGACAGGAAAACAAACCACACAATTTGATGCATCATTAATGTCTGGAGCACAGATGGTACAGGATGAGTTACGTTCCTTGTGTTTTCACTGCTTTATGTTACCAGGCCTGCAATTTGTATTTACATGCTGCCATTTTGTACCAACTCAGAAGACAAACCACAACGCAGGGCTTGAACGCACCTTTTACATATTATTAGGTGTGACTCACTTCTATTATTTTGTGTTGTTCACATACATAATGTTGCAGATAAGTTAGCTTTTTACCAGAGCGATAGGTTCAGACTGTCTCTGCTGTCAGGGAACTGACCTTTTCACACCCATCTCACAGGCACTGCCTTAATTATAGTCAAGTACACATGACTTGCCTCTGCAAAACACTTCTCTCTTCTCCAGTCAGATTAGAGTGTAAAGTTTCTACTACTTAAAGGTATAGTGCAGCCAAAAATGAAAATTAGCTGTTTTCTCACCCTCAGTCCATCCAAGATGTATAGGTGACTTTAGTAGCTAAAAATCTTCTTTACGTTTCAGTCTCCTAGATCTTGGATGGCCTGATGGCAAATCATAGCAAATTAAAGTGAAGTAACAGCAAATGTTCATTTTATTTGTGAACTATCCATTTAAAACCGATGTACAATCAGTTCAAGGTAATAAACTTCAAAAAATAACATACAAAGCACTAGGTGAAAATTTTAATGGAAATATATTTGTACCTTCATGCCAGCTGCAACTCCTGGAGCAAAAAACACGAACAATTCCTGTAAGAGAGTAATCACAGAGGGTAAAATGAGTTATTGTTATGGGATGAATTTAACGGCCTTGTGGCCAGAGGAAGTCAAAGTGGGAAATGCCCTCGATCTGCCAACATTTCAAAACAATAAGAACTAAATCTGACTGACTGTAGCCTTCAATATGTCCTGCTGGTTTCCACACAAACAAAAGCCAGTATCTTTCTCCAAACACTCGATGTGTAGTTTGCGTAATACTAGTTAAGATGTGTAGCAGTGGATTTCGGGAATGCATGCCAGTCCTCATGGAAACAGTCGGCAGAGCTGTTTCTGCCCCCATCGGAGCGATATAGAGTTACGCCTCCACTAAATACGAGAAGACACTGTAACAAATTGGGTTCAACTGTCCCTGGCAGTCACTACTGGTGCAAGTCCAGACTTGTCGTGTGAACACAAACCTTTGTTTCACACCACAGCCAAAAAACAGTGTGCATGATGTCGCTAAAATAGACATGAGAGTTTTACTATTGTGTGAATGTGTCACACACACTTTCAGTCTTTGCAGAACTACAGTTAAAACTCCCAGAATATGGTTTACAGTAACTGAAACACACAGAGACAGCTGCACGCTGAAAAGAAATCCCTCGACAGCTGCTACAAGAGATCAATTCCTCAAATGATCTCACAAACAACATTCTGCTCGACCGTGAGAAAGGCTGCAAGACTTGTATTTGTGATTTTGAATTGAGTTTAGTCCCAATCCCCAAATCCAAGAGTGTAATTATGTAACACTTCTATTTTAAATTACAGTTTTTAAAGGAATAGTTCGCCCCAAAATCCTATAATTATTTACTCACCTTCACTTTGTCCATGAAACACAAAAAGAGTTAATGACAGGATTTTCATTTTGGGCGAACTATTTCTTTAAGAGATGAGAAAGATACAAAGCTGTAACTGAGGTGCTACCCTGAGCTACAAAAGCTAAAAGGTACATTGATGTACCCCTAAATGGTACATATTAGAACATTCAAGGTGCATAGTAGTGCTTTAAAAGTACATATTTCAACCTAAAGTGTACATGTTAGTAATTTGAATAGAGTACCGCCTCAATGACAGACTTGTCCATTATCTTCTCAGGGGGAACTTGGTTTTAAAAGCGGTTTAAAAAGCTTACACCGTTGTAAAACAATGCAACTAGGAGGGGGAATAAAAACTAAGAGTAACTGGTAAGCCTCAGATGAGATCTGTCGGAGTTTCATAACGCTGCATGCCAGGACTCCTCACTGAGCGACCATCTGTAACATTACCACGGTGCTTCAGAGCAACACACAACCACGTGCAGAACAACACGGGGTCGAGATCTCTGTGGGGAACAAACTGGCGTCTTCTTCAGCAAAGCCAAGATCATGAGGGTCAGTGATAGTAAAGCTGACTCCGCGAACATCAGAAGAAAATGTGCTTCATCTACAGAGAGTTTCACAGCCTTTATACATTGTGATATTCAGTGTATTGATGATTCTCAGAGCTGCACATTTGATCTGACCTTGAGTACAACAAACAGAAAGAGTCAAGGCAGTTTTGTAGCATCTAAGTCATAAAATAAAATAAAAATTGTATCAATTTATATTAATATAATATAATATGCATTAATATTTATTATATTAGTATATTTAACATTAAAAGTAGGTAGAAAATTATATACTGTTAACTTAACACAAAGTAATTGTTTTATTAATTTGCTTTGGCTTCAGTACAGTGACACTAGGATATTCTTTATTCTTTTATATGAATTAACTTATACAATACTAGTGAAATACATTCATATCAACCTGGTGACACTCGTAAACATGATAGCTGATGCTGCAAAACAACAGAAGCTTGGTTTCATAAAGCCACCAAAACTGGGCCAATCCTGAAACTGGTCTTCAGTGAAAACCCTCGAGGTATCTATTCCCAGCCTGAAAAACCCTAAACAAATTGTGTTTCACCCACTTTATAGGGTTCATATTTTTAACAATCAGCCTGCTAGCACAACATCTCTTTGATGCAAGTCCTAATCGCATTTAACCTCTTTTATTTGGATATGAAGAGAATAGTTCATGTTCTCAGCCACCCTTAAAAACACATAACTGCATGATGTAACCTATTAGAGGTGGAAAATTGCTATAACATATTTTCCTTCTGTCTGACACAAACCTGGCTCTAATCTCCTTGCAGTGTTTGTGCAACAGATTCTTGCTCTTAAGCCCATGTCTAAATAAATAGATCATCACTGAGCATGGATTGCTCCTAGAAAGCGCCTACTTTATTCACTACAATTATGAAACTGAGACAGGTCTGAAATACTAAAAACACTAGAACTGCTTTATCAACACCTTATGCACAAGCAATGGAGTAATTATTGACTTATATTACAAAACACAAAAGCTTCTTTGCAGGAAGTTCACAAGCTCATATAGTAATATGAAATGTGCCCAATAAACATGGAAATGCTATGATACAATGACCCAATTAAAGGACCATGACATTTTCTAGTAAGTTCTAGCAAATGAGAATAGCACACCTCTAAGTTCAAGGATTTTATGGAAAGCTGCAGCATCTGACTTAAGAAATCATTGCTTAATTTCGAGGAATTACAAGGTTGCACAATTATACAAGACTCAGCCTCTCAGAATTTGAACTGAATGACCGACAAAAACAAAACAAACAGAAAATGTGCGCACGCACGCACGCACACGCACACACACACACACACACACATGCAAACACAAACTAAAGCATTTCTCTCAATAGGCTTTGAATGTTTTCTTGTCTGCTGTCATACACAAGGCTGGAGTTGGTAATGCACTAGGTAATTATTAAGCTTTATAAGGCAATCACTGTTATTTTTACTCCTACCTTTGCTCAAACCCCAAAACCCAAATATGAAACTGCATATTTCACATAACTCATGCTGCAGCATTTCTGTTAAGGACATTAATGAGAATCATATGAGGAGCGCATTAGAAGAACATTTTGGCCTGATGACAGAATGAGTCATTAGCTAGAATTTTCTGCATTCACATTCAACCTCACATTCCCAACCAACTCGTTTTAGCACCTTGAACTATCAGGTAAATCTAAATGTTGAAAATGTTTTAACCCATGCATCATTAACCTGTTAAAAATGGGAAATCTATGGGGTAATATACCGCTGACCAACAAACAAATAATGAATAAAACACAATACCCATAAAAACAAATAAAGGCAATGTTGAGAGGATTCCTTTATGACAAAGCCAGTGGCAATGATAAGCCTTTAAAATGCTCCACTATACGCACAAACATTGCTTGTGTTATATGCAGTGTGCAGAACTGTAAAATTATGCGTACCTGACGCAATAACATGTAACAAAAGCACATTAAATGGAAAAACTAGAATATAAGAATGAGGATGTAAAAGTAATCCTCCATTATAATCCGTCCATCTTTCTGCAACACAAGTCGTTTGTCACTCAGTGTTTTTAGAGAATATTTAAAGATTCAAATAAAATCACTCAATTCAAGATCACTTGTGCTTCCTGATCAGTGGACTGTATCATAGGAAATCATGGTGAAAATCAAATACAATCAAATCTCCTACATAACAGTTCTAGTTTTATGTTTCTCTACTCTGCCATCTATCTTTTTTTCTCACATTATGTCCATTAAGTACTTATTACCTGGTCAGGATTAATGATTTTGACAAACTGACTTTACGTTCCCTGCAGAAATACCCATTTTAAACCAGCCAGAGCTGGTCAGTCTTGTAGGTTAGTTGGTTTTAGAGTGGTTTTGGGAACTTTTCAGCTGGTTAAGCTGGGAGACCATTTTAAACTAGCTAAAGCCGGTAGCTGTTTTATTATTATTATCATCATTATTAGGGTTATCCCTTACAAATTTAATTGATATACCAAAAAACATTGTTGACTGGCCCCAGCTGCTTTAACCATTGTCCTGGTGTTTATCAGGTCATTCAGCTGGTCTCCCACCTCAGAACCGGAACAGTTTTTGCTGTCACACCAAGAAACCCTGTTATGATTTTAATTGTATTTTTATTCAGGAAACAGTTTGCGAGAGAGCAAAGAGGGTGGTGCTATCTGTGTATTTTTTATTTACTCTGTGTATTACATTTTATTTACTAAATGGGCAGCTGGGTAGAGAAATTAGACCGCAATAAGACCTGAAATCTGCAGCTAAAAACAACCCAATGCCCCAGATCCTGGTCATGCACCCTACGGCATTAACCCTTTCAAACCCACCCTTAACAAAACAGACCGCTCACTGCCCTCTCCTGATGACAGATTCATTCAATAACGAGTAGTTCGGACATATTTTGTAGGTAACTTAATCAAGATTCTTTAGCCGAGCATGTTGCCTAAAGCAATATTCTACCAGTTACACAACCAACAATAAACAGAAGATACATAACATGACCTGATACTCTACAGACCCCCACTCACACAACCATGGTGGCATAATTACAACACATTCACTTGATCCCAGCTCACATCCTAATTTCATCAGTGCTCATCAAGTTGTTTAGCAGCTAATGGCCACATTCTCAATGGCTTTGAAGCCATGGCACAGTACATAGCTTAATTAATGCCTATAAAAGCTTGTATGGATGCCCATGACCTCAATTTTCGTACACTCTCAGAAATAAAGGTACAAAAGCTGTCACTGTGGCGGTACCTTTTCAAAAGGAACACTTTTGTACCTATTAGGTTCAAATATGTACACTTTAAGTACTAATATGTACCTTTTAAGGTACCAAAATGGACCCTTTAGGTACAAACATGTACCTTTTGAAAAGGTACCGCCCCAGTGACAGCTTTTGTACCTTTATTTCTGAGAGTGTATGGTACGCTCTCATTAGAGAGAGGGGTTACATAAACACACGGAGCTGATAATAGAGCGCACTTTTAAGTTTAGGAAATCATTAGAGAGCATCCAAAAATACTCTAGAGAGCGAGAGAGAAGATTACATTTCCTTTCTTTCCTTTTTTCAATCCAAACCTGTGAATTTAATGGGAAAGTGTCACTGCGTTTCATGACAAAGACGTATACACTGATAAATACAGCCTATTTCTACTGTAGCACAAAAGCTAAATATTTAAGTTTTAGTGTATTACAAATCCCCTGGTTTTCATAACATCTGTCCCTGATGCTGCACACCATTTTTACACAGGTTGTACATCATCCCGGCTTCCATTAAAGGAGCGAACATGTGCGATGTAGTCACAACACAGCTGGGGATTTTACCCCATTTGGCAACACACCAAAATGAGAGACTAAATTAAGTGACAGTTACTGCACCACTGAGGACCTCTATCCTCATTAGCATGGCATGAAACACCTTACTGTCATTGTTGGCTCCGCCCATCTGTCTGTCGGCCTTGGGATTAACAAAGAAAGATTGCAAGCCTTATTGTGACTAATTACAATGATCAGAATAATAATTAAGCTTACATTCAGCGATTCATTTTTAATGTGGAATGTGCTTTACTGGAGGAATAATTGAAAAAAAAGACTAGGTGAATTAAGGTGATTACTAGGTGATTAATCTCACTAAACCTCCTCAAGAAGATGTCCAAGTCAGATTTAAAATCTCAAAATCAAATGAATGCAAGATTTGTATATTTAATTCAAAATGTTTTCTCTAGAATTAATAAATGAATAAATCTATCTCTGTAAAAAAAAAAAAAAAAACTATTTGGCTGAAAAACTGATCTTTTAGCCAATTTAAATGTATATAAAAACACTACTACTACTAATATTAATAATACTAATAATACTAATAATACAATTTTAATTTGAATCTCACAAAACCCCTCAAGAAGATGACCAGGTCATATTTATTCTTAAAATCAAATAATGTTGACATGATCTTCATCACTATTCAACATATTTTCCCAGGACTCTCTTTACCACTATGCAAAAAAAAATAAAATAATGGTAATTTATGCTGATGATTTAATTATCAAAATTAAAACAATTCAAAATCATAAAAATAAAATATTTTAATTTGGGATTTTTTCATGTGCAGGAAATTTCACCGAATTAAATTATTCAAAAATACACACATCAGTGTCACAATAGATTTGTTGCTTCCAGACTACAATGCCTAGAAAAGCTCTGCTGAGAACCTGAAAGAAATAGACATCTAAGAGAAATGTTTTCATAATGCCTCCAGTTATGAGTTCCTCAAATCTGAAGCAACCATCCTTTGCTGAACTGCCAGATACAGGAGGGTTGTGTTATACTGTAGAAAAACACATTTTCATGTCCAATAATGGATCCATTTTCATCTTGATTGTATAAGCATGTCTACACTTTGCTCATATGTTGAAAATGTCCAGGGATCAAATCACAGCCGCAAATAAGTGCTGGTGGCAATAATGAGTTTAAAATAAAACACAAACGTAACAAGACAATTTGAAAATCTATTCTGAGACTGGAGGCGACTGATTCTTTTCTGTGACGGGGTGTAATAAGATCGGGCAGATGTTTGAGGTGGGGGTCAGGGACGGCCAGCTTCTGTTGACTCACCATCAATGGTGTTAAACCTTAACTGTTGTTTTTCCTGCTCAATGTCCCTCTCGTCTTGTCTCCTGAGAGCTTTAAATGCTCCCTGCAGCTTGTTGTCATATACTGTATCTGACAGCACAACAGTGACTAATTCAATCTTATTGTGTTTGGCTCCAACAAGCTGTTTAAATTCAATTTCCTCCCCAGATCTTTTGCTAATGACAAATGTGTCAAATGATTTCTGTAACATTGTCCAGTAAACAAGTGACGCTAAGTGAGAAGGTAATACTTTAAACAACAATGCTTTGCTAAATTGTTGTATAGCTGGTATTAAAAGAAAATGATGGCTGGTAATTTCTACAATTGTTTCTGTTCCTCAACGGTTCCACGAACATATATTTTACATTTATTTTAGACCTTTAAAGGAAAAAAAGTCATTGTATTGATGAATGATGAGACCATTCTGACTCATACGAGTCAGTTGTTCAGGAATCAGACTACACTGGTTGGACTGGATGCTTGATTCACCAAAAATGTTCTGGTCACATTTATTTTTGTAGTGCTTTATATAATGCAGATTGTTTCAAAGCAACAGAACGAATTCAGCAATTATGATCCAAATTAAAATTCATCTGTGAAGCAGCTCTACAGAAGACAATAGAGTCATTATTTAGTTCAGTTCAATTCTGATTCAATGTAGTTCAATAACAGTGTCAATGTTTTAGGTTCATCAGTTACAAAACTAATTCAATTCAGCTACAAAGTAGCTCTACAATGGATAATACTGCCATTATTTAGTCAATGCAAGTCAAGTCAGTGTTGATTCAATTCCGTTCGGTTCAATAACATAAGAATAATTTGATAGAATTGGACTAGTTGTGTTTTTGTTTTTGATTCACCACAAAGAACTGATTCATAAAAGTGATTAATTCTGTAATCCGACTAAACCCACTGTACGTTCTGCTCTGTGAATTAAGTAGCAGTGTTGCAACGCCATAAAGTAAACATCTGTGTCAAATTACTTTAGTAGCCTCAATAAGACTCAATAAATATCAAGTAAATAGTTATGAAAAAAGAACATATTCTGGAACAAACCGGTCAACTGAGGTCTAAAACAAAGTGAAAGGCAGCTGAGAGATTCACAAGCACATTGATCTGTTCCTCTAAAAGCACCTTTAGCCATTGTAAGGCCACGATACACCTTTTTCTGCCCACACACACATTCCACTGAGTATAATCTACAATGATCAGAGACAGCTGTGTAACTCGCCCATTTACACTGACATGCTCACAGTTCATAACCCGCTATCGCTTTTAGACCAATGACAGCCCACATTTATTCAAAGATACTGCGCCACACTGACCTTTAGCATCGTAATTACAGTTTCTCAGGCCTGTACACCTTATCAAAAGCTACGTCACCTTAAATGGGAGAATAATCGTGTGATAATTCACAGCTATCAATTGATAAATGTCATCAGCAATGTGGCATTTGTGTCTCCCAGAGCAAATTTAGCTCATCATCAGAGCTCAGTGCAGTTTCAGATGTATTAATGTCCCTGTCTGCAGGAAAACCCTGCATGACCCTACTGTTTGTGTTTCATAATCTACTTTGCCATCTTTGTCTCTCCCATCTCCATTGCCTTTCTCTTTCTGTCTGTAAGCTGGACCATTTTTTGCTTTAAAGAGATCAAAAATACACCCTCGCTCTGTTTTAACCCCAGTGACATTCTTTCTGCAGATATAAATAATAAGATAAAAAGGTATTTTGACTGTATAGAAAACCCACTAACGCATTTAATCTCTCTGAATATCTGTGTGTTCACAGAAGAAAGTAATACAGGTTTGGAAACGATGACAGAACTTTTAAAGGTCAAGCATAGTTGTATCATACTTTTTCTGTTATATAGAAACAGGAAGCAATGTATAGGTAGATTTCCCTTCAAAATGTGGCTTTGTGGCAAATACTGTGAACCAATGGCATGAGTCTGGTACGGGACCATTGATGGGGTGTGTTCAGGAAACATTCATTATTTTTGGTGCATAAATGAAACACTTCACCTTTAATGAAAACCGCATTGATATTATTTAACCTTAATGTTAACTAGTCTGACTCACCCGCTAAACATTTTTCAACGTACAGTCATAATAACACGGAGTTCCTCACTATCGGACTTATCTTGGACATTGTTATCAGTGTCATAAAGTTCAAGAAGGATGTGTGACACAAACAGAAGTGTTATTATATCTGGAAAAGCATTGCGAAATACAATTTAGTTCCAAGTTCCAATTGATTGTCAGATATTTACCATGACTAAATATGGCAGCATTAAGATTTTACGTAATATATTCAGTCCAAGGTTACTGAAGCAGAACCATACAGTTTATGTGGTTTTAGGTTTAGAGGATTCATATTAGAGTTCTGAAAGTGAACTTCCATGACCTACTTGTCCTTGAAGTTTGGAGGATTCATTACACACACACACACACACACACACACACACACACACACACACACACACACACACACACACACACACACACACACACACACACACACACACACACACACACACACACACACACACGTATATATAAGGACAAGTAGGTCATGAAAGTTTCAGACTTTCAGAACTCTAATGCCTGTATAGCTTAAGTTCACTTCTAATATATCAACCAACTGCAGTCAGTGTGGCTTAAGGATCATTGTGCAGACTTTATTAGTTGGAAGAAAGTTTTTGAAGGATGAAATAAATCGGCTTTAAAATTTCTGACAGCAGAATTATCATCACACCAGATGATAACTGCTATCTGGTGCATCACACCAGCCTTTATTAAGGAACATATATACAGGTATGGGTGCTGAATAAAGGCCCACAGAGAATAACCTAATGGCCTAATGGATAGAGTGTTGGACTTGAAACCCGAGGTAACCCAAGGTTGTGGGTTCGAATCCCGGCTCCGACAGGAAGTCCACGACTGCTCCCCGGGCGCTGCACAGTCAGCTGCCCACTGCTCCAAGTGTGTACACTTGGATGGGTTAAATGCAGAGAACACATTTCACTCCTCATTATACTCTGTATAATTGTGTATGTGACAAATAAAGCTCATCCTTAATTTGTTGTTGAATACTGGGAAATTATTAAAAAAATGTAATGCAGCGAGGAAAACAAATGCTGGTTGTATGTTGCTGTTTGACCTCAGCTGAATGATTAACATTTGTTGGTCATGTAAGAAAAACAAAACAAAAACTAGGGATGGAAATAAACAACAGAGCACATGTGATAAATGATTTGAAGAAAAACTATTATTTAAGGTGGTAGAAAATATTTCTTACTTTAAGTGTAACCTAATATAGTCAGGTTGATTCATTCACATTATTTACATTTTTATCACATACAATATATATTTACATTGTAAAACCTGTTTCACATTGTACACATAAGCTGCACATATTTTATTTTGTGTAAGTGATCAAAATAAACAGAAATACTCCAACCCAGAGATCACTGTATTTTTTGCATGGAGCTGCAGTTTTCTTAGCAGAAATGCTGTCAGTGTAAAAGCACAACACATATCTGCTGTTGCAGTTATGCTGCAGAAAGCATATGCATGCAGTGTGAAACAGGCCTTACTTTATAGCCTATGTGCCTTCATTTGAGTTTCAGGTTCCTGGTCTGTATTTTCTCATACATACTCCTGCTGAACACTTTCAGTGCTGAGAGGTGAAAATGAACCCTTTGAAGATCACAGCTTTCAAATCTCACTGTGGCTTCCAAAAGTCTGCCTGAGCCGAGGAACAGAGTCTAAACTTAGTACTATGAATCAGATCATAGCTTCTCAAAACATAGAGTCTAATCTCTTACGACAGACAGGTTGGGTGTACACGGACTTCCACTTATCTGTGTGCTTCGATCTGGGCAATTTAAAGCACATTCATTCTTAAAGGTAAAAAAAAATAAAAAATCTAGAGCAATTCTGAATATCAAACAAAGTCTTCAATATGTTGTTAAAGGAAAAGTTCACCCAAAAATGACCCTCAGGCCATTAAAGATAGATGAGTTTATTTCTTCATCAGAACAGATTTAGAGAAATGTATCATGACATCACTTGCTCATCAATGGATCCTCTGCAGTGAATGGGTGCCGTCAGAATAAGAGTCGAACAGCTGATAAAAACATTGAAAAGCTTATTAATTATTTATTACAAACATGGAGCTTTTTGCTTCACAAGATATTAATTGATGGACTGGAGTCATGGGTATTACTTGTGAATTATTGTGTTGTTTTTATCAACTGTTTGGTCTCTCATTCTGATGGCACCCATTCAGGATACATTGGTGATCAAGTGATATAATGCTAAATGCATCCAAATCTGTTACAAAAGAAGAAACAAACTCATCTACATCTTGGATGGCCTGAGGGTGAATCAACTTTGAGCAAATGTTCTTTTTGGGGTGCACTATTCCTTTATACACAAAATACATTTCTAAGTAAACATTAACTCTGAAGTCTCAGTTTCTAAGTAGCTCTAGTCAGGCATGTCTCTCCATCTTACTAGATTCAACACCGCTCAGTGATTGTCTGCATAGCAACAGCAACCTGCGAAACCTTGAACACTTTCTTAGAAAATGACTCAACAGTTACAAGTTAACCTTGTAAACACTTCATATCAATGCGTTAAATGTCCATTTTAAGCACAAACAAGGTCAAAGGTCACATTTTATGAAATCAGAAGAGGGATTTGAGTCATTAATCTTTTATATGTTGTATTGTCAGACTAGGCAAATCACAAGACGAATGACTATGTCAAACATGAATGCATGAAGAACAAGCCATTGTGACTGTCACTCGTTTTAAACGTCACGTATAAAAGGAAGACAGGTTCTGAGAATCCTAACTGGATTTCAAGTATTAGCTTTCACAAAGTACTGATCATTTTTACCACAAGACATTGGGTCAGTGCAAGGGCCGGTGCCAGCGTACCTCAGTTGGGATGGGGGGTGTACATTTCTTCTGTGAGATACTGTAAATACACACACACACACACACACACACACACACACACACACACACTGCCACTCAAAAGTTTGGTATCAGTAAGATTTGCAATGTTTTTTAAGACAGTTTTTTTAGGATTCTTTGATTAATAAAAAGTTAAAAAGAACAGCATTTATTTAAATAATAAATGTTGTGTTTCAATATATAATGCTATTCAAAAGTTTGGGGTCAGTAATGTATTCTTTCTTTTTTTTTTATAAATGTATACTTTTATTCAGGAGGGATTTGTAAAATGAATAAATGTCATACTAAAGACCTTGTTAGAAAATATTTATATTTTGAACAAATGCTGTTCTTTTTAACTTTGTATTTATGAAAGAAAAAAGTATCACAGGTTCCAAAAAAAAAACAATATGAAGCAGCACAACAGTTTCAACACTCATAATAAATCAACAATTTAAAATGATTTCTGAAGGATCAGTGACACTGAAGACTGGAGTAATGATGCTGAAAATTCATATTTTAAAGTATATTAGTATATTCATCTATTAGTATATAAGATTTCACAATATTACTGCTTTTTATGTATTTGTGATCGAATAAATACAGCCTTGATGAGCAGAAGAGAATCCCTTAAAAAAACATTACACATCGATCTCATATAGTCTACAGTAAGCACAAAGACTACAATACCTCTGCCTAGCAACCGAGAAGACAAACAAAACCTCCAGCCAATAGAGAGTCTGCTGCATAATGAGAATACAAAGAGTGTCTCTTGCACTAGACTTGCATCAGACTCTGCAGCAGTCTTCCTCTGGAAAAAAAGAACTGTTCATATTTCATAGATTATAGATAGATTGTGCTATGAATATGTAAAAATATAGATAAACTATTATATAAAAATTATATATATTACATAAAATAATTATAATTATTTTAATTTTAATTATTTTAATTATAATTATATTAATAATTAAAATAACAACATTCCATTTGTTTTCATATTTATTTATATATATATATATATATATATTTTTTTTTTACTTGACACAAGGGTGAGTATCTAATTACAGACTTTTTATTTATATATTTATATAATATCTATATTTCTAGTAGAAACGGAACTCCAGGATATGTCTGAATTAGCACATTAAACGACAGACATCATAAGTTAATAATTATAACTGATATCAGATCAGATCAAATCTAATCCAAACAAAGTTTAGATTCATGTGGTTTTCAATTATAAGAGCTGTCAGATTGTGTCTTGAATTAAACAGATTCAGCTGGGTTTCTTTTCATGCTAGGACATTAATAGTCTTTCCTTTTCACAGCTTTTCACATAGTAGCTGCTTGTGAAGCACTCGACCCCTGTACATATCTTGGCGTTAATACATTAATAACAACTCCCCAGTATAGTTTATAAAGTACCGCACAAGTCAGTACAACTAAAATGCAATGGGACACCTTGTCCTTTGAGCAATTACAAAGGAGCACTTCTAAAAAGATCACAGGATATTAAAGGACCTTTAAATAAAGCTGAACTCTGGCCACTGTTACTGGGTGAGACTGAAGGGTTTAATTATAGACAGCACAGGAAGATAACCTAACCGTAACAGGAAGAGTCCTCTCAGGAACTCAGGGTCAATGCCGCTATCAGCCAGTAATGCAATGTGCGTTTATTTTAAACAACATTCGCACATGGTAAAAACAGAACAATATTAAAGTGTATAAAAATGGATGGATGCTTAATGGATTTGTGAAAAGAGGTCATTTCAAAAGTTTAATGCATGAAAACAGTTACCAAAAAGCTTTTGTGTGTTCCTTACTTATAACACCGGACCGATTCAGGACAAATTCCAGCAGGCATTCACATTTGTATGCCATTCTGCCGCTTGGTTTTTCTATTTGAATGTACATTTCTTTATAAAAAAAAATATATATTTTTTTTAAAGGAAACTGGTGGAATAAAAAAAAATTCTCGCATTCTCACATTTACCTTTTACCTGTCTGATAGAAGACAACTGAGGGTGTTTTCACACTAGTTAAAGCTAGTTTGGGCAAGTCAGGTGAAAATTATTCATTACATGAGAATCAATCAATAGTGACACTTATCCATGGTTGTAAAATGATATCTGACGCCCTACACTGCTGTGGAATGTTCTTAAACCTTCAAACATCCAAATGTATTTAATATGGATTATAAAACCGTTTCCAATTTATCAAAACAACATTCAAACCATGCTAAAAAACACAATACAGTATGATATGATGCCAAACAACCACTAGCACTTGGGTAAATAAAACAACAAATCACATTTAACTTAATTTACACCTTAAAATGGTATCACTTCTAGATGATTACAGATCTGTGATTGGATTACACACATTTAGCCAGTCATGTTTTATCACAAAGGTCTCTTACTTGCTTTGCTATTTCAGAAGACTGTTTTTTTTAAACAAAGACTGGTTAAATCATGTTATGCCATGCCTCTGTGTTTTTTATATGTATTCCAGTATTATGAAATAATGTATCTAGCCCTGATCTGTTAAGGCTAGCTAAGTCGGCTCTAGCTTGCTTGTGTTGTTGTCAGAATGTGTCTCCTGTTGGTGTGCTAGACCGGTGACAAACAGAGCAGGATGAACTTCTAATGTCTTGCCACACAAACATAAGAAAGCACTGGGAACACATTGCACTGCACTAATGGCCAACACTAGAGCGAACACACACACACACACACACACACACACACACACACACACACTCTACAAGGATAATGTTGACTGTTCAGTTAGGAAAACAGAAGGATGAACACAAATGAAATGATCTTGCCAAGAGTATAAAATACAAATAGAGTCATTCTACTGAAAAGTGTCAGTAGTGCACGAATGAAAATCCTTTTGCACTTTTCTAATAAAACAGAATTCATTTGAATATAAATTCTATTTTCAGTATTAGAAATAGAGTTGAACTGAAAAACTTCTTCATTGAAATATTATCATATGGAAATCATTGGAATATTATTTTGTTTAAGCAAAGAGTTTGTGTTCAATCCATTAATTAGCTTGTAATAATTTGATTCATATTCTAACCTCAAAATCGCAATTTCTTGCAAGTAAAATTATAAATACAAAAAATGTCATGATATTCTATTTTATGTTTTGCTAAGTCTCAATTTTTTATTTATGTATTTTTTGATTGTGCATATTGTAATGGTGTCCTCTGGAAATTACCATTCATAATTGAATTTCCTTGTGCCAGAGTCACGTGGTTTTATGGCACAGGCCATGAATGGGAATGTTAAGCTTGCATTTTTAATGCTAGCTTTTCTGTCAGAAAAATCAAAGCTCATTGGCTAGGACATGGTGCAAGTCTTAAGCTCCAAAAAAAAAAAGATTACGACTGTTAACTGGCTGTGATGATACAGCAATACCAATACACCAAAGACACCTTGCTCACATTGCTCTTAGCAGCACTGTCATGTAGCTCCTGTTCCTCATGAACTGAGAACATCTCCAAACTGGGTCTCTTTGTTGGGCAACAGTCGTCTGTCTGATAATCTCCAGGACGTAAGCTCCTCACACTCTCAACTTGAACATGTGCCACTGAAAACAAAGAGCATAGGTCGCCAAGGAAGTCAGACTTACAGAACTTGAGAGAGAGAGAGAGAAGATAGACGTGATATAAATAGCAGACCTTGCTTGCTAAGGCGTATTAGTTTGTATTTGGATGACCATCGAGTGTTTTAGAAGGAAGACAATGGAGTTCCTGGTTTGTGTAGAAAATCCTTGGAAGGGATCCATCCAGTGAATGCTACTAATTTATGAACAAAAAGAGGTTGCGACACGTTTATGTCATGCTATCACAATGGTTTGTACATTGTGATCTCTCTATTCAACACACATCATGTACTGTATTTTTAAAGGTTAACTTTTGTCTGCCACCAGAAGAAATTCCAGTAATTGTAAAGGCAAATAGACTTAAAGTGACAGTTCAGACAAAAATGAAAGTGGAGTCATTGTTTACTCAAATAAATATATAAAATAACAGTACCATTCAAACATTTGGGGTTGGTAAGAAGTCTGTTATTGTTGAATATTGCAAGGCTATTCCAATAACATTTTTTTGACTATTTTAAATGATATTATTAAAAATGACTATAATCGTGATACTTCAGAAATCATGCTAATATGCTGATTTGCTGCTTAACAAACATTTCTTGTTATTATCACTGCTGAAAAGAGTTGTACTCTTTAATATTTTATCTGGAAACCATTATACATATTTATCTTTGATGAATATAAATTTCAAACTTTCTTGTCACATCCGAACTATTACATCCTTGCTGAATATCCTTGCTCCCCGGGCGCTGCACAGTCGGCTGCCCACTGCTCCAAGTGTGTACACTTGGATGGGTTAAATGCAGAGAACACATTTCACTCCTCATTATACTCTGTATAATTGTGTATGTGACAAATAAAGCTCATCTGAGCTTAATTTGAATAAAATGATATTTTTAAATGCTGAACGGTATAGTGTGTATATTTAGTAAAACAAACAGTTGAAACATTTTTTAAGAATGAAAGAAAGAATTAAGTCAGGTTGTTGACTGATGATGACCACATTAAAAATGTTAAGGTGAACTATTCCTTTAAATACAGCGCATACATATAAATTGTAAGAATAAACAGAACCAGCAAAATGGTTCTCGACATATCTCATTTTGACTCATATAATAAAAGTTCCTCACCAGACAGGGCTTATAAGTTGTTCTATAGTCAAGAAATAAAGTGGAGAGAGTATAGGAGCCATCTGGAGGAAACAGGCTGAGATAAAGGATAGACAACCAGGAGGTCAAAGGGTAAAGGGGCTCAAGGCCGTATAGTGTTAAATCTCAATGTGTGAACTCACTAAGAGAACCACAGTGAATATAAGAAGATTGCTCAATGCATTGCTGCAAATATAAGTGTTCTTTGTGTGTTTGTAAAACCTAAGCAAATTCAGAGGACCAATACTGTTGGTAATTTGTCCCTGTAGGCTGGATTCAAAGGGTTTTTATGTCCTTTTTGTTTACATGTTTGAGTAGAATTGAGCTGCATAACTCAACACAATGGAAAAGTGGGCAAAAGGAACATCGTTATCTGATTCGTTCGTTATTCAAGGGTCTGAGTGGAATTCCTCCAATTCTACTGAAGAATTAGAAGTTCACCTCTGACCTTCTCTGTTATCCGGAATAAAAGCAAGCACAAGAGTTTCCACTTTGAAGCCCAATGCCTGACCTCAGAGAGTTTCTTTGTTAATTCTGGAGCACTGGCTTATATGAGGTGCTTTGTTTATGAACATTAGCGGGTCTACTAAAAATGGCATGGTGCAGTTATGATGCATGATGGGAGTGGTGTCGTCTGTGACCACTGTTCTTACTCAAGACAGCCACATGTCTGCTCACGAGAACTTTATGCTGGTCTGCAACTATCTTAAAATAAAAGCACAGCCTCATATTAAGTTTCCTCAAGCAACTGGTCTGATGAACAACAAGCAATAAAGGGATACTTCACTCAGAAATTAAGTTTCATGTCAATTTCAAACCTGTATGGATTCCCCTATTCTTTGACTTCATTGTATATATAAAAAAATAAGACATTTCCCAAAGTATCTTTGTAACAAAGTTCGTAATGGAAGGAAGGAAGCGGACAGGGTTGGCTTGGGAAGACTCGGGTGAAATTTATTCAGATAAACTTAAACAGCTGCGCACTCTGCGCGCTCTAAAAACATCAACTCTCTCGGTTGTCTCCGCGATCACTCTCAGCATTCGTTTCGGCTGTCTCCCGCTCACAGACCGTGGCGCCCGAGTCTTCACTCCGTCTCTCCTCGAGTTCCCACTCCACGGTGGCTTTATTGGGTCTCTCACGCCAATTACTGCAATCAGACACAGGTGTTCCTCATTTTGCACTTGACCCACTTACTTACCGCTGTCTCCTGAGTCTTTCTCCGCTGCAGACTTCGCTGAACCACGCCCCCCGCCACATACCCCCACCGCCCGACTCAGGCCGGAAGCCCTCCGGCTGCAGCTCCCCATTCCTGGAGAGGAAGTCGGCTACAGTCATCTGCGTCCCCGGCCTGTGGATCACCTTGAATTTGAAGGGCTGTAATGCCAGATACCAACGGGTGATCCGCGCGTTGGTATCCTTCATGCGGTGGAGCCACTGCAAGGGGGCGTGGTCCGAACAGAGGGTGAATTCCCGTCCCAGGAGATAATAGCGGAGGGTGAGGACCGCCCACCGGATTGCCAAACACTCCTTCTCAATGGTGCTGTACATCGTCTCTCTCTTAGAGAGCTTCCGACTGATGTACAGCACCGGGCGCTCCTCACCCCCTATCTCCTGGGTCAGGACAGCTCCCAGCCCCGGTCCGACGCTCCGTCTGCAGCAAGAAGGGAGAGAAAAGTCAGGAGAGTGTAATAGCGGCCCGCCACACAGAGCAGCCTTTACCTGGGTGAAAACCTGCTGGCACCGCTCCGTCCATGGGACCGTATCTGGGACCTCCTTTTTAGTGAGGTCAGTCAGCGGGCTGGTGAGCTCCGAATAGTCAGGAACAAACCTCCTGTAATACCCCGCCAGCCCCAGGAACTGCCTCACCTCCTTTTTGGTCTTAGGTCTCGGCAGGCCGCAATAGCCGCCGTCTTATCAATTTGGGGGCACCTGTCCGTGACCCAAGTGGAAACCCAGATAACGCACTCCACCCGCCCAATCGCACACTTCTTTGGGTTGGCCGTTAGTCCCGCTCCCTCAGCGCTCTCAGCACCTCCGCAGGTGCACCATGTGCCGCTGCCAGTCCTGACTGTAGATGATGATGTCATCCAGGTAGGCAGCGGCGTAGGCGGTGTGCGGTCGGAGGATTTTGTCCATGAGGCGCTGAAAGGTAGCGGCGCCCAACAACCCAAAGAAGCGTGACAAATTGGTGCAATCCAAACGGCGCTAGAAGGCTGACTTTTCTTTGGATAACGGTGATAAGGGATCTGCCAATATCCTTTCGTTAAGTCCAGTGTCGAATAAAACGAGCGGTACCCAGCCGATCAAGCAACTCGTCAACCCGCTGGCATTGGATAGGCGTCGAATTTCGACACCGCATTCACCTTGCGATAATCCACGCAGAATCGGACCGAGCCGCCTGTTTTCGGTACCAAACGATCGGGCTCGCCCAGTCACTGCGGGACTCTTCTATTACTCCCATCTCTAGCATCGCCTCTAATTCTGACTGGACCACCTTTTTCTTGTGCTCCTGCGATACGGCCGGCTGCGCACTACCACGCCCGGCTCGGTCTCAATATGGTGTTGAATAAGGTTAGTTTGACCGGGCGGGCGAGAACACGTCCGCAAATTCTCTCTGCAACCGGGCTACATCGGTGAGCTGGGAGGGTGAGAGGTGATCCCCGGGCCAGAGTGAGTGATGGAACTTTAAGGCTCGCCTCTGGCCCGAGATCTTCCTCGTTACTTTCTACCGCCGCCAGCATCACCGGCTCGACCTCGTTCCATTTTTAAGGAGGTTGAGGTGATAAATCTGACGTGCCCCGCTCCGATCCGTTCGAACCACCTCATAATTGAGATCCCCTACCTGCCGTGGTGACCTCAAACGGTCCTTGCCACTTGGCGAGTAATTTGGAGCTAGAGGTAGGGAGTAACACAAGTACTTTATCTCCCGGCGTGAAATTGCGTAATCTGGCCCCCCGATTGTATAGCCGGCTTTGCTTGTCCTGGGCCTGTAACAAATTCTCCATGGAGAGCTGCCCCAATGTGTGGAGTTTTGTTCTCAGGTCCAGCACATGCTGAATTTCATTTACTCTCCAAGGTCCTCCTCCCAAGTCTCCCTCAGGACGCCCAAAACCCAGCGGGGCTGGCGGCCGACAGGAGCTCAAGGGGAAAACCCCGTGGAGGCTTGCGGGACCTCGCGCACAGCGAACAAAAGGGGTTCCAGCCATTTGTCCCAATTTTTGGCGTCTTCGTGAACGAACTTTCGAATCATGGTTTTCAACGTACGATTAAACCGTTCCACCAGGCCGTCCGTTTGTGGGTGATAGACGCTGGTGCGAATCGATTTAATTCCCAATAATTCATAAAGTTCGCGAATGGTTCGTGACATAAACGCCGTGCCCTGATCGGTGAGAATCTCTTTCGGGATCCCCACCGAGATCATACTGAACAGAGCCTCCGCCACACTTTTATGCGGAAATGTTATGGAGCGCTACTGCCTCCGGTATCGGGTTGCATAATCCACCAGAACTAATGCAAATCGATGCCCTCGTGCCGACCGCTCTAATGGCCCGATGAGGTCCATACCAATTGTTCAAGGGACCTGCATTAGCGGAAGGGGCAAAGGCGCTTTTGGGGAGGCCGGGGATTCACTAGCTGACATTCACGACAAGCCGCACACCACCGGGCGTACATTCTCGTGGATGCCCGGCCAAGAAGCGGGCCATTAAACGGTTTAGTGTTGTCGCCTGCCCCAGGTGCCCGGCCATAGGATTGCAATGAGCCGCCTGGAAAAGCATTTCCCGACGGCTTTTGGGTACCAACAACTGGGTTGTATCTTGCTTTGATTGAGCGTCCTGGGTCACTCGATACAACCTGTCTTTTAAAATCGCAAAATATGGATAGGAAGGGGCCCGTGCGGTCTGGAGAGGCCGGCCGTCAATGGAACAGACCTGTGCGAACGCATTTCTCAGGGTCTCGTCCTGAGACTGCTCCAGGGGGAAATCATCACGCTCCGTGAGGATTGACCTCTCGATCGCGTTCCGATCCCCCGGAGCCGCCTCAGCGAGCCCAGGCTCAGCCTCCCCCGAGCGCACCGCCGCCTCCCTCCCTGGCGTCTCTTTTCCCCAGGAGGCATCCGCACACAAAACTCCCAATAAAATTTTAAACGAGGGCCAATTGGTTCCCAAAATCAGCGGATGCCGGAGGTGGGGGTTAACGGCCACCTCCACATTATGCTTTTGTCCCCGAAATTGGATGGCTAAACGCACTACTGGGTATTCCGCCACGTCCCCGTGCACACACCTTACCCGAACCATGCAGCTCATATCCAATGCCTCAGGCTGAACTAGGCTTTGATGGATTGAGGTTTGGTTACAGCCCAATCCACCAACGCCTACCCCCCTCATACTCACAGGTATCTGGTACCCGCCAGCCTGATCGGGGGCGGCCTGCGGGACGTCCGGAACCCGGACCAGGGTCCCCACCTCCATCACCGGACACCGATCGATAAAATGGCCCGGGTCCCCGCAACGCCAACAGGCCGGCCCAGGCTTCCCCGCCACCCCAGTGGTGGGAAGAGGGACAAGGAATTGACGTGGAGAGACTGAGGAAACGGGACCAGCAGCGTGGCTCGGGCCAGCCGACCCTGCCTCCCTGCTGTGGGCTCTGCGGCCGCCGACTCCGGGCCGGCCCTCCCTCCATCGGGCTGGGCTCGGGAACCACGCCAGCACGGGACCTGGGGAGAAAAATAGGGGCGAGACAGAAGGGAGGAGAGAGAGAGACGGACGGTAGGGGTTCGCCAACCCCATGGCACGCCACCATCTGGTCCTCTGCGAGTTGGATGGCCAGGTCCAGCGACGCGCCGGGCGGTGGCACTGGACCCTCTGCGCGCTCCTCTTCGGAGCCGCGCAATAAATTGCTCCAGCACCACCTGGTCGATGATATCATCGACGCCGCCTTCTCCGCCAACAGCCATCTGCGGCAGGCGCCCCGGAGCTGGTGAGCCATCACGGGCCGGCCGTTCTCCCCCAGCTCCAGCGACCGGAAGCGCTGGCGGTGCTGCTCGGGGCTCCGGCCGACCCGCTGGAGGATGGCCCGTTTCAGGTCTTCATAGACCAGGAGGTTCTGGACTGGCAACTGCTGCGCCGCCAACTGCGCCTCCCCGGTTAGCAGGGGGATGAGGCGCACTGGCCAGTCCGTTTGGGGCCACCCACATGCCGCCGCGGTCTTCTCAAATAGATCGATGAACGCCTCCGGGTCATCCTGCGGCCCCATCTTCTGTACCGGCATGTGGGTGGGCGGGGCCGGGGTTGTTGAACTCTCCCCGGCCCGAACCTCCCGGTCCATCCAGCTCCGGAGCAGCTCGCGGTCCTCCCGCTGATTCTGGACGAGGGCACAAAATCTTCTCTCCTGGTCTGCCCTCATGTCCATCAGCGCCTTGTGGTGTTCCTGGTGGAGTCCCGCGAGCGATTGGATAACCTCCGCAAACGGCGATCCCGTTGGTGAGGACATGATGGCAGCGGCGTTCGGCTTCCTTCCTGGGTTTCGCACCAGTGTAACAAAGTTCGTAATGGAAGGAAGGAAGCGGACAGGGTTGGCTTGGGAAGACTCGGTGAAATTTATTCAGATAAACTTAAACAGCTGCGCACTCTGCGCTCTAAAACATCAACTCTCTCGGTTGTCTCCGCGATCACTCTCAGCATTCGTTTCGCTGTCTCCGCTCACAGACCGTGCGCCCGAGTCTTCACTCCGTCTCTCTCCTCGAGTTCCCACTCCACGGTGGCTTTATTGGGTCTCTCCACGCCAATTACTGCAATCAGACACAGGTGTTCCTCATTTTGCACTTGACCCACTTACTTACCGCTGTCTCCTGAGTCTTTCTCCCGCTGCAGACTTTGCTGAACCACGCCCCCCTCGCCACAATCTTTCACATAAGAAAAAAGAAAGTCAGATAGGTTTGGAACAACACGAGATAAAAATGACTAATTGATGGTAGGATTTTAATTTTGGGGTTAACCATCCATTTGAGAGAGAATCCGATGTGAAGGTGTAATCATGTTGAACAATTGTTGTTGTAAGCTAGCTGCAGACACATTGTAATGGGGCATCAAGATATGCATTAGATACACAATACAGCAAAAGTTGCACAAGAGGTGTGCAATACATTGTCAGAGCAAACTAAAAGGAATCTCCCCAACTATACAATTCAATAATCAGAGCTCAACCTGTTACTGCTGAAGTTGGATTAATGCCAAAGACACCAACCAATCACAACAGAGCTCTGCCTATCACTATAGGTATCAGCCTATCACAGCAGAGCTCTGCCTATCGCTATAGGGATCAGCCTATCACAGCAGAGCTCTGCCTATCGCTATAGGTATCAGCCTATCACAGCAGAGCTCTGCCTATCGCTATAGGGATCAGCCTATCACAGCAGAGCTCTGCCTATCGCTATAGGGATCAGCCAATCACAACAGAGCTCTGCCTATCACTATAGGTATCAGCCTATCACAGCAGAGCTCTGACTATTGCTATAGGTATCAGCCTATCACAGCAGAGCTCTGCCTATCGCTATAGGTATCAGCCTATCACAGCAGAGCTCTGCCTATCGCTATAGGGATCAGCCTATCACAGCAGAGCTCTGCCTATCGCTATAGGTATCAGCCTATCACAGCAGAGCTCTGCCTATCGCTATAGGGATCAGTCTATCACAGCAGAGCTCTGCCTATCACTATAGGTATCAGCCTATCACAGCAGAGCTCTGCCTATCGCTATAGATATCAGCCTATCACAGCAGAGCTCTGCCTATCACTATAGGTATCAGCCTATCACAGCAGGTGATATAAATCAGATTTCATATAAATAAAAAATATTTTAAAATTCAAGATCGTTTACCTCAAATTGTATAATTTAAATTGTTGTACTAAACTCAGCTAGTGAACATCAACAGATCAACACAAACATTTGGAAAAAATGTAATATCCTATTCCAAACAGTATCAGTTATGTGGAAGTATTTTAATGGAGACTTTCCCCAGACCAAAGAGGCTTTGCAGATAAAAAAAAAATGATACTCAGAAATGGAATTCTGTTTCATGCAATTCCATGATCTCTCCCATCTGTCTTGAGATGCTATTAATACTACATGCTTAGATCATTTTTATTAAAAATATTACAGGACACACAACATCACTGACAAAACATGTGAATCAGAAGAAACTTTGCAAATCTGATCATCATCATAGTGTTTATTTGCAAAAGGCTGGATTTGTTTGTTTAATTTTGGCACATATATGACCCCATATTAGTGCACATTTTTAAATACACTTAAAATAAACGTAACATTTATCACTGGTAGTAAAAAAAGTGAATGATACACATCTCAGAGAGCACTGGCTTTGCCTACAACTAAAACAGCGACACCTAGCTGTGAAAACTGAAAGTGCTTGTTTTGCCATAGCTGATCAGGTACAACGTGGTTTTAAACTTCTGATATTATTCATAAATTCTGATTATTAATCTGTTATACACTAAGTTTGGTCATGTTTTATAAAATGTTACTTGCATGTGTCTCACACTGTGACCTATTTGTCAATAAGAACGGAACAGACTGTGAAGAATGCTCCTTTGGCTCACATCATCTTTCTATTCATAAGACATTTCCTCATAAATATTTAATGAGTACACAGTACACCGCACCAGTCTGGGCTACGTGAACCAGGGCAGGTACATATTTGCACAGACATTGCTAATACGTTGACAAAGGTATGTTGGCTTACAATATGCAGGCACATACTCATTAATAATAAATAATCATAAACTGTTCTTCCACCAAAGCCCAATGGATAATTAGCCACATAATAAACCCGTGTCATAATCCCAATCTGAGCAGTTTATATAATGTCAAACGTGCACATTCAAGAAGAAGCAGTCAATCTACAACAGCATGTGCTGATCATTAAGAGAGAAATGGATTGACAAACTCGTCTTTCTAAGGAATTCAAAACATTCCCAAAGTATGTGAAAGTGGGGGTAGAATTGACTAGAACGCCCTTCAGGCTTTTGAATTATGAAATCTGTTCTGGGGCCGGTTGCATAAACAGATTAGACTAGTCTTAAAAAGTTAGTAACCTGATTTTTTCTCTTCAAGGCTGGTCATAACTTTTTGAATTCTGTTATGAAAAGTTAGATTGTTCTTATTTGTATTGGAAAAGTAAGACTGATTACCCCTTGACAACTGCTATTTGGTCAAACTAGTTCTTAAGGAACAGTCTTAAAATGGTGGCTACATTTATGGCAACTGGTTCTGATTTGTTTAAAATTGTTAAATTAAAATTCCAAAAAGGTTTAGAAGTGTTTGTCACTGAGCAATGCATGGGGAGATGACTCAGCTTTCAGAAGAAACAAGCCGAGTTCACGTGATGCATGACTCAACGCTCTCTTTGTATAATTCAGTCAGAGTAATGCTTGATGCTGCTCTCAGAGTGTGAGAAACAGCATGCCTCCAGCTTCCAAAGCGGTTTGATTTTTTGTTTTGGTCACTGTAACAGCAGCAGGCTGTATTCATTGAAAGCCTGTTTCAAATGAGTCCTCTTGTTTGTCTGCCATTCTCATGCGCTCTTGATTGCCTGTTTTCAAAAGCAATGAAACAATCCACTCTGCCAGAGAATAAAAGGCTTTCTATTTAGAGGTGTGACAGTGAGGGGAAATGTCTTGCTGCTAGTAAACGCTTGTGTAGCAGGGCTTGATGCATTGCGTCCCCCATTATTTTTCTTTAGCAATTGTTGGTTTAGAAAAGACAAAAAAGTCTCTGTGTGATAATGTGTGTTCACAGCAGTAGGCCTGTCTTAAATGTGTGACAAACATCAACAATACAATATGCTTTTTCAAAAACAAATACACTAAAATAGTGTTTTTACAAATCCACGCATGCTGCCTAACCTGTTATTCTGAATATGAAATGTTACACTAAAACTACTGTAATTGACACCAAACATGTTTTATGTTGGATTTTTTTTCAAATAAATAGATTTCTTTTGAACTTTCTTTTCATCAAATATTCCCATATTGTTTCACAAAATGATTAAGCAGCAAATTGCTTTCAATAAGAAGTGTTTTTTTTTACTTCAATTCAACACAATAGAATGATTTCCTAATGATCATGTGACACTGAAAACTGAAGTAATGGCTGCTTAAAATTCAGCTTTTCCGTGAATAAATTACATTTTAAAATATGTTTAAATAGAAAACTGTTCTTTCAAATTGCACATTACGGTTTTATGGTATTTTTGATCAAACAAATGCAGCCTTGGCGAGCACTTTATAAGAGACTACTTTTATGTTAATGACCCCAAACTTATTAAATAAATTATTACAAATAAAATACATTATAATGAAATATTACACTTTAAGATTTTTCTTCTCTACTTAGATGCTGTCACCCTACTTGAGATCATGTATAATCTGCAAAGAAAAATACATTTTAGACCTTTACAATTCGTAATAAAAAATGTCACCATAAGAACCTCATTAGTTCTATCACAGATCATTGTAGATACCAGTGCGTCTGTACATTTATCCCAGAGATCAGCTTCAAACCATTCCCAACAGGTTGTATTTATCAGCACTAAGCTCTGAGTTTATGAGGTCACAGGAAAAAGCATCTCCATCACTCTATTTATAGAAGTATAGCAGATAGCTCAGTGCCACAGTGAGGGACAGTAAATCGCTCCGATGACATTTCTATGCAGAGCGGTGATTTTTATCATCCTCACCGGACCACATGTGAAGCACACCGGGAGGTCCACAGCTTCATCCAGAGAAAGGCAAAGACGGGAGAATCTTACAACAGCATTCTAATTTCACATCAAAAAATGGTATGAAGAAAATAAAGCTTACTTTAAGATTATTATTTTTAATTCATTTTAGCATCAGTTTACTGCTGTGATTTAACATGTTTTACTTGGGAAGTTTTTTCCAAATTATTGTTATTGATTATTATTATTATTATCATCACAGTATTACAGTACAAATTACTCTATTACAATGTTTTGTTTATTTAGTTCAGCACAACATGCGTGTGTGAGACACACACAGACACACAATATCATTTAAACGTTTTTTTATCGTATTAAGCAAAAAGTCCTTAAATAGTTCCTTTAGTGGGAAGATTATCTTAATGTCCTATTTCGTTCCTATGAATCAGGTTGAAATATTATCTGGATATATATTTTCTGTGCAGACCAACCCTCCTAATCCTTTCAAAGGCTCAGACAGCCAGCAAAATCCATTTATCCATCCATCCATCGATTGATTGTAGTCTGAATGGTCAGATTGGATTTCATGATGCAATATCATTTTCCCAAGGGTCAAAATCATCTAAAAAATATTATATTACATTCATTTGTATGATATCATAAATAGTGTGCAGTATTATCTGGAGTTCCGTCCAAATACACTCATACAATACAATTCATGCAGTTTGGTTTACTCCTTCCTCATATAGTGAACTATGTGACATTCACTATGTAGTGAATAGTGAAGGACTGAATGAGTCAGCAGTTTTGGACAGCACAATATGTGCATGAATGCGTAAACTATCCTCATGACAGACATAAGGTAAGGCCTAATTTCTACACTTTCACTATGCAAAACGACAGTGCAAATCAGATTTATATTTTGTGTGAAAAGAGCCACAATGCAACTTTTGTTTACCATTGATATTTTTACTTTCCAAAATGATTAAATGTAGCCCTCCTAATCCAATTAATCTGGTAAAGCCAGTTGGTTTGGAGAGGAGACCCCTTTGCACGATTGGTGAGAACTGAGCCTTGGGTGTAATCCCACTGTGACAGAATTTGACAGGCCATGCTACAGTCCATCTGATTCAAGCAGACACACCATTTTCCATCGACAGTTAAGAAAACCTGCTTCTTCTGCATTTATACGCTGTGATGTTTCTGTTTTAACAGGCAGAGCAGAGATTTAAGTGGGATTAGGCACATCCTGATGTCCTCGTGTATAGATTAACTGTCAGTCATTGTAACACCAAAGCTTATTGAAATTCCCATCGTACAGTTACGACTATCTGCACATGTATCGTACTTGTGTTTTTTTCTCAAAGTCTCAATGCAATGCTCAGCTATGCAAACTAATTCAAGCCACAATAAAGTAAAACTCTTTCCAAGAGGTGTCACAGCAGCAATGCTAACTTATCATTCAGTGTATCTGATAATACAGAAATGTATACAAGCCACTTAGGGATTTTAGTTTGAGGGTGAGGAGAGGCAGAAACAACTGACAGCTTCGGAAAATATCCAAGGCTGTGATAAATTTCCACCTCGTCTGAAGAGCTTCAGGGAGGCAGAAATATATTCAATGGCAGCACGGAGAGAGGCCTCTGGGAAAGGACAGTCAGTGTGGGAGGTAGGTAGGGATATATCACCACACAGGAGAGCAGATCAGCATGACTGTCACGTCTCCTGGAGAGCTTCGGTATCTTCTCATGCTGATCTCTTGAGTTTTAAGTCACTGTAACCGTATGCAGCATACACACCGCGGCTCAGCCCAGAGGAACACACAAATGGCACACAGGATAATGAACAGCACGGTACAGATTAGCCTAGAGCAACACTATATATGCCAGACAAAACACAATACAACACAACACAATATAAAACACCACATCAATACAAAACTGATGGATGCTTGATAAGATCAGAGATGAAATATTAAATATTCAAGCATTTTATATAGTAACAGAAACTTTTAGCATCTGAAAAAATATCAGTTACTGCTAAAACTTCTCAACATCTTTTCTATCTAGTTTTTATCTTAGTGTTTTTGTAGAATATTTCAGGGATAGTTCACCAAAAATGTTTTATTTGATCAACATTCAAATAAAAACTGAGTTGTACAAACATTTTAATTGACCCTTCGCAAAGACCCACCCCTTAGCTACTCTTAAGGGGGTCGCACACCGAACGAGAAGCGCAGCGCCGCGTCGCGCCATGTCTTTAAAACACGTTGTTTTCTATGTGTGTACGCACACCGGCGGCGTCATTCGCCGTCTGTCCGCAGCGCCCAGCAACAACTCAGGACGCTGTTCAAATTCCTGCTGCGCCACAGAGCACCATCGGCATTGTTTTATATTAAATAACATCATATTTGTCTCAAACCGTTGTTAATACATTATACCAAGATACCACTGCTGCAAAATAATGTACACATTAGTTTTACAGCTTGAATAAAATGTAAACATATAGAATTAAATGTATAATAAACGTAATCCTTTTAATCTTTTATATTTCTCTTGAGACATTTTTACATAAGCAAAATATTACAGTATAGGCCTATGTAAAAATTGTCTGCCGTCTGTTGCTACCTACTGAATATACCAGGACACAACCGTTAACAACACACTTCAGGTAATGTATTAGTATAAAATGTGCGCGTCTGGTGTGCGATACCTCGAGTTGTTCTAGACACGGCGCTGCACGGCACTGCGCTTCTCGTTCGGTGTGCGACCCCCTTTACAGTCACTGACAATCCATGGCGCTCTCACAAAGTGAAAAAAACATTGCGAAGCAAAGAGGACATTGACAACATGCTGACAGACAAGACAGAGCTGGTTACTTTAGGTAAGAAACAAAATCTTAACTTTCAAATTTTGTCTAACAATAGACACCATATTTATGTGTTGTGACAGCTGAATGAATGAATGAATGAATGATGCATTTATATAGCGCTTTATTGTGTATTGTTGTACACCCAAAGTGCTTTACAATCACGTGGGGGGGTCTCTCCTCAACCATCACCAGTGTGCAGCATCCACTTGGATGATGCGATGGCTGCCACAGGACAATGGCGCCAGTGCGCTCACCACACACCAGCTACAGGTGGAGAGGCGAGAGAGTCATAGAGCCAATCAAGTGTATGCGCTCACCACACACCAGCTACAGGTGGAGAGGAGAGAGTCATAGAGCCAATCAAGTGTATGCGCTCACCACACACCAGCTACAGGTGGAGGCGAGAGAGTCATAGAGCCAATCAAGTGTATGCTCACCACACACCAGCTACAGGTGGGAGAGAGAGTCATAGAGCCAATCAAGTGTATGCACTCACCACACACCAGCTACAGGTGGAGGAGAGAGTGTCATAGAGCCAATCAAGTTTATGCTCTCACCACACACCAGCTACAGGTGGAGAGGCGAGAGAGTCATAGAGCCAATCAAGTGTATGCGCTCACCACACACCAGCTACAGGTGGAGAGGCGAGAGAGTCATAGAGCCAATCAAGTGTGCGCTCACCACACACCAGCTACAGGTGGAGAGGCGAGAGAGTCATAGAGCCAATCAAGTGTATGCTCTCACCACACACCAGCTACAGGTGGAGAGGAGAGAGAGTCATAGAGCCAATCAAGTGTATGCTCTCACCACACACCAGCTACAGGTGGAGAGGAGAGAGAGTCATAGAGCCAATCAAGTGTATGCGCTCACCACACACCAGCTACAGGTGGAGAGGAGAGAGCGTCATAGAGAGCCAATCAAGTGTATGCGCTCACCACACACCAGCTACAGGTGGAGAGGAGAGAGTCATAGAGCCAATCAAGTGTATGCTCACCACACACCAGCTACAGGTGGAGAGAGAGAGCATCATAGAGACAATCAAGTGTATGCTCACCACACACCAGCTACAGGTGGAGAGGAGAGAGAGACATAGAGCTAATCAAGTGTATGCGCTCACCACACACCAGCTACAGGTGGAGAGGAGAGAGTCATAGAGCCAATCAAGTGAATGTTCTCACCACACACCAGCTACAGGTGGAGAGGAGAGAGTCATAGAGCCAATCTGTATGCGCTCACCACACACCAGCTACAGGTGGAGAGGAGAGAATCATAGAGCCAATCAAGTGTATGCGCTCACCACACACCAGCTACAGGTGGAGGAGAGAGTCATAGAGCCAATCAAGTGTGCGCCACCACACACCAACTACAGGTGGAGAGGAGAGAGAGTCATAGAGCCAATCAAGTGTATGAGCTCACCACACACCAGCTACAGGTGGAGAGGAGAGAGAGACATAGAGCCAATCAAGTGGATGGGGATTATTAGGAGGCCATGATTGACAAGGGCCAGTGGAGGGAATTTGACCAGGACACCGGGGTTACACCCCTACTCTTAACGAGAAGTGCCATGGGATTTTTTAATGACCACAGAGAGTCAGGACCTCGGTTTAACGTCTCATCCAAAAAATGGTGCTTGTTGACAGTAGTGTCCCCGTCACCACACACCAGAACCCAAGAACCCACACAGACCGCAGGGTGAGCACCCCCTGCTGGCCTCACTAACACCTCTTCCAGCAGTAACCTTGTTTTCCCAGGAGCTCTCCCATCCAGGTACTGACCAGGCTCAGCCCTGCTTAGCTTCAGTGGGCAACCAGTCTTGGGCAGTTCAAGTGGCTTGTGAACCGATAATCTCTTCCTCTTTAGTTATAGTATGAAATAAACATCAATGAACATCAGAAGATATCTTGTTTCAACCGTTGAAAGTACACTACAATACACATCATTTTTAAAGTTCAAGTCCACCAAGGTCAATACTCTCCTGTCTGGTTTATTTGACTGACTAATCATAACACAGAATCTGTCATTTTGTCTGATCTCCTGTCAACCAAAATTCCTGCGAAGGGTTTTATATCAACAGAATTATGTTTCTACTCCAGTTTGTTGTTGAAACTGTGGCTGTAATAAAATGTTATGACAAACATACACATCTTAAGTAAGAAACATAATTAATATGTAAAACAGTGCATATATTTACCAAAATGCTCTTCTGTAGAATTACTTTTTCTAGCTAACTAACATTGAACTGCTTTCCTGAGGTAAATATAACAATGTGACTTTGTTTACGAGCTGTTTTACTGATGTCTTTCCACGGTTGAAACACACTTAAAGTAGCACGAGACATGATACAGTTCAGTAAGCTGTATCGAAAAAAGTTAATATTGTTAATCCAGTTCTAGCACCCACAAGCTAACATGTTTACCCGTTGTAGTTCAACCAAGTTATGTGCATAAAATAGAATTTTGAATGCAGCATTGGAGAATTGCTAATTTAATGTCACTGTTTTGGATTTCAGATTTTATAAATAAATAAATAGGCTGCCAAAAATTCAGCCTAGATTAAGAATGTAAATGTGCAAATAGGAACGTTAACCCAAGGTAAAGTAGTGTGAACCATAGAACTAGATTACATTAACTCAGGGTTAATTTTCATGGTTTCACATAATTTTTGTCAGTAGCCTATCTCGTGTTGTTGTATATACTGTAGTAAAAAAATAAATACAAAAAAACCTTGAGGATAAAGGCTTGCTGTTTGTCTGAGGACACAGAGCCAACAGGCTGAACTCACCATGAAGGCCTTCCGTTATGCTCATTCACAAAGACACAAAGGTATGTCGACATCTCAAACGTGACCACAACGTCCGAAAATGTATTTTTAACCTACTTTTTCATCAGCCTTTGTATTTTAAAACCTGTGGATTGTGCAAGTAAGATGAAAATGGCTCTTCTGCACACACCCGGGCCTTCCATCCTTCTGAAAGCCTGATGGGATGATTAAAGGTATATTGTTCATAATAGTATTGTGAGATATATAAATCATTGTGAGATACTGTGACGTGTTCATTGTGTTTAAATTGTCTTCATTGCTCTCTTCCCTTGACCTAGTTTCCCTGTGTTGCCTGATTATGTTACCCTGTTATCCTGTTATAGTTAGAGTAGTTTGAGTTAATGTGTTTGTGAGTTCTCCTGGTGATTCTCCTGTCTATTGCGTTTTAGTTGGAAATGAAAACTGTTTATTTAAAATTCTTGTTTTTCTTCCCAATAAACTTAAATAAATATAATTTTTTTTGTCTTTAATTCCAAGTAAAACTCAATAGACAGGATAATCACCAGGGGCCTGTACCATGATGGTGGCTGAACAAACTCAGGATTACGGAATTAGTTTTGAGTTGACAAAACCAAACCAGTCCATTCCGGCTTTGTTGGTACCATGAAGCTCAAAATCAACTTTCTCCGTCAACTCAGGCTTGGTCCTGAGTTAACGGAGCGTGTGCACATAAAAATGTGACATCAGTCATGATTAGCCAATCACATGCCTTGAAACTGTGATTCATTTCTCGTGAGAGTCAGTGCAATTCACTAGCAAAGACTGAACAAGATGAAGAATTTAAACATTTACACAGCAAAATACAAAATAGAGGAAAACTTAAAGAAAACATCTTACTATATAAGTGCAAGTAAAATTTGTAAAGTTAATTTATAGAATTGATCATATTTATCTTTAAATCTAAGCCCATATGTAGTCATGTTTAAAGCTATTGATCCTAAAACTTATTTTTATTGCATATTATCTTTGTTTATGTTAATTTAAAATAAAAGCTTAATAATTACTACTAAACTAAGCTGGCTTGTGTAATGGATTAAGGGTATAATAATCATAAAACAATAATCATCTCTAAAAATCTGATGATTTTATCTTTAAAAATGTTTTACTATGTAGCTACCTTTAGAGTGGCTTTATTACATCAGAGATGTGTCACTTTGCTTGAAGCTGATTGATCAAATTTCGTTTTGAGATCTATAAACCAGAACATAGCCTGCCCCAGAGCAGGTTAGCTGTGGAGCATAAGTTACTATGGCGATGAACACAGTTGAAAGCCAAACAACTTTCATGGTACCTCAAATCCAGAGTTGGCGCAAAGTAAAGTTAAACTTACCTGGCTAGCAAGCTAAACCGGCTTCATGGTACAGGCCTCAGGAGAACTCGCAACCACAAACACATAAACTCAAACTCACACAGGACAAAGGAACTCAGGAGAACACAGTGTGGGAGACCAACGAGAAAATGAACCAAACACAGGTGAACAGGATAACACAATCAGGCAATACAGGAAAACTAGGTCAAGGGAAGAAAGCAATGAAGACAACTCAAAACACAATGAACACGTGACGGATAACAAATCAACAAATTCTGACCTTAAAGGAGACATAGCTGAAAATCACCTATGTATTATCTATATGCTAATAATGTTCACACAGAATGAAATACTAAAATACTCCTTGCAATACTTATTATTGACACTGCAACATAATTATTATTCAGTGCAAATCAGAACGCGTCATCTGATTACAGACAAATGACTCTTATGACTCATCATGTAAGGGTAAATTCATTTTTAAGATAATTTTAATTTTTGGTCAACTATTCTTATTTTTTGTGGCCAAAAATAGCATTTATTACTTTTAAATGGCTATTTTCTATAATTAATTAATGTTAGTTTCTGAGGTTCAGTTTCTTATTTCAACAGATGGACTTTTTGGAAATCGAGAAAATTAGATTCCTTTTCGATAAGACTCCTGTAGGACATGCTGAAATTATCTTCACCAGACACATAAAAAGATGATTTCCCTTGACACCAGTTATAAGAGAATATGCTGTTCAGCATTTTAATTGGAATGACACACCATTTCTGAACTTTAGAGAATAACATTATGTTCAATAAGGCCTATCAAGGTTTCAGGCTGTGGAGCAGGACGGTCTGTTCAAACGGATTTCTGCAATCCTGGGGTTTCAATGCTTTGGCAAATCTGTCTGATGGATCTGATCTGTTTGAGCAGCAATTTCCTGCTTCTCTGTTCAGAGATGCACGCTGTAGAAATTCAGAGCGTTGGAGAATTAATAAAACACATGAGTGAGGATTTATCTGGTACGATGTTTCTAGCAAATACAGCTTGCATACTAATAAATTCAACAGCCATAAAACTGCAGGTACACAGCTCTTGGGCCAAGTGGACTAACACAAAAACGTGTCATTATTTACTATCTCTCATGTCATTTTAAACCTGAATGGATTTCTTTTTTTCTATGTGGACTGGGGCTGTCAAACAAAAAAGTCTCCAGAAGTCATGTTTTTATATGATTTTAGACATATTTTGTGATGAACAGACCAGAGCACAACTGGAGACCCTATGACTTAAGCCCAGACACCAGAATTTAGTATCAAATCAAATCTAATGTCACTTAATGTTCATTCGTTTATGATTTCAACTCAAGAAGAAAACAACATGAAAGCACATTTTGCCTTTGAAAAATGATAGCATTAAAATGAAAGTTTTGAAAATATAATTACCTGCTAACATTATCAACATCTGGAAACGTGTTTCAATGTTTCATGACTCTTTAAGATAAGCTAATGACTGCTTAAACATTGTCCTCGCCAATTTGGACAATCTCTGAAATGAACATGAATTACATTTCTAAAATAAAATAATACAAAATAAAACTTGTCTCGTAGCTACATTTACAGACTAACACATACTTTTTAATATTGTTAGTATAACTGTATAAAAATAGTTCATACCAGTGGTTCTAAAACATTTTGAAAGTCCAGCTTTCCAACACATTATTCAAAAACCACATAAGTACTACAATATTAACAGTACTATTATATAAACAATAACTATTTTATTAACACAAACTCTGTCTCCCCTATAGTTGAGAATCACTGGCTCATGCTAACATTTTGTGGCTTCATTTTGGCTTCCAGCTAAATTCATCACAAACAAAACATGAACTTATGTGTGTACTATGCCTTTAGTAGGAATGCAACGGTTAGAGCATGAACTAAATATAAATGTAAAGCTATAAATATGCATCGCAACAATGGCAGTGGGCCAAAACAAACTACCGGAGTCAGAAAGGCTTAAGACTCGTGCTTTCAACACACACCGCACAGCCGGATGATAATGGGGTTACTGCACCCAGATCCTCTACAAATGCCATTGTTTCACTGGAGTTCAATAGGCTGAGTTATGGAATGTAATGGAGCTTACTGCACAAAGTCTCTTACTGAGGCTTCACACACTTCAGAACCAACAGCACCGGCCTGACTGTATTCTCAAGGATCTTGCTCTGATGTTGCCAGTCAATATATCTAGACCATCCTGTTACGTTAGCTAATTAATAGGGATGTAATATATCTTCATCTTGCTTTGATATATAAATTACAAATGTATTTATAAATTATTCCACATTTTTACATACATCAGATATTTTTCAGTATTAAATAAATAATCCAGATGGAGTGTGTGGTAGGACTATGAGAGGTCAAAAGTAAACATGAAACCAGGATTGGAAAAATAATGTAAAAATCAGATATAGGTTTGATTTCATCATCAGCTGGTCTGACTCGCCTCATTAACAGACTATAAACCCTGTCAGATATAGTTCAACATTTAGCACATCAATGTTTCTCATAAACTGACTTCATACAGCAATTTTGTTATTCAAGACCATGAATTATGAGCAAGAAAAGTTAACGTATTAATGTCCCAATCAAACTTCTATGAGTACATAAAGAGTATGTGCTTTGCATATGTAAGGCTGAATATGCAAAACAAGCCAAATTTTCCAAAATTGATGTGCATCATGTATTAATGTTTTCTGAGTCTGTCTCTGACACAACGTATTATGAAAATATTAATTCACATTTTAAATATTAAAGTAATACATTCATATTGCCTTATATCTTACATTTAAAGTGAATGCATTAAAATGCATTATAATAATTGTGGATATTATTTATCAGAAGTCCTTCTAATGCAGTCAAGTGTTACCGCTTATCACTGTATCATTCAGGCTCAGTTATTCATCCTATAGAGTTTCATCTAAATAAAGCATGAATAAGAGCATCATGTATTTAGAGAATCACTCCGCTAGAAAAGTTCTAAAGAAGCCACTGCGCGGACAAAAACACACATACAAGCACACAGCTGAGTGAGTCTTTGACTGTATTGATCTGACCGCTGCAAAGCAATCAACTGTCTGTGGAAACATCGATGCAGGCATCAGGCCTAATGTATTTTAAATAAACTTCTAATGTTGCCAGATCCTCCAGCATGAATACAAATAGACGAAATACAGAAAGTGCACAGTTTAAGAGATAACATCTAAACTGTCAACAGAAATCTATAAAAATGTCCAAAGTATGAGACAAAAAAGACAAACATGCTGTAATTTTTACTGACATTTTGAACAGGATTTGTAATAAACTCAAGGCTGCATGTAGGAACGAATGTGATGTTCAGTACATAACTACAGTAATTATAAACATGGGAAGCGATGCCCTCTGGGGACATTTGGCCAGGAGTGTGTTTACACCACAGACAAGGTTTGAGAAGAAAATCATTATGAAAATATAATTATATTTTCCTTAAAATGTTCTTCCTAACTCCAGGCTTTATTCTCATGTCATATATAACTGTGACGTTCTGCAAAACAAGATTTAAAACACCTTTTTCTTGCTTGTGAAGATTAGATGGTGAAATCTGATTTCTCTCCGGTACATCGCAGTGTAAGCTTCACAGTTAACATTACTACATCACTCTCGTCAACGAAGTCCATATCAATAACAAAAATATATGTTGACTCCATATATAGTGGTTATTTTTGGAAAATCACAGGTATTTTGGGCAGTAGGATTATAAAAATCCTATAAAATCCTGTTGCAGGCATTTCAGAAGTTGATTTTTGCCTTTTTAACTTTGCAGACCAGCAGACTGATAGACAGCATGATAGATATGTTGATAGATAGAACGGGCGGACAGACAGAATGATAGAGAGAATGAAAAACAGAACAACAAAATGAACATGACAGAATTAATGAATTAATGAATAAAAGATAAAACAAACAAACAACAGAACAAAGGTAGAAAAATAGAAAGATGGCAGACAGACAGACAGACAGACAGATACAATGTTAGATATATGAGCACTAAATAGAATGATAAATCGACAGACAGACTGATGGATAGATGATCAAAAGATAGAACGTACAAACAAACAATGATAGATAGATAGAATGAGTGATACATAGAAGCATTACATTTAATCATGAACCAACTGATGTAAATTCTCTCTACAGTATGTGCACATATTAGCTCTCATCGGCACACACTGACAAAATGTGGAAATAGGTGAGAAACAAGATGAGAATAAAACGGGTTACATAAGTGTTCTGCTGCATTTTGATGGACCAAAACAAAACATAATGAGTACACCGGGTTTTATACAGGATGTGTAGACACTACTACTGCTGCCAATCAGAGACCACGCGTTAAACTCAATTTCCATGAAGAGAGAACAGAACACCAGCCAGCTTCATTAGTGCTGGTGCCATCCAGTAGAAACCAGCCAGTGTGTCTCTCTGCATCCCTCTCCAGATGAGGTTCTGGACAGCACATGACTTCCCTCTTAAGGCTAAATACATTGAGTAAACGCTGGACAGGGCAATTTAATCATTCATCAACTTACTTTTGCATCCACTGCACAAGTGAGAAGTTATTTTTATATATTCCATATGGTCATATTTAGTTCACACTGGATGCATTAAGACATGAGAATGATGCTTGACACACTCTCCATACAGTGCCTGAGTCACCTATGTAAACAGACTGAGGCCATTGTAGAGTATCTGTGGCAGAGACATTACCGCGCTGATGACACTCATCTATGCTACTCATGATACAAGCACAACATGCCAACTCTGACTGACGAATGACTCTAGTCTTCATGCTGACATTATATATGAATACCAAGGTCATGGTATACTAACCTATAAGGAACTATAAGAATACTTTATATATAAATTATAGGGCAATGCATCCTAGCATTCAGAGTTTTGATGTCACTTAAAAAAATAAGAAATTAATACTTTTATTCAGCAAAAATTAACTAAACTGATCAAGAAGTGACAAGAAGTCTTTAGTATCATTTCTATTAATAAATGTTTTTGAACTTTCTGTTCATCAAAGAAACCAGAAAAAATGTATCATGATTTCCACAAAAATATTAATTTGAACTGTTTTTAACATTAATAACACATAAATAATTGTTTCTTGAGCAGTAAATCAGCATATTAGAATGATATCTAAAGGATCATGTGACACTGAAGACTGGAATAATGAAGCTGAAAATTCAGCTTTGCGTCACAGGAATAAATTACATTTTAAAATATATTCGATTTTAATAATACTACTGTTGTATATAACAATATTACAATTTTTACTACATTTTTGATCAAACAAATGCAGCCTCGGTGAGCATAAGAGACTTCCTTTTTGAAAAGTAGCACATGCAAACAAAATACATTAAATATAAATGGAATATTTTCTTATTGCTTTTTTATGATTTACCAATTTTGTACAAAATGTCATATGAATAACCAGCTAGAATCTGTAAATTTTCATAGATTCACTGATTTTGAATTTATTTAGACAGACAGACAGATAGATAAACAAACTAAGAACGGTCACTAGATAGAACAACAAGTGAAAGACCATTTGACAGACATAAGTGAAGTTTAAGCTCTTGCTTAGTCTGTATCAAACGATTTAGACGACATCTGATTTGTGCTATTTTTGTACATCTGAGTCTCAAACGTTTCCATATTGCACAGATTCTGTAATGCTCTGATTTCATGACACAATAGCTTCTATATAAAGAACTATTAAGAGAAAAAGTAAAAACGCTGCATTTACAGTTAATTTAAAGAGCAGATTGAAGCTCAAATTCTCCTGATCTATTGTCCATGTTCACAGTTCTGTTTGGAAACACGTGGCACGTGATGATTTACATGTGATGACCCACTGCACGTGTCTGCTCTGGGGCTCAGAGCATATTTACGGACGTGTCTATCCGAATGCAGCTCTTGAATGGGAGGGGAAGAACATCACTTTACCATTTAAAGAAATCAAATTCAGGAGTTTTAGCTTTTAGCTCATGGGTGTTGGCTGCTATTTGGTAGTGTAAAATGACTTTGGAGATGTACTTTTAAAATGTACATCATTTCTCTTTCCTGCGAAAATATGCCTAAATATTGATGACTGATCCTATTGATATCAAACTGATGTCCAATTAAATGCTCTCTAGAATGACAATATCTCTTTCTCCCACCAGTGCATCCCGCAAGTAAATCACAAGTCTTACCTCATTTATTCACTTAAATAAAATGCTAAATGTAAAAAAAAATCCTAGATCGACACAACTTTCCATTTCCTTTTCTCATGACCTATTTCTCCTTCGGCCAGTTCCTGTCCATTCAGAGCATATTAGTTTCCATCTTTTGTTGAATTTTTTTCTTTCTGCCTGGCTTGGATGTACTGAAAATGGAGGGCAAGGAATGAAAGGCCAATGTTGTCACCATGGCATGTGTGGAAGTGGCTCATTTCCACGCAGACGTCAGGTGGACCATGGGACACGTGCCGTGTCTCCCATCCTTTCGGATTGCTTCTTCCGTCATCAATGGCTTGAGAAATCAAACAAGAGACAGGCAGGCATACAGTCTAGCACAATGACACTTTTGTCAACGCAGATGATGAATGGAAAATGGAAAAGCTTGAATGAAAAAGCCAATGTGTTAAAATGGCTGATTGTTGTTGAAAGCCATTTGGGAAGTGATATCATCTAATCTGCTTCACTAAAATTGATTTCCAAATTCCAAATGAGTCCCAAAAAGAGCCCTGCATGAATAAAGGAATAATTCATCCAATAAGTGCTCTTTTTTCCATACAGTGTAATGAATGAGCATTTTAAGCTATTCAAAATTTGGTCCACGCTCATTTGTGTATATTTCAAGTCTTCTGAAACCATATGACACCGACATTTAAGTTAGAATTCATAAAAAATTCCATGATACAGGAATGAATCAAATTGAGAATAAATCGTTCTTTTAAGTCAGATGTTTTCAATTAATAATTTGATTCAGTTCACAAAACCATCCATAAATTCCCCCTGGCTTCAACCAAAAGCACCATAAACCATCATAAAAGTGGACCATACCACTCAAGCACTTATTCCAAGAATTCTAGAGAAATGACACAAAAATGTTTTTATTCACTACAAATATTTTAGTCCTTGCTCTCCTTGACATGTACATAACAGAAGCAGCAATGTCAGATTTGTGATTTTCTCGATGAATCAGTTGATCCAGCGCACAGAAGAAGTCTGAATGATTGAACGATTCAAATGACTCTGAAGGATCTCAGTTGGGGCTTTCGCACCGGAGGAACCTTTTTATAGTTCCTAAAAATACTGGTGGAAGTACCCTCTTTTTGGTGTGTTCGAACGTATTTAGTACTAGGAGCTCTGTTTTGAAAACTAAATTATCTCCTACTCCAGAGTGGGGTTCTATAGGAACTACCCGTGACGCAAGACAAGTGTTCACTGATTGGCTAAACACATGAAATACCGGCTACCAGAAATTTTTTAAATCCATGTAAAATGATTTGCTCCATGAACATGGAAAAAGCAATAATAACGGCATTTAGCTACCTGTTGTCTACAGCGTTGTGTTCTTTTCTCAGCCTCGATGATATGTAACACTGAAAGTTGTATGTCGTAGAAGATTTAGTCGTTTTTATGCTCGTTCAGTCTTGTAAATTGTGCATTTTCATTCCATCTCAGTTATCACGAATCCCACAAAAACAGCTCTGATCATGGCGTTCCTCATTCACCAGCTGTACAGATGTTTGTAAAATGTCACGAATAATAACGCCGCTGTCTGAGTTCCTGCTACCGGTGCGAATGCGATCTGGAAAATGGCCCAAGGGAGAAATGGTTCCTCTCTAGGAACCACCCTGCTGGCTAGTTCCTAGAACTAAGTTTTAGAATTTCTTAATGACTTGGTTCTTTATTCAAAACTACTGTACGGAATGTCTTTAGAAGACTTGGATAATTTAGTAACAAATCATTTATCTTATCTATATCAAAGATATCATAAAGATATCAGAAGGTTCAATGATAATGGTTTAATACAAGCATGAGAGGGGTCATTTGGGGAATCTTAGAAGGCATCTGGGAGCTGGGTAACTAGTGGTTGTCACCAAGCATGACAGAGAAGACACACTGTAAAAAATGGCCATGATTTTAATGGTAAAACTGTGAAAATGCTACAGTAAATCCTGTTGAATGGTTAATGGCAAGTTCCTGTAAAATGTACAGGGAAAACCGTAAACTGACGCTCCCAGAATTCCCTGCGTTGCATTTCAAATTTTGTTTGAATTTGATGTTTTGTCTTTGTTTCTTCTTAGTTTTTTTCTTATCAGTTATGTTTATTAGGGTTGTATGTTACATCTAAAGTTGTTTAATTAATGTTTATTGCATATTTCAGTTTAACGAGTCTCACCATGATGGTGTTTAGTGCTTGTGTGAATGACACTGTACACCTTCTATATATTTTATTATTTAAAAGCTGCTTGTGATGGGTTCATCATCTGACTTTCTCATTAGCACCTGCATTTGGTGGTTGTCCGTGTATTTCAAAGGTACAAAACAGATTTAAGTACTTCAATAGGATGGTATATTAGCATTATATTAGTTAATGAAATTACGGTATTTTAATATAAAACCGTAAAACCAAAAAAGTTTTTACCGTATTTTTTACGGTAGAATTCCAGCAACCATAGCTACCAGTTTTTTACTGTAAATTTTACGGAATTTCACTTTCAATACATTTCCTTTTTGTCCACTGTCTCATCCACCTCTGGGGCTTTGCACATAAAATACTGCAGATACTGCCATAATGACCAGACAATGCACATCTTTTAGACAGAGAATGATTTTCAGTCCCTCTCAATAAAAATGTCAGTGCCAATTCTTATTGTGCCTTCTTGGAGGTCATTAGGCTGTGACAATGGAAGGAAGAACAGAGGCACATAAGAAGAACAAAAGAATAAGAAACCGTATTGATTTATCAACCTCAAAGAGACAGAAATTTGCATCTACTTTCAATGAGCTGCATCTGATGTCGGCAGTACGTCAAACCCATAATTCAATGTTTTTTAATCTACTAAAATGAAACACCGGCAAAAACACGAGTGGTTCTAAGAAGAAATTTAAGTTTTCTATTTAAAATAAATGAGAAATACTCATTCACAGTGGACACTGATTGGATGGAAAGACTGATTTAAAAGAAAGTACTATAATAATGCGCTTGAAATTGCTGGTAATTTACTGGTGCTTCACTGCTTTAATATATGATGTTTGTTGACAACAACTTCAAAAAAATTAAGTCTGTTTTTATTTTGACCACAGGATATTATACGGAAAAGACATGTTTTTCACAGCTCAAAAATTATTATATAACTACTAACAAACATGATAACGGAGGGCTTTCGTCATTCAAATAAAAAATGATGTGATCTTTTGCACATTGCAACATGCATAATTTGTGCATGTTTTTAAATGCAAGACATGAAAATCATGAATGAGCACAGTCAGCTACACTTTAACAGACTCTATCGATTTAGCCCCCTATACAGAACAAAAAACAAGTGTACTATATGTTCATCCCTTTTAGATCAAATGTCACCATAGCCCTGAATGAAGGGATCTGTGAGTGGGTAGTGTGCAGATCCCTGCATCCTCATCTGTACAGAATGGCTGTTCTAGGAAACGGCTGCCACACTGAGGAAAATTACAGGGCTAAAGTGCATCGGCCCGGCCCTCCAGCCCTTCAAATTAGCAGCTCTCGTCTGCCTGAGTGCTAATTAACATCGGCAGGGGGGTGGTGAGTAGAGGTTTGGTAGCAGACTATACCATACAGCTCCTTAAAAGCAGATTATTAGATTGTTTTGTGGTAGAAACTGATTTCAAGACAATGCCATTACACACACACACACACACACACACACACAGACAGAAACACAGAACAAAGGTCAATGTTTTTAAATTAAATTGAATGAAAATTGAATTGAATCAAATTAAATTAATTAAATTGTAACCTATACAGTACTGTACCCAAACAGAATTCATTCAGGTTTCAGTTAGACTAAGGAAAAGATGCCAATCCCATGACCCAGTTTTCTCAGGGAATATTGATCCAGCATTCCAATGATTAGCAACACATATAAAGTTGAGTACTCACAAACACAGTGTGTGTTCAGTGATTTGAACTAATCTAGAAACCTATAGGACAACCCTGCATGGGGCAGTCGAGGTCGAGATTGTGCCCTAATGGAAACGATGTTAAGAAGAGAGAGAGATAATTAGCACTAAGTTTCATGGATGTGGACAGAATTTCATCATCTCACCTATTTATATAGTGAGATCTAATTCAACACACACAAACTGCAAAAATACAATCACTTGCAAGGCAATGAAAAGATACAATGAAAGATAATTTATATATTACAAACAAAAACAGACTGCAAAAACATTCTTCATTAGAATTGGTTTTACTTTGCACCATAAGCGTCTCTTCAACTAAGGGTGCTAATATGTGATTAATAAATAATGATAAATAGGGGTTAATATAATTTGTTTAGGCTACAGTGGAAAGAAAAGACTGTATTGTATTTATCTTTTCCAGTGTCTAGATGCACTATTTTGTATATCAGTGTAGTGTACTTTGTGTTTTAGCCATGTTTAGTACAAGTACTTGGTGAAATGGGTGACTTCAGACCTCCAGAAAGCCCCTTTAGCAGAAGCATCTGTAACATTAAAAGTCAAATTATTTAGTGTTTTAAATTCAACAGTCTTTATGATTATGGCTCCATACACAATGGGTAGTAAGTCTTCAGTGAAAAATGGACAGAGACTGTTGAACATTGAGAAGGATTGTGTCCAAACAACAGAATTACTGCAGCAGAAGTGACAGCAATCCTCAATATTGACCTTGAAGACCCCGTTTTCACAAAATTAGAGCTTTACAAAGCTCACATCCATTAAAGAGATGCTAAAACTTAAATCACAGACTACAATGCTAAAAAACAGGCCAACAAGGCAGGCAGTGATTTCCTCCCCAACACATAGGCCTATGCCTTCCAGTGCATGTATATACACTTTCTGGAAACTGTTAGCCAGAGTTAATAAACCATCGAGAGGGTGGAAACAGGGCACATATAAAAAATAAAAAAAAAACCCAGCTGTGTTTGTGAAGGGAAAAATATCTTTGCAGCTGATCCCGCCGTTCTACTTTGACTGCATGATCAATATCTGAGTTTCAATGTCAGAGCTGACTGCTTTTATTACTATTAAATGAGTGAAACAGAAGCTTTGCTGGAGCTCTCTTTTATCCACAACCCTACACTTCAGTTTGCATCATCTAACCCACTTTTCCATGAAAAGCTTGTTTTATTCCTGTCTTTGCTTTGTTAAAGTATAATGAATCCTTCAAAGTGAGCATGTCAGTATTTTTTGAAAGCTTTTTTGCCTTTCTAAATGACAGACTGCTCGATTTGAACAAACGCACAGGTGACTTTTATCGTTCTTCTGTCTGTGGGTTGGGGGCATCTGGGTTCATTGAGTCTACCAAGCGTATACCTGAAAAAACTGACCTCAAAAAGTCTGAAGGATCGTGTTTCCAAGGCTTCAGATCTCTAAGCTAAATTATTCAGCCGTGTAATTCAGTTTCTCCAGACGTGAACCTCTGTTCATCCACATCCTGCACAAATGAATAGCCATTTAAATCAAACGAATAACATAAATAGACATCAGATGCATTTTCATGATGCAAATGTAGAATAAATGCATGTTTATGGGTAATCAGTAACTTGCATCATGTAAAATTGCTATTCTTTGTAATGTCATTCAGACCGAATATCTAAAAACATTTAATCACTGACAAGATTGTGTTTTCCTTGCCCTCCAAACTTTATCAGGTCAACAACAAAGAATACAATGACTGATGTTTCACACTGGTAATCTTTGGTGGTTTGGTGCAGATCACAATATTGTTTAACTGCACAAAATTGTGTTTCAATTGATCTATTCAGGCTATTATTAGGGCAAAAATCATGCGTCAAACAGGCACACGTGAAAACTGACTCATCAGAAGAGCCCCAGACAACAAAAACATCTAACAAATAGCTCTTTACTCAAATATAATAAAACACATTGGTCACGTTTTTGCTGTAGAAAATCAATAAATGTTCACATGCTGATATAAATGTTTTTTTACAACTACAGTTTTATGAATGTATTTTTAAATGCCAATGAGCTGCTGGTCTCCGCCCCTTCACAGTTCGTTCCTAATATACTCTGCTATAAAACATATGTTTGGTTTTGATTATAATGCATATCGCGCTGAAATCATGTGTTTTAAAGCCATATCATCTAAACTTCTGATATATGGTTTTCTGAGCACACACATCTGAAGCACGCACACAGAAAGCAGCTTTCACGTGGCATATGAGAACTAAACCAAGTTCTTCCATGTCTTATTGTGCTTAAACTGTAAATACACACACGTTTATGTTAAAAAGACAGTTACACCGTTTATGTCTGTGAAGATTTAAACTGCTGGGAAAGAAATTGCACGTTTATATTACAACGGTGTATTAAGTATTTACAGACTTGTTAATGTAATCACGAGGGACTCAGAATGATTACACATTTCCCTTTGCTGTTCACCAGCACATGATTTTCTCAGATCTGAGTTGGAGTGGAATAAGAGAATCACTTGGACAGAGAGAAAGGAAAGCAGGATATCTGGGGAGGGCGTTCTCAAAGAACATAACATGAGACTTGATGTAGGTCATCGATTCAGAAACATGTGTCAGTGGACGAGAGTGCATAACCCTGAAGACGTCAGAGCGGAGGAGAGGAAGAAAGAGATGTGGAGTCTCTTTATTTAGCATCTATTATCTATCAACAAGGACAGGGTTAAGATGCACTTATCGACTTATATATTTCTCCTTTTAATATGACAAAAATAATAAATCCAGAGTTAAAGCTGAATTGTGAAATGGCTTAAGAGGCATTATTACTGTTATTACTGAATTCAACTAAATTGAACACAGGTATGTAAGTGTTCTTCCATCATGGTCTACAACATTATTTAATAAGATGACATATATAAAAATCTCTTCCTCCCTCCATACATCCACCTTTTTGAATTTCTTTGAATTCCTATTTTTGAATCAAGTTTATCTCAATTAAAAGCAATTCAAGGAATTTCATTGGAATGTGAAAAAGCCTTTTCAATTTGATTCTGAATGGCACACAACCCTTGCTGATTTACTGCTTTGGGAAACGAGTTCTGTTGGTAAGTTCCTTTCTAAAGTAATAAACAGCTTAGACTATATAGAAAGCAACTGTTATATTCAAAATCACAGTTACCTCACCTGTGACACAGTTACCAACCTTCTCTGACACTTCAGTGGAGAGAACGAGAGCTCAGGGTCAATCTCAGCAGAATAAATCCAGTTATTTGAAAGCTCCCCGGACACCACATACAGTACAAACTCTCACATCTGAGCCACCTCAGCTTTGCTTATGAAGGGAAATATATGTGTCATCCAGAAACAACAGGCATCGCTAAAACCCAAAAGCACCACAGGGGAAGTGGCCACCTGTGAAGTCCATATAGGCCATTCTTTCTAGTGACCCTGTTCACAAGTGAGACAGACTGAATCTCTCACTTTCCAATCTGTCTGTAAAGCCGTGGCCGCCAAGCAGATGGACAAATCATTGTTCTGCTCACAAGACAGATAAATATACCACTGTCACAAAGTGAGGAGAGATGACAAACAGAATAACGCCAAGGAATCTAGACTGACAGCGCATACACATATTCAGGCTTTTCAGGCCTTTTATTTAGGTCCATTGGCAGCATCTTCCCACTCTCAGAGCAGTTTGTGATGTTGTCTGGTTTAGACTAGCACATTTCCCCAGGAGTCACAAAAAGTCAGAGTAGATAAAGTTATAAAATCACTTTAGAGAGACCGTTTATCTTCAGCATTATGCAGTCAGAGGAAGCAAAGAGACATTCTGAGGAAGTAAACGGATGACATTGTATTTTAGAAAGCTTAGATGAGACAGAAAATGATTCACTGAAAAAAAATGGTGTAGAATGTTCTATGAAATTTTTACAGTATTGGAAAACATGTTTGCATTTGAAACCAAGTGAACCCTAATATTGCTATTCATAAAAAATCATTATTATCATTGAGGGATGAATGTGGGAGCGATTTACACAAGGATGCTTACACGTGCCATCACTTTTGAAACAATAGCAAGTGTGTTTTGTGGTTGTCTGAATTTTGGGCTTTTAGCAAAAAAGCATGGACTACTAAACTTCCAATAACCCACAATGCTCATCAACTGAACCTAACAAACTCAATGAATCTCACGGCAGACAATCTAGTTGGAACATCTGCAGTAAACAATAAATGAGATTTATATACATATAAAAGACCCATCATATGCCATCTACGCCTGAAAATGCCTCTCTTTGTACCTGCGTATTGATGTCAGAAGGTCAGGTATGAATCATTGCTCACATGCTGGTTCAATAAAGACTAATAATCAGGTCACGCAACATGATGAGACAGCAGGAGATGTTTCACACATTCAAAACATGAATGATTTCTGTGAATAATTACTGAATGTAAATGCAGTAATAGTTACGGTGCATAATAAGAGTGATGAAAATGACACCGCGTGTACTGTGTAATGTGAGCCTGGGCATGGTCTTGTTCTGTCTGATTCCTGAAGAAGACTCGGTGTTGTAGAGTGTGTGCTGAGAGACTGTACAGAAGCTTCTAGTGTAATCGTTGTGACATCTCCACCTGAGTGCTTCTGGAGCCACGCCGCCTGACGCATTTACAAGACTTTTGCAGAACTAACAGACAAAAATACACGCAAAACTATCATTCTACCAGTCTATCCATATCTATCTACCTATCAATCAACATTATGGGTTCTTTTAAAGTGAGAAAATGTAAAATATGAAACGCATACAATTCTAAACATCATTAATAAAATACTGAAGCAAGGAATTTACTATTACACCTTGTTTTTGAATATTGGAGTCTAGTCGTTACACAGGAAAATGTTTGCACAGTGAGCAGCAAGGCTTTAAATCAGAAGTTGTGAAGTGCTTGTTTTTCATATCAGTGGTGTTTCCTCTTTGCATAATTCAAAACATTTGAAAACTAGACTTTTTGTGAATTCAGTCCTTCAAATTGTTATGAAAACAAAATCTAGTTCATGACCCCCAATTTAGCTGAAAGCCTACAATATGCTGTTTAATAGCAGGTTCCTATCGTGATAACTGATGCTAAGATTTGTGTCAATACAGAAACTAAGTTTTAAAAACACAAAAAATATTCATTAAATATAATAAATAAATAAACATTTAAAAAAAGTGTGACAACTACCACTACTTCTCTTTTGCAAAGACGTGGAATAATCTCACTCTCACTTATTTTTATTTCTGTCCTTGCACCAAACATTTCTGGTTTCAATTTTCACCATCCATATTTCCAGATGTGCAATATTTCTGCCATTAAGGTTTTTTTCACTGTGATGTTTCTGGCAATAAGGAGCTATAAACGTTACTTGTACGATGAGTATCTGACACATTCACCCAGATTTACATGTACTTATATCATTATTTCAGACAAACTCCAATAAAAAAGCTTTAGTATATTAATCTTTAAACAAATAGACAGTATTTTTCCTCTGTATTCCCTCACCATCTATCATATTTTTTGTTGAAATCAAAAGTGCATTTTTTCTCGTACAAATTCACATTAAATATACAAATCAACTTAACTGGAAAAGAGATAAACACTTCTGTGAGGGCAACACTGACCGATGATCCGAGCACAATCGATAGGGTTTGATTAATGTTCATAATACGACAGCTGATGTGGTGATTTGTGCAGTGTTTCAGCCAAAGTGTCTGGGACGGGACAGGCTTATGAACACTCCAGATATGTCCTTCTCTCAACTCACAGATGGAGCTAGACAAGCTTTCACATGAAATTGGGCCATCTATTGATTCTGTGAAAATGCCTGCCGTTGACTTTTTAAACAGACAGAAAGAAAGAGAAGGATGTAAAATAATTACAGAGAAAACTGTAATTCAGTACAATAAATAAAACATTGCATTTATTTTTCAAAGATTTTTCAAGCTGTTCGTGTTCAACATTCATGGAAAGACTTTACACACAATGCAGCTGTCAGCAGTTCTGAGATCAGCTTTCGATCGTGTCTGAGGAGAGAGAGCAGCTTTATAAAGAACAAGTCCTTGCACTTTCTGCTCAGATACTGCAGGGGTTTAACAGATGAGAAAAACTGAGGTTTCAGAAGAGAGAAAGAAAACCTGCTGTGAGGGAAGTAGAAGAAGTGAGGGCCAATGAGAACTGTGCCACTGAATACTAACACTGAAGTTACCAAGAAAGCCTTCATTTGATTTATATAAACTTTTCACCACTTGCTGTTTAATATCTGAACACGATTATACAATAGCATACATTATATTATTAACATCAATTATATAAACCGAATGTAGGTGTTTAATAATGAACATCATGATGAATTTGGTGTCACTGTGCTTTTTTGCACCGTTACAGTTCACAGTACATTACAGTACAGAATCCGGTTTATTTTTGGATCCCGACACCAATGAGGGTGAAGTCTTAACATATCCATCTGGATCTCTACATGATTCATCTGAAAGGTGGATTAAAGAGGTGGATCTGACAGATAAGACAGGTATTGACGGAAGAGGGTCTATTATTTGCGACATGTCAGCAGGGATTCTCGACTGAGACCTATTATATCTGCCTCCAGCGGATCTGATTTACCAGCTATCATGTCTGCAAGAGCCACGAGAGAGCAAGAATGGTTTATCCCAGAGCGTCACATTGACCTACATTCTGTGACACATTTCTGATGTTCATCCACATGCAACAGTTTCTTAAAACTCCATGAGTCATCGTAGAGATCCTACAGAGACTCTGAAATAAGCATCAGTACTGATCCAGCTGACCAACACGATGCCAATACCACACAATAGAGCAATCACATTAACACTGGCCAGGACAGCAGGGTCAGAGAAGTTGTTTTAAAGATAATTGACGAATGAAAGAGGAGTATGAATGTGTATAATTATATGACTAATCCTATAACAGATCAATGGGGGGAAAGGAGAAGAAAGACAATATGATATAAAGTTCAACTTTCTTTGATAGTTCAACATGCAAACTGATGTTAAATCAAAAACCTGGTGAGAGAATCTGGGAAATGTATCCAACCACAATTGTAACCGGCATGGTTTTCAAATCTACAGTCCGTACAGCCCATCATGCACTTAAAACCCATTTACTAATAACTGCATCTGCTTCAGGGAACATTTCCCATTTCCATTACCAACCTGCACGTGTCTCTCATCCATCAGATCTGAATAAAAGCCACAGCAACCCAAAGGACAAAACTGTTCATTTGTGCTTGCTGCAGTTGCCAATGATCCAACAAAAATGAGAAGCAGTGTAAATATATTTGAGTAATATTCACTTATAGAATACACATCCCTGGTCTTATGTACCCGTTGCAAAGTTAAAATATTAAAAACTTTTGTTTATTTTGTTCATGATACTTTGATGTATAGAAAGCTAATAAAAAAAACTGAAATATCAAAACAAAATCAAGTCTGTCCTCAAACTTATTAACTTATATTTTTTATATAGAGACCACTTTGTCTCATTGGACAGTTTGGTGAACATTGTTTAGTCAGATAACACCGTTCAATCTGAAATACGACGCATTACAGAAGTAAAACTTTGAATGTAAGGCTTTATGTCCATCAATGTTGTGAGCTTTTCAGTTCTCTTCTTCACAAACTTCATAACGTTCACGGAGACCATTGATAATCGCACTGCTGTCATCGCCAACCAATCAGTTCGTTGCATAAATCAGGCCGAGTCGCTGTGCTGAAGAGCATTTTGTAAAAAGAAAGATTTCAACTGCCAGAGAAGATCAATTGCACTCATCAATATTTCATCTCTCGCAATCACTCTTTACTCAAGCCTACAGTGCAATATTAGATCATTATTTGAAGACCGCTGCAGTTTTTTCCTCACAGTGAGTTTTTAGAAAGCCGTGTGTTGTGTTACCTTATAAGACCTGCAGTTCCGGCAGCGTTTCTCTGTGAGGGAAAGATTATGAAACCTATATAACAGAAACACCTTAATTCGTTGACCTTTAAAGGTCAGAGAAACGGAGATAGCTGGAGCTGAAATATGGCTTCTACATGAGAAAATCAAGGACATTCAAACACCCTTTAAATGATAAACGGTCACAGATCCATCTGAGCGTATAAGAGTATAGATGTGTTACTTCTGTCACCATGTCCTCATTTCCTCCTACATACTGACATGGCAACAGACCGTCAGCGTTCAGTCATTATGATGAGCAGTGACTCAACGAGCTAAAAGCACATGTGTGAGAACAGCAGGCTTTTGATAACACACATTCATCAGATCAAACCTCTTCTGGAAAAGTCAACCCTACGTACACTGCTGTGCGAAAGTTTGGGGGCAGAACAGTTTAATGCTGTTGTCCTTATGCTCATCAAGGTTACATATATTCGATTTAAAATATAATAAATCAGTAATATTATTACAATTTTAAATACATTTTTAAATATTATTTATTTCTGATGGCAAAGCTGAATTTTCAGCATCATTACTCTAGTCTTCAGTGTCACATGATCCTTCAGAAATCATTTTAATAAGTTGATTTTATGCTCAAGAAACATTTATTATTATTTTCTGTGCTGAAAACAGTTTTATATCTTTGTGGAAACAATGACAATTTTTTTTCAAGATTCTTCAAAAAAATAAAAATAAAAATAAAAATAAAGCAGCACTTTATATATATCATTTTATTTATAAATGTCTTTACTGTAATTTTGATCAATTTAATAGGTCTTTGCTGAAGTATTTCTTATTAAAATATCTTACAACTCCTTCAATCATCAGGATCTATTCTAGAATGCAAAGTCCACTTTACAAATGATTTAATTCCATATGAATATGTTTGTCCTACATTTATTCTTGAAATGTCATTATGAAAAAAGTTATAATTTCATCTTGACTTTACTAGTATCTATCATATTTGAATGATTGACAGTTGTAAGAAAGAGTAGGCCATGTCTAAAGCTGGCACAGAATGAGTTCCACCAGTGGCTGGGCATAAAGTTCATGGAAGCGTATTGCACCTGGGTAATTTAACCTTATTATCCCAGATCATCATTTTTGAAACTCAATTTTAGGCACAATGCCCAGCTTTCATTTCATCTGGCAGGAATTCAATGATATTCATCACAACACACAAACTGACTTTCCAAATAAAAGGACTGCTGAATTCAGAGAGATCACCCTCAGTTGAAAATACATACCATACATGTAGAAGGCAATATTTTCCACAAGAAAAACACCCTAAGAAACTTTGTTACTTAAACATGCATGAAGATGCATGAGACATGTGTCATTACATTATAAACTAGATTTGAAAATGTTGTCTATGATAGTGGTCCCTAAATATGTTGAATAGAGCACACCTGTCATCATGATGTTCTGAAGCCAAGTCTGAACGTTCAGTCAATGTAAATCTTTATGTATTTGCCTATTTTCTAATCTATCCAAGGTGTAACATTTTTTTTACCAAAAATTCAGATCACTAAGAAGAACAATAGCACGCTATTTGATATCTCATATCTTATATATTATCCAACTGTACACTTTTACTTTCATTTTCAGTTATAAAACATTATCAACCAATTCTCAAAGGGACGAATCCTGTCTTTTCTCACCTCTCCTTGATGTTAGGCAGCGCTGCAATTCAATGCGATTTCATCATTTCATAATTTCTGATGAAATCCTAGTCCCCTACAGCACTTCTGCCAACACACAGCTCTAAGGAGAAAAAAGAAAGATGTGAAATGATGTTCTTTTGGGTGCATTTCCATTCCAAAGATCCCAGTGTTCAGAACAGTGAGTCACATCAACAGTCTGAATATGTGCAATCAAATAATAGAACAAAAGTTAACGGGATGTCCTGTGTTCTGCCAATGCATCTGTAGGATAATAACACTACGTGAAAATCATCATTTAAAGGGATAGTTCCAATAAAAACATAAATTCTGCCATCATTTATTTACCATCTTGTCATTACTAACCTGTGCAGCTTGCTTTCTTCTGTGGAACAATTTAAGATATTAGATTTTTTTCTTTCAATAAATGAAAGTCACTGGGGTTTAAAACAACACTGGACACCATTGACTTTCATTGTAATGGAAACAACAACAAAAAAGGTCTTACGTGTTTGAACAACATGAGGGGGAGTAATTAAAGACAGAATTATCCTTTTCGGCTGAACCATACCTTTAAAAATTAAATTATGGATATTTAGTTCTAAAGAATCACACTGAAACTTTATTTTATATTATAATAATCCACCTGCACTAATAAAATGATATGACTAGGTTTAGCAAAAGAAGATACCTAGTGGGGTCTAAAACTAAATTGAACCCCGCTGACTTTCATTGAACCAAGATAAGCAGAATTAAAACATGCATGCAATGGATATTGTTGAATAAGTAACGTAAAAAAAATGTTATGAAAGCAACTGGAACTGAATGTCTTGAGCTGGACATTTTGTTCTAAAGTATCACACAAACACTTTCAGAATCATTCATTTTATAATAATGCACCTGCACAAAATGTTATATAACTCATTTCCAGATTTATAGGACAAACCATCAACGGATGCACCTGGTGCTTGCATGACAATAAACAAACAAAAACATCAGGATACAATTTTAGGAGTGGAAAATAGGTTAGTTTGCTACAGTAATGTAGGTCAGTGCTCACCTCACATGCAGCTTTCTGAGTGTGAGCGAAGCCCAGATGACCGACATCTTACTGACAACCGAGAGCCTGAGGAGACGGGGACAAAAAACAAAAAACACGAGGGCTCGGGGGTCTGTTCATGCCCTCACTAATGACATGTATGACGTGATTCAGCTTATTGAGTTACACAGCAGTCGATGAGCATCTCGGCCAACATATGAGCTCGGATGTATCGGAAATTAATATATTGAATGGAACGACTGCAGTTACGAGCTACACAAGTCTGACCCACATTTAGAGTCCCGGCTAGTTTACTCAAAGTGAATGTATTTACCCAAAGAGCGCTCATCCATCTAGATAAGGGCCTCTGTATTGAAATGATTTACATGACAGAAGTGCTTAGTTTAATAACAAAGATGTATCCGTGTTGATCAATTAGACACATACCTGAGGAATAAAAGACTCCATGGCAACTAATAACCAGCAATATAATCATGTGAACTAAAGCAAGCATCACTATACGGCTAGGGATTTAAACAAACCCCTAATTCAATGTTCACACTGATGATTTGCAACGTTAAAGTGAAAGGATGTTATTAAATATCAATCATATAGAGATGCACCGATAAAAATGTGGTCAATACAGATACTGTAGTTTCATGTTAAAACTGATAATCAGTTAATGCACATTGTTAAAAGACCTAAAGACCTGTTTGAATTAAAATAAATAAATCGATAAAATCTATAGCTTTTTTCTTTTTAGTAACATGCTTATCAAGGCTGAATTTCTTTGATAAGAAATACTGTAAAACTATAATATTGTGAAATATTACAATTTAAACCATTCAGAACACAGTAGCAAAAACTGGGAAAGCAAACCTCAGCATTGTCTACAAAAATCGAGTTGCCACAATAGGGACAATGTGACAGTATCATGACAAAAGCCTTATAGTTGAGGATTGAAGAACAACTTAACACAGTATGTAGTAGGGATACATCAGAAAATAGTTATATGAATTGCAATCTTTTGGGGAGGTGTTCATGCTTTATACATAAGACACAGACTAAAGAAGACTCTCAGAAGCAGCTGACAAACAGAAAGAAAATCATGATGATTGTGTTGTGATGTGGCAGAGTTTAGGTCACATCGCCGCTTTGATTACTTCTACACTCATGCTGCAAAACACTGCCAGCTCAGACAATGCTGTGAAAAATGGAGCAAGCTGAAACTGGGATAAAGGACACGGGCCTCCGCACAACACATAATGATGCTTGATCAAATAAGTGAAACCCATCCTGGATATTCAACTGAAGAGTAATCTAGCAACTGTAAGAGCTCCACTTCAAAATGAAACTGATATAGCAATACTACAACATGCGAACACACGTAGACTAAGCAGTGGTTCCCAACCACGTTCCTGGAGGCCCCCAACACGGCATGTTTTCCTTGTCTCCTTAATCAAACACACCTGATTTAGATCAGCTCATTTGTAGAGACTCCACGACCTGAAATGTGTGTGTCAGACAAAGGAGAGATGCAAAATGTGCTCCAGGAACGTGGTTGGGAACCACTGGACTAATGCTACAGTACATGTAGAATACTAACACATAAAAGAAAGAGAAATGAAATTATAAAGAGGATTATATTAGGACATTTTATTCAGACCACCAATACATTTGCATGGAGAGAAAGATATATTACATATATTATAAATTTGACGCTCCTTCACTTCTGACATTTTGTTAATTAATACATTCAATTTCTATGACGCAACATATTTTACACAACAACATTCAATACTCAATATTGAAGGACAAACAGGTGGTTATGTAGAAAGAATAACCTGTACTACATAGATGTGTAGTTTGTGGAGGTCAGTGTGGGGAAGTGTAGAGTCTTTATGAGCCTTTCGTTCAAAAGTGTGGGGTTAGTAAGATAAAAAAAATCAGATCTTGTGCGGATTTTTGTTTACATGTATGCAAAAAATTCTTATCTGTGTCAGACGCAAAAATGATGGCAAAACGAAGTGATACTTGTAGATTTCAAACTAAAATCGCCAGTAGGTGGCAGTAAGTCACCGTCTTAATGAGCAAGCCGTCACTTCATTCGTTCGTTCACTCGAAGCAAAAGGCTGAAGTTATGAATGGAATATTAATCACTGACTCTCCGAGTTATACAAAGCTGCAGATTCCTTCACTAATGAAACACCGCTGTTGCTTGGAGACGCAAACCAGTTCTGTTGCGGATTTCATTGGAACTGTTATTATTTATATTGTAAAATATAACACACAACTTTGACAACATCGTTTTTAAAATATAGGCTACATTTAAAATGTAAAATGTTCAGTTAATATTACCTTTTTTGTTGAACTGTTATTTAAAACCTTTGTCACATTTGCAATCGTTTAAATATTCAGGGAAAATTGCATTCTTGCTCGTATTTTTAACATTTAACAATAACTCGCACAGGGTGTTTCTGTATCAACAAGGGTTTCCTTAATTGATCTCAATGTACAGTCCATCAATTGGCTATTTGTTTTTTATGCTATTAAGTGCTACAAATCTACTTCAAAGATTCAATGAACAACAGCGTGATTTGCTAAAGCAGCATATTTAGTTGGCACCCTGTAATGCCAATCGTTTGCGATCAGAACTGACTGCATCCACACAAGCAGCGTGCTGTTTTATACTAGAAACTGTATTTTGCTTGTAAGAAACAAATGCACGGTTGTAATGGTACTTTAAGTTGGGGTAGAATTAAATGACTGTCATAAATCAGCATTTTGTTCGCGTACCCCCTCCACTCACCTCATGTACCCCAGTTTGAGAACCACTGGTTTGAATCATATACTTTTAGTACTGCAGCTGCTTTTTAATGGGGTTTCCAGGGTAACGGCTGCATTTCTGCTGTTCCATCAGCGCCATCTGCAGTCAGAGTGATTTAGCGCTTTTATTCAGCGCATTTACTTCACTCGTTCCACCATGAGCTTCTCATCCGTGTTGGGCTTGTTTACATCAGAGTGTGCCTCTTTGACGCAGCATACAGCAGTGTTGTGCATTATTTAATAAAAAAAAAACACTGGTATTTAAGCCAGAGTTTCTTTCGGTAACTTTGGAAAGGCACCAACAGCCTCAGCGGTGTTAAATGAATGATTAATGTGGTAATGGCTGGAATATATTGTGTAATTGTCATTAGTCATAGGAATGCTGAACTATTAGCACCTCTACCAATAAGTCCCTTCAGCCTTGGTCCACTTGATTTAAAGTTGTTCAAGATGTGCAAACAAAATGAGTTTCATCTCAAAGTTGGCATTCAAAGGTGCACTTTGAACCTCAATCATCGGGTAGGGGAGTGTTACAATTGCCGTGGTAGATGTGCACTGGCCCATCGCAGTGATAGTACAGCTGGAAGACGTCACCATACCCGTGTTCCCTCCACCATGTGCAAAGCTGTCGGTTCCAGCCGCAGGACAGTGGGTAAAATAGTTCCCTGTGCTCCATCCCGATCATCGTGAAGAAATCCTGATCACCCAGGTGGCCCTGGAAGTGGTATTTCTCCGCAAGGCGAGCCACCCGCTCGGGCTCCAGAAGCTGGTTGTATAAGGTAGAGTGACGCATGGCGTCGAGGTTCAGAAGCATTACGCCGCTGTTGAAGCCCGGCAGACCGTCTGGTGGAGGTTCACCCACACGGGACTTGGGATTCTCTTTGCGGTACTGCCAGAAAGTGTGCCTACGACACATAGAGAAGACAATGCAAAGAAGAATTTAAGCAAAGAATCATAGCTTTACTATACATAAATTGACAGATTTGAACAAACCCATAACATCACCACAACCTGCCCCACACTCTACTACAAACATGACACATTAACTTGTGCAGCTGTTGAACAGAGGTGTGCTATTTTTTGTAATTGATTTTTAACCTTCCAGCCTATATTTATATCTATCTATACACACACAACAAATGCAAAAAAAAAACATTCTCAGCTGCTCTACAACAGAAAACCAAAACTATCAGTCCTGCGTGAACAATGCTAAAATAGTTCAAAACTGAATAGACAAAATGTGTATTCATAAAAATACATATGAAATACACAGACAGTATAGCTGGAAACTGAAATATTACATCTTGAGACTTCAACATGACTGTAAGCTTATGTGGCTTGTGGCAAATCCTGAAACGGTCTAGCATGTTTGTGAGTGAAATGAGATTTAGTGGAGATGCAGCAAGCGGGCAGGTGAAGTCCAAGACCACGCACTGTTCTTAACGAAAACCGTGGAGTGCTGAAACCAAGCTTATTCAAAGTAGCTTTGATCCATCAAGTCAATGCCCCCTGAAGGAATTCTCAGAGGTTCTCCTGAAGTTCAAAGATGCTCTCTTGCTTTTAAAAAGCACAAGCTGGGTTGGAAACAACAAAGAGATTTCTGAAGCTGCTGCTCCTGGACCGTCATTTGACAGCAGGAGAACAGAACCAGACAGGACGACACAAATGAAGCTTTTATCTTTCTCCCAGAGACTCTAATTTAGTGCAACTCCAGTAGAACTTGGGCTCAAAACATCAGGAGCACAGGTAAACAAGAACATGAGGACAACACTAACTCAGAGGGCTCTGCTCGGCGATGCCCAAAGAGATTTACATAAAGTTCAGGTATAAAATGATTAGATTCATCTTTTGTATAATGTCCTGCACATTTAATTTATTTAAAAGACCCTGAGGGACAATCTGAAGTGACAGTTCATTAAATGAAAATTTGGTCAACGTTTGCTCACCCGTGTCATTTCAAACCTGTATGGCTTCTTGTGAACACACAGTCAAAAGTTTCAAAATAGACAAAAGAGCAACACAAGAGAAGAAGAATTTAAGCAAAGAATCATAGCTTTACTATACACAAATTTACAGATTTGAACAAACCCATAACATCACCACAACCTGCCCCACACTCTACTACAAACATGACACATTAACTTGTGCAGCTGTTGAACAGAGGTGTGCTATTTTTTGTAATTGATTTTTAACCTTCCAGCCTATATTTATATCTATCTATACACACACAACAAATGCAATGCTAACAATGCTAAAATAGTTAAAAACTGAATAGACAAAATGTGTATTCATAAAAATACATAAGAAATACACAGACAGTATAGCTGGAAACTGAAATATTACATCTCGAGACTTCAACATGACTGTAAGCTTATGTGGCTTGTGGCAAATCCTGAAACGGTCTAGCATGTTTGTGAGTGAAATGAGATTTAGTGGAGATGCAGCAAGCGGGCAGGTGAAGTCCAAGACCACGCACTGTTCTTAACGAAAACCGTGGAGTGCTGAAACCAAGCTTATTCAAAGTAGCTTTGATCCATCAAGTCAATGCCCCCTGAAGGGAATTCCTCAGAGGTTCTCCTGAAGTTCAAAGATGCTCTCTTGCTTTTAAAAAGCACAAGCTGGGTTGGAAACAACAAAGAGATTTCTGAAGCTGCTGCTCCTGGACCGTTCATTTGACAGCAGGAGAACAGAACCAGACAGGACAACACAAACGTGAAGCTTTTATCTTTCTCCCAGAGACTCTAATTTAGTGCAACTCCAGTCCATAGGAGAACTTGGGCTCAAAACATCAGGAGCACAGGTAAACAAGAACATGAGGACAACACTAACTCAGAGGGCTCTGTCGGCGATGCCCAAAGAGATTCCTGTCTTTACATAAAGTTCAGGTATAAAATGATTAGATTAATCTTTTGTATAAATGCTCGTCCTGCACATTTAATTTATTTAAAAGACCCTGAGGGACAATCTGAAGTGACAGTTCATTAAATGAAAATTTGGTCAACGTTTGCTCACCCTCGTGTCATTTCAAACCTGTATGGCTTTCTTTCTTGTGAACACACAGTCCAAAAGTTTCAAAATAGACAAAAGAGCAACACAAGAGGAAGACTGCAACTAACAATTATTCTGGGAAGTGATTCATTTAATATTGAATTAATAATAGTATCTAATACAAATACATTAATAATTGCATTTGTATTTTCTATATTTAAAGTTATTCTTCCGCAGCAAACATTGCAAAAATTAAATATACAAAATAATAAATAAATACATCCTTTATAAATAAATAGCATTTATTATAAATAAAACAAATTATACAAAGTATATTTATGCATGTTTTATGTTTAAATCAAACAATATATGATAAAGTAAATATATTCAGTGAATAAACACTTCTGTATGTATTTAATTTCAAACCTTTATGACTTATGTGGAATACACAATGACATTTGAAGAATCCAAAAGCTCAAAAAATGGTTGAAAAAGCACCTTAAGAGTATGTCTGCAAAACATTATTCTGAAAATCAATTCAAGATGATTTATTTATTTATTTGGAAAAAAAACGTGAAAAAGACATTAATAATTGCATTTTTATTATCTGTATTTTTTTTGTTATTCTTCTTCCTAGCCACTATTCTCCTCCAAATAACACTGAAATTGAAGAATAAAAACTAAAGGATAATCAATTATAATATATAATATTATACATTTTATTTTTAAAGCTATTCTCCATCCTATGTATTTCTTTATGTGCATGTATGTTAAATGGACTGCTTTTTTTGTCCTTGCTCATTGTCTCAACAAAGTCATACTGGTCTGCACTGACATGCGAAACTTAAGACATGATTATTTTGAGGTGACCGACTCTTTAGATAAAGATGAACGCTGCATCAATCCAAGCCCTAAAACCTGCAAAAACAAGCATTTTCCAAAGCAGTGACACTTCTGTGCATCTCTTTAATTCCAGCACCTGCGGATCTGAGGTGGCATGACACGGAATATTTAGGCCACCCTCTGAGAGTCTTCTTCTAATGAAATATTCACAAAGAGACGCAGCACTCTGAAAAGTGCTGCATGACAGATGTAAGGGCATGGCTGAGGCGCTTTGGGTCAGGAGGAGCGTGTGCCTGGGCATCCCTAATGAACGAAGCTTCAAAAAGATCCCAATTATAGCTGCGTTATTCAGCTTTAAATGAATCTGTGAAGAGTAGAAAACAGAGGGTGTCACCACACAAGCGCACATCATCAGTGTGGGTTGATACAGCAGAGTGGAAGCTTCCGGTGTCGTCTCTTCAGCTCAGCATCGGTTCTTTAACACAAACAACTTCTCCCTGCTGTTTAACAGCCTCCTCCATAAACTCCAGAGGAATGTCAGATGGCACTTCCACATTTCATGCCTAGTTTTAGTGTCTTTTTTACAAGTGGCAAGACGTATTTGTCTGTTTGAGAGGATGTACAAATCTAGAAGAATCTGTCACCATTAACAACTGGATGGTGTTTTACTGTACATAATGACTCAGGGAAGGATATGCGTTTATAATGGCATTGTGCAAACAAGTAAAGTATACAATGGTATTTTTCCAATTAAAAAAATTTGGAAAATATTATTTAACACTTTACTTTAAGCCAAATGTGTATTGCATTATAATAATAGCTTTAAATGAATTAATTATGCCTTGTAATGCACCTCACAATGCATTGAACAGTCTCAAGAATAATTGTAACCACAGTTAATACATTATAACGCTTATCAATTCATTGTTACACTATGCATTTTAAATTTGGTTATAATTATTTACGACAATATGTAATGTATTACAAAGCACATTATGAAAAATTACGATGCAGTATAGCCTTTAATAACCCTTTACAATACATTATACATAAAGGCTTTAAGTACCTATTATTTAATTGTATGCATTACATTAAATGCTAACTATAAAACAGCCTAACAAAATACAGCTGCCCCCCAAAAAAGTTACAAATGCATTCTTCATCATTCTCAGTTCCACCACAGAATGCAGTTAAATATATAATATAATGACAGTGATCTATAGTATAAAAGAATAGAATCTATATTATAAATTAATATAATTAACATAATAAAAGTATAGGCTAATACATTTTAATATAGTATATTATAACTTTTTATAAATATATTATATTACATCACATTATATTTTATTATATTATATGACATTGATGAAAATCCACTATATGTATATAAGAAAAATATTAAATGTACATGTTTAGCATACATACAATGCTGGCAAAGCAATTAGCCTCAAAAACATATGGCCATTTTATTCCACATTTTTTTAAATGTTATTTTAAAATCACTGTCACAATGCAAAATGTGTTGGAAATGTTCATGTTTTACCAAACCGAGGTGTTTAGAGCATTTGCAAGGGTTTCCTGGGTGGTTGTACGACAAGATACAAATCAAAGTTTAATATTTAGAGTTAGCATTTTGTTCAAATCCCTAACTGAAAGTACACACAACAGTGAAGCTACCCTTAGGAAACACCACTAACAAGGCAATACTTTCACTGCATCTTAGGAAAGTATTCATGTGCATCCCAGTGGGCCTTTACACGTGAAATAAACATTTCCCTCGAACAGTTTAATTCTGGAACGAGCCAAGAATATGACAGCATTATGCGCTTATAAACAATACATTTTTCAAGTCAAAAGCCAAAAATGTGTGTTTAAAAATGAATATAGTATGAGAGCTACAGCAGAGAAAACACCATGTGGCTTGTGTGCAACAGAGCCACTCACCTGACACAACAGCAATCAGCTGCTCAGTGCTTGAGTAGTTCAAAGCTTTTTCCTTTATTAAAAACTCATTTAATGCCAATGGATTTGGTTTTTAGTACCAGTGTGAAAACCACAGGCACCCACTGTGACAGAAAGGAGGCCGTTTTAGTTACTATCAAACACATTTCTGACAACATTAGAATATTGAATTAAATATGCAAATGTATAAAAATATATTTTTTAATGCAGTGTTGCTGGTTTGACAAATTCACTTTAAGTACAGACTGCTGCTTAGCACTCACCCTGTTACTTTACATTGCTAACTCAAAGTTTTAAAGGTGACATATCACCTTTTCCGTGTTTAAGTGCTATAATTGGGTCGCAATTGGGCACATCTACCAACCCAGTAAATGTGAATAAAAACAACCCAGTAAATTATTTTGCTTAGCCTTTCTCTGCTATCTTGTGAAAAGCTGCTCTGATTTCGCTCCCCCCATGACTAGAAAGGGATCTCATTATAATATTACCGTCCCTTAATCTCCACGTTTCCACCCACGGCGCCGCCATTGTGTTTTCACAAGAGACACTGGTGTACCAGCTCTAATGCATGGTGAAAGTTTGAGCAAAGCATGCTAACTGTTCTGTCTTTGGCTGCACGGACGAGCACAGAACACTATTTAGAGTCCCAGCCTCAGAGGAGACAAGAGCAGTGATTTATTTACTGTATATTACGCTGCTGCCACACAGATCTGATATAAATGTGATTTCTTTCCCAGCTGTTTACCTTCATAGACAACCCACTGTTTATGTAACTCGTGTAAAGCATACATAAAAAATATAAATGTGTGTGTACTTGACAGTTTAAGCACAATAAGAAATGAAAGAGAACTTAGTTTAGTACTCACATGCATGTGACAGCTGCTTTCTGTGCGCATGCACACTTAGAAAACCATATATCAGAAGATTAAACTAATATGGTTCAAAACGCATGATTTCAGCACTATAGACATAGACAGATGTAAAGACACAGCCCTATTCTGGAAATGAGGCGAGGGAGAGAGCTCATTTGCATTTAAAGAAACATGCGTGTTTCTGCTTCCACTCCAAATCTGCATTTTATAATAACTGTTATAATAACTGTTCTGTGCGGTGTTTTGATCGGAAACATCACAGACACATTCTGGGGACACCTGAGACTTATATTACATATTGTAAAAAGGGGCATAATAGAGGGTATGCATGTGACACCACCATCAGCTGAAGTGACTGCGGTTCTGCCCACTGAGTGGTAAAAAGACTGAACGTCAGCATTGGTTTTCAACATGAATGCTGCGACAGAACACATAAAACACATCTAAAACAAGAAAGAGCTTTGTGATTTGACAAGAAATCTGAGGTATATTTTTACAGACTGCCGAAAGCTCCAGAAAAGAGAAGCAATTAACAGATGTGCGGTTATCATTTTATGTTAATATATTGAAATTTGCTGTAAAATCATACCCTATATATTGTATTGTTACATTTTGACAACACACCAATTAAATATTTACCATCTCATATTCTGCATAACTGAATGTTTTTAAATAAACACTGGCAAAAACGATGTAAGTTTTTGGGCTGGACGATATGACTCTCTATATATATATAACATTGACAGCAGTGATCACCCAGATTTAGACTAACCTATTTTGTATTTCAAAATGCATTCACAGGCTAATTTGCTTTATGTATTTCCCCATCAGTGTCAAAATCGGGCACATATAAATGTCAGATTCCTGGCTGCAAATGTCAGATATGTGAATATTCATCATATTTAATCGTCTTTAAACCAAATCAGTCTCAATAGACAAGCCGTTTTAATTCTCTATATGGAATGAGAATAATTCAGAATTGTGTTAATTCAGTAATAATAATAAAAAAATCCAATATTTGCATGCACTTCAAATCGTCTATGCTTGGAGTGTTGCAGCATCAAACTTTATGTGGCCACTTTCACATCTCCTTGACCAATACGATGCTGCCTTATAAGTAACTCGCTTTAAAAAAACCTAGTGCCATGCTTTTATGGACACTCTGAATCATACAAATTCCAACAACAGTACCAAAAAGTTGATGATGATGATAACCTCTGGAAACAGGAACCAAGTTCAAAAGTTTACTGCCTGCTGACCGCTGAAGAGCAGCATGCCACTTTAATCTTGACAAAGCCCTTGGCTATAGTTCAAAGCTGAATACTGTTATCTGATCTGCTATGATCTATGATACAGAGAAAATAATCTGATATTCTAGCAGTGTCATCGTGAGCATGATACTGATTATGCACTCAAATACAATTTTGTACAATTGCTTAAAATACATAATGCTTGAACTTATAATTTTAATCTCAGGGTACCTGACAACAAAATATTAAACACAAAATATGCTTTTACTATTAAATCAGTGGCTGGAATTCCCTGCAAAGTATGTGAAGAGAATCAGGAAGAAGGATCTTATGCAAAGGGTTTGTGAAATATTAAACATGGCGCTCAGAGAAGCCAGCTGAATTTTAATGCGTCATCAAAGATGAGTATTTCATTGCTGTTGGCAACTGCTGAACGAGGCTACGGGAAGCCCTATCCATCAACACTGAGCTCTAGATGTCAGGAACTAAGTGGGACGGAGGAAAAGAATGATTGGAGGGGAAGAGAACGAGGGAGACAGATGGGAAAGATACGAGCCTGGTGAAGGAAAAACAGGGGAAATGAATACTCATGAAAACCTGCATGAGTTCAGGCATAAAAGTCTGATTAAATCAAGGCAAGAAACAAACAATGAGAGATTTCTTATAAGTGTCGGATGGTATTTCCATAATAACACTCCTTGAATGCACATGGATCATAGCTAAACAGCAGTACCCCCCAAATAAATTGTGTTCATAAATTTATGTAAATGCAGGAAAAAGTGGTGAAAATTTCAGAAATTTGTCAAAAAAATAAAAAGATTGCACTGATTAACATGAAACTTGCCAAATTTGGATGAATAAATAAAAAGTAGGGCTGTAAACTTAATCATAACCTGATATAGACAAGTTTCTGTGAACATTAAACCGCTAAAACCTTATCTACCTATCTGTTTAAAAATACAGATTTGCATACTTAAAAATTAAGTCATGTTCCTAGACCCCACTCACTAAAACAAAACAAGATTATGGTTTAAATTGGTTAGGTTTAGTTATGATAGAAATTAGAGGTGGGCATAGATTAATTTTTTAATCTAGATTAATCTAGATTAATTTTTGGAATTAATCTAGATTAATCTAGATTAAATGGCTCATTTGAATTCTGCGAAGGCATTCAGAATATGTGTGCTACCCAAATAATGACTAAAAGTAAGTCTTTGAGAACGGGTTTCTCAAGCCAGGTGGCGCTAGACCAGGGCTCATCTCCTGTTTCCAAAATGCATCACAAACTTTAATCTCTTCCCGTCCCAATCCCACGAAAAACTGGAGGAAAATCCCGTCTGCTCCACTCCCGGAAGAATGACTCTTCCCTCCCACTCCCGTGTTGTTGTTTTTTTTTTGAAATAACTGTCAATTACAGTAAAAATATAGTACAGATCACAGCGTGCCCACCTTATTAGTTGAATAAAAACCCAAAATGTCGTTTTTTGTTATTATATTGAACTGAAAGCCATCTTATTATGCACAGTGTTGCACAGATTAAATTTCATGTAAATCATCCATGCTAACACACGTCTTCTATTTTTTTTTTTTTTGACATTTCACTCTCTATAGATATATTTTTCTATGTACTGTATTTTTAGATATATTCGAGTTTCGAAGTTTCTCGCTCAAGTTCACATGAGACCTAAAGCGCATCCTGTTTGCTTAAAAGCGCAACGTTTCGTTGTTATTCTGAGTGCACACAAATAAACGTAGAGTCTTTACAGATTCGAAAGATGTATTAGGCTACTTTTATCTGTATGACCAAAATGACGGAGATTTTAAGAGCACGTGAACGCACGGAGCCTGTCTTGCAGCAAACGCTTCCACACAAACACTTCAATAGCGCACATTTCTCTAGGTTAACATCATATTGAGCTGCCATGTAAAGTTGCTACTACATACATCTTTCAGATGAAAAGCCATATTTGAGGTTGATGAATGAGCGTTTGGATCAGGGGCGGCGCTAGGGGTGGGCTAAGGGGCTGAAACATTCTGAAATGTTTTCAGAAAAGCCCGAATGTTTTATGACCATGCCCTGTACGCATCATCATCACTGAGTTTTCATGCGCATTAAAATGATGAACGCAGTTTACTCCCGTCAGGAACCGCCCACGGAAGCTCGTACTTCTGACTGACATATACACTTTATAATAAACTTCATATAAACTGGCCAATCATCGATATGAAGTAATAGCAGATCTTGGATCTTTGGGCTTAGCCCGGATATCCACTCACCCTAGAATCGCTCTGGTTTGGATGTCCTGCTCGATTGTATTACCACATAGACCAGCCGTTAACAATCTGTCCATCACGGATCATGCGAGCCTCTAGTTCGAAAACTCGTTCTCGCCCCCTACAGTGCAATTCGCTAGGTATACATCCGCTAAAATATCAGGGTGAAAGTCATCATAGCTTGCGTAGTATAGACCCAGCTCCCAACCCAACTTTGAGAATAGATTAACGGCGATATTTTTTATCGCCGATAAGAGTCTCACGTTAACGCAGCACGTTAACGCCGATAACGGCCCACCACTAATAGAAATATATTTTTACTGTACAATGTCTGATTAATTCAACTGACTACATCCTTTTTAATGATTAAAACAATTATTAAATCATTCAAATGAAAACCACAGAATGTGATGAGAAATAAAATGCAATCCATAGAGCCCTATGTTCCCTGATGGTACGGCACCAGCGTCTCTGCAACATCTCAGCCTAGATCCAATCATAATTCATCAAAAGTCCTGACATGTTTTTGCCAGGATAACTGGTTCAGAGAGCAAGAGCACCTTCCAAACAATGTTAAAGCTCAAAGCAGAGAAAGAACAGAAAGAGAAAGTTCACTAGGGGAAAAACAGCGGTAATGACGCGGTGCCAAATACAGTAAATGAGAGCAGGACGGCACAGATGCAGTAAGTGACGTCGATCCGGAGCCAGACTGTTTACAGACTGGACACGGGTCTTAATTTGCAGACCCTGAGGCTGGACAAAGCCCTATGGTTACACGTGAGTCCTGATAGAAATCTGTTTGTATAGACCGGAGTCCTGTCAGCAATACAACAAAGCCTGGCTGTGTCTGCAATCACTTCCTGTCCTGAAAGAAAAAAGCCTGGCTTATGCTCACAACTCCTGAGAAGGAACATTTTAACCACTGGTATGGTTCCTGTAAATGTTCTTACGTCATCACAACACTGATACTGTAAAAAATAAAGCTTCTGATCTCTTCATATTTCATGTGGAAGTAGGTTTGACAGACTGCCTGGAATCGGAGTAAGACCACAACAGAACAACAACAAAACACAGCCCAGCTCTGTGCATATTAGCATGCAAATTTAGCCTACATATAAAGTATATGGGTGATGATTTACCTAAGCACGGTTTCTTCAATTATGCAACTGTGCACAGACTTTATAGCTCATAATTCAGTGAGTCAGAATTGCCAAAAAAAAAGAGTCAGAATTGCGAGATATAAACTCGAAACTGCAAGAAAAAATGTGAAATGATGTGATACTCATATTTGCGAGAAAATCTTTTGCGTTTTTATCTTGGCACGTGAATGGATCATTCTCTTCCTCATTACCAGTTATACCACAAAAATAAAGATAAAATGAACATCAGAAAGTAGTTTCAACGTGGAAAGATGTCAATACACATGATCAAGTCCATCAACGTTAATCTACTCTCCTGTCTCGTTTGTTGGAAACGTCAGAATCTTTTTTTTTTATTCAGTGGCAGTAACGGGCTTTCATAGGAAGCTTATTGCCACTACATATGAAATATTGTTGAATATTGGTAAATAATAATTATAGCATAAGTAGTCATAATAATGACAAAAAATAAGATATTAATAAAATGAAAATGGTCAAAGGTAAAGTGTCAACAAATTCATGTTTATGATAAGTCAAAATTGTCAAAAAAAAGTACACCATAAACAGTTTCACAATGTCTTGTTATAATTTTGACTTAAGAGATACTAATTTATATCGAAATCAGAAAATTTAAAATTAAGATAATACATCATATTAACAAGTCAAGTTTGAGACAAAAGGTAATTTCACAAATATAAATTAGTATCTCATAGCTGTGACTTATTGTCTCATAATTATGACAAAATTGGAATTATGACAAATTGGCATAAATGTGACTTTTTATATCATAATTATGACTAAACTTCATAGTAAAAACATAAGTCATATTACTGTCATAATTATCAATGCATGATTTGTTTCTTATGTGGTGGAAATGTGTTTTCATACAATTCATAATGGAAAATTATATTGTTTACAATATGATTGCCCTGTTACAAAGTGATATTGACATTAATTTGTTCAATATTTTCTTAATATGTTAGCTTAAGCTTGCTGACTGTTGTCTTAGAAAACATACTGACTTAAAAAAAGTTTTAGGCACAGAAGTCTTTTGTAGTGAAAATGACTGTGGGGCAGTCACAATGTGTAAAATATTTTATAAATAATCTTAAATAATCAAAATACTTTTGCCTGTAACCAATACTTTTGGTAATTCACTCGCTCTTTTCATAGCTTAAATAGTAATAATTTATTGTAATGATTGTGACCATAAAACAGCAACAACATAAAAATACTTTTTCAGACACTTCAGTGAAACTTTCATCAGTCAAGCAGGAATTCCAGTTATCCCGGAGAGTCTGCCAAATCTGCACATGCTGAGATTAATGACAAAGCATGTCCAGCTGGAGCAGATTTGTTTTGTGTTTGAGCAAACATTGCTAAATTCTTCAGTCTGATGCTGGAAAAACAATCTTTAGTCAGGGTGGTTGGGGAAAAGGAAACAGGCTATGAAGCTGAGAGACGTTTAAGTATGTTTGTCTGAACATGTGTAAAGTAACAGACTGACAGCACATTACACGGTAGTCTGAAGACGGGACACGCTGCTGCTGTAATGAATGCAGACAGAGACAGCGGACAGCAGAGAAAATGACACAAGAACACCGCTTGAACGATAGATGCTGGACAACTGCTCATCAACAAAACACCAGGGCTTCTCCCAGACAAGCATTCACACACAGCATAGCAGTGGTAAGATCAGAACGGAGAAGACTGACACACACTTCTGTGACCGTGAAAACTGTTCAAAAAGAACACCGCCAGACAAGACCGAACACACTGGACATCCCAAAGCATTTCTGACAGGACATGTGGCCACCTCTCTTCCTGCGTGGCAACAGTGTAAAAAGTGCTAGCCTTGTTTTATTAAAAAAATTATTTTACAAAATAAGAATGCCAAAGATAAAAGGCCACCTTAAAAAAGAAAACAAAAAACATCTATATAATGCGTTATATAATGAATTTGTTTTATTTCTAAATATTGTTGGAAGAGTTGGAAATCATGGGATCAGTTGCAATTATTTTATTCTATTGAGAGTGAGAAAGATGATAATTACACAAATGGAATTATTAATATCACGACTCTTCAACACTACCCTTCAAAGTTTTGGGGACCGTTTTCATTTGTTTAAAAAAATCTTATTTTAATTTAGCAAGGATGCATTAAATTAACCAAAACTGACTTCAAAGTTATCTATCATTTAATTATTTTTTAATCAAAGAATTTGGAAAGAAAAGTATCACAATTTCCAGAACAACCGTTTTTAACATTTACAATAACTGACTAACTTACAAACAAACGAATGAACAAACGATTTCTGAAGGATCATGTGACAATAAAGCTACCATCACAGAAATAAATTACATACATTTCCATTTAGAATATATTCAAATAGAAAACAGTTACTTTAAATTGAAATAATTTCACAATATTACTGTAATTTGGAGCAAATAAACAGCCTTGGTGAGAACAAGAGGCTTCTTTATAAAAAAAAAACATTTTTAAAAATACTTAAAAAAACGTAATGATTTTGCTTAGTAAAATAAAATTAATAAATATTTGTATCCTAATTTTTATGATGTAGAAGGCTAACTGTAATAAAATTCAAAGGCTATATTATAAATTTGGTCCAATTCTCACTATTAAAAAACCATTACCTGTGACTTTTGCCTCATTAAACTCCTTGCTGCTTATTAATAGTTGGTAAGGTGATTGTTAAGTTTAAGTATTGGGTAGGATTAAGGATTTAGAATATAGTCATGAATATAGAATACATAGAATATGTGTTTTATAAGTACTAATAAACAGCCAGTAAGTTAATAAGCATGCTAAAAAGCAGCTACAGTCAACATTTGAAGTGGATCAAAAAAGTGAATTAAAGAACTGGTGCCTACACTAAAGTGTTACCATAAATCCTTTAGCTGTGAGGAATTCTATAAATGGTACAAAACTAAATCAAGAGCTCAAAGCCAACTGTCTTTAAGTCTGGGTTCACGTTCTCTCTCGGTCACATATGCATGAATTCAGCACAGCAGAGCTGTCCTAGGCTTTGTTTGCATGCGGCTCTTCTGGGCTCAAACGTTCTCGTGTGCACGTTTAGCACGAGGCATTCTGCTTCCCCTGAGACGCTTGCTTACAAACAGTGTGTTTTGAACAGGATGTGTGCACAATGAGAGTAGAAAATGCCTTCTGTCAGATATAAAGGTATCCTATATGTTAGAACTCAGTTTGAGTATCCTGAACATCTAGTACTATTTCAATGTCTAAAAATCACTGATTTAGCTAAAACTTCAAGCCAAGATTCCTTGAAATGGAATGTATGATTAATTGCATTTAATCAAGAAAAAAATGGCTGTGCTGAACAATTAATCATGAAAAGTATGAAAACTTTCATGAAAAATAGCACAATGATGCAGCCCTTAAGTACATACACGACGATAACTGGCAAAAGCCATTAAGGCTTTTCTTCCACTGCTAGTTTAAACCACACATTAAAATGGTGAAATGATGGTGCACCAACACAGATCTGAATAGGCTTGTTTGCAGTCCTCTACACTTCATTTATTTGTCCTTTAACCTCAGTTTCTCTTTCGAGATTTTAATATTCAAATATTACACTTAGCAGATTAGGGGATTTTCATTTCAAGGGCAAATGGTGCAATTAAATATGAAGCCATGGCGTGAAATCTGTGTGTGCAGAATGTGCAGTAAAACCACCACACACAGCTGGAGGAAGACCTTTGGTTATTGAGACAGATGTCTACAGACCTCATCCGTTGGTTGAAAGAAACCACGTATCGACAACATCAAAACAAAAGCTTGCAATGTTGCACACTTGTAACAAATCAAGGCAGTCTAAAAACTGCAAGGTCTTCACGGTTTGTTTATAAAGGCATCTCTGCTCAGAACTACTAATCTTCATGCAGACCTTACAGAAACTACTCATCAGGCCAAGCAATAAATACACATGAACAAATCACCATTTAGGTTTGAATTCCACAGGGAGGTAAAGGGTGTGTGGAATTGTTGACGTATTGAAGCGCTCAATCCGATTAGACCATTCCTAGCTCGGTGCTTGCACTCATTCAGAGCTGAGCTCAGAGAGGATTCCAGACCGCTGGCACGCACCATTTTTGTGCCCTGGTCGGGACAGAGGCTCAATGCAGAGATATGAGGGCTCCAGTTAGCCTAAGCTCTGGCACCTCTTCAGATTCCACTCAGCTTTCTGTCCTGCTTCATACAATCATACAGGCAATCAAAATATGATAAATCTCCCAAAAAGTAGCATTAAGTTTCAGAAGACTCTAGGGTGGCGTGGCATAGTAACTACTACCTGAAATTTGAATGATCCCATGGATATAAGTTATGGTTTCTCTAACTGAATATCTTGTATAACAAATTACGCAAGAAAAATAGATAGTAAATAACATCTCATGCTGACTTTAAAGGTCTGGGACAGTAAGCAAAAGGTTGTAGGTTCAATCCAATTGGAAGTATGATTCCAGGAATGGCTTTTACACTGCAAATAAAGATACAGATAAAAAGAATCTGTAAATTAATTCTATTTTTACAAGCAATAAATATACATATAGTAACTACAACCAACAACAACAATAATATATTGTTAAATAGTAACTAATATTAATGATACAATACCTAAAAAATTGTAAAATAAATAAATAAATGTATTTTGCATAACATAATATAAACATGGACTTAATCTTAGATTCATTCTACATGTAAATGTTTCTCTAAGTGTGTTTATATAGACTACATAAAAACAGAGATTACGTCATTGTGTCAAACATTGACGTAATGTTTAATGCACTTCACGTTGTTAATTATAACGAATGGAATATATTTTCTTATTTTTTTGTATTTTGATACCAATATGTTACAAGATTACCCTATTTAAAAAAGTATCAAAAAGTAGTCTAATTATATATGATGTAATTGATTAAGTTACTACCACAATTTGTTGGTAATCTATCTACTGTATATTTATTGTTAGTTAGTAATATATTGTTAGTATATATTACCCATATACAAGAAAACACTAATCACTGATGTTTTGGAAAGATTCATCAAGTTCCTCTGGATAAATGACAACCAACTTACGTCAAGTGGAAAATCAAAAAGACAACAAGCAAAACAACTGAACCAATGAGCAAGACGTTCTCAAAGGAGCCTCAAAATAGTTACACCCATCACAGCTTAAAAGTCTGGCTAATCATTTGTTTCTATAGTCTCACTTCATTAGCTAAAATGGCTCTTCACCAGCTAACGAAGTGTTCAGGAGAGAAACAGCGGTATTCATCTTCAGCCCTGCTGTGTGTTCTTTCTGCCTCAGCTGCAGAGAGACTAATACCACAACAATGAAAGAACTACGCACTTCAGAGCCAGGAGGCGTCCAAACATGCTGCATCAGTGGAAAAGAGAGCCTAGAGAGCATCGCAGACAGAGCGCAAGGCCTGTGCCAGTCAGGCAGAAGGATTGGAAAAGAGTTCAAAGTTAATTACAGCGGTCTAGTGGGTCATTGTGCTCGCACAGGTGTTAGATGTTATCAACAAACCCCAGCGCTGCTGCTACTGCTGCACCACAGACACCCAATCGCCGATTACGCTGGCAATCTCCTTCTCAATTATTTACATGATTGAGTGTGAGTGTAGTCAGGGAACTGCTGTGGAAAACCTGCACTCTGTTGTGGAGGAAACAATCTCTCACAGGGACTATTTTTCCATCAGCTTATTTCTCTTATCCAGAAATTATACTAGCTCCTCACACAGCTGAAATGACTTTCCTGAGACTCTTTCAACTTCAAAACAGTGAACAGAAATGTACTGAAAAAAACATGATTAAATGTCTGTTTTCAAAATGCTTGTATGGTCGAATGAAGACCATGGAGAAGTTATGACACTAGGTAAGCAAAGGTCAAATCAATTAAGCTGACACTGTACAATTGACACTGATCTCTGAAATACTGATTAATAAAATAATTATTAATAATATATAATTATTCGACGCAACTGACTACAGTGCTCAATCAGGCTGCATATATTTATAGGTGACATATCAAGAAAATCAGACTTTTCCAGATTATAAGTGCTATAATCAGGTCCCCAGAGCATCTACCAACCAAGGAAACGTGAAAAATATTAACCCAGTAACTTTGTCTTGATAAGCCTTTTTCTGCAAGTGTCTGGAAAACGAGTGCGTCTGATTCCGCTCTTTTAGCTATTTGGTCTCAGACAAATCAATCCATAATTAATCAGATTGAATGTCTTTACAATAAGAGTGTTGGACATTTGCATAGAAAGCAAATACAATATCATCATTGTCAGATCCTATGTAAATGCAAGAATTTGAGCTTTACGCACATTATCTTTTTTCATTATGTAAAGTTTGTGTTTAAATGTTTTAATGGTCTCGCCCCTATGCCCCTATGAAATTTTTTGAGAGATTGCAGGGAAGCCCTGTAAAGTTATACACTGTAAAAATGTATTTGCTCAGACTGTTCTCTCAGTAAAAAGGTGTACAATTTTGGTATTCATTGCCTGACTATTAAAGCCACAAAATCCTGGTTGATATATCAACAAATTTATAGTTATGCTAAGTGTACTTCTATTATAAACTTGTGTGCTACTTGTTTTTTTTACTGTAATTTATAAAGCCCTTCTAGGGACAAGTGTTGCAAATTAGCTTCGGCTACAAGCACTATGGTACATGCATGGGATGACTGCTACTTCGGTTTCATCTATGTTTATCGTATCTGTCCCTAATAAATAAATGCTGTGACAGCCGCTTTCTGTCCGTGTGCTTCGGATGTGTGCACTCAGAAAACTGTATATAAGAAGTTTAAACTAATATGGGTTAAAACACATGATTTCAGTGCGATTAACACAATAATCAGAACCAAAACATATATGTTTTTAAACAAGTAAGATCTGTAATTGCACTGCTCTATTCCGGAAAATGGGCGGGGAGTTTATTTAATGAGCAGCTAACTGTATAGTATTTTTTATTAATTAAAAGAAACAGTTCAAAAATTACATGAAAGCTTTGCAAAGCTGCCGTATAGCTTCAAAGAAACTTAAAGCGTTACTCCACCCCATAATCACTTACCCCCATGTTGTTCCAAACCCATAATGCTTTGTTCGTCTTCAGAACACAATTTAAGATATTTTGGACGAAAACTGGGAGGCTTGTGTCTGTCCCATTGACTGCCAAGTAAATAATACTGTCAAGGCCCAGAAGAGTATGAAAGACATCACCAAAATAGTCCATCTACCATCAGTGGTTCAATCTGAATTTTACGAAGCTACGAGAATACTTTTTGTATGCAAAGAAAACAAAAATAACGACTTTATTCAACAATTTGGCTCCGTAATGTCTCCATTTTGGAAAGAAAAATGCGTACACTCTTCTGTGTCAGTCTCAACACAGGGATGCGCTGTTTGCGTTCAAATCAAAGCATAACTCGACGTAGAAGACACATCCCTGTGTCGAGGGATGCGTTTGGAACGACATGGGGGTAAGCGATAAATGACAACATTTTCTATTTTTGGGGTGGAGTATCCCTTTAACGGGCACTTTTCTCTTTTTTGAATTACCATCCAACTATGTTAGTACGTTTTCAAGAAAGAAGAAATAAACTATTGTGCTGAAATGAAAACAAATGAGAGTAAAATATGGCCAAGTTTTAAGTTTTGGGTAAAGTATTTTTTTTTTAAGACAAAAATTGCTATGATTTGCTAGTTTCTTATACAAGGACTTGACCAGGTGAGGTAGGTCAGATGGGAAAATAGGACAAATGAAAAAGCAAGCAACATTCAACAAGAGAATAGCGGTGACTACAGTCACCGTTACCAGTGTTGACCCTTAAAGTACTATGGTAATTGCTCATTAATCAACACTAATCTGATAAATCATGCTTGTATACTAGCTTGTTTTGACACTTTTTGGTTAAAGATCCTGGTAATCAAAGCTGTTTTAACACATTTGTGCCTGCATGTTTAAGTAAGCTGAACGATGTACCAAAGAAAAAGGCTACCTTGCTTTAAGAGAGGCACAACATCAATGTAGGGTTTGTGGGTTTTTTTAAGGCCACAAGCCCCTACAGTCTTTCCTCTCTCATGCATAGACACACAGAGAAATCACACAAACACACTCACAGAAAGCAAAAGAAAAAAAGCCTCCTTTGTGATTTCCTATCACCAATCTGTGCTTCCTCCTCATGTTTCGGAGGCTAAACACTGGAGCTATTAGGAACGCTCTCCTGAAAGCGTTCTCACATAATGGCTCATGGAGAACATTGTGAAAAGCCTTCCACCTCTATACGGTTCCAAATGCATCCTAGTTTCATGCCCAGCTTTCCTCTGCCAGGCCACGAGACGAACGGTGTTGACCATTTCCACATTCTGTTTGGAGGACAGGCTATCCAGAGTATCTTTCAGACTATAAAAAAAGCTGTTTTGATCAAATTGTACAGTAGGACTTTGCTATTTTGTCAGCCTTTTTCTAAATTTAGATGGAAATCAATGTGCACCTCTATTTCTTTTACAGGTTTGATATATACAGTACAGAGAATACTACAATTCTTGCCTAAAGGACACAAAACAGTACTGTCATAATAAACTGGTAGTGTATTAGATGGTAATTTCAAAACATTTAGAAATATGCCATGGTGCTAAATGAACATGTACCATCATATTTACATGGACTTTCAAAGAATACCATCGTATAACCATGGTGAACAACAAACTATCATGGTTTGTATCACAAAAATGAGCTATTACAGTACTTTTTATTAGAAATGTACGATTCTTGTTATTGCGAACTGAAACTATTACAATTGTTTTGATAACAGAAATAAATATAAATATTAAATGAAAAAGTAAAAAAAATAGAAATGTTAAATTTAACTTAATGCTTAAGTTGAAGTACTAAGTCAAGTTAAAAATAAATATTTTAAATGCTAACTAATAAAAACGAAAACACAAAATTACTAAAACTAGTATTACAATTCTAAATATTTATAAATAATAATAGTATATAAATAATACTAAAATAACACTGGAATGCATCGTATATATCAAAATATTTATAGCTGATAACTAATAAATTGCAGGTATTCAAATTCAGTTTTCTTAAAATTATATCTTATAAAATAATAAACACTGAAATTAACATCTTAATATACAGTATGAAAAAAAACGATATTCATTTAGAGATTTATTTACATTTAACAACTATAAAAATCCTAATATCTTTTAAGATTGTACTTTAAGCTAACGTTAGATGATGGCAAAGGTAATCTACAATTTATCATTTGGTGAAATATACAATTATACAATTAAACATCCAATTTTGGCCAATACCGTCAAATGAAACAAACAAACAAAACAAGTCTCAACATTAACCGATATTGCACCGATAAATATTGTGTAGTGCTTCTTTTAATACTTTTTGGTATGAATCCATCAGATTTATGGACAAGGAGCATATAAATGTGAGAACAGTGAACACTTTACAGTACACAGAGCCGAGTCAGATACCTGTAAACTGGCTGCATTTCACGTGCAATTCCAATAACTGCCTCGGCGGGGAAATGGTTAAACTCTTTGAAGAGGTCTCTGATGTTGCTTCTGAATTTGAGGTCCAGGTCCAACTGAACAATGCGCTTCAGTTCTAGGGGCAAAAGAAAGAGAAAGTAAAGCAATCTTTAACAAACACCATTTTTTTGCGTGCTCTATAATGCAGGAACCCCGTAACTTAGTTGAATTAACAAATGATGGAACATCATCATCCGAAGGGCTTTTCTAATGTCGGATGGACTCATGGTTTTCGTGTGAGCCCACTGGACAACAAAGCCCTCAAGACAACATTCTGGACACACCATTGTGAAGCAGAGGCCACGAACACAATGACACACATTCGGAAAGCAAAACATAGGGGGGCCAAACTATGCTTGTTGTAATTAGAACAATGAAAAGAGAGCGGCCAGCCGGAGCGGTTTAGTCGGGCAGGCATTTTAAATCGACATCTCTCCAAACAAGCATCGGAAACTGGACAAATCAATATCAACGATCTCAGCGGTCCCCTCCAAACACACAGGCTGACTACAAAACACTTCATGAGCAATGATAAAAGTGCTGAATTTGTATGAAACAGGAAGCACATCTACAGTGTATGGAGATCAAAAACAAAACCTAGAGATGTATTTTTGTTTTAAAATAATTCATCCCAGTTTAATAAGCTGTAATAACCAGCTGGAAGTAGATAACAGCACACTCTACACTAAAATAACTAAAATTAATTTAAGTATTATTTAATTAATACTTTTATTCAGCATCTAATTGATCAAAAGTGACAGTAAAGACATTTATAACATTACAAAATACTTCTATTTTAAATAAATGCAGGTTCTTTTGAACTTTCTATTCATCAAAGAGTCTTGAAAAACAGTGTCACAGTTTTTCAAACCCGATATCCGATTATGGTAAAATGCTTAAATATCGGGAAAAATATCGGTAAACCGATATATCGGTCGATCTCTAATTTTTATAGTCCTGTAGTTGTGAACGGTTAGTATTTTATGATGCAGTTTGATGTCACTATTGGTCCTGAAACTTCTGAAAATGAAAAAGCTCTGAAATGCTCAAATCCCAAAGACTCCCCAGTTTGAATAAGGACCATATTTACCCTCCAAAACAGAGTCGCTTCAAACCTCCAAAAATAAAACCCATGCGTCACAGTACACCAGATCAAAAGAGGAACAATCGCTTTGGGCAGGATGAGCCACAGAGGCTTGGTGTGCACCTGAGGGCATGTCAGCAAGCATGTTAAAATGCGCCTTTGAAGCACTAACCACTGCACTAATTCATTTTATTAGGCCTCTGCAGCCTGAAGGGATAAAGACTTTCAGGAAAGAGGACCACGTGAAGTTCACCAGCTCCATCATGTCCCAAGGTGCTGGAGATACTACAGAAATGTATAAAAAATGTCTACATACACATCTAGGACATTCCCAGCACATTTACAGCCAAGAGAGCACACAGTTGAACATGCTCAAAAATAGCCTGGTCATCTAAAATGACTAGGGGCACTGAAGCTTGACATACTTTTAGAGTGGCTGCGTTTTACAGAGTTGCACTAGCTTTTAACAGCATTATCTTGGTAAATATTTGACTCGTTTAGGTTGTCCCTTCTTTTGAGATATACAGCAATCCTCTTGCAAATGTACTACAATCTGAAAACCTATTAAGGTGAATCACAAAATAAAGCAATCCAAGTAATCTACTTTATCACTAAAAGTATGGAGCAGGTGGAATTCCATCTGTTCTCTGTGGATTATGGCTTTGTTGCCTTCCTCAGTGAAAACAACAGCAAGTGATATAGGCTGATATAGGTCAACTTCATTATGAGATTAAAACCTGGTCTTATCTGACCATTCTCCATCAGCAAAAAAATATCTCAAGAAGTAAATGGCTAAATGCAATGGGCTGGGTTCAAATCTTGTGTGAAAGATCACACCCAATAGAAATAGAAATCTTTCTTGGAAGAACATTTTAATGATCAAATGAACCTTCCATATAATCATGTAAACGCTCTTCCAAGAAAAAAAGTTTCCAATTTTACAGGAAGTGATCTTTTCATGCAGACATATGGAGTCAAATGATTGACTGACTCTGACTCTAAAAAAAAAAAATTGTATTGCGTTTGTGTCATTTTAAAACAAAGTAACTTTTTCAACAGTTATCAATGATCCTAGAGTCAAATATAAATGACGAAATTTCCAGAAGCATGCGTTTACGTTCTGACAGTAACTCCTTAGCATAGTGACTCAATTCTAGAAAAGTCATTTGACAAATGAGTTACACAAAACTGTCAGACTGCCTACGATATCACAGCTGTATCTTTTAAGTATATCAAAGGTCTACTTTGTTCCTAAAAGCATATAATACAAATCACCTTTTGAATTTGAATGTTGATAAAACAATATTTGAGGTGGTTTTACAAATCACCTAGATATGGTTTGTTTTGATATTTTTAGCCTCTCCCTTATTTTCCATTAAACACACATACAAAGAATGTAGCAAATATTATCTTTTGAGTATTGTGACTTTTATCTGCAACTACATATAATCGAAAACTGTTCCAACCAAACACCACAAGATAAAGCGACAAATTATGTTATGAAGTGTTGTTATTGTTAGTAAAAAAAAACCAATTTCGTTAACTGATATACAGCTCAAGTAAAATAAAATATAAATAGTTGATGACAAACCTGAATTATAATGAGAAATGTTGCCCTGGCAGCTAACTGAAGTAAACTATGTGTTAGTTGATTAACTAAAATGACTTAAACTAAAGCTGAAATAAAATTAAAGCCAAATATAAATGTTCAAAATTAATAAAAATGACAAAAGCACATGAGATTACTAAAACTTAACCTAAAATTTAAAAACTAAAAATCTAAAAACAAAAACGGATTCAAAGTATTAAATAAATACTATTAATAACACTCAAATAATACTAAATCTTAATTTAAAAATAATATAAAAAATCTTTGTGGTGTCGTGACAGCCCTGTGAACACTGTCTTATGTATATTAAAAATCAGTCATCAAAATGTTATGGTTGATCAATCAAGAGAAAGGTCAGTTAACTCAATGTATGTATGCTCTTCAGTTGCAGTACTAGCAATGTTTGCTTTAGTTCACAAACAGGCAGAACAGTTCTGATTGGTCGATCTCTTTCTTGATAGATTGCCATTCTTGTCATTTCTTGTCTGCTTACCACACTGTGTAAACCTGTATAGCAGGTTGTGTTGAAACCTCCAATAAGATCAATGAAATCAAAGACATTACTGGGAATAAACATTTAAATATGTACCTTTAGATGTTCTTGTAAATCTGTTTTACAGCAGACACAATAAAAGCAACTGCTACAGAAACTCAAAGTAGCAGACTTTGTTCACAAACACATTGCTCTTGAAGCTGCCAAAGAGTCTTACAACATAGGCTTTCTGTTCCCTCATGAGCTGGCGAACACATGGCACTGCTTCACAATAAGAGAAGATTCACAGCCACTTGAAACAAGGGCCAATTATTTTCACAGCTCCTTTAGTCACTTGGGCTAAGCAGTTAATATAGCAGCCCACCTCCAGGTTCAGTGTTCCTTTAATGAACAGCCAAATCCCTCAAAGCAATATGACAGAACATAAAAATAGAGCAAGTATTTTTAAAGATCACTGGGCATGTGATTCCCCCCCGCTCATTTTACAGAAGAACAAAATCCATCGTTACCACCCTCATTTGAGCTCAGTGGTCTTCCAGGGATCACACTCTAAAGTGAGATGGACGGTGTCAGTCACTTCCTCAGGGCTCACATATTCAGCCTCTCAGCGGGCTGGTATTGACCGCCCCTGTTGGTAAAGAGTCGATGACCGGAATAAGCCTGGCGGGAGAGAGTCATGCAAGCAGACAGACCTCCTCCTGACATACAGAGAAATCAGGACGGAATTCCCTGAGGTGGGTTTGAGTAGCCAGTCAGTGGGTCAAAAGGGAATTAAAGACCACTGTTAAAGGAATATGTTGTTCTAAACATGAACAATGTTATGTTGTCTGTGGAACACACAAGCAGAACAGCTGTGGTCAATATGAACTAACACTGTATGGAAAGTGAAGAGTCTTCAAAATAACCTTCCATGCCCAAAAGAAACAAAAATAACTTGTGAATGCGGCGGACGGTAATGCAGAAGAGAGGAATTGTTGAATAAAGTCGTTATTTTTTGTGAACAAGAAGTATTCTCATCGTTACATAAAATTAAGTTTGAACCACTGATGTCACATGGTTTATTTTAACGAAGTCCTTATATGTTTCTGGGCCTTGAACGTGGTAGCTGCCTTGCTGTCCATGTAAGAAATCTCTCGGATTTCATCAAAAATGTCTTCATTTGTGTTCTGAAGATGAACAACATTTTTATGGGTTTGGAATGACGAGGGTTAACTAATGACAGACTTTTCATTTTTGGGTGAACTATACCTTTAATGCCTTAGGTAACTAACAATATACAACCATTTTTACAGCATTTATAAATGACATTTTAAAGCAATGTCAGCATCCGGTGTCACAGCCACAAGCCTAAAAGTTGTATCAAACACTCATAGGTCTTTTCCTCTCATGATATCATGTTTTTTTTTGTCCAGTTGACAGCGAAGTCCAGGGATTTGCATTTAGTTTAGCTGTAAACCCATCTTAGCATTCAGCAAGCAAAGCAAATGATGCCTGGACAGCCATTTGTTTTAATGTGAGAGTGAGTGAGTGGCCGATGACTGTGTGTGTGTGAAGCAGCAGTGTCACAGAGGATGATCGACCGCCCCGCCCGTCCCGTCCCACCCCCGCCCAGCACTGTGCCATGTGCCAATTCAGCACCTGTGAGCGAATCGGCACATCTGACACCATCAGCGGCCTCGTGTCCAAATCCATTCACGGCCTGACTGATTGAGGGCCGCTTTCAGGATGGCTGAATGTACTGACCTTTAGAAAACACAGTTAGATTGTGCCGCAGGAAGTGTGAAGAGGAAGTTTACATGAACACCGAATGTTCTGCAGCTGACATTTTTGAGATGGAAAAGTTGAATCACAGTATGGTTAAGAAAAAGCGTGTTAGTCCTAATTCAATCAGGATAATAATTAGGACTTACAAAACAGACATATAAACATAAATCAAACGTGCTAAAGGTGACGTATTTTATATGACACTAGCTTCACATAACAAAATTGTTCGTTTTTTTAAACAAACAGTATTAGAAGCCAACAGAGGCCACAGTAGTCCTTCGTTCACTTAAAAAGGTATGATTTATAACAGATTAAAATACACATAATTTGAAAGAGCACTTAGAAATGTACAAGAGTTACATACTAAATACTAAACAAACCAAAATAATAATACATTTTATTATTAAATAATATTTGAATACATTTTTGCTTTTTCTATTTGTTTAGATGTTTTGGCCTGTTTTCTCAAGGTTGTAAAACAGATACAACAACAATAACTATTACAATCAATAATAATAATAACAATGGTAATAACAATAATAATGCATCATTTAGGTTTTTATGTTTTATTTAATAAAATGTTTAGTTTTTTTTAAATGATCATTTTATTTAATAACTTGTTTTTGCAAGGATTGTTTTTTTAAACAGACAATACAGAAATCATGGCTTTTATGCAGTTCCATGTTTGGAACTAGTCATTATTCTCGTTTGGAAATGCTAGTATTTTGAACCTTTAAGTTTCCTAAACATAAACGCCAAACCAAAAGTTGTAATTGCTTATTTTATGCCCAACAACATCCACGTCGAGTCACAGCTCACCTGTAGGCATGATGCGATGCATGGCCACCGACAGGAAGAAGATGGCGTCGCTATAGTACGTGCCGGAACCTGCACTGAAGTGTTTCTGCATAGCCTCTATGATGGGGAATAATTTCTCTGTAAGGGCGCCTACATCGTGAAACACCACCTGGAACAGACAATAGACAATATCGGTGTTAAACAAGGGCATATTTGTGACCCTAGTGACACTGACACCACATATTTGCAGATTTGTGCACTGGTGGAACAGGAGTGAGCTGTATTTCCACCCTTCGCTTGGGTTTTGGCACAGTGATTGTATCCTCAGGTGTTCACTGCTTGGCTCACTGAACCTTGACAGTCGTCTTTTACTGTTCCTTCCATTGAAAACACACAATACCCGTGTTTGTCCGCAGTGCAATCGACCCCCTAATCCTGCTCTGCAATGCAAGGCCTTGGCGTGGACTCAACTCATGCAATCAGATAATGTGTATCTCTCGCTAGGTTGCACAAAGAGGATTGATGTGGGGGGGGTCAGTCATCACAGATTTCCCATTAAGGTTTTGATTCCAGGGCTAATACTGTATGTTTCTGCCATAGGATTAGAATTCTACCTTCAGTCTGGCGATACAAACGCACTAATTCAGCACAGGCTCAAGGAACACAGTTGATATTGCAGTTTTATCTCATTTTTGCAGAGTGCAAAAGTACAGTTAGACAAGTATTTGTTGGATGTTCCTTCAAAACATAAGAGTTTCTTCATCCTTTATCTTTGGACTCAGACAATTCAGAAAAAGTACAACTGAAACTTTAAGTGAGATACAGAATGTGCTTCTCTTTTCACCTTAAATAAGTATGACCAAATGTAATAAAATATCATTTAGTTTCACTGGCCTAAATACTCGAAAATTCCACATAAAAGTACAGAATTTGAATTTTCCAATCAATCTAAATGAAGGAATTGCCAAGTAAAGTGAACTTTGCATTGTCAAAGTCATGGGTTTGAGTCCCAGGGCATGCATGAATTATTAACAAGAAATAAATACTGTTACTCAGCAAAGACGTGAAATTGATCAAAAATGGCAGTAAAACATTTATAATATTACAAAATATTTCTGTTTCAAATAAATGATGTCCTTTGAACTATATTAATTACAGAATCCTGGACAAAATGCATCAGTGTCCACAAAACATTAAGTTAAGTTTTTAACATTGATGATTTTCGAAGAATCACGAAGACAGAAGTAAAAGAATTTTGCCATCACAAAAATAAATTACATTTTAAAATATATTTAAGTACAAAACATTTAAATAATATTTCACGATACCACTGTTTTTACTGTATTTTTGATCAAATAAGTACAGCCTATGTGAGTATAAAACTCTTTTTTTTTTAAACATACCAACCCCGAACTTTTAAAAGGAAGTTTGACTCAAAATGTCTTTGATAAAAAGTGCCTGCTGATGGCAACATATATATGTAAATACATTCCGTGTTCAATGTATTCCACTGCATAGAAACCACATGAATTGGAACGTACCTCATCAAAAATAGTCAAGCATCAAAATAAAAAAATAGGTTCACTATTTATTTGTGATATCACCCTGAATTTTTCATAAGCGAAGTGCTTTGAAGCCACTAGTAAATAATGCAGAAGCAGTTGGAAATAAAGGAAACAAAACTCCATTTTGCTCATAAGAGCTTCAAAGAGAACAGAACACTCGTTTGAGTTCCAATGTCATTTCACTTCAAAAGAACCAATAAATAGGAACACAAACTACACCAGTAAGCAGTAGGTTCATGTTATAGATGGAATTCACACGAGTTTCAGATACAGAGCTCAGTGTAATCTCTATTATGAGCACATGAAGTGCAATATGATATTAAAGGATTCTGGCAGTGTTAATGCCCATGGGGACTCGGAGCAGAGCCTGCTGGTCATTTTAAGCTCTTCTGACTTTGCATATAGTTCTGGAGGTGTGAAGAAGGTGTATCATAAAGTGAGCGTGTACTTCATGATATGAGTCTGGATGCTTTCCTAGTATTACTGACTATCTGAATATTCTGTGTGGGAATTATAACAACATAGTCATTGAGAATATGATTGCTTTACTTAGACTAAAAAGCACCATATTACAGTCAAGATATCTTAATAGGGTAATTACATTTTATATATACCATTGTACTAAATGATCGGTATATTAATAGTACTTCAATATACTTCACAGAATATGATACTACTATGGTACATTTCCCAAAAAATAGATTTTGCCAGAAACAGGCTCTTTCAAAGTAGTTTAGTGTGGCCACGTCATATGCAATACGTGACCATCATCTGCCTTTATCTGCCAGTGCAGTCAAACTGCAACTGAAACACTTAAATCATCAACCTTTCACATGCTTCCTTCAGTTCCTCAAAGAATGACACATAATGACCCCCAGCAGCAGCTGATGGAGCCGTCTTCCTTTCCCTGAGAACACGTCTGATGAGCTCACGCTGGTTTCATCTCATGTCATGAGACGTGTGGGCGTCTGTGAGCCCACAGTATAGTGGAACTTTCCACACGCTCTACGTCTGTGTGCTTCAGTTTGGAGAGCGAGACTATATCCAGACGATAGTTCAGTCTGTAGCCCACAGACAAAGAAAGTCTGCCCTAATAACAGAAACACATGATAACAATACTACTACTATGATAAGTGAAAGTGACGTGACATATGGCCAAGTATGCTGACCCATACTCGGAATTTGTGCTCTGCATTTAACCCATTCAAGTGCACACACACAGCAGTGAACACACACACACAGTGAACACACACACACCGTGAACACACACACACCGTGAACACACACCCGGAGCAGTGGGCACTGCAGCCATTTATTGGAGGTCCGGTGCCTTGCTCAAGGGCACCTCGTCGTGGTTGTACATTCAGTCCCTCCACCTACAATCCCTGCCGGACCCAGACTCGAACTCGCAACCTTTGGATTACGAGTCTGACTCTCTAACCATTAGGCCACAACTTTCCCTATAATATAATATCTTATATTCGAATAATATAATACATAACTTGTACAACTCCCCATCCAAATAACAATAAATCATAATTTAAAAAAATAAATGATTATTAAAAACATAATCGCCTTTAATTATTAATAAAAACTATTATTACTACTACAGTTAGTGCTGTATTATTATAGATGAACAGGAACACAATATTATATTATGTATACATAATATATGTGTTGTGTATATATATATATATATGTGTACAGATATCGTTTATTTACTGTGTGTTTACAAAATATATAATATAATACAATGTAATAAATGATATAACCTGTATTACTCCCCATCCAAATAACAATAAACTTCAATATTTTCAAAACATCAATTATTATTAAAAACATCATCATTTAATCATTAATAAAAAACTATTACTACTACAGTAATTGCTGTTAAATATGTATATATTAGATATTTACTGTTTACAAAATATATAATAATTAGTATTCTAAAACATTTACTACTAAATAAACAACAATAATCATAATCATCAAAATGTATCAAAACTACAAAAGTTATATTATTTTATGTACATTGTGTTTGTTATAAATGTATTAGCCTATTTAAATAATGTATTAAAAGTACTATAACAATAATAGTAACAATACTATAACAACAACAATAATTCTTAATATAATAATTATTACTACCACCACTACTACAATAGTTAGTTGCAAATAATTATATATATATATATATATATATATATATATATTCCATGTGTTTATGTAATAAAGTACCACATATGTTATCTAAAAGTACTAAAATCACTCCAAAATAACAAATCATCAAAATGTATTATTCACCTGAAAATTATTATTGTGTGTGTGTGTGTGTGTGTCTGGGCATGTTTATGTGGTTTATTAATGACATAGGTAAAAAATGAAATATCACAGTGGTCCTAAGTATTCAGACCCTTTGCTGTGCACTCATATATTTAACTCAGGTGCTGTCCATTTCTTCTGATCATCCTTGAGATGGTTCATACACCATAAAACCAACATGTGTGTGTGTGTGTGTGTGTGTGTGTGATTGGACTTGATTAGAAAGCTCACAGCATCCCTGTCTATATAAGACCTTACAGCTCACAGTGCATGTCAGAGCAAATGATAATCATGAGGTCAAAGTTACTGCCTGAAGAGCTCAGAGACAGAATTGTGGCAAGGCACAGATCTGGCCAAGGTTACAAAACAATTCTGTCTGCACTTAAGGTTCCTACAGAGCACAGTGGCCTCCATAATCCCAAAAATGTGACAGAGTTACACTGGGACGACACAGAATGACAGCCTTCAATGTAAATACTTCTTATTTGACCAGAGTCAGTAAACGATCACAGAATTGTCATTGTTGTGTTCACTCTATTTAAATGTTCCCTAAGTTTGTGAAGAGTAAACAAAGCATAAATAACATTTACAATGACTTTTAAACAGCAAATTATGCTTCTCTCAAGTTTCTATCCACACAAATAAAGACACGATATTGATGTAATAAAAGTATGTGTTCACAGAATGACCCTAGATGTTTTGATGAACTAAACCAATCTGGTATACAGTGTTTGAGCGGTCCTGAGGGAGTTCTGCCGTCGTGTTGTTATTCTGTGAGCTGATGTAAAGGAAACGTCTGCTGCGTGACCTCTAGTCCTGTAGATGATGTGTGCAAAGCAACGGTCTGGTTTCAGCTTCCCTGCACTGCCACCTGCTGTGCTCTCAAAAAGCAGAACATGCTTTTAGCCATTAAACAAGAAACCCTCAAGAGATGCCAATTAAATGTGACAAACCAGAAATCTTACTGGCAACTTAAGCTACAAGATCCAATATAATTAATATAACAATACTTTATATTACATTGCACAATATCTTATTATAATAAAAGTATAGTATAAATAGCAATTGTAGTAATAATAATAATAACAATAATAGTAATGTCCATTTATGTAATTGACATTTATTTTGAATATATATTTTAGATATTTTATACAAAAAAGAGCTTTATTGGACTTCTTTTAGACTAATGAAAAATAACAGCCATTCACTGCCATTATAAAGCTTGGAAGTGTCAAGACCATTTTTAATATAACTCTGATTGTATTCGTCTGAAAGAAGAAAGCCTTGAGGGCGAGTAAAACATGGGATCATTTTCAGTTTTGGGTGAACTATCCCTTTAATTGCATAATAATTTTGTTCATTTTAGATAATTTTTTTAGTTTTATGTTATTCATAATTTACAGAATGTTTTATATATTATAATAATAAATGTATCAGAAGGTGATTATTGTAAGTACTACTACAACTACTCCAAATAACAAGAAAAAAATCATCATCATCAAAATCTATTGTAATTGTAAAGACATCAAAACATGACAAACTAAAACGAAGCCAATGCTGCATCATCCAACATCAGCTGAGCACACACTGCAAAACATGAAGGTTTGCTGAACGTACCTCGTACATGAAGGTTGCATCCAGCAGAAGTTCAGGAAGCATCTTCTCCCCCAGCTCCCGGCTTCCAGCATCAGACACGTAATGGAGAACCAGCACCTCCTCCTCCAGGAACCGTCCATGTTTGGCCACGGAGCGCATGGCCACCTGAAACTTCTGCTGCAAGTTCAAGCTCTTGTCAACTTTGGTAAACATCATGAGCGCATGAAAGCGGGATGGCTTTCCCTCCAGCTCATCTCCAGCACCCGTTCTGCTTTCTGGACGTCCAGACGGGATGTCTATGGAGAGATCTGCATCATCACGATTGCTGTTGTGGCTCGCCTGTGTATCCTTGATCCGTTTTGTGGTGCTGGAGAAGTTCTGCTTTTCAGAGCCAAAGTAGTAGAAGGCCACCACGGCCAGAGCTGCAGCGAAGAGCAGCATGATCTGATAGGACCTAAAGGTGCCGATCCTTCCCATGGTGACCGACAGCACCCGCAGGACACTCATGGATCCTCTTCTTCAAGCACAAAATAGGGCAGGATGCCCTTTCTTCTGTCTTGACACTTCTTAATCTCCAATCACACCCTGAGGGCAAGGAAACAGGAATCACTGACATTTCACACGGCATTATATTTGTTTTGAGAGGACAATAAAGACTGTTTATTAAACAAATATTTAATAAGACTTATAATACATAGCAATATGTTATATAGGGCAATTTCATGGTGTCTTCGTCAGTCCGAAAGAACGACATATTTTTTTGTGAACCGTCTCTTTAAAAATCATTCAGGTCAAATGATACGTTCAAACAATAAAGCTTCAAAGGTGTCATCTCTAATGCATGTCAGCAGAAGTATGTATGCATATCATACATGTGTATTTATCTTGCTGCAGGATGGAATGTTACTGCACATGATGTACTTACCGACGTCACATGACACACTCAGCAACGCGCGACTACATCACCTTCACTTCTGCGGACGCGCGCGACTACATCACCCTCACTTCTGCGGACGCGCGCGACTACATCACCCTCACTTCTGCGGACAGCAAACTATAGAAGCGAATCACCAAAGAATAAAGGACAACAAATGAATTTACCGAAACAGAAGACATGAGCAGGCAAAAGACATTTGAACGCTTGCGGCTCGCACGTCTTACATTACCGGAAGTCCAATAGTTCATAATAAAAGACTCGCAATCACGTGGTAACTTACATCAAACATTTTTATTTTTCTGTTTAAAGTGCGCCATAGATAAAATAAGGAAACTTTTTTCAAACGGAGAATAGACACGTTCTTTTTAGTGTTGATTTGTTCATCAAACGTAAATGTATGAGATTTATTTTGTTTCCATTTTATGGATGATATTTTGATGAATAGGTTAAATACATAAACACACACACATAGATTATTTTTCATATAATTTAACAAAATAATTTTTACTGTAATTTTTTACAAAATATTACACACACAGAGAGAGAGAGAGATTAGTTTTATAGTCCGAGACCACTTTGGAAAATCAAGGATTTACAATCTAATTTAAACATCCTCAGTTTATTTTTTAGACATTTAACATATCCCTATAAATAAAAGATTCCTAATACATATTTCTATGCGACTAATCAGTTAAATGTGTGACAGATCAAGCTAAATCTTTGTCTGGTCACCAGCAGCTTTTTTTACTTCTAGTCAAGGACTTGTCAAGTGTATGTCAAGCTTGTCTCAAACGTTCATAGTCTAGTTACTACATGAGTCGATGTCAAGTCATTCACATACATGACCATGAATATAATTAGTCAGATTCATGAACATTTTCTTGAAATACGTTTATTTGCACATAGTCACATAACACTCAAAATATTGAAGACAGACTGGATACAAAGCTACTTTTAAACTCAGGTGCACAATGAAATTGAATAGAAATGAAGACGATGCTTTGTAACGGATGGCAGTTTATAGATGGTTTCTGATGAGTGCAGTCATAGGCCAAAAAATCCCTTACATCTACCAAAAACCTAAACTCTTCTAAACCTTTCTCTTTTTGTCCCGTTTCCTTTTTTTTTATCTCATGCAAGGAAGTAAAGAGGTAAAGAAAGTATTTGGCCCGCTATATATACTTTTATTATAGTAATAGTAAAGAAAATTATATATTTATGACATCATAATTCAACACATGAGTAAAATGCAACAGCAACACAGAGAGAAATGTAACCACTCAGAGCATTTTAAAAACAAAACAAATGCTTTGACCTTCCATTAAATATCAGTTTTATATATCCTACATCTTTTAGGCTTCACACAATAGCAAACAAATTTATACTTTATCTTTCTTTGAACTTAAATGGTCATTTTTCTCTCTTTTTACTGGTGTATAGAGTTTCTAGCTGTAAAGAGACTCCAGACCAAACCATTGAAACATTCACAATCGGTATGAAATTGCCTATGCAAGTAAACCTTCAGTGCTATGTAACATTGACGGCTTTGTAGTCGACACACAAAGACGGTTCCGAACAATGATTTTCAAGTACAACAACTGAAACGTATTAAAAAAATTCATTTAACTCCTTTTTTCTCATTTTCCTTTGTCATACAAAAGACTGCAGAATTTCTGCATCTCAATGGTTTGTTTGAAAGTCATTCAAATGATTGAAAGGTAAATTAGAAAGCTTCTGATTACATTAGACATTGTGAATGGGCTTTTTAGCGGGTCCAGCCCAAGTTGATCTGTAACCTGTACAGACGAAAACACATGTAATAAACAGAACCATGCATTAAATGGCTTTAAAAGAGCTAACATAAGGCTGCTTGCCATGCCTAAGCTCTAACCTAGCTGATCTCAGTTTCAGGTAGTAAATGAGCACGTAGGGTTAAAAACGCATGCAGGAGACTAAAGCGTCCCTCAGGACCGAAGGCAAAGAGAGAAAGAACAAAGTACGGAGGAATACAAAGTGCAAGAACCACCTGCATAACATCAGTCGGGACACCAAGTGTATATCTGTTCAATTGGTTACTGCATATGAGAGTTAAAATGTTTAAAAAAAGAAAGAATGTGGAATAAATGTGGAATATTACAATAGTAGTATTTCAGTTTTAAACTTAAAAACAGTAGAAAAACAAACTGTCGTTCATTATGATTTGCATCGTTAGATGTTGCCCAGTATTTAAGTTCAGCAAAGACCTCGCAAGACTGTAACGTGTTGTTTCCTTCAGTTTTTCCTTTTCCATCTGATCGTTAATATCTCAGGTGGTTATGCAAGTATGATCACTGACTTTCCTTTTAAGGAAAACACAACGTACGGTGAGAAAAACGGTACTCAGGGGTTTCCTGCCAGTAGCTATATATCCATATAAATAGCATGATTGCACCTCATTAGTAAAAGTACATTTTCACAGCTTTAAAGTAATGCAGAAACACGACAAGGGCTTGGATTAACCACCAAGAGATCAGGAGGGATTAGAAAGATCAAATCCAGATCTATGCCCAATGAGAGAGTTCACCCTAAAAAGAAAATTGCCACCACTCATGTTGCTCCAAACATGAAATATGTTTTTAAAAAATGTCTCTATTTTTCAATACAAGTCAATTGGGCTCTTTGAAATATCTTCTTTAGTATTCTGCAGAAAAAGAAAGACGGGTTTGGAAGGACATGAGGATGAGTAAATGTTTTTTGGGTGAACTATACCTTTAAATGTGAGATTATTTGTTTGGATTCGACCTGCAGCTAAAGTGATCCAGAAAGCTAGTAAACCAACAGGGAAGGGGTCAGCTCGAACATAACACTGCCATCACAGCCCCAAGCAAGGCACTCAACCGGACTCGAAAGGGCGCTCGCTCATTAGTTAGTTCATTTGAAAATGTCAAATTAAAAGATAACTACCTTTATTTTATTTTTCTCTAGTTTGCTCAGCCCTGTAACGCCACATTCGATACATCCTGGACCATAAAATTCACTGTACATTGTCTGCTCTAATGAAAAAAAGAAACAATGAGGGGAACAGAATGTGTATATAGTTATTATAATGCACTGTACTGTAGTGTCATTGGTAAATTATGTTTTACCAGTGTCATCCATTTGAAGCGTCGAAAAGCCATTTCACCGTCTATAACATCCATTTCGTCTATAGAATCTTTCAATATGTTGAACTACATATTAGCACTATCTTTCTTAAAGAAACAGTCCACCCCAAAATGACCCTTATGTCTTTCAAAACCTGTATGACTGACTTTCTTCACACAAAAGAAGATATTTTGCACAATGTTGATCAGTCAGTTTCAGTTTTCATTGACTCCCATTGTATTTTTTGCCCGTTCTATGAAAATCAATAGGAACCGAAATGGTTTAGTTATCAACGTTTACAATAAATAACGAAAGAACTGTCATTTTGGGGTGGACTATCCCTTTAACGCTTCTCACACAAACTACGAGTTGTATCTGCAAAAAAAAAAAATGTCAGGCTAACAGGAAAGGACTTGCCAGCTTTAGCATAGTAAAATAAAGTACCCAGAGAAACAGCGACTCAACTGAAGGGGAGAAAATCTATTCTGTTCTTTCGTAAATGCTCAGCGTCAAAGCACCGACAAGTGTTTGATTTCCTGTGGCATGCAAGGGCACATGGAGAAGAATATCAATTCATTCTATGCGAGTGTATTAAGGCTTCATATCTGCACGCTGCCAGGGCATCTGTTCGGACGATCGTTACTCTGCGCTGCTCAATCACACCGGACAACCAAGAAAACACAGAGAGCCGATAACCTGGATTCCCGTGATGTTTTGCACACTGGAACTGGAAAAACACCACTGATCTGTGAGGAGTACAAATGAAAATATATGTCCTGATTAGTACGTATCGGCCAGGCCATTACATTTTAACCCATCGGTACTGACTCACAGCCTTGTCGAAAATAAACATTGCTTATATGATTTAAACTCAATATTCTGGCTAAATATTGTGTAAAATAGGGGAAATCAGCACTTATTTACTTACTTATCACTATCAGCTCATAGTCCTAAAAATGAATATTTCTGTCTATCATGAAACCTGCGCTGTTATTGTGTAGTGCATTACGTGCATATTGAGTACACAAACCATGTCATTACCGATGTCTCTGAAAAGACTGTATAAGGAGTATGAGACTCATATAGTGCTACTGTGAGGCCAAAATGTGAGTTCAGAATAAAAAAAGAAATACAAATATTCACGTCCAGTGCATAATAAGGTATTCAGGCTATCATTTTAGCTCGCTGTGCATAAGGAAGAAAAGAGAACAAAACCTTATCATCCGTCTATTATAAACCAACTGAACTCAAAGGACAGGAGCGCAATTCAAAAATCAGCACCATCAGATTCATACTGCTATGCCTCGGCTGCCTTTCTCAGGGTTAGTGATGGTTTTGAGAGGAAAGGCCAGGTAGCAGACCAGAAAGTTTCATACCCTGTTTTTCTGGTGTTCTCAGAGGTTCCGTGCATATTAGAAGGCATTTGTAGTTTTAAACAGGAAGACATGAACATCCCCAACAAAAGCCCCTGAAGAGGGCAGAACTTTTTTTTGTCTTCAATGGTTTGTTTTCCGCAGAAAAAAATTATATATATTAATAATAAGAAGAAGATTTGACTCTCCAGGAAAAGAGCAGCACAATGTGGAGAAAAAACCCCAGCTATAACGTAGAACGCTCCGGACGATGATGGGCAAGAGATGCCTCACAAAATAAAAAATAAACAAGAGGACACAAAAAGATGTCCTTCCAGGTTGTTTTAGTGCTCTGAAGGTCATTTGTACATGAGGTTTGAGTGCTATGGTTGTCCATGGCATAAATCAGGCAGTGCGTCCTACAAAAAGGGTCTTGTTTCTGCCTGTTACCCAGCCCCAAATTCCACCAGTGGGCTGGGATCTGTGTCAGCTCAGTTTTGGGCATGGTGTCGGATGGTGTGAAAGATCCAGTCCATCTTTGTGGTCCATCCGCCATGGTGAGCGTCATTCATTTGCTTCATGAAATAGTCTAGGGCCTCCTGCTCGGTTTTGTCCAGCGCCAAGGTCTTTCGGATGTAAGCGATGTCATCAAAGGACTGCAGCTCTGGCATGCCTGAGCCCAGCATCATGGAGAAGAGATTTATGAAAAGGTTGGCATGTTGTCTGATAGCCAAGTAAGCCTTGTAGCACATCTCCTGGAACCTGTAGGGGGAGACAGCGAGACGTTCAACTTCCCTGCTGCATCTATAGAAAGCCCCAAACTCTGAAAGGAGTAAGGGCTTTTTTATATGTTTTGGGTTAAGTGCATTAAATAAGGTCTGTGGTTAACACAAGCTCAATACTCAATAGCTCAAAAAACTTTCAGATTTTATTCTAGAGAATAAAATACATCAGCAATCCCGAATTTGTGATTTCTTAAAAGATTTCTTGGAAAAGCCAGTCGCTAAAAAGGAAATGCTCTTGTAAACGGTTCTAACTCAAGCTTTGCAAGATTTGAGATTTGAAATAAAAACTGAAAGCTTAGCTTGTCATTTTTGATGATCGTAATAAGGCATCAAAATTATGAAAAGTGTTCAGTTGAAAAGATTATCTTGATTAACCAAACATTTAAAAATCATAAAATGTCCTGCAATAATCAAAGTTAATTAACAAAAATCCTATTGGGTTTTTGTTGGGGGAGCGATGATAACTTCTGTGTTGGCCAACAAAATTGTCACTCCTGCAGTGCTCTATAGATAAAAGCTACTAAATTTAAGATGGCAAAATTCTAAAAATATTTAAATATAACTTGTATATGGTTTAAGAAACAGCATTTGGATTTTTGAAGCTGTACTCAAATCCTGTCCTTCCTCCAGAGACCATTTTAGTTTTTTGCAGTGATAGAGAACAAATCCTGCTTTTTTAAAGCCTCCTTTGAGCCCCGACTGAAGCAGAGATTTGCTAGAAAACGGAAGTCTGGAGAAGAGGCAGGAAACTTGGCAGCCGGCTGGCTGTCAGAGTATTGTTGGAGGAGGAAAGGCTGCTGGGATAGAGGCCCGGGAGGCTCATTTTGAAAGCCTCTATTGTTCAACTCAATCTCTAATTGTCTCGGATAGTTAGCTGCCTGCCAATTACTATGTTAATGTTGAAACACAACGGATTTGTTTCTGTTAAGCGCACACTGGAAAATAATTGGCAATGCTTCCAACATGCACATACGCACCTCTCAAACTCTCTGGTTTTAGTGCACTCTTGGGTTCCTCCTTTGCTGATCACAATTAAGAAGTCTTGAGTTAAGACGAACGGTACTCGCTCTCGCTTGTAGCCAAACTTCTTCTTCTTGTGGTCCAAAAAGTGACCAAAATCTATATGAAATAGCTGCAGGAACATAAGCAAAAGGTCAATATGAGAATATTGATAATGACTAAATGTTTCAAATGGCATTAAGGCATCTAAACATCAGGTCCATACCTGCCCATCATCCTTTACCATGATATTACTGTTGTGCCTGTCACCGATGCCCAGAATGAAAGTGGCCACACAATAGCCAGCACAGGATCGCGTAAACAAGTCGATGGCCATGTCATACCTATAACACAGATGATTTTTATTGTATATTTGAATTACGCATTGTACATTTATTTTGAATTTAAGTTATGAAAGTAATTATACAAAAAAAATTATAATAATAATTAGGGCTGGCTCGATACCACTTTTTCAGAACCGATACCGATACCAGAAATTCGGAGTATCTGCTGATACCAATATGATTGTTTTACATACAATCTACTAAATATAGACAACTTTACTGTAAAGAAAAACAACAAATGAATGAATATGTAATTATAATCTATGACAAAAATACTTTTATAAACTAGGTTAGTGGATAATTCAGTAGCAGAAGTTAACTAGAAAAATCGTGAGTGCACAATCATCTTATAAAATCTAAAATTAGTGGGAAACATTTATTGGGGAACAAAGAAAAGTGAATAAGTGTAGGATTAAATCTGGTAAAAATGATACATTGCTCTTTGTATTGTTGTCAAATACATTCGTGGAACACAATATATGTATATATAAATATATATACTGTAAAATTAAAAGACAATCTTTTAAACGTACTGCACAGTAATGAGGCAGCACCATTGTTTTATCGTCTTGACTCTAGTAACTGAACGCTGAATGGAGGATGAAGGACAGAAGCATTTACGTGAACTTGACTTAAATATTCATCTGTACTTCACATTAAACTATGTAACGTCTTCAGAACACTTGAAATATAGTGCAAGAAACTGTATGGTGTTTTAAAATGTGTTTGTGGCTTTTGTGGGGCTTGACAATAACACAAAAGTAGCTATGCAGAATATCGAATTTGGATCGGTCTTGTCAGAACGAGACCCGGATCCAGCAGAAAATGCCAGTATCGAAGCGATACCGATCCTGAATATCGGATCGGCACCCTAATAATAATAATAATCACCACTCACATCTCGCCCTTGTTCTTGTCCTTTAGCCACTGATGCAGTGCTGTACTGTTAAACTGCAGTGCCCCCTTTATACCTCCTTTACACTGAATCTGCATGATGGTGTGGGAACTTCTCACTACCTCGATGAGACCCACGCAGTCTCCAATAGACAAGCAGCCATAGGGGAGCATTCTGGGATACCAAAAATTTGAGAGTTAATACAAAATTCTACAACTTGGCTGCAGGGAACTAAGAACAGCTTAACATTAACATCTGGTTAACTACCATTTATTTGGCTGAACAATTCATGTATGCATTTACCACTACGCCCACATACCTCAGGTCCAGCCCCTGATTTTGCCAAATGTTCTCCATTATTCTGATGATCTGAAGAGTCAACATGTCTTGCCGCAGGTCTAAGGAGAGGAAAAGGTTTTGTTTTTTACCATACAAAATAGAGACAATTCATACAATTCATCAATTCATTCATATTTTGACAATTCATCAAAATAAATAAATAAAAAAATACAAATCTTACCATCCCCATTTTTGAAGATGATCTCATTGTTTTGGAAGAGAAGTTCAGGCATGATGTCAGGATTTTCCCAGTTCAGCCAGAGTGGTCTCTTGGCAGAGGACATGATTCTGCATTCTTCAAGTCTACCATGCAAACAGAAAAACAAAGTTAGAAATTAAACAGACTACCATTTGAAAGAGTGGGGTAAGTATGTTTTTTGAGAAGTCTCTTGTGCTCACCAAGGCTGCATTATCTGATCAAAAAGTAAATATATATATTCACATTATATTGCCAAAAGTATTCAGTCACCCCCTTCTAATGAAAGGTTTGACTACTTTAGTAATTTCCATGAGTACAAATCTTGATGTTTAAGCATATAATGATATTCTAGGGAATTGTGTGCTTCTAATTTTATAGCAACAGTTTGGACAGAACCCTTTTCTATTCTAACATGACAGTGTCTGTGTGTATAAGACAAGGATCACAGAGAAATGATGATTCAGTCAGTGTGGAAGAACTTGACTGGTCTGCAGAAAGACAAGTCCTAATCCCAGCTGAACACCTCTGGTGTGACTTTAAATACAGACCTTGAGCAAAAAAATTCATCGCCAAACACCAATGACATATGGGTACAGTCCTTTTATACACTTTAAAAGGTGGAAATAAATTTTTAAGTACATGAATTATGTTTCCATCTTTGTTGCCAGTTTGGAAGTGTCTTTCTCTTCTAAAGAAGGGGGTGTCCCAGTACTTTTGTCCATATAATGAATGTACAAGTCATTGGTGTTTGGTGATGAGTTTCTGGCAAGACCTCTCGCTCACGCGGCAGTACCGGCGATTCTCAGAGACTAAATAAGGTTTGGGCGCTTTTTTGAAGAGAAAAAAAGTCCCTAAATGGGTCTGCAATGTTGCTAGGTTGATTATTAATGCGTTAACATTGACAGCACTAATATATATCAAGTTTGTACGATATATCAATATATTTTTATAAGCGATAAGGTATGCAGCAATACCGTTAATATCAAATTTGATACGAGGGCGTCCGAAAAAAAAAATCTATAGGGAGGAGGACATAGACTGAACTGCTGCGGAGAAAGAGCATAATACACTTCGTTCTAAACAAGTGACAAGCTTTATATGAAGGGCTTTAAAAAACTCGTAAGATATAGTAGCCTATAGCTTGAGTTTAAAGCGGCTCGGCCCATCAGATGCTCAGACAGAAAGGCTGCGTGTGCCGCTGACAGAGACGCGGTGTGCTGTTTTGAGCTATCTGCTTTTTTCCTAAATGCATAACTTACATTTCACAGGTATATTCTCCATCTTTAAATGTTAGCCATGGAAATGTCAGTTTTGCTGTCAGAAGTGCATGAGCTTTTGCTTTGCGATTATCCGCTAAACTTCATGACTTGGTTCAGAACACACGCCGCCAAACAGACAGAGCACAATGAAATAGGAACGCAATAACTCTGACTAAAATATACATTTTGCTGAAATATTTGTAGTATTATATGTGACATATGTAGAATTTTAAACCTACAAGTAAGTGTATTTGTATGAAAGCACTAACTGTAAAGTGACTGTAATGGGATAATACAAATAGCCTTTTTACTCAATTAGTCTGTGCTTTTTCATTTTAAATTTAGTAAATGTAATTTTTGCTTTAAAAGGTATTGTTTTTGTTTTTAGATTACAATGTTATGTTATATAACAATGTTAAAAAATACCAAGATATTAAGTTTTGCTTATATCGCCCAGCCCTAGTCTTCAGTCTGCTTAATATTTTTGTTGGAAACTGTGATTTTTTTCTTTGATAAACAGGAAGTTCAAAACAACAGCATTTATTTGAAAAGGAAGATTTTGTAACATTACAAATGTCTTTAATGCCATCATCAATGTTGTAATAAAACCGACATGTGCTAAGTGAAAACACATTCTCTCAGCTGTAAATGCTGCGCAAGCTGGTGCTCACCGTAAGTTACCCAGCTGGTGGGCAGGGTTGAGTGGAGAGGTGAAATTTTGGAGTGCATCCATGTAGTCCGGTCGCCTCATCTGCTCCACCAGGAACTTCATTTGCACCTAAAAACAGAAACAAACACTTTCAAATAAAAGTCAGTCAATACTTAAACATATTTTTCTAAGGTCAACATCAGGGAAATTAATAAACTCAGATTTTCATTTAATTCGATTTTTTTTGTTTTATTCTATCATCTACTGCACTATTATTGATGTCATAATACACCAGGAGCCAGGTGCAATACAATTAAGTGGAAAAAACAAATGCATGTATCCATAATTTTATCATATATTAAAAATGACTTAATTTTGATAATTTTTTCCATGTTAATAACTACAAAATGTTAAGTTGTATTTTCAGTGATGTTGTTTAATTATCAGTTACTTATCTCTGTAAATAAGTTTATTTTTTCAAATTGCAGATTCTTTAATCCATTTATCCACATGCTAACAGCTGCTTATTTGATTTTTTCATTAATTCATTTCAATCAATTTAATTTTTTTCAATTTGTTTATACATTTCCAAAGTGATTTACTGATTCCTCAAATTATTTTCACTTATCAAATAATGAGTATCACATCTGAGCCCATGTAATGAGGAGCTTCTCACACTGATGCACAGAAAAGCCATTTATCCTCAGCAAATGCAAAACAACGTAATTGACTCAAGCTCAAGTTCATTAAGTTGACAGCATTGAGCGGGATGTTTAAGGTAATGCATGAGTGCTTATTAAGGATCACCTCACATAGTGGATGTTGTATCCTCTGTAAGTGTAATCTAACAGCTAGGATTTCATTTGCTGTGTACGTAAATACTCTCCTAATATAACCTCACGTGCCCAGCACCTACCTACTTATAGGTGAGGTGAGAAGGTCAAAGGCTGAGTTTACCTTCTGAGTTTCATCCTTCTTTTCCTGTTTGAGGATGTCTGTGAGGTTGATGAGCTTCTCCATGGCTTCCACCTGTCTGCTCAGGTGCTTCAGGTACATGCCACATGCCCGACAGTACGACTCCAGCAGCAGACCAAACCGCTGACTCACGGTTTTATTGTGCATTTCTGACCTGAAACAATTTAACTTCATTTGGAGCTTCAAAAACATCAGGATATTTACGTCACTGTATGTAAAAGCCTGACAGAAAAGAGGACAAAGAGAGGAAACTGCTTACTTCAAATGCCAAAAGAAGAAGTGCCCAATCCTCTGGTTGGTAAGAGCTTTTTTCAGCAGAAATCGCACTAGTGTGTTATCAAGATACTGCTCATACTTCAAAACCTTAAACAAATGAAAAGTGAAACATTGAAAAAAATCAACAAGTAAACACAATAAGGACATTTATCATCAATAACTGAATATATCAGTCTTACCTGAACCAGTTGAATGAGGTACTGTGAGAGTTTGTCATCAGTCAGATACTTCTCAAGACACCGAACTGCAAAGTCTCGTATCATTGGATCAGGATAGTTACAATCAAGCAACTCCATGGCTTGTTCAGGCTTTATTGCGGGCCAGTCTTTGAGAAGACAATACATCTGTGCAACTTCATCCCTGGAATTCCATTTCACTGCCAGGAGAATCTTTGGCAGGATTTCTGGAATATTTACACAATACGGCCTAGAGTAGAAAACACAATCACAGTTTTAAATAAACTTCAAAATATAAATAACTTAACTTTTGTGCCAATGGACACCAAAATGAGGAGAGCTTATGGCGGCGTTGGACTACCTGTGTCTCCATAAGAAGTCTTTTTCCTGCTCAGTGATCTCAGAAAGCGGGTCCCTGTTGCTCAGCTGACGAAGTTGCTCTATATCTGCCTCCGTCATGGCATGGTCTCGGGCCAGTCTGCTGCTCTGTTATTCAGATGAGAAACTCAATTAATAAAGAAAGAACACATTTAATACAGAAAACTGCTCTTGGAAAGGAACCTAAATTCATATTTGATAAATGTTGAACAACTACTAATTCATATTTAAAATAGCGCAATATTTACCAATTTTATTTTATTTTATTTTTTTATATCCATTTTGCCATTCAAAAGTTTGAGGTCAGGAAGACTTTAAGAAATGAATACTATTGTTCAGAAACAACACTTCATTATACCACAAAAATATTAACTGGGAAACAGCATTGATAATAATAATAAATGTTTCTTGAGCAGCAAATCAGCATATCTGAAGGATTTCTTAAGGATCATGTGACACTCAAGACTGAAAACTCAGCTGACAGTTTTTACATTGTACTAATGTTTCAATTTTATAAACACTGTGTGGTTCTGTAGAAGTGATGCATCAGTGATGTGTTCCTGTGGCTCAGTGGTTAGAGCATTGCGTTAGCAGCCCAAAGGTTGTGGGTTCGATTCCCAGGAAACACATGTACTGATAAAAAAAATGTATAACCTGAATACCTGTATAACCTGAGTAAGTCGCTTTGGATAAAAGCGTCTGCTAAATGCATAGATATAAATGCATCAGTGATTTTAACAAGAATGCAGTAGTTCAAAATTATGAATCAACAATAATTTTTTGAGATAGTAAATAAACGTCCAGGACTAATACTTCAACAACAAAAAGAGTGGATGGTCACTGCTGTGCTATATTACAAAATAAAATAATTGACCATGATAATTAATAATTGAAACAATGACTCATGAGGTGACCGTAGAGAATGACAAAGAGGTTTCTCATGCTCCACAGGCTTGTAAAGAGTATTAATAGCAGCAGGAAGTGTGTCACTATAATTAATTAATTAGGATGAGTGTCTGTAAGCTCACCTGTCCAGACTGGCAGTAATTGTATCCCATCTCCCTGGATATTATCCAGTTAGCGTGATCCTCAATCGTGGCCATGTCAGGGAACTTAACGGGGAGCTGAAGTGGTCAAACTCCAGCTCTAGACATGGGGTTTCCTAGAGCAAAAATACATAAATACATAAATGAGAAAGTACAGCCTAACGCTGGTAACTAAATAACACTTTACTAAGAATAAAACGGTTTTAGCATCTATGCCGTTACACTTCTGAATTCTGTATTAATTATGTATGTAAGGCCATTAGAATAAGATTTTTCTCAAAAATAAAAAAATAACCAATTATAAACAACATTACATGAATAACATGAATACACATGAATAAACAGATACACTCTTGATTAACCATGTCACCTCAGATTAGACAACACAGAGGAATCGTATTAGAGCTTATTAAAGTGGTTTAGTGCTCAAAGAGGTTCATGCAAGAGAGGAAACCTTATTAGGGTTGGAGCCCGTGACCCCAATGGGGTTGAGAAGGTCTTCTAGGCCATGTGGTACTGGCCACAGGTTCAGTGCCATCTTTCCAGAGACCAGAGTGTGTGTGTAGTCAAACAGGTTGACATTTCCCCAGGCCAGCGGACAGTGTTCCTGTAGATCATTTAAAATGTTCATTTCCGAAGCAAGCACCAGTAAAACACTGTAAATAACCATTCTGAACTGCATTCTCACAAGGGTGAGGTAAGAGTAGTCTTAAATACATTGTTATTTTAGTTTAATTTATTTATACTATTAATATTCAGATTTTTATTTTAGAATTCAGAATTCAGATGCAAGATGAAAAAAAAAAACGTGGAAACAGTCCTAAGCTCATAGCGCGTGCTCTTGCATGCACAAACGCACCAGCGCACGCAGTAGCCTTTATAATTGAACATCAAAGTGCGAAATAAACTACGAGCATGCAATGTCGTGGTCAGTTAAGACATGAAGTTACCAAAAAGGCGATTAAAGCTGCCTCAAAACGGTGCAAATGCTCAAAACATATATGTTATATATGAGTTACATTAAGAACATGCCTCTGAAATGGTTTTCAAAACTGTCTCCCTCATCTAATAAACTTGATTCAACTAGTCAGCTTATTAGTAGAAACTGAAATGGGTCCGAACAGAAGTGGGTCAGAAAAGGTAGAGTTGAGAGAAAATATGATGCGTGTCAGATCTGCGTCACGTTCCGCAGCAACAGCTCTTAAAGTGATTATATAATGACCATTTTCTACAAGTTTATATTATTCTTTAGGGTTTTAATGAAACGTCTGTAACATCATTTGGTTAAAATCTTTCATTGGTAAATCTTAATGATCTCTGCTGACCCCCCCTCTCTTCCGAGCGCTCACTGAGGGACTGTTTACTTTAGCCGCATTCCTCGTGAAACTTGCTAATTAGCACATTAATAGGAATGGCGGTTTGCAGATTCATAAAAAAAAAACGTTGTACTTCTTCTGTAGATGAAGCTGGATCATGAATAATTTGCGCAAACAGACGCATTTAGGTAGATCTTCTCAGATGACGAGAGTAAACGACTACTGCTATGTTCATTATTACATCCAACAAAAAAAAACACATAAATCGCTTAGGAGTCATTCTTGTCTACATCTGCTTCGGCGGTGAAACAACTGATGACAGCTCACTCAGGGTGGGTCTGAGGTAAGACACCAGTGCAGTCTGTGCTAAAATGCTACTGTCAATCAAACTATCATGGGAGGGGCCTCCGTCCGTGTGACGTCACACGGGCAGATAGGGATGCAGCGATTAACCGGTTTTACTATTAACTGCGCTTTAACGTGTCACGGTTAATTAATCGTAAAAGCACCGTTAAACCAAGTGTTTCTGTTGCACGGATAGAAACTGTTGCAGCTTGCGCAAAAAAACAAAACAAAAAGTTACACTAGAAGTGCACCAGCTTAAAATGCCATGCTTATCAGAGACACGGAGGCTACTACACACACTAGATTAACTATGAAAGAGGAACCAAACAGCGATCCTTTATTTCCACCAGAGAATGTCTGAAGTCGATAGTGTGGGACCATTTTGAGTACACCAAGAATAACCAGGACATCATTTAAATATTGCCGTAAAACTTGCTGTTAAAGAGTATACATAAGGGATAATGCACGGCTATCCAACCTGTTCTTGTTGTGAAATAAACTATTTTAATGCACAACGTGAAGGCAAGGACCACCTGACGCAAAGTTCGTTAGCTCTAGCATTCTGCCTGTTTTAGACAGAGATGAAATAGTGTGGTGATAGTGCGGTGAGAAACAGAGAGAGAGAGAGAGAGAGACACACACACACTGGTTATTCTTGAACTAGCCCTTTAAACTTATTTTATTTCAGTTAGTTGCCAAGTCAACATTTGGTAGGTTTTCGTTTAAATGTTTTTATTGAATATTAATTTTTGAAGCTTTATTTCAATCCAAAAAATATTTTTTAAATAGTTTTACTCTACAATAACAACAATACAGAAAAGCAAGTCATTACCTCTTTTGCCCCCTTCCTTCCTTTCACCGAGCAGATGGAGAGACAAAGGCGAGCCGCCCGGGGGATGTCAGGAATGTACATGTCATAGGTCAGCCACTCGTTCCACCTGGAAACAGAGCGCGATAAATGTCAGCATTCTATCAGTTTTTAAAATGTGTCATTTTGCATTTCAAATATCTAACACTTTTAGAAGTCATAATATAGTACATGGGGTGTGGCAACCTCCAGCCACCACTGGCACACCGAGGGCAATTACTGGCATATGGGAGAAATTAATATGACTAATCGTCATATGGCCAGGCCCTACTAGACTGAAGTAAATCTATTTACCCACTGACAGCATGGACCTATTGGTTTCAATGAGTGGTACAATGCCACTCACACACTCTGCAGTGAATTTAACATAAATGAGGGGGATATTTTGAAATGAGATGAGGTGGGGTTTATGTGTCACAGTGATTACCAAGAAAAATGATACTTCTCAGAAAGACTGCAGACTCATGCACTTGTTTGACATTTAAAGCCAGCATAGCACATCTGCATACTTCGTTTCACTTTGGTTTTTACTACATTAAAAAATAAATATGGAAGTGTGTCTCTGCTATAGAATAAAAATATAAAGATAAATGCAATTTTCTTATTTTATAGATTATCTCGCAATTATGAGATAACATCTTGCACTTTACAGTTTTTCCACAGAATTGCATCCCTAGTAGAGTTTATATCACACAAGTGCCCTTCATGAACTTAATATGGGATTCTGTGCATTAGTATAAATACGAAATGGAGTGAACCAAAAAAACATTTTTGAACAAAATATGATTTTTTTTAAAACACACAGACCCTTTCATCCATGTATTTAGGCTCCTGTTAAAAAAGATATCAAATCAGAATTATGTAAAAAAAAAAAAAATTGCATTTGCAAGATATATTCATAATTGTGAGAAAGATTTGTATGATAAAAGTTTTTTTAAATTCCATGGTGGAAACAGACACTTTCTCTCAGGAATGAATCAACTGTAGTATCAGATATGACAAGTGATCACATGGTACCTTGGGTTTGAACATGGCACACGCTGTGTGTTGACATTATCACACAACTGTTCTCCACCATGGTAGATCCCTGTCCGCACATAAATCTGAAACAAAAGGTAAAAACCTATGAGCTAACAGCCTCAAGAAATCGCTAGTGCAGAAAGGTCATGCAATTATAAAAGAAACACACCAACAGCTTGCTGTTTTCACAATGTGAAACTTCTGTCATCTCACCAAACACTTCTTATGCGCTTTGTATAATAAAAGACTTTCAGAATACAAAAAGACATCAGCTAAGCACCTTGTCAATGTCCCGAATATTCACATTAACGTATGTGGCACAGAGGACCCGTATCCTTAGGGTACTGTTAATGGTCCAGAGGGATTTGGTGGAGGACTCTCCGTTCATGTAAGGCGTGGCGGTGGAGATCCGGCGGGCATAGGAGGGCATGGTGAAGTTGTCCATGGGCAGCTGAGAGTAAAGACTGTCCTTGGACATAAGCATGAGGTTTGGCAACCGACCCAGCATAATGCAACTCCGTACATACTGACAGAACGAGAGAAAGAGACAAACAGAGAGAGATTTCATTCATAAAGCCACATAATAAGCACATCTCCTGGCCCATAAAGTCATCCGAAATGTCCAGAGCTATTTTTGGTGATCTAAACACTAATTCTGGCAGCACTTTTTGTTGGGACAAAACTTCAAATGCAGCCGGATACTGAGACTACTCATTTGCATTCTGTGTACTGGCTGGTTTTGAGATAATGAAAGCCTGAAACAAACACATGAACCATGCCAAAACCCTGAACAATCTGAGACGACTAGACATTTGGCTAGATGACTAGACAGATGGCTAATTAATCAGTGCCCAAACCATAAATATGTACAGGATAAAAGCAGCATGAGGACTAACAAAAAAAAAAATAACACAGAAACTGCATTCATACACAGAATAACAGATGATTATTCAAGAACATGTATGCAATTGTGTGTTTGAGGTACTTTAGTGAGGCCAAAATCGCCTAAATACCTTGTACTGACTGATGGGGTACTTTTCCAGCAGATACTCGTCACAGCCGCAGACTTTCAGGATGTATTTGCCCTGATATTCTTGCACGCACATCTTTAGCTGCTCGGCCGACAGCAGCATGCTCCTTGTCTTCTTCCTGATGGCTTCGGCGATTACCTGCTCAGGTACGCAGTCGTGATTGATCTTAAGTGTGTACTTTTGCTTGTCATTGTTGGGTGAGACGATCACCCAGATAACCACAATGATTTGACCTAGCACACAAATAAGAAGATCGGAGCGTTAACAGGAACAGCATTATTGAATTTATTCCTTCAGGCATCAAGCATGTGAGAACAAACAATTAATCCCACATGGCAACTGAGTGCGTTAAAAAGAAAGACTGAATGTTGAATACATCCCAACTAAATTGTCAGGAAATTAATGTAATGGAGTTGTTGTGCATACATTCCTCCAGGCTAAGAGGAAACGGAGTGTAAAAGCAAAAACAAGCATCACATGCTTCATGACGACAACTACTACTACTACAACACAGGCCCATTCACATAAGAAAGAAAACAGAATTGCTGCAAAAAAAAACTTCCTGGTCCACTGACTGGTCCGTCAGTGTGTATTAACAAAAACACAATCAAAGCCTAGCTTGAATGGACAAGGAATTGTCGCTAGTTCAAAAGTGAAAAAATGCACACATCGCTTTAAACCTGTTTAGAAGCGAAGGAAAGTGAGGAAAAGAGGGAAAACTCAAACGAACTAACAACAAACAAGTGCTTTACGCCACATTGCCACTAATTTGGAAGTGAAAGTAAAACGCTCAACCCTTTTACAAGCAATTTAAAAGCGTGAAAATGGCGTCAACCTCACTCAATATTCTGTAAATAACAACATGCCACAACTTTAAATATCCCAAAACATTCCTATAAAAGTACAAGCCTACCTTTGTCTAATTTGCTATATATATGCTTTGGAAGCTCTGTTGAAGACTCCACGTTAGGAGGATAAACGTATAGTGCTCGACTGAGTGGCCCACTGGCATCTCGTAGCTCTACTGAGTCTTTGCAGACATTAAGAATATTTCTCCTAAAATCCTGCACCTCAGGATCCTTCACTAGATCAAACTCACACACCGGCATGCCGATGGCAAAACCTGAAACACACACAAAAAACACCATCTTAGAACAGGGTCAGAAGAGAAGACAGAAAAACCTTCTGAATCAAATACAAAGTTTAGGGTCAGTAAAAACACAGTATTTAAAAAATCAGCAAAACAGTAAAATTGTGAATAACATTAAAATGTAATGTTTTTTATACATTTGAAAAATGTAACAATTTATTGCAAAGCTGAATATTCAGCGCCATTACTCCAGTCTCCAGTGTCCCATTAACCTTCTGAAATCATTCTAATATGCTGATTTGATGCTCAAAAAACATTTCTTCTTACTATCAAATTTTGCAAACAGCTATGCAACTTAATATTTTTGCGGAAACCGTGATATTTTTGGTATTGTTTAATGAAAGGGCTGATCAAAAGAACAGCATTCATTTTAAATATGCAATATTATAATTGTCTTTACTGTCAATTTAATCAATTGATCAACATTTAGCGGACTCAAAATTTTGAAATGGTAGCACACATTTTTCAGAAATAGGGATTTAGAGAAATTTGTAAAAATCTGTCATAACTGATTTTAAATTCATGTGAAATACTTTGAAGTTGTTTCAAGTTGTTTACGGCACGGCAGATTTCGGTTCGGGTCGGTTTGCGTTTCCACTGTGGTTTAGAGCCGCTTTAGAGTAGGCGGGATTATTCACGTGTCGTTATAGTTGCACCGCCTCTACTGCCGTGACATCATCGTAAACGCGCCACAAACAAACACACAACAAAGGAGCATATCGACGGGATGGTGCTCATCATTCTCGGCATGTGGTTGTTTTTAACAGCAATGGAGAGGTCTATGAGAACGCTTGTGATTTACCCCCAGCAGCAGAGACTGTGGAGGCAGTGACACGGGCTGTAGAGGAGGAGGGCAGAGATGTTTTTAACAGCAATGGAGAGGTCTATGAGAACACTTGGGATTTACCCCCAGCAGCAGAGACTGTGGAGGCAGTGACACGGGCTGTAGAGGAGGAGGGCAGAGATGTTTTTAACAGCAATGGAGAGGTCTATGAGAACACTTGGGATTTACCCCAGCAGCAGAGACTGTGGAGGCAGTGACACGGGCTGTAGAGGAGGAGGGCAGAGATGTTTTTAACAGCAATGGAGAGGTCTATGAGAACGCTTGGGATTTACCCCCAGCAGCAGAGACTGTGGAGGCAGTGTCACGGGCTGTAGAGGAGGAGGGCAGAGATGTTTTTAACAGCAATGGAGAGGTCTATGAGAACGCTTGGGATTTACCCCCAGCAGCAGAGATTGTGGAGGCAGTGTCACGGGCTGTAGAGGAGGAGGGCAGAGATGTTTTAACAGCAATGGAGAGGTCTATGAGAACGCTTGGGATTCCCCAGCAGCAGAGATTGTGGAGGCAGTGTCACGGGCTGTAGAGGAGGAGGGCAGAGATGTTTTTAACAGCAATGGAGAGGTCTATGAGAACGCTTGGGATTTACCCCCAGCAGCAGAGATTGTGGAGGCAGTGTCACGGGCTGTAGAGGAGGAGGGCAGAGATGTTCGTGCAGGTGTTCAGCGTTACTTGAATAGTTAACAATTCATGTAGAATGTTCTGTGAATTACCAATAAACTTTTGAATATTTCAAAATGTACAATGTATCCCTTGTTTTTTTTATTTATGTGTTGGTTTGTATCATCAATCATTTATCTTTTGCAAGAGGTTTATTACGTGCTCATACAATAATACATATTTAATATAGTCTGGAGGTACACTTATTCGATCAGATTGTTTTTAATTGAAGCAAAACACGGTAAAAATATGAACAGAAAACATACTCAAAAAATATACAAAGTGCAAAAAGTATATACATAAGGCTTTTTCATTCCGCGTCGCCCCGACAAGCTCTCGCTGGATCCGCTCCTCGGCTAGCAACGAGAGGATCGTCTGTACTTCCTCAACAGACAACGAAACGGCTATTTTTTTGTTGATACAAAAATACTTCGCTAGCTGTGCTGATTTAAATCTAGCAGGTCTATATGTTGGGTCTCGTGTCGCAAGTTCAGTGACGCAGTAAAGATGATTTTCTCCGGCCAATCAGGGATCAGTAGAGTTTACACGTCACGTTTTGGTTACGGTACAGATCGCTTGGAACCTCGGCGGTACTAAAAAATGACCAGGTACCAGGTACTGTACCCAGTGGAAAACCCCCCAAAAGCGAACTGTACTGAACCATACAGTGCCGTACCACGCAGTGGAAAAGCGCCATAAGTAAATAAAAGGAAAACCAGCCCATGTGTAGTCTTACCTATTTCTCTGTTGAGGATTTTTTCCTCTCTGTTCCCTACAGGTTCTATGACCTTTAGGAAGGGCTGGAATAGCCGAAGGTCGCAAAGTCTTCTCGTCTCATCGTAGAACTCCTCACGTTCTGCCTCTTGCGTTACACTGACGAAAATGTAGGAGGTCTCCTCCTGCAGCAGATGGTGGAGGGGGTACTTCCTAGCCTCCTTAAACAGTTCATGTTTGATTGTGATGAGAGTGGCCTCCCGGAGGCACTCTAGTGTCAGGATCATGCCATTGGGCAGTAGACAGTCCACCTGAATCTTGGGGGGCATCAGATGGATGCCCCATAGTTCTCCCGAGGAGGGTCTTGGAGGCATGATGTGAATTCCTCACAATCTTCAAAAGGAAGAAAAAATCTCCAACCTCTGTTTCTCCTGAAGGGGAACAGGACAAATAAAGTATGTTTTAGCAACACGTCTGACATTATGCATGGTTTTTAATAAACTCAACAGATAAGACAAACTGTTCAGCACTGCAAACTACACCTCAGATAAACAAGTCAGCATGTCCAACAAACAAATTAGGTCTTCTTGAGAGACAAAGTCAGTAACAAACAGGAACATAGATCGAAAACAAGCATTGTGGATATAACAATGGTGATGCTATGCTACTCATTAACCCGTGTTATATATACTCTACCAGTTTGGGGTCTGTAGGATATTTCCACAAACGTATTAAGCAGCACAACTGTTTTCAACATTGAAAATAAATTTGAGCAGTAAATCAGCACATTAGAATGATTTCTGAAGGATCATGCGAAACTGAAGACTGGAGTAATGATGCAGAAAATTCAGCTTTATATCACAGGAATAAATTATATTTCAAAGTATATTTCAACAACAAAAAAACTGTTGTTTAAAACTAATAATAATTTTACAATATTACTGTTTTCACTGTATTTTTATCAAGTAAAAGCAGCTTTGGTGAGCATAAGAGACTTCTTTCAAAAAATATCTTACCAACCCCAAAAAAGTCATTTATTGCGGTCACATCACTTACATCAGTCTTAATAAAAAAACATGCTTACAGGAAGTTCAGTACAACCCAACATCACTGAGCAATGACAGCAATGTATCACTCTGTGAGAGAGAAGCGATTTTCCACACAACATAGAGCCAATAACATTTGGCACTTCATTCTGAAGTGGATGGCTTGTTTTTCCTTGCAAACATGTGCCAACAAAAAGACATCTCTTTTCCTTATTCATCTCCTGGGTGTAAGGCTGCTAAAAGCGATTCACTCATCTGACAAACAGCATCGTTCACCATGTTAATGTGTGATCTGAAATTATTGGATTTAAAAACTAGGCCATGTGATTTGAACACGTCAGATCTTTTGTCCTGACTATGCTCCTATGCAGTTCTTCCAGTTTATTCATGTAAAACACCATGCAAATGTTTATTACAGAGCTTTGTGAATCATGGTACAGCCACGAGTGTAACCACTTCATGTTTTCACACTTGTTATTGCTTATTTTTCATCTCTTCACAGCAAAAAAAGGAGGAAAAAAACAGATGACTCAATATTTTCACAAGACTTGGTATTTTTGCTTACCTTAGGTGTGACGTTAGGGCCACTTGTAAATGTCCATCATATTTCAGATGTCCATCTGATCTGCTTGCTTTAGAACTTCTCTTCAAATCCACTTATTATACTGTAACAACAGCAAGAAGGACAAACATTCAGTGTCCAGAGAAAGTGGACCAGCTCGGTCGGTTTAGCCAAAACAATGCAACCGATACCCATGCCAACAATACCAACCACAACAAACCTCCACAGCAGTGTTTAGAGTGACAGAGATGGGAAGATAATAAGATTAAGAGGGTTATCATTCTTGCATATGAATAGACTAAGCCACAATTACAGAGAACCGCTTGCTAAAATTAACTATTTCTAGATACATAAGTCAAGTTTATTACAATAACTTAATGCTATATTCAAGGTTATTAGTTTAACCCACTAGTCAAAACAAACACCGCTGAAACATGACAGAGCAGAAACATGCACTAATATTATATGACTATTACACACCGGCTTAATGCTACACCATTTGTTTTCATAAACAAACAAACTGAAATTTGTAATAAAGAACTTAAAGTATTTTAAACCATTAAAACGTAATACATTTTATTTGGAAAGCTCATAAATGTTACATGACATAATTAGACAGCTAGCAATCCCAGACAAAACATAACGTTACTAATTAAAAGAACTGCCATTTATATTTGTCAGAGTTTAAAAACTCAAAAATACAAATAATCTTAGTTGGCGTGTAACTAAAGCATTAAAGACGGATTATTTTTTAAACAATAAGATATTGATACATTTAGCCACCTAGCCGCTAGGCTAATCCGCTACAGCTAACCCAATAACTTTCAGATAAAATATGCTGGAATATCCCGCCAATGACTCTTCATTAAATTTTACTCTGAAACGACACATACAATTTTAGAAGACCACCAGCGTTGTTATTCAAACAATAAATTATTAATCACATATTTCACGTTTATGTGTATAGCTAATATGGTTATGTACCGAATAGTTGTTGTGAGGTAATCCGCTGTTGGTGTTCAGTCTCTCGGTCAGGGCTGTAAATCCAGCGCGGGGCTTTGCTGGGCCTCTAGCCGCCCCACTCTGACACACACCGCCTCTCCATCATCACAGCGACGGCGGCGGATCGAGAGCAGTGTTTTCACACAAATCATTCATCTCTGGGGGTGAAAGTCGAAATACATGCTGTCCAATATCTGATTAATTGGATAAAAATCGTCAGGAACGCTGTCACGGTGGAATAAGCGAGGATCCTGTGAATAAATAAGCACCAAAGTGGCCGGATAGGTGAGAGGGAGGGTGACTGTCTGCTAAAGAGGAAGACGGACAGAGAGAGCGAGGATGACAAACCCAGTGAACTCCTTTTCCAATCGATCATCCCACTGTGGTATAGGAGAGCCATATGTTCAACAAACACGTGCTAAACAAGTGAAATAAAGTGTGAATCTTGACAGGAATTAACTAATCGTAAATACGATCTTTTATGCCATCTTCAGACAGCAAACATATGCTTATAAAGCTGCATATATACACGAAAATGTGCCTTTAAACAGACTGCTTTATGCTACAGGCACACGAGAATTGCAATTGCATAAATAATAATGAATGTTGAATGTATTAAAGAAATGAAATTAATATTTTAAAAATTTGTACAATATAAAATTATTAATAAATTAGACTACATAGGCAAAATTTCTTCATCGTTGTCTTTACAGACATACGGTTAGTTTGTTTGTTTGTTTGTTTGTATTTAATCCGTACTAATTTAGACCTGGATAGTTGCATATTTTAATAATAGATTTATGATTACAATGGATCGTTTGTTTATTGACACTACTATGCTTTTATTTCTCTCCATACGTGTAAAAATACAGAGAAATTATAGTCCACTCTGTATTTTTTATTATTATTATGAATGACTGACAAACTTTCACTCAGTTAAAATGGTCAAGGACCTTGCTAAAACATACTTGAATAAGTTTTCCCAATTAATTGTAAAATATGTAATCTCATTTTATTGTTGTTTATTTTGATAAATGTTTACTTTGTAGTTTGAACGTCTACATTGATTTTAAGGAGCACAAAGTAGCCTTGGAAATTAAGCCGAGTAAAATACAAGTATTCATATTCAGTACTACTCGCGGAAAGAACAAATGTATTTAAACTAGATATTAGTAATGCAGTACACTACCTCAAGTAGACTACTTCACACACCTTTTGTCAAGTCTCGCATCCTCTTTTTGCGCGTGCTGCTGAATCGTCAATCAGATTCTCGCTTCGATAGGAGATGGACTGTACCAACTAGGCTGAGGGAGACGTAAATGCATGTTGCACTATATTTCCGACCACTGGAATTATGCGTACGAATACGGGTTTCCAGTGCATGTATTATCATAATTCAAATCTCCCTCTGTCTCAATTATACAACATTTCCGACGTATGTATAGTGTTTTTGAAACCATATGCGAAAGAAAACACCCCCCTGCTGGACGTTTGAAGCATGCGGCGCACGTCTAGCTGGAAGAAGTTGAGCAGCAGAGAGAGCTTGGAAGGATGCAGGGAAGATGGCGATGAATGTAAAGAACAGGGATGCTTTTTACCCAAATGTTGACTATTGCGATATCTACACCTCTCAGCCTGTAAACTATGGAGACTGTAGCCATTATTTCCCTCGGATCACAGGTAAGATAAGACAATGTTTTCGAAATGATTTTCAGTGCATTGCGTTATAACTGATGCTCTGCATCATATTCTCTTTGCACTGCAATGATTTGAAACAGTAGTATTTTTAATAATGGAAATATTTATTAGAATAAGGGCCTTGATGTCAGACTAACCACTGACAGATTGAGAATGAAAATCCCTATCTGCATTGCCAAAGGTCCATGGCACATCAAATGTTAATGGAACACTATGTACATGACTGACATTTCAAATCTCACTGACATTCTTCAGGTACACATTTTATCCCACTCTGTTTCTATTAAATGATGATATGTTGCTTAAGCACTGCATGGATGTTATGTGTTTGTATTAGATCAAGTAAAAAAATAAAACATATAATGCATACAAGCTTTTTCAGTATATCATAGAGATTGGACTATAATAAGTTTTTTATTAAATGGAAAATTATGCAGAATAGAGTAGTAGGCATCTGGTAGGTTCTGCCCATGTTCATTGTCACACTTTAGTCTAGATTACATATGAAACCAGTAAATATATAAAGGGATATTTAAGATAATTTATGATTTTTGGCTAGATGTCCCAGTAAGACTCCATAACATCGCAATTTGCTCTCCATGTTTTCAGAAAACACAAGGTTGCTACTGTGTTTTATTTAAGAGGACTCATTGGCAGTTGATTCATGTGACATCTAAGTAAAAAGGCCATACGGGACTTAAACATGCTCAATTTTGATTTATTTTACATGATAGCACTGTTGCTGCAACTCATTGATGAAGTAGACAGTGAGACATCATACAGCTCTGATAAAAGTACTAAAATGCATCTGTCAAAACAGAAGGATGAAATGTGTGATAATCGTAATAAACATTGCAAATGTTCCTTAAGCACAGAAAGCAACTGTGCATGTAATGCATTTATTTTGCTCTCAATAATTGATGCTGTCAAAGAACAACTGTACAGTGCACGAACAGCTTAGACGTATTTTGCAGCAGTGAGTGGTGTAAAACAACCAGGAGCATCAAGTGATAGTACTGCTTTACCTTCTCATGTGCCCTGAATACCTTGCATTATAGATGCCCAACGAGAACAATCCTCCCTAAATCTAAAAATCTTTGTTCTTAGTCCTGATGAAAGACCAGATATTTATTGTCATGCTCCAACTAAACTTTGCATTGCTTACAAAAAGCAGTGGATTTAATCTGAATGGAGAAAGCTGACCTTGAGTTGGGACTCTAGGTTCTACTCTACTTACACCTATTTCTGGGCTTGAATTCTCTGATGACCAAGAGATATCAGGTTTGTTTTCAGGTCAAAATAAGAGGAAAGAAAAATGGTAGGACTCTGAGTGTAAGTGATTATGCAGAGACAACTACAAGACTACAAGTTCGTAGGTTATTATTTCATTGCCAGACCAATGCATAACCAATGAAAAGCAACCACAGTCCAGTTTTAATGGAATAGTTCACCGAAAAATGTGAATGTTCTCTAAATTAACATACTTTCAGACCATCAAAGATGAAGATGAGTTTGTTTCTTCATCAGAACATATTTGGAGAAATTTAGTATTCTATCACTTGCTCACCAATGGATTCGCTGCAGTGAATATGGAGTCGTCTTGAATAAATCAGAAGAGAAATATGCACAGATCAAGCGCTGTTTATAAACCAAAACAGTTCTAAACAAATATGTGGGAGGATTTTCATTTGAAAGGAAAACAGTGGATGTACTTTTTTTATTGGAGCATCATTATGGGTTAGGACTGGAATTTTGGACAGAAGCTTGACATTTTAACGTTAAAACATTTTACTGATTAATTCGTTTTTTTTTTACAAACAAGACTTTTGTGAAGTCCAATGCTTCCATTGCTTTGGGGGCAGTCATGGCCTAATGGTTAGAGAGTCTGACTTGTAACCCGAAGGTTGCGAGTTCGATTCTAAAGTCCGGCAGGGATTGTAGCTGTGGGTGGGGGTGCATGTCCAGCGCTCTCAATACCACGACTGAGGTGAGACACTTCAGCAAGGCACCCAACCCTCAACTGCTCACCAGACTCGGTGTGTGTTCACAGTGTGTGTGTGCACATGTGTTTGTTCACTTCTCACTGTTTGTGCACTCGGATGGGTTAAATGCAGAGCACAAATTCTGAGTATGGGACACCATACTTGGCCACACGCCACGTCCTTTCCTTTCTTTTTATTGATGGACTGGAGTGGTATGAATTATTGTGATGCATTTATCAGCTGTTTGGACGCTGATTCTGATGGCACCATCATCATTTGGTAAGCAAGTGATGTAATGCAAATTTTTTCCAAAACTGTTACCTTGAAGAAACAAATACATCATCTACATATACATCTTGAGTGGCCGGAGAGTGAGTAAAATACCTCATAGCACTTTGAACACCTGAAAAAATTATTAAAATAATTTTACAGTTCTTCTGTTTGTTTACACGATCATACTTTGACTAAACCAACAGTTGTGATAATTTGGGGATAGGACTAGCTCGTCCAAACAACTGGGGATAAGGAGAGCATTTGAAACCTGATAGAAACTATTTTTATTGAAAATAAAACATTTAAAATGGAAATACATTAACAGCTCTATTTATGGATATAAAATTGGGTTATTTAAGAATTCCAAGAAAGGCCTTCCAATACTGACACCATCCAAGCAACCGGAAACAGAACCATTTGGCGCATTCTTATGTCTATTTTAGTCGGCTGAATCATTGTTGTCATGATCCCGTCAGAACTGATACACTGGAAATATCACACAACCACAAAACAGCTGACTCTCCCACCCCCTCGCTTAGCCTCAGATCTGCCAAAGCACCAAACATGTGCTAAATTCAGGAGGCAGGAATCAGCCCTAATCACGTCTGAAGGAGGCTATACGGCAAAGATTCACCCTTTCACTCATATATCTGCTCTATTATTAAAATGGATCATTTGCAGTACTAATACAGTCATGGCCAAAAATATCGGCACCCTTGGTAAATAAGATCAAAGAAGACTGTGAAAATGAATCTGCATTGTTAATCCTTTTGATCATTTATTTTAAAAAATCTAACAAAAATTAACCTTTCAGTGGATAATAAGAATTTAAAATGGTGGGAAATATTATTATGAAATAAATGTTTTTCTTAAATACATGTTGAACACAATTATTGGCACCTCTAGACATTCTTATAAGTAAAATATCTCTGAAGTATATTCCCATTCATATTCACAATTTTGAGTACTCCAGGGTGATTATGAACATGAAATTATCCAGCCATGGCTTCCTGTTTCACAGAAATATAAATAGGAGGGAAACAAAGTCCAAATTCCCTAATCATCCATCACAATGAGAAAAAAATATATTTCTGATGTGCAGCAAAAGATAATTGAGCTTCACAAATTAGTGAAGTGGCTTAAAGAAAAGAGCTAGAGCAGTGAAAATTCCCATTTCCACCATCAGGACAATAATTAAGAATTTAAGAATTTCCAATCAACATAAAATGTTACGAAACTGCCTGGAAGAGGACGTGTGTCTAGATCGTCCTAATGCATGATGAGGAGGAGAGTTTGAGTGGCTAAAGACTCTCCATGAACCACAGCTGGAGAATTGCAGAAAATAGTTGAGTCTAGGGGTCAGAAAACCTTAAAAAAATGTCAAATAGCACCTACATCACCACGTGTTGTTCGGGAAGGTTTCAATAAAAATGATCCTAGCTCACCCAAAAACAATCTCCAGCATATTCAGTTATCAGACACGACTGGAACTTCAATTGGGACTGGCTTCTGTGATCATATGAAACTAAAATTTTTTTTTTTTGCAGCAAAAACTCAAGATGGGTTTGGTGAACACAGGGATAAAAAGTACCCCATGTGTATAATGAAATATACTGCTGTATTTTTGATGTTGTGGGCCTATATTTCTGCTGGAGGTCCTGGACATCTTTTTAGAGACATGGCATCATGGATTCTATCAAATACCAACAGATACAAAATCAATAAGTGACTGACTCTGTTAGAAATCTTATAATGGGCCATGTTTGGATCTTCCAACCGTACAATAATCCAAACACAAACCTCAAAAACAACACAAAAATGGGTCACTGAGCACAAAACCAAGCTTCTGCTCTGGTCATTCCAGTCCTCTGACCTGAACCCTATAGATGAGTGAACTGAAGAGAAGAAGCACCATCATGGAGCTGTGAATCTGAAGGATCTGGAGAGATTCTGGATGAAGGAATGATCTCTGATCTCTTGTCAGATGTTCTCTAATCTCATCAGGTATTATAGGAGAACATTTTGAGCTGTTAAACTGGCAAATGGAGGTTTCAAAAAGTATTGAATAAAAAGGTTCTGTTAATTGTGGCCAATGTGTATCAGAGAAAAACATTTATTTCATAATGATTTTTTTAATTATTATTATACAATGAAAGGTTAGATTTTTGTGAATTCTTTTAATAAAAGATAAAAAGATTAACAATGCAGATTAATTTTCACAGCCTTTGATCATATTTACCAAAGGTGCCAATATCTGGCCATGACTTTATGTGGCTTTTACATCTTTGTTTATGTAGCAAAGGAACTCTGTTTCACTTAAATATTTAGGAATGTAGATGGAAAAAGAACCTGGAAAGCTCTGAACATTTGGTTTTGAAGGAATGTGTTGGAAATTGTTTGAGTTCATTGAAATGTCTGACTTTTGATTTCAGACTTTGGTATCTTGTAAACATTGAGATATCATCTGAAACACTAAAAGAGGCATGTGAGAGTACTGGAGTCTTTTTCTCTGAATAATCACTTAAGAAGCAGGAGACAAAGCCTTTTGTTTTCTCTACATTTAATCTCACTGCTGTGAGAACAAGTTTATGTTAAAAACACACATGAGGTACAAAAACAGTTATGTCTGTGAAGGTAAACAGCTGGGAAAGAAATCACATGTTTATATCAGATATGTGTGGCAGCAGCGTAATATACAGTAAATAAATGAATAAATTCAGTGCAGGCAAAGACAGAACAGTTACCATGCTTTGCTCTAACTTTCGCCATAGCGTTAGAATTGGTGCACCGTTGTCGCTTGCGAAAACTCAATGATGGCGCCATGGGTGAAAACTTGCAGATTAAGAGGCGCTAATATTTTAATAAGATCCCCTTTTTATGTCACGGTGGGAGCAAAATCTGATGGGCTCCTTTTTTCACATGCGTGCAGAGAAAGGCTTTCATGTTTTCTGGGTTGGTAGATGCACCAGGGACCCGATTATAGTACTTAAACATGGAAAAAGTCGAATGATATGTCACCTATAAGATGCTTTTTGGTATTTAAACATTATAAGACACAGGACTTTGGAACAAAAATGCTAGAACACATTTTGTGTGAAAGGCCGTTAAAAGTGTATTTACTCACCCTGACACCTAAATTCTGTCATTTGGCTTTTCAGGTCCAGACCCCGTTCTAAAACCACCTCTTAGTTTGATATGTCAGCAGCCACCTCAGCCCTTCCAGGCCATGACCCCGACGCAGAACCTCAGTCCTCCGCCGGTGATGATGTCGCCGGACCCCTTGCGGTTCCCACACTGCACTCCTCTAGCCATAAAGCCGCCCCCTCACCTGCAGTTGCCACCCAACCCACCCATCCCAGCGCCCCCGGTCCTCAGTCCCAAGCCCCCCGAAGAAGACGGTCAGGCAGTGGGTGCTGACCAGGAAGCCACTCTGGAAGAGCTTTGCAAGCCTCTGTACTGTAAGCTTTGTAACGTCACTCTCAACTCTGCCCAGCAGGCTCAGGCACATTATCAGGTAATCTAAAACTCATGTTATGGTCCATGAGGTATGCAAATGTGATAAGAGAATAGTGAATGATTTCACATTCTGTGTTTATGTCAACAAAGTGGTTTTGGACTGCACAATGCCTGATAACACCAAAATAATAGTTTGTCTTGAATGATACTATATGTTTAGGAGATTTTACTTTCAGTTTTGGTTTCTTTCAGTTAGTTGTTTTTCTTGAGAGCCTCGGTACTGGTTTAAATCTTTGTTGCAATGCAGAACAAAGCATGTAATCAACCATTTGTTTTGTCTAGGGTAAAAACCACAGTAAGAAGCTGCGCAATTTTTATGCTGGTAGCCAGCAGCCACCTCCAATTAGAATACCAGAGGTAGTAGAGCCTGTTTCCCAGCAACCCTCAGCCACTCCACCCACAGCTTCTGCAAATGTGACTGCCAACCAGGTACTTATGACTCTTATCTGGAGCATTTCTGTCCAAGCAAGTGTGGGTTTGTTTTTGTACAGGCTGTCTGCTCATAGGGCTGGACGATATACATTTAATTATTTAAAATGTTTTTGCAGTGATTTTTCTAGCTATACAATTAAGCAACATTGTGAATAGACTAGTTTAGCGATAGTTCTTTGTCTTGCATTATTTATGTGCCACTTATGGCATCAAACATAATCGCAAACCATTGGAGAGTCGAACTAGTCTAAACTTCCCAAAGCACTTCCACTCAGGGGAATCCCAGTCGTCAAATGTGTTCCGCTTTGTGAAGTGGACTAGTGAAGTTTATATGGACAGACACTCGAACCCTCGATTTTGACCAAGGGAGCGAGTCTATTTCATTTGTACACCTCAGGCTGCTCCATAGACCCCAATGCAATGCGATTGTGACATCATCGTATATTGTTTAATTTACCTGTTTAATATATTGTTTATAAACACTGTACATATACTATATTGCATATAATCAAAAAGCTTAAAGTGATCAAGATATTTTAGATATTGATTGCTTTATCGTCCAGTTTTATCTGGGAATATCTTTAAGTGCAGTTTGATCATGCGGTGTCACTCTGCCAGTGTTATAGTAATCAGAGACGTCCCTGTAGATGGACACCCTTCATCGCTCTACTCTTTCTAAAAGCTGTACTGTCATTGTCCCTTCTGCAGCCACTCTCTAAGGGTGCTAGCAGAGTCATACTGGCCACAGAAAATGACTACTGCAAGCTGTGTGACGCTTCCTTCAGCTCCCCCGCTGTGGCCCAGGCACACTATCAGGGCAAGAACCATGCCAAAAGACTGCGGCTGGCCGAGGCGCAGCAGAACGCCACGTCCTTGTGAGTCTGTCACACTCACACGCTCCAAGATAAAACAGCCGTTAAACGTGGAAAATACTTCCGTGTCTTGTTTATATGATTTTTAATGAGACATCAGTTATGCAGTTATGCAGTCATACACTCATATGAATTTCACCCTTAAGTCTTGACAAAAAGGAAATCCATGTACACATTCTGCATCAACTAGTAGGAAGTTTTGCAGAGAGGAAGAAGTTTTTCCTGTTAGCTTTATCTTCAGGCTGTTTTTGCATTGATAAGTGGGGCACTCATTGTAATGCCACTGACTGGGCTGTCCTGATAACATGAGCTAACAGGTCTATGGCTAGTTAAGCTAGGTTTGAATCATAAATACTTCAAAACAAATAAGCTTAATTGCTGATAAAAATAAGAAAAAGGTACCAATATCGTTGTTCTAGGTACTGCAGACTATAAGCAGTAGGGCTGGATGAAAATGTATGACATTCACAGTGATTTTGCTGGTGATGTGTTTATTCTTGAATATCTTAGAGATGTAAAAGCTAGCTTTTTATTTGACCACTAAAAATGATTTACAATATTTTTATGCGAGTGTGTCATTAAATTAAAATATGCATTAAGTTAGTTATTTTATTATTATTTATAGTTGTCATTTTAATAATTTTGTGATCTGTTTTTGCTTTGTTACTTGCAAGCATGAGACTGAATATGTTTTAATATAGACCAGTGGTTCTCAAACCTGTCCCGGAGTACCCAGCCCTGCACATTTTGTATGTCTCCCTCATCTATCACACCTGATTCAACTCATCAGCTCATTAGTGGAGACTGCAAGACCTGAAGTGGGTGCAGGGGCGGACTTAACCAGTAGGCGAGGTAAGCGGCCGCTTTGGGCCCGTCTGATATTGCCGAAATATATTTTCAGCATTGAATAATTCAGCCAAGCTCAGACATATCTGTTAATTTCTTGAACGCAATGACCAGAAGTGTTTAAATTAGAATCCACCCACCGCTCCAAATGCAGAGTTTGCAGAGTTCTGCAAGCTCGGGAATGCTCTCATTATAACAGTGTAGATACGATGTAAATAATATTCACTGTGCAGTATAAAGAGCTTATTAACGGAAAGTGGTGAGATCGAAAGGGAAAGTAAGTGACAGCTTTTAGTGATTATATGAGGGAGTGCTCTTTGTGCGCATTCTAAGCTGTATATTACTGACTGTCTCAGAGCAGAGATATTCACCTCAGTAAAGAAAGCATTGCGTTTCATAATGGTCATAATGGTATTTGTCTTGATGTTTCAAAATGACTTTCTTGTGTGCTTTTCCTAGCCGCATACTCGTATAAATGCTGGAGATTTTCACTTATTAATAGATAACATTTTGGATTTGTTTCTCGCAAACCCTACCGTATGCCTTCAGAACACTTGGAATAGGCTATGGAGTTGCAAGGGATATTTTCATGTTCGTAAAAAGATAGAAAAAGTTTATAATTTATTAAATGCACAAGTGCAAGCATTTTGCATCATCTTTTTATCATCAGAAAAAAAAAAACATAAAGTTGCTTAATATGACTTTAGAAAAGCATCAGGTTGACTAATTACTGGTTGTGAAGAAGGGATAAATAAACTATAAACTATGAGAGTGAGCGAGCACAATAAGGGTTAGGAATAAAAGAGCACATAGTTATTGTGTTGGGCCCCATACCTGGAATATGCTTAGGGCCCCAAATCACTAAGTCCGCCCCTGAGTGGGTGTGTCGGGAGATATACAAAATGTGCAGTGCTGGGGGTACTTCATGGAGAGGTTTAAGAACCACTGCCCTAGACTTCATTTCCATAAATCAGTTCAAACTGCGTTTGAATTATTCAAAACTATGATTCAACAGTTCATTTGCATCATCATTTAAATGTTCACAAAAGTCTTTGTGTAGCGTTTTATTGATTTATTCATTTGTTGACATTTTTGGAAAATATTTTTACAGGTAAATATTTCTATTTTGCAGCAATATTGTTATATTGCATCTGAATGAATGAGGCATTTATTTTCGGATATACATTTGTCCATATATTCAAATATTTTAGTAAATATTTTTGTAGGTTTTGCAACAATATTCTCATGAATATACATGAAAACGATTCCTAATTCTTATTTGTGTCCCTTTAATAAAATATTCTGAAATATTATTACAAATTAAAATAACTGTTTTCTATTTTAATATAATACTTTGAATACTTGATTATTCTGGCTTAGATTATTTCACTTAAATATTTTGATTAATCTCAGAAACAATGGTTTATATAAGAAATTACATAATAGCAATTATTTAAATATAAAGGCATATAATATCATCAAAAGGCTGAGAAATATAAGATATTTTGCTCAGTCATACTAAGTGGTAAATCATGTTGTCTTATCCTGTATTTTCCAGAGACTTGTCCAACACTCAGAGACGGCCACGGAAAGAAGGATACGAGTACCGATTAATGAAGAACCGTAGGGCTCATATCAATACTGCCATGCCAGGTACTCTGTCTCACAGATTGATCTCAACCGACAGTTGAGGAGGGACAGATTTTTGTCATGTTGAGACTATCCCTCGGGTTCTGTTTTCTGCCCAGTGGTGCAAAACCTTCATTTGCGATCAGTGCTTTGGCAGCAGAGCGCGTGGCAGCTGCGTCTGTTAGTTTGCCAGCCTGTGCTAATGTAGCTCAATGTGCTAGTCTCGCTAAATGCAGGCCAGACGCCAAGGCTTTGGTCTGTGTAAGCCGATACTCCACCCCACGTCAGCCCGGGCTCACGAACGTCACCCACACGATGGCAGATCTCAGTCACACACATGCCCCCATTGCCCCGCGCTCCTGTCCTCACATACACACAAAAACACACGCTATTGCTTTCTATAAGTGAAGGTGTTAGCTTTACATGTGATATTATTTTATCAACTGGAAAAATAACTAAATAAATGCTTTTTCAAAATATTTGTATATTAGTTAAAATGCTTTTTAGACTCTTATTGGCAAATGTGTATTTGCTAAACAAGTGTATCGCTCTACACTGAGATGGCAGAGGGCGGATGTTTCCCTCGGGTGCTTTTATAATGTGCAGCAGAATATACACATGATGAGCGACAACGTGTGTGTGCCAGAGTTGAAAAAATAAACGAGCTTAAACATATAAATGAAGTCATATACATTTAAAAAGATGGTACTTGGATTTACTTAAACATCTTAAAACATACTTGCATTTAAATTCGAATTATTACTTGCTTACTTCAATTCAACTGGAATTTAAAAAGCATTTTCAGTTCAGTTCTGAATTATGCGTGTATTAATTCAATATGGTGATTTTTCAACATCAAAGGTTTTTATGATTGAAACATGCTTGCTTTTTTATTTATTCTTGCAAAAAATCTTTCAATCAAAATTGTGGCAACCTGGTATAAAATTATTAACTTCTTCTAACAAAAATAAAATAATTACAGTAATATTTTTTGTGTGAAATTTAGCACATAAACCCCAGTTGCATTTAAAGTGTATTTCATCACCTTGTAATATCTGCTTAGTAATGTAGCCATTTATTTGAAGTTCCATTCATTCACACCACCTGACATGTTTCCTGTGCTGTTTCAGGCCCTTACTACAACCCACGAGCGAGGCAGCGTATCCCACGAGACCTTGCGATGTGCGTCACACCCAGCGGGCAGTTCTATTGCTCGATGTGTAACTCGGGTGCCAGTGAGGAGGCGGAGTTTCGCCTGCACCTGGAGAGCAAGCAGCATAAAAGCAGAGTGTCCGAGCAACGCTACCGTAGCGAGATGGAGAATCTGGGATACACTTAAGAAGCAGCCAAAGAGTGATTCCCAGATCCAGATCCTGAGGAAATAATCTCGCAAATCTTGAAGTAGCCACTTTTGTTTTAAAATGGAAAATGACGTTTGTCATTTTGTTATTCTAGAATTTACGAGCTAAAATTCGCACACACTGAATATTTTTTGTGCCAGACAGACCATTAATTGGTGGCATGGACATTATTTAAGGGATATATAAGAGATATCTATGAGAAAGTTTCAAACGCTCATAAACACAGATTTAGGATCAACTGGTAAATAATTATAATTCATAATTAACATGAAAGTACTAAATTCCTATCCTATATCATCTTATAAGCAAGTACACAAATATTAGAATAAACTGCTCTGGATTCTACTTTCAGTATAATACAAATAATACTTTCAGTATTTATGTTTATGTCTAGCATTTTGTAATAATTTATGTCATTCTAATGTATAACCTGACCTCTAACATGCTTTGGAGAGGTAGTAAGTGTGTTTTTCTCAGCTGTTTTTGCGTGAAGTTGATGCCTCAAAAAAGGACAAATCTAGCAGCAATCAGTTTCCTAAACAAGCAGAAGAGACAATCCTACTCACTCTGAGCCGTAGATTCACTGTGTTTCTTCAGGAGCTACAGAACGCTCGCTGCCGTTCTGCCGATCAGATTAGAGACTGCATTCCCAGGAGAATCCACAGCACGGGTCTCCGGCGTGTCTGCTGAATGTACAATGAAAGCGATGACAATAGATCTACGTCCGTCTGGCTTTGCACATGTTTACTAGAGGTAGTGGGAGATTTGGTCTATTTCGGGGTGTACATCTGATATTGTTAACCAGCATGCTTCAGTGCGAAATTATTTGGGTTATTGTTGTTTATTTTCATCTTGGATGATCCCCAGGGAATCTCTCCCACACTAAAGGGAGAAATGGAAAACATGGCTATTTTTAATAAGGTCCGTTTAAGGTCCATGCCCCCTACCTCAGTCACAACCCTCTGACACGTTGACCTACCAAAGCTTATCTGGGAAACGCTTATCTATTTTAATTTTTTTATCTCCAATATTTACTAAGGAATCCTTGACCTTTGAAGGAATAGTTCATCCAAGATGAAAATGTTCTTAAATTTAACTCAAATGTAGATAAATTTGTGTCTTCATCGGAATAGATTTGGAGAAATTTAGCATGACATCACTTGCTCACCAATGTATCCTCTGCAGTGAATGGGTGCCGTCAGAATGAGAGTCCAATCCACAAGAAACCACTCCAGTCCATCAGTTAATGTCTCGTGAAGTGAAAAGCTGTATTTTTGTAAGAAATAAACCATTAAGGAATTTTAACATAAAACCATCGCCTCTGGCCAAAATATAAGTCCATAATCCATAATAACGTTTCCTACAATGAAAAAATGCATCCCCTGTTGCCTTTCATATCAAAATCTAATATTAAATCTGTAATGTGCTCCATTTTTGCTTGTAAACGGTGCTTGATCTGTGCATATTTCTCAACTTTTTCATTGGAGAAAGCAATATTACGGATAGAGACTCAAATGCTAGCTGTAAATTAAGTTTAAAATATCTTAATAATGGATTTGTTTATTACAAATGTACAGCTTTTCACTTCACAAACTGTTAATTGATGGACCGGAGATGGATTACTTGTGAATTGTTGTGATGCTTTTATCAACTGTTTGGACTCTCATTCTGACGGCACCCATTCACTGCAAAGGATCCATTTGGGAGCAAGTGATGAAATGATACATTTCTCCAAATTTATTCAGAAGAAGAAACAAACTCATCTATATCTTACATGTCCTGAGAGTGATTTTTAGGTGAACTGTTTCTTTATGCAGTTACATTGGGACAAGTAGGAGCTGTTAAAATTTTAAATGCTTTATTTTGTTTGTTCATGGCTGCATGATTTTATGCATAAACATCACTCTTCCCCTATTTTATCACTTAAAATGCTATAAATATTTTATAAAAGGCATTTATGAACAGAAGAAGTGACCCAGTATTACTCTACTTGTTTTTGTTGCTCTCAATAACTCATTAAGCTATAAAACCACTCTTCAGAGTTGCAGTCCATTGTCACTAAATGTTGCAAATTGTAATTCTTTTCTGATTTAGTATTATTTCTGCATGAACTGTTTGCTACTTGTATATTTTAAGAGGATGATTGTGCTGCAAGAAAAGGACATGAACTGAATTGCACTTAAGAAATGGAAAAGACAGTATTGTAATAAGTCAAGTCATGCTATATATTATTACACAGGCATCTATGTTCAAATCAAATGTTTACAGTGGGAATCATCACAAGGGACTTATGGGAGCGCTTGATGGACTAAAAGACTCAGTGGAGCGGTGAAGTCATCTTAAATGTGCCTCTGAGTATAAAGCCTACTCAACTGTGATGTTGAATATTTCATGTTGTTCTGCTTTGCATATGTTTCCAGTAGGATGGACTTACAGTGGCAAAACGAGTAATGTTTTGCGTATTCAAATACTGACCATTTATGTCAAGCTCTTTTTATATAAATGTGGTGAGATGTTTCATATGTATATATTGATAGAAATGTAAAAAGAAGACTTTGCATTTTAAACATGTTAAATGTTAATCTAACATGTTCATAGTGCAGATTATTCCACAAAATGCACCACTGATCATCAGTTTGATGATTTGATGGTGGAAATAATTTGTGGTTTTGCCACTTGCAGTGGACAAATAGAGCAGAAGGGCAAGATGAATGGTTAGAGAGAGGGAATGGGATCAGAACATGTTGCAGGCCGGACTAGAACCTGCATTATCCCACATGAGCACTACAGCTATAAAAAAAACTGTGGTGGTGTTTTCTACTGGTAGCCATTGTGTTTGCTCCCAGAGATTCACCAGAGCCAAGCCATATCCTGTTTTGTGTTTTGTGCGGTCAGGAAGTTGTGACCTTATCTGGAAACAGAGCTTCCCAAAGGATGCCAGCAGGGACACGAGGATCTCCCCCAAGGGAGAATCCTAATAGTCTATCTATTCCTTCAAGCCAATCACAATTTTTTTCCCATCAATAAATACCTCTCGTATTTGTGTCGTATTTCACAAATGTTTTCTTAAGGATTAGCAGAAGCATTTTATTTTGAGGTGCATCGAAATAAAATCTAGCTGTAGTGCCTTTTGAAGACATGTTCTTATATAATGGTTGACTTTTCATGTCCAATAAAGGTCTGAGTGCAATACAGAGGATGTGATATTTGTCTGACCTCTTCCGTTTCCCCCCATTAAACAGTGGTTCAGTGTCTTGAATGTATAGTACAGATGAAAGAATATTTTAACTTGAATGCAATATAATGTATTAATAAATTTAATTGAAAAACTTTCAGTAATTTTTCAGCATACTTGATGTTTGCAATGTATCCTCCTGAGATCAAGAAGTAGTAATTCAATTATTCTGTCTCTTTCTTGTGGAAATTTGTATTTATTGCTCGATGTGAGCATGAAATTTGCTTTATATTAGAGATGTACTGATTGCAATTTTCTTGGCTTAATTCCGTTTTTTTTGTACAACCCGAATTCCGGAAACATTGGGACGTTTCTAAATTTGAATTAAATGAAGACTAAAAGAATTTCAAATCACATGAGCCAATATTTTATTGACAATAGAACATAGATAACATAAATGTTTATTCTAATTTTACAATTTAATGCACAAAATGAGCTCTTCAAATTTGATGCTTGCTACAGGTCTCAAAATATTTGGAACGGGAGCATGTTTACCATCTTCTCTTCTTTTCAAAACAGTTTAAAGATGTCTGGGCATCGAGGTTATGAGTTTCTGGAGTTTTGGTGTTAGAATTTGGTCCCATTCTTGCCTGATATAGGTTTCCAGCTGCTGAAGAGTTTGTGGTCATTTTTGACATATTTTTTCATTTAATAATGCATCAAATGTTCTCTATAGGTGAAAGATCTGGACTGCACTGCATCTGGATTCAGCACCCAGACTCTTCTACTATGAATCCATGCTGTTGTAATAGCTGCAGTATGTGGTTTTGTATTGTCCTGCTGAAATACACGTCGTCTGGAGGGGAGCATATGTTGCTCTAAAACTTTTATATACCTTTCAGCATTCATAGTGCCCTCCAAAACATGCAAGCTGCCCATACAGTATGCACTTATGCACCCCCATACCATCAGAGATGCTGACTTTTGAACTGAACGCTGGAAGGTCTCCCTCCTCCTCCAAGGATACGGCGTCCGTGATTTCCAACAAGAATGTCACATTTGGACTCGTCTGACCATAGAACACTTTCCACATTGAAACAGTCTATTTTAAATCAGCCTTGGCCCACAGGACACGATGGCGCTTTTGGACCATGTTCACATATGGCTTCCCTTTTGCATGATAGAGCATTAGTTGGCATCTGCAGATGGCACGGTGGATTGTGTTTACCGACAGTGGTTTCTGGAAGTATTCCTGGGCCCATTTAGTAATGTCAAAGACAGAATCATGCCGATGAGTGATGCAATGTCGTCTGAGGGCCCATAGAAAACGGGCATCCCACAAAGGTCTCCGGCCTTGTCCCTTACACACAGAGATTTCTCCAGTGTCTCTGAATCTTTTGATGTTGTTATGCAATGATGAGATTTGCAAAGCCTTTTATTTTTTGATTGGGAATTTGAATTTGATGTTGAGAAACATTGTTTTTAAAGTATTCCACAATCTTTTTGCACACTCTTTCACAGATTGGAGAGCCTCTGCCCTTCTTTACTTCTGAGAGACTCTGCCTCCAAGACATCACTTTTATAGCTAATCATGATACAGACCTGATGTCAATTAACTTAATCAGTTGCTAAATATTCTCCCAGTGGATAAGTGTAAAATGTATCAGTTTAAACATTTATATTCCATATGTTCTATTGTGAATAAAATATTGGCTCATGTGATTTGAAAGTCTTTTAGTTTTCATTTTATTCAAATAAAAAAACGTCAAAACCTTTCTAAAATGTAAGTGTATCCCGCAAATAAAGATTTTTGTTGATTCTGATTTTCTTTCTAAGAACTATAGGCTAATTGACAGCAAATACAAAAAAAACCCTCTCAAAATAAACTGCTGTGGAAACAGAAGCTGCATCTGAAATGGCATTAGATGTATTTACACAGACAGAGGTGCTTTTAAAAAAGTCCCAATTTGGACATTTTCACTGAGGGGTGTACTCACTTTTGTGGCCATTGGTTTAGACATTAATGGCTGTGTGTTGAGTTATTTTTAGGGGACAGCAAATTTACACTGTTATACAAACCGTACACTCACTACTTTACATTGTAGCAAAGTATCATTTCTTCAGTGTTGTTACATGAAAAGATATAATAAAATATTTACACAAATGTGAGGGGTGTCCTCGCTTCTCGTGAGATACTGTAGATATTTATATATATATATTTGCATTCTGAATTGTAATTAGCATTTTTCTCTTGTATCCTTTTAACCATATAGATTTGAAAACTTTACAGAATGTGTTGTGTGGCATTTAATTCATGCATAAATGCTCAACCCAAATCCAAAATGTTATACAACTATTCTATTTTACAGCTACTATTTACGTACAGCTTAGCATTTAATATGCAAATCTAGTCATGACTCAAATGAGCTCATATGAGCCATCCGTCACTCCAGTGAATTGTTTTAGGAGAACACAACATGGTTTCTCACTTCGAATATTGACATTCTTAAGTGCTCTGCTGTTTGCTCACCCCACCCATAAGTCTGTGGGACTGCAGTCATGCTGAAATGAGTGGGACGCATTGTACAGGGCGAAGTCAACTGACAAACTTGTGTCCTGTGTTTTTATGGCTCAGGCCCTGCGGGATAAATGACAGCTGCATGAACAGGGAACAGTAAGGCTTGGAATTCCAGTGGCATCAGCTGAGATGAACAGATGTGAAGGGCTCTGATTCTAATAACAGTGTTTATCTTCCTGTTGTGTCATTTCTCATTTCAATAACAGTTCAAGCTGGTATGCATCAGTTTATAATGCTAAAATAATTTATATTCAAACTTAATATAAAGAGACAACCATGTGTCTTGTTAACCATAAGAGACTTCTTTAAAAAAAATTAAATAATTATAGCGACCATTTGAATAGTAGTGTATTTGTTGCTTTTAGTTCTGATTCCTTGTATCAGCCCTCATCCTGTCTGTTATGAGATCCATGATTTCCTAACCAATATGAAACTGCGTATTGTCTCTCATGTTCTGTTAACAGTCTATGGAGAGGAAAAAGGTCTGTGTGTGCAGTCGACGACTTGGAGCTAAAAACACAAACAATTGTGGTGATGCTTACTGATTTCAGGAAGAAGAACGCCCATCTCCTTCCTGTCTTTCACGTTCAGCACACAACGAACAGAAATATCACAACAATCATGCAAAAGGTATTGCTTTGAAAAGTGTCCTAATAACAAAGCATATTTCATTTATATTTTATCTAAACATACAAAGTAGATCAAATTGATCTTAAATGAATATTCCTTAACATAACCATGTGCCTAAAAGAATATTAATGTTTAAAAGATGATGATGATGATGATAATACATAAGCCAGGGGTTGTTCACCTTTTAGATTCCACAGACCCGCAAATATGCTCATCCTCATGCAAAGGCACAGATCATTATTAATAATCATAATATTAACATATTAACATTAACATCTTTATGTTCTGTCTGTCTGCCTGTCTTTCTTTCTTTCTTTCATTTTGTATTAGTTATTTGAACACCTTTTTATTGTGTATTCATTTTATTCATTAATTTATTTTAATATTTTGTATTATTATTATAATTTGTTTTACCCTGTTTGTCTCTAGCACTGTTACCCTCTTCCTAAATCTCAAACACACCAAAACAAACACACCCTGAGGCCAAAAGCGTCCAAACATGCGGTCATACAGCAGCTTACAGGAAGTGCAGTGCAGCCCAGCATCTGAGTCACGGAGAAATGACAGGAATGTATCGCTCTGCGAGAGGACACATATTTCCGCTCAACACAGAGACAAAACCATTTGGCACTTCATGAAGAGGATGACTTGTTATTGTTCTGATAACAGTCAACAACACAACCAGAAAGACACCTACATATTGCTCTTGGGTGTAAAGCCTCTCAAAGCAACTCACTAGTTTGCTGGTTTAGTCAAATAAGAAGCTATCCAAATGACTGTTTTGAGTTTTTCAAACCATTTCAGCGCCTCTTCTGAATATATATATTGTCGATTTATTAATTTTTAGACATAAACGTGCAACGGCATTTCTTAAAAACAGCAAAATAACATAATCAGACATTTTGTAAAACAATAACTGTTTTCACTCAGACGCACACACACAACACACACACACACACTTTCCGAGGCAATAGCGCTCTCTTGTGGTACTTTATCATTAACGCTGGCCGAGTATTTAATATAAATTTCAGGCGCCATGGTGTTTTGCTGTGACTGTGAATATGTGAGGAATGAGAGGATTTTCTTAGTATAATAAGGCTACTAGAAGTATAAAGGATAAAACAGTGTTGGAATGTTTTTAACCTAAATATTTAACTATTTGGTAACTAATGGTGCCTAAATATTAATCTGGAAACAATTAAGCAATGTCAACTGCGATTTTGTCATCAGGTATTAGGCTCTATTATATTCCGTATCACGGCACTGTTTCGGGCTAAATGGGTTAGTTCGCATGTTTCTTGCCCGCCAAATAAAATAGTTCCCATTTTCAAAGAAGCCAAAGCATCAAGCCTGAATATGAATATGAATACACGGTCTGGAGTAGAGAATATGAAGAGATTCCTCTTCCGGTCAAAGCGTTCCAGTATTACTTCTCTTCAGATCCATTCCAGGTTTTCCTTTTAATAAACAATCAAACGCTCAGTGGTGTTTATTTTCGGATAATATCGAAGAAAGCAATGTATTTTTGATTAACTGTGAATTGGATTAGACTAAAAATATCCATTGAGAGGGAATATATGGCAAAAAAACAGAATCATTCAAAACCTTCATTAAAATCACTGTGCTGTGTATCAATGCCACACCAAATATTACAACATACAACTAAAATCTCCACAAAAGGTTTATTCAAGGAGGAGATACAATTCAAACACGGATTGCTTTTTCAACAGTTCCAAAAAACTATGTAATTTGACATCAAATATATTATTTACCAACGATGCAGTAGCTGTACAGTATTTCTCTCTTTGTAATGTCAACATGGTGTATGAACATGATTTGGTTACACAGACAGTCATTGAATTAAAATCTGTGACTATATACTATGGATGCACTAATACACAAAAACATCTCTTTATTTATCTAGTGTGATACCGGCACCAAAATGGTCACAATACATCTAATCATACTCCAGAAAATCTCAATAGTCAAGATCTGTTTCAAATGCACAGTATATATCACAACACTCTTTGGACATGGTTTGAGGCAACAATTACAATTAGACATTACAGATAACATTGGACAGACCCAGAGAAACGTATGAAGAGTCTTATAATCCACTCTAATCTTTACATGGAAATGGAGATTGATTGCAGAGGATATCATAATACAAATACTGAGACTTTTATCTTGTTCCCAAATTTGTTAATGTAACAAACAGCTAATGTTTCTCTCACAAGCGCTTCATTTTCCCAGAAGCATGCCGTTAAAATCACTGTTGGAAAGTGAAACTGCACAGTTAAAATTGACATGATATAAAAATACCTGCCTGAATATCTGTCATTGTTGATTTCAAATAACTAGCACTTGAATCAATGATCAGTGTTGGAATTTAAATGTCAGGTCGATGTTTAGATCTAAACTCTTAAAAAGCAGATAAATAAAGTCACTTATCATTAGAGGGAGATGAAGTAAATACAGTTTTTGACACAATCAAGTGTTTTCTCTGATCTGTATGTACACACGCACACAAATTTTGTCATCCATCCCTCAAAATAACAGAGAGAGTACCTTACAATTGACAAAATGAGAGCACTATTAAAGGAGCAGCAACATAACATACCTGCAGATCCCATAGGTATAAATGATACAAATATATTACATGTACAACAGTCATATAGTAACATCCATCCAAAACGCACATTTCCCAAACCCCGTGAGTGCAAACTAAATCTTCCAGGCTACGTGTATCTCATGCCATGTAAATGGATTATGGCTCTTTCAAAACACGGAGTGAGGAACCATATACTGTATACAACCAGTAGAAATCTCACAGCAACTAATAAACCGGTTAACATGACAGACCAGAAGTTGACGAGGGTCAGTCTGAAGGCAGGGTTAAACTTCTGTAATGGTAAACCCAGGGCTCGGATGAGAGACACTGGTGTAGTGAAGGGAGATAGTAGGTCAGAGGTGAGGCGGGACAGTCTGTAGGGCGTCCTCTGCAGTGCGGTGTACATTAACATTCTAGGAAAAGAACAGAAAACTATTATATTGCTGTGTTTTTGTTTTTACTAGGTACAGGTAAACTTGTTTTAAACAGCACAATAAATCAGCATGGAGGCCAAAGGTCACGGGATCAAAGTTGAGGTGATATGATTGTTAAAATCTGATATGACTAGCTCAATATCTCTATCCTGATACTGACCTTTGACTTCAGGTCAAAGTCCATTGACATAAATCACATTACTGCCCTTTCTCGCTGAAATATCATCTTGTTTTTCTGTCATATTCATGTTGCATCATTTATGGTTTGCACATTTTGCAGTGTGTTGCAGTTGTGTTTTACGAGCTGTTCTGTCTTTGTTCTTCAGTGACAGAGCATTGTGTGTGAATGTAAAGAGAGACAGGAGTTCACTATTCAAATACATTTTATTAGCATCGCAAATAGGCATTACAGTAGAGATTTATCCTCCTCATCAGTTACCGGAAGAAGAGTTATACATCATAACATTCCTTAGTGTTAAAAAAAAACGGAAAAGTTTGATATAAATCGGTGAGTAAAAAAATCTAAAATTACCTACAATTTCTTTCCAAGATAAGGCTCTGCTTTAAGATTTCACCATTGTTATATACATGCTACACATTCTATGAAGTGATGAATCATGTCCCTATCAAATGTATATGCATTAATCTGTGCACCATAACTATATATCACATGCTACTGGAGTGACTGGTGTTTTCATAGCAGCAGTTACATTCATGTGCAGAAGGAACTGAAAAACATCAGTGTGCATTTATGATAAAGTGCAATTTAGTATTAGCATGTAGTCAATGAACACAGGAACACATAAAACAAAAGGGAATTCCATTCATATTCAGAGTTCTTCACTTAGGAGTTGTAATTCAAAATGCATTTACTGGGCTGAAAAAATCCTGATTTTAGGAAATACGGTAGATGCATTTATGAATGTAAGAAGAAAGGGAAGGATAACGGTGTGTGAGAAAGAGAGGAACGGGGGACTGTCAGTGATGATCTGGCACGGTTAACAAAGCCTCTTCAGACAGCCGTGACACATCTACGTTCTGTTTGAAGCAAACACAGGGAATGACGTCACACATTAACAGATGAGGAAAGTAGGTGACGACGATGTACAGAACCGTGAAAGACTTGCCTCGGTTCACACACGTATCAAGATGACAACAAGACCGAAACATACACTTTATTTTAAGGTGGTCATTGTTACAGTGTAGTAATTATACATGTAAGTACAGAGTAATATTAATCAACTACATGCACTTACTAGAAGATTAGGGTTTGGTTTAGAGTTACTTGCATGTAATTATGTATTATTTATTGTTATTATAAATGTAAATACATATAACTTGTAACAAGGACACCTTAAAATAAAGTGTGACCCAATGAGCCTTTGATTATAACTTGCATCATATACAGCACCAGTGCTGGGTATGTTATTTATCAATTATAGAAGTATAAAATTACAAGATGAAAATTGTCTTTAAACAACAACTACATTTCATAGAATATAATCAGACGACTTTTAGATTACTTTTGACCTAATTTGTTTATGACGTTAATTTGAATAGGATCATCTTTTGTTCTATATTGATATAAAAATACAATATATTGATATAAAAATACAAAAAGAAAAAAAAAATATTACATTTTTCCTTACCAATAACATGAAGTGGACTAAACATAATACATCAGGGTTTCCCAAAATGTGGTTTGTGAAGAAAAACATTTTTGAAATCCGATTTTGTAATCTGGATTATTTAGACTCAGTTTTAAATATATACATGTTTAAAAATACACATCAAAATGACTAGATAATTATGTAATTATATAACCCAGCACTAGACAGGTGGAAGAAAAATGAAAAAGCATCAGTACCGAGGAAAGATGTGAACCCCCCAAAAAACATGAATATTAAACGGACATGCTTCGGTACATCCTAATAATGCTAGTAGGTAAAACCATCAGCGAGCCCAACACCACATCTCTCAAGTGACTGCTGAGTCTCAGGAGAACACAAAGCTTAATCACTGTATTATACAGAAGAGCTCTCAAGCATAACTACAGCCTGACTGCACACGTTCCCTGAAGCCAAAACAGCCGGAGAGGCTTTTAACCACCGAACTGACTGACATGCTCAGTGTCTGTGTGTTTGTGTGTCTTACCAATGGTCTGTCTCGGTGTGTATTCACAGCATCCACGTTCAAACACACTGACTCCACCTTACAACCTGAAGAACCAGAATGTTTCACAATCAAAACCGGAATAGTGTTATTTAAAGAATAATATCCAGGTTAGTTAAGAAAGGTGTCTTACCATAGGCCACTGGTGTTAACTTCAATACTGTGTGTAGAGGGCATTTCAGGTAAGGCAGTTCCTCTGCAGGAAATTAAAAACACACCTATATCAATCATCCGTGCACCCCAGTGCAAGTCAACTGGAGGCAAGATCTTCATGGGTGGTGTCTTGTGGTTATTACCTGCAGTCTTGTCCAGAAAGTAGGCCAGCAGGCATCTCATGACGGCTTGATGACAGATGACCAGAACGTTCTCCTGCCGCTCTAACTCCATGATCACCGGTTCCAGCCGCTGGACCAAGTCTTCATAAGACTGAGGAGAATACTGGATTACAACACTGCTCCATTCACTATAGGATGATCAGATCACAAGAGGAGCTGGATAGAATCAGCAGCTGCCGTGAAACTACACTGAATATTTGTACTTTTAAAAGTCCATTTGTTACACAACAGAACTCATGAAGTGAACTGCGGAACAGCTAGGAGGTGATTAAAACTGTGAAAATATACAATTATTACATACTGTATAATTATAAAATAGAAACACAGAGAAGAAAAATAGAAGAATAATTAAAAGTAAAGAAAATGTTGCCTTGGCAACTAACTGAAATACAATAAATGCTAAATAAAGCTGTAGAACTAAATGTACTAAATTAAGATAAATAGAAAAATAAAATGACAAAAGCACATTACAAAGTTATTAAATGTTGAACTAAAAGTAAAATGAAACAAAGTGTAAAAATAAGAGCTAATTCATAATGGTAATAAATAAAATTAATAAATATATTTGTTTTTTAAGGATATGTTGTTACCTACAATTTTACACAATCTGGTACAAGATTCTTAAAATCAAAATATCAATCTTTCTATTAATCTATGAATATTTTTTCAATGGACATGAGATGATTTTCACTTAACATTGAACTTTATATAAAAAAGCTATGTATATTTGTAATGGTTTGAGACCTACTATTAAACATCACTGTTTTGATAATGCACTGTTGAAATTTTCCCAATAGTCCAAATCATATTTCTGGTAGCATTTCATTTGACTGTCCTGTTCCACGTGTATAATATGGACTTATGGTAATTACAATGACTGGTTAATAATAACTAATTACTAACCCTTAAACTACGCCTAAACCTAAACGTAACCCATGTAGTTACCTTATCTTACCCAGTGCTTTCTTAGACAAGTACACTGAATGTACATGTACTGTAAAACAAAGTGCAACCACCTTTCTCATAACATTGCCAGTCCTAAAACACACAGCCTTATGTACAATACATGCACACTTAAACACACGTCGCAAGGACCTTGCACTCGGTCTTTATCTAATATAGTGGGAACGTGGTCCTTTAATGCTCTCCGAGTAAACAGGCTTAAGATATTGATCTAAATGAGAACTGCTTGCTCTAAAGAACAAACCCGCTCACAACCTGACAGATGAGAAGAGCAAATGGAAGTGTGTATGTGCGGGCTGAGGGTAATGGTGTGTGATGTGCTCGGTCAGCTCGCAAAAACATATTAAATAATGTCAATTAGGCCTTTTATAGAACAAAGTCCATGCAACCTAAAAAACAGACTTGTTTATTCCATTTTGGAGTATTTATCTGGTGAGTAATCCTGAGGATAATGGCTAACAGAGAGCCTAGCAACCAGCAACATGTATTTGATGGTTGTTTAATGTGCTAAAGTGTATATAAAAGCTAAAAGCAAACACTACATGAAAAAATACAATCTCGCTATCATGTGTAAGGCCATTAACCCTTGTGATTGCAATTCAAATGAAATACAACTGATTGAAAGAAAGATGTAAACGGACCTCTCCTTTGGGATAGCGATAACGATATTTGTCCTGGTCTCGTAATGCAAACTCCTGTGGATATCTCTGCTGGATCTCCTCATACATGAGCTCCTCACAAACACCCTAAACACACACAGATTGACGAGTCAACACAAGTATAGCAAGACAAAGCTTGTTTGACGTTCAGAAGTAAGAGACTCACGGCATCGATCTCACTGAGAGCTTTCCACTGTTCGTATGGCACCCCCACAGCTTCTGCCGTCTGTATGGTCCTCTTCATCTGACTCGTCCACACCTTCAAATCATGGATATTCTGCGACTGGATAAACTGCCCCAAAGCTGTAGCAAACTGAGAGGGAGCGGGGGAAACAGAGCTTTACATTATTAACTAACATATATTCTTTGAAAAGGTTTAAGACACCTGATCTAATTAAAAACCAGAGAAGCGGGGCTTTTTGGACTCAAGTCACTTGTCCAAAACTGATTTTCAACGATACAACTTCAAATTTAAGGTTCTTCTGACAATAATACGCAGATAATCGTTTGCATGTTAAAGCCAGTAACTGGGGAATATATATATATAACTAAAATCAATCATTCATTTAGAATTCATTATTAATTTCTGGACCAAGGGTATTTGAGAAGATTAAATTATTATAATATCTAATGTTTATCATTATGTCCATTTTTCTACACTATCATTAAAAGGATTAATGCTAATATGATTTTAATGTTTGTGAAGAAAATATATATTTTTCTCGTGCTCACCAATGCTGCATGTATTTAATAAAGATATATTAAAACAGTAATATTGTGAAAAATTATATTATTTTAAAATATCTGTTTTCTATTGGAATCTAATTTATTTCTGTGACGCAAAGCTGAATTTTCAGCATCATTCCTTCAGTGTCACATGATCCTTCAGAAATGTTTCTAATCTGCTGACTTGCTCAAGAAACATTTTCTTTTTTATGATCAATGTTGAAAACAGTTATGCTGCTTGATATTTTTAAGGGAACCACGATACGGTTTTTTTCAGAATCCTTTGATGAAGATAAAAGTTCCAAAGAACAGCATTTATTTGACCAAAAATATTGCTTTTACTGTCATTTTTGATTAATTTAATGAGTCCTTGCTGAAAAGTAATAAATTAAAATCTCACCGACTCCAAACTTTTAAACAGTTGTAAATATTAAACATCATAAGCTTATGATACACTATTTTTCTGTCCTGATTTCATTACTTTTACATGATATTTGAAGACCGTCAAGCCATTTTTGTGCTTGTTAGTTTCACTAAAAGCGATCAGTCAATGGCTGTGCAGCTTACCTCCTTTCCCCTGGCCGAGAGCCCCGAGTCTCCACCAATACAACCTTTGATGTTCAGATCACTCTCTCCATGCCGGCACAAGTAGATGGAGCGGGGCGTGATGTGGATATTCATGAGGTAGTAAACTATTCGGCTCTGTATGTGGTCCTGGACCCGGTTCACCAGGTACCGCCGCCCCACATCAATGATCTTAATAAACGAAAGGTCCCTGAACACACCAAAAACAGTGTGAGATTCATAGATTCACAGTTTGGATTGAGCAGCACCGACATGGCATGTACCTGTCCAGTTCCTCATCCAGTGGCTGATAAGAGTTCTCATAACATTTGATCCTCTTCATAAAGTCTGCGACGGCCTCTTCTGTGTTACAGTGCGTGTAGTCTGGACTGCCCAACTTCACTTGCTGAACACCAAGACCCCAAAGTTAGACCAAAAACAACGTGAGATAAAGACATTGAAGAAGTTCTGCAACTTACCACAATGTTCTCGGCAACAACATCCGGGTCTTCACACACGGATTCCACAAAGAAAGCCTGAAGGGTGTGAAAAGAGTGTTTTAGAAGACCGGACACATGAGAAAACCAGCTTAGATGAAAGATCCCATATCCAGCACCTTGAAACCATTCTGCTCTGCAAACCTGAGGATCGTCTCTCTCCTTTCTCTCGTAGTGTTTGTGGCATCAAAAACCTAAAGATTGTAAAGCAAAAAGGAACCGTTACATTGCAACTGAAGTATGCAGTGCAGAGCGCAGTATCTGTACCTATATGACATTCTATATTCTATACAATGTGTTTAAATGATGTTTTCCTTACCGCCACCTGACCGCCTTCGTCTGTGAGGAACTGCCGTACATCATTGAGAGCTGCCAATGCACACTGCCTAGAAGAGACCAGGAATCACATGAGCTTCTAAGCATTCTAAAAAAACTAAAACAAAGCAGTTTCATTTCCCATTTTTAATATTGCCGTTGATAAAACTCAATGTCTTACTTCCTGATTTTAAGCCCCTCTTCATTGTCTGGCCGAAAGAACTCAAAGGATTTGTAGATCTTCACACATTCACGTCTGTACTGCCCGACGTTAAACTCTGTAGATGTAAAACACCAAAACAAAGCAATTTCTAGATGAGCAAAACATCTGGAATAACAAAGCCATGGCTAGAATTTCAAGTCACAAATATGAATTTGACCTTTTGTTGGGACATCAATCCAGTTGAGGTAGCGCGTCAGTTTCTTGGAGATGTAGGTCTTTCCTCTGGCTGGTAGACCAACGGTTACTATAAGCGTGGGGCAGTTGGTCATGCATACTAAAAGACCAAAAAAAACAGCTCATAAAAACTTAGCAGAGATGTGGAACAATAATATTCTTCCCATGTACTGCAGGTGAACTGTCCATCATCACACCGTATGGTGTAAAGAACGGACATGATTTAATCTATGTGCAGTTAACGTGACCTTTTACTGCTTTAATAAATCTGTGAGTTGTCATTGTAGAGCATAAGTCATTTTGGTATCTCCTCATCAAACTGCATATTATCATATCAACGTCCACATAGTCCTGCAATTTAAAAGGATATGTTGTTCCTGCTCTTTACACTTTAAGAGATGTGTACTATTTTTACAAAAGTACACCAATATTTAAATTAGTATAGCTTTTAGAGGTGAAACATTTCTTTAACAAACCAAGAACAGATCAATTTTACAAAGGCAATATTTAGCTGTTGAAATATTTTAGATGATAGCATAACTGATCATGCAGACCTGAACCTTATTCATTTCCATAACTTTGACTGGCCTTGAAACACAATTTTTTTATTATTTTACATTTACAGGTTTTTAACAACGGTTGGAATGCTTAATATATACGCAATGATAGCACCATAAATATTTTATATATTCAAGTATATATTTTATATTTTAATATTATACTATATTTATAGTTTTTTTTATATGTATTTACTAGTGCACAATTTAAATTGTTATTACTGATATATATATATATATATATATATAAAAACGTGTAATTTATGAAATTCTCTCATATTTTTCTTGTAAGTATATTTGACACGTTTGAGTAAAGCAATTAAATGCTATCAAACTAATTCAAAACTCACTTTGAATTGGTATGACGATAATATGTTAATATGATATGTATTTAATTGATACATACATTATATTACATTACATATACATCTGAAAGCTGAATAAATAAGCTTTCCGTTGATGTATGGTTTGATAGTTCAATATTTGGCTGAGATACAACTATTTGAATATCTGGGATCTGAGGGTGCAAAAAAAAAATCGAAATATTAATATTGAGTAAATCGCCTTTTAAATTGTCCAAATGAAATCCTTAGCAATGCATATTACTAATACAAAATTAAGTTTATATATTCACGGTAGGAAATTTACAAAATATCTTCATAGAACACTATCTTACCTAATATCCTGATGATTTTTGGCATCAAATAAAAATATTAATTTGTACCTATATAATGCCATGTTGGCTATTGCTACAGATACAGCCGTGCTTCTTCTGACTGGTTTTGTGCTCCAGGGTCATATATAAGAATTGCATCAGAAAGCCTCTTTAACCCGCATCTCCAGCATCAGTGTCTGGTCCTCATCCATTCATCCATACTCACCCTTTCTTTGACTAATGTGTCTGTCTGGAAGGCCGTTTGTGGAGGACGGCACCCATATTTTCTTTAACGGATTCTGTGTGAGCTCTCGGGTTAGACTGTTACCGCCTTGCTGCGTTCTGTCCTCTGTTACATTCATTATATCCGTCGTCTCTACGAACGATCGTCCATTATCAGTGCGCACTAAAGACCGCGCTGAAGAATATCATGAGACGGGAAGAGAACGACACTACCGTAACGTCACGGCCACATGCGCACATTCGACACTTTACCGTAAAGCCTGGTGTATTTTTACAAAGTGATTGACCAGCACAGATACACATACGAGGATTAGGACACACAAAATAATCGAAAATAAGTGTTTTAGCGACTTGGTCTACATTTTAATGCTTACATATTACTTTAAGCGTATCTGTCGAAAAGTGTATTTTATGTGTCATTGTTTGTCGCGTGGTGTGTGTTACTTTTCTCAGCGCTATCATTGGATGAACTAATCATAGTCGTTTAAGGTTGCTGCATCTCCAGCGTATTGTCATTCGTTTGTAAGGGTTTTTGATTAAAGTTATTCAACTATTATAAGTGTACATATGTCTCCAGTGAGACGAAAAACTCGTCCTGAGCAGGGGTTGTATGAATACTTTTTATATTGTTATTAATACTTGGCTTACTTTATACAAACTATTAAAGATTTGACATGTGTACCAAAACGTGAAGGTGGCTATTTGTATAATTACAGTATAATAAAAGGCATTTCACTTCCTAAAAAAGTATGAACTATCAAGCAGACGACAGAAGACATGTAGAAGCCCGTGTAGAACAGGTTTTTCAGAAAGGTTTTGCCCTAGAAATTGATGCATCACACACACATGATCCAGCAGGTTTTGTGGGGTTAAAGCATGGGCGGCGCTAGGGAGGCGCTAGCAGGTGCTTCAGCACCCCTAAGAAAGACCAAAGCACCCCAAAAATATAAAATACAAAATATTAAAAAAAAACTTTGACTCATTACACATGTATAACAGGGCAAAGCAATACAACACGACAGGATTTGCTGTCGCACTTTTCATAATGTCATAGCATTTTATTTAAAAAATGGATCGGTTCCTTTTTATGGGATTTTTTTTTAGCCATTTACCTATCCATTTTTTATCCACCATGCAAAAACCACAAGTTTGATCACTTAGGCCAGTGCCCGACTAAAGATTCTTCTAGTCAACTAGTCACATGTTTATGTTAAAATGATTACTAAAATAACCCAATAAACCATCATTTAATAGGCTATATAGGCATACTTGCTTATTGCCGATTCCGCGCTCAAGTGCGTGCATAAAGCTTGCTGCAAAGCACCTGTAAAACTTATGATTATGCGTCTGGGAAAAAGAAGATTTTTTTTATTATTATTTATTTCTAAACTAGTGCTTTCTCAGTGTTGGCTGCAAACCTGATGTTGCTGAATGCCGACGCTGACTCGATATCTCCACAGTAATGGACGTGCAATTAATAGAGAAATGCACCTTTTCATACAGACTACATAATCAAAGAATATTTGTTTTTATTTGAATTGGTTCGTCGTATAATAGTATAGCCTACATTTCAAGCTTTCTATAGGCCTAGATTTATTTATGTCTGTGGGCCGGTTCATTGATGTGATGTGCTGAATTTCATGGAGACTGCATGAGACGGCAGAAAGCGCATCCAGAAATGACGGATCGGCTATGTATTTTAAGTTATTTCCGCAGAAAAAAAAGCACAGGATTGTGCAGACGCCTCCATGCCTCGATAATACTCCCACACTCATAAACATTGACATATGCGCCTGCACAGTGCATATTCATCAAAATTGTAATCATAAAAATTAAAATAAATGTGATGAGTCAAATAACCATGTAATAAAATGTTACAAAAGCGACTGGGTGATTTTGTTACTCATATGAAAAATAATAACCTGTTTTGGTCATATTTACTATGAATTGCCCAGCTCCCATCAATGATCTAGCACCCCCTCAGCATTCCAAATTCTCTGGCACCGCCCTGGGTTAAAGTAACGCTGTTGTTCTAAACAGCGCTTGTCCGAGTGAGGTAGACTACTGGACATATTTATCATTCTTTTTGTATTCTTTTACAGCTTTGCTATTCATTTCGAATCTATTTATACATTTTAAACACATGTTTGAGACTTAGAGTTTAAATGACATGTACAATTAAGCTGTTCAAACAAAGCAGTACTGGCTGCACTAATCCTGGTCATTTTCAATGACATTTGCAGATTGCTGGCAAGTTGGTAACTTGGAAAGTCCAATTTGACCAGATGTGGTACTGTGAATCACTGCTCTATCTTGTTAAACCTGTTTTAACAATCACATTTGGATTTAAAGAGTGTGCTTGTAATAAAAACAGTAACAAAATACAATAGAATGTAAATTAGGTCAAAGTTCACCTTTAAAATTAGCAGAGCAACAGATCACAGACCCGACCTAAACTTAAACATTACGACAGTACACTTAAAGAAAACAATGTTATTGCAGCCAGTTATAATAATACACATTTTAAGGCTTAAAAATGGCAGAATCTTGTTTTTCTTACATTTTGGAAGTGAAAATAAAGCCAAATACATGATGCACATCTCACACATCAACCACTAGATGGCAAGAAAGAGACATGTTCATTGCTATGGACCCTATGGATTATGGGTAGGGGATTTGACCTGAGCTGTGTGCACAGCTTGATAACAACAGTGAATTGTGAGAAACAGCATATGTATATATCAGTGTGCAGTCTGCGCTGATATAGGGTTAAAAGATAATATAGGCTATGAGGCTACACAATGTTAGATTGTTTTTAGAGCAAACGCATCTTAAATTAAGGGCAATTACACATTTGCTAAATGCATTCTACTTAAAACACATTGATGCAACATCTTTTCTCTCCTGAAATCCTGAACATTTCTGATTAATATCCTTATTAAATGAAAAATAAATAAAAATCTTGCAAATGAGATTGAGCAGTTCTTCTACATGAGGAACTAGTAAACCACACAACCTCAACCATCAACATGCACTTCCAATTCTAGATTTAATCACTATGAAACTACAAATCACAGTTAGTAAGTCAGAATCATTACTCAGCATTCAGATTTCCAGAGAAAACCAGATCTGGTCTGTGGTGTGGAATATGTTGATATCATTCTACAAACAAATCATAATCTCCCAAATTATAATCACATCTGGCAAGTACTGCTTATCTTGTCTCATATTGGTATTCAACATTTGATAAATTGTCATTGTTCAAAATCTCTGACATAAAATGATACTGGTTTTAGTACTAGTATAAAATTGACTGTCAATCTCATCACAGTGGACACTTATGGGGTACAAATCTACAACCATTTAATTACCAGCCCAGATTGTAAGCAATTACTACACACAAACCTCCTTATTTTCCAGCCATTTAAACAAATCTTGGAGAAATGCAACAGAAGCTGTGTCTGTTATAATATATGTCATTTATTGGTAACCTTAATTATAAAATCCCTCCGCTTGTTGTCTTCTCTCTAGGTCATAGTATTCTATTTTTACAACCTGACAAGCTGCAGTTTAACTCCATATCAGTAATCCAACAAACATGGCCATGATTTAACCTCAACTCCTCCACACTCCTGTACAGCATGAATGACATGCACAACGAGAAATGACACAAAACGCTTCACAATCCATTTAAAATCGACCACATAAAACCCCAATGCATTTCAATGCATGGAGCACTTCAGCCCGAACACTGTGTGCTTGTCTTCATTCATTCAGTGCATTACACAGAACTCAGCGTTAGTTTATTTTTAGACCACGCGCATGGTTTACAGCAATGTATAAGCATAGGTTATGCGAGTATATTATTAACAGGCCGTATATATAATGTCACTGCTCAAATAAATAGCTCGTGGACTCTTGAGCCTACGTGACAGAGTCTTGTTTACTTCTTCTCCTCGCTCACACAATACCAGCTGCTTCCGCCAGAGAACAGTCATAACCTCATGCTCCTTACCCCTCTTATCCAGATTCTGCGTGTTTTTGGACCGGCCGGCGCCCCTCATTGTTCTCGTTTTGTGTGTCAGTGTTTTATTTTGATGCTCGAGCCTTGAGGTATAAAGGAGAAGTATGTGAAAACACGAGCGCACACGCCCACTGATTGACAGGTGGCGCAGCCAATCGCTGCGAGGCAGTGGCGTGGGGACACACCCACCTATCATTAGACGGAATCAGGGGAAAGTTTGTGTTGATACTGTTGCGCAGTGTTATGCAATTACACAGGAATGCGTTAGAGTGTAATCAATGACCGCGCTCGAGCCTTTGTTCGCAGGTTTAAAGAAAAGGATTAGGATTTTTGAGCACGCCAAAAACGATTTAATCTTACAGGACGGTATTTGTATGATTATATCTATATATATAAATATATAATATGTATTGTTTCTAGTATACATAGCATATATAATATACTAGAAATAAACTATATATAATAATAATTTATAATACATAAAATAATGTATTTTATTAAGTATTATGTAGTATTTTTGGTGAAACAAAAATATAATCTGGAATTACAATAGTATTTTTTGGAGCAAAATAATATAATATAATTAATGTATATAATTTGTGATTTATTATATTTATTCGTTTTTTTCATATACATATACAAGGATATATGTATGTATATCTTATATACATCCTAATTCCAGGACTTATATGAAAGCATAATCTTTATATGAAAGTTATACCCTTCTATCAAAGTGTCACGTGTTAGCTGTAGGTATTTGAAGACTTCATTAAGAAAATAAAATTCACATACTTTTAAAAGGAATTTCATCTTTTAAATGTGGAGAATCTTTTAATACCTGATTTAATAAGGCCTACATCGCAGACTAACATAGGAGAGGTGTTTTAATTACACGCTGTCTCTCAGGACGTCTGGACTACATTAGGAACATCTTGACCTGCTGGATTCTGCAGTGCTTCCGCATTCCAAAACATATTTAGCCTGTTCAGTGGAACATGTCTCTCATTTAGCCACACGTACAGTAGTAAAGCATCAGTAAAGACAGACAGAGCTGTGGAGAAGCCAAGTCAGCACACATGTCACACGGGTCTCAGAATAACTGTACGGCAAATGTCAATAAATAAACAAAGCTGGTTTGAGCTGACTTGCAGTCACTAAAGTTACACCAAGTCTTTCTGGTAAGCTGTAAAAAGGCAAAAATGTGACGCTAGTCATGGTTACGCTCAGACTGGAACAAAGCAGGGCATGAAATTAAGAAGGGCCCTGTCCCAAATGGCACCCTAAACCCTTGTAAGTCTGTAAGACGCAAGTGCACATGATGTGTTCCATTTGGGACAGGGCCCCAAGGAACAGGATGTAAATGTTATCCGATGTATGCAAACGCACACACACGTCAACATAAGCTTGTGATCTCTCCATCAGAGTGTGCACTCTTTTTACATTAACAATAAAAAATCACTAATTGTCGAAAAAGTTGGGCTGTCTGACAAAACCTTTACAGTGTCACAGAGAAAAAAGGGACTTATAGATGAAAACTAACAGGTTGGAGGAGGCTGAAAATAAATACACAACTTGTGACAACAGGTCCTGACCTTTCCGTGTGTCCGGAACATTCTTCATAAAGGCCATAGTGATTAGTGACCCTGCCTCACAAGTGTTACCCCTATTCCTGTCTCTCACGATGTGCTCGAGCAAAACACCCTCACCGATGTACTGTATACAAATACTCTTCATACCATAACATAGCCTATAAGAAATGAAATACAGTCAATAAACCTCTGTCCTTTGTATATATATATATATATACAGTACACTGGTCTGAACATCACATTGTTCATTTGTGTGTTTATGCAAAACAAACAGATTGAGGAATTTTAGTGCAATAACACTGCGATTATAGGGAAGTTTTACTTGTGGATTGTAGATTCGTTAAAGCTGTTACAAGTTTTGTAGCATTTCAATTTTTTACGTTCTTAAAGCAACTGAGAAAAATGAGCACCTCTAAACACTTTACATGACTTGATATATATATATATATATATATTTACATATATGTAAGAAGAGTTCAGATGTAAAACGTCTAAGTGCCGTTTGAGATTTTCTCCTAAAATGAGCATTTTTATCAGGCTCCTATGTGTAGGTTCAGTAATTTCACTTAAATGACAATGAATAGGTTGTTTTCATTGCCATTAAAGTGAAATAACTGAACACAGAAGCCTGAGAAATATGCTCATTTCGAAAGAAAAATATTAGCAGCTCTGAGAGGCTTTTGCATCTGAACTCTTATATATAATACTGTATATATATATTTATTTATTTACTGGAAACAATATTTTAATAGCTAAACTTGTACTAAAATAACTAAAAATAATAAAGAAAAATTTATAAAAAATATGTTTTTTTTAAATGACTAAAATAAAATGACTAAAACTCTAACTTAAAATTAAAGAGAAAAAAATAAAATATGAACAATATATAGCAGTATATCAATGAAAATAAAACAGTCAGTTTCTGTAAAAAACTTTTGTCTAATTTTGAGCAGCATATACATTGTTTTATCATTTATCATTATTATTTTCATTAAATGTTGTGCTATTGTATTTTTTTATTAAATATAACTTTTTGAAATTTCCATTTGACATTTTGAGTGTGCATGTAATCTCATAATAATTGTTCATGATTGTGACTGAGTTGCATGTGGTGATTATTCAAAAAACCAAACGATTTCAAAATACCATTTCAAAACTGTTTTGACTGTTATAGTTTTCAACCACAGGCTCGGCGCAGGCACTTGTTCCTCAAACACCAGGAGGCAGAAACTAGGGGAAAGGTCACTGTTAAGTGGTCATCTACATATGTTCACTAGAAAGTGGCCCGCTATCAGCCAGACTAATGCTGGCTTTGCACCAGAACGCTGTGTGATAAATGCTATTTATAAACCGCACGCAGAGCCGGACCACAAAGAAAGCAGAGGATTTAGCACAGGCTGCTTTGGAGTTATGCATGTTTTGTCAATTCCCACATTAAAACATTTGTAAAAAGTTAAAACGAGAAAACATTCCTTCTCAGAATCTGCTCAGCTTTGCAGTAAGCAAACCGCATTAGTGCCTGTGGGAAATCCCAGTATTTCATCATAATAATGAGATGAATGGGTAATTATCTCTGTTAATGCACATTCTGGCACGTAAAATATTAAACAGCTGAATGTCTGAGACGGTGGAAGGAGAGATCAAGTATGTAATGTCCACTGACTGCTCCACTGAGGAATGAACTGAAGCCTGTAGGAAATGATCTGAGGTCAGCTTTTTAGTTACTTATGCAGGTGTTGATGAGTTCAGGTTCAGGAAGTGACTCACAGCACCAAAAAGTACCATATCTCGCAATACAAGGAATATTGTGAAATATTCCCAGTACAGACACACAATTCCTGCATAAAATATGTATCTCAATTTTTATTTGCAATAAAAAGGGCCAATAACAAAAGCCCACACATCAACAAATTAAAGTATTAGTTCACCAAACATATTTTAATTGGCTAACAATTTACTCACCATACTCCCCCCCAAACCATACAAGATGTAGATACATCTTTTACAAATGGATTTGTTTTATTTTTTTTACAAGCTTTTCACTTCACAAGATGTTAATATGGACTGGAGTGGTGTGGATTATTGTGATGTTTTTATCAGCTGTTTGGACTCTCATTCTGACGGCACCCATTCACTGCAGAGGATACATTGGTGAGCAAGTGATGTCATGCTATTTCTCCAAATCTGTTCTGATGAAGAAACAAATTCATCTACTTCTTGGATGGCCTGAGGGTGAGTTCATTTACAGCTAATTGTCAATTTTTTGGGTGAACTAATACTTATAAGTCTCTAGAGTGAACTGCATGATAGGACTAATGAGACTAAGACACACAGAAACACATTTTATACAAATACACATACATAGTGCGTATCAAGTAATAGATCAGCACACAAAAATACATTAATGAACACTCACATACAGCATACACACACACAGCTGAAGGATTTTAAGAAAGTCTTCTTCACTGCTGGTGGTAGAAACAAGGACTTAAACATGTGCAAGGACTTTTACTGTCACATTATTCCGCTATTTTTTATTGTTTATCAACAAAATTGTCTCCTGTTCTCGCCTTTTCCCTTGATCAATCCATCCTCTGTTCTTCTATGGAGAGCCCATCTATTCCAGCTCTTGACTCCTTTTATCTGATCTTGCACTTCCCTTCGTGTCATTGATCTGTCTGTTCTTCATCTCCAGTCCTTCATTGGCTACTGCATCCGCTTCCTCCACTCTTCTCCCCTGTCGCTGCTTTCTTGCGTCTCTTGTTCAGCAAGGGGTTACTGGAAGCATCCAAGTCCTTAATCTTGACCTGCTCGTAATCTACACGCATGGTGGCCAATGCACTGGTTAACTCTTCCTACAAACCAAGAGACAAAAAGAATTACATAGAATAACACATAGTATAAAGTATAAATAGTATAAAGATATTTATATTTATATATATTTTATTTTATTTTATTATAAATATCAGTATTATTGTTAATAATAAAATATAACAATCATTTTTATATATTCAATTTAAAAAGTAATTACTGTTAATAATAATAATGATTATTATTTATATGAACAGCATAGATACAGTATCTCACAGAAGTGAGAACACCCCTCAAATATATTTTATTATATCTTTTCATAAGACAACACTGAAGAAATGACACTTTGCTACAATGTAAATTAGTGAGTGTGCAGCTTGTATAACAGTGTAAATTTGCTATCCCCTAAAAATAACTCAACACACAGCCATTAATGTCTAAACCGCTGGCCACAAAAGTGAGTACACCCCTCAGTGAAAATGTCCAAATTGGCCCAATTAGCCATTTTCTCTCCCCGGTGTCATGTGCCTCGTTAGTGTTACAAGGTCTCTGGTGTGAATGTGGAGCAGGTGCGTTAAATGTGGTTATCGCTCTCACTCTCTCATGCTGGTCAATGGAAGTTCAACATGACATCTCATGGTAAAGAACTCTCTGAGGATCTGAAAAAAATAATTGTTGCTCTACATAAAGATGGCGTTGGCTATAAGAAGATTGCCAAGACCCTGAAACTGAGCTGCAGCATGGTGGCCATACAGCGTTTTAACAGGACATGTTCCTCTCAGAACAGGCCTCACCATGGTCCACCAAAGAAGTTGAGTGCACGTGCTCAGCGTCATATCCAGAGGTTGTGTTTGGGAAATAGATGTATGAGTGCTGCCAGCATTGCTGCAGAGGTTGAAGGGGTGGGGGGTCAGCCTGTCAGTGCTCAGACCATATGCCGCACACTGAATCAAATTGGTCTGCATGGCTGTCGTCCCAGAAGGAAGCCTCTTCTAAAGATGATGCACAAGAAAGCTCGCACTGGGAAGCTACAGTTCATTGAGGGAACCATGAATGCTAACATGTACTGTGACATACTGAAGCAGAGCATGATCCCCTCCATTCAGAGACTGGGCTGCAGGGCAGCAGTATTCCCACATGATAATGACCACTGCCTTGCTAAAGAAGCTGAGGGTAAAGGTGATGACTGGCCAAGCATGTCTCCAGACCTAAACCCTATTGAGCATGTGTGGGGCATCCTCAAACAGAAGGTTGAGGAGGGCAAGGTCTCTAGCATCTACCAGCTCCGTGATGTCATCATGGAGGAGTGGAAGAGGACTCCAGTGGCAACCTGTTAAGCTCTGGTGAACTCCATGCCCAAGAGGGTTAAGGTAGTGCTGGAAAATAAAGGTGGACACTTTGGGCCCAATTTGGACATTTTCGCTTAGGGGTGTACTCACTTTGGTGGCCATCGGTTTAGACATTAATGGCTGTGTGTTGTGTTATTTTCAGGGGACAACAAATTTACACTGTTATACAAGCCTTACACTCACTACTTTACATTGTATCAAAGTGTAATTTCTTCAGTGTTCTCACATGAAAATATATAATAACATATTTACAGAAATGTGAGGGGTGTACTCACTTCTGTGAGATACTGTAGATAGTATAATTAAAATTAAGACTAAAACCATAAAACATTTTAATTACTTGAAATAAAATATTATAAAAAAAGCTATTTTATTTCAGCTAGTTGCCATTTATGTTTCGTTTAGTTTGACTTGAACTATAACCAAAACTAAATAAACCAAAACTAATAAATAATAAAAAAATGATATAGACATGAAAAAAGACAAAAACATAACAAACTTACAGAAACTTTAACAAGTAAAAACATAAAATCTAAAAACATTTTTTTATTAAAAATGTGAAATTATATAAATTATATTACTACTAAATAAAACTGTTTTATCATTTTAATCATATATATTACATAAATAAATAAAAAACATATTAGTTTGTATTATTATACCAAGTTTTATTCTATTTACACTACATATACAAACAGAACTCAGTCTCTGTCTGTTTAAAGAGAAAATCTAAAAATAAAAAATTTAATTAAAATATTAGCAAAACCTGTAATATTATATCATTGATACTACTATTAAATAACACTGTTTTATAATTGTATTCATATATATATTCAATATATATGCTAAATTACATACATATATGATTACATATACATTGGCACTAAAGTGACTTGAAATGAAAATGAATTGAGTTGAGTTGTTTTTATTCTGCTGTGTGGCTCTCTCTTGAGGAGTCAGCTGGTATTACAGAAAATAGTGTTACCCTTCTTCATTGTAAGATATTACATACAAAAACGAAAAACCACCTAAATGGTATTTGGCCATTATTCTAAACAAGTAGTGTAATTCTCTGATTGGTGCTCACCTTGACCTCGTCCCACATCTCGCTGTCTTCTGTCAGCACTCGTGTGGTGTGGAGAGGCGTTTGGGGAACCACCATGGATTGCTAAAAGAAACATCTCAGTGTTGGATACAGAAAACACATATCTAAAGAAACACATTCAATCAGCTGAAATACTCACATTGATCCAGGGGTGGTTCATGAATTGTTCAATGGTCATTCTTTCATTGGGGTCGGTCTTCAATAGCTGGTGAATCAACTGTTTGGCTGGAGGAGAAGAATATTAAATATCCGTAAGAGGAACATGACTGTTTTAGGTCCTCATAATCGAGACCAGTGTGAGCATTTGACATGGCTGTGGGGTAGAAACTATGTTAAGAAATACTGATCTAGATAGTGAATCATGAAAGCAGTGTGAACAGAACTGAAACCCAGAGTGGATTTACAAACACAGCCAGAATATCTGAGCCATTTATTGATATTTGCAACATGCAAACACAATGCTCCATAAAAACCAATGTTTCATTAAACGTTCTTTTAAATCAAATTTAGGATTGTTCCCTCTTGCTGTAACAAGTACACATATACATAATTAATTAGACATAATACATATTTTCTAATTCATTATGTCTATGTGTACTTGTTACAGCAAGAGTGAACAATCCTAAATTAGAAAAAGTAATTAAAACAATATATATGGGGTAGTTGACGTATAAATGTGTCCTATGCTGTGACAAAAAAACCTCTAACATTGAAGATAAACCTCTCTCATGCTATTTGTAAGTTCTTTACAATGTCACACCATAGGACAGTCCAATATATATATACACACACACACACACACACACACACACACACACACATTATATATACATAATTACATTTTATAATTATGTCTAATCATACATTGTTACATTTTTCTATCAATCTGCTAAAACTAAACTAAACTTTTCATATTTGCATTCTACTTGTAATAATAATAATAATAATCATCGTTACATTACTCAATATATATTTCTAATTGCATGAATATATTATGTTTCTAATGCTCAATGAATTAAATGCAATAAAACAACTGAAAAAGGGTAATAGGTAAAACAAAAAGGAGAATAATTACACATGAATAAAGATGCAAAAGTTTACTTTGCACTAAAATATTGCAAAGTGGAATTATATATAACCATGCATACATAAAACAGGTCAAAATGATTACACGTAGTCATGGAGATATAGGATCAAGGGGTTATTTGCATCTCAAGGGGTTAATCCTAATACATACATTCAGTTAAAACAAAAGCACCTCTGCCCTCTGGTGGTAAAAGGGCCACATGACGTTTGACTGGGTGCAGAATAGACCTAAAATGCATCTCACCCTCCTCAGATACTTCAGCCCACTCCGTGTTGGGAAACTCGTACTGGCCCATGCGAATGCGCCGCTTCATTCCCGGTGAAATGGCCTGTCCTGTGTTGGAGTAGAACGGTGGGAATCCACACAACCTTCATGCAACATAAAGAGGAACAAAGCAGTTTAAAATAGTTTAAAATACTTGTATTTACCACTTAAGATAACACCAGGCAAAGTCCTCATACTCACAGGATGTACATAATCACACCCAGAGACCACATATCACATGATTTGTCGTATTTCTCAGGACCTAAAACCTCTGGTGCTGGAGACACGTAAAAAACACATTAGTTTTCATTAATATACCGAGTGTTACTCTATTTACACTACATTTACAAACAGAACTCTGTCTGTTTAAAGAGAGGTAAAGAATGTTCCTCTCATGATAAGAGTGACATTCATCTTACTGACCTACATAATATGGCGTGTAGCAGGGCGTCTGTAACGGGTTATGCAGAGAAGTCTCTTTAGCAAAGCCAAAATCTGTTAGTTTGAGAACTCCAATGTCTTCTTTACTATCGTAGAGCAGGTTCTCTGGCTGAGGAGGGCATAGAGATGCACAAAATATTGGCAACAATGACACAAAAAAGACTCTTAAAGGTGCTGTTTCTGTGGCTCAGTGGTTAGAGCATTGCGTTAGTAGCGCAAAAAGTCATGGGTTCAATTCCAAGGGAACACGCATACTGGGAAAAATGTATAGCCTGAATGCAGTAAGCCGCTTTGGATAAAAGCGTCTGTTAAATGCATACATGTAAATGCTGTAAGTTTTTGACTCTACTAAAGCATAAAAATAGTATAATATGTTTGCAGATATTTTAAAAAATGCTAAGTTAACATACTTTTTTATCTGAAAAACAATGCTACAGTAAATTATTCTCCTTTGAAGATATGCTCTTTTTTGGTCTGTGTAACCTGCCCACTGCCAGTTTACCCAATTGTATTTCAGCACCCCGGGTTGCCAGAAAACACAGCTCATTTAATTTCAGTCATGGAAGCTGCCAAACGAAAGGGGTTAGTTCCTGTTGGTGTCGTCAATCTGGCAACCTGTGTGTGGGGCTGGGTGAAAAAACCCTCTCCAATATTTAGAATTTGGACTGCAATACCTAGTTCAACCACTATGTGTAAATCCTTCATACAGCACCTTTAATGCAGTATCCCAGTTTCCTGAATATCTGACTTGAATATACTGTTATTCTCATTCTTATGGTAGTACTAGTAACAATCACGTGTTACCTTGATGTCTCTGTGTGCAATGTTCATGTTGTGCAGATACTGGATGGCTGTGCCGATGTCTCTCATGATCTCAGAGGCCTCTGCAGGTACAGAACAGAGGGAATAAAGTGTGACTGCTGTCTCTGTTTCATGATTCGAAGTGTAAGTTTTTTTACTCTTCAGTTCTTGCCTCAAAATATAGGCAAGTTTATAATTCAGTGACCACCCACCTACCTAACTAACTGCAATCTAATAATTATGGGTGTAAAAAAATGCTTTTGTTTCAGTGCAGTTAATAACATTTATATTTTTGGCACAACTAGCATACAACTAAGGCTACATTTCAAAACAATTGTTCTTTAAAATTATTCTAATCCTTCTAAAAAATTTTTATATTTTAGAATACTTGTAATATTAATTTAGCCTTGGGTAAAATATAGGTTTTTTGACAGCATGAATTTAAATGTTTGTTTAGTAATTTAAAAAGCTTTTTTAAGTTAAGGTAAACTGTTGATGTATTCATCAAGAAATAGTAGAGTATTGTTTTGGAAATTTCTAATACCACATTAAGAATAGCCTAAGCTTCCCCAACCAACACCGAACCGTACCAAAACCATGACTCCAAAACCACAATACATACTGAACCGTGAGAAACGGGAACTGTTACACCCCTACTAATAATAATCATAACCATAATCCTATTAATATTTAACAAACTAACCAAGGGAGATTATATTGGGAAATAACCTCATCATAACTATAACCATATTTTTAGTTCATTAACAAACTTACTCACTAACAGAAAGTAGATGGAGAATTATGCTCCTCGTCATATTTATTGCTAACTAATAAAACGATTTGATATTGCATGGGAAATTAAATAACTAACTTACCATGGGAAATATATTGGAAATGATCCTCTGTGTTATGCTGTTAACTAACAAATGAATCAACTAAATGGAAATTGCATAGGAAAATAACTGCCTCTCCATACTCATAGTTAACTAACCAACCAACTAAACAAGCAATGGAAAAAAATATTATAAATGTTCCTCCTCATTATATTAACCGTTAGCTAATAAACTAATAAACTAAATGCAAATGACATGGCAAGTTAACTTCCTCCGGATGTTCAACCAACTATTAAACCTCATTTTCACCATGTAAAAGGGGGCAGTAGAAGAGCTTAGGTTGGCCTAAATGTGGGCATGTGTGTGTGTTTGTGGCATTATACTTCTACTTTTGCATGGTAGATTTCCTGTGTGTGTGTGTGTGTGTGTGTGTGTGTGTGTGTGTGTGTGTGCTACAAAACTCAAAGACAGATAACCCACCTCGCTCCGTGAAGGCCTGGTCTCCTCTGGCCTGAATTCTGCTGAAGAGCTCTCCCCCCTCCATACTGACACACACACACACACACACACACACACACACACACATTTTCTTATTACACAGCTTAACGCACAAATACACAATCACAATAAGCTGAGTTTCTTTCCCAGCGGAGTATGTGAAAACAACAAAAACAACGACATGGCTTTATGGCTATAGAAATGATGTGAATCATGTTATTGCCAAAATGCCCAAAGCACGAGAGAAACAGGAAATGAGCTCTAATTAAGATATTTCTGTTTGTCTCTGTGAATCTCTGACTACGGCAGTCCTGCTCTCACAGTCGCTCTCAGACCGCTCAAGCACATCACAGCCACTTAATACAGTGTTCAAAGCCACCGTTTAATTAAACAGCATGGAATCAAAACCAACGTTTTGTGGCTTCTAGTCTATGTTTATTAACTTTGAGGTTGTCTGTGTGAAAGCTGGCAGTCATTTCTGGAAAATGAATGACTCATGTTGGACTACACCAATTTCTGTCTAATAAGATGTTCTCTAGGATGAGAATGTCCCGTTCCCTGAGTCTACTGGCTGTTTATCAAAGGACATAAACCATTTCAAATGACCCTATAAGAAAAATATCAACACAACAGCACATTTTTGTGACGTTTTTCAGTCTTGTGTTTGCTGTTACTGATAACAAAGCAGTCCAAACAAATGAAAATAAAAAAATAAAATAATTGAGATGCTATTCGTGAAAAAGAGAACTGAAACCTTCATCATATGGTATCACTAGGTGTAAAAATACAGGAAAAAAACCCACAGCCACATGTTCTGTTTTTCCTGTTGTGACTTTATACAAAAGAAATGTCAGTAGTCAAGAATGTTGACTAAAGATCTGTACTATTCCTGGCAGCTGGGCATGATGGGAAATTATGTTTTACCACTGACAGCACTCACCATTCCATAATTATGAGAAGACACTTTTTCCCACGATACATGTTTTCATAGAGACTGAGGATCCGAACTATATGTGCCCCCCCGGATACTCGCCAGTGCAGTTCCACTTCTCTCTGGGCTTTGGGACACTCGTACAGAATCTAAAGAAATCAGAAAAAAGATGCAGACTGTCAGTTTTTTATTTTCTAAAAATGCCTACACTACTGTTCAAAAATTTGGATCAGTAAGATTTTTTTAAGTTATTTTTAATTTTCTATTTATCAAATAATACTTTTAATGAAAATTAAATATTAAATTAAATATTAAATTAAATACAATAAATATAATGTAATATGTATTAAATATATATTTTTCATCTAAATACTGAATTGTATGCAGAACATTTAAAAACTAAGGTTTGTTGATATCATCTGTGGCCTTTTCACCGGTGGCACCTGACAGCATGTCACGGATGCTGTCAAAGAAGCTTAAATAGTTTTAAACCTGGAACATTCCTTTAATAAAATCCAACTGCTTTCCAGCCGCTTGCTGCTCATTAAAAGAAGAACAGTTATGCAATAGCTTGTTTCATCTAAAAGAAAAGAACATTTCTATTCATATTATGCAATTTACCACAAGGAGTCAGTAGAAGGACCAGTTAAATCCTTAACTGGTCTTTCTGTGTGTTCGACCTTTCTCTCCACCAAAGTGGGACGTCAAACACATGGCGTGCACTGGAACAGCGTGAGCCCTTGACATTGCACATGTATCCCATCAGAGTGTATTTTGGGGGCCTGAAAGCTGCCACTGCAGACTACAGTGACACCTGTTGTAACTTCTTGGTACCTTTTTAGAGTTTTGTGTCCCTTTCAGGCAACAAGATGTCTATGATCAACTGATACTGACTAGTAGTTTCATAAATAGTTTACTGTTGTATTTACAAAAACAAGTCTAGCTTATAATCACACACAATCTGTAAAAAAAAAAAAAGATTTGTAGACATTTGACATCACTTGCTCACTAATAGATTCTCTGCAGTGAATGGGTGCCGTCAGAATGAGATCTTATAAAAACATCACAATAATCCTCAAGTAATCCACCTGACTCCAGTCCATCAGTAAACATCTTGTGAAGTGAAAAGCTGTGTGTTTGTAATAAACAAATTCATAATTAAGACATTTTAACTTTAAACTGTTGCTACCAAAATATGAGTCTATAATCCATCTTAAGTCCAATGAAGAAGTCCATGCCCTGTTGTTCTCCCACAGCAAAATCCCAATGTAGTTTTTTTTTAGAACTGTCTGGACTATTTCACAACTTTTTCACTGCAGGGAAAGCAATATTATTGATAAAAAACTTGGAAACGTTGGAAAAAACAGTTTGAAGTTTAAAAATGGCTTTATGATATAAAGGTTTTCTTACACATTCCTTACAAACATGCAGCTTTTCACTTCACAAGATGTTAATATGGACTGGAGTGGTGTGGATTATTGTGATGTTTTTATCAGCTGTTTGGTCTCTCATTCTGATGGCACCCATTCACTGCAGAGGATACATTGGTGAGCAAGTGATGTAATGCTATTTCTCCAAATCTGTTCTGATGAAGAAAAAAATAATCTACATCTTGGATGGCCTAAGAATTTCATTTGCGGGAAAAATATTCCTTTAAAGTATTGAGGAGGGGGAGGGGGGGGGTTCAAAATAAAAATTATGTCATAATTTACTCACCCTTACATTGTTCCAAATCTGCATGACTTTATTTTCTTCTATGTGACATGAAAGATGATATTCTGAAGACTATTCGAAAGTGTTGTGAAAATCAGTGATTGACTTTCACTGTATGGACAACAATTTAAATAATTTACATTATAAATTAATTACATTTTATGATTATTACTCTCATTGATGTCAAAACAATTTTTGACTCGGATAAAAGCAGTTAAGGCAGATGTCACCACATAAAACAATTACTAGCAAAGAAATGTGCTATATGTTTATAGCACCATGTGCTATAAAAAGTTTAGCTATTGTTTACATGTAAGCAAACAGTAATGGGTTTCTGGTTTTAATTTCTATCAATTAAAGCCCAAAAGCTGTTTGAACCACTTGCAGAGGCGTGAACTGCATGCAATCTGATTTGACCCACCCACGTTGTCTCTGCATCTGGTAACCAAAAGTTTACAATGCATGTACATGTGTGTGTGTGTGTGTGGGGGGGTGTTGCGTTAGCTTTCCGACTAACAGCAGCCGAAAGACAGTTTGAGTCATTTAACAGAGATGCCCGTGGGCTGGAGTTTCAAGGACAGTGTTGTAAACGACTGACTGGAGTAACCTTTATAGTTCAGTCCTGATTCAGAGATACAGGAACCGCCAACAAAAAACTGCTGTAGAATCACAGTGAAAGAGGCGTCAGGAAACTCCTTTTACAACAATAACAGAACAGAAGCTGTGGTTGAAGAAAAACCACAATAGTATCAGATAACACACACACACACACACACACACACACACACACACACACACACACACACACACACACACACACACACAGAGACACACACACACACACACACACACACACACACACACACACACACACACACACACAGACACACACACACACAGACACACACACACACACACACACACACACACACACGCACACACGCACGCACGCACACACGCACACACACACACACACACACACACACACACACACACACACAATAAATCACATGTGCATTGGCTTTGCTGCATATGCTTTATGGGTAATCTTGTAAAAGGATTAATTTCTAAGGAGCGACAACATCTATTATTATGAATGTGAGTGCTGTCTGGTGCTAACATACACATTCACTTACAAAAACACTTACAGTATTAGCAGTGTTTTCTAAGAAAAATACTATTATTACTGTTCACATACTTATTAAGGTTATGTGTACTTAGTAAGGCCAAGGAAACTAGAAAGATTGTTTAATGTAATGATTTTAGGTCTCTAATTATCACAAAGGGTCCAGAAAATGCAGTAAAAACCTTGCAGTACAACCTAAAATTGTAATACAATTTAAAATAACTTTTTTCTATTTAATAAATGTATTCCTGTGATATAAAGCTGAATTTTCTGCATCATTACTCCAGACTTCAGTGTCACATGATCCTTCAGAAATCATTCTAATATGTTGATTTGCTGCTCAATAAACATTTATTATTCATATGTTGAACACATCAGTTGTGCTGCTTAACATTTTTGGGGAGACTGGAAACTGAACGTTCAAAGAACAGCATTCATTGAAAACAGAAATCCGTTGTGACATTATAAAAGTCACTTTTGATCAATTGAATGCATCCATGTTAAATAATAGTATTCATTTATTTCATATAAAAAGAAAACCCTGGCATTGTGGCAGACGGTTTTGCACAGACAAGCACCACTCTTGTTTTCTTCAAAAAATGACAGAATATACAGTAGTCTGCATTATGAGAGAAAGCAGATGTGACCATGTGCTTACAAATGAGTCACCGGATCTTCAGTTCCACAACAAGCTACAATGGTCTCAATTAAGGCCAGTCATAATATGTACACAATTGCAAAATTGTATGTGCCGTGAAAGCAATCAGTTTGCTAAATTCACAGAAACATAAACGGAGCAATATGCAACAGGAAGTTCATCAGCACGTCTGCAGGGATTGATGGCAGAATGCATGATGGCTATATTGACCGGTTAAGCTTTATGACTGCATTTAATTTCCGGAGTCTACAGCCACAGAATTTAACAGTCTCATTTAACCGTGAGACGAGTCTATAGACTTCCTGACAAGTTTTATTATTGTATGCGAGTCATTCATTTGACTGAGATGGATGGATGGCACGTTACAATCTAATGACACGTTTACATCTATTAGCTTATTTATACTCTGAAATTACAATTCATTTAGATGTTAAGGCCTTTTGTTGTTAGAGTGTCTAATTTAAAATAGTAGTGAGTATAACCAGAAGGTTTCTGTGACCAGTTTCTGTACGAAACCTTACAAAACCGAGTGGGGAATTACATTTAGAAACCACTATATTTCAGTTTCAGCCCAGAAACGTTCACAAACATGAGGGGGTTTTGTATTATGGTCTGTTTTGTCATTTGAAGCGGCTCAACCTGATTTACTGGAGGTCAGCGTAATCATAACCATCTCACGTTTGGTTCTTGGTCAAAAAGAGACAGGGATGAATGTTTATATGACTTTCTGTGTTTCTCCAAGTCACGTTTAATGATAACACGTGAAACATGACTCTCTGATCTGTCTAAAATAAGACTCTAGTAAAAGACACCACAGCATTACACAGCAGTCTGCTTTATAAAAACTATTCTTATCTCATGTAGTCGTATACTCTTCTTCATGGGTCTGTTGTAAAAGAATAACTGAATACTAATGGGACAGAGTTCGAGTTGAATTCATAGCCCAGATTATGCAAAAAGCCACCGCATAAAACTGACCCTCCTAAAAAAATGAACTTCTTCAGACAAGTTGGCAGCTCCTGCAGATTCGTCACAGCTCTGTCACACCCTGCCTTCTCTGTTTCTCCCTTAGGGGGGAATATATTTCATCGCCCTTGCATAGGAAACCTCAAGCGGCTTCCAGATGAACCTTGCGGCACACTCAGAAATATACCAGGACTGAAAAAGGCTCAAACCTGATTCTGAACAATGGCTGGATCCTGAATGCAGAATCAGTGTGGAAAGATGAACTCAAACACTGAACAGTGAGAGTGGCAGTGCCAGTCGAGCACACGGTAGCTGACAGCACAATGGGAACAGTGAAAGGCCATTGAACAGGGCTCACACATCTTTTCTTTGACATGTTACCAGCATGTTGCTTTATTAAATTATAATAAATACTGTTATACATGAAACAAGGTTCTGATTTTATCTTATTCACAGAAGTTGTTACAAAAAACATAATTATAATTATTATTATTTAATATATAAAAAACAAGTTATGTAATATTTATATAGACAGAAGTATCTTACAAAACATAATTTCCCTAGGAAATCTGCATTTTAAATAACATATGTATTAAAAAAGATATAACTTTATGTTTTGTTCATGCTCAAAAATTCCTTATTTAACTGCATATATTATGTAGATAATTATGTCCTACTAAATAAAATTATCACAAATTCAGCATTGTAATTAAATATGTGACCCAGGACCACAAAACTAGTCATAGCACGGGTATATTTGTAGCAATAGCCAACAATACACTGCATGGGTCAAAATGATAGATTTTTCTTTTATGCTAAAAATCATTAGGATATTAAGTAAAGATCATGTTCCATGAAGATATTTTGTACATTTCCTACCGTAAATATATCAAAACTTAATATGCATTGTTAAGAACTTAATTTGGACAATTTTAAAGGCGATTTTCTCAATATATATATATATAAAAATCCACCCTCAGATTACAGATTTTCAAATAGTTGTATCTATAGTTGCCAAATATTGTCCTATCATAACAAACCATACATCAATGGAAATATTATTTATTCAACTTTCGGATGTATGAATCTAAATAAATAAAAAGACCGTTATGACTGGTTTTGTGGTCCAGGGTCACATTAACTGATTTTAATATATATATATATATATATATATATAATATAAATGTATCTCAGGGGTTCGATCAGGCAGTATGGTATCTTTTCCTTGTTGGCAGCCGTTCAAGTCCAATATGGCAAATCAAGAGTTAATTAAATGAATTCGATTTAAGGGATGGCTTCTATCCAGCTAAACAAAGTGGATTAAACATCACCTATACCCTCACGTTCAATACATTTAGCCATCAGCATGCTACCTAATTAAAAAAGATGGACAGCTCTGCCCTATTCCTGTTTACCCTGTGATTAAAAAGCAGAGAGGATATTGAGCAATAAATTATTCCTAAATGACTCAGGTCAATTGGATTTTCACTGTGCTCCAGCACACTGAAATTCATTTAGGATAGCACAATACGCATCAAAAGAGCCTTATTTACATTTGCCCACGCCATTTTCATAATAATAGGCAATGCCTCTATCACCGTGAAGAGATAGTTGGGATGGTACTACTGTGTGTCAATTGAGTGTAAGTGAGTCTCTGGCCACCGTGATCTGTTGTCACATTGGCTCTGTGTGATATTCAAATCCTGACCTTAACTATTACAAGAAACCCTGAATGTGTATCTCAGGCCAGCTGATATCTTCCACTAAGTTGTAAAACAGAGAGAACAGGTGCAATCCAGACTTGCCAAATCAGATGGCCTGACAAAACTACAAGTGGACAGGGACGTTTATAAACTCTTATTGCTTCATGCTTCACAACACAAAAATATGAGCAGACGAATCATTACCAGATATCTTGGTACAGTTTACCTATCTAAGTTCTTCCTACACTAATAGATCCATATTTTAATAATTGGGACCTGTAAGTCCAATTAGACTATAGGCAAATTTCCACAGAAATGTTTAAATAAGCATTAATTTATTAAATTGTAATTCATATATTTATATATATATTCGGTTTAATATTAGCATAATATTTTATAATTATATTTTTGTTTCTATTTCTACAATTAGAATGTTCTCTTTATGGTCATATGAGTTCCTCTGATCCAGCTGGATTATAAATCCCTGTTCACGATGGCACTTGGGTGACACGTTACCATTGCACTGCCTGAATGCTGTGTGTCACACCTCATCTCCTTAAAGAGCCAGGTCAGATTGGGTAACCCTTCAACTAGTGGCCCTTCAGTTTCCAGCAACCTCACCACTGTTTGTCACTCTGCCAGTCACCCTTTACATGAGGTACGGTGCCATGACACACATGCAAACACAGAGACACTGAAGACAAGCAAATGATCTGTTTTCTGTGACATCAGATGTGAATACATAATGAATTACTCTCTTGATTATTAAGCAAACTCTTGTAGCTCAAGCAACACCTGCAGCAAGTTCATTACACAATTGTACTTGATTTGAAACTGTTTTTTCAACGCTGTCATACTGACATGGACTTATATTATACTTAAATTATATTTGTCATCTAACAAAATTAGTATTTGCAGCATTATCTTGATTTACCCTGAATTGTTCAGTCATTCATGACTAATGCAAAAAACACTTTCTAGCCAATACAATTTAGAGCTGATAAAAATCTAATCTTTCACTCAAGTTGATTTTTACAATTCACAATTTAAAAATTCCCTGATATTTCTGCATTGTCCATGACTCCCACACTCCCAGTTTTCTAGGTAAAAAGTTCCATCATTTTAATAGGCTAATGTCCATGATGTCTGTTAGCCTACACACTGTGCTTAACATTTTGAGGTGTAAGGAATGATTCTGAAACAAAACCACTATATTGCATTAGGTTAACAGAGTTCATTTGCCGAAACATACTGTATGTATTGCACGAGTCAACTCTCCCATTATATCCCCATTACAACATGTGTGTGTATTTTTACCTTCAGCGCGCACTTTTGTCCGGTTTTCTTGTTATAGCACTCCACCACTTTGCCGTTAACACCCAGACCCAACACTTGACTTGAGACTTTGTAGTCCTCGGTCAAGGCATGCCGCTTGATTTCCAGCTTGGGATAGACGGGCAGGGGGAACCGAGTGGAGTCGGTGTCTGAGGACTCGCTCTCTGGGCGAGACGCGGCGCTCTCGGTCGCCTCTGTCTTCTCGCTTTGCGTTCCAGGCTTTGGCTCGGGCTCGGACGCGTCCGCGTTGTCCGTTTGAGACTTTCCATTCTGGAGCATCTTTCAATGCAGGCGAAATTAAGCTTTTAGAGTAGACACTCAACGTGGCTCAAGAGGTTCCTTTAAAATCCACAGATAAACTATCCGCGCGCTGTCACTGAGTGACGCTGCTCCGAAAATACACTGCTGATGAATTCCTGTGATGACTGACGGTTACAGAATTACAGCACATTTACCAGCATTAGGTCACTTATATTCAGATACATATCAATACAATCCTCACCAGAAGGATTATCATAAATAAAGTTGACCAAAAAAATGTAATTACCTTATTTGTAGGCTATAAGGTTTTGTCCATAAGTTATAAAAAGGAATTCGAAAACAGTGTTACCAAATAATAAATCATATTCACGTTGAGTAGAAATGGTCCCAGCTGAAAGTGTCAAAAATAAAAAAGAAAGTGTCATTTGTCCTGCGGAGTTCCCGTCATTGACTGTACCGCTGTGTGTGTGTGTGTGCGTGTGTGCGCGCGCGCGCGGGGTCAGTGTCTGTTGCGGAAGCGCGAGCTACTGAACCGCTAGTCTCTTAAAGGAACCGCGCACAGATGACTTGAGTAAGGCAATATTCCGTTAGAAATTAGACTGAGACACCGAGACTATGTCTGGATTAATCAGAATATTAAGTCATGTACAATTTTATTTATGTCTGTCTAATTTACTGTAGTGTAATGTTTTTTTTATAACTAACACTAAAACTATTAAAAGGATAGTTCACCCAAAAAAATGAAAGTTCTGTTATAAATTACTCACCCTGGTGTCGTTCCACACCCGTAAGACCTTTCTTCATCTTCGGAACACAAATTAAGATATTCTGATGAAATCTGTTAGCTTTCTGACCCTCTATAGACAGCAATGCAACTGACACGTCCAAGGCCCAGAAAGGTTGTACGGAAATCATTAAAACAGTCTATGTGATATCAGTGGTTCAACTTTAATTTTATAAAGCTATGAGAATACTTTTTGCACAAAGAAAACACAAAATAATGACTTTATTCAACAATTTCTTCTCTTCTGTGTAAGTCTTTGACGTGAGCTCATGACAGTACAAAAATGATTCTCTTAGCTTCATAACATTAAGGTTGAATAACTGATGTCACATGGACTATTTTAACGTTGTCCTAACTACCTTTGTTGGTCTTGAAATTGTCAGTTGCGTTGATGTCTGCGGGGGAGTCAGAGAACTCTCGGATTCCATCAAAGGTTTGGAAAGACATGAGGATGAGTAATTAAAGACAGCATTTTCATTTTTTTGCGTGAACTAACCCTTTAAAACCATTTTCATAAAAAAGATAAAATAACACAAAATATACATATAAGATGAAACTTAAATTTAAACGAAAATTAGAAATGTTGCCTATTCAACTATTGAAAACTAAAACTGCATTTAAAAAAAATACTTATGAAAATGACAAGTACAAAACAAGATCACTGAAATGTTAAAATTCATATAAAACCTACAAATAAAATATAATTCAAAATATGAAAATATAAATACAACAATATACTAACATAGTGACATACTAAAATATTAATAAATATGCCATATATATTGCATGATATCATTGCTTGTGGGTGGAGTTCATTTTGTGGTTTGCGTGATTTAGTACAACACTGCATCCTTGCATACAACTGTTTTATTACCACATTTAAAAACTCAGTAGTCGTCTCTAAATACTGACTGACAGTGTTTACAGTGTAACAGTGTAACAGTGTTTTTTATCAATCTGTATTTTTCCAATATTGCTTCAAGTTTTTATATGTATGAATAAAGGTTTGTGTATAAGTTTAGTAGTCAAGAGCGCAGATCAAGGCCACACCCTGTTTGATCCAGTGCCCTTGGCTACGATCTGTGGGCAGCTCAACTGCAATTACATAGTTAGTTGAGTGCCCGGTGGTTGAGAGAGTTCCTGTGGAAAATAAACACAACTTTTCAGATCTCTGTGGTAAAACACAAACCAAATTATCACATAAATCCCAATGACTCCACAGGATGTACAGTAGTGAAACATTAACAAAAGAGCATGGCAAGTTTCACAAAGAAATGCTCACCAGCACGGGTAAGAGTTTTGTAGATAGGACACATGTAGATTCCAGACTGAGGGGACTTGCGGTTGGGAACGGGTACCATCCAGATAACAGCCATCTCTGTGTAGAGCTCTTTGGGACGGGATTTAGCAAGCTGGCCTGTTTCTGAATCCCAGCGCGCCCCTTCAACATAAAGACCGTGGATGAAGCAGCCGATGTCGGGCCTCACAGTCAGCTCTGCTACTGCTTCCTTCATCACCTAAACGAGGGTTCAAACAGAGGAAATCAAAGAAAACTGCTAAAAGAATGGTTCCTAAAAAATACACACATCATGCTGTTTAGATATGCAACAGAATGACCTATTCCAATGTTTGACCTTCTCAGGTATGCCATACTTCTCTTAATGGTATATCACATATCACGCTTGCTTTGAGAACTTAATATGGAAACATAGCTGAGGCTTTAAACGACATTACAAAGAGTTTAATGCGAGAAAGCCTTGCTGTTGAAAGCTAATTATGCACCTTAAAGTCAAAAGCAATGGTGTCAATGGAGACCGAAGCGCTTCGGGCGAAGTTCTGCAGGGTTCCTGTGAGGAACGCTTGGGGGAAGAAGAACCCACTGATCCAGAATACAGCAGGAACGCCATCTGAGATCCAGTTCTGCAAAAAGCTTATGCGCTGAACCAGATCTGACACCCAGGAAGCCAACGGCTTAAGAGATGGATATGCCTTGGAAAATATTAAAAGAAGAATATTATGCTACCCATTCAAATATATCAAATACTTCTAAGCCCTCAGTAGTCAAAATGCTGATTCTGATTTCAGTTATACGCACAAGAGTGTTTGCATAGTCAAGACATAACAAAAGCACTCATTCCATAAATTCAGTGCATGTCTAGCATGGTTAACATTTAGGAGAGTCTTGCCTTGGCATTCCATAGTTCTGGAACAGCATTGATGAACAGACTGTTAGACATCAGCTCCAGTTCAGATGACATAACCACCAAACCCTTCAAAGCCTTCACCAGATCACTGAGACTCTGGGAAATCACCGATAACAACTTGTTATATCTGTGAGAGTGATAGAGAGGTGCATTTTTAGAGTGCTTTTAAATATACACTATTAAATATACTCTATCAGTAAGATTGTTTTATGTTTTTGAAAGAACAGTAATACTAGTAATAGTGTTAAACATTATTGCAATTCAAAATAACAATTTTCTATTTTTATTTTAAAATGTAATTTATTCCTGCGATGGTATAACTGAATTTTCAGCATCATTACTCATCATTCTAATCTAACATGCTGATTTTGTCTTCAAGAAACACTTCTTCTTATCAATGTGAAATAATACTTTTTGAAAACTGATGCTTGTTTCAGTATTCTTAGATGTATAGAAAGTAGAACATCATTTTCTTGAAACTGAAAACGTACCTTATAACCTCCTGAACCAGGACCGTGTTCATAGACTCTTCATACATCACTGGGTATTTATTCATGACCTCCTGCACATTAATGAGACTAGGAATCTTCTCCACAATCCCCTCCACTATTTCCTCTATGATCTTAATGTGTAGAGGAGAAAAGAGAGCGTGCATTAAACCTAAAATTCATATGCATTTTACTTCACTGGTGTTAAGCACAATCCATAGTCCCTACTGCTCTGTATTTGAAAACACATGCAAACTATCAAAATTAAATGCATGGCTGTTTAAAATGCTGCACAATCATGTGGTCTTCTACAAATATAGATTATCTGTTTAGACTTGTTTTTTAAGAGCACAGTCTCATGTAAAACAGTGTGAATACACATATAATATACATGGACACTACTGTTCAAAAATGTGAGTTTGGTATGAGTTCTTTGTGTGTTCACCAAGACTGTAGTTATTTGATTAAAATACAGAAAAACAGAAGTATTGTGTTTTATTGTAAACATTACATTTGAAAGTAACTATTTATTATTTAAATACATTTTAAAATGTAATTTATTCCTTTGATGGTGAAGCTGAACTTTTCAGGATTTTTTGAAAGTTCAAACGAACAGCATTTTTTAAAATGTCAAAGTCTTCACTGTTTTTATATCAATTTAATGCAACTCTGATGTATACAAATAATTTATTTAAAAAATAATTCTGACCAACGTATTACATTTATAAATTGGTATATTCAATTCAAATAAATGTATGCAGGCATCAATATGACGCATACCTCATCTCTGGACTTGCCTCCGGTGGCTGCTGCTCTGGGCTGGAGCTTCACTAAAGTTCCCAGCAGAGCAAATGTCTCATTTTGTGCAAAGCTTATGTTGGCATTGTCATGGAGACCAAAGATCTCTGGCGAGTCGTTAATTGGTAGGCCACGAAAGTATGTCAAGTAACCCTGCAACATTTTTTAAATAAATAGATGTATTGCATAACTCTAAACATAACAGGACACAAGCTACATTTTAAGCATGTGAAGGAAAAACGTTCCTTTTAATATCTGTGGTTAAGAGAAATCAGTTCTGGACCTTGACATTGTTCTCAGTGTTGATTTGTCTGTATTCTCCAGAAGGACAGTAAAGGTGTTCAGGGCCCAGGACAGCGGGGCAATAGAAATCCTCCAGGATGTTTAGGATGCAACGGCGATCCCAGTTGTCTGTCACACGACCACCATAGTTTATTTCTCCTGCCGTATACTTCAGAACCTGAACAGTGAGGGAAAGAGAGATCAGTAAGATTTGTGAGTGTTGCTTCCTTTATACAAACATAAACACTACCAAATAAAGATGTTTAGATGTTCTGCAATTGCTTAAAATGGCCTGTTTATAGTCACCCAATATATGCACAAAGGAAGGGAAATACTCTGCAGAGAGACATGAAACTGTGTGTGGCAAGAGAAAATCTGGATTTGCCTTATATGGGATGTCCTGATATTCATCCAGGAACATTTTCAGCTGGCTGATGCAGATTTGCAGGTCCCCATCCGTAAACTCATATGGAATGTTAAATCCTAGTGGGCCGAATTTACGGCGCTCAATAGCATTTCCATGGAAAAGGCACAGAGACAGAAGGAGAGCCTTAAACTCTGTAGTCTGTCAAAAGACATACAGAAAAAGATAAAAAGAGAACTATATTTAATAATAAACATAAATAAGAAAGATATCATATTACATATTTACACTTACATATACACTAGTGTTCATACATTTGGGGTCAGAATAAGATTTTTTTTAAATATATATAAAAAGGAGGCATTAAACTTATCAAAAGTTACAATAAAAGCAAAACCTTTCTATTTCAAATAAATGCTATTATTCTGAGCTTCCTATTTATCAAAGAATATTGAAATACAAATATTTAGCAGCAAAAGTGTTTTTAGTGATAATAGTTTCTTTAGCTGCTGAAAATTCAGATTGGCCATCACAGGAACAAATTACATTTAAAAAAAAAAAAGAAAAACGCTTTTTATTTGTAATAATATTTCACAATTTATTCTTTAATTTTGTTCAAAATCAAATAAATGCAGTCTTGGTGATTATAAGAGTAATTTTTTTAAAACATAAAAAAAATCCCTATAATCCTGATTAATATGACACATTTTATCCTCAACATAAAAAGACGAAGAAGAGCATCTTCTTTTCAACAGGAACCTTAGTGCAGGAAGTGATGAAATCCTCAGCGAGGCTGCCATAGGTCCTCAGGAGATTGGCTTTAACGCCTCGTGGTGGTTCTATGGTCATCTTGGAGCCATTCTGCAGAATTGACACTGGAAACTTGATGCTGGGCAGACTAGTGAGCCAAAGACGGAAGTCCTGATTAACCTACAATACAAACAAGTGTTTCAGTATATTTAAATGAACTCGTCCTTTTGAAGAAAAAACAAAACAACGAATGTAACAAAGATGAATAGGTATATTCAACAAGCAGTCAATAAAAACTAAAATAGCTAGTAAGGTGTGTCAAACTTTGTCAGGATCGATGTTCTCTATGAGTCTCTCCAGAGATGGCATCCAGCTGGGAGCGAGGTGGCAGTTCTGGAAGAAGACCCACTGTCCTTTCTCCATGGCCCTGTGCATCATGGCCTCAGCACTGGGGCCCTGAAATACAACCAATGCTGTTAGCCCAATATAGTCAATATACTCAAATACATGCAGATATAGTGTCTTATGATGTGTCCATTATTACTCACTTGTTCACTCCATTACTAATGCTTGTACAATGCATAGCAGTTGAGAACACAATATTAGCAAGGTGTGAACGGAATAAAGTGACATTACTACAAAACAGCTGATACCCAATATAGTTAACTATATTAATTATGGTTATAGACAGTTTTAGTCCACGTTTAACTGGACAAATTTCACTTTATTACATTAAGCAATAACAAACATATATACATATAAAATGCTATTAAAATGTATGCACTAAAGGGAAGTACTTGCACTAAAGACGATATCCAAGTTGACATTGTTATGACACTAGTCTAATGTTGAATATTAATGTAAACTGGTTGGTGTGAGCCTGTAGGTCAGGTATGTCACAGTTCTTTAATAGGTGGCACAGAACATTGCATGCTTTCAGAAACTTTAAATAGGAACATAATTATCACTAGGGTGAGAAGTCATCTTTTATTAGTGTATGGAGAGTATCTTAAGCTCAGGTGTGAGAGTGGATACTTTGAACTAAAATTCCATGTAGAACATGCTTAACACATTTTCATTTTAGTTAGCTTAGTCACACTACACATTTATGATATCAGTTTCTGCACATGTTTATCTCTGGATGTTTTGTGTTCTGACCTGTCCTTGGCCAAGGGAGATGGCGGTCATCTTCTTTGAAAACTTCATGACCTCTGCAAACTTATAGAGGTCAGCAGCGGGGTCGGTACCAGGAGAAAGCACAAAAATGAGAGCGGTGGAAGGAGACGAATCTTTAAACACCACAGACAGGTCTGATGTCTAAGAGACAAGAGAAACATGGTGGAATGAGAGACACGACAAATCAAAACCAAAAACAGTGAGTCATACAGAAAAACATTATTAACATGACTCAAAAATATGCAAATACCTGCTACAGGGTGAATTCAAACTAACCTCTGTTTATTTAACATTCTAACACGAAGTTCTTACATAAACAGTGTTCCGTTAATATCAAAATGCTATTAGATTGTTAATGCTATTATATGATGATATGAGCATGGTGTATAGAGCATATGTTGAGTACCTGTGGCTCGATGAAGTTCTGACCCAGCTGTGAAGCCACAAAGTCCTGCAGGCCGTGAGTGAGCCGGTCAGCTCTCAGACAGCGCAGAACCAGAAGCTTCTGAAACGAATCTAGACCACTGTCCCACTCGCCTGGAAGAGGCTCCCTGTTCACATATGCTTATAAACGGAGAATCTAAACCTGACAAGCACAATAACAACACCATTTACAACCTCTAATAGGGCCTACAAGTGTGTTGTGGCTACCTGTGTGGCTGGCTGCTGTCAAATATGCTCTTGAAAGCAGACTCATGTTTGGAGAAGCTCTCTGGCAGGTTACTGAAGGTGGGCAGGGTGCTCAGTGCCAGTATGTCCTGCCAGGCTCTCATGGAGAGCCAGTTTGGAGCAGGATTTGGAGCCTGGTGCTGGGGCCGCCCCCCTGATAACAAGTATTGCCACTCAGCCTGTACACACACAGACATTCATATACAAATCAAGATATTTCTTTACTTTATTATTTCTTCCTCACTACAAACACAGAAAATGATATGACAACACAGTGTTGGATGTTCATTTGTTTTATCACGGCACAATCAAATAAAGCTGGATTTATAGTGGAAGAAATATTATCATTATTAAAAGCAGCTTGAGTGATAAAGATCAAAAGAAAATGGAGACAGAATTCACTTAATGAACTTGTTTTAAATGTCCTTGTGTGGTCTCTGATAAACATTTGCCGTAAATATTTGCTGGTTGGAAAGAAAGAATCTGAGATAAAAAAAAAAAGTTTGAGATGAAGACGAGACATTTAATCCTGTTGTTTTTTGTCTTGCTAACCATATCAATCTTGCTGTCATTCATCAGGATTCTGGAACAAAGGAGGAAGGCAAACATCAGCTTGTGTTTCTCAAAAAGACTGCGACAGACGTTACTGTACAAGCTGAAGGTGAAGAACTCGTTAATGTTGAAAATACGCTCCTTCACATTATCTGTGGGGAAATAAGCCAAGATAGTTAGTTCATCAGTATCAGTAAATACAATTTATATTGTATTAACTATTACTGTAAATGTCTATACGATGTCTAAAATAGTAGTTCCCACTGTCTTGGTAAACATGGATATAAATCTTATACTGTAGCTATGTTTCAAAATGAATACATTAATTTACATTTCTAGTTCTGAAAGAGTCATGTATGTAAATAAAATGAAAAATAATTCTATTTTTTTTTTTTTTATTAATATAATTTTTTTCTAGTTATACCAAGCTCTAAAAGATCTTATTGTGTATAAATAATGAAAAAACGTTTTTAAAAGTAAAACAAAAAAGTATTTAAAAAAAACTTTTATCCTTATCCAGAAAATCACAAATAACTGGAAAAGCTATGGGGCCTTTGAATATTGTTATGGGTAGTGGAAAATGACCTTGGAGACCAAAAGATTGATAGCCACTGGTCAAAAAAACTAAACATTTGCAGATTCTTCAGTGCCAAAGGTCAATAATAGAAGGGCATGTTTTCACCTGCTTTCTTTGAGTTGGCAATGCCACTCATAAAAATCCCCAGGAACCACTCCAGAGAGTACTGGTACATGGGATCCACATTTGACAGATCCGACACACAGAAGAAGAGAATCTGGGCTCTGACAGCCACTGGGACGTATTCCAGACGTGTGGCGTCAATGTCCCTCTCAGTCGCCTCAGCTGCAGTCACTTTAGCCTAATGGTTTGAAAATGTTCAAAAATCACTGATTTGGTATTAGATTTCTACAGCATAAATAGAAAGACGATTTAGCTCTGCACAAGCATCTCTTTCAGACCTGAATTTCTTCGGCTTTGACTTTGGAGGCCGCAAGCACTCTTATCAATTCCTCGTCATCAACAGGATTTCCCTCTGAAGAGCTCAGTCGGAACAGGATCTGGTCTTCTATCTCTTTTAACTCCTGTTTCATTTGCGCATTACTCACAATGAGTTGGTTCTTCGCCTTTTCCAGATCAGGTCTCTCTTCAGCTACGAGACAGCCTAGTAGCTGATCCTCAAGCCCACTGTATGAATACACACAGAAACCCGACACATGTGAAATCCAGAATCCACCTCTCAACCTAAAGCCCACATTATGTTCTTGTCTTAAGAAATTTAAGAGCAGCACCTGGGTGAGAGGGTGAAGTTAATGAGCGTCACTTTAGTAGAGATCTCCGGTGAGTAATGTGGGTTGGGAAGCTTAGTGGTCATGTACATCTTGAAGTCGTCATGATAGTGAATGACAGTGTCTCCGAGTTTTAGAACTACGTTGCCTTCATGGGTATATGTCTGAAGAGCATATACTCAATAATGTCAGATTTACACTACAGGCAGCTAAGAAATACTATAACAAAATATTCATTTCAATCATCAAACACTGTTCATATTCATGTGGCAGCAATAGCACATTTTTGAGTTTTATTTTATGATTTATTCACACAAAATAACGATATATACCTGTCGTAGGAGCACAGGGTCCAATGCAGGGTCTAGCTCCTCCCCAACATTCTCCAGCAAGCAAGGCTTTCCAAAGCGGATAGCATTTTCTAAACTACGCAGGAAGTCTCGGTCACTCAACTTCATCACAGCTAATGTATTATCACGCTCCTGTGGAAACAGAACAAAAGCAAAGACCATGAGAAAAGGCAGGAACAAAAATTGCATTGGGGTAAATTATTCAGTACAATGCACACAATACTGTTCAAAAGTTTAGGTTCATTAAGATTTTAGTCCCATCTCATCAGCATTTACTGTAATTTTTGATCAATTATGTGCAGCCTGGTGAGCATAAGATACTTTTTTCAAAAACATAAAATAAGTATTCACCCAAAACTTTTAGACACTAATGCATGATTTAGCTAGTTAGTTTTGTTATCTAAGGTAAAAAAAATTAGTGTAACAATTCTTATTATTACCATGTTCTTAATCCACTTGTTGGCCTGTCCCTGCGGATCAATATACAGAGACCAGCGCTGAGAGTATTGAGCAATTACTCCGTTCTCCACAGAAAGACTATCCTTGGGCAGCCCTGCAATCTACACACAAAATCACACACACAAATAAATAAATACACTAAAATTTTAATAACTAGCATATTTACATAACAAACAGTATTATGTCTATGCACTGAAGTACTTCTGACCTGCCAGGAGCGGATCTTGACTTTGTCTCCCAGTGTGCTGATGAGGTTGGGCCGTTCTGTGTGAGGGACTGTCAGTTCTTTAAAACCCCTGAGCCACTCCTCTGCCATCGCTGAGCGATATTCTCCCTGCAGAAATCATACGTATTTACATCTACTCTCTCTGTCAATCTCACAATTAAATGTTAAAGATTTGATTTTTCTGCATTACGGCAATGAGAAAAAAAGTGCTTATTTGTCAAGAATATAATCTGTAAAAATCTGAAGAAAATATTAATATTTAATTCTTTTGATTTCGAACCGTTTTTGTAAACAACCACCCTCATAATTAACTCAATCAAATATTCAAACATCATTCCACCCAATATGCATTTTCTCTGCCGCACTCCCACGCACTCACAGTGAAGGGTCCGAGGTAAGCTACGTATCCTGCAGCGAGCAGCACATCACCTGCCACGTTATTCACCATGTACTCCAGCTGCTGAACGGTCTCTCGCCAGCGCACCTTCTCATCAGCCAGTCCACCAATCAGCTGCCACACACAACACACAACAACATCCTGTGTCTGAACCGCCATGTGCTCAATATAAACTCAAACTATAGTAAACGTCTACAAAACATATTCACTAGTCATATATTTCATACGGATGCAAATCAGACCGGCATGATAAATCGGTAAGTTTGAAAGGCCAATGTCACGGTGAAATAATTGCAAAATGAAATAGGTTTTCTCCACTCACCTTATCTGCACGGATCAATCTGTTCTCACACAGCTGGCATTTGGCATCAAGCTCATCTCTCTTGGTCAGGCATTCATGATACTTGGCCTGCAGTGTGGCAATGCCCTCTTCTACAGCTTCTAGTTTCTCCTTAGCATCATCCAGGATGCGTTGTGTTACAGCCAGATCCTCCTGAGATTCCTGCAAGGCTTGCTGCGCACACACACACACACACACACACAGAAACAAATTCATATAATTATTAAAATTAGCCTCACTTTTGGTCTGTTCTCAAAAACGGATGGAATGGAATATTTAAGGAGATTTAAGCTAAACAATGGATTTAGCAGAAAGGAATCAAGCTCCTACCCGTTTGGGCTCTACAGCTCTGGCCACAAAATGGTACACATGCATTGCTCGCACCCACTGACAGATGGAAGTACAGGCTTTGGACACCTTGGCGATTGAGTCAGGGTGGAACTCTGGGTTGTCAATGTAAGGCTGTACTAGTTTGATCACTGAATCTGGGATGTTTTCCTGTGAGATAGAAGACCAGAACAATGGAAATGATACACTTCGGGCTTAAATGTTTCAATTCATATTTCTAATGCCATGAAGATTTTGAATTTGTGCTAAAAATCTTACAATGTTTGGCTTTTGTAAAATGTTCAATGCTTTTCAAATAAACCAAAGACTCACCAAAACTGCATTTATTTCATATAAATACAGGTAAAGGAATAATATTGTGACATATTATTACAATTTAAAACAATTGTTTTCTACTTTAATATATTTTAATATGACACTGAATCATTCTAAAACAAATCATATCTGATTTTGTGCACAAGAAACATTTCTTATTATTATCATCAGTGTACATTTACATTAATTTTATACTAAGTACGGATCAAATTTATTGACATATTTACTGATATATCGCTCTAAACTTACTGATATAAAATTATAATTAAACTTTATTTAGAGGAACTAATTGTGCACAATGCACATTTCTTAATATTTAACCTAAAATGTGTTTTAATGTAATTATTGACGAGGATGATATATGTTTGAATTATATCGGTCTTTAAATGCAAGATATTTAAAGTTTACCAAAATATACTTGCAATAGTTCCACTTTAGCACAATCAAATATACTTCCGTATATCTTTAGTTAGACTTCAGCACTACTAGCACAATTAAAGTGCATTTCAAGTGTTTCAATTTAGCAGACTAAAAGTAGGCCTATACCAGTTTAGAATACTAAAAGTACAATTGCATAGTCATCATCAAACATAAATATGTACATTTATTTGTAGTATAATTTGCATGAAATAAATGTATTTCAAACACATTTTAGTATATTTATTTTTCACTAGGGACACGGTAAACAAAAAAGGACACATTTACATTACCCACATAAAAATCTTCATCTCACCTTGTCATACTTGAAGAGACTGTCCAGAAATTTTCCTGGATCCTGCAGAAGAGCCTTTCCTGCATCCCAGTAGTCATCAACCTTCTCTCCGAGCTTCTCTCCAGCAACTTTCTTGGGTTTGATACCCTTCAGGATGCAGACAGCTTCAATAACCAGCTTCACTCCTTGAGGAGGCCTCTGCATAGCCCGCACCTACGGTGTATATCAACACACACACACACACACACCTCCTTGTGAGCTGGAATGACCAAAACATTGTGGTATTTTGGACAGATGTTAACAGAAAATATGATGTATGCACCTCAACGACATCATTCTTTTTCAGCGACTTCAGGCTATCGAGGGCAGCGTCCAAAGCAGGAAGCGCTTCATCCAGATCTTTCTGAGCATCAGCAGCGATGGCCTGTGCCACACGAGCCTTTTCAGTGGCTTTAGCCTCCTCTGCCTGCACCGCTACACGGGTCTCCTCAGCTACCACTGTATCTTCCTACAAACACACACAACAAAAATAAAAATGTGGAATCTTATTCATTCATGTTTGCATTCCTAAATGTTGTATTTTTGCTGTTTTATTCACTTTTATTTTCTCCATGGTGATCACAGTGTCCTTGGCTGCTTCCTCCAGCTGAGGCCTCATCATTTCCAACTCTTCCTGCATCTTGCTCACATCCTCTGCTGTACTCAGCAACTACACACATACACATACAATCATAAAAAAAGTTTGTAGATAATGCAGAATGTGTAGAAAGAATGAGATGTTTCCCAAATCACCTTATCCAGGCCAGTTTTCATTCTCTGTCGAGCGCTATGTAGCTCCTGCTTCTTCTGGCCAATCAGAGATGAGAAGATGCTGAGGAGCTCCAGGTAACTCTTAGGAGTGACGTAGTTGTAGCGGGAAAGTTCAGCCAAGTACTGCTCACACTTCCTGGATACCATCTGATGGATCTCAACACACATTAGTGCCTGTAAAGAGAGACAACAGGTCAGTTTTACGATCTTATATACACTTACACATGCATACACACTTTTACTGACCAGGCTTTGGATGGCCATAGGGCTGGCCTCCAGTTCTGGAAGCTCATTGAGGAAAGATGTTGCTACAGACTGTAGTGCCTCGTGTGGCCATGCACTGAACCAGTCAATGGTGCAGCAGTTGACCAGTGAGGGGAACTGTCTGAGGCGAGCCCGGAACACTTCCCCTACTGGACTGTAGATGGAGACAGAGAACAGAGGTCTTGAGACTCCGTTTCCAATTGTTTACTGTATGTTTGAAGCTGAAATATTATGGGATATCTTTCTAACAAATGGGACAACAGATTAAAAAAAATCTAGTTTTACACTAGATCTCTGCAACAGAGTATCTGTAGCACTGAAGTATCAACAGAAGTATTAACATAAAGATAAACCTCATGCAGAGAACAGTGTGGATGTTGCTACGGACTCTCTTGATGTAGGCTGCCATGAGGTTAGCTTTTGTGGGCTGCTGGCCCATGTCCTGAACCACAGGTGTCATGGCAGTCAGGATGCGTTCCTGCTCCTCTGAAGTATAAAGGTTGGGCACATCGCCTGAGTTTAGGATGTTATTCACATCCTCCAGGAAAGATTCACTCTTAATCTGAAAACCGGCAGGTGAGACAGAAGAAATGTGTTAAAGACTTGGACAGCAAGTTGTTATGTGTTTGCCAATAGTGTCAATGTGATTTTCTTGCAGATACTGTAAATCTTTTATGGACATCGGAAGATTTCTAAAGGATCATGTGACACTGAAGACTGGAGTGATGGATGCTGAAAATTCAGCTTTGCAATTTAAAAGAATATATTACTGTGTTTACTTTTCTGATCAAATAAAAACAGATTTAGTGTGTATACGATACTTCTTTAACAAACATTAAAAAAATGTACCGATTCCAAGCTTTTGAACAGTGTATCTAGTATAAAATGTGAAAATGTTTATAATCTGTGAACTCACCTGTGTATCTACAAACAGGAAGGTGATTTGCACATTCTGCAGACCAGCCTTTAGCATGATGCTCTTGATGTCCTCTCTCCACTCTAGGAAGCCATAGTTCTTGGAGAGTTCAATCTGGAAGCACTCATATTCAGCTCTGACAATATAAGGACAGTCACAATCAGAAAATCTGTGTTTAAAAGTGAAGCCATAGATAAGGTTTTTAATTTGGTCTATCACTTTTGGACGGTTTCCAAAAGGACATATGAATGAATGGCTGAATGTTCAACATGATGCTTGGAAATGTTGCCACTTTAAACACATTCTAGCAATAACTTGAAGGGGGAAAACAAGTTTTCCTTGTATAAACTGTGTCTATTGTCAAATTATGTATCTGTATTATATATGTCACAGTTTATTAGATGTGTTCAAATAGTTAGTACTGATATTGTACGTTGCTCGCATATGTGTTCCAGGCATGACATCATTATTTTTAGTTCTACATGGGTGGCAGAGCAAAAGTTTACAGGCAAGGATAATTTTAACAAAAGTATTGATGTCAAAACTGATAAGGTTTAAAAATAGTTTCAATTCGGTGGGTCAGTGTAACTTCTGGTTTTGATAAAATAAATCCTTACTAAACTGACTCTCATTAGTGATGATAATTATATTTTAAGGGCATAATAACTCTCACATGTGTGTCGCAAGCCTGGTAAGCGACTGGCGTCCACTGCCACCGACTCCTAACAGCAAAGCGTTCCCCAGGGGCTGGCGCAGGATACGGCTGATACGACACACATGCTGTATGGCGTCCATGAACAGCACCAGCTTCATCTTAGTGGTGCTGGTCTGGTTATAATCATCCATGTACTCCTCCATCACACTGGCCAGCTGTATTAGTGGAAACAGAGCAAGACTTCAAAAAATTATTGATTCAAAAAACAACTATTTTATTTTATTTCAGCTAGCTGCCAAGGCAATATTTCTAATTTTCTTTTAAAGTACTAAAACAGTTGCAATAAATAAACTAAAAACAAATTCTTAATAAACACTATCAATACAAGGCTATATGTACCTTTTCTTTATCTTCAATCAGCCGGTAGACCTTGACAGCCCCAGGGAACATAAAGTCCCCATATAGGACTGGCTGGTATGGGACCACCTCCTCAATCTTGCACCCAAACTCCTGTATGTGAGTGTGGAGGAGTTGGTCAAACCACTTCCTGTCCTCATCGTTGACCAGTCGATCCTGGAACACCCTGCAGCTCTCATGATACCAAAGCTGCAATAGCTGTATTTTATTCTGAATAAACAGAGATGATACACAATGTTATATTGATTTGAATAGATAACACATGAAATATCTAAAACCTGAGACTTATTTATGGTAGTACCTCTATTTTCCCAGCCTCTGCCATCAGGATGCCCTGGAAGACTTTTGAGAGGTCTCTCAGGTTGAACGTATAGTGGGATTTAGCAGGTGTAGGTAGGAGAGCAGAGGTAAGAGTGGAGTACACCCTGATGGTGGCATCCACTAGTGGCTCATTAAATGGTTTAATTTCTGCAACTTTCTCTAGAAATCATAGATGCATAATGAGTTTGTGTGAGAAAAAACATTTAGCAGGTGAGACATATACAGTATGTCAATATAAGCTCAATATTTCTCATTTCAGAAATAAATTAGTAGCTTATATTTGTAAATATCAATCAGAAATTTGACATTTAGTGGTTTAGTCTTTCTTTTCATTCTCCCTGTCTATCTTTCTGTTTCACTCCCTCTATCAAGCTTACTCCCTGGGTCCTTTTTACTCATATTTCCATCTGTAAAAACAAAAAATAAATCAGAACATCAAAAACATCATTTAAAATGCTACCAATGCTTCTGACAGGTGTTTCCAGATGAAAGCCCTTATTGAAATACATTTCTATCTAGAAGCCCACATGATGACTGTAACTCACCCATCCAGCTCCCCAGGATGGTGGAAAAAATCTTCTTCTTGCTGGCGTCCTCCATTTCAGCGAAGGAGAGGAAGTTGAAGTGGCGTGTGAAGCGTTGAGTGATGGGGTTCCTGCCGCCACCAGGAGGGCCCATGGCACATGCAAAGTTTATGTCAACAAGGTTTTTAAATGTGCCTGTTAAGCACAGAGGACGAATCAGAGTTTGTACAAAGTATATTTGTACACTATCATTCAGGAATGCTGCTTAATATTTTTGTGGAAACCATGGATTCTTTGATGAACAAAACGATCAAAATATATAACGATTCACATAATTTATGTGAAATATAAATCTTTCTGTCGCTTTTGATCACTTTAATGCGTCTTTTTTGAATAAAAGCATTAAGTTCTTCTTCTTCTTCAAAAAAAAAACATACTGACCCAAATGTTTAAATAGTAGAGAATGTACAGTACAAATATGCATACTAGATCTGCAAACACACCTATTTGTTTCCTGTCATACCAGCCACCGTGATCCATCCACTGGCGCAGCAGTTCAATGGGAGGCTGAGCTCCATATGTTTCCAGCATGGGCATGTTCAGATCATCAATGAAGAAAATAAAATATTTTCCCAAAGGAGGCCCAAACACACCTTTACGTCTGCATGTAAGATATGTGTAAATACAAAAAATCTAGTAATATGTACAGAGAAAAAAAATCTATCAGTAACAGACTGATGAGAGAAAGAGACAGTGGAAGAACCTTCTGTCGAGTTTGCTGTCGATATAGTCTTGAGTCTGGTTGGAGGAGGTGCGAGCAGAGAACATTTGGAAGTGAGTGATGTATTCAGCAGGCATGTTCTTGAGAAGCTTGTCTGATATGGTCAGGGTCTTTCCTGTGCCAGTTGGCCCAATGCACAAGACCTGACAAATCAAAGGAGGAAACAAGCTTAGCAGCACAACCATATGACATTACGTTGACTGTATGTAGACTGAGAGTCAAAACTACCCACAGGCTTCTTATTGGAAAGTAGCATGTCTATCAGGAAGGATATGCGAACAGTGTCGACTGTGGGTACAATGATGTCAGAGTAGCTAGTTTCTGGGGTGATGACCACTTCCTGGGCATATTTCATCCAACTGACCCATTGAACCTGAAGCATTTGAATAATCGAATGAATGCATGTGTATTCTATCATTTGAAAATTATTTAATTTCTTTTAATCAAAAGTATCTCAAAAATGTTTTGTAAATTAATTTTAATATTCCAGAAAACATGCTCACCTTCCTCTCTTTTCCATCCTCCTCCTCCTCCTCATCAAAACAACTTATCCCTGCATCATCTAAATGGTAATCGTACACTAGTCCCTCCTCAGGGAAGCACAGTTGGACCTGAAAAACAAACAAACGAGGTTTGCAAAATGCAGCTCTGAATTAATAAACTTACAAAAAAGCAATACAAATCATTTGAATACTCTGTGGAACTTCTGTTTAATTATCTACAGCATGGAAATCATTGCTGATAGCACTGAGCTTCATTATAAATGTATGCTACTATTGACCTTTTCTTCAACCATCTTGCCCCTGAGCCATGAACTGAAACGTTGGCAGCTGGCAGCGTCTCCTGTAGCTCCAACACTCCATAAGAGTGAAAAGATAAACCAGGGCTCAATCAGCTCCTGCAGCCGAGACAGTTTCTCCTGGGAAGGGGGCTTCTTACCCTGACCACACACACACAATTAGGTTTAGCCATGAATAAATTAGTTTCACCGCTGTAATACTAAACAGTTATCTGACCTCTCGTGGGATGAAGGGCTGAAAGAAACAGTCCATCAGTTTGAGCAGAGAGCAGGTAAGATTGCTGTCCATGGAGGCGATCACCTCCTTCACTGATTTTCTGACAAATTGAATGGAGTCCTGGGGCAGAACATAACAACATCTCAAAACATTGATAGACAATGAACTACATACCTTACAATATGTTCACTTTTATTTGATCAACAGATTTTGATCAGGCTGTAGATCACATAAACTACAGTGGTTTTAATTCAATTTATAGTATTTAATAAAAAAATAAAATAAAAAACACTACAGAACCAATCACCTGTAAGAACCTAGTGAAGAGAGAGTTGAGTTGATCAGTGTAGGGCTGAAACATGTCAGGGATCGTGCGGAGCCAACATTCTGTGAATGGAGACAGACCCAGAATACTGGGCTCAAGATACACCATGCCACAGCGAGAAACCGTGGCAGGAGATGCCACAGCCAAATCCTGCACCTCAAACATCATAGTCATCACCTGAGGGCCAAAAATTATTATTATAGTTAAACAAAGGAGGTACAACACTGAGAGCTATTAGCAGAAATTCACACCTCAGAGAGTTTGATGATCTCGCCAGAGCTAAGACACAGTTTCTTGTTGTCATCCAGAACCGTGTTCATATTCTCGATCCACACAGCATCCACAGGTCCATCAAACATGTACCACTTCTTCTCCTGGTCCATGGAGGCAGCTCCATCCCGAATGAGACAAGACAGTATACCATCTGTCCTGTAATTTAACAGTTTGAGTACTTTTAACAACCTTTTGCAAGATATCTTTTTAAGAATGTTTTCCCTTTATTTAGGGGGCATCAGATTCCGGATTCCGCATCGGTTGGTTTGATTCTTTAGGATCTTCATGAAATGTCAGCAACATAATTTGGTGAAAATTCCCCAATTTTCATCTAAAACAATACCTTTGTTCCTTGTCAAAAGCAGAATTGTTCACAGCGATCCATTTTGGTGCATGTCTCTTTAAATGAGCTACGGCTCACCCTGCCCCTATCTTCCGTTTTTTGTGTATTCAGAAATAAGAAATAATGATGTTGCGAGAAAATTAAGACTCTTATGTTCACCTTTACATCCAACTTTAAAAACCTGCATTGGATTGTAAACTCAGGTCAACAAAGTGCAACCAGAGCGCTGCGCAGGAGGCTCCGTCAACCTGTACAGCACTGTTATTACAATAAATCCAGAGTGAACTCACCATTCATGAGTAAGCTGATCAAATTCTCCATAAAGCTGCCCCATAGTGATGGATTTTGGGTTGAGCACGTAGGTCTGAACAGACTCATACACTCCTCCACTAACTGAGAGTTGGCCTTTCAGGGCTGTCATTGCTGCCCCCAGCACTTCATAACACTACAAGTATGTGAGAGCGCATATAAGCAAATTCCAAAATTAGAGTTGGCCATTTTTGTTGCAGCTTGTTCATTTGTGATCTGGTTTGTGTACTAGTGAATCTTACCTTTGTTTTCCCAGAGCCTGAAGGTCCTACCAACATTAGACCATGTCTGACTACAGTGGTCTCATACAATTGAATACACTTGGTTATAAACGCTGCAAGCCAAGAAAAACACTCAAATTTAATTTGTTGACTAACCAATTTAGCATTTAATATTACTTCTTCCCCCAAATTATAACACTGGAGCAAATAAATATAAAAAATATTTAGAGCTAATTGATAAAACCACATAATCAATTCAGTAGGTAATGATTTTATATTGTTTTCTAATAAATTACACAATTCTACCGCACACTCACAATCCACATCTTTAAGGCACTTGGTTGCACAGACATTCCTGATGGACTCTTCTAGAGTACCATAGTCTATTGGCTCTTCCCGGATCTTGGGGAAGAGGTCGGACACAATGCCATTGAAGAGCTTGAGGTCATCCTGAAGGAACTTTGGTACATTGACATCTCTGATGGCACGCAGGCATATCAGCTCCTGCATAAATCATACAATTTGTTCAGCAGTAGATGGTTTTAAATCTGTGGTGCTTAAAGAAGAGATTAAACTGCAGAAAAAAGTTCAACAACTTTTATAGAATACTGCAGTGCAAAGATGCATAAAATATTGTGTATCATCAAACCTCATTCATATCAGGATTTTCCCTCTTCAAGTTTCCAGCAGCAGAGATCACAGTTTTTACAGCTCTCATCCCAAAATCATAGTGGTCCTAGTTGACAATATGCAACAATGTGAATTTCACACAAAACAAACAGAAGAAACAAGTCTGAATGAACAAGTAAAACAAACAGAAGAAACAAGCAGTTTCCATGAAATTTCCTCAAAACATGGCTGTACTCATGCCATAAAAGTCAAACCTGTGAGCTGAGCTGTTCTGAGGACAGTTTGAAAGTGCTGGTAATTTTTTTGGACAAGAATTTGGCATCACTGAAGCCGAACGAGTAAAGAGAGATCTCCGCTATCATGGCGTAATCAGGGATCATCATAGCCACAGGACGGAAGAGGGCCTAAGGAATACATACAGAACATTTTCAATCAGTCGCTTATATTTTGAGCTTTTACATTGCTATTGGCGAGTTCCATAGATGTAAATTACCTTTAAATTATCTGGTAGTTCAGTGCGACCAGCATAACCAGGATTCATAGTGATGAAGACCGCACAGGATGGAACAAGAGAGATTTCCATGCCTTCAAACACAAATTTCTTCACCTGAACACAACAAACAGGACATCAGGGTTTTCCACACGTTTACCAATTAATTTTCATGATTTTCTAGTCTATAAAAATAAAGATAATAATGAAAAATAATTTCCTAGATATGATGTATGAAAGTTATGTTTCTAAAAAAACATGCCTTCTGTCCTTAACATGCATATATGATAGTGTTTAAATAGTAGGTCTCAAGTGTGTGATTTTACTCACTCTTTGCTGCTGGGCTTTTTGAATTGTTGCGATCTGTTGAGCCACAACTGATAAAACCTCAACATCAATTCTATTGAATTCATCAAAGCAAGCCCAGGCCCCTGAACTAGCCAAGCCTTTGAGGAGCTTGCCCATGGCTATGAAGTCCAGCTGATCAGAGCAGTTAAAAACTACAGTCTGGATGGCCAGAGCTTTGCCCAGGTCTTTAGTGGTCTCTGTCTTTCCTGTACCCGCAGGGCCTGCCGGGGCACCACCAAACTTTAAGTGAAGCGCACCAGTCAGGGTGAGGTAGCACCTGTGTGATGGACAAACATTGTATGATAATGCATATCTACAGCTACAGTAGTTGTCAGAATTATTGGCACCCTTGGTAAATATGATCAAAGAAGGCTCTGAAAATAAACTTGCATTATTAATCCTTTTGATATTTTTTTTTTTATCACAAAAATCTAACCTTTCGTTGAGCTAAAACAATTGAAAATGGGGGAAAATCTCATTATGAACAAAATGTTTTTTCTCAAATACACGTTGGACATGTGAGGAGGAGAATTTGAGAGGCCAAAGACTCTTCAAGGACCACACGTGGAGAATTGTAGAGAAAGGTTGAGTTTTGTAGAGAAAGGTTGAGTTGAGGGTCAGACAACCTTTAAAAAAATTGTCAAACAGCCCCTACATCACCACGTGTTGTTTGGGAGGGTTTCAAGAACAATTCTCCTCACTCATCCAAAAATAATCTACAGCATTTTCAGTTGTCAGACACGACTGGAACTTCAAATGGGACTGGCTTCTATGGTCAGACGAAACTAAAAAAATTGCTTTTTAGCAGCAAACACTCAAGTTGGGTTTGGTGAACACAGGGATAAAAAGTACCCCATGTGTACAATTAAATATACTGCTGTATTTTTGATGTTGTGGGCCTATATTTCTGCTGGAGGTCCTGGACATCTTGTTTAGATACATGGCATCATGGATTCTATCAAATAGATACAAAAATCAACAAGTGACAGAGTCATTTAGAAATCTTATAATGGGCCATGTTTGGACCTTCCAACTGCACAATAATCCAAACACAAACCTCAAAAACAACACAAAAATGGGTCACTGAGCACAAAACCAAGCTTCTGCTCTGGCCATTCCAGTCCTCTGACCTGAACCCTATAGATGAGTGAACTGAAGAGAAGAAGCACCATCATGGAGCTGTGAATCTGAAGGATCTGGAGAGATTCTGGATGAAGGAATGTCTCTGATCTCTTGTCAGGTGTTCTCTAATCTCATCAGGCATTAGCCTATAGGAGACCAATTTGAGCTGTTAAACTGGCAAATGGAGGTTTAAAACAGTATTGAATAAAAGGGTGCCGTTAATTGTGGCCAATGTGTATTAGAGAAAAAAATATATTTCATAATGATATTTCCTCCCATTTTAAGTTCTCATTCTAATATTGATTATTCTAAATATGATTTTTGTGATTTAAAAAAATAAAAGATCAAAGGGATTAACAATGCAGATTAATTTTCACAGCCTTCTTTGATCATATTTACCAAGGGTGCCAATAATTCTGACCACGATTGTACATATAAATGAATTTCAGTTTTCTAAATGTCACCTGTCTGTCAATGGAGTGATAACAAGTCGTCCTGAGTTACCAAGGTACTCATAACCATACAAGAACTCAGCATTCACTGCTCTGATGTACAAGTCATCACGCCAGTAATATCTATCAAAACACAAACACTAACACGTGTACAGTAAACTGATCTCTCTCTCTCTCTCTCTCTCTCTCTCTCTCTCTCTATATATATATATATATATATATATCAGTGGGGATTTTTTTCAGACTGCAAGGGAAGCTCGGCTTCCCTATAATGTCAAACAATTAATGGTCAAATATGTACTATTGTGTTAACATTTTATTGACTAAAAATGCGTTAGAACACTTTCACCTCGAAGACGAAGATGATTGGAGGGTCTGTCGAAAGATTGCATCTCCTTTTGATTGACAGCGATTTTGTACTATAAAAAGTTGCTGACGCTGAAGCTATTCGAGCTCAGTCCCATCGCGGATTTTGCAAGTGTAGTCAAAGACACACTGCTGCAACCTATTTCTTAGTATTTGCTTGGCGAAATTGCTAGCCAATTTCCATCATACATTTCACACAATTAAACACCACATTCCTTGTTTCAGTTTAACCTAATTCCCACATTTCCTCCGTCGAGTTTAATATATTTTTTAGATTGTTTGTTCATTCATTCATTCATTCAGTAGGCTAGAGCATTTTCTTGAAAAGGACCGTAGGGCAGAATTTACGTATAAATAAATTGACAATTTATTTGATGTTGGCCGAAAATGAGCTTCCCACTGATATATATATATATATACACACCGCACACACACACATTACGTTAACTCTTTACAATAAGGTGTCATTCATTAACATTAGTTACACATTAGCACAACTGATTTTAAAAATGCATTAGTAAATGCTGGAATTAACATTGTTCATTCTTAGTTCATGTTAACTTAGTTAACTAATGATCCTTCTTGTAAAGTGTTACCAATATTACTACTTTTACAATACTACTATTATAATGTTACAAACTATTTATATATATATACAGTATGTTGATTTTATATTGTATAACCTCAGTTGGCTGATCCACTCAAAGTCATTGACACTGGACACTTTCTCCTCAACCAGCTTTGCTGCCACATCTTTAGCATGCACTTCGATCACAATGAGTGCTGAGAGTACCGCCCGCTGCATCTTTGACAGACGACCCCGCACCAGCTGCACCAAATCTCCCAACTGTTTGGGCATATACAAACACACCCTTTAACTTATATCCTGTGTTCCTTATCCGAATATACAACATTGTAATGCACAAAACATCCCCAGGAATGTGTAATTGTTTGCACGGTTGGAAACAATCCGTACTTGTGTTTGTAGCTGTGGATAAAGCCGATCTGCAAGGTCTCCATTATCCAGAGACTCTGACACCTCTTGGGTCCAAAATGTTTGACAGCCAGCGATCACCACCTGCCCAGGCCAGGACAACACCCACTCTGTACGAGGATGCTGCAGGTAGGGTTGAGACTTCATATCAAAACAATCACTGACAACACAAACTACTTGTTATTATAAGACACATTGTATTTAGGCTGTAACAAAAAATCCAGTACACTTTGGAAATCTATGGTGATTCAAACTGATTAAGGGGCAATTTACATAAAATAAACAAACAAAAAATAGTTTTAGCCATGCACTTTGTTGAAAATCACTGACTTGACATCTACAAAATAAGAAACAACACTTACCTCTACATAGGTTTGCAGTGAACGTCTAATGTTGTCTCTTACACTGGCCTTCATGGAGTTCTCCACTTCCCGCAACCAATGCTCCACATTCCCAGAAGGAGACACAGGGATGGACAACTGGACTTCCTCTCCCTCAGCAGAGTACATGTGTGTGATCAGCAGATCTGACTGAAACTGGAGCTGCATGTGGTACAACAGATTTCAGATTTTCTGACATTAATTGAAACACTATAATATTATATATCAAAAATTATGTTTTCTGCCATGCTAATAATATAAACATATTACGGGCAAATCAGATCTGTTGGGTGCAAAATAGGACTCACCCTGGCGACGTTCTCAAAGCATTTGCGCAGATGTGGCTGCACTGCTGTTGGATCTTTAGTCTGAGATAAAATCTCCAGCAACTCATCATCTGATAAAAAGTAAAATCTACAACCAGACAACAAGAGAGTTCTTAAATAATTGCTTCAAAAACTATAATGACGCTGCAGAGTTGGATTTAACTTTAAAGTGCTAAGAAATTAAATGTTAAATGATAAATATTGTTTAGTGAATTGCCCTGGGCCTTCCCTACTGTTGAATGAAACCATAAAAACTGATCATTTTTTTACCTGGGGAAGGCGCTTCGCTTGGTCTCCAGGTATTCACTCAGTCCTTTCTGCACGAGCTCCAGTAAATTGTTACAATCTTTGAGACTGGCCAATAGACGTGGTTCGGGACACACCTCAATCACCTGGACTCATAAAGACAATCACATCTCAATTCTTTGGTGAACCGTGCACCGACGAATCAAATATAGTATGATTAAGTAGTCTGACCATGCTCACCTTATTGTTATCATGGGCAGCCTTCATGATCTTCCTCCAGGTGCGTTCCATGGTCAGATACCTCTTCCCTTCCACAGGCAGCTGGCGGTTGATATCATCAGAGCTGAAAATAGGTTCCATGTACAGCCATGACCGCTGACAGATGAGCCACTCTTCTAATACTTCCTACCAGCAGAATACCACAGTAACACAAAGACTTTTAGTTCATTGTTTTTGGCAAAGACACCTACATGCAAATTAAACAAACAATCCAAAAGTAGCACACCTTGTGGATTTCAGAATCATATCTGCAGGATGATTGGCTTACCTGTGTCATTTTCAATTTGCTTTCCCATTTGCTGATTCTCTCCTCAAAGGGTTTTTTATATGGGGAGAAGGCCATGCTCTGGGTCATTACAATGTGGTCATCCAGGAGCTGAGAAGCTTCGTCTGGGCTCTTCAAGATGTAAGTCCCTGTCTCCTTATAAGGCATCACCTCAAACATCACTGTTGACCATTCCTCCTCCATCTTTATCAGAGCCTATGTACGAGAGCAAAAATACTGTTATATGACCTACCTGTAATATGTCCGTGGAATTGTTCTGTTATGCAATTCAGAAAAAACTAAAAATCAACAAGCAAAAATGTTCTGTGATATTGTTAATTTGTATAATTTATCGAAGGGCTTCAAAATATCTTATAAAATATGAGTGTAGTGCCTCTAGAGACAATGTCTTGACGTCAAGCAGACAACATTTTAAAGTACGATCTGATATCAACCACAACAGACGTGCCTAGCTTTGAAATGCAGTGGGTCCCATTGTGCAGCTCCACCACCGGGCTTAGCGGGTCATGCAGTGCTGCTCCACTTCTGGCCTTAGTGGTCCTTGTGGAGTAGCACTACATCAGGGCTCAATTAGCCTCAACAAATGATCCCACAATGTAATTTCTAATTATTTCTAATTAAATAATAAATTCTAATAGATTTTTTCATATGTGCTGATTAAATTTAAAGGAGTAATTCACCACTGATAAAATGAGCTTGTGATAAAAATAGGCTGTCTATGCAAAAGAAACACAATAAATAGATTAATAAGTACATAAAAATGCGGAAGTACAAGCTGTAGTAAAAAAAAAGCCCTAGAGCTGTCAAAAGTCTGCTAGGTGATGCAAAATCTCAGATTTGAGTCATCTGGCAGCCTTTTGCTGATAAATAGAGATACAGTATCTGGGTGCAACATGGAGAAAGAGTATACATCGCTTATTTTCACATACTACCAAAGACACAGTGTTCTTATGTGCCTCATAAATACAATAATGTCTGAAAACAACTCCATGGGACAAATATTGCACTCACTTGCTCAATAGCATATTCTTTTCCAGCCTCCTGAGCCACTTGGGTGATATCCTCTGCATGGTTTTGTAGGCCCAGCTCCAGACAAAGGGAAAAAGTGAGGTTCGCTGTAGACTTTATATTCATGTTAATACGTTCAGAAAGAAGTTCCCAGTGGCGGTTCCGCATGCCAGGATTCCTCAGGCCCCGAATTAAAGGAAGGAATGGACGGAACTCTTCAATCTTGGTCCGGATTTCAGATGCCACGTCTTGACAGGCTGAATAGAGTCAATGATAAAAGACATGTTATGAACAAAAGTTTAAACTTCACTTTTAAACAGGAAAACATATCTCATTCTTGATGTTATGTATAACACAAAAACATACAATATTTGTTTGTGTCCTCTAACATGACATTCCTACCTACTCACCAGGAATGTCTTTAAACTGTTTGACACACTGGTGCATAGTCTTGTAAGCATCATTGACATTACACTCCAATTGTTCAGGGTTGATGGCTGACAGCGGGTCATTGAGCCAGCTTTCATGCAAACGCAGCCAATCCGATGTTGTCTTCCACAGGTCATAAAATGGCTGAAACTCTTTGTTCAGCTTCTGTAGCTCAGTGTACTACACCACAACCATAAAAATAAACCAGTGAGTTTTCTGTTAAAAATGTTATTTATTTTAATGTTCTTAGAAAAAAATATTGTCTCATTAATGGCATAGACACAAAATAATAAAACAATGAATCCCTACACACACATTTGTAAAGTTAACCTACATTAGAGACTGGCTTTCCAAAGAGTCGTTCACGGTTGTTGTAAAGCTGTGCCATTTCCTGACACTCTTTCAGCTGCTTGCTCACTCTCCGCACATCATTTGCCACCTCATGCGCTCGCCCAAGGTTTGTGTAACCAGATAATCCAGCCACCGTCATCTGAAAATGAACAGAGGTGACTTAATTACAATGCCCAGAGTGACCATCTATTCAAGGCAAAACATTGCATTCCTGGCTTTATGATTCCGACCTGTAGGACATTCAAGAGATCCAGGAAGCTGTTTTGGTCGACAAGCTGGATCTTAAGGAAGCGTTCTTCATCCTCAGCATGTTGGGCTTTCACTTTCTCCACCTGGTTCAGGATCATCCAGGGCCAGGCCACTGCTGTCCACCTACACAACATTTAGGATTTAGGAGCTTAGCTACTGAAGAAATGTGATATAGATGTGTAGAATGGCTGATTTTAGATTAGTTAAAAACAACTGTGTTAAAACACTATTTAGTTCAATGGCGAGGCAACGATGAACTCACTTCTCACTGACATCCTCATCGGAGAGACTGTAGAAGAATTCATCTATTAGATCGTAATCAGACATAGCTTTGGACAAACAATCCTGCAGGAGGCCATTAGTAGAGGAAGACAGAGAAAAAATGTCATTCAGCATTAAATGCAGCAATGCAATGAGGATTTTTTAAATACTAGGGACATTATGCTACAGATGCTGATGGAATGGAAATGGTGACAGGAAGTCAAGAATTAACTTCCATAGCCAAAGGACACATAAACTACTAAGCAGCAATAAAGAGGATGGCATGACGGATCATTTAACCATTTGACAAAGTACAAGAAAGTCATTTAAAAAGCAAGAGAAGTACTTTCTAAATTGGGAAGATGTGGCCAGTGGGTAGTGCATGTGTTCTGATATGCCACATGGTGGCACTGTTATCAGTCACTACTCCACTATCCATTCCCAATAGAGGCAAAACACAACGGATAGCGTTAATAATAAATAATAAAACAGGGACTGTACTTCATGTGCTTTGAGTTGCTCAGGGAGTAAGTTCATCCATTCTCTCTGCTCTATGAGCTCCTCAATGCTGCTGGGTTTCTCTGACAGCTTTCTGCTGATGGCTTTGCACTCCGTACTTGCCTGAAACACACACACACACACACACACACACACACACACACACACACACACACACACACACAATATTACATAACAGCTATACATTCAGACTTGATCAAAATGTTTCTAGTCCTAATAAACACTGACTCACATCCTGTATCTGTTGACGTAACCTCAGAGCGAGTCGGTCCAGCACTGCACTGGCGAGGGCTCTGCGTTTCTTCACCAGGCTTTGCCGAATGGCTTCCACGCTGATCTCGAAGGGACCGATGATGATGGCAGAAGGGATAGACTTATTTAAGATTTCCATCTCCCTCAGGTGCTCCAGAACTTCCTGCTTCACTTCCTGAACGGTCTGGTTCTCCTGACTGTGCAACCTTCGACACACACAATATAAGCAGAAGAACAATCCTTGCTCTTTAGCATATTACAGTACATAGTATATTGGTCTCTCAGTTCATTAAAAAAACTAGCAAAAAATATAGAGATTTACTCTAGTAAAGTGTTGATATCTGAATTGTGGAGCTCAAGGTGGCATTCATATTCACGGGCGTAGGCTCTGAGAGGAATGATGGCCTGTTTCAGGGCCAAACTGATGCTCTCCCTCAGATTGTTGACATCAGGTTCCCACAAGGCCACTGTATCTAACACACATCCAACGACGAGCAGGTTCTTCATTACAAACTGAGAGAACGGGAAGGAACAAAAACAGAACAAAGCCTTCAGAAATACAATTTTAATAATTTAAGCATTTTTATCAAATAATTCTGTTTAATAATACAGTAATAAAAAAACTGAATAAAGTAATTTCTTCATAAAATGATTTATGTGCAAGCAATAAGGGAACCTTGTCTAGTTGAGGTATGTTGTGTGTGGACAGGATTCCTTTATCAAACAGGTTGATAACGGAGGTCTCAAAGCTCTCTAGAGGAGTGCTGTAACCAACACCAGTCTGATCAAGAACCAAATCCACTGAGAAGAGGGGTTTCTTTTTTGGCCTGCATAAAGTATTGTTGGATCATGGATATGTTACATACAGTATAAAACAATTGCACTCAATTGATCTTATTTAGATCTTGTTTCTTTTGACTCAGAGGCTGCCCTTTATCTAGAAGAGTATCTGAAGGCCCTCCAACAGTCTCTGATATGCACCTCTTAATAAAATAAAACAATTTAATGTTGAGCAACAACAGAACCCCCAATTTAGATTTGATCATTTAGATAAATGTAATATAGAGCAAGATCAAACATAATCCTATAAGCATATTTAAGAAACAGTAACCTGGATATCGAGAATTCACATACTTGTATGGGCTGTTTATGAGATCAGGGCCCCAGGTCAAATCTTTGGGGCATTGTAGGACATTGTGGCAAGCATCAAGCAATAATTCGGCTAAGCTGGCCAGGGAGTCCTGCACCAGGAACCTGAGTGTGTCCTGCTGAATGCTGCGTATCAGTGCCATCAAGCGACACAGTTTAGACATATGGTAAACATCCCAGTTGGACACAGAGAGATTGTACCAGTCACGACTTCCATGCAGACTAGACGAAATCCCAGTACATAAAGTGTCCAGCCATGACTCTTGTAGAAACAATTGAACCTGAAGGAAGACAAAGAGTGTATGATGACACAGAGGCGCATTTGTATGTGCATGTGTATAGGTGATAGTTTGTATACCTGTGCATGTTTCTGAGACTCTGCCGACTCAAACTCCTCCAAGCTAAGTGACTTTGTGAAGCTGACATGGAACAGGCTAGTTTTTGCCACCCTGTTGCATTCTTCTCTCACTGTGGACAGCACCGTGATCACCTCAGGCTTAGTGAGCAGAGTGTTAAAGACAAAAGCTGCACGGTTCTTCTCAAAAGGATAGTCAGGGACTGACACAAGGCCTAGGAGGAAAGGAGACAGATAAAATAAATCAACAACATGAAATCCCAGACAGTCTGAAAGTCTCCTTTCTTTTGATGTCCATCTCTCTACCTTTCTCAGGAACTTTCTCGGGTTCTTTTTGAGGAATTTTGATGTGGGGGAACTCTTCTGGGCTTTCCTGTACCACCTTATCAAAGCACATCCGGTTCATAGTGTGAATGTACTCCAAGCGAAGCTCTTCCTCCAGCTCCTTCACAGACTCCTGTAGACTGTATAGACACACGTGTTTATTGAGAAACAAACTAATACTAGCTGTGATCATTCTGTGCAGCAGACATCAGTAACTGTTTACATAATTGTATGCTGTGTTTTCTGGAATTGCACATCTGGTGTTGATGGAAGGTACAGATGATTTTTATAGGAAACTCTTAATGTTTTATTTAAAGTCTTAATGATTATACTTGGGGAGAATGGAATTTGTTTCCATTTTTTACAGTAAAGTACACCAGTGCCTAAAATTAACTTTGTTTTAAGAGGCAACACATTGTCTGCAGATGCAAGAAAATCATATATTATGTGAAACACCTGGATATTCAGGAAAATAACTAAACAATACACTACTGTTCAATAGTTTGGGGTCAGGAAGATTCTGTAATGTTTTAAAACACTCTCTTATGCTCACCAAGGATGGGTTTATTTGATCAAAAGTACAGTGAAACTACATAAAGTACAGCAAGTACTATCAAAATTACCTTAATATTATGACATTTTATTACAATTTAAAATAACATTTTTCTGTTTTAAAATATTTTAAAATCTAATTTATTCCTGTGATGACAAAATAAGTAATTACTTCAGTCTTCATTGTCACTTGATGAATAAAAGGTTCAAATGAACAGAATTTATTAGAAATATTTTGTAACGTTATAAATGTTTTTACTGTCATTTTTGAAAAGAAAATCTTACTGACCCCAATTTTTTTAAAGGTAGAGTATATTTTCCCTCATATTTTAATTTGTATCTAATTTTATCATTCTCTATCCTGACAATTGCATACATTGAAATGTAAAATGATTTGATCCTATTGTTACTTTAATTCTTCTCACTGTTTAAAATGGAGGCCTGGTGTGGAGACTGCATAATTTCTGATGCGTTCTAAACAGGTGATGTCAAGGGTGGGGGTGCCACTCCAATCTATCATACAGTCAATGGAAAGATGGTATAAGATCATGGCCTCGGTGTACTGTCTTAAGTCCTGGGCAAACTGGACTCTCTGGGCAAAGACATGTGGGTTCTCTGCACAAAACAGCAGCCTGATCCTGGGAACCCAATATTGCCCTTCTTGCAGTGACAAAGCCCCTTGGGAAAGAAAGGAAACATAATGAAATAGATACAGATGTCAAATATAGTGAATGCAGTGGATAGTGAAATAGAAACATAATGGTTTATGAAAGTTTACCCACATCACTGAGCTAAACACTCAAACTTTTGTTTTGTCTTTTGCAGCTGATGTCTGTTAAAGGGTTACTCCAACCCAAAATGAGCATTTTGTCATTAATCACTTACCCCCATGTCGTTCCAAACCCATAAAGCTTCGTTCATCTTTGGAACACAATTTAAGATATTTTGGATGAAAACCGGGAGGCTTGTCCCATTGACTGCCAAGTATTTAACACTGTCAAGGCCCAGCAAAGTATGGAAGACATCGTCAGAATAGTCCATCTGCCATCAGTGGTTCAACCGAAATGTTATGAAGCTACGAGAATACTTTTTGTATGCAAAGAAAACAAAAATGACAACTTTATTTAACAATTCAACATTAACGCCATTTTGGAGAGTACCCACTGGACGCAAACTGTGTATGCTGTTCTGTGTCAGCCACGCCACACGGATACGCTGTTTTCATTCAAATCAAAGCATAAATAAACGAAGAAGTCGTATCCGTGTGGAGCGGCTGACACAGAACAGCATACTCAGTTTGCGTCCAGTGGATACTCCAAAATAGCACTACGCTGATGCAGAGGAGACTAATTTTTGAAAAAAATCTAAAAAAAATTTGTTTTCTTTGCATAGAAAAAGTATTCTCGTAGCTTCACAACATTTCGGTTGAACCACTGATGGTAGATGGACTATTTTGGTGATGTCTTTCATACTCTTCTGGGCCTTGACAGTGTTAAATACTTGGCAGTCAATGGGACAGTCACAAGCCTCCTAGTTTTCATCCAAAATATCTTAAATTGTGTTCCGAAGACAAACTAAGTTTATGGGTTTGGAATGACATGGGGGAAGTGATTAATGATAAAATTATAATTTTGGGATGGAGTAACACTTTAAGTTTGATGCGATTTATATGATACAAAAGTTTCTTTAGTAGACATCTAAACATTTTTATTAACCTTCTTTCTCTTCTGGGAGTAGCCTAATATGTGACAATATCATTAATTTTTATTTCAACAGAAAATGCGCCAAATAAAAACAAAGGGCTCTTCTGACTGTTTCATGTGGTGTTTAAAATAACCAAGGTTAACCAATGGCTATCAAACATGCCTTCTCTCTGTCCTCCATTCAAAATAGGTTTTCCTTCAGGATCTCGAACCCATCCATTACAGTCTGCTTTATGCACCAAGTACTCCTTCTTCTCCCGGCTGTACTGTAGCACCCCAACCAACTGCCAAGAATACTCCAAAGCTGGGCTCTCTGGATCCACTACATGACAAACACATGAAGAACAGACATTTAATTTTCCCCACATGTGCCCATATGCTCCCACTGGATGGGCTATAAGATGGATTTATTTTCAGAAATGAACTACAAGACAAATGATGGGATCCATTCGACTACAATATGTCAGGTATTTCCAGAGGGTTGAGACAGCACTGTACCAGGTGGGATGCTGTTTTTTGTCAGCAACAGGGCTTTGGCAGGAACAGGTTTGCGGTCGACCGAGCCTTGCTTGTAACCTAAAGCCAACCATTCCTCTGGAGTACGGCAGTCATAGTCTTCATTGTCGAATATCTGGTGTTACACAAAATGAGCCACTTGTACAAAACACACAATTATGCAGCCAATGAAACAGAAAGATGTAAGATTTTGAACTGAAGCATCTACATGGATACCAATATGAGAGGAAAAGCCACAAGCAAACTGGGACATTAAAATATGATAATTTCATAAATATTTCATTAAAACAGTATACAAGAACATGCATGACCTCCAGAGACAGGTAGTTTGAAACTGGCGGACTCGTCTCGTTTTTGAGCATCAGCTGGTTGGAATCAATGCCTCGCTCAGCCAAAAGATTATTAATATCCAACTTCTGATACTCCCTCCTACGTCTGGGAATTAAAGCAGACAATATCCATGCATACTACATTTACAGTCTATAAAAATGCCTTTATGTAAAAAACAAAAAAATAAACACCAAAACTTTGGATGAGCATCTATCTACACTAACCAATAAATACAATTTTACTCAAAATTAAACGTTATAATATCAAAACAATACTATATTTAAAACAACATTAATATACATTATTGTTGAAAAGTGGAGTCAGGAGGATTTTTTATCTTTTTGAAAAAAGTATCTTATGCTAACTAAGGTTACATTTATTTGATTAAAATTACAGTAAAAGCAGTAATATTGTGAAATATTATTACAATTTAAAATAACATCTCAAGTTACGTATGTAACCTGGTTTTCTGAGAAAGGAAACTCAACACTGCATCATGGCACTGACACTATGGAAACACTTCTGTGTGAAAGGTGTCTGAACATGTGCGCAAACACACTAATTCTATTGGCCTACGTAGGAGTCCAGTGGACCTGGAAAAATAACAATAAAAAATAAATGTTGAAAAACATTTTTTTATGGAAACCATATTTTTTTCAGGATTCTTTAATGAATAGAAAGTAAAAAAAAAAAAAGCATTAGTTTGAAATAGGAATTGTCCTTGCTGGGATCCCATTTGCTTATAAAAACAGACCTGAGACTCTTGTGTTGTGACCCACCAGTTGAGAAGCAGTTGTGTAAGATGTTTATCTGAACCGCTCACCTCTCAATCTCAATCTTACGGGGCACATGTCCTCGAGGGCAAACATAAGGCATCTGAACTTTTGGACAGTAACTTCCAGGGTAGAAGTCTGTCTCGTGCTGGAGTTCATGCCATTGCTCCCCCATAGCCTTTGTCGGGACAGGAACCATTCTCAGCATAGATTCTAGTAAAAACAAAGACAAAATATTTAGTATAACTAGTATCTATTTAGTATTATTAGATTGTTGTATGATTTCTTACTTTTGCGGGAGTTGGACTCGTTTCCTGCCCGGCACAGTAAACTTGTGCTCACTGGGTCTTCCGTATATGACTAAAAACAGTAGCATTAGTTTTGGTTATCATATTTAGAAAAACAAGTTGAGTATACTTTTATGTTTTCATTTACATGTATGAATGGGTAAGGTTCTATCTTTTCCACAATGCAGAAAATGCTGAATGAATTGCAGAATTCAGTCATAAAAATTGAATTTATACTGTATAATGTGCAAAACTGTATGTTCAACATTTTATTTCACATTAATTAATACATTAATTTGTTCTAACATTTGTATTTGCAACAATGTGTGTCATTAAACAGAATATAAAAAATAAAAACAGACAGCACAGAATGTATTGTACAATTAGACACTTGATACAAATTTTATTCAACAGAATTTAATTCAAATGCAATCCAGAAATAAAATACACAGGGGAGAAAAAAACTGATTTCTGAAAACAACAACAACAAACTAATACAACAAAAGTTGGGGAAGAAAGAAAATGGGTTTCATTAGGTAATAAAACGAAAGAATCAATAAAATAAGAGAAAGATTGGTTTACCTGTTGCAGACTTGTGCCTGGTTTACTTACTAGATTTGAGAATATGCAGGGCAAAGGGGTCAGTTTGTCCCTGGGATGTCCTCTAGGATGAATCATCTTGGATAAAGATGGATGGTTTTCTTTCTGTTTTTTGTCAATAAAAAAATAATTTACTTGTATGGCATGGAGAATTTCATGTGCAAACTTTATTTGACATGAATAAATGCATTTAAATGTGTAATGTTAAACGTAAAAACACAGAATACAAAAAGAAAAAAACAGACCACTTGGAGAAAATAAAATAGAATTTAGAAAAAAAAAAAAAACTGAACAAATTTCATAGGGACCCATTTTTGTTAAATTTTACTATAATATTTTATACAATTATTTTGAAAATAAATTCAATTGATTAGACTTGACTTTTTATTAATTTATTTATTTATTTTCTGATAGAAATTTAATTAAACAATTCAAGCAGAATTTAGAAAACATACACAGAAAACACAGTTTTTGTGGGGAAAACACAATGCAATATGGGAAAAAATGTAACAGATTTCATAAGGCCCTAATTGAGGAAATGAAATGATACAATCATTAGACGAAGAGAAAGAGCGATGTACCTGTTCTTGTTGACTTGTATCTGGTCTACTACGAACAGACCAGGTGGCACTCAGCGCGGGCAGTTCGTCCCTGTGACGAGGAAGAGGGTGAATCCTCTCAGATCCAAATGAATGGTTTTCTGCCTGTTTTTGTCCATAACAAATATATATTTTCTGAACAGCATGCAGAACTTCATGTACAGCATGCTATTTGACAATAATAAATAAATAATAAATAAATACATTAAATGTTTTGTTTTCTAATGCTTTATGTAGTTTGTAATGTAAATGTGCATCATAAAACACAGAATACAACAAAAGAAGAAAAAAACAGACAACCAATGATGGAATGATCAAATTATAACACTGTAGTTCAAGACTATTGGAGTAATATCTATCTAAGCATCTATCTATCTATCTATCTATCTATCTATCTATCTATCTATCCATCGGTCTATCTATCTATCTATCTATCCATCCATCCATCCATCCATCCATTCATCCATCTATCTATCTATCTATCTATCTATCTATCTATCTATCTATCTATCTATCCATCTATCTATCTATCTATCTATCCTATCCATCGATCCATCTATCCATCTGTCTATCTATCCATCTATCTATCTATCTATCTATCTATCTATCTATCTATCTATCTATCTATCTGTCTATCTATCGTCTATCTATCTATCTATCCATCCATCCATCCATCCATCCATCCATCCATCCATCTATCTATCCTATCTATCTATCCATCTATCTATCTATCTATCCATCGATCCATCTATCTATCTATCTATCTATCTATCTATCTATCTATCTATCTATCTATCTATCTATCTATCTATCGGTCTATCTATCGGTCTATCTATCTATCTATCTATCTATCTATCTATCTATCTATCTATCTATCTATCTATCTATCTTTGTTCACAAACATTACTGTCCTAGTAGCTAATAATAATAATAAGGTTTTCTTTCTCCGCCAGTAACGTCAGCAGAAGAGATTTAGAAGAGGTTTACCTGTCGCAGATTTGTTCCTGGTCTACTCATGAGAGAAGAGGTGGTATTTAACGGGGGAAGTTCGTCTCTGTGACCCTCGCTTGGCATGACTGGACGGTGGGGACGAAACATCCCGAAATCAGGACGGTTTTTCCAGCCCTGTTTTTCTCCATAATCTCTTATACAGAAACCGTCAGAAAAGAAACATTTATTTCACTCTCTTCTCCTTACCAAGTAACGTTCTAACCAAGCACTGATACAAAGTATTAAACACTGTTTTTAAATAAATAATACAACAAAGAGAAATCTGATTCTATGTTACATCACGGTCGAGTTAAACATAGGCTATAATTCAACCAAAACACACACTTTTACATAACTCACTTCAAATCACAGCAGGCTCACTAAACACGTAAACACGTACCTCACTAACAAACACGCACTTTGGTTTTTGAAGATCTCGAAGTCAAACGTATTGTGAGTGAATATCGTGAGTATTTCGTGCTTAACTTGCTTTGCAGTATGTTAACTGTCATTTAGCGACGCTGCCACGGTTGCCAGGCCAACGCCATGCACGCGGGGTTTGTTGTAGATTCCGGTGCACGAGACTGGACCGAGCGCTTTACTGTGGAGAGCAAAACAAACATTAGTCTACAGCTTTATATAGAAAATAAAGAATATATGCATTTGAGATCAGTTATATTTTTTGAGGTTAAGCTTTATTATAAGGTCTAACAAAAAAGCCAAACAAATATTTAATTATGTAAATAATTTATGACGTATGTTTGTCTTTTTGTGTCATTCGAGTTGTCAATGTTAAAAAATACAGATAGTGAAAAGTGCTTCAAATATCAAATTTCAAAGGGCATAAGGCTGTTCAAATGTGCACAGATATGTCTGTAATTGAAAGATGTGGTAAAATAGTAAGAGCAGTCGCTCTTCAGTCGAGCAGTACTAGGCTAATTTCCTCACTGTATTGATTTTTGCACTTTTTACAGTTTAGTTATGTTTCATTGTTATAAGGTTTTGTAAAATATTTATTGAGAACAAATTTAATGAGACAATGATCAACTAAAGACTGATGCATGTGTAAACATAAGGTATTTGAAATAATAGGTAAATTAAAATGTAACATTTAAAACTAAATAACCAGGGTGTGAAAAAAAACATGAATTAATTTGCTTTTATCTTATATATTTCATAATATTATATTCAATTTCTATTCTAGTTCCAGGTTTGACAGAAAAAATATATTTGTAGAAAACTAAAAATGCCCCTGAAAATTAGCTTTAGTGGGCAAATGTTGCCACTTACTTTAAAAAATGTTTTAGTTTTAATTTCCGACACTGCTCATCAGAAGTCCTCTGTACCTCCTTATATGACATGATGCACTGTGAAAATACATGTAAGTATGAAAAAATTATGACTGCAAAGGTTCTTCAATGACAGACTGAATCTCAAACATTTCAAGGCTTTTATAGTTTTGTATTTCCATAGTTAATGCCAGTAATTATGACCTAATCCACTGGAATGGGCATCCCAGAGTGATCTCAGCTCATCCGTTCTCTTTTCATCTCATCCTGTGTAATTGTACTCTTATGGTCCTGAATGACCCACAGGGATCCTCACACTCCTGGGTCAAGAGATCACAGAATCCTGTCCCATTTCCCAGCGGAGATCACAAGCAACACACACCTTCGCCCCCGCTGGCCCTGCATATCATCCTGAGCGGGTTCATTGTAGCTTGCATGAATTACTTCACGTGTCTGAAATCAAGTGCTATTTCCAGAAGGTGTCTTGCAAACCCAAAGGCAGGGTTGGGCAAGGTCAGAGGTCAAGTGCATGTGTGAAATTCAAAATGAGGAGCCAGAGATGGCTTCTGACTTTGTATGGGATATAACTGCCATCACTGTAAAAAGTCTGAAAAGAACATAGTCTGTCATGATCATTAAGGAGATTCATCAGATCGTTAAGTCAACAGGTCAAAAAGTTAATGGCAGCAGAGGAAAGACTTGTCAATTAAAAACACAAGAGTGATACTTTGCCTCAAGCAATGTCCAATCATTCACTCTCGAACTGAGGCACTTCATGTGCAGGTCGCCAATTTCAGTAGAGGAAAAAATAAAAGACACTCTCAGTACTCTCAGTGATACAGTACAGGTGCACATAATACAATGCTACATTTAATGGAAATTATTGATTAAGGCAACATGTTACACAATAAAGACATATGATACAGTGATTCTTAACACGTCATACATAGAGCAAACCTTTCAATGATTGGAAGTTACTCTTATAATTCATACAAAGATTCATGGAGTGCAACCCATATATATATGTATTAAATTGAATTAATTTTTTTCTTTTAATTTAATCTAATAAAAATGCATAAATATATTAAGAACAAAAACATTTAGTATTTTATTAGTATTTTATTTATTTTATTTTATTTTTATTTTATTTTGATTGAATGGGCATGACTTCAAGGTCACCAAAATCTTGTTAGATTTCAATTTGTTACATGCTTGCAGGACTTCTAACCACATTTCTCTCAAATACATTTTTTGTAAATCATACTCTTACAAAATTGTATTCTCCCCTCTAGCTTCTTCAATTGTGTAGTTGCGTCATGAAACACATCGACGCTCGCTGTATCCCAAAGGCAGATGGAGCAGACACATCTTGTCAACAGATCCAAACACCTGCCAGCAATTAATGACTAATAGCTTTGGCCTACAGCATTACAGGGCTGTTTGAACAAGACAGATGAGATCTCAGATGAGATCTCCAGTGAGCTGGGTCCTCAGAACAGAAAGGTTCTCATGTTGCGGTCCAAAATCAGGGCAGATTGGTCCCCCAAGTGATTGAGGTCATTGTTAAGCTTCAGATGAAAGACATTTCTGATAAAATGATGCACAACTGGGACTTTCAAATGTCAATATGGCAGAAACTACGCCAGAATCAAGAAGAAAACTTTAGACTTTTCAGAAAGTAGGTCCAGAAAATAACTCTTTTTATGCTCGACTTTCAATTCACACTTACTAGGATTGTTAGCTATGCTGAATGACACAGAACAGTGCAATATTTAAGGAGGGAAAAATATGTTCTATATGGTACACGATTTATCAAGTATCTTAGTGAATGACAGAGAATGCCATGTATTTTATTTCAATCAGTTTTGTTTGAAAAATCAATTTCCTCCAGATAAGAAAAATATATACTTTGGTCAATTTTGCCTTTTTATGTCATAACTATGAAATAATTGTAAATTATTATTACAATTATGAATTTTTATCTACAAAATTCACTTTGTGTTGCAATTGCACCTTTAATCTCATAATTTTCCATTTTGGATATTGGATATTACACAAAGCTGGTATGTACTGCTTTTTAATTATGGAAGGTTTGATGTGTACTGCCAACACAAATTTAGCAAATACATTCCTTGTTAGCTTTCCATCAAAAAACAGCGTTCTATCGTCGATGCTTGAGGCTTAGACCTTCAGAATGATGTACAGTTTGTCAAGATTAATTTAGTCCCGTTTCATTGAATCTATTTGTGAACAATGACATGTGCAAACAAAGAGCGTTCAGAGCGCCAGCGTCCTCGTGCAGGTTAACAGGTTAAACATTGTGTCTATTATAGTTTATAATGACCTCTTATCTCACCATTTCAACTTTTCTCATAATTATTAGTAGGGTTACAAAAAGGTGGAAACTTTCCATAAATGTCTGGTATTTTTGGGAAACTTTAGGAAAATGTAAGGAACTTTGAAAAACTGTTTGAAAGTTTCCGGAAGTTTTTCAGAAATTTTCCACCACTTTGCAACCCTAAATATGACTTATTATATCTATTTTATAATTTTTTCCTTGATGTGAATTTCCCCCTCATGTAGCAGAAATCATCTTCCATAGTTTTGAATCAAGTGTTGAATCAAAAACAATTCACAAAACGACATGAAAAAATAGGCCAAGCAACAGCTAGCAAAGAGTTTGGTTCTCAAGTCAATTTGTCAGTTCAAGTCCTGACTCTTAAATGCAATGTTGCAAGTTTCTCTGGACAAAAACAAGGAGCTGAGCTAACTTTCATCTGCTGATATTTGGATTGTACTGTTCATTAAAACGTCCACTGAACTGATCTGTGGAACTTGCACACACAAAAAGTCCTCCTCTTCCAGTCATTCTCTCCTTTTACACCCCTCATCTGCCTTTCTTTCTTGGCGGTTGTGGGTGTCACGCCTGCTTGAGTGAGACTCCTATTTTGCCGTAATGAAAGCAACATGTGCTTCTAACTTTAGCTGCTCATGATACCCAGATGTTGGTTTTGGCCCCCAGCTTCCCAGTGTCACATCGCTAAAGAGCCATGGAAGAATATGAAGCTTCTATAAGTCTACATCTTTGGATTTGATCTGTGTTTTTAAACCGCTGGAGTCTGTTTTATCTCAGTTAGCAAACACATCAAAGATAGCAAAAAGTGTTTTTTCTACTGTGGAACAGCTGATGTAATGTAAAACACATACACGTCTACCATAACAACGCAAAATCTAGCTAATGTTCATATTACCATTAGCTAATTGTTTAAACAAGGTGTCTAATATGTTTTAAAAAGTCAGTTCAACAGCCCTGCAGCGGTGCGTGACCGTCGCCTGTTCTTTTTAATGGGTGAACTGTATACACCATCAGGTCAGTGAGTGTCACGCTGTAATACTTCAAGCCTGTGTGTTTTATGAGAGAATAAAAAAGAGCTGTGGCCTGAAATGATGATGCTTTTTGCCAGACCAGACAGACTTATTGGCTTTAATGGTGACCCGCATGACCTTTGAATGATCATTAGGGGTCAGATGAGATCACGGGTGGAGACCTGGCCTGCATGTGGCCATAAAATAGAAAGGTTTTAATTGTTGGTGATGAGATTAGGCAGGGTTTTGGTTACTAATAGACACCTGGTCACAATTCTGAGATCACAGTTACTATTAGAAACCCCTAACACAAAACATTGACCTAAACAAAGACTGACTTAAACAAAGACAAATAGAGGGAACAAAAACCAGTATATCATAGAGATGTGGAGGTCATTTCTGACTGCTAGCCAAATAAATAAATTACAGTGAGTATTAAAATTAAATATTCAATAACAATATATTTACAAAAACTTCAAACTACTAATGCATTCAAATGTAATCGTGTAATACAATTAATTATTAAATTGTGATAAAGTTATATTATATTTAAAATAAGAGTTTTAAGTGGTTCAGTAATTTTACTCTAATGGCAATGCATGTGTTATTTTCTATGCAATTACAAGGAAACAACTGAACAGAAATATAGGAGCCTGATAAATATTCTCATTTTTAGAATAAATTTCAGATGGCACTTATATATATATATATATATATATATATATATATATATATATATATATATAGACAATAATAACAACATTTATAAAATACTTATTATAATAAAAATATGAAAATATAATATTACATATTTAATTATTTAAGATTTAAAATAAAATGAACCAAATAAAAATACAAAAGAACTCAGCAGATTTTATTATAAAAAAATATATAATTAATACTATACAGTTTAAAATAAAAATAAATTATATTTAAATATAAAATAACTGGCATATTCTTTGACAGATATTAATAATGAAAAATGTATAAAATATTCATGTTAACATGTATTATAATACACAATTATAATAAAAATATAATATTAAAACTATAAATAAAAAAAATATAATAGATCACATAAAAATTATTAACGTGCTCATTCTTTGACAGATTATAGTAAAATATTTATTACATTACATAATTACACAGTTAAAATGTAATAAAACATATTAAATAACTGGCTGCAATGCACAGGTATAAAGCATAAAGGGTACATTATTTATCAATGCCACTCCAATCCACCATGCCTTTCTTTTAAAGCACCCCATGGGGTGCTGGGAATTGTCGCTATACAGCTCACGTTTACAATCCCTTTCATAGACATTAATATCTTGCAGAGGCAATTCAGAAAACTAGTTTGCTGTAGTAGCCCTCAACGATGCTAAATCCCTCAGTAAGCACTTGTCTTATTTACTTACCGAGCCCCTATGAAGGATGTGGGGTGTGTGCCTGAGCGTGTTTGTACAGACCTCCATATGTGTGGGAAGTTTTACTCTGCTCAAATAAAATGTGGTTTCAGCTGCGTCAGTGCAGCAGGGCACTACCAATCAGGCACAAACCTCTTCAATCAAAACCACCCTCTTAAAATTCCTCTCATTCCTGCTTCTTAAGACCTAATAATGTTGAAATTAAATGGATTTGGAACGCTGGCACATGTGTGAGTGTTTATGTGCAACGAATCCTGTCATAGACAAACACCGTTGCGTGATCGTGATCGGCCATTCGCATGTATAAACAGTGACATGGGCTACTGCATGGAATGGTTATCTATACACAATAGACCCACACAGAAAAACATTAGCAACCCTGGAGACACGCACGCATGCATGTAGTCACACAATTGCTTTGGCAAGCTTCCTACATGTTCCACAGGGGCTCCGGACTGTCATAGCTGTTCATCTGGCCTCTATCAGTGCCCAGCCTGACAACTTAATCTCACTCATTCATTCTCACAGATCAAAGCAGCACACTGCAATTTAAACCTATTACCCCACATACAAAGACATTCGCATGTTGTGACCCTCTCACTCTCTCTCTCTCACACACACAAACAAACACACACTCTCATACACACACACGCACGCATGCACGCACACAGACACACTCTCTCTCTCTCTCACACACACACACACACACACACACACACACACACACACACACACACACACACACACACACACACATTCTCACACACACAAATGTTTGCAAACAGACATGTAAAGACCATCACAAGCCCACATTTACACAAACATGCATGTATTTAAAGATTTTAGTTTTCTCCAATTTTACTTCATGCACATGTGCTGTAAACAGGCTACAATATTTCTAAAACTCTTTGTCATGATTATCATTTTTAACCCAATTTTTATTTTTACTTTTTTATGTCATAATCGTGACTCTTTACGTCATATTTTTTATCTCACAATTGTTTTGTAATAATTGCAACCTTTTATCTCAGAATTGTTTTTGTCACAATTTTGTCATAATTTCGACTTTTGACATAATTATGATTTTGTTTTATCACAATTGATTTATGTGATAATTTAGACTTTTTATGTGATAATCAAGACGTTTTATTTTATTACAGTTTTTTTACAATCGCTAGGACACATTTCTCAATATCAAATTCTCTTTTTCAAAACTCTCCTAACCATCTTCTAGCTTGGTACTGCAGTTCATTTCATATTCACAATGCACAACAACTATCAAAACACTTCATACATGTCTCAGACCAGCTCATTCTTTCATAACACTAGCAAGGGTTGTCAGTTAACAAACACACTTGTTCATCTATTAAAGTAAGACCCAAAAAACACTAACAGCAGGTGACATTAAACAATGTCTTCTTCTGTAAAAGAAGGACACCTACTTAGGACTACTGCTTACAGCGAATGTTACAGGAATTAATAAGACATGATGCTGTATGTTTCAATATATATATATATATTTTTTTTTTTTCAAAGTTATTACAAAATGCAAGAATTTGTATATACACCGGAATCCTATATTGAATCCTATATTTGTATATACACCGGAATCAACTCTAATGCATTTGGTCACAGATTCTCATCCACATCACATCATATGTCATCTCGGGCAATACACCTAGGAAAGAATCTTTTGTCATGCCTGATCCATCTCTAGCAATCTTCTGCTGATATGTCCAGGCATACGGCATTCATTGAGTCCAGGAGTGACATTTGATCATGAGGTTGGTGGTCATAAACCTTCCATCTCCGTGAGGAACAGAATTCCTCTATGGGGTTGAGGAATGGCGAGTAAGGTGGAAGGAAAAGTGACATCATCCTGGGATGGGCTGCAAACCATTCTGTGACTGCATGAGAGTGGTGCAATGCCACAGTGTCCCATACAATTATACACATACGCTGATTTCTGCTCACTGCATCCCTTTCCTCACCTGCACAACTCTTCATAGAGCTCATCCAGGAACAAAAGCAATCACCGGTGGTTGGTCCGACGGTTTTGATAGCATTTCCTTTTATTTTTCTAAATATATTTTAATAAAATTGTATTGTAGGCATGCAGCAAATTGCTGTTTTATTCAGTTTTGTATTATGCTATTGTTTGAACTCAAGTTTAACCCTTTTGAAAAGAGTATGTAAACGTGTGCAAACTGGCCTGCAGGTACACAGAGGTTTGACTGTTGTTGTGTAGAAATGAGAAAATACTTCATGGAATTTGAAAGAAGTAGTCAATGAATGCATGTTGTGCCAAAGCAATGGAAAATGATCCACAGTTTAGCTCACACAGACTGCTGTTGTGAAGAGTTTTGAAAAAGTGATTTTAGTATTGAGAAATGTGTCCTAACGATTGTAAAATACTGTATTGTTTTTCATAATTTCAACTTTTTATCTCAGAATAGTTTTTGTTATAATTTCTGCTTGTGTCATATGATAAATATAATTTATATAACAATTTAGACTTTTTATGTCATGATCAAGACTTTAAATTTCATAATGGTTTTTCATAATTTCAACTTTTTATCTCATAATTGTTTTTGCCATAATTTCTGCTTGTGCTACTTGATTGTGCTACGTGATTAAAATGTGATGTAATGTTTTATGTGAGTATTTGTAATTGTTGTGTCATAATTATGACCTTTTATTTCATGATTTCAACATGTCATAATTGTGTGTTATAATTTCAACTTTTATGTCATAATTGTCTGATATGATTTTTGTTGTCAAAAATGTCATTGATTTGTCATAATTAAGATTTTTAATCTCATAATTGTTTTTATGTTATATTTCACATTTGTATGTCATAATTATGACTTTTTATTTAATAATTTAAATCTCAAAATTGTTTGTCATATAGCTCTGCAGATTTGATTATGATATTGAGTTAAACGTATAATTGTTCTTCTATGATCATTTAGATTTTTTTTCATAATTATGGCTTTTTATTTCATAATTCCAACATAGTTGTTTGTCATATTTTTTTTGTCACAAATGTCACTGACTTGTGTCATAATTATGACCCTTTAATCTCATAATTGTTTTTATGTGATCGTTTTTTTTTTTGTCATAATTTTATTTCTTTACCTTTTTATGCCATAACTGTCACAATTTTCACATTTTTACATCACAAATGATTGTCAGAATTGTGCCTTTATTGTCATAATACTTACTTTTTATTTCTGTACATACCATTTTATTAATTTTAGATTTTAAATTTTCAAAGGAAAAATAGAATGTGAAATGAAACTGGCCAAGCAAAGTTCATGTCATGCATTCAATTGACACAATTAAATGAGGGCTACAAAAGCCAAAATGACACAAAGCGAATTTTGTCTATTAAAGTTTCTCATTCAACATCAATGTGGGATACACACAGATGTTCTGATATGTTCTGATGTGCCTAATTTCAAACATCCCTCATTATGAAATGTGTTTTCCATTATACAGTACCAGTGCTGGATAAACAATCATCTAAAGTGCTTGAACAGACTTTGATGCCAAAACCAATTAGCATTCTTAAAAAGGATGGTCGGATGATTTAAATTGCTATATAATGAATATGGATTGTTTGTTAACATCTGTCATTTATGGCAGGGTGACATTAACGCATGGGAAACAGCAATCTACGATTCACCTTTGACCTCTATACTGATGTTAACATTCTCACACAGCTTAACTTATTGTACAGGATATATTTATTGAGGTGGAGATTTTCCACTTAATCGTATTATTTATTTAATTTTAGGGGTTATACACTACAGAGTGAAACATTTGTTTCAGAATATAATGGCCACCTGATAGCAACAACATCCAATCATAAACTGAGTAGTGCTTTGCACATGAAATATCAAACAGTGACCAAAAACAGTTACAGTCTGAAATGTAAACACGTTACATGCTTTGTTCATTTAATCAATGATATTCACACATTTGCAAATAAGAATGATCATCGTGGAATTGAAACACCCAGGATAAACTCGGTAAAGAGTGTGAAGCATGAAAAAAGATAACGCAAGATTTAGAAAGACACATGGCTGACAATTTAAAGTGTGAAAAGGCTACAAAGTGGGCAAAATCTGGCCAACACACACAATCCTTCCCACATGTATCTGATATAAATGAATACAGTGCAAGAGTTTCTTGCCATTTAAATTCCTTTCCTTTTGAGAAAGTCTTAATACAGCAACACACGGTTTTGAGCAAATATTTTAATGAGCGGCTGAAAAGCTTTATTGGGTGCAGGCTGGTTAAAACCCAATTATTTCCCCAGCGTTTTAAAATAACCACGGTTACCATCAAGTCAATTAACTTTTGCTTTTTAGCTGAAACAACCATCCAAGTATGAAAAACTCCTTTTTTACTTAAAATACAAATCAGACACTAAACAGGCATCCCTCACAGAAACTGTGGAAAAGAAAGAAAGACACACACACACACACACACACACACACACATATATATATATATATATATATATCTCTACAAAAACTATTCAGCTATTTGAAAAAAGACAGCGTTTCTTTCATTGCATCTGATCAGGAATGCCAACTATGTGTCATCTGTTTTATTTCTAGGTGGAAATGGCTGTTTCTAATTCCAGGCAAGACCATCTCTTCCTG